>JAQQTP010000085.1:14597500-16997500 GCA_029884605.1 Ormosia emarginata
AGGAGTCTGATGACGTAAGTTTCAAAATTGCAGCGCTATTGATTGTTATTTAGTAAACTCATGACTCTTTGCTAATGATTATATATAATTTATGTTCTACAGGATATGGGGTTCAGTTTATTCGACTAAAAGGTTTGAAGTGCTTTATGTGTCCGAGACATTTGCAGTTCCAGTTAGAGTTACAGCCCAATCGCAAGGTTTTGTTACTTGAGTTACATATTGTATTAGGTTTTATGGGTTTTACCTTTTCAATTGAGACAATGTAATGGCATCCAACTGTCTGATATAATTTAGTAATGTTTTGAATTTAATTTGCTTGACTTCTTGGTTAGTTAATTTTATGCTTTTCATTGTTACACTAGTACAAGACTATCATTTATCCATTGACATTGGTTCTCTTGATAACTAGGAAATTTATTCATTTGAAGACTCTGCTAAGAACATCAATAAACGTCTTTGCTAGTTATTCTAGAGAAAGAATTACGGGTCAAATAGTTATTCCTCTTTCATTTGCCAGTGAAAGAATTATGGGTTTCTAGTTCTATTATCGCGGAGGTATTCATTTCTGCATAGAACGTATGGCCGCGTATTACAATGGACTGTTATTCATGTTTATTTGTAATTTTGTTGACTGCGAGATGAGCGGCTTGGACCTTTTTCCCTTTTTACTCTTTACCTGTTTGCGTTTCTATTAGCTCAAACGTAATGTAATTTTGAATGGTTTTGTTTTTCTACATCTAATTACCGAATTTTGGAGTGGGGGCTACCCACTACTGAGTCCGTACGCTTTCATTTGCCCGTACTCTTTTTCAATTCATGGTAAATCGGCAAACTGCCATGAAGTTAAAGTAATTTAGTTATTATGTAGACGTGTATGGAGAAGCCTGATTTTATATTGGCCGGTCTTCCTATTGTACGGTTAATGAGTAGATTCTAAAAATTAAATGAGAGAATATAACTTGCTTCTTTTAAGTCATGCATAGAAAATTGAGTAGTAAGACGAGGTGAGAAGACCAAGAGTAATCTCTCAGCTACTGAGGCCTATTATGAGAAAGGATCAGTGACAACTTTTAAGGCTTTTTGACCAAAGTGTCATTTTTGACAAAACAAATTATCAAAATGTGATTTTTGAATTAATTATCACAATTTTGGTCTATTTTTTTAAACGTGGAACACGGCCATCAAACAGCGTATGAGATTCAAGAATCCTCGGTCAAAAATTATCTTACGTGATGAACGCCACACGTGATGCATCTACGCCACGTGGACAAAATTTTTTTAAAAAAATTACGTTGGGTGTCTTACAGGGAACTTCCATTTCACGTGGATCTTTCTCCCAAAAATCATACATTTTTTTATTTGAGTGTGATCATTTGGAAAATCAATATTTATTTTAAGTGTTTGTTTACGATCCTAAAGTAGTCGATGTGGACTTTGGTATTAATGTAAAAAACAACTAAGTAAAGAACAAGGTACTTTTATTCGATGTGAGACTTTGGTAAATGAAACAAAAATTTCTTCATTTCTTATATGTAACTTATAGTTTGTCTATAACATCATTTCTTGTGTCAATTTTATAGGATAAATTATGGGGTAGGTATATTAAAAGGAGAAGGCATTGTAGCTTGCATCTTCCATAGAAATTTCGAAGGGAGGTGGATGCGTTAAAGAAGGACATCGAGAGATTAAAAAAATGTGAGGATGCTGACTCGGTGGCTTATGTCAATGCAAGTAAAGAAAAGCTGGTTGCAATGCTAATTAAAGAAGATCTATATTGGAGACAAAGGGCCAAAATGCATTGGCTCAAAGATGGCGACAAGAACACCAAGGCTGCATTATCCACGTCCACAACTGTTGGAATGATAACATCCAAGACATCCTCGTAGTCACTGACAGAAGAAGCAAACAAATTGTTAAAATATTCCTTAGCCAACCTACGTATTCCCTCCTGGTCTTCAACATGAGCACCACCCTCATCAATCAATTTTAAAATGCAATTCCTCTTTTTCCTCCACGTGGCCATGCTATGGAAGAACTTGGTGTTCTTGTCGCCATCTTTGAGCCAATGCATTTTGGCCCTATGTCTCCAATATAGATCTTCTTTAATTAGCATTGCAACCAGCTTTTCTTTACTTGCATTGACATAAGCCACCGAGTCAGCATCCTCACATTTTTTTAATCTCTCGATGTCCTTCTTTAACGCATCCACCTCCCTTCGAAATTTCTATGGAAGATGCAAGCTACAATGCCTTCTCCTTTTAATATACTCACCCCATGATTTATCCTATGACAAAATTGACACAAGAAATGATGTTATAGACAGTGTCTATAGTGAAGTACATATAAGAAATGAAGAAATGATGTTTGTTTCATTTACCAAAGTCCCACATCGAATAAAAGACGTTGTTTTGCCTTACTTAGTTGTTTTACCTTGCTAATACCAAAGTCCCACATCGACTACTTTAGGATCGAAACAAACACTTAAATTCTATAAATATTGATGTCTTCCAGGTTATGATGCTTGACTCTCAAATAGGCGTGAAATGAAATGTATGTACCTTTGGGAGGAGTGCGAGATCCACGTGAAATGGGTTTGTCAAGACACCCAACGTAGTATTTTTTAAAAAAAAATTTTGTCCACGTGGCGTAGATACGCCATCACGTGTGGCGTATCCACGTAAGAGATACGCTAACGCTGGCGTATCACGCGTAGGATACGCCATAGCACTTGGCGTATCTTACGTGGATACACCAAGCACTCTAGCGTATCCTACGTGGATACGCCACACGCGTGATGGCGTATTCCACGATGTTCCGGTTTCAACAAAAATAAAAAATGCCACCGTGGCCAAAACGGTGACATTTTGATAATTAGTTTGAAAAAAGTGGCATTTTGATAATTTGTTTTGCCAAAAATGGCACTTTGGTCAAAAAGCCCTTTTAATACTCATGAGTTATTTTTATGTTTTGCCTCAAGTTGCATATAATTTCTATATTTATTGCCCATTTCCTAGCCTTTTTGGTCTTCCATTCACTGAACATCACCTTAACCCCTCAAATATTCCCCACGACACTTTTTATGAATGTTTAAGATTTGGCTCGTTCTATTAAGCCGGCCTAGCTTAAACTAATTTGGATGAGTTTGAGTTTTAAAAATTTGTAATGTTGAAAAATTTAGATTGGACCAGCCAGTTTGGTCTGAAAATTGATGAATTGATCACAAGTTTGGTCTATTTAAACTACAAAACAGGTGAGTTCAAGAATCGGTCAAAAATTAGTTTGAACCAAACCAATTTTTTTTTTAAAAAAAATTAAACTCTTTTTTTAATCAATAATTTTTTAACTCATTTAAAAATAATTTTAAGTCAAATAGAGACTTAATGTCAAACTACAAAGGTACACATATAAAGCTTAAAAAAGACATAAAAAAGTTTGTTCTCTTCATAGCTTTTATATAGGTTGTATGGTTAAATTTTTTACTCATTATTCTATATAAGACTTGTAATTGTGGTCTCATCTTAGTTTTTATAAGTTATATACTTGAATGCTTCATTTATTGTATAATGTGAGATTTTGAAGCACTAAACAATATAATATGAAATATTAATATTAGTTTATTACTTAATATATTATATAATATTAAAATATATATTTAATTATCATCAATTCAACCATAGTCGAATCAATGAACCATGAACCAATTTTCACTGATTCAATGACCAGTTCAATTTTAAAAATATTAAAAATTAGACTCAATGTATTTGAATCGAGTTTCATGTTATATTTCAAGTCATTCCAATTCGACTCGATATTCCAAGTATTTAAACCTTATACTTTTGTTTTATAATTAGTTATAAATAATAAAATTTCTTGTCTTAAATTAATAACTTATATAATATAATAATATACTTATATTGATATTATTTATTTTAAAATATATATTTTAAAATATATCTTATTTTTAATTTTATATTTTTATAATTTTATAATTTAACTATGTATAACAATCAAATTTATACATTATATTTACATATCGAATTAACTTAATTTAAACTCGGTCATTATCGAATTATGATCAAGTCAGATTTAGATCCAAGATAATGACTTGATCAAAATATCAAGCCAGATTCAGGTCAAGCCAAACACATCCTACGTTCACCCCTAACTATTTTCTATGCTTCGTGTACGGGGCTGTGTCTATCATGCTTCCCGCTCATCAGGGACTCAATCCGAGTACGTCTTAAACAAGGGGTTGGTCTTTATTCTTTAACGAATCAAAGACGTATCATGAAGTTGGATAAGACACTTGCTCCATGTTTTATCGAGAGCCAATTACAAGTACTAGCAGCAGAAAGGGGACAAAAAAAGTAATACATAATGGTATTGCGGCCAAAAATCTAGTTAAAAATAAAAATAAATAACAAACAGACACAATACATGAAGGTTTCAGAAAACTACCTTTCAGCTAAACAAATTAAACCACAATTAAAAAAATTATAATAAAGCAGGAATATCATACATCAGGTATAGTATCAGAAAATTATACGTTAAAAAGTGATATTGTTTGGTTGCAATCCTTTGGCATGCAGAGCACATTGCACTGGTAAAGCATAAAACAGAAAGACAGCATCGGTGAGCTTGATCCATAAGTCAAAAGGAAGAGGAAACCTGTGAAGGAAAAGTGTACGCATGAAAAATTACAGCCATGTCTAATTAGCGTTGTACATGAAGAATAACTGCCACTGTTCATAGGAAACCTATGAAGCTAAAGGTTGATCTAAAGGAAGAAACTTAAAATTACCGTTAAAACTTCTTCAGCCACCTATCACCAGTAAGGATGACTGACTGCATCAGTCATGCAAATCAAGGACCTTCAAGACTTTGGTACAGTGACATTTAGGATTTTAACATCTTGGTATGGCTTGTCTGTCTTGTCTGTCTTCACTTTTTCTATAGCCTGTCAACATCGAAGTTGTTAGTTTTTTCAGAGAAAATGTTGAAGTTCACAGACATTAATCAACAAGACCTTTCGTCAAAAAATAAATCCACCAGACCTGAAAAAGATGTTAACACAATATATCATAGATGAAAACTTAAAAAGAGAAACGTTTATCAGAAATTCCATACACCAAAAGGAAATCTAGGAAAGGGCCAATTTGAAAAAGATACGTGGTCAGGTGATATGAAGCTCACGCCACATGCATGGAAATTATTTCGCAAGTGAATATGCATGAGCACATGCAAGCAATTCCTAAAGACAATGTGACTTCAGATTTTGTACTAAATGATAATGGCTATGCAAGAATAGAAGCCCATTCACCTGTACAACATCCATTCCCTTCACAACTCTCCCAAATACAGTGTGCTTGTTGTCCAACCACGGAGTAGCCACTGTGGTAATAAAGAACTGAGAGCCATTTGTATTTGGGCCCGCATTTGCCATTGACACTGTGAAAGGCCTATCATGCCTTAAACTGCAAGAGAAAAATGATTTGCCTTAAGTTCCATCTGAGGTAAACCATACCAGGAAATTCCCCATATGCCATCAGCACATGGACACATAGATAATCATTATACTCTGGAGTCTGGAATCATGATGATATTTCATGCATATAATAAGATAGAACTTTTATAAATGTTGGAAACTGTTGTAAACATATGTAATTAGGTGTAATTAGTAGTACAACTGTTAGTCCCACATCATGTAAATTGTGTAATTAGTTATTACTTATTGAGTATATATTCAGCCTCCATTGTGTAGTTGAGACACGCGGTTTCATCATATGCCTCTCTTCTTTTCTCTATTTCAACATGGTATCTAGAGCCTAAAGAGAGGCAACCCTAGAACCGCGCATACCCGTTGGGTCCACTGCCCTCCGGTGAAAATTTTTCCAGCCAACCGTGTTTCCCCTCCGGTTTGCCGACCTTTCTCCCTTGCCGTGACGTCTTTCCGGCGCCGTTTTCTCCCTGTTTGCCGCTGCCACCACCGTCTGCCGCCTCTTTTCCGGCCGCCGACCTCACCGCTGGAACAGCCTCCCTCCGATCGGCCAGACCCCCGAAGCTCAGCCCCGGCTCCGTTGTCACGCGTCCCCACGCGCCGCCCGTCTCCGCTGCTGCTCAGCCACCGTCTGGCCTGTTTTTCGGCGCGTGACGGCACGTCCGGCCGCCCCTCCGGCCGCCGTTCACCTCGTCTGACTCGTCTCGGCCTCCTCTACGCCGATCTGTCCTCAGATCCTTGTTTCCTTGCGTGGGATTTTTCAGGTATCTTGTGTTTTCCACTTTTGCCCCTAATATTCTGACCTATGGCAAGTTCTACCTCTCCAGATGGCTCTAAAGATCATCCCAAGATTGAGCCTCCTGTTTTCACAAGTTACCTCCATACCCCGCTCTCTGCTGATAAATTAGATGGCGGCAATTATGATACTTGGGCTTCAGACATCAAGTTGTGGCTTGAAAGTCAAGGGTATGAAGACCACCTCACCACCGATCTTAACTCTATACCTGCGGCGGAACAACCCCGATGGAAGAAAATTGATAAACAGTTGTGCGTTGTAATCAAGTCCACCATTCACTCTTCTCTCAAGCAGATCTTCCATGCGCAGACCACTTGTGCTTCTATTTGGGAACAAGCCAAGGTTCTTTACACTAATGACACTCAACGCTTATATGGGGTCTGTCACAACCTCATGAGTCTTATTGCTCCTCGTCAGTTTGATGGCCCTATGTTTGCTTACTTGGGTAAGGTTCATGGTGCTCTGCATGATTTCAATGAGTTGCTACCCCCCGCTGCTACCCCTGCCCAAGAACTCGAGCAACGTAGCACCTTTTTCATGCTCATGGCTTTGTATGGGTTACCTCCAGAATATTCTGCTAATCGTGATCAGATTTTGGGTTCGCCTACAGTTCCCACTCTCTCCTCAGCTTGGTCTTCTTTGCTTCGAGTCCCCGCAAAGCAACCCTCTGGTTCTGTCCTAGCTCCGGCTCCAGTTGATACTTCTGCCCTCGTCTCCCAAAGTGCCACTCGTGGTCGTTCTCGCCCTGGCACCTCAGGTAGGCCTCGTCCGAAGTGTACATTCTGTAACAGTTGGGTACCGAGGATCGTTATTGGACCAAAAATGGCCGTCCTCCACGGGTGCCCATATTGCCCAGTGCCACCGTACACGATTTACACGAGTCCTCCGCTCCACCAACCCCATCGTCTGCAGACCTATGCAAATTTTCTTCGAAATGGTTTGGCTTCTAACTCTACCGCATCCGTTGAGCACACCTGGTAATGCCTTTGCTTGTCTCTCTCAATCTCCACCTTTAGGTCCTTGGGTACTTGACTCGGTGCATCTGACCATATCTCTGGTAATAAACGTCTTTTCTCTAAATTTTCTAACTATGGCTATTTACCTATTATTACTTTAGCAAATGGGTCCCAAACACAACCCGAAGGGATTGGTACTGTCCATCCCCTCCCTTCTCTGTCTGTTGATTCTGTTCTTTATATTCCTGGTTGTCCTTTTAATTTACTTTCTATTAGTCGTTTGACCCGTTCTTTAGATTGTCGCATTAGTTTCACTAAAGACTCTGTCATTTTGCGGGGACCAGGAGTTCGGGACGGATGATTGGCGCCGGATGTGAGTCTAATGGCCTTTTTACTCTCTCTGCCACCTCTCGTGTGTGCTCGTTACCGATTCCCCTCTCACCATTCATGCTCGGTTGGGTCACCCTAGTCTTGCGCACAAACAAATGGTGCCTACCTTTTCTAAGTTATCTACTTTACCCTGTGAGTCGTGTCAACTTGGGAAACACACTCGTAGTTCGTTTCCCGATAGAGTGTGTCGTCGAGCTGCGTCTCCTTTTGCTTTAGTGCATTCTGATATTTGGGGTCCTAGTCGTATTGAGTCTACTTTTGGGTCAAAATATTTTGTTACTTTTATTGATGATTATTCTCGGTGTACTTGGTTATTTTTAATGAAAAACAGATCAGAGTTGTTTTCAATTTTTCAAACCTTTTATAATGAAATCAAAACTCAGTTTGGTGTTCCGATTCGTATATTGCGTAGTGACAATGCCCGTGAATTTTTGTCTCACAATTTTTAAACTTTTATGGCATCTAATGGCATTCTTCACCAAACATCTTGTCCCTATACCCCTCAACAAAATGGGGTTGCTGAGTGCAAAAATAGACATCTTATTGAAACAACTCGGACCCTTTTATGTCATGGTCATGTTCCCTTTCGTTTTTGGGGCGATGCGGTTCTCACTGCTTGCTATTTGATTAATCGTATGCCCTCTTCTGTTCTTGATAACCGGGTTCCCCATTCTGTTTTGTTTCCTCACCAACCCCTCCACTCTCTTCCACCTCGTGTCTTCGGGTCGACATGTTTTGTCCATGATATCACTCCCGGTCTTGACAAACTGTCTGCTCGCTCTATCAAATGTGTTTTTCTTGGTTACCATCGGTCTCAAAAGGTTATCGGTGTTTTTCACCCACTCTTAAGCGTTATCTAATCTCTGGCGATGTCACATTCTTTGAGTCGGTTCCTTTCTTTGAGTCTTGCCTCTTCCACCCATCACCGAGGTCCTTCCTACCATTCCTCCTCTTGTCCCTGTTGCCCCTGCTCCATCACCACCTTCTCCTATTAGCCCCTGGTCCCTACTACCGGCCTCTCCGGGTTTATCGTCGTCGGCCACAACCACCACCACTACCACCACCATCATCGAGGTTGTAGAAATTACCGAAGCTCCTTTGGACTCTCATCCCAGGCACCACCTCCTTTAAGCCTCAAGCCTTTGAAGACCTTCCCATTGCTCTTCGAAAAGGTATTAGATCCACCGTAACCCTTCTCCTCACTATGTTAATCTCAGTTACCATCGCCTTTCTTTATTGCATTATGCTTGTCTTTCCACCTTGTCTTCTGTGTCTATTCCTAAATCTCTAGGTGAAGCTTTATCTCATCCTGGGTGGCGACAAGCAATGATTGATGAAATGTGTGCACTTCAGAACAGTGGTACTTGGGAACTTGTTACTCTTCCTCCTGGGAAGTCTGTTGTTGGTTGCCGGTGGATTTATACGGTCAAGGTTGGCCCTGATGGCACTCTTGATCGCCTAAAGGCTCGTTTGGTGGCAAAGGGGTATACTCAGATATTTGGTTTGGATTATGGCGACACTTTCTCCCCAGTGGCGAAGATGGCTTCTGTTCGCCTTTTTCTGTCTATGGCCGCTATTCGCCATTGGTCCCTTCATCAGCTGGATATCAAGAATGCTTTTCTTCATGGTGATCTGGAAGAAGAAGTCTACATGGAGCAACCACCAGGGTTTGTTGCTCAGGGGGAGTCTTCTGGCCTTGTGTATCGTCTACACAAGTCATTGTATGGTCTCAAACAATCTCCCCGAGCTTGGTTTGGTCGATTCAGTACCGTTGTGCAGCAGTTTGGTATGACTCGTAGTGAGGCTGACCACTCTGTCTTCTATCGCCATACAGTCCAAGGTTGTATCTATTTGATTGTATATGTAGACGACATTGTTATCACCTGCAGTGATCACCAAGGCATAACTCAGATAAAACAACATCTCTGTCATCACTTTCAGACCAAAGATCTTGGCAAACTTCGTTATTTCTTGGGAATTGAAGTGGCACAATCCAAGGATGGCATAGTAATCTCACAAAGGAAGTATGCTATGGACATTCTTGAAGAAACAGGACTATTGAATGCAAAGCCGGTTGACACCCCTATGGATGCTAATGTTAGACTTTTACCAGATCAGGGGGAGCCACTTTCAGATCAAGGAAAATATAGATGATTGGTTGGAAAACTTAACTATCTTATCACCCGTCCAGATATCTCCTTTGCGGTGAGTGTAGTGAGCCAATTTCTAAACTCACCTTGTAAAGGGCATTGGGATGCAGTGGTTCGTATTCTCAGATATATTAAGGGAGCTCTAGGAAAAGGCCTTGTCTATGAAGACAAAGGACACACTCGGATTGTAGGTTACTCGAGATGTGATTGTGGTTCTCCTATTGATAGGAGATCTACTGTTATTGTGTATCCATTGGGGGTAATTTGATTTCCTGGAAAAGTAAGAAACAAAATGTGGTTGCAAGATGCCAAGGAATATCGAGCCATGGCCTGACATTAAGAGCTCATTTGGTTAAAATGCTTCTTAAAGAGCTTGTTTGGAAACGTTATGCAAATGACTCTTATTTGTGATAATCAAGCTGCTTTGCATATCGTTCCAATCAAGATTTCATGAGAGGACCAAACACATTGAGATAGACCATCACTTTATCGGAGAAAAGATCTTATCTGGAGACATCACCACTAGCTTCGTCAATTCAAATGATCAACTGCAGATGTTTTTCACTAAGTCTTTGAGAGGTCCTCGAATAAACTATATTTGTAACAAGCTTGGTACATATGACTTATATGCTCATTGAGGGGAGTACTCTGTTGTAAACATATGTAATTAGGTGTAATTAGTAGTACAACTGTTAGTCCCACATCATGTAAATTGTGTAATTAGTTATTACTTATTGAGTATATATTCAGCCTCCGTTGTGTAGTTGAGACACGCGGTTTCATCATATGTCTCTCTTCTTTTCTCTATTTCAACAATAAACAAAATTGATTACCTTTTGTGAAATTCATCCTCAAATTCCCTCCCCCAAATAGATTGTCCACCAGTGCCATCTCCTAAAGGATCTCCTGTTTGTATCATGAAGCCTTTGATGACCCGGTGAAAAATAAGATTGTCATAATAGCCATTCCGGCAGTGAGTTGTAAAGTTCTCCACAGTTTTTGGACATTCCTCTGGGTATAACTTCATGTGAATATCACCCATAGTGGTGTGTAGAATCTGAAAAAGAAGAATTGGAATTGTAAAGCTCTTTTTTTTGGGGAACAGAGGTACTGTATGTGATTTGAAAAGAAAAATATGTAAAGAAAACACACTCATGTAAAGAACAAGAGGAAATATAATTTCCTTTCTGCTATTGAATAATTGCTTAAACAGTAGAAAATAAATGTGATAAAAAGAGATTGTTTCTACATTTATATAAGGTAAGTAATTTTTAGACATTCTGTTTTTTGTGTGAGTGAGACACGTATTTAATTAAAGTGAAAGCAACCCTGAATAGAATTGCCAGTCACAATAAACTACTTTAACGACTAACAGAGATAACTCACCACATTGTCAGGAAGTGATGTTGTAACTGCCTTTCCAATATCTGAAACTGCCAAAAGTTCATCAGCAGGGGGCTTTTCATTGAACACATCTCTTCCCTTAGTTGCATCTTCAGGCTCCTCTGGCTCTCTCCGACTGATACATGACAAACTCCAAAACTTAGATAAATGAAGATTTATATTTTGCATGTCATACAACCAATGATATGCAGTTAAACAAAACATACAACCTCAATGTGCTGAGTAAAAACGCTACAAGACAAACTGCCCACATATGAAAATATCAAGTAACAAGACTGCACAACTTTGGAGCTCAAAGCAGTGGTAAAATGATCGGTAGAGTTTTGACTTTCAAACCTGAATAAATATATCCTGTGCTTTTTGAAAGCACAACACAAGAGAGTGGGATCTGTCAAAGGCTCCTTGCTCTCATTGGCATTTGCAGCTGCAGAAGGAATCTTTCTTACTTTTTTACTATTTCGATCACCTTGATATAAAGCTATTCTTAAGAACCTATCATTGTTCTCCACCTTCCCAAGTATTCGAGCAACTTTATTGGTGTGCAAATTAACAATCTATAAACATACAGAAGATGTAAAACACATTAGGGAATGAAGTTCCATCTACTCACCTCATTGCACTAGTAAGCAATGAAGGAAATGTTATAAATGTGGAGACATTGTATAGCTGAAGGAAGTGAAGTGATTACACAGTTGTACAATTAGCTTTATAACCCAGTTAAGTAAGAAAAAATCTCACCTTAATCCCAAGCAAGGTTGCATATATAAGAAAATTAGAACTTTCATCAAAAACTGCATTCGGAAGTGGAGCACTTTCTGTCTTCTCTATTTCCTTCTCGACAGCCATTCTTCGGCCAAAATCAATGGCTTCCAACCGGTATAATGGAGCGTCACTTCTTTGGAGATCTTGAGCAACCTATCCATAAAGCAATTCATTTACCAACAAATGTCCAAAAAGGGAAAAAAAATCAGGGTGAAATTCTGGTAAAACTATTACCTCCAGGGATTCATCATAAACTCGCCTTAGTTTACCCGTTCTGAACCAAAACACACGTATCCTACGGTCAGGTGATGTAATGGAAAATTGTTTACCATCCGGGCTGACCTAAAAGACAATGCAATACGGTTAATAAATACCATCTAAGTCAAACAACTGGTATCTTGCTTTCATAAACCACATAAATAACATAAGTTATCAACTATAAGTTTGGAAGTATGATATACAACTGAGGTACCTCGATAGCCGAAACAGAAGTCTTGCATTTTACTATTTCAAAGAGGTTAGTATCACTTTTCAGTTTAAAGTTGACCCTACAAGGACCAAAGTAAGGGATTAAAGTACAATTCAGATGTCTAAGACTCATGCAATTAATAATTTCCACAACTGAAAAAATTATTAATAGAGCCTCAATGTATAACAACGATATAATGTTTCAAATATTTGACACTTCATGGAATTGCTGATTATAATAATGATTCATGATGCAAGGTTATATCTATTAGCAGCTTGTTGCTGGCCCAACCCAAAAACAAAGGATCAGTAGCCAAGTTCTCAACAGTGCCAGCAAGGAGGCTATGAAACAACATTAGACAGAAGCTTGAAAAAAGAAAGCCACTTCTGAATAGAACAGCAAATATGTTTGATCTGGTAGTATTCAAGACAAACATCCTACACTGGAACATTTGGAATCAAATTCTAATGTTCCAAAATTAAACATGTGAGTTCACTTCAAATTGACCAGATCCTCACCTACATCCATCAGGTCCTGTCATCAATAGCACTCAAATAAGAATGGCATACCATATTTACAGCAGTCTGTTTTATCCCCACCTAAAACTGTTAATAGTTGATATCAGATAATCCTGATCACATTATTGGCTATTGCACCTAGTGTTTAAATCGATTCAGCAAGAACCATTTTTTTATATGAGAACAAAATAAAATGCTAAATTCAGACTTCAGATTTCTCAGGTTTTGAATTATCTTAATCCATTCACCACAACAATAAAGGAGTGGAGCATCTACAAGTGGTTTGGCTACTTAAAAATTTGTACTGCCTAACTGTTTTTGACATATTTATGTGTGTGTGTAAGAGACAAGGAACTTTGTTGACAGGAAGTGGTAAGAATTTGAACCTTGACAAGTCAGTTATATAAAAATAAAATGGACGGAGGCAGAACTATAATAAGACAAAAATAAGCACATACTCATTCTCCGGGAATTGAAATGTAGTAGGGCTCCAGTATTCAATGATCCCCTTTGTATCTGCCGAAATTACAGAATCATATACAGGATTGTACTTCATAACTTTAATAGGACCCACATGTATCTGAACAGAGGAGCAAAGAACAATACAATTATGTAAGTGAATCGTGGAAAATATCAAACAGGGAAGAAAAAAACTTATGCATTTTGAAAAGTCAGTTACAGTAGAGTTTAATCTAGAATTGGCACCTCTTTGGAGATGATAGGATCGTTTGAACCAGCTCGTGCATCATATATGTGCACAAAAGATATGTTCCTATCACTAATGGCAAGGCTAGCTTTGACATCCCCTTGTTTGTAAACCCATTCAACAGCACCAGGAGTATATGGCAAGCGAATCATGACCATCATGTCAAAGTTGACTACGTCATATACTTTCACAGAACGGTCATTTGATATTGTACAGCAAAGCAGACCATCAACACTAACCTGCATAGCTGAAATAAGTCATGGTTGATGACAAGTAAACAAGAAGATTTTGAAAACTTAAATACATAATACAGCACGGGAAAAATCTCCAATGAAAATAAAGATATCACTAACATATCAAACCATATAGATTCATAATATCACATATCAGAGAATTGAAGCAAGAAATAATTAGATAAGATTTTATATGTAAAAGGGTAATAGCAGGTTGATGAACTTACAGCTAGACCTTCAATTGGACCAAGATGAGATCTGAAGTGTTTGGCAAACTCAATACCAATAGGCCTTTTCTTCCAAAACTTCAAATGCCCTGATCACAAGAAGTAAGCCATGCACAAAGAAATAAGCCATAACATTATTCCAAAGACTTAGCTAATTTACGTTATTAAATATGATCCACGTGTTGCCCAAAAAAATAAAAACTAAAGTCACACTTGTGTTGATGTGTCACATGTTACATAGCATAGAATATTTTATAAACAAAATAAAAAAAAAAATCACAAAAGTAAAGGTAGCAGGTAATAGGATTGATCACACTACATTCAAATTTGTTGCCTAAAGTTCTCTGCAGTCTACTTATATACTTATAACTGGCAAAAAAATTCATGATAAATGACTAACTATAGCTAGTTTTAAAGAGTATGATGATTATAGAAATACCAATGACAATATGTTTTACCATCAATACTTCCAGTAATGAAAAATTCTGCAGCTGAAACAGCAACATGAGTAACCACATCACGATGCATATAACTTTTCTCGTACCTGTAAAAGAGAAGGAAAAGCAACAATAAGAAAATGAAGAATTCCATAACTTCATTTAATACACATTTACCAAGATTTTGATTCGACGGTTTGTTTTACTAACTGTAGAGAGAGCTATTGTTTGAAGTTTCAAAAATTTCCTAATTGATGGAAAGGAAACCCTAATTCGAAAACTATGGTGTGTGTGTATAAGAAAAAGAGGTTAGGAGCAATTAGTAACTGACATGTTAGCGGAGGGTAAGGCGTCGAGGTAGGCGTGCTCGAACTGGAGGGGTCGTTTGGGTCGGGCGCGAGGGGCTGGACCGGGTCCGATAACGGGCTCGTCCTCGGTTGCATTGGCACCATTCTCGTGTTCCTCCATCTTCTTCAAGTTCAACCACACAAGGTTTTGCAGAAAAAAGAGAGTTCCAAGAAGAACGCTAATATCTTGTTTAGCTGAATAAACAAGTTAAAGTGATGCGATGGAGATGGAGATGGAGATGGAGATGCTGGAAGCAGAAAGAAGCTTCTTCAACCTCACCTCTGCTTCAACCTACAGTGACTGCGCCTCTGATGAAACTAAACTGAAAACGGCATGTCGTTTTCATAATTTTTTCCATTAGAATGAGGGATAAGCATCGAATGTAAACTGTAAACTGTAAACCCGATAATGGACATTGGGTTGGGTTTGATCCGCGAGTACGGCTTTTGTGGTGTGTTTGTCTAGCCCATTCTTCACTGCCAACCCAATCCGAAGAATGTAATTTGGAGGGGAAAAAATCTATATTATTTCCATTATGGGCTGGACAAAAATTTGTAGTTCTAATATTAATATGTTGGACTGGGCCATCTGTTATCAATCTTACTTTCATGCTGACGCTGTGCCAGAGTCTGGGTTTTGAGGTTTAGCTTTTAAGCCCAAAAAGAAAATTTAAGCCTTTTTACGGGAATAGAATGAAAGCTTTTATTTATAAATAACTGTACTTTCTACCTGTGCGTGATAATTAGAAAAAAAATTAAAATAAATAATTTATTTATATAATTTCAGTTAATTTTAATTTTAGACTCTATAATTTTTTTTTTATATTTTTATATCATTTGTTATATTTTTATTCGTTTGAATTTTTTTAGATTATTTATTTAGATTTTAAATCCTGTTAAAGTATTAATCTTTATATTTTTTTACTTATTTGAATTTTTATAGCTATAGATTCGCTTCATTAAGGTATTGATCTATATTTTCTATAAAAGATTGATTGTTATAGTTTTCAAGGTTTAATGGTTTAAAATCCAATCTAAGAATATAAATCTTGTCATCAATATGTTTTCATGTTACTATTTTTGTTCCTTAACCATGCATTCTAATTCGTTAACACTTTTTAACATATACATTTAGTTCATACAATTTAAGTATATTAAATAAAAATAACACATTAATTAAATCAATCATTTGACATTTGACTTCTTATGTTTTTTGACTTTTTTAAATTTATTTTCTTTACAATTTTTTTTTTTTTATTTTTTTTTTTTTTTCTTTTTATGTATATGTGACCATTTTTTTTTACATGTGTCAATATTTCTTTTAAGTTGTTATATCATATGACACACAATAGAAAATTAGGTAATGTATTTCCTACATGTCAAAAACTTAATGCATTTACTAATTGACTTGAATGAAGTATGACAAAATTTTAGGCAAAGTATTTATTATTTTTATATATTAATTATATTAATTATAATTATATTGATTAATTATTAATTAATTGTGTGATGTGTATAATTTTTTTTACACGTGTTAATATTTCTTTTGAGTTACTATATCGATGACACATAACAAAACAATTAAGTAATATTTTTTTCAAATATTAAAAGCTTAATGCATTTACTAATTGACTTGAATGACATATGACAAAATTTTAAGTCATATATTTTCATTTTCTATATTATATTAATGATTAAATAAAATTAAATGAAATATTGAAATGGTACGCAATGAATAGTAAAATAATAAAAATGATATTTTGGTAAAATTAGAATGATAATCATTTTTATTTACTTTCTTATTTATGTCTTCGCCGCCATCATCATCATCATTGTTATTTTGGACCCAATTTTAAGTTGGCGGTTCAGGAACAACTCGTCCTACCATAATCGTATTTTAGTTATTTATGTGTACTATTAAATAAGTTAATCTACTTATTTATGATGCGCAAATTCTTACAGAATCTTTCATATATATAAACATCAATTACATTCTATATAAATAAGAAATTAGTTATAAAAGATAACAATCTCATGGATTATGATCTTAAATAATAGCATTCAATTAAGATTGAATTATGATTCTTATTACCCAATACACTCTTATAAATACCCTACAAAGTCACAAAGGTATGCATCTAATTTTAAATACTACCTACCTTGTACACGATCTAACTTGAGTATCAGAGTATTTTTTATAAGTACCTACCTCTTTCGCACCACCGTCACTATCGTCGTGCTAGGAAGGATTCCATCTTAATCAACTAATTTAGATATTAATTTGAACGTTAATCAAAAGTAGTAAAATATATTTTACTATACACCTTGTACATGGTCTAACTTGAACATCAGAGTATTTTTTGTAAGTACCTACCTCCTTCGCACCACTGTCACTATCGTCGTGCTAGGAAAGATTCCACCTTAATCAACTAATTCAGGTATTAATTTGAACGTTAATCAACAGTAGTAAAATATATTTTAAAAATAATTTTTTTAGCCAAAACAAAGTACTCCTAAATGTGAGTTTTAGATATTTTTTCCTTGGCAAAAGTGCCTTTGAGAGCATTAAATTTGAAAAATAAATAATGAGCCTTTTCATTTCATACATTACAAAAAATAAAATACTTGTGCAAATAATTTCCCTTAACAAGTTGAAGAGGGACGGTTATATTGGTTTCATTTTTTTGCATCACCGCTTTAGTTGATGTGGTTCAGTGGACTAGGGACTGCAATGTCTTATTGTCTTATGATATTCGTAAATTGCAGTCTCAAGTTCTGGTCAAGCTCAATTTTTTTTAAAAAAAATAATTAAATATAACAATGTGTTTGGATATTTTTTCATTAACGGAACGGAACGGAACGAAATAGGTGATGATGAATCGGAAAGGAAAGGAATAGAACATAGTTCATGTTCTAGACCGTGGTCCGGGATCCCATCCGGAAGGATTGACCCGACACACGAACCACCGGACTCCGCCACCAGCATCCTCGGCCATGTCGCATCCACATTTCCTCTAGAACCAGCACCGATCTCCTCCCCGTGAAGCGGCTTCTTGAAAAAGTGGATTGACTTCGCAACCCGGAACATAACACTGCTGCCGAACTCTGGGGCCCTGCCACTTTCTTCTTCACTGCCTCTTTCACCAGGATAGTAGAGACCGAGGTGCACCTCCCTTTGTTGGACAGGGCACAGTTGTTCATGGGGAAGATCGTTCCACTAGAACCGTGATCACCCCAAGCCACTCCAAATTGCAGAGCAGTCCCAATAGTTCCTCCTGCATATCCAAATGCTCTTAGAGGATTTGCTGGCAAGGAGAACCACTTTGGGCTCTATTTCTCCAATTGCCTTTGTCCAACACGACAGATATCACGAGCCTCCCCAATGACAAAGCGTAGATCAAATACACTCTCGTACGCTGGGAAAGTGAGACATCTACCGTTAATACGCAGAGAAAGTGAGATATTTAGCAGACGAATCATTTACAAAGACATGACAAAGTTTCAAAGATTTGAGGAAGAACAAGAAGAAAACTCCTGCAAGAGGCAAAACTATCCAGAAATGTACAAGGAAAGAAGGAACCATTTCTCTGAAAGAAGTCACTTCCAAATGGAGACGCAGAAAGGGAAAATGAAATGTCAAAGTCAAACGCAAACATCCTTTATTTATAAAGAGAATGGAACGCTCCGATTAGTTCCTAGGAAGGAAGAGCCCGTCAAACCATAAAATATTTGTTTAATGCTCTCCCGTTCCCATTGGCTACAAGAGCAGCGGACAGTTGGAAACTACGTGAAGCTAACGCTCCCCATTAAAGGCTCCTTAATTCTCAAGGAAACCAAAAGCAACGGTTTCCAAAGAATCCAAAGACTAACAAAGGATGCTGCTGCAAGTTAAGAGACCCCGTAAGCCACACTCGGGGGCAACAAGAGGAAAACCTCAGAACAAGGAATAGTGATGTAAGAAATGACCCATCGCGGTTTCTAACCGCATCCCGACCTTCGGGGTACCTCGTACCCAACGATGGACCTCAGCCTCAATACGAGACACCACAAGACCTGGCCTTAAAGCTAGGGCGTAGTCCGTTGCGAGCCTAATGATCCTATACATTGACACTTAGGCCATCCAAGCGCCAAGTTTGGGACAACTGTTCTGTACCGTGGTCCGGGATCCCATCTGGAAGGATCAACCTGACACACGAACCACCAGACTCCGCCATCAACACCCCGGCCTAGGTCTTATGACCTCGGACCACAGCATCAGACTATAACGGTCGCTGGACCCACGTAGATTATCACAACTGCCAACTACAACCTTATATGTGGGGACTGTAACTGCCTATAATAAGGATTGACCATTAAGGAGACAGCCCTGACAGGTCAGAGATGAACCTCAACGATCATGGAACAACCCTAACAGGTCAGAGACAGACCTCAATGATCGTGGGATAAAACTTCTGCGAAGGCACGATCCTAATGTACCTTTGTCCTATACGGATTGCATGAGGATTCCAGTCACGCTTTACATATACCAGGCCAAGTTAACCTAAGGAGGTATCTGTTATTTCATTCCATAAACCCTACTTATGCACTGTCTGACTTGAGCGTTGGAGTCCCTTTGCAGGTATCCACCCCCTGGTTCAATACGCTTAGTAGCAGCTGCACAAGGAGGAAACCGCCATACAAGTGCCTATCTCAGGTACTTTATGAATCCACTTCAGAACAGTTCCCCCTCTTTGTTTGGAAGATTCATTAATGAAATATAACGGAACATGTGTTCCCTCCATTCCACCTCAATTTTGGGGAAACAAAAATTGGGCATTTGAGGAGAAGAGGGGGAGAATGATTCTCCATGTGTTCCGTTCAGTTCCTATATATTTTAAAACTCCCAAACACAAAAAATTATTTTCGTTCCTCTCATTTCCTTTCCATTCCTCCCATTACTTGTCATCTAAACATAGTGTAAAGTGGGTTAAACAAAGTTGGGCAGGTCAATGGGTCTAACCGGATTTTCTGGTTTTGATAGAGTTTGATCAGTTCACTCAGAAAACTAAATTAGAGACTCGCCCTGACTAGCCCAAGCTCCTGCTCATGGGTTTTATGGACAATCCAATTAGGCTGTATAGGTTAATACAACTATGCACTGAATAAAGGAAACCCAATTTAGAATGATCAGTTGCTTACCCCCCAAAAAAATGTGTAAACTGTAAAGGGCAAATTACTCTCACCTCCCTTGAGTTTTTCCAACATTACAGTCACTACCCCTTTAGTTTTCAACGTTACGCTCGGAACCCTTATACACTAAACAAATATAACGTCTATTTCATAATATTTTAAAATTCCTATTATACCCTATTATTTCTCACTTCTCTCTTCACTCTCTCACGCGGGTTGAAGGAGGAAAGACGAAGAACAGAAATAGAGACGGTCCGACGGAGGAAGACAACAACAAAAAGGGAAAGAAATCAAAGAAAATTAAGAGGAATCAAAGCCAAATTTCAAGACATGAGGTAGGGGGAAACATTTTCTCAATCTTGCTCTCCGTTTTCATATTTTTTCGTTTGGGTTTAGGGCATAAACTGAAAAGGAGTTTTGTTATGGTTTCAGATTTTCCATGCTTGATTCTTATGATTTTGAGCTTAATGATGATTTGGTTTGTTTATTGATGAGTTTTGGAACAAGAATTTGTTGTTAGTTTTCAATGATTTTTTATGATTGAAAAATGGGTATAAATCCCTATTTGAACCACGATCTACACGATTTCCAGGAATAGGAACCCATTTCCTTGTTTTCAAAACCCACACAGTACGTGCTTTGTTTTTTGAATTTGAATCCACTAATATCTTTTGTTAAAAGGATATTTGTTCTGTGTCCTGATAAAGTTGGGTTGCTTGCTCAAATTTTATGGGAAAATTACAAAAACTGAACTCCTGATAAAAATATGGACAATTAACAAGATGTGCTGATTGGGAAGATATATGACTATTTTTTCGTCATGGTATATATTTTATTTGGTGTTTTTTTTTGGTAATTTTCTCTTATATTTTAATTTGAAAAAGACGAAAGGAATTGGTGGGTAGGGGGAAAGGAGGGTGTCTATAATACGTGGTAGAAACCTGAGTGGACTGGAAATTTTGATCAAAATGTTATGCTTCTGTCATGCCCATATTCTCTGCCACATGTTTCTCCAATTTTTTAGCTTTGTTGACCTCAAGAGTTGGAATTTGAGGCTTTTTAGTTTGACTGCTCTGAATATACTCATCATAGTAAACATCAGTGGTTGAAGAGGAATTGGAAGAAATTATTCTGGAGTTTACTATAAGGACAAAAATGATGAGGTTGCCTATAATGAATAAGAGCTTTGAGCTTAACAGGACCAATATTAAATCTAGAGTGTTGAGCGCTATCCGGGCAGAAAGCTAAGTTTTTTTATCCTATTTTTGAGATCCAATTGCTATGTAATGTCATTTTTTAAATATTTTTGATGCATTGTGGCATTGTTTGCCTTCTGATATGATTCGTTGGTGCAATTTTAGGTTAAATGATGAGTCCTGCAAACCATGTCATCCTTGTTCATTATCATAGAGATGCTAACATTAATAAGAAAGTAGTCATTTATGAGTCCGATGAAGAATATGTAGGGAATAACAGTGAAGATGTTGGTAGTGACTCATATGTTTCAATGGAGGAGGAAGATAATTGCAATGAGATGAGGGGTTGTCAGATTTTAGTGAAAGGTTTGACAAAATTGGTGATGAACACTCTGATAAGGATAGGGAGGAAGTATACATAGATAAGGGCATGAGGGGACAACTATTTGAACGACAACATAATGGTCAGATAATACTATAGTGTGGCCATTTATTTGTGGATGTGCATGCATTCGGGGAGGTGCTTAGGGACTATGTCATTCAAGAAGGATTTGAAATTATAAGGTTGAAAAATGAGAAAGCAAGGGTGACTGCCAAGTGTAAGGTTACGGGTTGTGAGTGGCATATTCATGCCTCTCCAACACCCGATGGAGTTACCTACATGATTAAAACATATAATTCAATTCACAGTTGCATAAGACAAACTAAGAACTCCAATGCCACTTCAACTTGGATTTCAAAGAAGTTAGAATCCAAGTTAAGAACTGATCCAAATATAAGTTATTCATCAATGAAGGCAGAGCTTCTAGAAGGGTTTGGCATAGAGCCTCATAATTTAATGCAATTGTATTGGGAAAGAAGAAAGGTGAAGGAAGATAGCAAAGGAATCCATGGAAAGTATTATAATAAGCTACCAGTTTGGGCTGACCTTGCAAGACAAACAAACCTTGGTAGTTTGATTAAGTTAGAGCTTCAATCACCTAGGATTGGGTCAAACCCCAAGTTTAAGAGGTTTTTTGTTTGCTTCGATGCAATGACAAAAGGGTTTGTCAATGGATGTAGACCATGGTTTGGAATTGATGGGTGTCATCTTAAGGGTCCCTATGGTGGTGTACTATTATCGACTGTAGCAATTGATGGCAATAAGGGCCAATTTCCTATAGCCTTTGTTGTTATAGAGATTGAGTGTATTGTCTCTTGGAAGTTTTTTTTGTACTACCTCAAGGAAGCATTGGATAGTGTGCCTAGATGGATAGATCATCCCCTAACAATTATGTCTGACGTGCAGAAGGTATGTCAGAAGGTATCCCCTAACAAAAAATATATTTCCTTTTAAATGTTGTTTATGTTCTTTTAAATGGTCTGATAATTTCCTAACTTGTTGATGTTTGTCCTATTTATTAGGGTCTATCCTCTATTGTTGCACAGTTCTTTCCACATGCAAGGCACAGGTAATTGGTTGCATTTTTATTTTAATAAAAGTTGTTAAGCATGTGTTAGAGTTCAACTATTGTGATAATGGTTTTCTGGTTTAGTAATTGGATGCATTTTATGTTATTTGTGGTATTAGCTAAATCAGTTATGGTTAGTAATTAGTTGCATTTACATTTATAAGTTTTGCTGTAATCATCTATTAAACAATTTCAAGTTGAAATATAACACGCTGCTATTGACTGAGCAATTTTGGGCTATAGCCAAAGCTCATAATGAATTCATGTTTGAAAAGACATTGGATCAAATAAGGAAGGTAAATAATGATGTTGCAGAATGACTTTTAGATGCTAATAGACCTAAACACATGTGGGCTAGACACACTGTTGATCCCCTTTGTAAGTCTGACCATATTACAAATAATGTAGCTGAGTCTTTTAATAGTTGGTTGGGAGATGATAGAAAGAAAACAATCTGCTCTATGGTTGAGTCTTTAGCTACTAGGCTAATGCAGAGGTTTCAAAGAAGGTATGAAAAGAGTTGTAATTTTGAGCATAGACTTTGTCCTAGGATTAGAAAGGTTGTTGATATAACATTTCAAGATGGGAGGTACTGTGGTGTGACATATGCTGGGGATGATGAGTTTCAAGTCAAGGATGGGTTTACCATTTTTGTGGTCAATCTTAGGACCAAATTTTGTGGTTGTGGATATTGGTTGTTATCTGGACTACCTTGCAAGCATGCATGTGCATGCATTTCTTACAAAAGGTATGATGTTAAGAAATATTGTGACGACTATTACTGCAAAGAAAAATATTGCAACACATATGATAAAATTTTACATCCAACGCCTGCACTTGATGAGTTCAACATTGGTGGCTATATGGTCACAATTGATCCTCCACCGCTCAAAAGTTTGCAAGGTAGACCAAGGAGAAGTAGGAAGAGGGGTCCTCATGAAGGTCCAGCTAGGCAAGGTGATGTAAGAAGATCCTTCACGGTTAAATGCAGTACATGCAAGGAGTTTGGCCACAATAAGAAAATGTGTCAGAGAGCTAAAACCAAGAAGGTATATGGACTTCACTTGTGTGGTTTACTATATGTGCACTGATTTTAATGGACTTTATCTTAATTTGCAGCAACAAAAAATGGCAAGCAGTGAATCTGTTGGAGATGCAGGTTGAAGCCAACATAGTACTCCAACTGAAGCTGTAATTGGAAGCCAAGGTGGCTCACAACCACAACAGCAAATTGCAAGGCAAAGTTGAAGTGGGAGGCAGCTTGGGGCACTAATAGAAGGTGGAAATTGAATCACGTTTGGGACCACACTATCATCTGAAATCTCTATTGTTTTTTGGGCATGTTTAGATTTTTTAGAATTAACAGTGAAATATATTTTGGTGTTTAGTTAGTGAAATACTTTTGGCATATTGGTATTTTTTTTTGAAATTGTAACTAAAGGGTGTAATGGGAATAAAATGTGTACTACCAAAATTGATAAATATGAGCATTTTCATATATATATATATATTATATATATATATATATATATATAAAAGTAGTCCATTTAATATAAATAAGCATTTTAAAGTTTATCACATATTGAGCTGTGATAAAATCATCAAACTTCACATATTCGATCAAGGCATTAATAAGACAGGAAATAATTTATTTATTAATATTCCAACCATAAAAGTCAATAACAAAAGTATTTTAGACCAAGTGAGAGAGTGAAGAGAGAAGTAAAGTATAATAGAAATTTTAAAATATTAAAAAATAGATGTTAAATTTGTTTAGTGTATAAAGATACCGAATATAACGTTGAAAACTAAAAAGATAATGACTGTAATGTTAAAAAAACTCAAGGGAAATGAGAGTAATTTGTGCAACTATAAATAGACAATAGACAATGAGTCGAACAGCTCTGTCCGGGCGTTTTTTTTTTTTTTTTGTGCATTTTGAACTGCTTTAAGAATGGAATACAGCTTTTGTTGTCTGCTGTCCAGCATTTCCTGCCCACTCTTCATGGCCAGCCCAACCAGAAGAATGTAATGGCTGGCAGCTAATTTGCGGGAAAAATGGAAGCATAAAATTTCCGTTATGGGCTGCACAGAAGTTTGTAGTTTGGATTGGCCATTAGTTATCAATATTACATTCATGTTGGGCTAGAGTTTCAATTTTATATGTTTAGATGATAGGTAATGAGAGAAAAAAAAATATTTTTTTATATTTAAGAATTTTAAAATAAATAAAAAGTAAAAGAAATATATGAAGAATTATTATTTTTTTTTAAAAGTATGAAAATTTAACTTTTGTTCTCTACAAAATTGAGGTGTATGAAACTATTTTTATTTCATTCTTTTGTTAATCTTTTAAACAAAGAAAAATATAATTATGTTTTATTTTTTCTCTTTTCTTTTTAATCTATCTTCGCTTATTCCGTTTTATTCTATTAATAAAAAAACATTCAAATATAGTGATAATGTTTAAGCCTTTCCATGTAAACAATATTAAAGTTTTTTTTTTTACCTCAAACACTGCCAAAGCTTGATTAATAAATAATTAATTAAAACCATGAAACTATATGTAGTGAACAGTAAAATAATAAACTGATATTTTGGGATAATTAAAATGATTATAATTTTTATTTACTTTCTTATATCTATCTTTGGTTTATTATATTATTGTTTGCCATCTCTACTATTCCATTTTTATTTAAATAAAATAATCTTTCAATTTTTATACAAAACTATTTTTTTCCATTGTTTTAAATATGATCCATGACTTTCAAGTAGTAAACGCATTTCAAAATAATATTTCTGAAGTTTAGCGAAAACAAGGTATTCCTGAATGCGCGTTTAGATTTGTTTTTCCTTCATAAAAGTGCCTTTTATAAGAAATTAAATTTGAAAATTAATTAATGAACCTTTTCATATATATTACAAAAAATAATCCTGGTTCAAGTAATTTTCCTGACCATTCTTAAAACAGAAAAATGTATTATCAACATTTCACCAAAAAAATGTAATTACCAATATTAGTTATACTCACCACCATATACAGACATCTGGCAGCTGGTTTAATATTTGAAGCCAATCAGACAGAACAACTCGTTTCTTAGAAGTTAGAAAATGATCAGAAAAAGAAAAGGAAGGGTGGTTCTCACTACTCACAAGCTAGTGGCTACAACCAAGCCCCACAGTTGTCTCATACACGTAACACACGACATTTCACGTGGTCGGATGCATGTTCTTCACAAATAAAAACGCCACAAAAAACATAGATTGGCATGGTCTTGTACGTGGCTCTATGCTAGCACCAGACCCGTCCCAGATAGTCCCCCCACCACGCGGTGCCACCGCTTTTCTCGTCCAAGCTCTTCCCAAGTCAATGTCATTGTTTATACGTATGTTGTCTGATACCAGTGCTGCCCATATCTCTGTTGACCCTTAACAAGATCACAGGCCCCCATTAATGTCTAGAAACTCAACAAAATATTAAAATCATGTGCAACTGCTATCGCCAACCACATTATAAAACTCCAACCAAGTAAAGTTTCAAGCCTTTGACACGGTACGCCAATCCCCCCCCCCCCCCATTACTTCTCACCAAGCTTAATTATCATAGTTGGTTGACAATTACACTTTGCCATTTAAGCGTCTTAAAAGAGTGTGGTGAAAAATTAACGTAGGAAGGAGGAGGGGGGCAAAATGATTAAATTTTGTGGAACTATATCTTATTAACTGTACTTTTCCTCCCCCTCCACCTTCTATCATCATCAATAATAATCAATGTGAGTCTCTGGACAACTTTCATCAGATACAGCCTCTTTGGTATGAGGTGGGGGCACAAAGGGTGGAGGTGTACACCTCAGCAATGCCCAATTCACACCTTGAAAAAATGGGTGGTGCTTGATCGCGGAAGCCCCCATTGTGGACCCCAGCCTCCTTGTCGGGTCCTTAACCAACAACTGTGAGATAAGGTCCTTTGCCGTGGCCGGCACGGTGGGTTCCTTTGGGAACTCCAGGGCTCGAGCCACAATGTTTGCTAGGGTTAGCTCATTGTCCATGCCCCTAAAGGGTGTGACACCATAAAACAATTCAAATATAAATATCCCTAAAGTCCACCAGTCCACGGCACTACCGTGGCCTTCCCCGGACACGATCTCGGGAGCCAAGTATTCGTGGGTCCCAACGAATGACATGGACCGGACATCAATGGGCTCGGCCACAAACTCAGGCCCACTACGCTGACTTTGCTTCTTCTTCCGCTTGCGTTTTGGGTGGAAACATGACACTGCTGGGACTATACAGTTGGGTAATATGCATGAAGACGAGGTAAATTGAGAGGGTTCAACGTGTGGATCCTTATGTGGGGCTATGTGGGGAGAGTTTTGACCAGAGATGATCTGAGCCGTTGGTGTGGAATCATCACATTTTAACGAGAGGTCAAAGTCAGTCAACATGATGTGGCCATCTGATCGAACTAACACATTCTCAGGCTTGAGGTCACGGTACACTATGCCCAACATGTGAAGGTATTCGAGTGCCACCAACACCTCTGATGCGTAGAACCTGTAAACACCACGAGATGAACAGTGGAATTAGCTAGTATTAACTAATCAGCTAAATCCAAAGTAGGACAAGTTAAAGTTAGCCGGAGTTGGCATATAATATACTTGTTTGGATAGAAAGATACTTGACCAACATTGGGCAGAAAAATGCAATAATGCTATCTCTCTTGGCTAAGACACGATTATTGGCTAGCATGACACAAAGTATGCATACGAATATTGGTTGTTAGGCCTACCAAAAGGATCAAGAGGATCATACAGGGACACGAATTGTCTTCCTGTAGTCTAAGAGTGACGTGAGCTAGTCTACTGCTTATTAGGCTAATAGCAAGCACTATAAAAAAATAATAAAAAAGAAAAACCTCTAATGGATATTAATTGAATTGTGATTTTTTTTGTTGTGAGAGAATATTTGTCCAAAATATTTTTCTCAGACTAATAACAAGTTTTGTTGGGTTGTAACTTGTAAGACAAGAAATGTTTTTTTTTTGCTTTTGAATTTTCTATATGTTGCTTAATATCTTTCAGACAATATTAATATTCTCCATGCAAGAAGGAAGAAGAAAATGATAAAATTTCAATGACACTGCCATATGTATGCCCTAAGAGTTAATTTAAAAAGTTGTATGTTTCACATAAGACGTGCAAATAATGACAATAAAACGAAAGCGAGAAAATAACTCTTCATTCAAAAATAGCATATTCTTATTTCAAAATAATTTCTGAAAAAAACTCCTGTTGTATGCATTTGAAAGATGACTCGGCTTTTACTTTCATTGGTGTGCAGGGTTTTCTTAATCACGTAAGAAAGATCAGCAATTAAAGAAAAATAATTCTTGAACGTCACGAAACAGACAAGCTGTGAACACAAATTTTCTTTATCCATAAAGCATATGAAGGAACAGGCAAAAGCAATTAATTACGCTACGTTAGAGAAAAAACTAATAAAATAAAAGAAAACCAATAGCAGGGTTGCGAACTTTAGAACCAGATTTTGGAAGAACATATCCCAACAAGGGACCACTGCAAGATCAACCTCCCATTTAATTTAAATAAAATAAAAATCCAGAAATCCTGCAAATATTTATGGAATCAAGGATAAAATATATCGATTTCTCCTGAGATCATTGGGTTGATGACCCAGAAATTCCTCACATTTTTATGCAGAATTGGTATTTTTGAAAATTGAAGGGGCAAATTGAGGTGCCTTGGCTTTGTATCTTAGTTCTTTTTTATCTATGGACATGAAGAACTTCAGACAAAAAAAAAATGAAAGCAAAAATTTTAATAAAAATGTTTTATATATTCTCATTTTTAAAAGGACACACTAAACCTATTTTAAGAATATTCTCACAAAAATAGAAGGGTTTTGCGTAGTTAAAAAAAGTTAAAATAAAAAATTTTAGATAGAAAAATAAATAATAATTTTTTTAAAATTTTTTAATATATTGAATGTTTTATTTTTATTTAATTTTTTTATTTTTACTTTCTTAATTCTTGTTGGCAAAATTTAAAATAAAATAATAATAATACAAATTTTAATACCAAAGAGCTTATAGCTGGCAAGAGTTCAGGCAGGCTGGATGAATAGACCAGAATTGCAAAGCCAATGGTCCTTAATTTGTTCGATATGTAGTCCAAATGGATAGCTAATAGAACAGCACCTTACCCTATTCAGCAATTAAAAAAAAAAAAAGAAGGAACGGCTCCTTACCCTAGTCATTAAAACTGAGCTACCATAATGAGTAATGAATAGCTGCTGACCTTAGAAAGTGTCGTTTTGACTTTTGAGAGTACCGTTTTTACCTAAATTATAGGCACATGCAAGAATGATTATCCAATTATTATTTTACTTAACCAACACACGTGGTGGCTCACACGCAACACGGAATCGAACGGTTAAAGTAAAGAAATAAGTGAGTATATGCTGGAAAGCCATGTCAAAAATTACCGACCTATAATTATGAACAATTCAATTTTTATATTTTTATCACAAATAATATATATATATATATTTTATATATTTTTAATATTATTTATTATATATTTTTTTATATTCATTTTTTTACTTAATCAATATTCTTAAAAAAATATAAATAATTTTTATACTTTTTTTAAAATATAAAATGAGCATTTTTCTCCGCAATTTGATAGACGAATCATCACACAGGACCACTGCAGTTGATGAATGATTATTACTTTATCAATCTACCATCTTAATTCTTAACCATAAATAACAAACATACAATCTTTTACCTATTTCACGCGAGAGTTTTGTTCATAAATTACCAAAAATATCTCAAAAAAAAAAACGTAACAAAAATGTGTCATCGGATCTGTTTACGGCATAGATTATTATCAGACTTAGTTTTAAACAACGGAAATCAAGGTCGCCGGAGAGGTATTTTCCGGTGACAGCCAAACAAAACTCATGAATCAGAGAAAGCAATTACGGCACGAATGATGGCGACAGCGCGTGGGTCCCACACCCTCCCATAAGCCATGACCAAACAGGGGAAAGAATCTATCACTTTCATCGTCGGTTATGAACTTATACGACTTATGATAACGGTTCTAGATTCCCACGAACGCCTAGGCACGCCCACACCCGATCCTACCCCTCCCTCCTCGTTCCAGTTTCAGTTTCACTCACCCTCACCCAAACTTAAAAAAAAAAACGCAATGATTGAACTGAAGGGAAGCATAACTTGCATATGTTAACCAAGTACAAATTTAAGTTACTAAGTATTGTTTAATTAAAAGTCCGTTAATGGATGTAAAATTGGTGTGAAATTTTTAATGTGTATATTATATAACAGTGATAGTTGAACATTTTTTTTTTCACATAAAGTAAAGGAGGTGCAAATAATTGGTGAACATGATTAATAATCAATTAGTATATTAACGATGTAAAAATGGTATGGAAAATTTGGTATGTGCATATGATTGATGAAATATATATATATAAGGTGCGCACCTGACGGCGGGATCAGGGAAGCGTTTGTTGGGCTGGCGTTGGCGGAGGACGTGGAGGTCGCCGCCGGGGCAAAACTCGGTGAGGAGGCAGAGCCATTTGGGGGCGTCAATGGTGGCGTAGAGAGTGGGGAGGAAGGGATGGTCCAGCAATTCAAGAATTTCCCTTTCTGTCCTCGCTCTCCCTTCCTTGCTCCGGCTCACCAGCTCCTTCTTGTCCATCACCTTAGCCGCGAACATGACGGAGCCGTCGTTGAGCTCGGCTAGGTAGACGGAGCTGATGTCGCCGGAGCCGAGGCGACGGGAGAAGTGGAGGTCGGAGGAGAGGATGCGCCGGCTGGGGGACTCTGATCTGATCCGGCGGATGGCGGCCCAGCAAGGGTCGGAGGAGGGCGCGTGGGGTTTAGTGGTGGAGGGAAGTGGTACTGTTCCCAGGTGGGCGGAGGTGGAAGCGGTTATGGTGGTGGTTTCGGAGCTGAAGCTTGTGCTCCGTTTGATGTCTGCGGTGGCGGTGGTTGTGGTGGTGGAGGAGGCGAAGCTTAGGCTCTGGAGGTCGTCGGCGAGATCGTCGAGCCATGGGTCCATTGCGTTGGTAAGAGGGAGAGAGAGAGAGAAACGAAATGAGCTGGGAATGGGAGGGAGAGCGTTTTAGAGTCAGTGTTATAAGAGGGTTGAGGAAAGTGAAAGAAACGGGGGTGGTGGTGTCACTGCTGTTGGGGTGGGTTCCCAATTTGCATCTGGAAACGGAGAAAACGGGGGAAAGGAATATTGAAATGGAATTCCTTTGGGCTGCCAATATGGGATTGGGCCACGGTAATTAGCCTCGGGTCATTTCTCATTTACATACATACATATATATAAAATTGTAAGTTTAATTTTATGAAAACAAAACTGGTATATTTTTCATATAAAAGTTACATTTTTCATATAAAAAAAATTATAAAATACAAAAAAGTTATCACTTGTTTAATGAAGGTGGTAACTGATCCACTAATACTTTATATTAATAATAAGTGTTTCGTTATTTGAACTTGAAATACGACATATTTTTAATATTTCACTCACATATAGATTTAGTATAGATTGTGAAATTATACACATAGTATACAAAAATTGAGAATTACACTCACATGTAACATAATGTCCGACATAAGTATTGTATATCCAATGTATAAAAAAAATTGTTATAATAATATACATTGCTATTAATTGTGAGTCATATTTTTTAAATCCATTCTTTAAACTTTATGGTAATGTGAATTTGAAGCTACAGAGGAAATACCCATTAATGTATAAAGGAAAATACTCTAAAGTCATTATTTTTTTTTTGCAGAGTTTTTACTTTTGACATTTTTTTAAATGAGGAATTAGCATTGTTATTAACTTTTTATAAAATTGACTCGTATTTGAGAATAAACAATTCATCTTTGGATACTCTTTTCATCCTTAAATCATATTTCTTTTCTTTATGAAAGTAACAAAATGTATTTAGTTTCTCTCTCTCGGTTAATCAAGTTAGCTTCTTAATAAAAGAAATAAATTGCTTATTATCTATTAAGTCATTCCTTTTTTGTTCCAACCTTTTTCTTCTTTGTATGCACAACATTATTGTTTTCTATTTCTTTTCCGTTGATTATAAAGATAATTAATTTCATATCAATTAATTATCTATTTTTTGATTAATTTGCTTAATCAAATAAGAACTTTCCATGAATAACTTTATGCAAAAATTAATATATACAATGTTTTATATATGGTTGGACTAATCTAAAATATTTATCATTTTTTTCTCTATTACTTTAAAATGAAATGTTAATAATTTAAAGAGTTGAAATTCACAACATATTACATATATATAACATATTAAAAATTAAATCTATAAATTATATTCTAAATGAATATTGAAACTTTATAAATACTCCGTATAATATACGAGCTACTATGATTATATGCTGACAAATTTTGTTCTGGCACTGTAGTATTACCCATCTATAAGTTGAGGCCTTCATTCTAGAACAAATATTTTATTATACAAATATTTATTTATTTACCCAAAAGATCTATTTAATTAAACAAATTAAGAAAAGATAAACCTTCTGCAAAATAGAATTAGTTTTTTTTTTTGTTCATTATGCTATTCATTATTAGCGGGTGGGACGTTATCATAATGTAATGAAGGTCACTACTTGCAGAATGCAGACAGATTTTTTTTTTGCAAAGTACGCACTAACCGAAGGTTCCACTTCTGATTATATGCTGCATTGGCACATCGTTTCCTTTTTAGATTCAAGGCCAATGTTATCCCATGCATTATATCTAATTTATTTATGTCAGAGAAACCCAAAAGCTATTGTGGCCATAATGAGCCATGTCTAAATTTAAGACCCCTCTCTTTTCTTTCTTTTTATTTTTTTGGTCATAAGACCCCTCTCTTTTCATGTCAAATGGAAATTTAATGTATCAACAAATCATCACCACAAAAGACAACCACTTAAAACCACCTGCTCGAGTCCAACTTAACCTGGTCCAAGCACACCAAAGGGGTACACAATGGCCTCACCATTATTTGTTAAATATAACTTACTTTAGCATTGTAATTAATTATTAAGCTGCAATGTTAGTTTATGTTTATATTAGCCAGAAAGTCTTCTTTTTTGTTTGGGTTCGTGTAGCCGTTTCCTGCTTAGGTCTTTCATGGAGAAACACGAGGGAAACAGCCAGTTGTCTCATAAACTTTTCTCTCTTAATTTGTTTTCTTTGTATGTCTTCATGCTCAATTCCTCCAATAATTAAGAATTTGGTTTGGATAAACCACCACTTTCTGGTACTATTAGGGCAAATTGCTCAAGCAAATGAAGTCCACGTGATGCTGTCACAAATTTAGGCATCCAACTCTCTGAATAATTACAATGCTGGATGTGGGAAATGGGAGGGGGATAGAGGTTGTGTAAGGGGAAAATTAGCCAATGCCAATATCGACTTGGTCAGTAGCGAAACATTGAGGTTAGACATAGTCTTAAAACCATTTTTTGAACAATGATATAGAAATTCATGAATTTCAATTTAATAGCACCTTATACCTCTTTAAGAGGAAGGCTGGTGACCTAAGTCATGTTACTGTAAACGGGAAAGTCCATATATTTTCGAAAAAAATAATTAATTATGCATTTTGTTTATTGATATTCACTTTTTGGTGATTGCTACTTGTGACTGATCCATGCAATTTAACTAATGCTACTTGGCTAAAGGGTTTGATATATCCATATCTTCTATTTGCACCGTACTTGAGAATTAGTCACCCTTCCTATTTTTATATGAAATATTTATAAATCAATGCAGGTTTTATTTAAGGAATCGAGGGGTTGGTTTTAAGTGGTGGATGAGAATATAATATGTATGTAAGCACACAATTACATATTTAAATCCTAAGTCTTTGATCAAATTGGAGATATTGAAATGCCGTAATTTAAGACACACACCGCCTTGCTTTAATACTAACAAAAAAAGGTTTTTCTAAAGGGAATTGAAAGGCTATAAAAGTTTGAACTATGAACTTTTTGCAAAATTATTTAAACCTCTCATTATTAATTCACTCCTAACAATTTTCATAATTATTATTTTTTAATTATATCTCATGAGCAATAATTTTTTTTTTTATTTCTTAGATTATCTCCCACCTGATAGGTAAAGAACTAATCTTCAAGGATAAGATAAGACGTCTAAATGGGAACACCTTCCAATGATGTTATTTTTATACACATAAATTTTAATATTAAATTCAAGACTACATGTTTAACAAACTCAAATCTTTTTTAATCAGATCAACATACTTTGATTTTTATTTTTATTTTAATTACGGCACAGAAGTCTACACTTGTGATCATTTACAAATTACTTAAACCCAAAACAATTAATCCACTCCTAATGGCTCGTGAGTGGTGTTCTCTATTTACTTCTCCTGTCAAGTGTTTTACTTCTCTTAGCTAGTACTTTATTTACTTCTCGCAGCATGGATTAATTAAAATGTATTTCATTATGCATATATCTTTCTGGATCAGTTTACAATCTCAGCCGTTTTTTCCCCCACTTTCCAAGTGCATTCAATACATGAACACTCGGTTGCACAGGATCTCCTCTTGATAAATAATGTGACCTGTGCATGAATTTTATGTTTTAGGACATATTTATGGAACATTTGTTGATTAAGCATATTATTGATCTCTGGCAGGAGTGTTGCATTAAGCGAATTATTATTCACAAATTACCTTGCCAAACAATTCCTAAGACAGACATTATTACAGTAGAGGTTAAGTTAAATTAAATATAAGATTCACTAGATATTATTAAATTATATAACCATCGTTTCAAATTTAATTGGATTTCCTTCAACACTTCGATTCGGCCTCCGTGGATGAACTAAATCTCAAGAGAAAACAACCTTGGGCCACAGCCTGCACCGTTACAATCAACAGAATTATCTATAAGAACCATATCTTTGTAATAATGTCACCTTAATACAATTGTAATTTGTATGTTACAAGAAATATCACTATCCAAATCAAACCAAAACTCGGCCAAATCAAAATTTCCCACTAGCATTATTTTACAGAAACCGTTTCCTTGATAAACTATCTTTTTTCATGAGATCAACTCAGACTATGAAGCTCTGTTTCTTCCTACCACGTTTCCTTCTTGGGTTGGCGCTGATAATACAAGAAAAGACATTTCTAAGATCCGAATCCTCTTCATTAACGAGGATTTTTGCAGCATTTGGATTGGCGAGGAGAAGTTTTGCCACAAGGTATCCGGCAATAGACCAGGTCTGAAAAAGCCGTGCTTGCTTCCCAATCAATCTAGCTCGCTTAGTATCATAATACTCAGGCCACTTATCTTTTGATATCCGCCTCTCTGCAACTTGAACAGCCTTTAAAGCAATATCTGGTCTATTCACCTTAATGCATGCGACAGTAAGCTGCCAAAAAGGAAAAGCAAAATATTGTAAAAATCAATTAATTCACAAAGTATATGTCCACTTCCAGCCATCATTGTAATTTATTGAACGAAAAAACTGAACTTGAACTTATAGCCTGCTGCTTCGTAATGCATGTTTCAACAGAAAATGTGAGTTTATAAAACTGAATGGTTTGTGCCCTATCACAGATCTCAGGTGATAAAAAATCTTTCAGAAGATGGGTATCCTCAGTCATCCTGTAAGCTTAAGAGTAAAGACAAATATATTTTGACATGTAAAGCAAAATAGCTGAACCAGCCAGTTGGGTTTGGACGCAACCAGTTTTGTTTGGATAACCTTTCTTATTTGCCTCAAACAATTTGAGCTTAAAATTTTTGGATATCAGACAGTAGAGAACAGAATTGGTAGGGAGATGAAAGTGATATAGCCTGTATCCATAAAGAGAAATAAAAGGTAGGACCAGGGACTAACCTGCCAGAGCAAAGTTGGCCAAGAGCCTGCATTGTGGTAGGACCAAGGACTGCAAGAGAAATCGAAGGTCAATATAAATGATTGAAACTAGGATGAATAACATAATACAGAGTAATGTCTAGTGCCATTACGTGTTCTTGGGATCACTTCCTGTTATAATCCGCCATTCCTGGCCATCAAGAGCAGGATAACATATCTTGAATGGCATGTCGGCTACTAACTCTGCCCATTTTGCTTCAATAAGGTCTAAAATTGCATGTGATTGATCTGCAGTGGCCAGACTACTTACAATGGACCATAAGTTTCCAAGAGAGAAGAAACGGAAGTCCATGTGAGCTGGTTGCAGGTTTCCAATCAAATAGCCTCCTTTACTTGGCATAAATTCCACCAACCATGAAGGAATTTGATCTGGATATATGTTGAATTTGTTAACAGCATCATAAGAGTATTCCTCTGTGTTGTATCTGTAGATCTCATTGAGTTTTCTCATATCAATCCAGTAATATTCCCTTATATGAAATGATAATGCAACAAGACGATTGTTAAGTGCTCGGATAAGATCGGCTGATCCATCTTCAGGAGTAAGCATCTCACGTGCACACAGTAGTGCCGAATAAAACAATGCCTGTTGGACATTGGACATTAATAATAAAATTAAGGCTTTACTCTTTAGTATTAAAAAGCATAGCAGTTTTAAATGACTATTTATATTGGCTCTTATAGCTATTAAAATCACTAAAAATTGCTCAAAGGGTCTATCTTCTCATAAGAAGGTGAGAATTTTAGAAGTAAAAATAGGAATTACTAACTTGTATCTCCAAGGGGTGACCATGAATTCCCATGCGACGATCTATCATACACGAACCATCTGTAACCAGCAAAGTTGGAAACATATCAAAACCGTCAGCAAGACACAGCTTTAAAATCATCTTGATTCCAGTTTGCACATCAATTTTCTCTTGCACAGATAAATCTCCAGTGCATTTCCCATATGCTCGCAACAATATAATCCACCAAAGTCCTGACAGTATAATAATATCTTGTTAATACTACAGCAGACAAATTAATATTTGTTTGAAAAACAAGGACACAATAATAAACTAAGAAGTAAGAACCAGAGGGCAGTAATGATTGCCTACCAGAATCAACCGGTGCAACACGGCCAATTGCAGCTTCACCAAAATCAGGATCCAAGACATCTTCAGTTGCAGAATCATCTCCATCAAGGGGAATCGTCCGCACCTTGAAACTAGCAGGCATCAATCCTTGTCCAGGACTATGACAATCCATGGTTTTCTCCCAACTCTGCCAACAAAACAATGACAAGCAAGCGTAATTATTTGAATGAATTAGTTATCCTGAAAAGTTCAAGAAATCACCTGTAACTGAAGGGTATGAAGAATGAAATTCCGCACTATATCATACTCTCCTTTCAAGAGGAAAGCTATCCCAGAAGGTATGAAGTCACGGATAAAGACCTGATCATAGTTCAAGATACTACCACTGCTAGGATCATTAGCAGCAATAGTTCCAATTGGATTATTACAGTAATAAACCATAGAGTTCCTCAGTAAATTCCATGCTTCATCCTCAATTGAATTTTCATTGACCTTGTGCAATGGATCTTTAATAAGTCCACCAACAGGCGTCTTGTCCTTTGATGTGAAACCTCCATTTTCATGTTTTACTAGGCCATCTACCCCAATTGCTTCTCCATGTTGTGTACTATCAGTTACAATCTCATTAAGAGAACCCAGTGCTGGTCTTTTGTCCATGTTGGACCAAGTACTGTCTTGATCCTTGGTTGTAATGCTGCTGACACTTTCTAGCCGTTCACAATTGCACATAATAGATTCTAATCGGTCAAAATTAGTCTTTCCATGAGGAGTTTTATCTGTACTATGAAACACATACATCCTCTTGCAAGCACGGAACATTCTTGAACTACTTTGAGCTTGGACATACACTGAAATTCTTTTCCTTCTGTGACATACATTGGATTTATTGGACCTTAAAGAGTAGATATCATAGGAACATGTATCAATCGGACAAAGACGAGGAAATGCCCCAAAAATAACTTGCCGAACAGCTTCTGGTGCGGCCATGATTTTGACTTGTTGAGACTCTGGGAATTGGATCGAAAAGGGAAAAGATAGAACATATTAGTAATAGGACTATGATGTAAAACACTAGCCAAATACTAGTATTTATACCAAGTCAAGCAAAAGTGCACTACAACTAGTACAAATTCAGCTCAATAACACTCTTAATTAGATAATAAGACTCCCAACAACTAACAATATGATCCAGTGACTCCTAATTATACAAGTGCACTACTATTTTTTTTAACACTTTAATTTCGCACCTGTTACACAGTGGCTTCTTCAACTGAAAGTCACAGACTCATAATTGTCAACACATATTCCATAAATTTAAGTTGGGATATTTTCGAAGCTGAGCAAAATATTCGGTGTGAAGTTGATTTTGCTTCAGCTGAAGTCAGTAGTAGGTTCGCAAATATAACAAAACAACGGAAGAATACAATAGAAGGATAACAATTCCGTATGTGATGGAAAAATCCAGAACTCCAGATTTTGTTGTTTCATTCACAAGTTCTTTAAGTTTATCATCAGGGAAAGTTCGTACCTGTGACAGTTGATTCAGGTTACTAAGGGAAAAGATCTCAACAGAGATTTAGCAACAAGTTAATCATATCTCGTATATCATAACATCGAAGGTGAAAAAGTGGTGAAGCTTTTTGCTTATCGTTTATTTTCTCTTTCTCCCCCTTTTTCCTTTTCGATTTTCATTATCCCAGGAAATTTTATTGAGAGGCTTTTGGAACGGGAAACGCGAGGTTTATCTGGCTTTTCATTTTCGGTCAGAGCAGGCGACGGGAAAAATCTCCAATATTTAAACGACACCCGTTTTGGCAAACCCCATTATATATGCATTTTTTTTTTTGATACAGCCATTATATATGCATTTGTTATCAAGCAATTGGCTGCACGATGTTTTAAAAAGGAATTTGTGCGTTGAATGATTGCATCATAAATTAATTATCTCTTTTGTTTGAATTTTTTTAATTTAATTAATTGAATTAATCAAATTAAAACTTAAAAAATTTACTAACTCAATCTTTGATTTAATTTTTAAAATATTACGCCTTGAATAATTAAAGTGCAACACTATAATGTGATTGTTAAAATAAATAAATAATTAGAGATATTTTATTTTTTTATAATAAGAAAATAGTAATATTACATAAAAAAATCTGGTAAGAGAATTTTCACAGAATAATAATATTAATAATTATTATTATTATTATTATTCGGTTTAAAAGGGTGCTATCTTCACTTTTACTTTTTATTTATCAAACAAAGGTTATGTCATAAATCTTGTGTCAATTGTTTAAAAAAAAAAAAAAAAAACCAAGGTTATGTCACAAATCTTGTGTCAATACTTTTGTAGGAGAACTTTTTTTTAAAAAAAAAATTATATTCTTATAATAAATAATACATATATTTATTTTTTTATATAATTTAATATTATTTATTATACATATTTTATTATTATTTTTTTTATTTAATCATATTTATTGAAAATAATATAAATAGTACTTACATTATTAAAATAGATGTAGGATGATTATTTTTTTTTGTCTAGGAGAGCTTTTTGTGTGTATTTTTTAAGAGATTTATATATTTTATATATTTAATTACAGTTGGCACGATCCTTTTAAATAATTATTTTGAGCAATTTCTAAGTTTTAAATTCTAACTTATCCTGTACCACAAAAGAAAAGAAATTCTAACTAATCTTTTGAATCCTTATTAGTTAATAGATAAATTAATTTATATAACTTGTGGTGCATGAATTAAGATAAAATATAATTTGAGTCTTCACCAAGAGTTTTTTTTTTTTACTGAAATAATTTGAGTCGTTACTTACTAATAAATTAAACATATTTACATATTCCATGTATAATTTGAACATTGTATCTTTCATTATACAATCTTAATGAAAAAAAGTTTATACTTTTAATTTAAATTACACAATTATAATTAAACTTATATAAAAAATAAGAGAATATTTCGTCCAAATTTATTACTTAAACTTATCAAACTAAATTTTATAAATTAAATTTACAAAATAGTAACTAAAACATAAAAAAAAAAAAGAAGAAGTAAGTATTAGCGAAACATACAAATTGAACAACTACTTCTGACTGATTTTTCTGAGAGTACTCTTGTTTATAAGCAAAAATGAATGAATGAATTGTTATTATTTTTAACTGGAGGTCAAATTAACTTTCACAAATAATGTACTAACAAACTAATACAAAATTATTGAAAGTTTGTTAATTATATGCTTTACTTAATCTTTTTAGTCTTTAATCAGGGATATTATAGATATTATTATAAGATTAATATTTAAGTATTATCACGATCAAGAAATTTTTTTCAATAATTATCTTTTTTAAAATTTAAACTTTAATTCTTTTGTTTATATACTTTACTTGATGATTTCACTTTTTTATTTTATTTATTTTGTAATAATATTTTTTAATATATTAAAGTAACGTCATTTATTATACAAATCATTTTTTATTTTCTTTGTAATAATTTATTTTCTTTACGTGATTATGATCAATTGTTTTTCAAATAAAATAAAAAAGATTCGGACATAAAACGGGAATCTTCGGATCGTGTCAGTAGAAAATGCACGAAGGCATAGTGTTCGATTGGTGGGTTATCCGGTAATTTTGCATCCAATTTACTCATTATATCAGATGGTCGGGCCGATTCTCTCAAAAGTGGATTGAATTAAATTAAATATATAAGCTTAAGGTTTATGGTATAAGATTTGATATACATAAAAAATATTATAAAAATAAATATTAAAATATAAAATTAAAAATTTGATACATATATCATATTTTAGTTAAAAATTATTAATGTCTTAAATAAAATAAAAAATTATATAATTAATCTTATAAAAATATAATAAATCTTAAATAATATAAATAAATATAATAAATCTTATTAAATTAATATAAATCTGAAATAAATTAAAGTGAATTAACTATTCCTAAAAGTTACAATGAACAAATTATATTAATCATCTAAATTTAATATCATCACATGTATTATGTAATTTAACATAATTATTTATTTTATTATTAATTTTTTTAATATACTATTTGTTATTTAAACAATTCATTAAATTTTCATCGTAATAATATATTAAATATTTCATGAGTTGTTTTTTTTAGTTGTTCACGTCATTAATGTGATTAAAATATCTATTCTTAAACTTAATTGTTATTATAAAAATATAAAAAAGTCTTAAAATAACACAATGGTTAAACAAAAAAAGTTATTTAAATAGATTGAATTTGTATAAATTAATAATTTTTAAACTTATTATCTAACCCATAGTGAGTTAGAATTTTTTTAAATTTGACCGAACCAACAAACCAAATCCAACCCTTATTTGTGGGTTAAGTTGGTTTATAACCCAGGAATTTGCGGGTAAACCCAACCTTACTCAACACGAACCAAGACCAACGGGCAACGGGCAACGGGCGTGTAATTTTGTTTGTTTGTTTGGGGGAAAGGCGTGTAAGGTTTTCCTATCTTCATCCATCGACGACCCTAGAAGAGAAACTACTAAGCTGTGCTCTTCCGCTTTCTCTGCCACAATCTTTGCCTTCATTCAAAGTAAGCTCAAACTTCCCTCTCTATTTCTTACTACACTGCCTGGCTTCACCAACCCACTTCTCCTCCCACATCTTATTGTTGCAATTTTTCTTTTCTTTTATTTTTTTCAATAATTTTAGTCCAATTTTATTTCAATCATTTTATTGTTTTGCCTATTTTGATTTCTTGTCAATTTGCTCCTTCAATTTGATCATGATCTGTATATTTTGGGCATTCCTCACTCATTCTAGTCGTGATAATAATTTTTATTTTATTTTTATTCTTTCAAGTGCATCCGTGCAATAAGCTTCGATTATAGCTGTTATGACAGTGGATCCAATATTGTTGAAACCATTGTCAAAACATACATGCATCAAACAAAATTTGTGTATATATTAATTTGTTTATTTGATGTAATTTAATGCCTTGGCAAGTGACAAGTTACAAAGTATTATCGTATTTGCAAAGAGCAGTCTACTAAGAATTAGTTATATTTATGGACTAACGTAAATGAACTATGAAATCAGCTGTAGTTATCTGCAATTTGGTTCATTGGGTGCTAGATGACATGGGATAGACCTTGCCTCTCTTCCAAACTGGTAGCTTGAGTTTCAGAGGTGTTAATTCTGTTCATGTTCTTTTGACATTGATCATACAAATACTGTGTATGAAAAATTAACATGTACTTTTTTTGGTTTGGTTCTTCTAAGAGGGTTATCTATTAGTTAGCAGCAAGGTAGGTATGAAATATGCAGATTGGACGTATTTTTTGTCGTGGTCGCATCGCAGGATAATGCGGGTCAATGCGGGCTGATGCGGTCCGCTATCACGGCCTAATGCGGTTGTCGCACTGCAGCCGGATGTTGCGGTCGCATCACGTGATGCGGTCTGCAATTTAAATCTTTGCACTGAACCTAGGCAAACAAGGTTTCTCTATAATGAAACATCCTTTTGATGCTAGAGATTGTGGGCGGTGTTTGTTCAATTAGTTTCAGAGATAAGGATATAGAAGTAAATTAATAAACTAGTTTGTTATTATATAGAAAGTTAGAAAGCTGCTTCGTTGTATGTGTAAAGCTTTTCTGATGTAGTATGTTGCATGTTTTCATATTATAATTGAATGTTGTTCATGCTAGATTTGTATGTGAAATTTTTGCTTTGGGGCCTTTTGGTATTACGAAATTAGTGTTGTATGATATTTCTTGTTGGTCACCTGACCTCCTAGAAGTACCCACTTTGGTTGATACAAATTATGGTTGGGTTGTTTGGGAGTTCAGTAGTATGGTGTTGCATTTGTTTATTTATTGTGCTGTTCCTTTTCATCTTTGTTATTTCTCCACTTGTTTCATGCCTGATTTGGCTTCAAGCATTTCTTTCAATTTTGTTATGTTTGTGAGGTATAGAGGATTTCCTTTTTTTCTGGGCGGTACAATTTCGTTTGTTTTTCATGCCATATCGTCTTCTTCTTTATAATTTTCCCCTTCTTTTTTGTAGTGGGGAAAAGCATTTATGAGATAATTATTGACTACATTATGCAGGATGTCAGAATCACCCTTCAGACCACGAGAGAAGCTTATTGAGAAGCAAAAGTATTTCCAGAATATCCATAAACACACATACTTGAAAGGGCCATATGATAAGATTACATCTGTTGCAATACCACTTGCTTTGGCAGCATCTTCATTGTATCTGATTGTAAGTTTGTTCATAATCAGAATTCAGAAATCTTCATATGATCTGTATTGACTTTGTCAGATTGAAGTTATCAGTGTGTCTCCTCTTGTTTCTAGAGATACATCTTTTTAACATTGTTTTATGCCTTTTGTTCAGGGACGAGGGATCTATAATATGTCACATGGAATTGGAAAGAAAGAATGACTTGGCAATTTCTGATTGAGGAGGTGGGTGTTTTGTGGCACAAACCTCACAGAAACTCCTCAATATGTACCGGTGATGTTTTTTCCTTTTATGTTTGGTGCCTTAATAAATTTGCTTAGTTACAGACTTTGATCACCAATGGAGATTTAGAACTTGAATGAAAACTTTTCAATGTTTGTTTGATGTAACCGATTGATGTTTTAATACTAGTTGTATGATGACTGGATGGTCTAGTTTATATGCTTATCCGTGCTTAGCATGTGCTATACAAGGTCAACATTGTTTTTTCCTTTAATTGTTAAGCATTTTAATTTTAATTGGTCCTTTGGCATGGTAGATAGACCATTGGAATTGCATGGCGAGTGACATTCTGAATTTGTTTATTGCATTTCTTGGTTTCAAAATTCTGATGTGCCATGGGCAGTAATTTGAGCCAGCATGCCCTTCAATGTCATGTCAGTCTGGGGTTCTAAAGATGAGGGCTTTAAGCTATATGTAGTGACTCTTCACCTTGAGATGTTGAATAAAATTTGAAGATGTTATGTTGGCCCCCCGCCAACAAAAAAATTTGTGCAATCTGGAAGCAACTTGAGATATTGGATAGTTGCCATCAATGTTGAATTCGAATACTAAACAACTGGATTACGATTTAAAGTGATATGGTGTGCTGTTTTTAAACTATCTAATGTCAACAATAACGATCTTAAGAAAACAAGTGGAAGCAACAAGAAATATGAAAAAGCAACCCAGTTAAATCAATAGAAAGTAGTTTACCAAGAGAAAAATCAACAGAAAATAAGATTTATGTTAATTGAAAATCGAAAACTGATTGCACATCTTAAAAACAAAGCATCTCGTGTTTGAGAATTTAATTATACCAACCTTCTATTCTTAGGGAAGGGGGAAAATCTAAACCAATGTCATACGAACACACCTCCATGTTCCAATGTCAATGTGAGAATTACGGTTTTCAATTCAATATGGGATTATAATTTATAGGGTTATTTATAAATTGGGTTTTATAATTAAATAAATCTATTTTATTTATTTCACCATCATAATTTTTCTACCTTCAACTAAAAGTAGTATTACGTCTTTAGTTGTCTAATCAAAACGATTAAGTACCATTCCTCTGGTTTCTATTTGATGAAATTGTATGAATTGTATTTGTCCCGTTATTTTGTCTATAAAGGGCTTAATTAGACTGCAAATCTGCACTGGAGGAGATCTTTTTTTTTTCAAAGTATTTACATTTATTTAATCAACTAATTATATAAATACGATTATTTAAATTGAAAAAACGGAAAAAAAATCGTTAAAATAAGCACAATGAGAAAAATGAAAGCGTCCTGCAGAGGCTCTATATTGAGTCCAAATAATTATTACTTGACTCCAAATATTTCAATTTTCAAGCAAGGCAACGTGTTTGTACCGGTGCGCGCACCTTTTAAACAGATTTCCCAATCACTGCGCTGCATGTACCAAACCCTGAAGTTCCCGTTCACAGCGTTATTGTCCGTGTGTGTGCCTGCAAAGTTTCAGGTATGCGTGCCTTCTTCGTTCTTCCAGATTCCAATGCTGTGTCAGTAGCTGAACTGAGCTTTCAAAATTTGAAATTACATTACGGCTTCGCATTTTTTCGCCTTTTAGAGGCTCTTCGAGTTTATAATTGGCACCTGTTTCTTGTTTAGGGATTGTATCCAGTTATTTCGTAATTTTGGGGTTTAGGTGTGACTCTTGAGATACGAGTATAAGCTTCTTCACAACTATGATAATGACATTATTGACAGTTTTTGAGTTACATGTGAGAAGTTATGATTAATATACTATTTGAATTTGACTGTTAGCTTGTAGTGGCTCATTAACCATTTTTTGGACATCTTCAACCAATTGAGTGGTTAGTTGTTCCTAAAATGAATATATATATATATATATAATTTCGTGATTTGATAGTCTTAGGCTATGTTTGGATTAGTGAAATTGAGTGGAATGAAGTGAAATGTAATGAAATAGAAATACATTGTTTGGTTATGTTAAAAAAAAATGGAATGTGATGGAAGTGAGTGGGTGAGATAGATTTCATCCTATCTCACAAAAAATCATCAATTTTTTTTTCCTCCAATTGAGAGATATGAGATGGAATCATCTTTTTTTTTATTATTATTATAATTAGGATTTACAACATTAACCTCATACTCTAATACACTACAATCTCCCTCCTTCATCTTGCTCTATTGTTTCTGGCTTACTCTTCCACTATTTTTGACTTGTTCTTCCACTGCGCCTTTGCTCTGTCCTTGTTGCTCTCTCCATTGCCGCACCTTGCTCTGTCCCTGTTGCTGTCTCCATTTATGCATCTTACTTTTCCATAGCAAAATTTCCCTTTTTCCTGGGCAAGATAAGAACAGGGACTGTTTGGTTTTAAGTTCTATTTGTCATTGAGTTTCACCCATTATTGGTTGCTTTGATATTTGATGTTGAAACCTTTATTGTTTCTTTCTTTTAGTTTGATCTAATGTGGATTATTTGGTTGCATATAAATTGTTTGATAAAATGCCAAGCTTTGGTAACTTAATTTAGTTGCTGGCATGGAGGTTAGGTTTCGGTGGTTGGAGTTTGGGTGTTACCAGAGGTATGACTATGGTTTTTGGGTTTGGGTTTGTTTTGTTTAGGAATCGTTTAGTGTAAAGTAACTTCCTGTGATTGACTGATGAGTGAATGGTGGTTGACTTGAAGGATGAGGAATCGTTTAAGTTTTGGGATTGAATGAGGATTTATGGGGTCTTGGTCTGGTTGATGTTTTAGATGATGTTGGTTGATGTTTAAATTTGTAGGAGGAATGGATGAGGAATGGTGGTTGATGTTTAAATTTCTAGTCTCGAATCATGTCTTAGCTACAAGTTACCAAAACAATGTCTCAATAATTGTTACTTATGTGTCACTTTTCTTTTTTTAATTTATGTGTCACTTTTTACATTATCATAGATGACCAATGAAGATATAAGATTCAAATTTATAATATTGCTTCACATGTTTCAAATGATGGCTGCTCAAGTATTGTGCCTTATAGTTGTATTGTGTGCACTAAAAAACAAGTCTAGAAGATGTAAAATACCTTCTAGAATAACATAACACAGAGAAAGAGTTTGAGATGAACTAATGAAACAAATCATGGGTAATAATCGATGTCGTGATATAATTCATATAAGACCTCGGGCTTTCTTAAACTTATGCACCATATTAAGAGATCAAGGTGGACTTTAACACACACGAAATGTAGCAATTGAAGAACAAGTTGCCAAATTCCTTTACATAGTAGGACACAATGTAAGGAATCGTATAATGTCCTTTTTCTTTAGACGTTCAGAAGAGATTATTAGTTGCCATTTTCATAGAGTATTACAAGCTTTGATAGAGTTGGAGGAGATATATTTGAAACAACCTGATGGGACACATATTCTTCTAGAGATACTCAACAACCATAGGTTCTACCCATATTTTAAGGTAAATATATATTTTTAGTTTTACTTTAGCAGTAATAAGTTAATGTCATGCACATTTTAATAGGACAATTGAATGTTATGATTGTATTGTAACAGTTGATTGTACACATGTATGTGTCAAAGTTCTAATGAAATATGCCCCTAAGTATCGTGATAGAAAAGATTACCCTATAGAAAATGTATTGGTTGCATGCTCTTTTAACTTAAAATTTACATATGTCTTACCTGGATGAGAAGGAACGACATCAAACTCAAGAATTGTAAAAAATGCCTTGACATGTGGATATCCTCTAAAAGTTCATGAAAATTCAAAGCACGTGATGTAAGTTCCTAGTTTAACCAAGTTAATAAACTCATTGGATTTTTTTACTATTTTTTTTTTTGCTAGGAAAATACTATCTTGCTGATGTCGGATTCCCTATAAAGGCTTGCCTCATCACGCCTTATAGGGGAGAACGATACCACTTGCAAGAATATTCCAGAAATCCACCACGAAATCCTTGTGAATTATTCAATAACCGGCACTCATCATTACGGATTTCCATTGAATGTGCATTTGGTGTGGTGAAGAAGATATTTCCTATTATACAAACTACAACTAAACTCACATTTGGTATTACGACAAAAAAAAAATCATCATTTCCTATTGTATATTGTACAATTATTTGATGGGTGTAGATCCCGATCAAAATATCATTAATGAGGTGCAACATGAGCTTGAAAATGCAAGGGTTTTTCAGGATGACCATCAAGTGCATAGGGAAGATAATGACGATACAACTAGAGAAGAATTAATTAGAGATAACACTGCAGCTTCTATGTGGCACAATTACTAAACATTTCTTGCTTTGTTATGTACTAAACTTGTTAGTGATGTACTTTTAAATGATTTTAGTGTGTTGTTTGTATTTTAATTAATGTGCTTAAATTGATTTTTAGTTCGTAGAATGTACTTCAAAATTTTCATGTTTGTCATATATTAGTGCAAGCTTTTATTGATGGTTTATTGATGGCAATTTGTATTAATCAAGTTTTATATATGCCATTGGATTTTATGTAAGCTTAGATATGGAAGCAAATCCAAAGAAGGCAAATAAATCTGGTGATACATGTTTTTGGACACCATCTATGGATGAGGTCTTGATTGATGCATATTTGCACCAACACAATTTGGGAAATAAAAATGGCAATAGTATGACATCAAAGGCAATGGACAACATTCTGAAAGAGTTGAGAGATTACTTTCTAGACAAATCAATCTCTAAAGATAAAATAAAATATCACATGAAAAACATAAAATCAAAATTCAATGGTTGTTATGATCTTTTCAAGAATAGTCTAAGTGGGTTTGGTTGGGATGCAACAACAAACTTATGGATTGTTGAACCTGGAGTGTGAGATAACCTAATTGAGGTATATTTAATATGCAAATATTAAAGTTTGATGGGTTTTATGTAAGTTTAGATATAATTAATTTTGTTCTTTAATATTTGATTTCATTTATTTTCATTGTAGGCTAGACCTGAAGCTGCTGAGTGGAGAAACAAGCTTATCCCACATTATGATAAATTAACTAAACTTTTTGGGAAAGATCAGGTAATAGGAGAGCATGCAGAAACAATAGCTGAAATTAGAGCAAGAAGAGTTGCATCTGGTGAGAATGGTTATAATGACACCATAGATGACATTGACCTTTTGGTATCCACAAATGAAGTTACTTTAGAGTGCTTTGACACTTGTGAAGAGGAATTTTAGCCATTCACTTCTCTTGAAGTGCCTTCTAATGGTCAGTCTCATGGTGCAACCTCATCTAGGGCTAAGAAACAAGCAAGAAAAGTTGTGGAAGATGATATAAGCATGGGCCATATTGCTAAATCTCTTGAGAAAATGGTTGAGGTGTTTGACAACATAAGCAAGAGCACAACTAAGTTGGTCAAACAAAATAAGAATATTGCTGCTGAGGATGTAATATGGGAACAATTAGAGTACATAGGCGTTGAACCAGTTTTCTTGCTCGATGTATACATGCACCTTATTCACCATCATGATGCTATGAAAACTTTTAATGAAATTCCAATTCACAAGCACTCACAAGTGCAAGGAAATGTTATATTGGATTGTGCCAGGCTACCCACCTAACATTTAGGCTCTTGACTTTCATGATAATATATGCTTATTGTGTTCTTACTCTCTTTGTCATTTAGAATTAGTTTTGAATATCCTATTTGTTTGGTGCAATTAAATCTTCAACATGTTTTATGCTATGGTTTTGCAGTATAGAGGCCTCAAAGTAAGCTATTTCCATATGTTATGGAAGTTACATAACGTTCTCATTTTGTTAATTATACTTCAGTTGGAATTGTCTTTCTTATTGGATTAGAACATTGATGACTTAGCTTCTTTTTTTAAAATTTTTATGTTGATGTTGTTTCTCTTGTCTTATGTTATCTTTTTTAACTTATAACTTGAAATGTTGTTCTTTCGGAAAGTATATTATTGGTATTATTGTGTGCTTTAAGGTTGAATTAGTTTCGATGGTAATTTAATTATTGTAATTGCAAATGCAAGTTTAGTTGTAGCTATGAAGTAGTACAATTCATTTATAAAAGAACCTGATGTTTGTGTAATGATTAGTCTACTTCATAGCATTTGCAATTACAATAATTAAATTACCATCGAAACTAATTCAACCTTAAAGCATACAATAATACCAATAATCAACTTTTCGAAATAACATTTCAAGTTATAAGTTAAAAAAGATAACATAAGACAAGAGAAACAACACCAATATAAAAATCTTAAAAAAGGAAGCTAAGTCATCAAAGTTCTAATCTAATAGGAAAGACAACCACAATTGAAGTAGAATTAACAAAATGAGAATGTTATGTAGCCTCCATAACATATGAAAATAGCTTACTTTGAGGCCTCCACATAATCTGCAAAATTATAGCATAAAACATGTCGAAGATTTAATTGCACCAAACAAATCGGTTATTCAAACTAATTCTAAATGACAAAGAGAGTAAAAACACAATAGGCATACATTACCATGAAAGTCAAGAACCTAAATATTAGGTAGGTAGCTTGACACAATCCGAGATAACATTTCCTTGCGCTTGTGAACTGGAATTCCATTAAAAGTTTTCATAGCATCAGGATGGTGAATAAGGTGCATGTATACATCGGGCAAGAAAGCTGGTTCAACGCCTATGTCCTCCAATTGTTCCTATATTACATCCTCAGCAGCAACATTTTTATTTTGTTTAACTAACTTAGTTGTGCTCTTGCTTATGTTGTCAAACACCTCAACCATTTTCTCAAGAGATTTAGCAATATGACCCATACTTATATCATCTTCCACGACTTTTCTTGCTTGTTTCTTAGCCCTATATGAGGTTGCACCATGAAAATGACCATTAGAAGGCACTTTAGGAGAAGTGGAGGGTTGAAATTCCTCTTCATAGGTGTCAAAACCCTCTAAAGTAACTTCATTTGTGGATACCAAAATGTCAATGCCATCTATGGTGTCATTATAATCATTCTCACTAGATGCAACTCTTCTTACTCTAATTTCAGTTGTTGTTTCTGCATGCTCTCCTGTTGTCCGATCTTTCCAAAAAAGTTTAGTTAATTTATCATAATATGAGATAGACTTGTTTCTCCACTCAACAGCTTCAAGTTTAGCCTATAATGAAAATAAATGAAATCAAATATTAAAGAACAAAATTAACCATATCTAAACTTACATAAAAACCATCAAACTTTAATATTTGTATATTAAATATACCTTAATTAGGTTGTCTCACACTCCAGGTTCAGCAATCCACATGTTTGTTGTTGCATCCTAACCAAACGCACTTAGACCATTTTTTAAAAGATCATAACAACCATTGAATTTTGATTTTATGTTTTTCATATGATCTTTTATTTTATTTTTAAAGATTGATTTGTCTAGAAAGTGGTCTCTTTAACTCTTTCAGAATGTTGTCCATTGATGTCATATTATTGTCATTTTTATTTCCCAAATTGTGTTGATGCAAATATGCATCAACCAAGACCTCATCCATAGATGGTGTCCAGAAACATGTATCAACAGATTTCTTTGCCTTCTTTGGATTTGCTTCCATATCTAAGCTTACATAAAACCCAATGACATATATAAAACTTGATCAATACAAATTGCCATCAATAAAAGTTTACACTAGTATATGTCAAACATGAAAATTTTGAAGTACATTCTACGAACTAAAAATCAATTTAAGCACATTAATTAAAGTACATACAACAAACTACAATCATTTAAAAGTACATCACTAACAAGTTTAGTACATAACCAAGCAAGAAATATTTAGTAATTGTGCCACATAAAAACTGCAATGTTATCTCTAATTAATTCTGCTCTAGTTGTATCGTCATTATATTCCCTATGAACTTGATGGCAATCTTGAAAATTCATTGCATTTGCAAGCTCATGTTACACCTCATCTATGATATTTTGATCGGGATCTACACCCATCAAATAATTGTATAATATACAACAAATAATGATGATTTTTTTGGGTCATAATACCAAATGTGGGGTTAGTTGTAGTTTGTATAATAGGAAATCTCTTCTTCACCACACCAAATGCACTTTCAATGGAAATCCGTAATGATGAGTGCCGGTTGTTGAATAATTCATAAGGATTTTGCTGTGGATTTATGGAATATTCTTGCAAGTGATATCGTTCTCCCCTATAAGGCGTGATGAGACAAGCCTTTATAGGGAATTCGGCAAGATAGTATTTTCCTAGCCACAAATAAAAAATACAAAAAATCTAATGAGTTTATTAACTTGGTTAAACTAGGAAGTTATATATGTGCTTTGAATTTTCATTATCTTATGGAACTTTTAGAGGATATCTATGTATCAAGGCATTTTTTACAATTCTTAAGTCTGATGTCGTTCCTTCCCATCCAGGTAAGACATATGTAAATTTCAAGTCAAAAGATCATGCAACCAATACATTTTCTGTAGGGTAATCTTTTCTACCACGATACTTAGGGGCATGTTTCATTGGAACTTCGACACATACATGCGTACAATCAACTATTCCAATACAATCCTAACATTCAATTATCTTATTAAAATGTGCATGACATTAACTTATTATTGCTAAAGTAAAAGTAAAAATATATATTTACCTTAAAATATGGGTAGAACCTATGATTGTTGAGTATCTCTGGAGGAACATGTGTCCCATCAAGTTGTTTTAAATATATCTTCTCCAACTCTATCAAAGCTTGTAATACTCTATGAAAAATGACAACTAATAATCTCTCCTGAACGTCTAAAGAAAAAGGACATTACACGATTCCTTACACTGTGTCCTACTATGGAAAGGAATTTGGCAACTTGTTCTTCAATTGTTGCATTTCGTGTGTGTTGAAGTCTACCTTGATCTCTTAATATGGTGCACAAGTTTAAGAAAGCCCGAGATCCCATACGAATTATATCATGACATCGATCATTGCCCATAATTTGTTTCATTAGTTCATCTCAAACTCTTTCTCTATGTTCTGTTATTCTAGAATGTATTCTATTTCTTATAGACTTGTTTTTTAGTGCGCACAATACAACTATAAGGCACAATACTTGAGCAGCCATCATTTGAAACATGTGGAGCAATATAATATATTTGAATCTTATATCTTCATTGGTCATCTATGACAATGTAAAAAATGACACATAAATTAAAGAAAGAAAAGTGACACATAAATAACAATTATTGAGACAATGTTTTGGTAACTTGTAGCTAAGGCATGATTCGGGACTAGAAATTTAAACATCAACCACCATTCCTCATTCATTTCTCGTACAAATTTAAACATCAACCAACATTATCTAAAACATCAACCAGTACCAAGACCCTATAAATCCTCATCCAATCCTAAAACTTAAATGATTCCTCATCCTTCAAGTCAACCATCATTCACTCATCAACCAATCACATGAAGTCACTTTACACTAAACGATTCCTAAACAAAACAAACCCAAACCCAAAAACAATAGTCATACCTCTGGTAACACCCAAACTCCAACCACTGAAACCCAACCTCCATGCCAGCAGCTAAATTGATTTATCCAAGCTTGACATTTTATCAAACAATTTATATGCAACCAAATAATTCACATTAGATCAAACTAAAAGAAAGAAACAATAAATGCTTCAAACATCAAACTATCAAAGCAACCAATACTGGGTGAAACTCAATGACAAATAGAACTTAAAACCAAACAGCCCTTGTTCTTACCTTGCCAAGGAAAAAGAGAAATTTTGCTATGGAAAAATAAGATGCATCAATGGAGACAGCAACAGGGACAGAGCAAGATGCAGCAATGGAGAGAGCAACAAGGATAGAGCAAAGGCGCAGTGGAAGAGCAAGCTAAAAACAGTGGAAGAGCAAGCAAAAAACAGTAGAGCAAGATGAAGGAGGGAGGCAACAGTGCATTAGAGTATGAGGTTAATGTAGTAAAATAATAATAATAATAATAATAATAATAATAATAATAATAATAATAATAATAATAATAATAATAATAATTTCATTTTATACCCCCTAAATTGGGGGAAGGAAAATTGATAGTTTTTGTGTGATGAGATGTAATCCATCCGACCCACTTCCATCTCATTACATTCTTTTTTAACATAACCAAACAATGAAACTTATCTCTATTCCATTCCATTCCATTCAATCTCACGAATCTAAACACAGCCTTAAGCTCTTGAATATTCTATATTTCTCAACCCTTCCAACTCAAAAAGACAAAAACTAAAATATAAAAATGAAAGCCAAGAAGTAAAGCATTGTTCATCACTAGTAATTTAATATCATTTGTTTGCTATCACACACTCTTTGTACCCATATAATGGATCGTATGTTTCATCGTGATTGTCATCTGGAACATCTTAGGGCCATCATTATGAAGAATTTGTGCAATGAGTTCAAATTCTATGAGGAGCAATCATTTTCTATAAGAAATACTAAAATTCTAAGGAAGCACGTTTCTTTGTATAGCTAATTGAGTAGCAGGACAAACTCGAAATGCCTTAATTGCACTCCTTGATTCTAGTATCTTGGTTGTCTCTCCTTAGATTTTGCCTTAGATCTCTTTTGTTGATGCTAATGATCTTATGAGTTATGAAAAACTGGAGAAAAACCATCATCAATCAATTAAGAGCATGTTTGGTTGGGATTATTTCCCAACCAAACATATTTTTTTTTGTGAAAAAAAAAACTGTTGTAACAGTATTCTCACATGTTTGGCAAAATCAACTTCAATTTTTATACAAAATTCAATGCATTATAATTTTTTTTTCATAATGTTAAAATTTCAGCTTATGATTCTAGATTCTAGATCATTCCTTACACTTTGAGATATAAATATCATTTTGTCCTTAATTAAATATTTTTTAATTATTTTATATCTATTTTGATAATTTAATGCATAAAAGTAATTTTTTTTATATCATCTAAACAAAATAAATTAGCTTAAAATCATTTATCAACTAACATATCCAAATATAAAATTGATTCTATTATAATCGATTATAACAAAAAAAATTTATACAATAATCGATTATTAATATAATCAACTTTTCACAGTTATCATAAACGCGCACTAAGATGGTCCCAGTTCTCTATGCCTGAAAACCCCAAAATGTTGGGTTGTGTGAGAATGAAATGAATGTTCATCATGCTTTATAGAAAATACATTAGTAAAATAGCAATTAAAAATAGTGATCAAAGTGTAATTTTTAATAAATTATAGAAAATACATACTTTATTTCATAAATTAATATTAAATAAAGAAAATAAAATATACATTAATAAAATGTCCTAGCTTTTTAATGTTAATCTTAGAAGTTTAAATGATAAGAATATTTTGATAATATTATAATTTTATTTAATTTCTATATATTTCATTGATAATATGTTTTTATTTTATTCATACTTATAATATTAGTGTAAGAAGCATTTAAAAATTTATAAATATATATAAGATAAAATAGTAAATAGAAATTTTACTTAGTACATTATGTTTTTATTAAAAAAATCAAAATATAATTAAGATTGAGTTAGAAAACTATTTAAAAAAATTAAGAATAAAAGATAAAGGATAACAATTATAAAGATTTTTCATATTCTAAAAAATTCACTTAATTTGTCAAAATAAATATAATGGTATTTTTTCATTTAAATTACGTATATAAATTTAAAAAATACATCTAAATATTATTACAAACAAACAAAACAAAATTAAGTTATATAATTATTAAATTACAAATATGAGACTCTTCATTATACTTTTTATAAAATTCTAAACATGTTTGTATTGATTTATTTTACTCCTACAAAAATTTTTAAACCAAAATTTTCTTTGAAATATTTTAATTATAAGTTTTACTTAAAGTGAATTAAGTTAATTTAAATATGTATTAAATATTTATTATTAAATAAAAAATACATAATAATATATATTTGATTTAAAAAAAATTAGTGTAACGCACAAGTAACATAGCTAGTAAATAAAAAAGATCCACTACTTTCTTAAAATAAAAATAAGAGTTCGTGCTCAGGGACGAATGCAGTAAAATATTCAATGAAGAGCTTTGAAAAAATCATGAATTATATTATTAAATATAGAAAAAAAAAATTAAAATTAAAAAATAAAGATATATTCACTCTTAAATTATTTAATAAGTTAAAACTAAAATGCACTATTTTAAATTAAAAGTAAATATACTCTTATTTGTTTACTTTAGAAAAATATTTTTTTTCATTATATAGGAAGATTTATGAATAAAGTGAAAAAAAAAAAAAAAAATATTTATATTAGATATTAAATGCATTACAATAGTAATTGTCCTTTACATAATGATTCATAAGCAAAATAAAATTTTTATATATAGATTTTAAAAAAAAGGAAAGAGAGTGAAACTAAAGGTGAGAGGAACTAGTAGATTTATTTTATATATATTGATAATACAAAAACTGTAAGGACAAAAATTGGAGGCTTTGAGTGATAAGGAAAGAACTCATTGACCCTCCCTTGTCATTCCACTTTCTCCTTTAAAATAATTCTCAAACATACTTTCATTAAGCTTTGTCATTCCATTTCATTCCCTCCATTGTTATTATTCCAAACATAGCATTAGGGTGGTGGTGGGTTTTATTGATTGATGTGTGATGTCTGGACGGTGGCTAGTGGTGGTGTGCGCTTTTGATTCCATTAAAATCATGAATTGAAGCTTTATACTTATTCATAATTTAGATGTATTTTTATTGTTATGATATTTTTATCTTGCAGTTGAATTACTTATTGAAAAGTTTAAATTAAATGTTACATATTATGGTTTAGGCCTTTATGAGTTTAGGGTTAAATTATAATTTTGTTTTTTTTGAACTACCAAAGATGGATACCCCTGAAAATCGTCGATGAATATATAATAGGCTTTTTATTAGTAGGAAGGATTTTGTATAATAATTTTTGAATGAAGTTGAAGAATTTGTTAATTTTGCATACCGGTCTTCATAGTATGAAATTAAGAGAACAATTATGTGTCTATGTGTGAAATGTTGTAGTGAAAAGCTAATAGATCCTGACACGGTTAGGTTACATTTGTATAAGAAAGGATTCCAACCAAATTAATAGTATTGGTCGGATTGTGGGGAGTTTGACCCAACTGTGCTTCAATTTCAGTACAATGTTAGTGTTGGTACTTCTGCTACCCATGAAGTTAGTAATGAAAATGTAGTTAGTGATTATCAACAGTTGGTATACGATGTTGCTAAAGTAGAAATTCTTAGTTTTAGTGGCCCTTCTGCGGGCAGAGTAGAGGAACTCCCAAATGATGAGACACAATATTTTCATAACTTATTAAATGTTACAATGCAATCTTTGTGGCATGAGTGCGAAAGACATTCTAAATTATCCATTGATCTTCAAATGTTGAGTATTAAATCTGACCATAACTTATCTGATAAAGCTTATAATGTTGTAATGAGATTAAAGAAGGAAACAAATCATATTGGATCGCTTGTTCCTGATAATCTATATATGACAAAGAAATTGGTTGCTAAATTAGAGATTAAATTGGTTGAATATGATTGTTGTATTAATAGATGCATAATATTCTACATCGACGAGGATAAACAATTGAGGCAATGTAAATTTTGTTATGTTAAATGGTATAAGCCTCATATAGTTACAAACCAAAATAAAAAAAGGTGTTCCTGAGTGAAGACTGTAATATTTTCCTCTAATTCATAGGCTCAAGATATTGTATGTTTCTATAGGTTCTGCTGAACACATGAAGTGACATTATTTAAATTGGAGACAAGACAGGATCCTATGTCAACCATAGGACAAAGGGACATTGAAATGATTCGATGAGATACATCAAGATTTTGCACATGACTTTCGAAATGTGAGCCTTGGTCTGTGTTCTAATGAGTTTAACTCATTTAACCTAGTCATCTACACCTTATTCAGTTTGGCATGTCATTATTACCCCATACAACCTTCCCCAGAAATATGTATGACGAGACCATATATGTTTTTGACATGCATTATTCATGGTCCTTGTAATCTAAAACACAAGATTGATATTTATTTGCAATCGTTGATAAACGAGTTAAAAATTTTATGCTGTGGTGTTAAAACTTATAATATGTCAATGAAAGAATTTTATTATGAGAATAACATTGATGTGGACAATTAATGATTTTCTTGAGTGGTGTGGTATGTTGTCTGGTTGGATGACTTATGGTAAACTAGCATGTCCTTATTGCATTGGACAATCAAAGACGTTTACCTTAAAGCATAGTAGGAAGAATTCATGGTTTGATTGTCATTGCTAATTTTTGAACACTGATCATATGTTTAAAAGGAATAAAAATGCCTTTAAGAGGAGAATTGTTGATCTCCCCTTCATGCAGATTATCTGGACAAGTTGTATAAAAAATTGTCAGCACCTTGCGAAAAGTAACAGAAACGGGTAGTGGAAGTAGATTGTCCTTATTTGCTGCCTTTCCAGCCGATCCAACAAACTCCTCAAGTGCTCTAGTTCCGGTCTTCACATGATCAACAATTGGTCTAGCACCTATCTCCATTTTTATTTATATTTTATTTAAATTTAAATTATTTAAAATTAAAATAAATATTTTTTATTATTTTTATATATCATTTTTATATTTATTTTTATATATTATTTAAATTATATTATTTTTATAATTATTTATATATATTTAAATATTTTAAATTTCCCTATGGAGATATGTGGTTATACAAATGTTGATTGGGTAGGTTCTCTCTCAGACAGACGTTCTACCTCAGTATATTCTTTATATAAGCAATAGTCGCTCTAGCATCCGCGTCATGAGCAATAGTTCTAGCACCCATCTCATCCGCCTATGCAACACCCTTATAAGCCATTCCCTTATCAGAACTTTCTCAGTTCTCAGTAGCACTTACAATAGCCCACCCAAGATTCTACTCAAACTTTACAGGATGACAGTGATTGTAATGATAAGATGTAAGAGGACTAGACATTTTTTATTCATGTATTGAACACTTTTATGATTTTTAATTTTGTTCGTTTTTTATATTTTCATGTTGGAATTTTGAATAATTTTTTTATATTTAAAAATGTATTTTTATTCTATATTTTATAATACTATTGGTTTTTTTGGATTATCATCTTTAATTATTAAATTTATATAAATTAAATAATATTAAATTTTATATGTTTTATTATTAGTTTTACTAGTTTTTTTATTTAAAATAAATACATTAATTAACAGATATTTTGCTGAAAAATTATCGATGAATATACCATTGGTATTTAGCTACAGAAAATTTATAGTGAAAATTTTGTCAGAAAGAGTTTCCTACAAAGATTTTAACGACTATCCAGAATTTTGGCAGATTGTAGTGTTATAAATAAATATCTCTCATATCTTGCATATCTCTTATATTTATTATTTATATCTTTTACATATCTCAATATTAATAATAAGATATAAAATTATTAATAAAATAAAAAATTAATAATTAAAATATTCAAATTAAAAATTTAGGTCAATTCTAATAATTATGCTATTTAATAGTAGACGAATATCACATATCTACTTGACACTTTTAAAATAAAAAGAAAACGGAAATTAAGAAGTGAGAAAAATGCAAAAGAGATAGAGATCAAATAAAATCATTGCAACAAAAAATATTGAGAAAGTTAATATGAATGATGATTAAGGAGTAATATTTAATTTAAAAAGACAAAAATAATTAAAGTTATTAAAAAAGACTACTCAAAATTTAATTAAACAAAAAGGCTATTTAATTTTATTTAATAGTTAAAATTATTCTTACTGAAATCATAATCATCCATCTCTTATCCTAATTTTTTCACGTTCTTCTTTTTGACAATCACAACGTTGCTTCTAACCATCGGGATGTGGATCAATATCATGCTTACTCAATTGCGAAGTCCAGATAAGTGCCACTCTCTGCCGCTATTGCAGCATGTAATTTACATTAGTTGTAACAGTTCGGTCTTCTTCTTAATTATGTGGACAACACATCCTGCGTGGATTAGCACACCATATCACCCTTTGGAGAGAACACCCCTATTTCTAGCACTTCGAGACATCACTCTGGATGCATGATTCAGGAAATGCATAGTGGGTGTTCCATGGTTAGTTATAACATACTTGTGAAATAAAATACATGATGAATGCTGCGTACTTCTTGTGAATACCATTGCTGATCTAGATCTTGTTACTCCAACCAAACAAGTGAGGAAAACAAAGAGGAAGGAAAGTGAAAAAGTTAAAGTAAGAGATGAAGGATTGAGAGTTTTACTAAGGGTAATTTTGTTTATTAGATAAACTTAAATTATCTTTTTCTTTAATTAAAATTTGAGTAATTTTTTAAAATAATTTTAAATTTTTTTGTCTCTTTAAATTAAATATTATTACTTAAAAATAAACAAAAGTAAACCTTTTTACGTAAATATTATAGGCCATGAATTTTAAAATACTTAGATGGTCGAGTAAAGGCAAACTCAAGTTGCCTTGGGAAACCTTGGTTGTGTTTAAAAAATAGACAAAAGTTTTCAGCTTTCTGGCTGGTTTTCTTTTCTTCTTCTGTTTTATTTTTTATTTTTTATAAACTATTCTCTACCAGAAGGCAAAGTCATAAAAAAGTACTTTAAGTTTCTTATTACTATTAGTATATTTTACTTTTTCACAACAAAAAATGTATATTTCCCTTAACATATCCAGCAAATGCAGAGTATTGTTTTGGGTTGCATAAATGCAGAGTATCTAATATATTTCAAAGCCCTTAAATTTTGAATAATCAATTTACTGTAGTCTAAATCAAATATATTATAGAGAATCGTAATCAGTGATTTAAGTAATTGTGAAAGTGCCGTGAAATCTCAAATTTTTATAAATCTAAAATTTTATTCCAAGTTTACCGGATAATCCTTGCAACGCATGCCATGACACGTTTAATAGTTGGACCACTAATCACTGTTTTATTTTTGGGGTGAAAAATAGTACAAAGTTTCTCTAAAATAATTTTTTCTCTAAAGTAAGACTTTTTTTAAGGATTTTATTAAAGATATTTGTTAAAGAAGTTAAAATAAAAATTTTAGATGAAAATAAGATATTTAATATATTAAAAATTAAAAAAATCTAATTTTTTTCTTTTAAATAATAAAATATATTCACATCATTGAATTGGATATTTGAATGTACTTATTATTACTTTATAGGATGGGAGAAAGTTGGAGCTAAACTGCAAATTGTTTTGTTAAATTATAATAATAAAAAAACCTACGGCATTCTGTTTTGCTCCTTGGCCCCTTGCGCATAAGCGTCTCTTGTCTATCAGAGTTCAGAACCCAAAATCTGAAGATTACACGCTTGCACGCACAAAAATTCACATTTGTACGAAATGGTAATTGTCGATTGATTATGAGTCTTGTGTATTGTGGAGGAGTCTCTGACAAACAAAATTTATTATATTATTATATGCACACTGTCGCGATCAGGATCGCGGCAGGATATATAGCAACTTGCGTGAATTTTAAAAGATTAAAAATAGAAATGGAGTCGCCACCAATTTTATTTGAATTTGAAAAAAATTGAAAAACCTTTCTTTAAAAGATGGTCTTTGGAACCAGATTGGATTCGGGAGTCGGTTATGATTAGGGAAGGGTGGAAACTTAATCCCACAGCACCCCTAACACACCCGCCTTAAGACGGTACCTTAAGTCAATTGTGCTAAAAAACTTAATAATCTCAAATTTATTTATTTTACCCATTTTAAAAAGACTTTGTAAATATTTTTTTTATTTTTTATTATTATTTTTAAAAGAAAATAAGAACCAAATTATGAAAACTTAATTTTGGCTTGACAGAATAAAAATTCGCTCCTACGTATCCTCGAGTGCAAGAATGAGGCTCAAAGTCACGTAGTTGTAGAAAATAAATATGGGTTGATTGATTTTATTTAAAAGTTTTGATTTTTATTTTTATAAAAATTTGAATTCGACAAGGTCGTCGCGACTGTTAATCGAATTAAAGTTTGGATGAATGAAGTTTGCGTCGCATTAGACGTCACCCACTAATTGTTATTTAAATTGTAAAAGGAGATTTTTTTATATATATCTAAAATTATAAAAATGATAAAAAATGAATTTTTGAGTCTTTATTAAATAGTGATTTATTTATTTATTTATTCTAAATGATTTGAATCATTAGGTTGTCACAACTCAGATGATCCAAAAAAATAATTATGAGATTAACAAGCTGTCACAACTCGGTTAATCCCACTTATTTATTTATTTATTTTATTTTTAAAAAATTATTTCAATTATTTTATTTCCTTCACTTTTGCCCATTTTTTTTTTTTTTTTTTTTTTTTTTATCTTTTTGTAGTTTTTAGATTTTTTATTAATCTAATTCTCGCATGGGTTTAAGTTAGCGTTAATTACTCAATAAACCCTTATGATCCAAACGATATGAAGATAACATCCATTATTCAATCAATATCATTGATCATTACATTAATTTAAAGATTTTTTTTAAAATTTTTTTAAAATTTTTTATTTTTATTTTTATTTATTTTTATTTATTTTTTATTTATTTTATCTTCTTTTGATATTTTATCAGTTCTGATTAAGGTCATATATATATATATATATACTTATCCTAAAATTATAAAACTCCTAAAATAAAACATTCTACCCAACTAAACCAAATTAAAAGAAAAGCCCAAAGAAAAGAAAGAAAGAAATTAAGCAGAACAAACCAAAAAGAAAAAGAAGGCATCATAGTTTACCCTTTCGCAAGAGACTCTCCCCACCTTTTTTCATTTTCCAGCAAGTCAAACAAAAGGACAAAGAGAAAAGGACAAAGAAAAGCACAAAACAAACAAAAGAAAAAGAAGACCATCAGACTTCACTTTCGTAGCAAACTCCCCTCTCTTTTTCATATTTTTTAGTTTTCCCTTTTTTATTTTCGTTTTCTTTCTTTATGGATTTCTAATGTTTCTGAAAAGTTCAAAAAAATTATTAGCCTAAACATTTTCCCTTTTTTATATTATTTTATTCAAATGCCAAAAAAAGAGGGCCAACCCACGTATGAGTGGGTTGGTGTTTCAGGAACCCAATGACTTGCTTTTACTTTCTTTATTATTTTTCATTTCATGATTCAAAAGCCAAAAGCCATCAGCCATTAAACTAACAAACAAAATGATATGAGATATGAAGACAGGGGACCTGGAAGAGACGCACAGGAACAGAGCGTTTCCAGTCACGGCTTGGACAGCACGGAGCAGATCTGGCCGGTGGAGTGGACGACGCTGCGGGTCTCCTGGCGCGGTGCTAGCAGAGGCGCAGCGCGTTGGGGCTTGCTGGGTTCGACTGTTGGTTCACGGTGTTGGTGGTTTGGAATGAGTCAACTCAGTGATGGTGAATTATGAAGATGATGAATGGTTGTTGGGTAGTATTGAGAAAGATGATGAAAATAGTTAGAAGAGGTTCTGAAGGTTGGTGTGGAATGGGTGAGGATGAAGGTGGTAAAGTTGGTTTATGGTGAAGATGGGTGGTGGAAGGTGTCAGCGTGGGTAGAAGGAAGATGGGGAGATTGAAGATGGTGAGGGTGAATGAAGGTGTGCTTTGGAGGTCTCGAAATGGTGAATGAAGATGGATAGTATGGTGATATGATGGTGAGTTTTTTTTTTTTGTGTCGGCTTGAAAGGTGAAGATTGGGGATTTAGAGAGTGAAGAAGATCCCCCCCCCTGTTGCTCTACGTGAGAGTTATATAATGTTAGTGTGTGAGAGTGAAGGTGAGTGATAGTGGAAGGTGAGTGGAATGTGAGGTGTAGTGCAAGTGAGTGGAGTGAGTGGGGGATGAGTGTGTGTAGTGGAGTGAGTGGAGTGAGTGGGAAATGAGTGGAGTGAGTGGAGTGTAGTGGAAGTGAGTGGAGTGAGTGGAGTGTAGTGGAGTGAGTGGGGGATGAGTGTGTGTAGTGCAAGTGAGTGGAGTGTGAGTGGGAGTGTGTGATAGTGGAAGGTGAGTGGAATGTAGTGTGTGATAGTGGAAAGTGAGTGGAAGGTGAGTGGAATGTGTGATAGTGGAAGGTGAGTGGAATGTGAGTGGGAGTGTGTGATAGTGGAAGGTGAGTGGAATGTGAGTGGGAGTGTGTGATAGTGGAAGGTGAGTGGAATGTGAGTGAGAGTGTGTGATAGTGGAATGTGAGTGGAGTGTGAGTGGGAGTGTGTGATAGTGGAAGGTGAGTGGAATGTAAGTGGGAGTGTGTGATAGTGGAAAGTGTGTGATAGTGGAAAGTGAGTGGAATGTGAGTGAGAGTGTGTGATAGTGGAAGGTGAGTGGAATGTAGTGTGTGATAGTGGAAGGTGAGTAGAAGGTGAGTGGAATGTGTGATAGTGGAATGTGAGTGGGAGTGTGTGATAGTGGAAGGTGAGTGGAATGTGAGTGGGAGTGTGTGATAGTGGAATGTGAGTGGAATGTGAAGTGTAGTGGAGTGAGTGGAGTGTAGTGATAGTGGAATGTGAGTGGGAGTGTGTGATAGCGGAAGGTGAGTGGAATGTGAGTGAGAGTGTGTGATAGTGGAAGGTGAGTGGAATGTGAGTGAGAGTGTGTGATAGTGGAAGGTGAGTAGAATGAGAGTGGGAGTGTGTGATAGTGGAAGGTGAGTGGAATGTGAAGTGTAGTGAGTGGAGTGTAGTGATAGTGGAAGGTGAGTGAAATGTGAGTGAGAGTGTATGATAGTGGAAGGTGAGTGGAATGTGAGTGGGAGTGTGTGATAGATGAAGGTGAGTGGAATGAGAGTGGGAGTGTGTGATAGTGGAAGGTGAGTGGAATGTGAAGTGTAGTGAGTGTAGTGTAGTGATAGTGGAAGGTGAGTGGAAGGTAAGTGGAATGTGAGTGGAATGTGAGTGGGAGTGTGTGATAGTGGAATGTGAGTGGGAGTGTGTGATAGTGGAAGGTGAGTGGAATGTGAGTGGGAGTGTGTGATAGTAGTGGAGTGAGTGGAGTGTAGTGGAGTGAGTGGAGTGTAGTGGAGTGTTTTTTATTATTTTTTTTTTTATTTTTTTATTTTATTTTATTTTTCTTTTCTAGTTTTTAGTTTTTTTTTTAATTTTTGTTCTTTTTTTCATTTTTTTTTTTAAATAGATGGGCTTATAGATTTGGGCTAAAAAAAAAGTTAAGAAAAATGGATCACAAATTACTTAATTAACTTTTTTGTTGTTTTTTTTCTTTTTATTTTATTATTTTTTTATTTTTTTTTATTTTTTATTTTTAGCCCGGTCAAAATTGAGTGTTCACAGGCGGGAAATATAGCAACTCGCGTGAATTTAAAAATTTGATTAAAATATGAAAATGGAGTCGCCACCAATTTTATTTAAATTAGAAAAAATTAGAAAACCTTGTTAGAAAAATGGTCTTTGGAACCAGATTGGATTCGGGAGTCGGTTATGGTTAGGGAAGGGTGGAAACTTAATCCCACAGCACCCCTAACACACCCGCCTTAAGACGGTACCTTAAGTCAATTGTGCAAAAACTTAATAATCTCAAATTTATTTATTTTACCCATTTTAAAAGACTTTATAAATATTTTTTTTTATTTTTTATTATTATTTTCAAAAGAAAATAAGAACCAAATTATGAAAACTTAATTTTGGCTTGAGAATGAAAATTATGCTCCTACGTATCCTCAGTGCAATGAGAACTCAAAGTCACGTAATTCTGTAGAAAATAAATATGGGTTGGTTGATTTTATTTAAAAGTTTTGATTTTTATTTTTATAAAAATTTGAATTGACAGGTCGTCGCGACTCTGTTAATCGAATTAAAGTTTGGATGAGTGAAGTTTGCGTCACGCTAGACGTCACCACAATTGTTATTTAAATTGTAAAAGGAGATTTTTTTATATATATCTAAAATTATAAAAATGATAAAAAATGAATTTTTGAATCTTTATTAAATAGTGATTTATTTATTTATTTATTCTAAATGATTTGAATCATTAGGTTGTACAACTCGGATGATCCAAAAAAATAATTATGAGATTAACAATTTCATCACAACTCCTCGGTTAATCCCACTTATTTATTTATTTATTTTATTTTTTAAAAATTATTTCAATTATTTTATTTCCTTCACTTTTGCCCATTTTTTTTATTTTTTTTGTTTTTTTTATCTTTTTGTAGTTTTTAGATTTTTTATTAATCTAATTCTTGCATGGGGTTTAAGTTAAGACTAGACTACTCAATAAACCCTTATGATCCAAACGACATTGAAGATAACATCCATTATTCAACCAATATCATTGATCATTACATTAATTTAAAGATTTTTTTTTTAAAAATTTTTTAAAAATTTTTTATTTTTATTTATTTATTTATTTTATCTTCTTTTGATATTTTATCAATTTCGATTAAGGTCATATATATATATATATATATATATATATATATATATATATATATATATACTTATCTTAAAATTATAAAACTCCTAAAATAAAACATTCTACCCAACTAAACCAAATTAAAAGAAAAGCCCAAAGAAAAGAAAGAAAGAAATTAAGCAGAACAAACCAAAAAGAAAAAGAAGGCATCATAGTTTACCCTTTCGCAGGAGACTCTCCCCACCTTTTTTCATTTTCCAGCAAGTCAAACAAAAGGACAAAGAGAAAAGGACAAAGAAAAGCACAAAACAAACAAAAGAAAAAGAAGACCATCAGACTTCACTTTCGTAGCAAACTCCCCTCTCTTATTTATATTTTTTAGTTTTCCCTTTTTTATTTTCGTTTTCTTTCTTTATGGATTTCTAATGTTTCTGAAAAGTTCAAAAAAATTATTAGCCTAAACATTTTCCCTTTTTTATATTATTTTATTCAAATGCCAAAAAAAGAGGGCCAACCCACGTATGAGTGGGTTGGTGTTTCAGGAACCCAATGACTTGCTTTTACTTTCTTTATTATTTTTCATTTCATGATTCAAAAGCCAAAAGCCATCAGCCATTAAACTAACAAACAAAATGATATGAGATATGAAGACAGGGGACCTGGAAGAGACGCACAGAACAGCGTTTCCAGTCACGGCTTGGACAACACGGAGCAGATCTGGCCGGTGGAGTGGACGACGCTGCGGGTCTCCTGGCGCGGTGCTAGCAGAGGCGCAGCGCGTTGGGGCTTGCTGGGTTCGACTGTTGGTTCACGGTGTTGGTGGTTTGGAATGAGTCAACTCAGTGATGGTGAATTATGAAGATGATGAATGGTTGTTGGGTAGTATTGAGAAAGATGATGAAAATAGTTGGAAGAGGTTCGAAGGTTGGTGTGGAATGGGTGAGGATGAAGGTGGTAAAGTTGGTTTATGGTGAAGATGGGTGGTGGAAGGTGTCGGCGTGGGTAGAAGGAAGATGGGGAGATTGAAGATGGTGAGGGTGAATGAAGGTGTCTTTGGAGGTATCGAAATGGTGAATGAAGATGGATAGTATGGTGATATGATGGTGTTTTTTTTTTTGTGTCACTTGAAAGGTGAAGATTGGGGATTTAGAGAGTGAAGAAGATCCCCCCCCTGTTGCTCTACGTGAGAGTTATATAATGTTAGTGTGTGAGAGTGAAGGTGAGTGATAGTGGAAGGTGAGTGGAATGTGAGGTGTAGTGCAAGTGAGTGGAGTGAGTGGGGGATGAGTGTGTGTAGTGGAGTGAGTGGAGTGAGTGGGAAATGAGTGGAGTGAGTGGAGTGAGGGAGTGTAGTGGAAGTGAGTGGAGTGAGTGGAGTGAGTGGAGTGTAGTGGAGTGAGTGGGGGATGAGTGTGTGTAGTGCAAGTGAGTGGAGTATGAGTGGGAGTGTGTGATAGTGGAAGGTGAGTGGAATGTAGTGTGTGATAGTGGAAAGTGAGTGGAAGGTGAGTGGAATGTGTGATAGTGGAAGGTGAGTGGAATGTGAGTGGGAGTGTGTGATAGTGGAAGGTGAATGGAATGTGAGTGAGAGTGTGTGATAGTGGAATGTGAGTGGAGTGTGAGTGGGAGTGTGTGATAGTGGAAGGTGAGTGGAATGTAAGTGGGAGTGTGTGATAGTGGAAAGTGTGTGATAGTGGAAAGTGAGTGGAATGTGAGTGAGAGTGTGTGATAGTGGAAGGTGAGTGGAATGTGAGTGAGAGTGTGTGATAGTCGAAGGTGAGTGGAATGTGAGTGGGAGTGTGTGATAGTGGAAGGTGAGTGGAATGAGAGTGGGAGTGTGTGATAGTGGAAGGTGAGTGGAATGTGAAGTGTAGTGAGTGGAGTGTAGTGATAGTGGAAGGTGAGTGGAATGTGTGATAGTGGAAGGTGAGTGGAATGTGAGTGGGAGTGTGTGATAGATGAAGGTGAGTGGAATGTGAGTAGGAGTGTGTGATAGTGGAAGGTGAGTGGAATGAGAGTGAGAGTGTGTGATAGTGGAATGTGAGTGGAATGTGAAGTGTAGTGAGTGGAGTGTAGTGATAGTGGAAGGTGAGTGGAATGTGAGTGGGAGTGTGTGTGATAGTGGAAGGTGAGTGGAATGTGAGTGGGAGTGTGTGATAGTAGTGGAGTGAGTGGAGTGTAGTGGAGTGTTTTTTATTATTTTTTTTTATTCTTTTTTTATTTTATTTTTATTTTCTAGTTTTTAGTTTTTTTTTTTAATTTTTGTTCTTTTTTTCATTTTTTTTTTAAACAGATGGGCTTATAGATTTGGACTAAAAAAAGTTAAAAAAAATGGATCACAAATTACTTAATTAACTTTTTTGTTGTTTTTTTTTCTTTTTATTTTATTATTTTTTTATTTTATTATTATTATTATTTTTTTATTTTTAAATAGGTCAAAATTGAGTGTTCACACACACTTGCGTTTTTTATGTGGCGTAAATACTTCGATAATAACTTATTCAATATAACTTTGATCTGAATTTGAAACCAAGTTGACATACCAAAATATATATGTCACACTAAAATCAGTGTGCAAATTATCAGTGTGCAAATTAAGTATTTGCAAGCAACCCGAAATAGTAGTGCAGGGAAAGAGTCAAACAGTTTTGAGATATACATATATATTCGAAGAAGCTATAGTTAAAACTTTAAAGCTAATTTATTCTTCTTCTTTTTTTCTTTTGATCTAAAATGCTAATTTATTCTAAACAAATTTTTTAAGATAATTTATATTTTTTATTACAGTAATATTGACCGGTGTCATTAGTCTTTTAACAGAATAAATGTAATTTTATCCATTAAATATTAGTAAATAATCATCAATTAATTGTCAATCAATTAATATAATATAAAAAATAAAGATAAATATGTTGACAATCTGTAATACAACAAAAACACAAATGAAAAAAAATACTACTATCCTAATAATAAAAAAAAAAACTAATCAAAATACTGAATTATTCTTTCATTCATATTCTTCTTTTTAAGTCCTGATGAACATTAGGACTGCTTCATGCTTCTTCCATAAAATGTTGTGCTTTTACAACATCCACACCAATCTTTCCTTTGTACACACTTAAAAAAGGAAAATCTATTAGACATTCTAATGTAGCAATGTGATATATATTAACACACAAAGAAGGAAGATTAAGAAAATTTAGGAAGCACTATCATCTTACTCTGGCATAAGGGCTTTAAATCCAGTACCAAGCTGAGAAATCTTCACATCATGGTTCTTAATTTCGAAATTCACACCCCACCACTCCTGAGGCACAACAATTCTGGGAACATCTTCTTTTCCAATGACGTATGCATCAAATATTCGATCATTGAAAACAAAAATTGCATAACGGAAAATCAAATATAGAAATGAATCTCCAGTGCAGGTAGCAAACACCATGACTAAGAATAATATCTTATCAAAACAACTTTGGTCCAAAATCACAACTTTATGCTGCAAAACTACATAAATGAATAAATGCATCAAAATTATTTGGCATGGTAGAGGCCCAAAATAACATTTGTGATGAAAATTCATTATCATAATACGTTGACAGAAAAAGCTGATAACTTTTTTGCTACAGAGGCTCATTTCATAAAACCCTTCAAGTCCAAGTCAATAATAATAATAATAATAATAATAATAATAATAATAATAATAATAATAATAATAATAATAATAATAATAATAATAATAATAATAATAAACCCCAAGTTTAAGACAAATTTAACTGTACCAGGTCTAAAAATTAGGATACTTTTCTGCTTTATATTTTTAAAAAATGGAAATTAATATAGCAAGCAAAACCAACAATTAATAAACTTTCCTCTTTTTAAAATGGAAATATAGCAAGCAAAAGCAGTAATTTTTTTAAAAAATTGAATCTTTTTAATTCTTTCCTCTTTTAATATTGCTTAATTGATTTAAATTTAAGATTTAATTAATCCATTTGCTCACGACTGATTGGGTGTCTTAATTCATAAGCTTTTGCATGATTAGTATATTTAATTTATTTGATTAGCTTTCAAATCATTTTAAATTGGTCAAATAATTATGATGTGTTAATTTTGTTGTCAATTACAAATGTTTCCTTGCCTGTATAATTGGAGTTCAATATTTTAAATTTGAAAGGAGTCATAAACAATCAATTAATCAATCAATATGATATATAAAAGAAAGATACGTTGATAACATATATTCAAACACTAAAATCTAATAAGTTAGAATGCTAATGTAAACTTCTTTAAAAAAAATAATACTAAAATTAAATAGGCAAAGAAAGAATAAAAAACATAAATGGAATGAAAAAATAAAAAGAAAGATAACAATTAAACTAAAAGAAAATGAAAATTTACATGAATATATATATTTTTTTGTTTTATAACATTTCGTCACACATTTTAATTTTGAAATTATACTTGCTTATGGTACATGAATTTTCTTTTCCCACAAGTGCATTTTTTGGTAAGCTCTAGACTGCTTATCACTTGATTTATTCATTTTGAATTACATAAACATAAATTGAATTAATTTATATATAATTTTTAGTAAACTTAATTTATTGGAATATTTTTATAAAATTATTGGATTAAATTATGCATTTAAAAGACAAAATTTTTTGTTTATATTATAATTTTTTTAAGTATATAGATTGTTTTATAATATTTTATATTTAAATTCTTCAATATTTATACTGAAATGAAATTCTTTCATAAAAATATTATGTATTTTTAAACTTAACTTACAAATATTATTTTTCTTAATAAATTATTTTTATCTTTTAATTCTTAATTTACTTGTGCATTGTACATATGCAAAATCTAGTTTAATAGAATGCTTTGTGATTATATATTATTGAATATGGTGAAGTAGACGAAGACAACATTGAAGGAAAGAAAAGTTGATAACGAGAAAAGAAAGATTGTTTGCTTGCATTGAAATATACAAATGTCAAAATGATGATTATTTATTATTTAAAGACATGAAAACTCAATCATAAAAAAAGTAAATAAAAAATTGAGTAAATATCTACTTTTTCTTTTGAAATATTTTTTAAAATAAAAATTTGATTCTCAAAATATTATTTTAATTTAGTTCTCGAATGATAATTTTTTAATATCAAAATAGTCTAAAAACTATTGTTTATCAAAAATATCATTTGAAGATTAATTTGATCTTGTTAATCTTTTACAAACTAAATTAATATTTAAAAAATATTTCAATCTTTAGAGATTCAAATTAAGGGTTTACTCCAAATATTTGCTCCCAAAAGCATGTACATAGTGTTTTAGTCGTATTATTAGTGTAATTTCATATTAGAGATAATGGTTAAGTAAAATTCTCTTAAAAGCATGCACATAGTCTAATAAAATACTTCTAACATCCTTTAAAGCTTTTTCTTTCACATTATTATAAATATTTCTTTAAGCTTGATCTTAGACTCGGTTGGATTAACTTATAAAATAAGATCTTTTTTTATGTTATCTTTTTAAAAAGGTTTTTTAAAAAATTATATGTTATTCTATGTTTGTATATAATATTAGAGAAATATTTTTTTATATTTAAATAATTTTTTATGTTATAAAAATAGTCTTTTTGAGAAATATCAAAATCTAACTTCTAATGTTTTTTCTAGTGCTTCTAATGAGTAAAATCACTTACTTTTTTTAAGAAATTTTTTTTTATTTAAAAAACAAATCCAAACGAGCTCCTCACCCAATCTATAACGAATGATTATTTATTTACTATTTTTTTATGGAAACTGATTTGTAATTTTTTTTATATCATCTGTGTAGTATTCTCTAGAGATTGATTGTTGTATTAACTTACACATATAATAAATTTTTTATATAAGAGGTAGATGAATCTTTGTTTCTTTCTTTTAAAGAAAAAGTTTAGATAAAGGAGAGGTTCCAGAATAGGTAATGACTCAGACTTTTAAAAAATGTTTTAAGTTTTGCTTCACTGTACCGTATTATTGATATGTGGTTTTCTTACAAGGAAAATTATCATCCTATATTTAACAGTATTTACATTTATTTTTACACCGAGTATTATTTATGGGACTCATCCGTGAACAGTACTAAATCATGTTTCTATTTTTTTTTTTAGTATATATCCATTGATCAATTTCTCTACGTCGTTAATCACTTTTTTATTCTTCATTAACCAACTTATTTCACGCATAAAGATGTAAACTATGTGATAAAATTTTATGTAATATTAACCAAAACACATCGTAATTAATTACTTTTTTATTCTTTATTAATTAACTTTGTTTCTATGTTCGTGAAAAAAGTTGGTTAATGAAGAATAAAAAAGTGATTAATTACATATAGAAGTTGGTTAATAACACAAAATTTTACTACGGTTTCTATGCTCATGAAATAAATTGGTTAACGAAGAACAAAAAAGTGGTAAACAACGTAGAGAAGTTGGTAAATGGACATACACTAAAAAAAAAATATGATTTAGTACTGTTTACAGATGAGTCTTATGAACAATACCCGATGTTGAAATGAGTGTAGATACTGTACGCGGTAGGAAAATCGCGATTATTCTTACAATGGGGGGTAGTATGCTAACAGTATATATGGAACTGATAGGTGATAGCTAGCAGAGGAAAGTAGAAGAGAAAAAGAATCCAGAGGAGGAAGGAAGACTAAGAAAGGAGAGAAATATAGAATTCACATAACAAATTCGACACCCTCTCTCCCATCTCTCAGTTTCCCTTATAATCCCTCATTCCCTATGCAAATCCCTTCAGCTCAGTATTAGTTATACGTTGAGTTGAGCTCCTTCTCAATTCCTTGCTTTTCGGATCTTGAGCCAGTCCATTTTCCTCAACTAACTGATCATACAATTAGGAATTGAATCTAAAGGATGTTGTTACATTCTATCAGCTGAGTCAACCATACATCTTTCTTGTACAAAAATAAAGCTTCCAACTTCCAAGTATCATTCTCCAATCAACAATGTTATTTAATTTTTTATAAACAGATTGGTGGTTCGACCTGCCCTTAAAATGGGAAAAACCTCCTCTTACCCTAAATTTTTTGAAAGACAAAAAAAAAAAATAATGTTATTTAATTTTGATTTACTAGTCATACAAAATGAAATAACGTCTTTGAGCATGAGAGGCGAGTATTTCCAACTTCTCCCTCACTCTTTGTGGGACTCTTGGTGCTTTTTTATATTCAACAATCCTAACAAGCTGCCTTCTCATAATTAACCAAAAGAACACACATAATAATAATAATAATAAGACTATCTGTTTTCTTTCTTTCTGGTTGACTAGAAATGGCAGCTGCTTTGGCCGGAGAGAGCCTGTCAAGGCAGTCCAGCAGTGCAAGTGGTCTGTTGGAGAGCATAAGGGAGCTGTGAAATGAACCTGACATGTTCCGGCACAATTCCAGCCGGGTGGAGGATGATGAGGAAACATTAATCTGGGCAGCCATTGAAAGGCTGCCAACTTATGTTAGGTTGAGGAAAGGGATACTGAAGCAGGTGACTGGCAGTAGCAGAGTGATACATGATGAGGTTAATCTTGCAGGGCTTGAGCCTCAAGATAAGAAGCTCTTGATGGAAAGCATTTTCCAGATTGCTGAACAAGACAATGAGATGTTCCTGAGGAGGAGAAGCATTTGAACATTTGACTATAGAAGGAGAAGCATAAGTTGGGACCAGAGCACTACCAACTCTGCTTAATTCCACCTTGAATACAGTAGTGGTACCAAAAAATATAGTTACTCTTCTGCTGCTTAATATACTTTTCTTTTTGGCTTTTTTCATTTTTTGTTTCTACTTTCAAGGCAGGCTTTCTGTGTTCTAAATCATAGTTTTCAACAATCAAGGTGATTCTCATTTGCCATATATGCTAAAAGAAATGACCTTGATTGGTACCACTACTGTATTCAATGTGGAATTAAGCAGAATTGGTAGTGCTCTGGTCCCAACGTATGCTTCTCCTTCTGTAGTCAAATGTTCATATCTGACTTCGATTTGGGGAAGCTCAATTCCCACCCTGTAAGAAGCAACTGTTAGTCTTTGTTTGCAAAAGTGAGCTTTGGTTTTGTTGACAGAATATTGAATTGCCTTCTGTCATGGAAATTCTGAAACTAGTCATTCTGCATGTGGCATATAACCATGAAAGTGTACATGCAGTAAAAGTTGCTACTTGCTAACCTGTCAATTCTGCTCCTGAGCCTCCTGAGGAAGATCTCATTGTCTTGTTTAGCAATCTGAAAAATGCTTTCCATCAAGAGCTTCTTATCTTGAGGCTAAGTCTTGCAAGATTAACCTCATCATGTATCACCCTGCCACTGCCAATCACCTGCTTCAGTATCCCTTTCCTCAACCTATCATAAGTTGGCAGCCTTTCAATGGCTGCCTAGATTAATGTTTCTTCATCATCCTCCACCCGGCCGGAATTGTGCCGGAACATGTCAGTTTCATTCTTGTTAATGTCTTTTTACAATGAACAAGGATCAATAACTGAGCACAAAGGACACTTACTGACATAGGGGGACATGGGGATGCCATGGTACCCCAACTTTGTAACTTTTTTCACATGTTCCTTCATACATTTAGTTGATGTCCTCCATAAAATGAATTAAATTTTCAGTCTCTATAGTTATTAGAAAGTTTTGTGCAAATAAAAGGAAAAAGAAAGAGACTTGAAAAGTCTCTTCATGTCATATATGTTAGGCCTGGCACCTCACACTAAATTTCTGGCTCCGCCCCTGCTGACATTTCTCTAGTATTCCAGGTGTTTCAAACAGCTGTTGGCATACTTTTGGCATACATCAGATGGCTCTTTCTCTCTTCCGCTTCATTGCAGGTGCTTGCAGAACTGAGGTTATTGCTGACACATTTGGCACCTTTGCCCTGCTGATTGTGTTTGTTCTTGGTGGTTTCATCATTTCAAAAGGTTGGAATTCTTTCAGTTCACAGAAAAAGTTTAGAAGCAAGCTTCTGCTCTTATAAACTGAACAATTGGAACTAAATCATGGATGGACTAGAATCTAAAAAGTAACACAACTACATTTTCTTGATGAACAGACGACATTCAATTGTGGCTGATTTGGAGCTACTACAGCTCTCCTATGATGTATGGACAAAATGCTTTAGCTATAAATGAGTTTCTAGATGGAAGATGGAGCACTGAGTTCTCCTAGATCACAGCTACCTATAATTTTGACATATAGAACAAATAGTTACAGCACACAAAAGCAAATGAAAGTGCATATATGTGACTTATATCTATCTAATTGTAGCTAATTAGAACTATATTTCTGTGTTACAGCCTGCAACCAACTCTAGTCAACCCACGGTAGGTAAGACGCTTCTTGACAATAAAGGCTTGTTTATGAAAGAATCATGGTACTGGATTAGCATTGGGGCACTTTTTGGGTTTTGTCTTCTTTTCAATGTTCTCTTTGTTGCAGCACTGACATATTTGAATGGTAACTTCAATATGGTGCATTACATAATCTGATTTTGCTATTAAAATGAGACAACATGTTGACCTTTTGCTTCTCTACTTTCCTTCTAAACCCAATTTCAGCCATTGGTAATAACAAACCTATGATTTCAGAAGATGTCTCTGAAAGTGTTTCTCAGCGGCAGCCTACATTTAATCCAGAAGGCATTAACATGTCAGTGAGAAATACCAGGTCCAGTGACAGTGCTACAAATTATCAAACCAAAAGAGGAATGGTTCTGCCCTTCCAGCCTCTTTCACTAGCTTTCAACCATGTGAACTACTACGTGGAAATGCCTGCAGTAAGGTTCTTTCCCTAGTAAACTATCTATGCTATGAAACTTTTTCTTTCTTTCCAGTTGTAAGCAACATAAAATTTCCTGAAATAAAAACAATGAAAGATCATATGTACAAAATATTTTGTTTCACTTTGAAAGCATCTACCAGATGTTATGCTGCTTAATATAAGTTTTGAATTCAAAGTTTTGCTTTTTATATTACTCTCTAATTGTCTTTCAGGAAATGAGGACGCAAGGAGTTGAAGAGAACCGGTTGCATCTACTAAAAGATGTTAGTGGTGCTTTCAGGCCTGGCATTCTGACAGCACTAGTTGGTGTCAGTGGTGCTGGAAAAACCACCTTAATGGATGTCCTAGCAGGAAGAAAGACTGGTGGATATATTGATGGCAGTATAACCATTTCTGGTTACCCCAAGAACCAGGCCACATTTGCTTGGATCAGCGGTTATTGTGAACAGAATGATATCCATTCACCATATGTTACTGTCTATGAATCTCTTACATATTCTGCCTGGCTACGTCTCTCCTCAGACATAGATAAGCAAACACGGCAGGTACTTGTTCTCCAAAGTAACACATAGGATTAGCAATTAACTTTTAATTGCCTCATCATATGCAAATTGTCTTTAGTTCTACTATTTACACATCAATTTTTCTACGTCCCATTTACACTACTCTAATCATAATTGGTAACAGTGGTAACTATCACTACAATCATGTGAAAAGTGATTGCTCACGTTTAGGAACACTTACACATATATCATCTCACATCTACACAATTTTTATCATCTTATTACATTGGTCCCACCTCGTTTTTTGCATATCTACACATTGATTGTGCTACTTGCCCCAAATGTAAGGTGATGTATATTTAAAGATGTGTAAGTAGCATTTTTCTTTAGGAAAGGTTTAAAGGTGGAATAGAAAAATGAGGTGTACAATTATATTCATGCTTACATAGGAGAAACTTTACCTGATGAACTATGCAGCTGACAGCAAGTTTTTTCCCTATCTTGTGTAGATGTTTGTTGATGAAGTTATGGAGTTGGTTGAACTCAACCCCATAAGAAATGCTCTTGTTGGGCTTCCTGGAGTGAATGGTCTTTCAACTGAGCAGAGAAAGAGGCTCACCATTGCTGTGGAATTGGTTTCTAATCCTTCCATCATCTTTATGGATGAGCCCACATCAGGGCTCGATGCTAGAGCTGCTGTAATTGTTATGCGTACTGTAAGGAACACAGTAGATACAGGTAGAACTGTCGTCTGCACAATTCATCAACCCAGTATTGACATATTTGAAGCATTTGATGAGGTAACATCCTCATTTTTTTTTTTTTTGGGTATAACTCATAAGTATAACATACAAACCTCTTTATCTGGATATATGCAGATGAAGTATTGGACACTATTATTGTTGTGTGCTCTCTGATTCACCTTGAATTTTTTTTTTCTCTTCTTCCCATGCAGCCATTTTTGATGAAAAGAGAAGGACAAGTGATTTATGCTGGACCTCTTGGCCAGCATTCTTCCAAGCTCATCGAGTATTTGAGGTTTAATATCATTTCTTTCTTTCTATTTGAGCCTAAAATATTAATGCCTTCAATTTTATTAAATATTGTTAGATTCCAACCTAAAACTAATTGGGATTAAGTAGAGTGGCCTAACAGATATATAAACCTCACCCGGAAGATTGAGGCAGGCGATGTAGGACTCTAAACACCCCCCCTCCACAGATGCCTGGACAACACAGGCGGGTCTAACGAAGTAGGTGGAAACAAAGATGGAATCTTGGCTCTAATAACATGTTAGATTCAAACCTAAAACTAATTGACATTAAGTGGAGTGGCCCAACAAATATATAAACCTTACTTGGAAGATTGAGGCAGGCGATGTGAGACTCTTAACAAATATTTATATGAAATAAACCCAAGGTTCTAATCCTAGTCTATTTGTATATAAAAAACAACCTCACTGCTAAACTTGGTTATGTATCTGTTTAGTTACCGGCAAGAAACTTTCTTCAAAGGACATGCTTCTTTCTAAAAATTGATATTGAAGTGTACATTGGACAGAAGTTTGTAAGTGCAACATTGGTTAATGTGGGTTCTCTTACAGGCTATTCCTGGTATTCCCAAGATTAATGAGGGTTACAAACCTGCTACCTGGATGTTAGAGGTCAGCACTACTGCAGTTGAGACTCAACTTGGTGTTGACTTTGCAGAAGTTTATGCCAACTCTGAGCTCTATAGGCAAGTATTCTACAAATTATGTTAATATTGGTCCTCCCTTTCAGTTGTATGAGGGTTCCCTGAAACATCTTCTATTTCTAAGTATTCTACCATCTTTTCAGGAGAAACCAAGAACTTATAGAGCAATTAAACACTCCACAACCAGGTTCTCAGGATCTTTACTTCCCCACGAAATACTCCCAGAATTTTATAACTCAGTGCAAGGCTTGTTTCTGGAAACAACATTGGTCATACTGGAGGAATTCACAATATAATGCCATCCGGTTTTTCATGACAACTGTCCTTGGCATTATATTTGGTGCAATCTTTTGGAACAAGGGTGACAAGGTGACAAGGGTGACAAGGTGTAAGTCATAAAATATTCTCTTTCTTTCCTTTTCCTTTGGACAGTTGCTACTTCTTACAGATTAAAATCCCACTTGAATGCTTTATCATTTGCTGCTTGTAAGATGAAAGAAGGCAGAGAGAGGCAGTAGATAAATTCAACTGGTAATGTTCTGAAGGATAACTATGAGAAGCTCAACTATGTCCTCTTTTCTCTGCAGGGGAACCCAACAAGAGGTGTCTAATCTTCTTGGAGCCATCTATGCTGCTGTTCTTTTCCTTGGTGATACCAATGCTACTTCTGTTCAACCAGTTGTGTCATATGAGAGAACTGTCTTCTACCGTGAAAGGGCAGCAAGGATGTATTCAGAGTTGCCTAACGCATTAGCCCAGGTGGGAATTGAGATCAACTTTTGATTACTATTTGTATGTGTATTACATTTTCAGTTCTAGGAATGTAACTTATTTTGATTTGATGAATGCAAAACCTTTGTGCTACAGGTAGCCATTGAGACAATTTATGTGGCACTTCAAACCATTGTGTATGCCTTCTTCTGTACTCTATGATTGGATTCCACTGGGAGGCGGGCAAGTTCTTGTATTTCTATTACTTCATATTCATGTGCTTCACCTACTTCTCCTTGTATGGGATGATGGTGGTTGCCTTGACCCCTGGCCAACAAATAGCAGCCATTGTTATGGCCTTTCTCTATAATTTCTGGAACTTGTTCTCTGGTTTCATGATCCCCAGGCCAGTTATGTATACATTTCTTCTTCTTTTTCCCCATTATCCAGCATTAAATTACTTGAAAAATATCTTAGCAAACTCAGATCAGGGAATAGCATGAAAATGTTACATGCCTGAAAATTATCATGTGCACTTTCTAAAAAGTATATATAGTAGTGACAAGAGTGGCTTATGAGCAAATCTTAACCAATGCATCTATCTAGCCTAGTTTCTTAATAATACTTCATCCTCTACATTGCAGCTTATTCCCGTGTGGTGGAGATGGTATTACTGGGGATCTCCAGTTGCATGGACAATCTATGGTGTCATTGCATCACAATTTGGTACAATAAAAACTGAGCTCGAAATTCCAGGTGAAGATCCAAAGGCAGTGGATGCTTACCTTAAGGATTCTCTGGGTTTTGATCATGACTTCATTTTACCTATAGTCTTCGCTCATGTTGGTTGGGTCATCCTGTTCATTTTAGTGTTTGCCTATAGTATCAAATTCCTTAACTTCCAAAGGAGACGATGAATCTCATTGTAAAAGGTGTCTCTTCAGCAAAATAATGTTGTTAACGAATGCCTTCTCCCCTCCATTACTCTGCATGGCAGTATTGCCTGGCTTAATTTTTTCCCCATTTTCAAGCATATATATAGTTAAATGCCAACAAATATAGACGTTGTACTACGTGCGTTACACTTAATCGTTGTAGCATCTCAGTTCTACATGGCCTAAATGCTTCAGCCGTTACAGCTATATATTTAACTGCCGCGAGCAAAAGGTCCTAGCCCTTGAAGGGATCCATTTTGCTCACAAGTCACAACTTACACTGTGACAGGCGATATTGCATAGCCTTTATAACGATTGTTACGAGTCTTAAAGTCTTATGACAAGGGGCAAAGATAAAGTGAATCGAACACATACAATTAGATTTTACGATGGATGAAGCTATCTTTCTCGTTTGGCGAGAAAAAAAAATTCATTGGGGGGATAAACTATTCAATTCTATACTATACACTTCCCAGCCAAAAAGAAGTCTAACCATTAGCCCCAACACCCACCCTTCACCTCTCCCCCCCCCCCCCCAAAAAAAAAAAAAAAACCAACCCCAAAAGAAAAAGCCAAAATAAAAAAGCAAACGTGGGAAAAAAAAAAAGGAAGAAAATCTGTCAAATGGTGATTTTGCACTGTGCAAAAGAGGAAACTAGTACCATATGGTCCCACCATCTCTTCACATCCTAACGGAAGAAGATGACCTCAATCAGCTCTGAGAATGGCATCAGCAATGGCTTGGATCTCCTTCTTGCTCTTCACCACAGAGTGTTTTTTACTTTCAAAATCGAGCTTATCTAAATCTTCTGCCTTGCCTAGATAACCATACAAAGCACTTTCCTCATTTCCAGGTATAAATTGTGTCTCCTCATTGCTGTTTTTGAGGCTGCTACCATCAATCTGTTGGAACTCAGCCCTACCACGCTTGTTGTCAGCATAAAACTTGTGAAGCCTCTCAGCTTCTTGCAGTCCAGAAAATGTGGCATTAAAGGTCACTACCAAGATACTATAATTTGCAGGTTTTCCTCGGCACACTTTAGTCTTTCCTCCACCAAATCCCATACCTTCAAAAATCAGAACAATGACAAAAAACAAACATAACAAGTAAATAGTAAAAACAGTAGAACCGGCAAAATAGAAAAAGCAATACAACTCAATAAGCATTAACCCTAACTTATTAGAGTGAGATTAAAAATAAGTTTGACATAAAGGCGATACGTGCATTTCAACAGCTAGCATGAGGATAAGTGACTGCTTTGCATGTGCTTTGAGCAAAATTTTTCCAATAGACCATCAACTATTAATCTGTAAAACTCACCCCTAAGAATAGCCTCCAGCCCTTCGATACTTACAATCATCCGTTTATCAGGATCATAATGTGCAATAGAACTGTTGTGAACCAAAATAATTGGAGGCCAGATGATCAGGTCATTTTTCAAGTTTGATGCTTCAGCAGCAGGCAACATCTGCTGGACCCACAATCCATCAGAGGCTGCTGCATCACTCCATCCTAACAACACACAAAGTGCCTTGTGAAAACCCAGGTGTTCTGCTCTACACTGAGCCTTAGTTGAGTTGAACGCATGCATTGCAAGACTGTGTGTGTTTGCAAACTCCTTCGACTTGCTGGTGTAGGGATGCAGGCACACAAAGAGATCACTAATTAAGGTAATTCAAACCTTAATTGATGGCACATTTAACACTACACAGTACACACTCATAAGGCAGAAAAAAAAGCAATGTGGCGATTTTTAAATGTTAATAACCATTCACAAGTTAGAAATGTATCTCTACTGCACCATGCCAATAACATTTCTACAAGCATCTTGCATGGTGACTAAATTCTGAACGAGACTAGATCATATTACTAACTATGTTGCAAATACTTCATAACTAGAATAATCAGATTAGCCATGCACTAAATGAAGTTCCAATAAAATTAATATGGAACTGGACATACTAGCTGCCTATTCTATTCTTATCATCTAATGAAATGCATAAGAGAACATTCTAACTACTGAATAACACAATGAAAACTAAATTTATTTTGCAAACCCAGCCAGGCTGCCATTTTTAAGGTAAAAGTGATGATTTCTTTCTCTAAATTATTGCTTGGATGGGGATAATGAGGAGAAGAAATGGGAAGGGAAGGGGAAAATGACCCCTACCCTTGTTTGGATGATTTTTACTAAGGAGATAGGAGGGGGAATGAGTGAAAAGTGTTCCCCCTCATTCCCCCTCAAAACCCAAAAATTCTTACCCCTCAAGTTAGAGGGTAATGAGGGGAAAAGGATTTATTTTAAATTAAATGATTATTAAATTACATATTTAAGTCTGCGCTTTGGATATCCAGCATCTTGATCAAATAAGACTTCCTACATCATTTTCAGTTTTTTTTTTAAGTCCCTACACTCTAATTCTAGCTGGAAGTCCTTGGATGCAGACAATGAACCATCAAATACCTACCCAAGAGAACTATTGTAGCACCTCCCCCTTACCCCAAAAAACTTGGGGAGTAAATTATCTTGCAACTTGCAAGAACTACACAAAAGCCAGTATAAGTAATGGAAAATAGCATATTCCAAACCTTATTTTAAGGCTTTGCTTGGAAGTTTTAGAGACAAAGGGTTGGAATAGAATAGTGTTGCCTTAAAGCTTGCAAACTCTTTTCAAGAAGCTATTCCCCTCACTATTCCCGAATAAGAGGGGCAGGGGGAGTGAGAGTTTGAGGGTGAATGGATCCCCTCAGATTCCCTTGCCCTTCATATCTTTTTTTTTTTGTTGGGGTGTAATTCATAAATTTTTAAACACCCAAAGCTGCACATTTAACTACTAATCTCTAGCCTTCATAGATTAAGCCTAAAAAGCTAGTTCCATACTTCAATTGGAAGCTCCTACAACTCATCTAAATCAGATTTCTGATAATGCTGAGCAGGATATAACCATGCACAACAAAAATTCAACATTTTAAAATGTGTGAGCATACCAAATTATCACAAAATTCTAATTAAAGAACCCCTACTTTCAAACTTGAAATCAAATACTCACTTAATAGCATCAAGAACAACAAATTTAGTTCAATAAATAATACTCCCTTTTGGAAACACATAGTGCAGAAGATGACAGACCTGCCGCATAAGGTGCACCTTAAAGTATCAATTCCTCCTTGATCTGTGTATTTTCTTCGTTGTGCTGGGTTCTCATTCAGAAGTTTGATAAATTTGAAAAATGCATTCTGCACCAGTTGCTTGAACTCCTTAGAATCTTCAGGTGGCTCAGTCTTGGACCTCTTGGTATGTTTCACTTTCACCTTAACATCTGAAAAATCAGAGCAGGAGGCAGTTTTGGAAAAATCATGTAGATTTCTCTTTATATTTTTGCTTTTTATATACTTCCCAGCATAAGGATTTTCAGTAGGAGGAACAACTCGAGGCCCCAAACGGGCATGGACATTCCTGCAAGAAGAAACCAAGGAATTAGGAAGGGGAATTGTCCGAGCAGGCCTCGATTTCTTCTTCATTCTTTTTCCAATAATCATTAGTTGTGTTCTTGAGTTCCTCTTAGCAGGCACTGGTGAATATGGAGATGTTGACCGTCCGTCAAATTGTATTATGTCCTCATCAAATGATGTTTCCCCATCATCAAATGAGGTTTCCCCATCATCAAATGTGTCAGAGGCACATTGCCTACGAGGTAATCCAGCACTGAAATCAGTCCAAACTTGATTCTCATTTGTAATGCCACTGCACTTCAATTCAAACATCTCCACATCATCTAAGTCATGCATGACTAGCTCCTCTGTTTTCGACATAATGCCTTCCTGTTTGTAAAAGTACTGATCACGGTCAAGCACTGGTAATCCCTTCCAACTATCTTGGTAATTCGAAGTATAAGCATCTTTCTCATAACCTTTTGTGTCATATCCTTCTGTGCCATATTGAGGATGCATATTTCTAGAAACCAATAGCTGCTCAACACAGTACTTTGATGGTTGAGACTGAGTCAGATCTTGGTACTTAGGAGTTAAATGTTGTTCTGAAGAGGGACTCTCTTCCCAAGTTGCCCCTTTTCTCAAAGGGTCTCCATGAGAACATGGAACCCCATCAATTCTGTCCACAATAGAATCCACAATACTGGGTCGCCGAAACTCTTGATGCCTAAACTCTCCCTGAAGCGTGATGTTTATGTAACGAGTGTCATCATCATCAGGCATTATGCCCGCATCACTGTTTTCGCTTCTTTGCATTTCGGAATAGTTAAAGTCTCTGTTCATGATCGGAACGGAACACTGCTGAACACGGCCATAGGCGTTGGGAATTTCAGCAATGGAGTTGGATTTTGGCATTTGAACATGCACATGTACATCCTCAGCAAAATACCCACCAAAAGATGATGATGCATTTGGTTGTGAAACAGAAACCCCATATCCCATATGGTCATGTTGATGGTGATGGTGATGGTGATGGTGCTGTTGTTGCTGTTGATGGTGCTCCCAATGCTTTGGCATTTGTAACTCGCTCTTGTTATGAAGACCCACTTCGTTTTTTCCAAGTGGCGACACGAAACCACCATCGGTGTGGCTATAATTTCTTCTTGGGGGCCCAATGGGGACCACACCCGAATCCGGAAACCCATCCCCATGCAAAAAACCACGCTTTTCGTGCCTAGTTCCAATTCCGTAACCGAAACCGAAACCGAAACCGCTGACAGGATTCTTCGTCGTCGACGAAGGAACATTTTCGAGTTGTTGTTTCACATCCAAAAGATTATTCCATCTGAACTTTAACGACGCCGATTCCGATTCACCACCACGCGTCGCCGCCACGCTCTTACTATGCTGCACAGTAATATTGCTCGATCGGTCTTCTTCGTAGTAACGGCTTGGTTGATCATCATCACGTTCGGTCCTTCGGACCGGGCTAATGCCCCTCGACCGCTCCGGTTCAAGCCGGCGTGAACCGGGTCGCCGGGTTTCGTTGCGGAAGCTTCTGTTTCTCCAAGTGTCTCGAAAGTTACGGTCCTTCATAGCGACAACAACACAGTACGTTTTAACGTTAACGTTGTTTGTTAGTCTTAGAATCGGAAACGTCACGGGTGGAAAAAAAAAAACCCTAACCCTCCATAGCAGAAGAGAATGGATGACGCAGAAGAAGAAGTTGAGTTTGGCAGAAGATGAATGTGGAGAAGGAGAAGGAACACTAGCCAAAACGGTATCGTTCCAACTGTGAAGGGTGGTACTGAAATTTTGGAAAAAGAGGATGAGAGGGGAAAAAGGACGAATTGGCAAAGGGAGCGGAGAAATGTGTGTGCAGTGAAGAGTAACTAAGGGGGTATTTTTAAAGAGTAAGGCAAGGCGTCAAGGCTAGCAGAGGGCGCGGTATCGTATCTTGTACGATTGAGGTTACGGCGATTGTTGACGTGGCAAGAATTTATGCAGAAAATTAGTAAAAGGTCCAAAAGGGTTTAAGGTTTGACTTTTTAGGTTACCCAATCATATTCTCATATGCGGACAAGGAATATTCAGTTATTCACTGTGCAATTCCCAATTTTGTTTCAATTTAAGGTTTCCAATCCTGTGTTACCACTTTAATTATGTTGTTATTGTCCATTAACATTTATTATTTTTTGCTGTATTTTTTATGTATAATTATTTTTCTCATTATTAATTTAATTAATAACATAATATATAGACTATCAAGAGATTAAGTTTCATTGAGAGACCTAGAACTACCATGAAAATATTGATTTAAATAATTACTGCACTAAAAGATGAGCCTAACTCCCTGTAGTCAATTAACAGCAAACCAATTGTAACTGCAACAATATGATAACCAAAAGTAGTATCCATATCTCTCTCCCCCCTCTCTCGCAATTGTGCTACACATGAATGTGGCCTCGTGGATTTGAAAATTGAATGAAAAAAACTGAACTAAAACTGAATAGAAAGTGGTTTAAATAATTTAAAAACTTTGTAAACGGGAGCAAATACATAAGTCGTGGTCTTCATTGACATCTTTGTCCTCACTATTGTTCTATTTTTACATCTGCATGCTTTCTGCTTTTAATTGGAATTTAGATAAATAATGATGGTATTTTTGGGAAATAAAAAATTGGAAACCAAATGAGACAATCCCCATTATATTATAGTATATAATATTATATATATAGTAGTATAGATTTACTGATTTAGTTATATTCTTAAATTTTTTTTGCATTTTAAAACTGTTCATTAAAAGAAGTTAATTACAAAACGTACCCGATGATTTACAAAAACAATTAGGAATTCTTGCAAAACAAATTTAACGGCGCCAAAAAAGTTCAACCAAATCAAAATTAAAAACTAAACGTGGAAAAATTTTCACAAAAAATATTATTATAAATGAAAAACTAATTACAAAACATATCCAGAAATTTATATTAGGAATTCTTGGAATGGAACACAAAACTTATGAAAATTTCAACGAGACCAAATTCAAAATAAAAAAATTCTAAAAATTTAGGATATAACGGACTCTTGAAATTTAACACTTCAAATTAGTCATATAAATTTTTTTACATGAATTACATTACAAATTATATATACATATATATATATATATATATACATATACATATATATATATTTGTTTATAGGAAAACAGGCCCCGAAAAGGTTAAAAAGTACCACTTTTGGGTCAAGAGTCTCGGGATTTTAGCAAGGCAACAGAATGGGCTGGGCCGCGTAAAGATGATAAAGTGGAAGCTTTGCCGTTGGAGTCGGGCTTGCTTCTTGTTTTTGTGTTATTGTTTTTAATTGCCCATATTTTTTCCTCCCCAGTTTGAGATTGAGCATGGTTTGTCTGTGTTATCTGAGAAGGCTCCTCTGTTTGTATAAGCATACTATTTATTATGGTTATTTTGTAAAGAAAATAATTATTTAAAAGGTAATTTTTTTTAAAAAAATGTAGTGTTTCACATTCAATACTAAACTGGAATACAGTGTCTATATTAGCATCAAACAATAATTTACCTGAAAATGAACATTAAGAGATTAAAGAAATCAATTTGTTTCGCGCCCCCCCCCCCAAAAAAAAGAAGTGATTAAAGCACAAACTAGTTCACTTTGTGAAGTCAAATATAAATTTATCGTTAAGTAGACAGTTTTATTGTGGGTACGAGTTTTGTAGATGGTTATATGCTTTTTCTTCGTGGTATTATCTATTCATGTTGTACTAAAAGAATAAGATTACAACAAAAGGATTCCCATTACCCTCAGGTAAAGCAAATCTTGTACAGTTTTTACAGCCTTAACCAGGTAGAGTCGTGGAGATATGATATGTTGACCTAGTGGACCTAATCAGATCAAAGTCTAATATGTCCCACCACCACCAATTGGTAATGCTATCTAAGTTGCAGCAGTTAGATGCTTACAATGCAGTTGATTTAGGATTTCAGATGCTTAGAAGAAGTTAGAACCTTATATGGCAAGTCAACACCCATAACCAAGAGTACTGCCACCCACTGACCTGGAAACTATTATTTTTTGGGTTGGTGGATGGAGTACATAATATTCAAATGCCCATCAATCAGCAAAGATTTTGTGGATCATGCATGGACACACCTCAGTTGACAGAGCTAGATTGGGTTTTAAAAGCCTTTTCTGAATATACAAAGAAAGTAGCCCTCTCCTGGTGGACTTCAGAAACATATCAATTGTATGATTAACTGAAACAAAGATGCTAATGTAAAGCTTTAATCCCTGACGAATCCTAATATAGGATCATATGTCAGCCTGTAAAGTCTTCGCCATGAACTCTTTCAAGCATTGACATGTGTTGTAATTATCCCTACTTAAATCGTTAAGGTTAATGTGTTGTAAAGTCTTCCCCATGAACTCTATAACCTTTCGTTGTATCTGGAAGCCTGCTCTGACTCTGAGATAGGACAACTACCTTTGACCCTAAATTTATATATACATATATATATAAAAAAAAAGATTTCATCAAGGTTATCTTTATCTACTTGTTGAAGAGATTTTAAATATTCTCAGATATATGCCTTATAGGCTTATATTAAGTTATTAACTCAAGAATAAAAAGGGGTTCGCCTATAGTATAATATTGCCTTGAAAACGAATTTTCTATGATAATGCTTTCTATTTCAGGCATCAATCCATTAGTGGAAGTGTGGAACTCAATAGGGCTTGGCCAAGTGATGCAAGAGATCATTTATTTGGAACTCAAGCTTGAAATCCTTTCTTATAACGCCAAGCTTTGAGGGTATCTGACTTTCTGTAGAATGCATTTTTGGCCTGGTCAGCCATATGGGTAATTATTTGTCATAAAGGCAACTAGCTTAGCTGCTGCCAATTCTCCTACTCTGTCTTGTTCCCTAAGGCTCTCCCACATTCATGCCTTATGTAGGTGAGCCCTTTCTGTCCACTCCCCAACCAAAACTTCCGCTTCAAGCACCTTTCTATCTTCAAGAAAGCACATTATATAATTACCAATACTCCTTAGGAACTTTAAAACTAATTTACATATATACGTATTCCAACTAAAAATAAATAAGGAATTGTCTTATGAATGGTAAAAGGAGGATCTGATTCCACGGATCATGGCGGAGTGGCAGGTATATTACTATCAACATGTCTTTGTAATAGTTCTGGCCATTTATCTAGCCATTCATAAACAACTGATGCCCTGGTGAGATGCAGTACTTAGCTGAACTTGCCAATATACCAACTTAAGAAAATAGCTACCTAACCAAAGCAGGCCCATCATGATTCTTCACTAAGTTTACAGACAATAAATAAAAGGAAAAGTGTATGTAAAAATTTAAACATTAATACTAATTACGTATACCACCATTCAAAACAAATAGTAAAACTTCAAAGGTGCTATAATTAAGTTGGCTTTTGAGTAAAGTTTGAGTAAAGGTGGCAGGAAAAACTGAACCTTGTTAGAAAGTATTTGTTCATCGAAGATAAATTCATTCCTAACTATATAATCTTAATTTTTTAACAGGCATTTATGTCATTTTGCCTTATTCTATAGTTTGTTAATAAAATAAGCTAGTTGGTCTCGTAACAATTAAAAGCCAGTTTTGTTTTATCTTTTATGAACACCTAAGGCAGGGGAAAGAGAGTTATCATTCCAAAGAAAAGAGAAAAGAACAGAGAAAACTGGCAAGGGAGAAGAAAAGTGTGTTGTGATTTGTGGAGCAGCAATGGAAACACCAAAACAGTCATATGAGCTGCAGCAACAACGGAATGTGCAGCAAGTGAAGAACTCGGGGATAATTAGCTCCAACCAGAGCCCAAGAAGAGATGACAAGGAAGATGAGATGTCAAGATCAGCTCTAGCAATGTTCCGAGCAAACGAAGAAGAAATTGAGAGGAGAAAAATGGAAGTGAGGGACAAGGTTTATGCTCATCTGGGTCGAGTGGAAAAGGAAACAAAGCGCTTGGCTGAGATTAGAGAAGTAAGTCCAACAACACTGACTTTTTCCTCTAATGTTATATTTGGTCTTTGGTTTATGACTTCATGTGTGTATAAATTATATATTAATCAATATAAACTTAAGGTATAGGGAAAGAAAAATATAGAATCTATAATAGTTTGAAAATTGTGCAAGTTTGTCTGGTAATAAAATCATGTTTTGTTTTCTATTAAACCTTTGAGCAAGAATTGAGGTTAAGCAGGAACACAAAGGCAATTGTAGTCTGCAGTGTACTTAGTTGTTTATCCTTGTTCTTAGGCAATTAGTCACATATTTTATATTCAAGATTTTCTCATCCATTATAAATAGTATTTGCTTGAGAAACTGCATCTCATGTTCTAGGAGCTTGAGGGTCTCACTGATCCGATGAGGAAGGAAGTTGCAATAGTTCGAAAGAAGATAGACACAGTTGACAAAGAGTTAAAGCCACTGGGCCAAACCTGCCAGAGAAAGGTGGGGTTTTCTAACTGTTTACTGGAACAATTCTTGCATACATATAATTCTAACACATCATATTTATACATATATAAAAATAGGTCTCATTCATTATTGTATGTATAAATAATAAAATATGAGGTAGAATTTATTTTTACAAGTGTATGTAAATATAATGTATTAGAATTGTATGTATAGAAGAATTTTTCCTGTTTACTAATTTGTTTGCTTTTGTCATTTATAAAATCTTTACATTCAAAAAAGCCATAGGATTTGTTCAAGGAAGCAAAGTGATCCCCATTTGTTTTACTCACACAGCTTTTGATACAAGCATTTAAGTACTGCGTAGAGTTTAGTCAATTGAACTTAGTTGCTTTCTTGGTCTCATATTGCGTAATCCGCTGGGAGGCCAATAGGTTCGCAAATTAAATTTGTTCGGTTTTCAAGGAAAAAGTCATTCAATCCACTTTAATTGATTTTCTTATTTTGTGATTTAATCAATTTGATTTAAAATGTAAATTCAATCTAATACAATTTAATTTAAATTGGTTTGACTTGAATCAATTTTTTAATTTTTTGTTATAATTTTTTTAATACATAAATTCATCAAAACATGGATATTCAAATTTATTAAAATATATCAAACATAAGTTTAAATTAATTCATCAAATCAAAGTACAATGAATATAAGTTCATCAATGTGTGTTGGTTCAAGTGAAAGACGTTCAGATTTTTTAAGCGCGTAGTGTGAAATTTGATCACGAAATTCATTTATATGAAAATAATATTATTGAAAAGAATTCTGTTTAAACCTCTGAACGTATTACGAGAGATTAATCTTTCACATATCGGATAAAGAATACTATTAGAAACATATATATATATCCAAATTATAAATACAAGTTTAAATTAATTATTAATTCTACAATAAATATCCAAATTCAAGAAAAATAATTAAGTTTGATTTAGAAATAATAGGAAAGTTCAAAATAAGTATATGTTAAATATGAATTTCTTAGGTAAAATATTATTTTAAAAAAATATATATATAAGATTTCAGTTCAATTTGGATTAGATCAATGTTCAAATTTGAAACTAAAATTTGATCCAACCAATTAATTTATTCGGTTTCTTATTTTTTTGATTTTTTTGCTCAATTTTTTTTTAAATTTTGATTGGATTGATTTAGTTTTGAACACCCTTATGAGAAGCAAGTAGATATGATTTTTTTTTGGTAAATTACAATTTATCCTTTCAAGTTTCATCACTTATCACCTGATCCCCTTAAACTTCTTTTTATGTTACTAAACTCCCATAAACTTTTAGTATAAAAGTAAAAACATTAAGTTTGAGGTCCCTAAATCCAAAAATAAAAATAAAAATGAATAGCTGCGATTTTGACTTTGGCTAGTTAGCCTAAAACTATGGCTAAATTAGAAACACAATGTATCATAGTTATTACACAGGTAGTTCATGTCTACACCTCTACATTTACCTACGAGTTAGTAATAATAGAAGTCTTTGCAGATAGATGATAATAGATTCTATCTCTTCATCATTTCAGAACAGCACAACTGTGATGCATATAAATGATGAAGAAATAAGATTTACTATCACCTTGTAACACCACATTTTCTACATTATTCAAACCAAACAGTATCTTGTCTATTCATTTTTTTTTTGGATTTAAGAAAGTTAAATTTAATAGATATTTTCATCTACAATCAAAAGTTTACGGGATTTTAGTGATATATAAAAAAAATCAAGAAGCTGAGTGATAAATGGTGACACTTAAGGGGGTAAATTGTAATTTGTCTTTTCTTTCTTTCTTTTGTTGAGAAGTAGATATGATTATTTTAGTTGTTAAGGTGATCATTCATAATGATTGTGTTTAAATTTCCACGTAGATAATGATAGAATAGGTTCAATGAGGGATTTCAAATTCCTCATGCATGCTTCTTTTCCATCATTATGCCAAGAAGTGAAAAAAAAAAAAGCGAGAGATTGAAGGAAATTACTTAACTTTGAAGTTCTCTGAAGCATTTTTTTTTAATAACTTTTTTGGGGTCACAGGAGAGAGAATACAAGGAAGCCCTTGAGGCTTTCAATGAGAAAAGCAGGGAAAAGGCTCAACTTGCTACCAAATTAGTGGAGGTTAGAAATTATTTATTGATTTGAATGTTTGTACTCAAAATTTCATATTTCGGTTTCTAACATGTCTGTTTCCCTCTGCATTCTGTGAACTTTGGATTAGCTGGTGAGCGAAAGTGAGAGGTTGAGGATAAAGACGCTCGAGGATCTAAGCAAAAACATAGATACCCTGCACTGAGATGCTGGTAGAAGTAACCTTGTGGGTTCATTGTGCTCTAACAAGAGTCAGTATCATTGAATGTGGTATAATTTGAATTCATTGTATGTTACAAACGCCGCCAGATACATAATGGAGTTTTGTTGCTTTCTTGCTGCTATTTATATTTTCTGTCACAGTTATTCAGACCTTATTACCTTAATGATAGAAATAACACAAAACTTGAATCTGGTAGGTGCAATGGACGGTAAGTAGTGGCCGTGCAACCGTGCAAGAGCGTTATTCTTTCTGGTCAGAAAGATCAAAATCAATTTTTTGTAAAATTAGGAGAAGCTAAATCAAAATAAAAGACCCATCTCTATTTTGAGATTATGATCTTAACAACAATTCTCCCAAAACCAAAAGAGTGTCACTGTTATTGGGTAGGAATACTCTGGCAAGTTTTGTGACTATATTCAATTTATTTGCTTTATTTTTTAATCTAATTATATATAATTATAAGTATCATGTGTTATAATTTGAATAAAGTAGTGTAAAATGTGAACCTAAAAGCCACTTTGTGGCATTTGGAAGTCAAAGAAATAAAATGAAGTCAGGTGGTAGTTGGGCAGAAGAGTGCAAATTTCTTCTTTGCTTTCGGTGGAGCAGTTTTGATGGGAGGTAGTTTTCCCCTATAAATAGAAACTTCTTCCAATGATTTTTATCATCTTATTTTTATAGAGAAATATTACATAGTATTTTTTAAGAGTCTTTTTTATTTTATAGAGAAAAGTGTATTCTCTTATTTTAAGAGATGATGTTATTGTTCACTCCTTGTAATTAGAGAGAAGTTGTAATTTTCTTCCACACAGTGAAAACCTTCTATTCTTGTCCGTGATTTTTCGCTCATCACTTTTAGTGGATTTTTCACGTTAAAATTGTATGTCAATTCTTATTTTCTCAACTCTATTTTAAGTGTGTAATATTGTTTTAATAACTCTAGTACCTAACGGTGGTATCAGAGTCATTGGTTGTTGGTATTATTCACGATGTAGGTACTATTCATAGTTACTATTCACACGTGTGGTTGTATATTTTTGCAGTATTGTTAACGTATAAGAAGTTGTCCCGATACGATATATATATACAATATTATTCACGTATATGGTACTATTCACGGTGAAATAGAGTAAGTTGGTCCAGATGAGAGAGATATTGTTGCCAATACTATGGCAGCAAAATTTGAGATTGAGAGGTTCAATTGGAGTAATTTCTCCTTAGGGAAACTAAAGATAAAGGCAATGTTGAGGAAGGACAGTTGCTTAGCAGCAATTGAAGGCAGACCCACTAGGATACTTGATGACAAGTGGAATGAGATGAATGACAATGTTGTTGGCAACCTGCATCTAGCTTTGGCAGATTCAGTTTTGTCAAGTGTTGCAGAAAAAAAGACGTTGAAGAAAATTTGGGATGCACTCACCAAATTGTATGAGGTCAAATCACTTCACAACATGATATTCTTAAAGAAGAGACTTTATACTCTGCGAATGAGTGAATTCACGACAGTAATGAATCATTTCAACAATCTGAACACTATATTTTCCCAACTTACCGCATCATATTACAACATGGTGGAAAATAAATGTGCAAAACTTCTACTTCAAAGTCTACTTGACTCTTATGATCAACTCAACATCAACATAACAAATAATAATATTGTTGATAGTATTCAATTTGATGATGTTGCTGCTGCTATTCTTGAAGAAGAATCCAGGCAAAAGAACAAGGAAGACAAATTAGAAAGTTCAAAGCAAGCAAAGGCTTTGTCGACGACAAGAGGAAGATCAACGGAACGTGGCTCTAGTGGGAGTCGAAATTAGAGTAGATCAAAGTCACGAAGAAGGAAGAACTTCAAATGCTACCAATGTGGCATGAGAGGGCACTTGAAGAAAGATTGCTGGCACAATAAGAAAAATGTAGAAAAAGCTCCTGAAGCAACAACCTCTCAATGATGTGTTACTAGTACCTTTGATGATGGAGAAATCTTGTACAACGAAGTAGCAATTAGTTCTAAAGGTGAAAAACAACTCACTGATGTTTAGTTAATGAATTCAAGAGCAACATGACACATGATTTCACAAAGAGATTGGTTTAGTACTTATGAACCTATCTCAGAAGGATCTGTGTTCATGGAAAATGATCATGCCTTGGAGATTGCTGGAGTTGGTACTGTCAAAATAAAATTACACAATGGTACAGTTCACATAATTCAATGAGTACGACATGTGAAAGGTATAAAGAAGAATTTATTGTCTATTGGGCAATTGGATGACCTCGGGTGCAAGACCCATAATGAAGGTGAGATTTTGAATGTGGTTAGAGGTGTTCTTGTGGTGATGAAAGCAGAAAAGATCGCAGCAAATCTATACATGTTTCAGGGAGAGACATTACAAAAGGCAGAGACACATTAGTTGCATTAGTCAACCAAGAAGAATTAACGATAATGTGGCATCGCAAATTAGGCCATATGTCAGAATTTGGTTAGAAGATTCTCTCGGAACGTAATCTTCTTCCCGGGCTCAAATTGGTAAACTTACCTTTTTTTTAATATTGTGTTACAAGTAAGCAACATAGATTAAAATTTAATAGATCAACTGCTAGAAGTAAACACATACTGGACTTGATTCATTCTGATGTATGAGAGTCACCAGAAATGTCCTTAGGAGGAGTAAAATACTTTGTATCATTCATTAGTGATTACTCCAAAAGATTATAGGTGTATCCAATCAAGAAGAAGTCAGATGTGTTTCCAATATTCAAGGACTTCAAAGTAAGAGTAGAACTTGAATCTAGAAAAAGGATCAAGTGCTTGAGGACAGACAATGGAGGAGAATATACAAATGATAATTTTCTCGCATTTTGCAAGCAAGAGGGAATTCAAAGGCAATTTACAATTGCACACACATCTCAGCAGAATGGTGTAGTAGAGCGGATGAATAAAATTCTCCTAGAAAGAACAAGAGCTATGTTGCGAACTGCAGGTCTAGCCAAGTTTTTTTGGGCAGAAGTAGTCAAAATCGTCTGTTACGTGATAAATCGATTTCCATCGTCATCAACTACAATTGGTTTAAAGACACTAATGGAGATGTGGAATGGCAAGCCAACAGATTATTCTTCTCTTCATGTGTTTGGATGTCATGTATATGTGATGTACAATTCCCAAGAAAGAACAAAGCTGGATCCAAAATCTAAGAAATGCATATTCTTGGGTTATGCTGACGGTGTTAAGGGGTATTGCATGTGGGATCCCATTGCCTGCAAGATTATTATCAGCAGAGATGTGATATTTACAAAAAATGAACTGTAAAGTGAACAAGAATATGACAACACTTTGAAAGAGACTACTATGGTACAGATACATGAAAAAGCTAGAGAAGAAGATTCTTCTGAAGCAGAACAAGAGTCAGAGCACGAGAAATAAGAACCATATGAGATCAATGATATAGAAGTTCGATGATGAACGCGTCAGATAAGAGCACCATCATGGCACTCAAACTATGTTATGGCAAGCCACGATACATATTGTCTTCTAACAGAAGAAGGAGAGTTGTCAACTTTTTAGGAGGTTGTGAGTAGCTCAAAAGTTTCTCTGTGGATGGCAGTAGTGCAAGAAGAAATGGAAGCCCTACGTAGAAATAAGACATGAGAACTTGTTGAACTTTCAAAGGGATGGAAAGTCAGTAATAACAAATGGGTCTATAAGATCAAACGAGATGACAACGATCAAGTGGAACAATATCGTGCAAGGCTGGTGGTCAAAGGGTATGCTAAAAAAGAAGGTATTGATTTCAATGAGATATTCTCTCTAGTTGTCAGACTTATCACTATAAGAGTAGTCATGACTATGTGTACTGCATTTGATTTACATCTTAAACAACTAGATGTGAAAATAACGTTTCTTCATGGAGAGCTAGAAGAAGAGATATATATGCTCAAACCAGAAGGCTTTGAAGAAAAAGGCAAGGAAAACATGGTTTGCAGGTTAACCAAATCTCTATACGGTATAAAGCAAGTGCCAAGGTGTTAGTACAAGAGATTTGATTCCTTCATTATTAGCCTCAAATACAACAGACTGAGTTCAGACCATTGTACATATTATAAGAGATTTGATGATGATGATTTTAACATCTTACTGTTGTACGTGGATGACATGTTGGTGGTAGGCCCCAACAAAGATCGAGTCCAAGAATTGAAGGCATAGTTAACTAGAGAGTTTGATATGAAAGACTTAGGACCAACAAATAAGATTTTAGGGATGCAAATTCACCGAGATAAAAAAGATAGGAAGATTTGGCTTTCTCAAAGGAACTGCCGGAAGAAAATCTTGCAGCACTTCAACATGCAAGATTGTAAGCCAGTCTCTACGCAACTTCCTATCAATTATAAATTATTCTCAAGTATGTGTCCTAACAATGAAGCAGAGAGGATAGAAATGTCTCGAATACCATTTGCATCAGCAATAGGAAGCCTTATGTATGCAGTGATTTGTACTAGACCAGATATTGCTTAAGTAATTGATACAGTTAGTTGTTTTATGGTAGATCCTGGTAAAAAGCATTTAAATACTGTTAAAAGGATCCTAAGATACATTAAAGGGACCTCTGATGTTGCATTATGTTTTGGAGGATCAGAGTTTGTATTCTTCTATTTCAAGAGATGATGTTATTGTTCTCTCCTTGTAATTAGAGAGAAGTTGTAATTTTCTTCCACATAGTGAAAACCTTCTATTATTACCATGATTTTTCTCTCATCACCATTAGAGAGTTTTTCACGTTAAAATTGTGTGTCAGTTTCTATTTTCTCAACTTTATTTTAGTTGTATGATATTGTTTTTATAACTCTAGTACCCAACATAAAATAACTTATCCTTTTTATGGGCCTAATAATAACTAATAAGTAATAGTACTTATATTGTGTTTTGTCCACAAGGGGCACTAAGGATGTTCATGACCCAGTCTGACTTGACAATCTATCTTAACCTGAAACTAATTACGTTAGATTCAAAATTTTGACCTGGTGTGTTTTCGGACTAGATTCAGGTCACACTCCGAGTTAACTCAACTCAGTTTGATACAATATAATCTTTTAAAATTTATATTTTTAAAAAATTAATGATAAATTATAAGACTTTTAGACATAAATTAATATTTTTTTATATAGCATGATAATATTTTTGTATTGAAATAATTTGTTTTCATAATATATATAATAAAATATTCCTTAATTTTAATTTTACATTTTAAAATTTTATGAATTAATTATACATAATATTTAATTTTATATATTTTATATAAATATCATGTCAATTCAATCTCAATCTAATTGTTAATCAAGTCAAAATCGAATCCAAAGAAATAATAGGATTCAAAGAAATAATTCCAATCAACATATCAAATCATACTAAACTTATCCGCTATCCTTTGAATACCTCTAAAAAAAGAAATTCTTTTAAATTTAAAAAATATTATACTATTCTAATTAAATTGTAACACATAAAATCTTAAAATTATATAAGCAATTAAATTAAAATTTAAATATTTTTAAATTAGATCTCAATAATTACAACGTTTCTAAGAGTAATACTCCCATTTATTTTAGAATTCACCGATGTGGCTGATGCGATGAACAGGGTCACGAGGTTTTCTGATTGGTTGTTTAAAAAAAGTCCACGCATGATTTCCAGAGAAGAGTACGATTAATGAACATGTACATGCGATATTGTTTAGAATAGGAAATGATGCTATACAAACTGAATACGTTCAAAGTTCAAAGTTCAAAGTTCAAAGTCTCTTCTTGGCTCCAAAGTCCAAACCGCACGAGGACTTTATTGGTCAGCGCCTCAAGATGGACAGCGGTCTGAAGTTCTCTTTGGTTGTCGACCACACTTTGACTAACTTTTGGGTACCCCAAAGGCCCAAATTCCATTTTTCTCACTGTCACTGTCGTTGACATGGAAGCATCGATACATGATCGTGTGCGGTTACAATTAATTTTTTTTCGTCAAAATTGAGTTTTTGCTCCATCATCTATGATTTGATCCATATACAATGAATCTCAACTCAAGAAACATGTGTATACACAGTACACTCACTCTTATGGGAGTTGTAAGGATCAAATTCTGAGTAGATGTTATGTATATTTAATTCACGCACTAAGTTAATCATATTACCAAATTAGGGTTATAACATTTAATTGGTGAGATTGAAATTTAAATACGTTAATTTTTTTGTTAATTTTGTAAATTATTCTTTGATACACCGGTAGTGAAAAATAAAATAATTTTACAAACAACTCTATTATCATGATTTTGAAAATAACAAAATCAAAATTTAATAATCAATATTCTCATGATGATTGTAATACATTTCAATACATTATTTTATTTGAAATATATTTTGTACAAAATTATAAGAGGAGTTAAATTAGTGGCTACAACTAATGATTGTAAATAACACTTTCAATTTAAATAGTTAAATTAGTGGCTACAAATTAATGATTGTAAATAACACTTTAGTTAACTATTATGTATAATTTTCAAATATTTATTAAAATACCATTTGATATTTAATTACTAAATCATTATCAAAATAAACTTTCTGAAATACTTATGAAGAAAAATGTATGAAATAATATCTATCTGAACTTTTAAGTTTCAACACCTGTATATAAAACAAAATAAAACCATTTTCTATTGAAGTACTATACAAATTATAAGCTACATTATATACACCTAAAAGATTTTCAACATAAATTCATCTAGTGTATTTTGTGCTCACCATGGGCAACTTAAAGTCTCGGTTAGGAGAAATTCTTCTTGCATAAACACTATCTATCACATACATTATCATTTAGACACATCATTTAGGTATTAACATGTGTAAAAGTGATATCTCACATGTTTAATTTTTCATTAAAGTTAGTTTTTCATTAAAGTGATGTTGACTTGTTTTTTTTCTTCTTTTTTCTCTCACCATGTTATTAATACACATTCAAAATAAAATTTAATATATAATATATTTCTAAAACTAAAATCTTTTTTTTTCAGATAAAAAAACTAAAATCTTTTTTTTTTTTTGTAAAATAAAACTGAAATATACCCACACTATTTCTCATTCTTCTCAATTTGTTTTGGTAAATTTATTCAACTCAATTTTATTTTGTTTTCTTTAATATTTTTTTTCTTTTCATGTTTTCACCTTCTTTCTACTATGATTTTTGTAAGTATGAGAAATTCTCAATTTTGATGTATGGCTAACTTATACAGTATACTTTTGCTACTTAGTTGCTTACTGCCACCACCCTAAGCTACCTTAGGAGTAATGTTCTAGTCTAGTTAGATTGTTAGTCTAGTTAGATTGTTGAAGTGTAGCAATTGATTGTTTTAGTTTTTACATTTGATTAATGGTGACAGATGAAAGAGGAAAAAACGGGGACAGATGAAAGAGGAAAAACGAGGAGAATATATTCCTTCCTGCATGAAGCATTTATCAAAACTTGATTTTTTTAAAAAAAAAACTGGAAAACTTGATTGTTATTTTTAATTAGAGATGCCAAAATGCATCGAACTATTTAACTCGAAAAAAATAGAGGTTTAGTTACATGCAATCCATTTTTTTAGGCAAGACAAACTTGGATGCTACATTCCCGAGCTAGTAAGACAACTTGTTAGGTCAGACTCCGCTGACGGTTCATTACTCCTTCCCTCAACATTAATCCTCAAGTAGATTAATTTCATGTTAGTTAAGGTCAACTATTACATCATTTAGTTAAGATGGCCGTTTACAGTTTTACTGGACGTTGTAATTTATTTCTCCGATTAAAGTCAGAATCATTAAATGGGTAAGATTAACCTGATGGATTTCGAAATGCTTTACTTTTCCTTTTGTTTTTGTCCATTTTCTCCCGCGATTATTCTTCTCTCTGCAGAATTAGGAGGATTGGCTTTTGAAAAACCTTGTTAATAATGATCTTCTCCATGGGTTTCACTGGAACCTTATTTTCGGTGTGATGTTGGATAAGTTTTGGTGGTGCAGGAATGATAGGGTCTTCAACAACATTGATTGGACTGTTTCTAAATTGTTGCACCTTGCTAAGTATTTGGTGGAAGCAATTTCTTGTTGTTGTTTTAGCTTTTATTATAATATTTCAAAAGTCTGAATGTCCCACATTGTTTGGTCTTCAAAGTTTTAAAGAGTTTATAAGGTAACTTATGTTTTGAGCTTGTTAGATAAGCTTGTGAGAGGAATTGGTTCATGCGCACAATGTTGGGCCTCGTTTGGGTCAAGTCAGTGCAAATCATTTGATTTGCCCCCCCTACGTGTACGATAATGAGGCATCACAAGTTTTTGTTCCAGTTTTATTTACCGTAATTATTTTGTGCTAATAATTAAGTTTTTTAGAAACCTTATCCGGAAACGGCTATTTTTTTGTTCTGTTTTTCTGACTTGGTCTCCACGTTCTTATCTCCCACGTTCCAACGTGAGGCAGTCACGTTCCAACGTGAGGCGACCACGTTCCAACGTGAGGCGGCCACGTTCTAACGTAAGGCAGATACGTTCAAACCTTCTGATACCTTTATAATCAGACCTTCTTAACACTCTAAAGTAGTTTTTTTAAAATTCAAACTCTTTCGAATAAATAAAAAAGGCTCTCTGCTTTTTCTGCTCCCTTCTTCCTGGGTTACATCAAAAGTTCTCAACTATTCTGTTACCTCGATCTCCACCAAGACGAGCCTGTTGAATCCTGGGAGATTCGCACACCCGTGTGATAAAATCCTTGAGGACATTGTCTTCTCACACGCCTCAGGCTTGACGTTTTATTGTGCATTTCAGCGTTGTAACCTCCTCTATTACAACATTCTCAAGGATTTTATAATACCGTGACTGACAACAATGCTGACAACTAGGCTCCTGCTCCCACCAACGGTGAAGTTGTTCTTTCACCGCCTCCACCTCCGGTCACCTACGCAAAGCCATTTCCAGATATCTCAAAGATTGAGCTTTTCGGTGGCCAAAACTTCAGAAGGTGGCAGGAACGTGTTCACACAATCCTCGACATGCATGGAGTCGCATCCGCATTTACCGAACCCAGACCGTCGTCAACAGTCAATCCGAAACTAATTCAGGATTGGACACATGCAAACAAGGTATGTCGTCACACAATTATTAGCACACTTTCTAATAACTTGTTCGATGTGTACTGTTCTTACAAGGATGCGAAGGAGATATGGGACTCCATGACCATTAAGTACACCGCTGAAGATGTCGGGAAACAGAAATTCGTCATCGGAAACTACTAACACTGGGAGATGATTGACGACAAAGATATCAAGGTTCAGATCAATGAATATCATAAACTGTTGGAGGATCTCAAGGCCGAAAACATCACCCTCCTAGACGAATTTGTTGTTGGACTCCTAATCGAGAAGCTGCCTCCATTGTGGAAGGACTACAAGCAACAACTGAAGCACAAGCAACTGTCACCCTCGGAACTGATAACGCACATTATCATTGAAGACACCAATCGAAGAGAGTGTCAGGCTGCAAGGGCGAAGGCTTTAGCTTCTCGAGCAAATCTGGTTCAAAATAAATCACCGAAAAAAAGGTATGTCAATAATAAAAATTCTTCTGATCACTTTCTTAAAATTACTAATCTCACTTTTAAAAGGAAATGTGCTTGCTATGTTTGTGGAAAACCAGGTCATCATGCTCCTCAATGCAGGCATAGAGTGAGAAACGACAATCCTCCTAAGCCAAAGGCAAATTTGGCAGAAGAAGATGATATTGTGGTTGCGGTCGTTTCTCAAATTAACATTGTGACTAGTGTGAACAAATGGGTGGTAGACTCTGGTGCTACCAGGCATATTTGTACGAACAAAGATGCTTTTACCTCTGCACTTTTGTAGGGGATGATGAAGAACTTGTGTATCTTGGAGATTCTCGAACTGCTGCAGTTTCGGAAAAAAGGGAAAGTTCTTCTAAAGCTCACATCTGGGAAGACCTTGGCTTTGAATGATGTACTCCATGTGCCAAATATTAAGGCCAATTTGATTTCTGTATCACTGTTGGGAAAAGCTGGGATTAAAGTGTCATTCGAATCTGACAAGATAGTAATGACAAAAAATAATGTCTTTGTGGGAAAGGGTTATAGTGATCAAGGACTTTTTGTACTCAGTATTTCTAAAATTATTAATAAAGTTGCATCTTCTTCTGCTTACTTGATTGATTCCGTTGATATGTGACATGCTAGATTAGGACATGTTAATATTTCTTATATTAAGAAAATGCGATGTCTTGGTTTAATTTCTGCGACTAGTGATGTATGCTTAAATAAATGTGATATTTGTATTGAATCTAAGTTAACTAAAAAATCTTGTCCTTCAGTACAACAACGTGAATCTGAATTACTTAGTTTAATTCATACCGATCTAGGAGATTTAAAAAATACAATGACTAGATGTGGTAAAAAATATTATGTGACCTTTATAGATGATTTTTCTAGATACACTAAGATTTATTTAATTAGAAATAAAGATGAAGCTTTAGAAATGTTTGTTTCCTATAAGGCAGAAGTAGAAAATCAGTTAAATAGAAAAATTAAAAGGGTTAGATCCGATAGGGGTGGTGAATATATCTTATTTATTGAATTTTGTGAAAAAGAAGGCATAATACATGAAGTAACTCCCCCTTATTCACTTGAATCTAATGGTGTAGCTGAAAGAAAAAATAAAATATTAAAAGAAATTATGAATGCAATGCTAGTTAGTTCCTCAGCACCCGATAACCTTTGGAGAGAAGCCTTATTAACTGCATATTTTTTACAAAATAAGATACCTCATAAGAAAACTGATAAAACACCCTATGAATTATGGAAAGGTTATATGCCAAACTTAAAATATTTGAAAGTGTGAGGTGTCTAGCTAAGGTAATGCTTCCTGATCCTAAAAATAGAAAAATAAGAACCAAAGCTTCTGATTGTATGTTTATTGGTTATGCTGAACGTAGTGCTGCTTATAGGTTCCGTGTTTTGCGAAGCGATGTGCTTGATCATAACACAATAATGGAGACTAAAAATGCTGAATTTTTAGAGCATATATTTCCTTTGAAATCTGGAAATAAACAATCTTTAGAAAATATTTCTTTAGAAAATATTTCTTCAGGAAATAATTGTGAAAACTCATATGAGGATTTGAGAAGGAGTAAAAGACAAAGAAAAGAGACATCTTATGGAAATGACTTTTATACTTATCTCGTTGAAAATGACCCTTTGTATTTTTCTGAAGCTATTTCATCTTCTGATGCTCAATTTTGGAAATAAGCTATTAAAACTGAAATTGATTCTATTTTAAAATGCAATACTTGGATTTTAGTTGATTTACCTCCTGGAACAAAACCTATTGGTTGCAAATGGATTTTTAAAAGGAAATATAATCTTAATGGTTCGATTGAAAAATACAAAGCAAGATTAGTAGCAAAATGTTTTACCTAAAAACAAAATATTGATTATTTTGATACCTTTGCTCCTATGACCAGAATTTCTTCAATTCGGATTTTGATAGCATTGGCTTCAATTTATAAACTTGTTATTCACCAAATGGATGTAAAAATTACTTTCTTAAATGGTGATTTAGAAGAAGAAATTTATATGACACAGCCTGAAGGATGTGTAACTCGTGGTCAAGAAAATAAAGTATGTAAACTTCTCAAATCCTTATATGGTTTGAAACAAGCACCAAAACAATGGCATGAAAAATTTAATCAAATATTGATTGATGATGGTTTTACTTCTATTGAAGTTGATAAATGTGTTTACACTAAATTAATGAATGATGAATGTGTAATCATATGTTTATATGTGGATGACATGCTTATCTTTGGTACTTGTAATGATATTATGATAAGAACAAAATCTTTTCTTGCATCTAAGTTTGATATGAAAGACATGGGTAAAGCAAGTGTAATACTAGGAGTAAAGATCATAAGGAAGGGTGATAGTATAACATTATCCCAAGAACATTATGTAGAGAAACTTCTTAGAAAGTTTGGTCATTATGACTCGAAACCAATGAGTACCCCTTATGATTCTAACTCACAATTAAAAAAGAATAGAGGTGATCATGTTGCTCAAAATGAGTATGCCCAAATTATTAGAAGTTTATTACATTTAATGAATTTTTCAAGACCTGACATAGCATATGCTGTGGCGAGATTAAATTGATATACTCAAAGTCCAAATCAGAATCACTGGACTGCACTTGTTAGACTCATGAGATATTTAAGAGGTACCATGAACTATGGTATAGTGTATAGTAGATTTCCCACTGTATTAGAAGAATATAGTGATGCTAACTGGATCTCAGATTCAGATGAGACAAAATCCACTAGTGGTTATGTATTCACACTTGGTAGTGGAGCGGTTACTTGGAGATCAACCAAACAAATTATAATTGCAAGATCCACTATAGAGTCAGAGTTTGTAGCTCTGGAATTGGTTGGTAGTGAGGCTGAGTGGTTAAAAAACTTCTTGGTGAATATTCCTTTAGGAGTAAAACCCACACCATCAGTGTCAATGCATTGTGATTGTCAAGCGGCAATAGCCATTGCAAAGAATAAGACCTTCAATGGCAAAAACAGACAAATACAATTGAGGCATAATGTGGTAAAGCAGCTGCTAAAAGATGGAACAATATCAATTGATTATGTGAAGTCAGAAGTGAACTTGGTTGATCCTCTGACAAAGCCTCTTGGGAGGAAACAAATATATGAAACATCGAGGGGAATGAGGCTTAAGCCAATTTGAAATTAACAGTGATAGTAACCCAACCTTTGTGATTGGAGATCCCATGAAGAAGGTTCATATGGGTAAAAACAAGTTACTTGTTAGTTCTGCTAGCACAAATAATATTGTCCCTTCCTATGGTGTGAGATGTGCTAGACTGCATTATTGAGAGGATAAGCTTAAAAGCTTTTAATGATTTTTATATCCCTTATAGGTGGTGTATGATTTGCAGCATACACTTGATGAAATCACCTATATGAGTGTTAAGTAGGGCCGCTTGTATGAGATTATGGCATATCTCTAGAGCACTCATGAATTACCAGGCGCGCACATGGCCTATTAGCGCAACACAGCGGCAACAGCAAGAATTGTGGGGGTGTAATGTGACTGGTAGACCTCTAACGTACACAAAGTGTTTCTGGTTCATAGAAGGTTACTTCACTAACTCACTGTATGTTATGTCTCATCCGTCTAGGTTTGGTTCATAGTCCAAAAGACACCAGATTCAATGCATTTACACCCATGGTGTTAACTCAGGAAAAATCTTGTTTTTTAAAATTTTCTTAAATATTCTTTAAACTTTTGAAATATGTGGGGGATTGTTGTTGTTTTAGCTTTTATTATAATATTTCAAAAGTCTGAATGTCCCACATTGCTTGGTCTTCAAAGTTTTAAAGAGTTTATAAGGTAACTTATGTTTTGGGCTTGTTAGATAAGCTTGTGAGAGGAATGGGCTCGCGCGCACAATGTTGGGTCTCGTTTGGGCCAAGTCAGTGCAAATCATTCGATTTGGCCCCCCTGCGCGCACGATAAAGAGGTCTCACAAGTTTTTGTTTCAGTTTTATTTACTGTAATTATTTTGTGCTAATAATTAAGTTTTTTAGAAACCTTATCTGGAAACGGCTATTTTTTGGTTTTGTTTTTCTGACTTGGTCTGCACGTTCTTGTCTCTCACGTTCCAACGTGAGGCAGTCACGTTCCAACGTGAGGCGGCCACGTTCCAACGTGAGGCGACCACGTTCTAACGTAAGACAGACACGTTCAAACATTTTGATGCCTTTATAATCAGACCTTCTTAACACTCTTAAACAGTTTTTTTAAAATTCAAACGCTTTCGAATAAATAAAAAAGGCTCTATGCTTTTCTGTTTCCTTCTTCTTGGGTTACATCAAAAGTTCTCGACTGTTTTGTTACCTCGGTATCCACCGAAACGAGCCTGTTGAATCTTGGGGGATTCGCACACCCGTGTGATAAAATCCTTGAGGACAGTGTCTTCTCACACGCCTCAGGCTTGACGTTTTATTGTGCATTTCAGCGTTGTCACCTCCTCTATTACAACATTTCTATGGGATTCCAGTACCATGATCGCATGCAGAGTGGAGAGAATGACTCTCACAGGGATACTATTATTCGGTGGCTGCCTCCTTCTCTAGGAGAGATAACGTTGAATGTTGATGGGTTGGTCATTGATAATGGAACTAATGCATCTTGTGGTGGTGTGGCTAGAGATGAGCTGGGTAATTTTTTATTTGGTTTCTCTATGAAACTTGGTTCTTGTTCAGTGGTGGAGGCAGAGTTATGGGCAATTTTCCATGGACTTACTCTTGTTTGGAATAGAGGATTCAGATGCATTTGTGTTTTTTTTCAAATTCTATGGTGATTCTGGGGCTTGTTATTAAAGGGTGTAGTAGAACTCATTTGTACTACTCTTTAGTTAACGCCATTCATGGAGTGAATAATGGTTCGAGAAATATTTCTTGGAAGCATATTTTCAGATAAGCAAATTAAGTAGCGGATGCTTTGGCTAAGTATGAACTATCTATAGCCTGTAGTGTTGGAGTGTTTAATTTTCCTTCAGGTTGTATTCATAATGCCTCAAGGGCAAATGTCTCTAATATTGTGTTTCCTAGAGACTTTTAGTCTATTTTTTGTTTGGTGTTTACCCCTTTTGTTCATAAAAAAAAAACTTGATGAATTCAATGTAACCAAAAAAAAAAAAAACCCTTGATAGTTGCGAAAGGTTACTCTTAATTTTTCAAATATCAAGTATCAACGTGTGCCATGCTGCCATTGTACTAACTAAATGCAAATGTCCGATCAGACTCCAACGTACTATGTTGTATCATATTAATTTTAAAAAAATAATTATCTCACATTTTTTTATTTTTAATAATTATAATTAAATGAGAAAAAAATATTAATATGTGAATATTAATCTCAATAATATAAAAAAAATGTGATGAAAAAATTAAAATTATTATTTTTGTGTATTAAAACAAAATTGTGAGTAGACTTAATACTCAAGGTCAAGGTCTACTAAATTTTATCTATTGCCTGCCAATCTCCAAATTAGCCGTCAACCTACATGACAAAATTAAATTCCATTTCATTAGTGTGTCGCACGTGTTCCGGCTCCAAGTTCGTCCGATTACGTGTCCAAAACTCGTCGGATCGTCGGATACCTAATTTATACCCTCTTTTTCTCAATTCGCATTAGTACCGTCTGCAGCTTCCAAACTTGAACTAGTCGTCCATATCCATATATATATATATAAATATATCATTCTCAACAGCCAACATCTTTCTACATTCAACTAGCTAGCTACCCCCTCTCTCTCTTATATTTGTTCTCTATTTCAACTACACACATACATTATACTGCAGTCTACATATATATATATATATATATATATATATATAACTATGTACTTTGAGAATGAATCTCCTTATTATTCCTCTTCACCATCGTCCTCTTCTTCTCCAAGCCAACTCTCATCACCATGCACACCACCCAACCCGAATTCTCCATCAGATTCATCACATACACAGGCACAGTTGAGGTCTCACAAGAAGAAAGCAGGAAGAAAGAAGTTCCGGGAGACGCGGCACCCAGTGTATAGGTGTGTCCGGCGAAGAAACGGCGACAGATGGGTGTGTGAAGTTCGTGAGCCAAACAAGAAGTCAAGGATATGGCTAGGGACTTACCCTACGCCAGAAATGGCAGCTAGGGCACATGATGTGGCTGTCCTAGCACTTAGAGGCACCTCAGCCGTGTTCAACTTCCCTCATTCTGCTTCTCTTCTTCCAGTTGCAAGGTCGACTTCAGCCGCAGATATAAGAGAAGCTGCATCAAAAGCCGCAGATGCTTTTAGACCAAGCACCACTACTCCTTCTTCTTCCTTGTCGTTAGCGACGTCCTCATCTTCAGCAAATAACCATTTTTGTGTCAAGACAAACCCTTGTTTGTTAGAAGGTAATAAGAGCCAAGAAAGGGTACTCGAGGGTGATGATCTTGTTAAAGGCACTTGTATTACAAATGATAATGAGGAGTCCAAATCAATGTTCTTTGATGAGGAGGCATTGTATAATATGCCAGGTTTGCTAGATAGTATGGCAGAGGGTCTGCTTATTACCCCACCGTCCATGAAGAAAGCTTTGGATTGGGACGATGTTGATTGTGAAACAGACCTCACTCTCTGGACAGACTAATTATTTGACTACAAAATTTATCTAAGTTTACCTTATTTTATTTTATTTTTTTCTTTTTCAAGCCCCGTTCTTGGTCCGTTGTATTCCTTTTCGATTTTAAAGATAAAGAGAGTTACAATGTGACCGATATTTAAATTAGAAGTGAAATATTATAAAAATATTAAAGTTTTGTTCAATATTTTATATTAAAATGATACTTAATTCAAATGTACATCTTATTTTTCTGGAATGCTTGCATAAGCAAAAATAGGCTCCACTTGGATCTCAAATTAAAAGTTTTGCAACTTACGTAAAAATTGAGTTGACTCGACATAAAAATTTAATATCAGATTCAGCTTTTATCATAAAGCTACCATCATATGCAATCCATACATATTTTACATTAAAAAATAATAAATAATAAATTTTAATAACACAAAAATACAAACTAAATAGAGTTGGGTTTAAATCATTGAGTTCTGCTCCCTTGCCTTGAGTGTGTACCGAATATTAATTTGTTCTGGAGTGTGAAGCTCTTTTCTAAGTTAATTATTTCATGCCATAAATTATGGTCACTAATATAATACAGCAATTAAGAGAAATTTTTAAATAAACATAGAGTACTTAAATTAGATATATCAGACCAATTAATACTTTTATAAATATTTGTGCTTTTAATTATGTGATACAAATATTATGAAAATGTTAAATACTGATTGACCTGATACACTTAACTGAGTACTCTAAACTTATATAAGAATTTCTCGGTAATTAAATGTTAACTTGAGACATGAATATATCAGTTGACCAAAAAAAAATGTTTTTTTCTTACTTGGAAGCATTTGATTAAAAAAACAAAGGATTTAAATTTCCATATATATTGAAAGAGGAGATTCTCAACCAAATTGTGTTCGTCCGAGCGAAAGGAACTTGAGTCCCTTAAACATATGATCCGGGTTTAATTTTAAAATTTATATGTATGAAAATAATACTGTTGGGAAGGATTCTCACTTAGACATCTGATTGTACTTCAAAAGATTAATCTTTCACTTATCAGGTGAGAGGATATTCTATGAAACAAAAAGGAAAAAAAGAGGAGGTTCACAGTTTTTTTTATGAAAAATAAATTTAAGGTCACGGGTAACTGTCTCAACCCAAGATCAAGGTAAACTTTCAAATTTAATGAGTGCGTACAAATTATAAAAATACTTATCGATAACTTATCAATAATAAATCTCAAAAAAATCAAATTTTGACTAATTTAATTGATGCGATTTATTCTTACCCGTTGTACCCACCATTGTTTGCTTCTTAGTTAAACTTTCATCCTTGCTATATATTAATTTTTATAATTCTGTTAGATCATATTGAAACTTTAACGCACAATTTATGAACGAAAAAGTTTGTCTCCATGTATGTACCTTAACATAATAATAAATTACTTACGTCAGATATAAAAAATATAATAATAATAGATTACATACGTTGACATAAATCAGAAGCTAAATTTTGGGGAAGGCACAGTCAAAAGTAGCCCATGTTAGAAAATAGATATATTTCAGGGGAACAAACATGTGGACCACATATGATATTAATATATACTTTTTAAAAACGACGAACAAATTAATTATTTTCACTTTGGTCTAAGGGCTTCATTATTTCCTTTCTTTGATAACTTTTTATTCATTACATAATTCTTCACAAATTTACCATGCAAAACGAATCTTTGCTTCTAACATATATTAAGGTTTTATTTTAAGGGTTGTTTTACAGTACTTCTTATAGTCAATGGAGTATGGATATTTGTTGATTTTTATCATATAGTTATTATAATTTATAATAACTTAATTCAAGGTAACCACCAATATATTTTGATTAATCACCAATATCTCACACATAGGTTTTGCATGGGCGCACCACCAAACTGGATGCAAAAGACGACCATAGTACAGAGAAGCATGGGCTCATAGCGGCGGAGGTGAGGATGGTGGTGCGCGGCTGGGCTGACAGCAGAGCTCTGGGTGCGACGTGCGATGGTGCAAGGTCTGGTCGATCTGAGGTGAGAGCTGAGATTTGGTGACACGGTGGCTGAGTGGCGGATACACGTGGGTGGATGTAGAGAGGCGGAAGGTGGTGTGTAGCAGCTCAGGTGGAGGCAGGGAGGGCCGTTCAAGGCATCTGGTCCTTGGATTTTTGTGAGTGGCAGATATCATCTTGACGTAGCACTCTCCGGCGAACTCCCCTATGGCGTCTTTGGTAACCCAACCCACCTCTGATCCTTTACCTCCGCTCCCTCTCTGCACTCTCAATTTGACTCAAAAGAGATTTAGTAGTATAAAAGAGTTGAAGGAAGTATAAAAGACAAGGAAAAAAGAGAGGTGGATCAAATCAACATATGGGAAACATAGTCGGTGCGGCAAGGGAAAAGAGATGAAGAAAGTATAAAAGATACAGGAAAGAAAGACCAACGAGAAGTTTGTGTAATTTCTTGATACACTTGATCAACTTGTTCAATCAGTTGCCAGTGATGCATGCCACATTAATCAACGGCTATAGCTCTAAGGAGGATGAATACTCCCTTGACCAAAGGGAGTCCCGTAAAATGAGCCTTATTTTAAAGATGTAGCCACAGAACTATGGCAGTAACAGTGTATATTCTACATGAGAAAAAACATGCCGAGACAAAGACATAATTCAATTCAAATTTTTAAATATTGCAAGGGCAAACAAGCTAGTTAGTCTTAAATATTTTAACATTTTTTCTGCTGTTAACCAACAGTGACCTGTCAACGGTTTGGTCTTCGCCTATAAGGCTATAACAAACGGGGAAAATTTGACAAATCAATTGATTAATTAACTATAGCCCATTGGTACTTGTCTGGTTTGAAATAGACTTTTGTGGTTCGTTGATGATTGACGTAGCAAAGTCAATTCGTTGAAGTGGTACTGTAGTATGCTAAAGTTTTTTTATCTTGGATCACTTTTATTATTAGTTTAATTAAAATATATTTAATTTTATTTAATTTATTTATAAAATTATTATGTATTATGCAAGAATATTATAATTATATAATATAATTTAATATTTTTTAACGTTAATGTACGATATAAATATAATGTGTATATTTTAATATACATAAAATATTTTTTTATTAAATTAAGAAAAAGAAAATAAGAGATGAAACAAAAATTTAAAATTTAAAATGAAGAAGAAATTTGAGAAAAAATGAATTTTTTTTTAAGTTGTATTTATTTTTTAATTTTTTCCTTAACTTTCTCTTTAACAAAATCCAAAAAATAATAATAATTAAATTTTATTTTCCCTGTTTCTTTCTTTCAATACAATCGTAAGTAGGGTAATGTCCATGAGCTAAATAGACGGACTAGTATTCTTTCACCCTTCGGGTACAAGACAATCTGAACAATTAATGATATATACAGACATTCATGAACCTAAGCCTGTAAGCTGGACCAGGATCTTAGTTCATGGTCTACTATATTTCCCATCAATCATCCATCCACTATTACTCTTTTTTTTCCGATCAGATCCATTAATCTCATGATTAAACCAAGAATGTGAGGGGAATTTTTCCTTCATCTTTTTTAAAAATAAACATATGAAAAGTCTGAATTTTTGGTAATGCAAACATATGAAAAGTGAAACAGGAAAAAAAAATTGCAATGAATCGTGTCAAATGTAACCATTTGTATCCCAAACTGTTTTATATTGTGTAACAAATCCTCCTAATTAACTGTATTTTTTTTATAAAAAAAAAAGGAAAAGAAGAAGATGAAGCAATTGACTTAGCTATAGCTAATCAGGTGATGATAATTAATTTGGAAAATTTAAGTATCCAAGAGCTCTCGTTCTTGATAGATCAGTGGATCACTATTTAATGACTAATTAATACAGTTCCACTTTAAACACGTTATTTGGAATGAAGTTTGGGATTCCCGTAAGGTTGTGCGAGTGGATCAAAGCTAGTTGCGTGTTATATCAGTTTTAGCTAGGATAATACAAGATACATAGATATCTAATAATTATTAATAAACTCATAACCAGTAAGTGAGCTCGTGCCTTGCACGAGCATATTAAGATAATTACTATTGAGTTAAAAATATTCGAATACCATACCACTATATATATATATATATTTGTGATAAAGGTTAAAAACGAAAATGAACAAAACAAGCTAAAATAACAAAACAGCGTCAAGCTCGTCCTGAAGCGGAATGGACTCCATTTCTCGCGGAGGAGAATTCCAAAGCTTCCAACCTAAGCTGCCTTTAACACCCAGCTTAGCCAAGCAATTAGCCACAAAGTTGGCTTCACGGTAGACATGACCAACCTGAACCCACCAATCGCGCCGCAGTAAGTCATCGATTTGCATCACAAGAGCTACCAGCGGGTGAAACTGCTGATTAGAAACATCACGCAGCAAGTTAACAGCATCAAGGCAATCTGACTCGCAAAGAACCTTTCTATAGCCCATAAACCAGGCAAGTTGAAGTCCATGTTTCACGGCAAGAAGCTCGACATGAAGTATATCGCCAACTCCGTCCCCACTGGAGAAGCCAGCCAGCCAATGACCAGCATGGTTCCGATTTCCGAAGGAGCCCACCCAAACCTATAGAAGAAGAGGAGTCCAAGTAGCTGCCATCTACATTCACTTTAACACAATCCTCAGGCGGGGGAACCCAACGAACAACCCTGCTCTTCTATCTTTGACGCGTACGATCAGTCGAGAGAAAGGGAAGGAATTCATCATGAGACAACATGATCCTACTTAGCACCGTTCCAATAGTCCAAATATCATCACCCATTACCATGTTGTTCCTCCAACACCAAGCCCCCCAAAGGCCCGCAAGGAGCAGAACGGAAATATCGCTAGAAACCTGAGTTGTGATCCAGCAAGCAACATCAGTATTGGCAAGAAAATGAGCGTGGTTAACCAACCCCATACCACTATATTTGAATAAGATGATTAGTTATTACTTACTGACTTTATAAAAATTGAATAACATAGTATCATATTCAAATATTCTTTTGTTACTTATTGCAAATGATTTGTTACTGTTTTCAAAATATTCGAATACCACAATATCATATTTAAATATTCTACTTCCAAAAACACACTAAAATAATAAACTATAGACTTATAACAATAGTAATTCAAACTAAGTATCCAAAAAATAATTACATCATATGTAGGTTAGCCAAATTAGTAATACCCAAGGTACATTTAAATAACTTTAATCATCCTAAGAATCATCCAAACTACCTAGTCATCCAAAAAAGGAAGAAGCATGATCATAATCATCCATTAGTCATCCAAATTACATGTCCTACCATTATATGGTCATATATATATATATATATATATATATATATATATATATAGAGAGAGAGAGAGAGAGAGAGAGAGAGAGAGAGAGAGAGAGAGAGAGAGAGTGAGAGAGTGAGAGAGAGATATGTAGGTTAGCCAAATTAGTAATACCCAAGGTACATTTAAATAACTTTAATCATCCTAAGAATTATTCAAACTACCTAGTCATCCAAAAAAGGAAGAAGCATGATCATAATCATCCATTAGTCATCCAAACTACATGTTATACCATTATATGGTCATATATATATATATATATATATATATATATAAATATATATAATGTGTTAAAATGAGTGTGATGGAGAGTGTATTCCTAGTAAAAGGCATACATTAGAGAGAGAGAGAAATACTAAGAACACACTCTCTATCACACTCATTTTAACACATTCTATTTTATTGGGTCATGCCACACATTAAAACACACACTCAACCTTGATTAACGTGCAATCAAGTTTAAGTTTGTATTTTAGTATGTGACGTAACCTAATAGAAGAGAGTGTGTTAAAATGAGTGTGATAGAGAGTGTGTTCGTAACACTCATCATATATATATGTTGTTTTGGACCGAGTTATGAGTCTACAGGCTGGAGCAACCTGATCCGCTAGAATAGAACCCAGACTTTGCTGCCCATTCATAACTGTTTATTTGTTATACGTTACTCTCCCTCGAGAGATATGAGTGCTAATCATATCCCCCATAAATATAAATAAGGATTTGGACATAGAGAATAACGGTCCTCTAGATCTTAATTCAATTTATATTGAATATTTAGATTCTCAACGTCATATCAGACTCATACATATACCTTGCAATGTCTCAAAGGTATGAATCAAATCTTCAATCATGCATTACTCTCCTTGTACACAAACAGACTTGAACATCTAAGTGTCTTTTGCAGGTATCCACTTTCTCACACCATTATTGTTGCTACTATGCTACGGAAGAATCCACCATCACCTACCTTTTCAGATAACCCTCAGAACCTAATTCTGAACACACTCACAGACTTATACATATACCTTGCAATGTCTCAAAGGTATAGATCAATTCTCTAATCATACACTACTCTCATTGTACACAAACAGACTTGAGCATCTAAGTGCCTTTTGCAGGTATCCACCTTCTCACACCATTGTTGTTGCTACTATGCTACAGAAGAATCCACCGTCACCTACCTTTTCAGGTAACCCTCATAACTCAATTCTGAACACACACACACACATACACACACATAGAGATGTTAAAACATTTTATATGGGCTAGCATAAATTATATTATAATTTGTTATAAAATCCAGATTAATTAGATGTTAAAATTATTAGAGTATTTTGTTCAGTCTAAATTGTAATCAATATTGTTATTGGGCTGGTTGTTAAGCACTGCTCGAATGTGAGTTTTATTTATGGGTTTTGTATATGAGCTTGCCATAGTGAGTAGATTTAATTCATTTTAGTTATTCTATATATACAGGGAGAGACATCTATTCCTAACCACTCTAATGCGTATAATTGCCCCATTGATACTGACGCGTGAGCAACTACTTTGAGATATGAATAATATCTCTCCTTTATCGATATCGCTTTTAAGAATTCAAACATAGCAACCTCATCGACATCTTTTCAAGACAACCCTATAACCCATTCTATATTATTTGGGTATGCCAAAATTTAGGGTTAATTGATTTGAGAACTCTAGCAATTGGTATCAGAGAGGTTTTAATTCTACTTATGACTATCAATTTTCTATTTTACCCGAAAATCGTATGAGGTTTAAAATTGGAGAAACCTAAACCCTAATGTATGTGATGATCAATTTAATATTTTTTTATTGATTTCAAAAATAAAGTTAGGGCTTTTGTAGATTGAGATTTGGGGAATCTATAGACATAATGATCCTGTTAAATGGTAAAGCAACCATTGAGAATTTCCTAATATATTTGTGAATTTGATTTGGATTTTTGTTCAAAGCCTAAATTTTTGTGACTTGTTTTTTAAAAATCAATTTAGGGGACTTGTAGATCTTGATTTCCCGAATCCAATGACACCAGAATCATCCTTTTTTATGGAGAATTGAAGATGAAATCATAAAAATATCGAAACCCTAAATTCTTCGTTCTCTGTGTTCTTCAAATAGTTGTTTGTATATTTTTTTCAAAATTAAAAATTAGGATTTTGTAGATCTTCCTATTATGAATTCAATGACACCGAGATCATTGATTTTGGTTGAGAAACACGAAAGAATTATCCTGCGACCAGTGAACCAAATTCTGGGTTATGCAATGGGTTGCGCGACCCAGTCTGTGAAAACGGTTAAGGAAGGCATTGCTTGCTTCCTTTGCCCATGCGCTGGTTAAGTGCATGTAGACGCATGTGGGATTTCCATGCATGATTTGTCAACTCTGTTTTTTTTTTTGTTCTCCACACGTCTTAATTTATTTTTTGGTGAATTTTATTTTATTTTTCATGCCCATTTATTATTTATTCTAAAATTTCTAGAGTTTGAAATTGTTAAAATTGTTTGGTACTCTCCTCTTTTGTCTCTTGAATTTTTTGTGTATTATTGTGATGTTGTTGAGCATGATATATATTGTGCACTCAGAGTTGATGTTGTTTGCACACTGAAATTATTTTTGGTGCTATTTTGTACATAAATTATAATATGTAATGTTTTGAAAGCTATTTATCTTATTGTTATTTATGCAATTTGATTATGAGAGTTGTCGTGTAAAGTATTATGGTACTATTTTGCGACATTTTACATGATTGTGAGCTCACCTTCATAGCACCAATTATGTTAAGATATCATTTTGTTGATATTTTGTTAATAATGTTATATTGGGGATTGTGTTGATCATGCACTTATTCTATCAGTTTGTCTTCATTAATACGATTCTTGATAATTTGTTAAAGGTGTTAAAGTTATATGTCCTTAAAGTTCTCAATATCCTCTCGGTACTAGCTTTAGGGACATGATTTTAATACTTGTGGGAGTTTGCTCATGTGTTGTAATTCAGGACCCTTAGGCGGAAATATAATTGCATGGGAGAATTTCATTATGATTATTTGCTCAAATATTATATATGTTGATATGCTTGACAAAATCTCCCTTTAATGTATCATTCTTTCAGCTTTATCAATACAAATGTATGCTTTAACGAAATTGAATAGGACTAATTAAAAAGACTGGGTGAAAAATGTGAAATTGTTCCTTATTGTCTTTAATGTTGGTGTTGCTCTCACTGAGGATGAGCCTCAGAGACTCACAAATGTATTTTTCGTTATAGATAGAAAGAAACATAAAAAGTGGGTTCAATCCAACAAAATCTGTTTGATGACCATGAAGTATAGCATGGAAAAGACCATTAAAGAGAGCATTCCTGAAACAAATAATGCTAAGGAGTTTCTCAAGTTTGTTGGTGAGAAATTCAAGAAGTTTGATAAAACTGAAAAGGCCTACTACCTCTCTTTGTTCGCAAATACTACATATGATGGTGTGAGTAGTGTTTGTGAACACGTCTTAAAGCTTGTGAACTGGTACAACAAGTTGAGGTCTATGAAAGTGAAGTTGGGAGATGACTTCCTGGTCTAACAGGTGTTTAAATCCCTTCCAGCTAGTTTTAATGTTCCGAGGACTGCTTACAGCTCTCAAAAATATGATTGGACTATTGATGAGCTTATATTTGTCTTTACTCAATAGGAGCAAATAATAAAGAATGACAAAACCTATAATGTTTAGTTTGCTTCCCACAAGAATGGTGACAAGAAGAAGAATTTGTTAAAGGGAAGAATAGTAAACCTTAGTTTAAGAAAAAAAAAAGGGAATGATAAACTTGGATATTCATCTGGGCCACCTTCTAGTCCTGGTGAGACTTCTGATGTTAAGCCCAAATATCGCTTCGATAGAAAATGCAAGTTCTGTTACATATTTGGGTAGCACCAATCTGATTGTTTGAAGTTCAAAAGCTGGCTTAAGAAAAAGAAAAGTATCTTCTTGGCTCTAGTATGTTTTGAATCAAATCTAGTTGATGTTCCTTCGAATACATAGTAGTTAGATACTGGTGTAACTATTCATGTTACAAACTTATTGCAGGAGTTCAGAAGCATGAGGATACCAAGTGAAGGGAAGTTGATGATCACCGTAGGAAATGAAACAAGTGTTAAAGTAGAACATATAGGAATGGTTTCTTTAAAATTATGTATTGGACATGTTTTAGTTTTGAAAGATACGATTTATGTGTCTTTTATAAGCAGAAATTTAGTTTCAATTCCTATTTTGGATAGTTGTGGTTACTCTTTCCAAATGAAAAGGTTTCTTTATATTATGATTCTGCTCTTGTTGGTTCTGGAGTCTTGTCTAATAGGCTATACAAGTTAGACGTTAATTCTTTTTCTGTTAATCAACGACATTCAGATGTTAATAATGTTTTTGGGAATAAACATGGTAGAGTTACTGAAAACTCTTCTATATTATGGCACAAATGTTTAGGACACATATCTAGGGAGAGAATGGAGATGTTAATCAAGGATAATATTCTTCATGATCCGGACTTCTCTAACTTTGATACTTGTGTTGATTGTATAAAAGGGAAACTTACAATTAGAAGCAGAAAGAATATGGTTATCATGAGTAAAGAAATACTACAGTTAATTTATACAGATATTTGTAGACTAATTACTCCTATTGTTATGAGCAATTTTAGGTACTTTATCATCTTTATTGACGACTTCTCAAGATATGAGTGAATTGATTTGCTGCATGAGAAATTCGACTTTTTATATGCTTTTAAAGCATTCAAGGCAACTATTGAATTAAAATTTAGTAAGCAAATTAAATGTGCGAGGTCGGATAGGGGTAGTGAGTACTATGGTAGGTATGATGAAGCTAGTAGAAATCCTAGACCTTTAGCTAGGTTCTTATAGGACTGTAGTATTGAGGTATAATACACCATGCTTAACACTCCGTAATAAAACAGAGTTGCAGAAAAGTAAAATCGTACTCTTATGGATATGGTGAAATGTATGCTTAGTCATACTACTTTTCTATAATTCTTATAGGGAGATGCCTTGAAGACTACTTCATGTATACTGAATCATGTATGATAACAATGTATTTTATTCATTTTATAATCCTCTCACTAGACTTCTTAAGGTTCAATTTGGCTTAATTAAGTTGATTTTGTCACATTTTATGAAATTAAGCTTAATTGGATCATTGAAGAAATTATTGATTGAATTATTATTAATTTGGGTGATTGCATTCTTAAGTAAAGTGATCACAATTTAAGTTACAATTATCTGGTTAATATGATTTTGGTCTTATTGGAAAGTTTAGATAAATCTCTAATAACTATTCACTTAATAGCAAGAGTCACATTGATAGCAATATATTTCATTCATTGTATAATCTCCTCACTTAGCTTTTTTAGTAAACTGGATATAATTTGAGTTTCAGATATCTGATGGATGAAATTTTAGTCTTGTTTTAAAGCTAAGACAAATTTCTACAACTTTCATGAAGGCCTCAAGACTGAGAACACACATTTGTATAACTCAAATTGGAGTTGAAGCAAAATCTAGAGTTTTGAACCTGACAACTTGACCTCTATGCACTCATTAGGCTATATCTCAAGTTATAGGAGTTCAATAATTCTGAAATTTTGACAGTGGAAGGTTAAGATCTATATCTACAACTTTTATGAAGAACACAAAGTTCAGTTCTAATTCCTTGAAAGTGATATTGAGCTTGGAAGTCAGAACAAAGGTGTTGGATTTGGGCCTGACTCATGAGCAGTAATTGGGTCATATCTCAGGCTATGGTTATTGGATTTGGATGAAATATGTGTCTCTGGAAAGCTGAGATAATTTCCTAGAACTTTTATGAAGACCACTTAGCTGAAAAATGACGCATGCCATGAGTTCAGAAGGGAAATATTTCAGAGACAAGAATCCACCCATCAAACAACTACTTTGGCATTTTGTACTCTTCTAACTCTATAAAAGGAGGCAAGGGCTGATCATTTAAGAGTGTTAGCTTAGATTTTACTTTCATGTTTGTATGTTAATTGCTTCCTTTGTATAGTTTTCTATTGTTTTTAATTGAAGTTATGTTCATCATCATCTTCTTCTCTCTTTCTTTCTTCTTGTCTATGAGTAACTAAATCTTCATCTTACTTGGGTGAAAGAGTGAAGCTCTTGGTAATGAAATAAGGTTAGATTATTCTACTTCTTGTGCTTGAATGATATATTTTTATGTGGTCTTTATATGTGTTATATATTATTTCTGATTAATTTAGAGACTCTTCTTGTAGAATAAATATCATGATTCATTGTAGACAAGACATTGACACAGTGGATGCTTAAGACCATTTACAAGTATTGGTAGATAATTATTGGAACCATAATATGATTACATGTATAATCTAAATTGAACTTTGAATGTTAAATCTTCCGATTGGAACCTTCCTTATGTATGATTTCAATTGAGTTATAAAAAGAAATAATCTTGTCTTTAATTTATTACCAAGAGTGGATCTCCTAACTCAAGCAATTCTTTTTCATTTGCGAACAACTTATATCATCTTTAGTATTGTGACAAATCTTCTCCTTACCTCAAATAATTTTCTCTTCATTAATTCCCTGTGGATCGACCTCGGACTCCCGAGAATTTACTACTTGAAACAACCTGCACTTGGGTTTGAAACTTTTAATTATCTCATCAATGTATCAAGTAAATATGTGTCAAAGACTCCATACGAGCTTATATAAGGTAAATGACCTACTTTGAGGCATTTTTATGTTTAGGGTTGTAAGGCAGAGGTGAGGCCTTATATCCCATAGTTAAAAAAAGCTTGATCTCAAAATCATTAGTGGTTACTTTATTTGCTGTTATATTGGTTCAAGGGATTCTAGGTTCTATTGTTTCGCTCATACTACTAGAGTTATTGAATCTAATTGGGTTGTCAGAGTTATTGAATCTGATTGGGTTGTCTATTTTGAAGGGGACTTAGAGCATAATGGAACTCAGGATTTGTGTATTATTGATTTTATAGATGAGCATGTTGTCATTCATATTCTTGTTATTCTCTTTCCATGGATAGTCTCATCTCCTTTGATCAATGATGATGTTGTTGATCTTATTGATAATGTCGGTATCCCTCAACAAGTCAAAGATAATGTACAGAGTCCAAATGTTGTTATCGTTCCACCTAAAAGATCTGAGCGTGTTCCTATATCCATTGAGTCTACTAGATTCATGGATTATGTTATGTACCTACAGAAGCATGAGTTTAACTCAGTTGGGGATTCTAATATTATTTCCTTCCAATATGCCATGGCTAGTTCTGATAGTACATAATGGTTGGTGGCTATAGAGGATAAGTTGGCTTCCATGAGAAAGAATAGTATTTAGGAATTGGTGGAGTTACCTGCTGGTTGTAAAACTATTAGTTACAAATGGGTCTTTAAGACCAAATGCGATGTTGGAGGTAAAATTGAAAGGTATAAGACCAGACTTGTTACTAAGGGATATAACCAGAGGGATGACATTGATTATAAGGAGACTTCCTCAATTGTCTCCACTAAAAACTCTTTTTGTATTATGATAGCCTTGACTGTCTATTTTGATTTAGAGCTCCATCAGATGAATGTTAAGACTATTTTATTAAATAATGATTTGTATGAGAATGTGTATATAGATCAACTTGATGGTTTTATTGAACAAGGTAAAGATCATATGGTATGTAAATTGAGAATATCTATATAAATTGAGAATATCTATTTATGGATTGAAACAGGTTTCCAAGCAATGATACTTGAAATTTGATTGTATTGTTAGCTCTTTTGGTTTTAAAGAAAATATTGTTGACCAATGCATTTATCTGAAGTTTAGTGAGATCAGATTTATCATTCTTGTTTTATATGTTGATGATATGTTGTTAGCTAGTAATGATAATGATTTTATGTATGAAACTAAAAACTAAGCAGATGTTGACAATGCATTTTGATATGAAAGATCTTGGTGATGTTTTTTTTGTTTTGTGCATTAAGATTCACAGTAACAGATCTCATAGTATTCTTGGTTTGTCTTAGAAAGCTTATATTGAAAGAATTCTGAATAAATTTAATATAAAATCTTGTAATCCTTGTACTGCACCCATTCAAAAGGGTGAAAGACTCTCTAATACCCAGTATCCTTAAATTGATAAAGATGTTGCTGAAAGGGAGATGGTCCTATATGTTTCTGCTATAGGCAACCTTATGTATACTCAAGTTTGTACATATCCTGATTTTTTTTGTTAGTGTACTTGGGAGATATTTGAACAAACTTGGTGTGGCTCATCGGCAAGATGCAAAACGACTTATGAGGTATCTACAGGGTACCAAAGATTATATGCTCACCTATAGGAAATTAGATCACCTTGAGGTGATAGGTTATTCTGATTTTGATTATTGTGGTTATCTAGATGACCACAAGTCCACATCAAGATATATCTTTTTTTTGGCAAGAGGAGTTGTTTCTTGGAAAAATATTAAACTGACACTTAGAAGTGTCAAAATGAGTCAAGCCCGATGGGTCGACCAGAATAGCCCAACAAAATGGACAGACTGGGCTAGTAAAATGTCAGCCCGAAATTTACAAGGCCCGAATGGGCTAAGCTCGAATGGGTTGAGCCTGAATGAGTTAGGCCAGCTTGCTCTTTTAACACTACATAAGGCTAAATGGGCTGAACTGAACTAACAAAATACAAGCCCGAAACTTACATAACTCGAATGAGTCAGCCTGAAAATGGACTGATCCCGAATGGGCTAGGCTGACCCATTTTGATACTCCTACTGACACTTACAGCTACTTTGACTATGGAGGCAGAGTATGTAGCTTGTTATGAGGCTATGCGTCAAGCGGTATAGTTGAAGAATTTGATTATTGAGTTTTGTGTTGTGGAGAGTATTTTCAAGTCTCTTACTATCTATTGTGATAACTCTATCGTAGTGTGCTTCTTTTAAATCAATAAGAGCTCTAAGCACTCGGAGCATTTTGACACAAAATATATGTTTGTTAGAGAGAAGATTCAAAAGTTTCTGACTCATGTTGAGCATATCCTTACAGAACTTATGGCTGCAAATCTCCTAACCAAAGGTTTAGTTGTTAAAATTTTTGTTGATCATATAACTCGTATAGGTATAGTAAGGTCTTTTGATATTTTGGATTAGTGGAAGTTTGTTTTGTGATTTTATTGTAATCTCATTTTATTATTATGTCTTAAGACCTTAAACAATTACATTGCTATTATTATTGTTGTGTTGTTGTTATTATTATTATTATTATATGCACAGTTTTATTTATTTGTATTATGCCATATTGTGGAGACATTTTGGACCTAGTCTCATTTTGTTATTATGCTGAGATGTTTTATTAAATCTCAGAAAGCATCTTGGGCAGATGCTTGAGTCATTTTGTTGGGAAATGTACTTTGATCACATATTGACATGCAATTTTGTTATGCTTTCTCATTTTACATATATCACATTTTATTGGGTCACTGGAATATGAGTACCTTGTACGTATGATATTAGTACTCATTCGAATATGATTTTCTGCATTATTAAGATATTTGTAGTCTCATTTTGGACCAGTGGTTAAAAGTGTTGACTCGATTTTAACATTATATTATGATTACATATTATTTGATTAATTTGAAGAATTATTTTTTTATTAAAATAAAATAATATGACTTATGTTGTCCAAGTGAGAGAATGTTAAAATATTTTATATGAATTAGTATAAATCATATTATAATTTCTGATCAACTCGATCAAATTTGGATTGACCCGGTGACCCACCCGACCAAGTTGACCTGGGTTGACTATTTTTTTTTAACTAAAACTTAACAAAACTATCACTTTTGGGATTTCAACACTAAACTTTAAGGTCTTTCTCATAAAGTGCATTCTACCACTAAACCATATATGCTTATGTTGAATATTATTTTTAATTTCTTAATTTATTATGCAACTAATATATTATTATACTTTTTGTTTGTAAATATTTTTTCATATAGTTTTTTTTTTGCTTAAGATTTTTTAATATAATATATTTATATCAAGTAATTTTTTATATAATATTTTTTAAAAAATATTTTTTTTTGTTTAACTTTTTCAATTTGATCATTTGACTCATGATCAGACCGTTGACCTTATTTTTTGACTAAATCAATCTCTAGCTCGAATTATACAACTATACTACAAATACAATAATATAATAGGTTGGTTGAGGATAAGATTGTGCTTTAATAAGTCAATACATTAATGTGAACTCACTGTTAGTAATTAGTTGCATTTTATTAATTAAAAGGAGTGCCCCATATGATCATCATGTATAGACTATATGGATTTTTTTTTCTTTAATGTAACTTAATGTTTGGTCAGCCTTGGACCTTGGTTTATTTATATCTAATCTGCGTTTAATATTTTGGTCACGTGGTTTCTGTCAAAATAAGAATGAAAAGAAACTGACATGACATAGAATAATTCAGGTAGAAATCTATGGATTCGACTTGTATTACTTCAGTTTCTCCTAATAATTTAAAGAAAATAAAATAAAAAAATACAATCTATCAAGCATTTGCTTGAGAAGCCGTGGAGAGTCAAGATTTCTTATGGTTTACGCCGGGATAATAGAGCTGCAGACATTGCTAACTTTGCTTACTCTTAGATGTTGGCTTTCATATTTTAGATGTCCCCCCAAAGGGGTTGTGGGAGAATTCTTGTTGAGGATTTGCTTGGTGTTTCTTTCCTTCCTTGGATTGTTTGTTCTTAAGGGCCTTTGCCCATCCTTGTAACGAAAAAGAAAATAAAGAAAATAAAATATAATTACTACTTTTTTTTATCTACTTAGTTGATTTGAAAAATTTAAGGATGAGTTCGTTATATAATCTTTTATATAAAAATCTAATCCTTAAATTTTTCACTCTTATTTTTCAAAAGACACCAAATTAACTAGTTATGGGTAATAAAACAAATTCTCGTTAAAAAATATCTACTAATAGATGGACTACAAAAAAAGGCTCACTAAAAATTTAAAAGACATATTTTATCACTTAAGTTTGAGAAACTAGCTCTACTCTGTACATTTGAAAATGAATAATAGATTGGTTGATAATTAGAATGGAAATTATATTCTTATAAGTAGCTTTCTTATGGAAAAAATAAAATAAAAACGAAAGAAACACCTAAAAATGATATGTACCCCGTTTTTATATTTTAGGGTTATGTTAGTTGCGCATAATATGCAACTCACATAACTAAAGTGAGATAAGTCATTGATTTTCATTAAGAAAAGAGAGAGAAAGGAGTAAAGAAAATGTTGTTGATTAATATTAAGTAAATTATGTGAAAGAAATATTATGTGTATGCAACATTTCTCAAAATTTTATCCTCTCTGTTTTTTTTTTAAGTACTAACTAAGGATTGAAAATTTTACTTCTATTTCCTTCCATCTCCGTCAAGTACATCTAAACTTAAATATTATCACACATATATAAGCTTATAAAATTCAATGTAAATCGTGGATGTGAGAAAAAAAAAAGTGGGAAAGAGAAAAAGAAATAAATACTTTTGATGAAAGGTTTTCTGTATGATAACTTGTTACCTAAAAGTTTTCTGTATAAATAACATAACTGCATACTGGTACAGATACCTTTTTCTCTGTATCATATTTTGTAAAAATGAACTGTTCATCGCGGTGAAGAAGAGGGTAAAGAGTAGGGTCCAAATTCTGATTAATTTGCATGAGGGTTCTGACCGGTTCCTATCTATTTTGTTGCCTTACTTTCTATTTTTTGACAACATCTTTTCCCATCAACTTTCAATTTTCAGCGTCAAATGTCAGAAACCTCAATAATTGGAGCAAAACCCAGTCACATTTTAGGTGAAGGTAACAGCAGTGTAATGTTGCGTTGTGCTCTTTGTACAGCTTCTTTGATTTCCTCAAGCAAACCCTACTCACCCTTGACCTAGAGACACTTCAGAGGACCTAGTGAATTGCAGGTACTTATTCCCAGCAACATTAGTTCATGTGTTTCACTTTCAATTTCCCTTTTACTTTACTCTTAGTCAAATAATGATATGTAGAGACATTTATACATATAATAATATTATCTCAATTTTAATCATTTTTTGGTTTATCAAAATATCTATAATTTTAATCATTTGATTACAGTTAATGAACTTGATTCCACCTAATTTTTTACACACCTACCATCTAATTCTGCGACATAATATTGACGTGAGAAATGGTAATATACGTCTAGCATTTTTCCTCTTCATCTTCCTCTCTCTCTCTAGGTGGCAGAACAAAGATGCAGTGGCTGTTGCTTGTTGCCGACTCAAACAAGTATGGTGAAAATAGCAAAGCATAGTAAACCACTCATCTGAAAATATCATGATATTTGTGTTTCGTGAAGGAAGACTCTTGGCTCGAAGGCCTTGTTTGGTATCCATCAATAGGTGAAAAAGAAAAGAAAGAGGGTGAGGATTAACCCTTCTCTTGTTTGGTATTAGTTTATTAATGGAAAAGAAATGATTTGGATGGATGGTGTTTTTCATGGGATCCACAATTTTTTCATCCCTTTTTGAAGAGATCAAATTTGACTAACCCCATTATTTTTACACTCAATTTTGACACCCATAAGTTGTGGTGATCAATAAGACAATAAGTGATGATTTGAATTATTTATGTAATGATTTTTTTTTATTACACATGATGAGTTGAAATTAAAATTCATCATATGTCACTTATAAATCATCATTTATCTTAGATGTAATTCTTATTATTTATGTAATAATTTTTTTTATTCTCTTTAACTTGTCTTAATTAGAATTCATCATATTCAACATAAGAATTACCACTTATTTTAGAAGTGTTCATCACATCCTATAAGTATCAAGAGTGAGTGTCAAAAGTGAATCTACAAAAAATATTCTTGAAAATTGACATTCCTATTTTACCCACTTCTTTTTGTAATGATTTTATAATTTGTGAGTTTTGAAGGATAATAAAATAATTTTATATTTATTTACATACATTTTCATTCTTTTCTTTGATGAAACCAAACAAAAGAAGGGAAACCTCATTTCTTTCCCATTGGGTGATTGATGGGACCATCAGTGTATGACAGGATCGATCACAAGTAATAAAAGCGGTGAAACAGGATATCGTTCATGAGGATCGATGGTCAAGTACCAATTCACGAAGTTAGCTACTATTTAAACCAAGATTTGAATTAAAATGGGTTTCAATAACAATAACAAAATCAAAAGAACCAAAAGCATTGACAATATTTTTGGGTTTTTCTAGTTGGCAATTTATCAAACACTTGGTATGCAAGATGAAAAACAATCAATTAATGAAAGAGTTGGGATCAAGCTTCATTTGATTTCACTTGTTGCATATCAATTGGAATTAATACAAGCTACTATTCTATTTTGTTACCGAATTCTCTAATTTAATCAAACCCTAATTCCTTAGGCGATTGACCCTTTGTTCCCAATTAAAAACCCTAATTCCTTAGGTGAATTTAAGAGAAAACAAACATTACGATTTAGAATTCAAAGAGGTAACAAGCAAATCAATGACTATTCCTAGCCTAGAGATAAGCAAGGTTCATAATCTCATAACACAAATCATATATCAAATTTCCATTCAACATACAACCTTAAAATCATTCCAAAGAGGATCAATCCTTAGAAAGCATTAAGAGAAGAGATCATAAACTCAAAATAGAGATAGCAACTTATATTAATTAAATCCAATATCAATAACAATCAAGATCCATCAAAATCCACCTAATCCCAACAAGGGAGAGTTTAGCTAGACATGGAAATAAATGTAAAAACTAGAACAATAGGGAAGAAGATGCAAAACTCCATGGAAGATTGAAGAAAATCGAGCTTCCACTCTTCTTCCCTTCAAATCCACCGTAGAGCTCCCAAGATAGGGTGTTTCTCTGCTCCAAAACGGCTCCCCACTCTTCTCTCCACGCATGACACACCACATTTAGGTCAGAAAATATGAATTTAAACTCGGTATGGGCGCCAGGCGCTGCGTCGTGGAGCGCCCGGGCGCTATATGTCCGTAACGCATTTTTGTCATGAGCGTGAGCGCCTAGGCGCTGATTTGAGCGCCAGGCGCTCAACATCCAGCGTGTCTCCTTTGAAGCTTAAGGGCGCTTAGGCGCTCCTTATGTAGCGCCTGGGCGCTAGGGGCTCAGCAGACTTGCTCTTGATCTTCCTTGGAGGCTTTAAGTCCTCTCTTCTTGAGTGCTTTTCTTCGCCACATTGAGCTTCATCATATTTCTCTTGGTGCCTGCAATCAAAACAACGATAAATGAGTTAAAGCACTAATAATTCTAATCAAAATGAACTAAATCTAACAAACTAACATAAATTAACTAAAAAGACAAAACAAAACTTTTTTTAAGGTCAAAACAACGTCAAAAGTTGGGTTTAAGCGGTGAAATCCCCCTCAAAAGGCTTTGGAAAACAGATAATCTAGCAGATTATCACCACCCCAAACTTAAAACTTTGCTTGTCCTCAAGCAAAAACGAGAATAACAAATAAGCTAAAAGAAAAGACAACTCTACAACTCAAACACCAATCTTTGAACCGAGTAAAATAAACCAAGAGTGTCCCACAACTCAAAAGCATCAAAGTCACAGCAAATCAATTCATACATGCACTCCCAAAAGTAGAATTCTCAATTGTGTAGTCGAAACTCAAGAGGTCAAAATAAGGGACATCACAACCATGCACTGATCAATCACAGCTTGAAAGTTAATGAACATGGCATCAAAATACACATGATAATTGGGTCACTTAAACTCTTGTATTTGGGCTTGTGTTTCCCTCAGTCATCACTTATTGAGTTCACCCTCCTTGGATTTGCTTTTCATCTCAAACAAGCATGCACGCCAATCACAAATGCAACAATCAAAAGGACTTTATTCAGGGTCGCATTGGTGCCAAGGTACAAGGTAGATAAAATGAACATATAAACTGCTACCTTAGAGAGTAAGTGAGCATTGGCACTTCTAACAAAACTTCAATTCACAAATCTCATACCTTTCACATTCTCCTTTTCTTTTATAATTCCCCAAGTAACCTACATGGTCTCAAAGGGGTACTTGATCATTGAGTCAAGTATTTCCCAAGAACTCCATCGGTCTCAAAGGGGTTCCTATTCAACAAGCCAACTTTTTTTTTTTTTTTTTTTTTACAACGGCCACCCCAAACTTAGTACATTGCTAACCCACACCTTCAGTAAATTCAATGCTCAATTACCCTTTTCAGGTGGATAAGACATTCATTATGTTGGCTATGGCATGCTGTATGGGCAAACAAAGAATTCAGTTTATTAGGCACAAAAGGGGCAACACAAAGGAAACAAACATCATTTGGTTGGCTATATGGCTATCTGGCTCAACAACAAAAGCGCCTTTATCATGTCGATGCATTGTGCAAATCACGGCATGCAAATGAGATTCAAGCAAAGCTAGGAGAATAGAGACTCACCAGTGACCTCTCATCAAAGCAAAAATGTTGAAGGCTCAAAACAACTCCCAAGGATGAATTATGAAATCCAATCACAAAAATCACCAAGTACATTAACAACAAGCTATAAGATTTATGCATGGAAGTCATAATCCTCATTCAAGTACCACAATCTGAGAAATAAGCCCATAAAGCTTTCAAGTTTCCCTAACAAAGTGCATGTATGGTTGGTTCACATAACAATGATACTATCAAACATGGGAACCCACAAAAGTAAACTCCAAACAGTTCAACATTGGCTTGACTCACAAAGGCAATAAACTCAAATTAACAAGAAGTTAAAACTAAACTAAGAAATTAAGTAAAATGCATACAGACACATTAAACAAATAAAAATTAAACAAAAATGACTAAAATGAAAAAGTAGAGATAGAAGAGCACGAGCATGGGTTGCCTCCCATGAAGCGCTTGTTTAACGTCATTAGCTCGACGTTGCTTCTCACTCATCAAGGTGGCTTGAAACAGGAGAAGTAGGATGACACTTTTCTTACGTCGGATCTTTGCCTCCATACTTGGTCACCGACCTTGCAATCCCCTCCAAAGGCATTTGGAACTTGACTTGAACATGGGAGTTCGAATAAACCTTAGCATGTGAGATTTCGTCAGCCATGGAGGTCTCAATTTTTCAGCAGATTTCAGCCCAGCTAACTCCTTTTGAGCTTTACCTTGGATGCAATTGACGGGGGCATAGAGATATGATGTTAGTGCAGATTTATCAAAGACATTGATGGTCACCTGGTCTCCATCCACCCTCAAAATCAGTTCACCTCTTGGCACATCAATCAATGCTCCTGAAGTTGCTAGGAATGGTCTTCCTAGAATTAGAGGGATATCAGTATCCTCTTCCATGTCTAAGACCACAAAATCTACTGGAAAGAAGAATTTGTCAACCTTCACTAGCACGTCTTCCACAATACCATATGGATGCCTGACAGATCGATCTGCTAATTGAAGGGAGATCATAGTAGGCTTAACCTCTCCAATCCCAAGTTTGTGCATGATAGATAGCGGCATGAGATTAACACTCGCCCCAAGATCACAAAGAGTCTTCTCAATGTTCACTTACCAATGGTGCAAGGAATGGAGAAACTACCTGGATCTTTCAATTTAGGTGGTAGTTTCCTCCGAATTATAGCACTTTGCACTCTTCGGTAAGTGCCACAATCTCATCTTCCTTGACTTCCTTTTCTTTGACAAAGCAACTCCTTCATAAATCGGGCATAAGATGGCATCGCTCAAGTGCCTCAAAGAAAAGGAATATTAATCATGACTTCTTAAACACTTCTAGAAACTTTCCAAACTGTTTTTTATCTTGTTCCTTTTTGAGTCTTTGGGGAAATGGCAGTTTGATAGTTGGCGGTGGCATCTTCACTGCTTGTTCCTTTTGTGACTCCTTTTCATTAGAGTCATTAGACAAACCACCGTGAGTTACTTCAACTTGCTCGTGTGGCACTTCTTCATTGGTTTTCTCCTCCCTTGGTTGAGGCTCAAGTACCTTCCCACTCCTAGTTGTTATAGCTAAAACATGCTCATTTCCTCTAGGATTCGGGACAGTGTCACTTGGTAATGAACCTGGAGGCCTTTCCGAAATTGTTTTGCAAGCTGGCTCACTGAGTTTCAGATTGCGGATTGAAGCATCCTGATTTCTAAATCCCGCTCTTGTTTCCTCCATAAAATCAGTAGTTGTTTTGACAAAAGATGAGGTTTGTGTAGCCAACTTCTCTAAGGCTAACTCCCAAGAAGCCTTCTTCTCATTAGACTGAGGTTGGGAAGATGAAGGACCTTGATATGATGACTATTGAGGGTGTCCTTGATATCCCAAATCTTTGTCTTGGTTGAGCTTGATTCTCTTGATTACTCCATGAAAAATTTGGGTGATTCCTCCACCCTGGATTGTAAGTGTTGGAGTAAGGATTATTCTCTTTGCCTTGGAGGGTTGCTCATGAAGTTCACTTGCTCTTGAGCTGGAGGTCCAAACATGTTTCCTGGACAATCCACACTCCGGTGTTCACCTCCACGTAAATCACGGGCCAAAGGAGCATTGCGCACCGCATTCACACTAAGAGTATTGACCTTCTTTGTGAGATTCTCAATTTGTTGAGTCAAAATTTTGTTTTGAGCCAACAAAGGTGCATTCATAGAATCGATCTCTAAGTATGACTCTTTCTCCACCCTCCGGTAGTCATTATTGGCCATTATTTCAAATAACTCCCAAGCTTCTTCTCGGGGTCTTATAATTCAATGCCCCACCTGCTGCAGCATCAACCATGGCTCTAGTTTGAGGTAGCATGCCATTATAGAAGCTTTGCACTTGGATCCAGAAATCAAAACAATGGTGTGGGCATTTCCTCAATATTTCATTGTATCTCTCCCACGCTTCACTAAGAGACTTCCCATCAAACTGCCTGAATGATGTGATTTCACTTCGCAACTTTGCAGCCTTGGACGGAGGGAAATACCTTGTCAAAAATTTCTGAACTAAAATTGCCCAAGTAGTTATGCTTCCTCTTGCCAATGAGTCCAACCAGCTCTTAGCTCTGTCCCTCACAGAGAAAGGAAACAATCTCAGACGAATAGCATCTTCACTCACCCCATTGAGTTTCACTGTATCACAAATTTGCAAGAAACCCGCTATATGTGCATGTGGGTCTTCATTGTCAAATCCTCCAAAGTGATTGTTTTGCACCAAATGGAGTAGAGCTGGCTTCAACTCAAAATTATTTGCCTGAACTGGAGGTCTTGTTATGCTCGCTCCACATCCATCCATGTTAGGAATAGAATAATCCATGAGAGTCCTAACAGGTGGTTGTGGTGGTGGAGGATCTACATTCTCTCCATTGTCTGCCATGTCTTCAACAACTGGTTGAATGCCACCCAAATTCCTTCTCCGTTCTCTGGTTTGCTTTCTCAAAGCTCTTGCGGTCTTTTCAATTTCAGAGTCAAAAAGAAGGTTGTCTGGATGAATGGTACCTCGCATACACTTAACACACAATATCAGAGCAAAAATAACTCAATGAAATAAGTAACTAAAGAAATTAAAAACTACAATGAATGAATAAAAAGAAAGAGAAAAGAAAAAAAAATGTTTAAACTAGTGGCTGCCTTCGATATTACCGATATTGGTAAAATCGATCCCCATTAACAAGCGCCAAAAACTTGATGGGACCACGGCAAGTGTACCTGGATCGTCAAGTAATAAAAACGGTGAGAAACCAGGATATCGTTCTCACAGGATCGATGGCCAAGTACCAATTCACGAAGTTAGCTACTATTTAAACCAAGATTTGAATTAAAATGGGTTTCAATAACAATAACAAAATCAAAAGAACCAAAAGCATTGACAATATTTTTGGGTTTTTCTAGTTGGCAATTTATCAAACACTTGGTATGCAAGATGAAAAACAATCAATTAATGAAAGAGTTGGGATCAAGCTTCATTTGATTTCACTTGTTGCATATCAATTGGAATTAATACAAGCTACTATTCCTATTTTGTTACCGAATTCTCTAATTTAATCAAACCCTAATTCTTAGGCGATTGACCCTTTGTTCCCAATTAAAAACCCTAATTCCTTAGGTGAATTTAAGAGAAAACAAACATTACGATTTAGAATTCAAAGAGGTAACAAGCAAATCAATGACTATTCCTAGCCTAGAGATAAGCAAGGTTCATAATCTCATAACACAAATCATATATCAAATTTCCATTCAACATACAACCTTAAAATCATTCCAAAGAGGATCAATCCTTAGAAAGCATTAAGAGAAGAGATCATAAACTCAAAATAGAGATAGCAACTTATATTAATTAAATCCAATATCAATAACAATCAAGATCCATCAAAATCCACCTAATCCCAACAAGGGAGAGTTTAGCTAGACATGGAAATAAATGTAAAAACTAGAACAATAGGGAAGAAGATGCAAAACTCCATGGAAGATTGAAGAAAATCTGAGCTTCCACTCTTCTTCCCTTCAAATCCACCGTAGAGCTCCCAAGATAGGGTGTTTCTCTGCTCCAAAACGGCTCCACTCTTCTCTCCACGCAGCACACCACATTTAGGTCGAAAATATGAATTTAAACTCTGGTATGGGCGCCTAGGCGCTTCGTCTGGAGCGCCTGGGCGCTATATGTCCAGAACGCATTTGCTGTCATGAGCGTGAGCGCCTAGGCGCTTCGATTTGAGCGCCTAGGCGCTCAACATCCAGCGTGTCTCCTTTGAAGCTTAAGGGCGCTTAGGCGCTCCTTCTGTAGCGCCTGGGCGCTAGGACTCAAGCAGACTTGCTCTTGATCTTCCTTGGAGGCTTTAAGTCCTCTCTTCTTGAGTGCTTTTCTTCGCCACATTGAGCTTCATCATATTTCTCTTGGTGCCTGCAATCAAAACAACGATAAATGAGTTAAAGCACTAATAATTCTAATCAAAATGAACTAAATCTAACAAACTAACATAAATTAACTAAAAAGACAAAACAAAACTTTTTTTAAGGTCAAAACAACGTCAAAAGTTGGGTTTAAGCGGTGAAATCCCCTCAAAAGGCTTTGGAAAAACAGATAATCTAGCAGATTATCAGTGATACTAAACAAGGAGAGTAATTACTCCTCCACTCTCTCTTCATTTCATTTCATTTCATTTCTTTTCTAACATGTTCCTTTCCTTTCTTTTCCCTCTATGATACCAAACAAACCCTAATAGTATGCTTAGTATAATGTTTTTGGGTAGAAAGATAAGGAAAAGGGGAAGGATTGCACCTCTCGTTTGTTTGGTATGCATCTGTGAAAGGGAGGGAAATTATTTGGATTTGGAGGGATGAACTTTTTATGGGCTTCACAATTTTTTCATCCTTTCCTTTTTTTATGGAAATGAATGAAGATGAGTTTTTGTGAGTCCCACCAATATATATATATATATTCTTTCCTTTCCTTTATTAAGTTAAATAAAAGAAAGGAAACATCTCTTCTTTTCCATTAGATATTATCAAATAAGAGGAGGATAACTCATTTACTTTTCCTTTCGTTTCATTTCTTTTCTTTTCTATGATATCCCTTCCTTTTTCACCCCTCAATTATACCAAACAAACCTAAAATAAGATCCAAATATCACCAGGGGAGGGGGGAGGGGAGGGAATCACGACATATAAACTTATGTAATGTGGTTGATAGTTCCTAATTAATGCAAAAAGAAAAATTTTACACAAACAAATCCATTTATACTTGGCATATAGAAGTTATCTCCTCTCTCTCTCTGATGAACGATTCCGAATGTAGTTTAGAAGCATGATGATATTTTGGCAAGTGTATTAAGTCACACAAGTAATACAATAGTGAGAGAATATGGTTCCGACAATGATTGATTACTATTGAATATTGATTTCGCTATTTAATTTACTATTTAGACTATCAAATGATATGGAAATTGATTAAGTAACATGAAATAAGTAATTGAAGTAAACAAAACCAGTAGAAGTATTTTTAAATATTTTTAACAAGATAAAATTGTGAAGAAATCAATGGATTAAAAAGCTAGGGGTTGATTATCACTTAACATTCCCTTAATTTCCACAAATTCCAATTAATTATGTTTACTTCCTTCAATTGATGGTGAGAAAACTCTAAAATAGTCAAAACTCAATTACTTGATGAACTAATCCTCTTCCAATTGTCCAAAATTACCAATCTTTTGGTCAATTTCATGCAATTGGAAGGTTTAAGCATATGATTCTCAAATTAGCCACATAATCACCAATACCCATTCCTAGGTATTGACAAATTATGGTGTTAATTTCAAGATCAAAAGTATAGATGAATATCCCAATTCTCAAAATACTCAACAAAATAATCTATAATTGATCAAGTCATAGAAGCATTAAATACATAAATTAACACTCAATTGAATAAAAACAAACATTCATTAATTAAGAATCCATGTACATTAAGATTAGGTCAAGCTAAATCTCCCCATAGCTATAGGAGATTTAGTTACCCATAGAAAAAATAGAAAATAAAAATGAAGGGGAAGAAGGAACTAATAGATCCATAGAGGTGAGAAATGTATTTTACACTCCCTTAGTCTTGGGTCCAAGCTCAAGCTCCCAAAAATGATGGAAAATGGTAAAAGAATGAGAGAAAATGAGATAGAAGAGAGGAAGTACAACCGGTCTCTCTAAAATGAGTAAAACGTATTGAAAATAGTCTAAAAAAAATATTTATAACTGGTCAAAAAGTAATCATGTGCTTCTACACCTTTTTAACTCTGGGCGCCTATGCCCAAGCGTGAATCTCCACACCCCATGGAGCTTGCTATTTTTGAACTGTTACACATTTTAGGAACCCACACTTAGGTATGATAGTTCCACGCCATTGCAAAAGTGCATTCTAGTACACTTGTCTACGCTTAAGCATGAATACACCACTCTGAAGTGTGGTTGCTTTTAAAATTGGTGTTTACTCAAGTATAAAAAATGAATCACTTTAAACATGATTTTAATCAAATTTAAAAATAAATTCGACTTAGCTTTCACATTTTAACCCAATTCAAGGCTATAATAACTCCATTTTGTGGAGTTATCAAAGCATCTATTGAAGCCTATTATTGCACCATTTGATTAAAGGGATCATCAAATGATTGAGATTTCGACGAGTGATACAGAAAACTTTTAAGAAAAAAAATTAACACAAATAAATCCGTGGTCATATTAGAGTATGACCATTTTGTCCGGTAATTCGTGATTAAGACAGATTACCAATTGGTCATATTAGAGTATCCATCCAAGATATTTATAGGTGACATATCATTTCACTAACCAGATAAAATGTGTCTAGTTATTGGAAAAGAGTGACCTGGTAAAAATGAACATTCAAATCTTAGATGAAAAATTAACTTGGCCTGGTAAAAACCACTGGTGCAAATTCAGTAAATTCAGAGAAACGGTAAAACCAACCTAATTAAAACGTTAGAAAAAGGTTAATTCTAGGACTATTCAGATGAAATTAAAAATAAATCAGCTGAATGTGTGAAAGCCAAGTCAGGTTATGTATCAGAAGATGAAAGTCATTTAGAGTCTTAGACATCATTGTTCTTCATTCTCCTGAGACACGGCCTAGTAGTTAAGATTCCTAAACGATAAGTACACAGCATGTTCATCCAAGTATTGAAGTCCAATAATTTACCATGGCGGTGCACATGGCGAGGACATGGAGAAAACTCCACCAACTATCTCTCCTTTTCTGCACAAAAGGAAAAGCTACTGAAGGAAGAAAAGATTCCTCCACATATATGATCATAATGTTTTCTGATTCTGAATGAGGCCAACCAACCATCACTAAAACTTCTATAGGAAAATGACAGCACAGGGACCCGACATTCATGTGCCACGACAATGGCACGAGACAATTTTTACTGTGGAATAGACAGAAGTTGTTGTACATTTGTGGGTCTATAGACGAAATAAGTGGTACCTTTCCTAAGATTGAGCCGTGGATGCTGTCTCCTACAACTTTTTTGTAATTGGTTACCGCCAAAAGAGCAGTGAAATGGGTCATGGGGTTCTGACAGTGGACAGATCGAGACTGTGAGGTTTGACAAGCAAATTGTGCACATATATTAGGCTGCTACTAACAAGCTTTGGTTCACAGGTACGGTAGCCATGGGGGAATTCAAGCACTTTGTAATTGTTAAGTTCAAGGAAGGTGTTGAAGTTGAAGAGCTTACCAAAGGGATGGAGAAGTTGGTCTCGGAGATTGATGCTGTCAAGTCATTTGAATGGTATGTTTTCTGCATTTATCTGTTTGTTCAGCTTGTAGATTGGAGGAGAAAGTAGCAACTGTTTTGAGATGTTTAAAGCAAAAGACACTTCTATAATTTAGTATATAAGACTATAAGCACAAGCAACTAAAGATTTTATAATCCTTCAGTCTTTTTTGGACATCAAATAGAATTCTCATTCATTCTATTTAGCTTAGTACATATATTTCTCATGTATTTACCATCATCATATGCTTATATTTGTCTTAAGCAGGGGACAGGACATTGAAAGCCTAGATGTGCTGAGACAAGGATTCACTCATGCCTTCTTGATGACATTCAACAAGAAAGAAGACTTCACTGCATTTCAAAGCCACCCAAATCACATCGAGTTCTCGGCAACATTTTCAGAAGCTATTGAGAAGATTGTGCTGCTGGATTTCCCATCTACACTTGTCAAGGCACCAGCATGATCCTGAAGATATTCCAGCAATAAAGACTCCATCTTTAAATGTTAAATCTATTTAGTGTATGTAATGTGTGTGCTTGTGTCCGCTATTTGTAGCTTATGGGTTGTTCCTACCAAATCTCGTGCTATTTGAACTCGTAGTATGACTTATGAATGATAAACTCCTTTTGCCTTCTAATTGATGGATAGTTCTAGCAGTTGGTATTTGGCAATACCAATTCTCACCCCGTTTCTACTTCATCCTCATATGTATTAGCACATTTTCTAGGCCCTTAGAAAATAAAAGAAATTAAGACACACAGAAATTGTAACATCAAAAAGCGAAATAAGCATTAAGCCCTACTTTACTTAGTGGCTTTGCCTTGAAAGGATAATGATTGTTCACACTGGGTTTGAGGGATGTGAACAGTATGAGCCCTTTAGGTTCAACTATTAGAAAAATGCTTCTTGCACGTATGCAAGAAACACATCACCTCAACTCTAGTATATGTGATAGAATCAAAGCGTATGTGTACAGAAAATGAGTTAAGACATGTTGTAATCCAATAGTTAAAGCTATATATCCAATTATAAGTGTCTGTGAGTAGATGCACTTAATTATTATCTAGAATAATATTACATACATACATCATTTTACATCTACACAATTTTTATCATTTGATTATAGTTAGTCCTATTTCATTTTTTTGCATACTTACACTTTAATTTTGTCAATTACTCTTAATGTGAGGAGACGTGCTTCTTATTGATTTGCAAGAAATATTATTCTATTATCTATTGGCTTACAGAGGAGTGTGAGGAATGTGTGAGCACGATAGTGAGAAAATGTCATTACTCACTATGAAAACCTTCTGAACAGGCCAGGTCCTAAGTCAACAACTGCATCTTCCACTTTTTGGTTTCTTAGATTGATCAAGTGAACGATTCTGAGAGACAACAAACAGCTGTAGTCAAGGCCTTCATTAACTTTGAGAGAATGACATCACATGCCTTGCCTAAAAGAGCCTAAACACGAAAACCAAGTAAGTTTTTAAGAGGGCAGAGAACGAGAATCAATGGTGCGGGACCATATGGCCCCAAGTTATATCCCATGTGGCCATGTCAAAAAGGCTTGGCAAATCACAAAAAGAAAAGCCAACAGATTCCTGCAAAGCAATATGACCTTTTTCTAGTGGAAAAAAAAGGTCATTATTCATTAACCAGCCAATCAGCCATGGGGGCCAACTTGGAAATCGATTTCAAAGTAGTAGGTTGATTGTCGAGCTCCCAGCTTTATGCCTTAGTGCCTTACTATTTAGTCTCATCCTGAGAGAGAAAACCACATAGGATTCAAAATTTGATAATTTAAGCATTGTGTTTTGCATTTATAGAGAAAAGGGATGAACATGAAGCCAATCAAGAAACTTCATCTTCTTAATTCTTTGCTTGTCTTCAATGTCATATTAGGTAATTCTATGGCCCAGCATAATCATACAAACTACTGTAGTGATATCAGAACTCAAACATCATTCTTGAATTCAAATTCTTCTATATCATCTCTATTAAGTAGCATCACCCTGTGCAGGTCTCAGAACCTCTACTTGAGAACATCTCTTGGCCTTTTCCAAGTTTCTTCAGTTGATTATAATGCTAGATTACTAACCATCTCTCACTCTTGTTCTTCTTCTCTCCAATACATTTCTCCTCTGGCTATCACGGCTGGTTTCCCTTCTCCTCCAGAACCTAACTCACTTCTTCTCTTCAACTGCTCAAGTAGAAGAGATTCTATTTCACCACTTAATTGCAGAGGCTTACATGAATGTGGAGCTGCTGCTTCAACGTCTTCTAGGATTCAAGAGCATGATAAAAAACCTTATTCATGTTTAGTTATTGAAGATCAGCAAGAAGTCCACAAGGATTTTCATCCTGAACATTTGAACTGCTCTCATTACAGCTGGATACATGGAAGTTCTTCAGATGGTGAAACTGAAGGATATAAGTTGGGAACAAGGATGTCTTTTGACATTCCAGATCATGTACAGGATCTTTGTAAAGAGTGTGAAAAGCCTAATGGCAACTGTGGTGTTGGGTTGAAGTGTTTATGCCATGCAAAAGAGTGCAGTGAGTACCTTGATCTCTGACATGTACAAAGCTTTTTTTATTTTGCTTTAATTTATTTTGCTTCCACGCAAATGGCTTGGTGACTCTGATTATGCTTTTGCAGAAGACAAGCTCATCTCTGAAAGTGGGTGCATAAAATCTATTGGTAATGTTCTTTTCTCTTTCCTTTCTTTCATTGGTGCAGTAGCCTTCTTCATGGATGCCTAAACAAGCTTATCTAGGGACTGAATTCTCAGGTTAGAGTACTTTGTTCATTTGTTATTTGCTATGTATGTTATAAACTTATATTCTCGAATCTCATCTGTCGCATGAAACTGGCGCAATTATGATATCAATAAACTTGAAAAGTGGTTGGTATAAAATATTAAACACTCAACAAAAGAAATTGATCTAATATAACAGCCCTAAATTTGATATAATAATAGCTTAGTTTTTATCAGATCAGAACCTCTATTTAATATGATGTGCCAGTTCAATACACTGGCAAACTAGCAATGACATTTCAAATTGTTGACAGTCCATGAAAGAAGAGAAGCAAATTAATGTGCAGATGATTCTTATTCTTTCCCCTATTATTTATCACTAGGCAGTCTAGGCTTGACCATTCAGTTATCCACGATACATATTTGATCATTGAGCACTAACAAAGGAATTAATATGAGTCAGACTAATCGAGGTTAGTCCTGCACAAAATGGATGGTAAAGAAAGTATTAAATATGAAGCATCTATCTATCTGAAGGATTACAAAGCAAGTAGATTGAGATTTCATATCATAAGTAATAGAAGCCATATCCTTTTTTCTTCACAAACTGGATGTACGGACTCCATAAATATGTAAATCTCACTACAAAGCAACTTTTTGAGCCACGAGAAAAGGGGGGTTTAAGCAGATCAGATTCATAATCAGACATTGGAAAAAATATTACATTAGTACTTGTAATCCTTCAGATGAAGACTCTCAGAAGCACCATCTCCTTTATAGGTCCACAAAGTTGATGTATCAGTTAGTATCAATTACTATCATATCTGTATATAAATTAATATCAATTTGTATCTGTGTAATTAATATAATAATTCCTTTTGATTTATACTACACTACTATAAATATGTGAGACCTCTTTGTACATTTATACATTCAGAAATATACAGATCATTCAGTGTCTTGATGTTTTCCGTCTCCGTTTCTAACATGGTATCAGAACACCTTACAAGGAAAGCAGCCCTTGCACTTCTTGCCCTTGAGTTTGTTCAGCATATTCAGACTCAAATTCAAATTCATAAGAAAATTTTTGAAGTCATTAAAAAATACCTTAAGAATTTTTTTGAAGAAGTCATTAAAAAGACCTTAATATATGGTTTTAGAGAAAATTTAGTTTTGATAGGAGTAATGTTAATATACATTGCAGATGATGAATTTTATATGTGACCGCATATTCACAATTCAAAATATAATTTAAAATTATAAGTATGTGTGTACTAAAATTAGTGGTGGATATTGTTCCACATATTAGGCTGACTATGAATTCAAATTTATATTAATACTACTATTTTGATAGAGCCCAATGCCATGTGGATTTATCTATGTAATCAACCCTACCAAATGGGATACGGCTTAGTTGTTATAGTTTTCTTTAAGAGCGTGCTTGACAATGGTACTAGTTGATTGATTCATCTGCTGCCAGGATTCCCTTTACAGGGCTACCAATATAGGCAGCACTAGCAGTAAGCTCATCTGAAGGGGTTAAATAAAGGTCACTAAAAGTCAATTTGATTTCAAGTAAGAAAGGGGGAATAATATAATTGCTGCTACATGAAATACAAGCTAGCTCTTTCTAGTTTCTATGCACAAAGGTGGATCTAATAGCTCATCATGCGGTTACTCCAGTAATACCAGCTAAAATACAATAGCAGCAAGTGAATAAACAAAATTTTCGTTTGAAGAGGTCTACATATATAACAGCAATCATTATGGAAAAGAAATTTGCCTTATCGTTTGGGTATTTTGACTGTTTTCCTGTATGCATAAAAAATTTTAAAGGAGAGACAATGAAATGGCAATCTGAATACTTCATGATAATAATCAAGCACAGACACGAATGCCCAAAAAAAGTTTTGCAACTGAAATAAGTTCTGATAAGATATTAAAATGAGTCTATCTCCACCTTAACCAACTCATAAAGATCGGATTGTCCAAGTTATTATGAGTAATATTTTATTCATATACTCAACCAATATGGAATCTTAATAATAACCAAGAATATTTATAGTCAGATAGAACAATCATAAACCAGAACAATCATCTCATGACAATGTAAACAATAAAAATAATAGTTAAGCAAAATTAACCACTAAAAAGTACCAAACTTGAATAAAGAAACAGCGCAATGTGCAAATAACAGGGAAAACCAAGAAAAATGAACAAAACCCATATAAGAAAATGGAGTGGATTAACGTGAAACCATTAAACCACCGTGATACTTGGGGTAATCGCACTTGCCATTGTGCCAAAGACAGAAGAAATGAACCCAACAAAAACACGACAAGAAAATGGCAACGCATGCATGCGCCAGCTATGTTGAGCCCATCATCGTACTCTGCAAGACCTTCCTAGCAGACCAAAATCTTCACAAAATCTCGTACAACATATTCCTATTAAACTTGGCCTTCTGCATGGCAAAGGAATTGGGCCTAGAGTTGCCCATACAAACTATTCCTATTAAACTTGGTCTTAAGGGATTTTTTAAGGCTGGGCCAATGAAATTAGGTTCAATTCGGAGTGCTAAATGATGCATGTTATTTATTTATTATTATTTTTTAGGATGTATTTGAGACTCGAAGTTAAAGTTTTTTTTTATTAAATTGTCATTTGTGATAAAATTATTTATTAAATTATTTATTATTATTTTTTTAAATTATATATCAAACGTTCATCTTTTTGTCAAATGTGACATTTTTTAATAATTTTTTATCCACGTAGATACGTCACCCTATTTGGGGTATCTTATGTGGATACGTCATCTATGATGGCATTTTTCTTAGCGCAAAATGGGCAAAAATGTCATTTTGCTTGGCACAATTCTTTTATGTAAAAAACGTCACCTTAAAAACATCAGTATCAATTAACTTATTTATAGGTCAAATGTTTATTTTTGATTTGTAACGTAATTAATCTGGGACTTTGGTGTTGACAAGGCAAAACAATTAAGTAAGATAATAAAGTACTTTTATTCAATATGAGACTTTAGTGTTGATAAGACAAATGAATTAAGTAAGATAATAATGTACTTTTATTCTAAGTGAAACTTTGGTGTTTACGAGATAAAGCAATTAAAGTATGTGCCTACATATTGGCTTGGACTCCCCCACCCTCCCCCAAAATATTTTATCTTGACAGTACACGAGAAAGTATTAGATCTTGTTATATAATTGAAGCATAATGAAAGGATACTATTGAAAGAACAAATATTAATATAGAATTGAGTTTATCCAATTAAACATATGTCATAATACTAGAAATTATTGGCGTAAGAACTCAAAATTATTACGCTAAACAGGATGTCACTTTTCAGTACATCTAATCAAATGCAAAACTCAAAATTTTACAATGTGTAAGAATTGAAACTCAACCAAATAGATTGAATAGTTTCCTATTGGCTAGAAGGCCAAATATGAGGATCAAAGGATGAATCATGAAATGGATGATAAGGTACGCCATCTTCTGTTTCTATCAAATTTTTCAAGTTATGCATAAGTCAATTAGTTTACCAATTGGAATCTTAATTTAACACATGTCTTGCCAAGTTATGATAACTATTTTCCTTTGTATACTCAGATACAAAGTTTTTCTTTTTACTGTGACTGATTCATTATGAATAACAACAACATTTTTACCTACTTAGCTTAATGTTACGGTGAATTGTCAAACTGAAAATTGTTTAATCAATGTTTGTTATGCTCTTAATGTTATGGAATTTTTTTTATTTGGAAAATGCTAATAGTAGATACATAATCTTGGGTTGTGGTGAACTGTTACACTTAAATTTTTATCAATGTTTGCTCTCTCTATTTCCAGAGTTATCTCGCCTTACACTATGTTTGGATGATAGGTAATGGGGGGAACGAAAATAATTTTTTATATTTGAAAGTTTTAAAATGTATAAGAACGGAACGGAACACATGGGGAATCATTTCCCCCCTTCTCCCCAAATGCCTAATTTTTGTTCTCCCTAAAATTGAGGTGTAATGGGGGAAACACATGTTCCATTCCGTTCCGTTAATGAATCTTCTAAACAAAGAGGGGGAGAACTATATTCCATTCCATTCATTTCCTTTCCGATTCATTTCCACCTATTCCGTTCCGTTCCGTTAATAAAAAAAACATCTAAATACAGGGTTAAATCCAAGGCCATTGGTGCAAGCATGCATTCAGATTTATTAGTTTATACTTAAGAATTGTTGATTATGGTTACTGGATGTTGCAAGCTCCGTTAAGTGCTTTCTTTCGTTTCCATGACCACACTGTATCACTCAATTCAAGATGCAATATTGTAGTTTTTGGACACACAATCTATCTATATGGTGTGCTTTCAATTTAGTTTTAAACTTTATTTGTTTCTATTTTTCTTTTATAATTTCATATTTGCACTGCTGAGCAAGTATTAGATCTTATTATATAATTTCTAGTATTATGACATATGTTTAAATGGATAAACTCATTTCTATATTAATATTTGTTCTTTCAATAGTATCCTTTCATTATGCTTCAATTATATAACAAGATCTAATACTTTCTTATATTGTCAAGATAAAATATTTTCGGGGAGGGTGGGGGAGTTCAAGCCAATATGTAGGCATCTACCTTAGTTATTTTACCTTATCAACACTAAAGTCACATATCGAACAAAGGTACATTCTTGTCTTATTTAGTTATTTTACTTTGTCAACACCAAAGTCTCACATCAAACAAATGTATATTGTTGTCTTACTTAGTTATTTTGCTTTGCCAATACCAAAGTCTCACATCGACTACGTTACAGATCAGAAGCAAACACTTGACCTATAAATAAACTAATAAATATTGATGTCTTTAGGGTGATGTTTTCTACGTAAAATGTGTCATTTGCATTTGGATGGATTGCGTTAAGCAAAATGACATTTTTGCCCATTTTGCGCTAAGAAAACGTCATCATAGATAACGTATCCACATAGGATGCGTCAAACATTGGTATATAACTTCAAAAGGGTGACATTTTGATAAATAGTTTAAAAAATAATAAATAATTTTAAAAAAATGACAATTTGATAAATAATTTTACCACAAATAATAATTTAGTAAAAACCCGAAGTCAAATTAGGGAAGGAATAAGACACACTTATTATCAAGTGACAATGCGGCCTATTTTAATTTAAAGTTTACTAGAATATATGTGTGTTTTTTTTTTAAATCTTTTTATGCCTTTTTCTCATATATAATTTTTATTTTCGAAAAGGCCTTGCACAAAAATAAAAAATTAAACCACACAAATTAATTAAACAGAAAGACATCAAGTTTATTTAAATAAAAAGACTTAATACAGTGAAATGAAGAGAGAGAGAGAGAGAGAGAGAGAGAGAGAGAGAGAGATATTTATTTTTCTAAAACACTTCGAATAAAATTGGTTAACAAAATGATTTAAAATAGACGAACCAAACTATAATATACAATATATCAAATAGCTGTAAGAAAATAATTCTCCATTGTTTTTAAGAATTAGCATTTTAAAATTAAAAATAACTTGTATCTATATATTTAATTTAAAAATATAAACTATTCAACTTTAATGGATAAATTAATAACTTAGTCATTCAAATTATTATTAATGTGCAATTTAACCCCTGAATTTAACTATTGTACAAGTTAGTCTATGACCTTACTAAACTTGTATCGAGTTAGTCTTTCTTAAGGATTTTAGTGAGATACAAAAAAGACCAAGTTGATACAAATTTTTATAAATTTATGGACTAAGTTGATATAAATTTTATAAATTAAAAAATTAACTCATACGCATAATTAAATTTAGCGATTAAACTATAAATATAGAATAATTTTATGAACAAAGTTAATACTTAAACTTATTAACCTAAAAATTATATTAGTCAAAAGGTGAATCTTGATAATTATGTAACTTTCTCTTGTGATTTCTTTTTGGTTGCGTGAGCAGATTGACATATGAATATTCATTTCAATAGTAAATGATGTGATGTAAAAAATTGTATAGAGAAAAAAAATGATATGAAAAAATTAAGATTAGAGCAGATTTCTAAAAACTACATTTTTGACTTATTTCATCGCACGATAGGAGCTAAAACCATAAGCCATTAGTATTGAGTTAATTTTGTGGCTTCTACAGCCCTTATTTATACTATGGTCTACTTTAGACAATAAGTTTGGTTATAATTTGTCATTATTAACCAGCTTGGTGTGAGAGATATATTTGGTGGAAAAATACTATAGATCGGAACCATTTAGAAGTTGAACTGGAAAACCTTGTGCCTGTAGAAAAAGAATGGAGGAGGCGTTCTATGACCATTAAATCATCCTTATTTTCAAGGGTCTTTAAATTAAGGTAAGCACTTCCTTAATAAAATCTTCATGAAAACTCCTATGGGGTTTAATCCTTCCTAGGCTCAAAAGAGCTTAATCACTTGACTTGAAGAGAGAAAAATTTAGGAAAAAGAGGTAATGGAGGGTGGTTCATTACTTTATGGAATATCCATGGGTTCTCTCGGGTTGGTTTCTCAGTAGTGGGATAGTGAAAATGGTGCTTGGAAGTAGCCTTTGGCTCATTCGTTTTACAAGTGAGGTGGCTAGATACGTTGTACATGGTAACGTGCAGCTGCTTCCCCTCCGTGATGATGGTTTTATAACCTCCTTTCACAAATGGAAATAATTATCTTATATTTCTTTTACAAGTATAAGTATTATTTATATTATTTTTAATAAATATGATTAAATAAAAAATAATAAAAAATATATATATATAATAAATAATATTAAATAAAATATAAAAATATATATATATTACTGAGAGTCAAAGTTGCCGACCAAAATCATTATATTTATTTGGCGTTTGTTGCATGATTGTCTTGCTGTGAAGAGCTGTTCACACGCCGTTTTACCATTAGTGGATGAAAGCTGTCCCAATCACAGTAAGTTTGATGACTTCTCTTAAAGATGACTCTGAGCGTTACAAATACAGTGGCCACTTGGGCCGGTGACAATTGAGTTGCAAACTAATTCATGACTAATAAGTTTTTAACCAATAAATTGTATGAAAAATGCATGCACTCTTAGTTTTTCCACTATTGGAGTTGAAATACCTCGCTAACTACAGATGTTATGCCAAACTGCAATTGAGAGATTCTTATGTTGAGTAATTGTGTAGACAAAATTAATGAATAGTTGACATATCGTTATTTTAAAGAGGTTAAACTAAATAATTAGTTCTTATAATTTTAATTGATTTAAATTTTGGTTTATAATATATTTTAAAAAAAATTGGTTTTTACAATGTCACTAATTTATATTTTGATACTTCAAAAATTAATATGTTAATAACTTGAAACAGTAAAAACTAATTCTTAATAAAAAAAATAGAGTCAATATCTGAATAAATGAAAACTATAAGAACTAAAATTATAGTGATTAATGGTTTACTTTAACATTTTAAATAAAAAAAATTATATAACATTGAAATCTAAATAATAAATTAATATAAAATGATAATATTTCAGCTGTTCTAATTTCAAACTTCAATTAGAAAGGTTGGTTTGCTTCACATGTTGGGAAATGGTGGACGGACTTATGATCAAACACTCGTGAAATGAGCAGGTGGGATCAACCTATGATAGAAATTGACTAAATTGATTAAGTTAGACTAAGTTTTGCTTAAATAAATCCGAGCTTATTTTATAAAATGCTAGTCTCAGTCAACTTGTCATTTATTATAAGTTTTTTTTTTTTTGGGTTTGATATTGCCATTTTGTAAAAATATATACAAGTTTTGTCTAACCGAAAAATATTTAAAGGCTTATATTATATAAAAGTCTTTAAATAATTAAGAAATTTTTTGACTTTTTAAATTTTAATATATATATATATATAAATTATAAATTTTTAATTATATATTTAAATAATAAACAAATAAGCCTTAACTAAATAGATTTTTTTAAAGAACTAGGTCTTAACTTACTTATTTAAATAGACCTTATGAAAAAATTTAAGTTAGCTTATTTGCTAAATATGTTATCTCAAAACAAATTAAAAAATAACCGTAATTCTCTAATAAACCATTGACCTATGAGATATTAATAAATAATTGCTAAATAATTGACAAGTTATTATTTTAAATTATAAAAATATTTTTGAGATACAAAAGCTTATTTAATTATCTAATATTAATTAGTTTAATATACCTAACTTATATATATTGTGCATACAAGAATTTCAAGCTTTTTTTGATAAGTAAGAATTTCAAGTTTCAACTTATGGATTCCCACCCTAGAGCACAACCCCATCAATTATTGGTCGGCTGTTCCAACCTTGGAGAATGTAAATCAGTCTGATGAATTTATGTTAGTAATCATTGTTCCTCGCTCGAGATAGTGCATTCAGACTAGGAGATTCCTTTGTGCTTTTGTCTTCCATGACTTTTCTTCTTGATAATGGAATATACTCTTATATTCTTATACACATATTATTTTATATTTATATATTTTTTATTATTTAATTATAATTAATTTTACTTTATTTTTTACATATACTTACTTCAATTGTATTACCTATAATAATGTGATATGATGTGATTTTTTTTTATTATTATTATATATAACAAGCATTTTTCTCTCTGATCTTTTTAAAAATTTCAATTTTCATAATAAATTATTCTTAATTACTTTAAAAATAAAATATTAAATATATTTTTGAATTTTTAAATATCATGTATTTTTATTTTTTATTTAATATTTTTTATTTATTTCTTAACATGTGTTCTAAAGACACATATTAATAAAATTCTTATAAAATTTAATCCTCTTGTTTAATTTTTTTTCCCATTTCTTTTAGTTCAAATCAAATACTATGTCAAAAAAAAAAATCAAATACTATTAATTATACTTTTCCAATATTTTTTAAAAAATATTATATGTATAGACTTTTTTTCTACAAAAGCTACATATATTTTAAGAGAGCCATTGATGATTTTAAATAACAAAAAAAAAGAGAAAAAGATATAAAAAAATGAATGACGAAGATTAAATATACGTAAAATCTATATAAAATAAAAGAAAATGATTTGGGTTTGTAATATTACTTTATTTCTTTTTGTATGAAATAAACACAGCTCCTTATAACATGTGTGACATAACTTTAGATCATTTAATTCGTGATCACATTCTTTTCTCCTAGAGACTCTTTTCTCCCCCATAAGAAAGATGAAAAGAAATAAAAGATAACGGATTTGAAATATTTATATATGAAAGAGGATCGGTTTACATTAGTGTAAGTCTTTTTTGACTTACATTTATTTTTAACTGTTAGATCCACTTTTATTTAATAATTGAGATTATTTCGTTAAAAGTAACCATTAGATGAAAATGAATCTAATAGCTGAAAAAGAGTGTAAGTCAGAAAAGATTTACGCTGGTGTAAATTGATCCTGTCTCTTTATTATATTGTGAGAAATAATACTATATACATATATTTCCATAGAGGAGGATCGGCTTACACCAGTGTAAGTCTTTTTTGACTTACACTCATTTTCAACTGTTAGATCCACTTTTATCTAATGGTTATTTTTAGTGAAATAATCTCAACTATTAGATGAAAGTGAATCTAACGGTTGAAAATGAGTGTAAGTAAAAAAAGACTTACACTGGTGTAAGTTGATCCTCTCTCATTTCTATATATATCATTTCAAAATTCAAAATTATATATATTTTTATTATTTAATTATAATTAATTTTATCTTATTTTTTATATACTTACATTTCATTTCTATCATTTACTCCATAATGTAAGAAATGTGAATCAAATGTGATATCCATTAAGCATTTTCCTATCGTGAGTACTCCAAACACTATAGGCACAAAGATTGACACATGATAATCTGATAAAATTTCAAGTGTCTTAGTATATAAAAATTTGTATATCTTAATTTGAATGACTCTATTTTAATATGCATGTTCTGTCTTTCATAACCAGTACTTGATTTTTGGAGAAATTTTATATAAATTTGAAGTATTCAAATACATTAATCTAATCATATTATGAATAAATAAATAAATATTATAATTAATTAATAATCCAACTTAAATACTTTAGTTTTATGCAATAATTTTTTCAACAAAGAGTAAAAGGAAATATTCTTTTAAACTCCAAGAGTATTATATTGTTTCAATAGAATTATAACATGTGCTCCTTTATAGTTATAGAAGTAGTTAGATTGAACTTTTAAATAATTTTATATTAAATTTGAACAATTATAAATTTATTTAAAATAAAATTTTAAGAATATTTTAAAATTTTTGAAATAATGAGTGGGGATGTTACTGTACTAAAACCAAGTCACCCCCACAAAGTTAATATAATTCTAATTTTTATACATTATTTTTTTTACAGTATTTTTTATATTATTTTTTATATTATTGATTATATCATTTTTTTATCATTTTATCTTATTTAATTACATTTATTTAAAATAGGTGCAAAAAGAATATATAAAAAAATGATGTATGAACATTATTTTTTAATTTAATATGAGTTTGAATTAATTTATTTTATATTTAAAATATTTTATAATTAAAAATAATTTTAAATAGCTTACGAAAAACAAGGAATTATTTCTTAAAAAATAAGGATTGCGAATATTGCTTTCAATATACTCTCTAGTTAATTTCAAAGTCTACACTCTACAGTAGAATTGAATCAAAAGACCAAGAAATTCTTGGACAGAAACCTAACAAATCATATTTTTACAAATCAAATAACAAAATAACAACACAATAAGAATGGATCTCACAAATCAATTCAATAATTAAGAAACTATTTTTAAATTTTATGGAATTAAGAAGCTAAAAATATATATTATAATATTAAACCAACTGGCAAAGTGGTATTGTGTCTGCCATGATTTCTGCAGGCTTCAATCACGCACCTCCATCCGTTTTGATCTGGCAAGCCCATTTCCATTTCCATCACAACATCTCAACAAACTCCAAACATGTTGGAGCCATCATTGGCGGAGGTGCGGCGAACTTGAGCTTGTGTCGCCGGGAGAAGCGGAGATCAGAGCTTGGTGGTACCATGGGTGATGGCTCCTCCGAGTTGGGTAGAGATAGAAGCAAAGCCGCTGGGCATATGTGGGAGGATCTGACGCCGTCGACCATCACTAGAACCCCAAAATGGAGGAGGAGACCACCACATTAGGCTTCTGTTTTTTAATTATTGAAGCAAAAATTTTCATAAAATTTAAACAAAGAGCTTCTGTTTGTGGCTTGAAGCCTGCAGAAACCGTGGCAGATAACCAGATAGAGAAAACCACCTTGGGGTTGTTTTAATATTATAATATATATTTTTAGTTTCTTATAATTCCATAAAATTAAACAATAGTTTTTAATTATTGAGTTGGCTTTTGGGTTCCATTTTTAATGTGTTGTCATTTTATTATTAAATATGTATAAATATGATATATTAGATTTGTGTTTAATTAGAGAAATTCTTAAATAAATATTATTTATTTTTCATCTTTTAAATATTTTATTTAATAATTAACATATATAAATATTTTAAAAAAAATTAATACATTTATAATGTGAATCACATAATTTTATATATATTTAGTATTAAATAAAATATTTATAATAAGCACCGCCTACTCAAGAATCTCTTGTCTAACTAACTATTTCTCCATAAAAATAGAAAAAGCATGCACAACTCACGGAATTGGAAACATAAAAAGGAAAGAACATTGAATCCAGAATAATGCTTTTTGACACTTCTCTATGTCTTACATCTATTCATATAAGTATCACGTAGTTGATTTAGAATACGAGTATATAAAAAACAAGTAAATATAATTAAATGATAAAAATTATATAAATATAAAATAATGTATATATAAATATATGCAAATAGCATTGTTCATGAATCTAATGAGAATATTTTAGAAATTTTTAAGATAAAATTAACACGCTTATATATCCGTAGTTAGTTAAAATTTACATAATACACAATTGTGAAATTTTTGAAAGATAAATAATGTATACATCATTTGTTCACTACATTTATATAATATAACGATCAATCCGTGTTTTTCTTTCCAATCCAATATATATGAGATTTAATTTAAATATATTATTAATATAAAAAAATTATAGTGATGTATTATCACATTATTTAATAAATTTAATATATCATGTAATTATTAATATAATCAAATTTATTAAATAAAATGTCAATATAAAATTAAATTATTATAATATAAAAAAGTTTTAAAAGTATATTAAAATTAAACTCACAATAAACTCTAACATGTTTTCAAAACAAGATAAGTCCTTGTTCTATACCAATCACTGTATAACACCTCAAACTTCAATTATGTAAGTCATCCGTGTCTCTTACACTAACAACGTTCTTAATAATATAGCTGAGGTAATGTATATAATAAATGTTACAATTTTTATATTTTTATATCAAATAAATATATATATATATATATATATATATATATATATATATTTTATATTTTATTTAATATTATTTATTATTATTTTTTTATTATTTTCTCTCATTTAATTACATCTCTTAAAATAAATGTAAATAATAATACATTTCTAAAAAAGAATATAAGACTACCATTTTTCTAAATGTTACATAACAAACACTTTTTCTTGATTCAGGAGGAAACTACTGCCTTGATGTATTGACACCCTGCAATAGTATAAGCATAAGCTATTTCGCTTAAACTTAGGATCAACTGATTACAACAGTATCAGCAAAATATAGTACAGTTCATAAAGATTATTAAGATAAAAAAAATAATTTTTTAACCAAATTAGTCAAAATATTTCACTCATTAATGTTCAAACTACGTGGATCATACTCGTTCAAATACACATGATGATCTCTAGCTATTTTACTATTCATTTCATGATTGTACCGTTATCAATATCAATTCTGCAATAATTTAGTTATATTAAAGTGAGTTTACACGTGACATCCCTAAACCGTCATAGCCTAATTAATATTCGGTTATAAACTTGGTTTATTTTTATAAATGATTGGGGTAGAAGGCTGTGGATTATCCTGTACTTAAAACATGATAGACTAGTCATAATTAAAGTAAGTTGTATTGGACCAATCATATAAGTCAACATCTACGCTAGGTACGTAGGCCTACCTCAGAATGTCAGTATAATGAAAATTTAGAATGACTCGACTGAAGTATGTTAGCAATACTTGACCGATCTATACCTGAATAGATAACGGCTCGACAAACACGTGCTCAATGTAATCCGTCAACAGTCGTTCGGTGTCATCATGACTAATAGTCGTAAACGGTTTTATGTCATAATGATCGAACAAAACATAATCTTAACATTCATAACCCTATATAGCTTGAACGAAGAGTATCCAAAGAGTCAGTCCTCGGATCTCTATATAAACATGTCTGATAGTTAGGTCGAGCATGTTCCATTTTTACTTAACACTCAAATTAGCTTTTACATACTTTGCGATCACTCTGCTGACCGACCTAGGTGCTCTTGTCCTTGCTTTTGCCACGTCCGCAAGTCTCTAGCAAGTCCAACTTTACCAATCGATTTATACTGACTTAGGTCCCAGTCTGTACCCAGAACATTTGGCGCCCACTGTGGGGTCAGGTAAAATTGTTGTACTCCACAACCAAACAATCTTCCTTTTAGCCAATCCATAAAGCTTTCAGCTAACCATCACACCATAATATGGCCGCCAACGAGAACAACATCTTCAGCGAGGTCACTCACAGAAATTCTCTGGCCAATCCCATTAAGGTACTTTTGCAAGCCATTAGGGACATGAACAATCGAATTGACCAGATTGCGAACAGGGACTAACATCACTCGGAACCTGAAAGGGTGAATAAGGAAAGGAAAGTCAAAAGAGTGACATAAGAAGATACCGTGAACAGAGAAGTCTGCCAGCAACCTAGCATTCCTCAGGTGGTTGACTGAGAAGTCCGACGATAAACAAACTACCCTCCACCTATTGCTAATCACCCTTTCTTTAATTTTATAATATTTATCCCTCTTTCGGATGGTTTCCGACTTCCGAAGATAGAGCTCTATGACGGAACAACTGATCCACAAGAGCATCTAACAATGTTTAATTCAATTATGCTTCTGAATAGAGGAACTGATCCAAGTAAGTACTGATATTTCCAGACGACTCTAAAGAAATCAGCTCTACTATGGTTCTCGAGCCTTAAAGCAGGTTCAATTTATGATTTTTTTTGAATTGTCAATCAAGTTTCGTAACCATTTTTTTATTAGCAGGACTCATCAGAAGACCTTGACCAACCTTATTAACTTGAGGCAAGGTCAGGATGAATCCCTTAAGGAGTTCATGAGGAGATTTGTAGAAGAAGCGATCCAGATCAGGGATCTTAATCATGTTGTGTCCTTACATGTCATCATGGAAGGAATGCGACCAGGACCATTCGTAAACTTTTTGACCAGAAATCACCCTTGGACTTGGACGATTTACGGGCCAGATTCATGGGATACATAAATATGGAAGAGATAGTTATTACAAGGAGGCAAATAAAGCAACGATTTTCCAAACCAAAGGCTAGGGAAAGGAGTAATCCCCGTATATCCATCCGACCGATTGTTCAAGACCGACAATATGGGAGGCGAGGGCTGGATTGAAGAGGTAGACCTATGGTGAAGAAGGACAGAACAGATCGATCTAACCGAAACACTCGGGTGGTTACAGATAGGATGCAACCCTAGTATGGTGAGTACACACCATTAAATACCCGTTAGGATTAGATATTTAGAGAAATCTACAACACTCGTCTAATCCGGCCCCCAAGAAATGTTGAACAACAAAGGATTCCACCCAATACTGATAGAAGCAAGATGTGTGAATTTCACAAAACATATGGGCATACTACTGAGGAGTGTATTACCTTGAAGAATATAATCGAGCAATTTATCCGAGAAGGACACCTCGAAAAATACATTTATCGTCGTAGGAATCGGAGCAGGGAAGCAAATGAAGGGAATCAATCTGGGCAAAGGAGCCCAAGTCCAGATATGAAGAAGAAGGCAGTTATGACGACCTCTAGCTCTCGGGATCAACCCATTAGGGGAGTCATCGATTCGATAGTTGGTGGGTTTACAGGTGGTAGGAGCTCGAACTCATCTCGGAAACTCCATATCTAAGCAATAATGTTAGTAAGTTATTCTTCGTCAGTGCAGGATAAACAATTTGAAGACGGACCAATCATTTCATTTTTGAATAATGATTTTTTCAGATTGGATGAGAATTTGGATAATCCGATGGTAATATCCGTCATAGCTAGAAATTTCCAAATCAAAAGAGTTCTGGTTGATCAGGGGAGTTCGGTTGATGTGCTCTACATGTCTACACTCCGAAGACTGCAAATATTAGGGGAGGATTGGACTATTTTCAACGGGACTTTGGTCAGATTCTCCAGGGAACAAGTAAATGTCAAAGGATACATTGATCTTCAGACTACTTTTAGGATAAGTACTCTACTTAAAACTGTTCCAGTTAAATATCTTGTAATAGATTGTTATACCCCTTATAATGCTACTCTTGGGAGACCTTCTCTAAACCTTCTTGGGGTTGCAGTTTCAACTCTTTACTTAACAATGAAGTTCTCAATCTCCAAGACTAAGGTCGAATAGTCCATATAGATCAGAAATAGGTCATGATTTGTTACAATAAGATTTGAAACCAAAGCCAAAGGAGCCGACCAACGTGGTGGACCACAGGCAACCGATACATAGTGTTAACATAGCTGAGTTGGATCCGAGTGATGAGTAGGACCGACCCCAATCGATTGAGAAACTATAGACTGTCTCTTTTGGCCCCAAGTAACACACATTGGGGCTCACCTTCCGACTGACTTGAAATAAGAATTGAAGGAATTGTTGAAGAAAAACTCTGATATTTTCGCATGGACAATGGTATATATACCTGGAATAGATCTAAAAATTATCTCTCACAAGTTTTCCTTAGATACAAAATTGAAACTTATTGCTTAAAAGAAAAGAAAGCTCGGTGCGGAGAGATAGAAGGTCGCTGCTGAAGAGACAAATAAGCTTTTGGAATCCGATTTTATTAGGGAAGTAGAGTATACTACATAGTTGTCCAACGTGGTTATGGTGAAGAAGTCTTCGAAAAAATGGAGAATGCAAAGATTTTACTGACCTCAACAAAGCTTGTCTGAAGGATTCTTATCCACTTCTCAGCATAGATCAGTTGGTAGATGGGGCTTATGGTTACTAGTTTTTGAGTTTTATGAATGCTTATTCAGGATACAACCGAATTCGAATGTATCTAGATGATGAGGAAAAAAGTGTCTTTATCATTGAATTTGGGAACTTTTGTTACAAAGTAATGACTTTTGACCTTAAAAATGCCGGAGCAACTTATCAACGACTAATGAACAAAATTTTGAGGAGCAGATCGATATGAACATTGAAGTATACGTCGACGATATGGTGGCTAAGACCCCAGTCAACAGAGACCATTGTTCCAACCTCACTGAATGCTTCCCTCAGTTAATAAATTATAACATGAAGTTAAACCCAGAAAAGTGTGTGTTCGGGGTTCTGGCAGGAAATTTTTTATTGTTTCCTACTCACTAAAAGGGGAATCGAGGCTAACACGGACAAGTGCAAGACCATAATGAACATGAGGAGCCCAACAACGATCAAAGAAGTGCAGAGACTGACAGGGAGGATCGTTGCCTTATCAAGGTTCCTCTCAAAATTTGTCGACCAAGCATTAGCATTCTTCCAGTGTCTCAAGAAACCGAAGCATTTCCAGTGGATAGAAGAATGTGAAAAAGCCTTCGAGGAGTTAAAACATTTTCTGGTCACCCCACCAATCTTGACTAGACTCAAGCAAAATGATAATTTATTTCTATATATTTCAGTTTTTGACCAAGCATTGAGTTCATTTTTGGTCAAAGAGAACGAGAAGGAGCAACACCCAATTTATTTTTTCAGTCGAGTCTTGCAAGGACCGAAAATTTGATATAAAAAATAGAGAAGTTGGCACTCACTCTAGTGGTGACAACCAGAAGACTGTGACAATATTTTCAAAGTCATTTGATCATTGTTAGAACCGACTAACTAATTAAACAGATGCTCAGAAAGACAGAAATTGCAGGTTGGATAATCTCGTGGTTGGTAGAGTTATCCAAATTTGGTATCCATTATCAATCGAGAGGTTTGATCAAATCCCAGGTATTGTCCTACTTTTTGATTTAGTTATCTTCACCTTTCCCCCATGATTCGAACAATGACACGTGGTATTTCTTTGTCGATGGAGTTTCCAATGTCAAAGGAAGTGGAGCAGGAATCATTTTGGAGGGGCCTAATGAAGTGTTGATAGAGTAGTCCCTGAAGTTCAACTTCCAAGCAATTAATAATCAAGTTGAGGCCCTCATTGTCGGTTTAGCATTGACTGCAAAAATGGGAGTGACCTGACTCATTGCTAAGTCAGATTCTCAATTAGTTGCAGGATAGGTTAGAGGAGAATTTCATACCAACGATCCTCAGTTGCTAAGTATTTAACAAAGGTGCAAAATGTCATCGAAAAATTTTAGCACTTTGAGATTTTGCACACCCCAAGGGATCAAAATGCTCAAGCTGGTCTGCTCTCAAAGTTAGCAAGCACCAAAGGACCAAGAAACAACTAATATATTATTCAAGAAGTCATTGAGCAACCAACTATTGAGATTGAAGAATCTTTCGCCATCAGCAATGACTTGAACTCATGGATAAGCCCAATAATCAAATACTTGTGAGATAGTGAGATTCCAATCGATGTTAAAAAGGTAAAGAAGTTACAAAAATTGGCAAGTTGTTACACTCTGATTAGTGGTGAGCTATTCAAGAGAAGGTTCTCACTTCCTTTCTTAAAATGCGTCACTTAAGATCGAATTCAGTCAATGATGCAAGAACTCCATGAAAAAGTATGCAGTAGTCATATTAGTGGACGATCTTTAGCATATAAGGTTTTGCAGGCCGAAATTTATTGGCCAACGATGAAAGTTGATTGCTTGAAGTACGTTCAAAAGTGCGATAAATGCCAGAAATTTGCATATTTACATAAGGCTCCATTGAAGAACTTCACAACATAGAGACTTTGTGGCCATTTTTGCAGATGGGGAATTGATTTGCAGGGGCCCTTCCTTATGGCGACCAGACACTTAAGGTATATCATAGTTGTGATTTATTATTTTACAAAATGGATTAAAACTGAACCTCTTTCTAGTATAACTTCAGAAAAGGTTAAAAAGTTTATCTAAAAAAATATTATTTGTCGTTTTGGTTTATCATATTCAATTGTGTCTGATAATGAAACTCAATTCACTAACGAAAAATTCTGAGAGTTCTATTTGAAAAATAGAATAAAATAAGTGTTCACCTCGGTCGGGGACCCTCAGACAAACAGTTTAGCTGAGGTAGCAAACAAGGTTATTTTGACTGGGCTAAGAAGAAAGCTGGATCGTGCCAAAGGTCTTTGGCTATGAGAATTACCGAGCATCCCTTGGGCATATCACACCACGCCTCAGTCATTAACCCAAGAAGCATCTTTCTGACTTACTTTTAGTGTTGACGCCATGATTCCAATCGAAGTTAGAGAACCAAGCTTCAGAAGGTCGGCCTTTAATGAGGAAGTCAACGATGAAGCCAGAAAGACCGATCTGGACTTGTTGGAAGAAGAAAGAGAAATCATTAGGAAGTTGCTAAAGCCCGGGCATCCAGGAAGTACAATTAGAAGGTTAGAACAATAAAATTAAAGGAAAGGACTTGGTATTACGAAAAATCAATGATTCTAAAAGATTACTCAGTGAAGGAAAGTTATCAGTCAACTGGGAGAGACCTTTTTGAATCCTCAAAGACATTAGTGAAGGAGCTTATAAGATCGGTGACTTCAATGGGAATCTACCTCCTACAACTTGGAACTCAGCTTCTCTTCGAAAATATTTTAGTTAAGTCTACTTTTTTTTCGTATGTATTTTCGTTTAGTTTTTATGATTGATGTACGGGAGTTAAGGTAGTGTACTCTTTTTCCTTATCAGGATTTTTTTAACTGGGTTTTGCCTGAAAGGTTTTAACAAAGCACACATTTTAACTGTGATCTATTACTTTATCTTAACTTACAATTCAGAATTTAGATTACTCAGGTATTTTGATGCCTTAAAATCGATCGTAGATCCAATATGATCAAGATCAATCTTAACCAGCCTAAGAGCTGATGCCAGTCACCAGTCAAAGATCGAGGAAAACCAGCATGTGAGCTAATGTCGGTCAAAGACCAAGGAAAACCAGCCTACAAGCTGATGTCGGTCAAAGATTGAGAAAAACTAGCTTGCGAGCTGATGCCGATCAAAGTCTAAGGAAAACCATCCTACGAGCTGATGTCGGTCAAAGATCGAGGAAAACCACTTTGCGAGCTTATGCCAATTAAAAGACAGAGGAAAAGCAACCTACAAGCTGATGCTAGTTAAAGACCAAGGATAACTGATCTACAAGTTGATATTGGTCAAAAATTGATTCATGCCCAAATCCAATGAAATAATTTGGCAACTGCTGCCATCAATAATCGACTCAAAGTGTTATCGGAACGCCTCATGAAAAGCGTTTGATGTCGCGCCATGGAAATCTATCTAGGGCCAGTTAAAATTGGTATTCCCGATCGACGTTATCAAAATATAAAATGTTATAGTATTATACAGACAAATTAGTTAATGCTTGTTACTCGACTGAAGTTATGAACCTTTGTTGAGTGTTAAAATAGAAAAATTAAATATAAAGTCTAATCAAATAAAAAATTTAAGAGCATTCATTTCATAAAGCAAAACAAACGCACAATTTCTGGAAGAATTCATTACAAAAGAAAAATTGGATTACACTTATAAAGATCTTTTTTACATTTCTTTGTCTCCCATCCTGACTTCTTCCTCTTCGTCTTCTTCTTCAACGATCCGACCGTTGACAACTTATTGGAAAAGACCCATTTCACCAAGACGGTAATCAAAGACCCCATTAGGGTTTAAAAGCATGGCTTGCTTAAGGCAAGTCTCATAATCAGTAACTCTTTGGTTGGTGATTTCATCTTTTAGCCCTTCCAGTTCGATAAATAACTTGTTTTTTCCATCGAGTGTTTCTTTAAGTTCTCGATCAGTATTGGTTTTCTCCCTCTGGGTGGCTGAGAAGTTCTTTTCAACCTTTTTTTTTTCTTTTTCTAATAACTCCCATGATGACTCAAGACCTTCAACATGACACACTTTGGATTTTAGAGCCTCTATTTCTTTCTTAAGTTCGGAAACATTGGTTTGATAAGACTTTTGAGTTTTTTCCATTTTCAGCTAGAAGAGATGATTAAAAGATGATAGCTTCTTCTTGGAGTCTTCCAATTCTAGTTCGGTCGATCGAATGACACTGATAACCTGAAGAAGTTGTACCTCTGCTCATCGACAAAGGCTAATCTCACTAACTTTCTCTTTCCACTTTTTGTCATCAGGAAGCATTATATGAGTATCCACCAACGACCCGAATGGGAAATTGAATGACCACAAGGAAGATGCATTTGTTCCAGCTGCAAAATCACTCAACCCTTCAAAGGCAACTCGGAGCCCCGAACTCTGAGAGGAAGAACCTTCATCTACTGGTCAGGGTTCCCCAGTCATAGCATCTGACTTTGTCTTTGGGCTATTTTTTTTATCCTCCGACTGATGTCTCTTTCTCACTATAGGGTCTGATTTTGTCTCGGAGGATTCAGGTTTAGGAATGACGTTGATAGGAGCCACCCGGTGAAGGACATTGTCGGCAGGAGCAGGATTAGGAGTCTCCTCATTCTTCAACTTCCTTAGACGCATTTGCATTTCTCGAGCACTTATCTTTGGAGCCATTGTTCCTACAATAAGATGAAATAGTTAAATATATTATTAATAGAACAAGTTCAACAATGTAATAAAACAACAAGACTTATGCAGAATTTTGGAAAGCTCGGTCGGATTATGTTTGAACTTTATCAAAGAAGCTATATCCAGAACAGAAGCTTCCTCCAAGAGGTCGATTAGAGCTTGGCCTTCTAACGGTAGGCTTCTATATTCCACACCCAGTATAGGAATTAGATTGCCTCACCAGTATAAAGGAAACTTCTCCACTCCATAACGATCAAGGAAGAATGAAAGAATGGTCGGGGGAGAACTCACTCGAAAAAATTTGGTCATAAAATTTTTATACGATGAATCAAAGGCAAAAAATAGTCTCTTTCAGGGATGACTATTAATTGACACCCAACCCTCTTATTGACCTTTTTATATTGAAAAAGAAAAAAGAACACTCTAACGCTCGGTTCCCAACCGAGGAAGTATACCAACACTTCGAAAGCTCTAACAAACGCCTAACTATTAAGATGAAGTTGGGTCGGGGTGTCGTTTAGTTTGGATAGAACCTCATATTGGAGGTCCGAGAAAGATAGCTGAAGACCGATCCAAGTGAAGAAAGTATCATATACATAGAACTAACCTAGTTCGTCATCTGTTCCTGGGGTCATGAAGATTCTTTCTCCAAGATGACACGGTCGGCAGACGAACTTCGTTTCATCTACGTCAGTCGACATCACGAAGCACCTCCAAAGTATAGAAATACTCTCGACCGAGTTATAATCCAAGCACTATTTTCTAACATCAGGATGAACCCAGTCGTATGTGTACCTCGAATTGGGGGACAACGACCGACCTTTAGGACCAGACGTCCCCTCATCTAAATTCTCATCGTGTTTTTTACCTTTACTACGGGATAGGTTCACCATGTTTTGACAGTATGATACTGGTAGAGACTCACCTATAATCTTTATGGACTCACTCTCACTGCTCTCTCCAACAAACACACTATGCTCCATAGTCTAAACTTTACTCGAAAGAAATTATGAAAAAGCGTGAAAGGGAAGAATAGAGGAAATACTTGGTTTGGGAGTAAAATATGAAGAAACCCTTTTGATGAATGGAGATATAGAGCTTGATGAAGGGAGTGAAGGCTTTAAAAAGAGGTGGGTGAAGAACTGGAATGCAAAGAGTATTGAGGAAACAGAAAGTTAAATTGAATGAAGTAGGAGCGGAAGAAAGGAAGTTTTAAATAAAAGAAAACCGCCACTGATCAACGGTTGGAGATCTATGAAACTGAAAAGTGTTTTAATCTTAACCATAAGATTGATTCAACGATGGAGATTTTTCAAGACAGTGATCAACAGTTGCAACTCAGCCTCCCAATAGATTCATTAATGGTGAAACGATGGAGCATGACACTTGTACAATGAATGAACTATACGTGTCACATGCCTTCCCACGTCTAAACAAAATGTGCGTCATACAAAATGTCCCGTTAACTTGGCACCTTGCAGAGGGCATAGTAAGCTTGACCCATCTTTACAGATGATCGAGCTGGGAGGTTGTGGACCCTTATGACCTAATTAATATCCGAACATAAGCTCGGCTCATCTTCGCAAATGACCGAGCTGGAGGGTTGTGTACCATCCTGGGCCTAAGACATGATAGGCCTACCATAACTAAAGAAGGCCTTATTGAACAGACCATATAAGCCAACATTTGCGCTAGGTAGGCCTACCTCATAACTTCAGTCCAATGAAAGTTCGAATTGACCCTACTGAAGTATGCCAGTAATACCTGTCGATCTATACTTGAACGGATAACGACTCGACAAACATGTGCTCAGTATGATCCACCAACAGTCCTTCGAAGCCATTATGACCTTTGCGCTATAATGACCGGACGAAATGTAATCATAATGGTCATAAGCTTATATAACCTGAACGGAGAGTATATGACGAGTTAGTCCTTAGATCTTTATATAAACCTGTTTGATAGTTAGGTCGGGCATGTTCCATTTTTACTTAACACTCATATTAGCCTTTACATATTTTGCGATCGCTTTGCTGACCGACCTAGGTGTTCTAATCCTTGATCTTGCCCCGTCTGCAGGTCTTCAACAAGTCCAACTTTACTTACCGATTTATACCAACTTAGGCCCCGATCAATAGCCGAAACATGCTCTAACTTTTTTTTTATATCTTTCACTTAGTGTCTCTATACTTGTGAGGTGTGAGTCTGTTGGGGCGTATGAATGTATGATATAACCCTCGCCATATGCCGTGACTATTTGGAAAGAGATAGAGGGTGAATAAAATGCATATATTCCTCCAAAATTCTTTTCCCACTGTTAACTTTAAAGATGATAAAAAAATCATATGAAATCAAATTGTTCTGCCATGCCTACCTTTTCTAACGCGTACATAGCAGTCATCATCTTTTGCACATGAAAGGTGCTGCATAGTTTCTTTCTCCGTCTTTATATATCTATGTCCAAATCGTCTATATTAAATATTAAGTATTCACCAAATTTAGATGCACTATCTTAGTACCAAATCAAATTACCTACTTTTCCATTCCACCCCCAATACCGTCCTCTTCTTTCAAATCGAATCAAACCAACTTCTCAATTAGTTAGGTACTCTCTTAATTTCTCTTTATCTCCATCAAGTACACACTAACACACACTCTATAATGAACTTCAAAAATGAATCCCCACTTCCATTCCCTTCTTCCTCTCCCATTTCCCCTTATGCTTGCTAACTATCAACACGTACACCACCTAACCCTAATCTTTAAGAATCATTATTACAGGTATAATTTGCATCAACCCCACATAAATGGAAAGGAGGAAGCTCTTATCTCCATCAAGTGGGAAACGTGAACCAAAACACACTACCCTATAATGAACTTTGAAAATGAATCCCCACTTTCCAATTCCGCTTCTTCCTCATCTTCATCTAAAGATTTCTCTTTATGCTTTCGAGACCAAGAAGCTCTTCTTCCTTGTCCACCGCCCAAGACAAAATTATTAGTCTGAAACAGTGTAAGAAAGTAAGAAAGGTTCCCTGGGAAAATCAGGTATTGGTTTTTCATAATCATTAATTTAGATAGTGAAAAGCAGTGTTGGCAACAAACAATTTGCATCAACCTCACATGTTCAAAAGCATTGAAAGTACTCTTGGAAGAAAGAAGTCTTTTCTAGGAGACTCGCCATGATCTTACTATAGCATAGGGGTGTAACCCTTGATTTTGATAGAAGTCATAGAAATTAAGGAAATGGGTTTGCGGAAGAAGACAATTAATTGGCCGATATCTACGAGATGAACCTAAGAAGACATAAAGGATATGGCTAGGGACTTACCCTACACCGAGAGATGGCAGCTAAGGCACATGATGTGGGTGCCCTGGAAGCGATTAAGAGGAAGCAAAACGCAAACGAAACTTGACCTAAACCTTTATACGACCTTTACATCTTCGTCATTCCTTGTTTTTCTCTTGTCCACTTCTTAGAATTATATTATGTTATTAGTCTTGGTGTTAGTGAATTTGGACTTATACACCTAAGTATTAATATAAATAAGAGTATAATATTAGAAACTCGTATTACATCTCATCCTATCAATGATATATTTAGTATTAAACTATTGTGAATATATATATATATATATATATATATTATTTAAAACCATGACCTAGGCCACGCATTGTATGCGTGTCAAGCTGCGATTTTCATCTTCATCTAAAGATATGGTTGACGGTGGCGGTTTGTTTCTTCCCTATTGCAAAGGCTCTGTTTTTGCGCATGACAACCTTTCGCTACACTACTGTTCTACTTTCAAGCGACCAACAACAGCTGGTGGTGGGTCCTGGCCAGCCTAAAAAAGGACCGACAAGTGGAGTAGAGGCCAACAATAGTGTTGGGTCGCAGCTTTGGTAATGTGCATATTTTGTTTTTTGCTCATTGTTTCAAGCTTTCAGTTTTAGCGTCATAGAAGGTCGCAAGTGGCCATAGTTGCCATGGTAGGGTGCAACTAGGACCTGTGACTGGCCTAGGGTATTCACTGGCAATGACAGTGGCGGTTGGTCGGAGCTCCAACGAAGACTATTTTTTGTCTCGTTTCTTCCTTGACATCCTATTCTTCTCCTTTACTATTAAGACAAAAATTATTACTTTCGGAAAGCTAGAGCTTCAACATTGGTGTAAGAAAGTAAGAAAAAGGTTCCTTATGGTTTAATAGATGGAAAAATCCTTGAATTTGGTGGAAATGGTATTGGATTCTTCTTTGATGAGCATGAATAATTTGGATAGTGAAATTACTTTTATTCTTCTTGTCTATGCTATGTTGGGTTTTCTTAACTTAAGTGATAGCACATAGAAAAATAACTCGATCCGTTTGAGGCGGTCAATGTTCTTCAACCAATGATGAGGAAGCATGTTTAAGGAGGAATGTTTAACCCATGTAAGGCTACAACTGGAGCGGCTCTCTTGGATAGCAACATCAATAGCAATGGTGTTTTGTTTGTTGTTTCCCACTATCTATTGTTTGGAAAGCTCTTTTTGGATTGTTTGGATGAAGTGTTTTACATGGTTTGTGTTATTTAGAAATTATTATTCGTTGTTTCTTTCTTTTGTTGTTAAGGGTTTGCAGATTAAAGACTTTGAACACTAGTAAAGGATCTCATTTGTGGTATAATATCTGACTCAGTGTTTCGGAGACCCGGATAGAGATCATTGTTAGGTGGTATGATATCTGACTCAGTATTTTGGATAACAATTTGTAGGTCGATGGGGCCATTGAGGAGAAAGGTTGAAGACTCTAGAATAGGTTTCATTTGCTTGGGACATGTGCCAATGAGAAGTAAGGAGTTATCTGCCAATGATGTTACCAATGCTTTGTTATTTAGGAGAAGCACTAGTTTCTTTAGTTATTTGTTAACATCATTGAATTTTAAATATTAGTGGTGTTCTTTATTTTCAGTTTATGTCTTTATGAGTTTTCTACTTGTAACAAGCTTAAGTTTAGTAAGCTTAAATTTGAGGGAGAGTATTAAAAGATATTATGTTATTAGTCTTAGTGTTAGTGGGTTTGGGCTTGTACATCTCAATATTAGTATAAATAAGAGTACTAGATTATAGAATTATATCACATATCATCCTATCAATGATATATTTAGTGTTTCAATGATAGTGATTTTTCCTTTTTTCCTTCTCCCCGAATCCTAATCCTATAATTCTTCAACACCTCTTTTTATTAATTAATCCTCCTCATTCGATCTACGTCTCTCGAATCTCTCTCAGTTTCAGAGCTAGCTCCACTTAGCCATTCCACATTAGGAGCCTTCTGGCGAGTTTCACGGCAGGTGGATCTGACAACGGTAATGGGCATCAAGAATCAGAAGAGACATTGGCTAATGTGCTCTACAAGTGGACCAATTATGGCAAAGGATGGAGATCTCAATGGTTCTTCTTGGGCGATGGCGTTCTCTCCTACGCCAAGATCCAATGGTCAGAGAACCTTAACCTCCTCCCTGCCCTCGACCATGTTCGCCTCATCGGAGAAGTCTCCGACAACCACCTCACTAGGTTCGACAGGGATGCCGCCTCCGCCATACGATTATTTATACTATGACCTACTTTAGACAATAAGTTTAGTTTTGTCATAATTAACCAACTTGGAGATCAGAGAGATGTCCTTGGTGGGAAACTTCTTTAGATAGGAACCATTTAGTAGCTGAATTGTAAAATCTTGTGCCAGCAGAAAAAGAGAATAGAGGAGGCGTTTTATGATTAGTAAATCTTCCTTCTTTTCAAGGATCTTTAAAGGCAAGCACTTCCATAATAAAATCTTCATGAAAACTCCTATGGGGTTTAATCCTTCCTAGGGTCAAAGGAGGTTAATTACTTAACTTGAAGGACCATTTTTTTTTTTTTGGAAAAAGAGGTAATTTGGAGGGTGGTTCTTCGTTACTCTACCAGAATTATTGAAGATCCTTGGGTCCCTTGCGATATAAACCACATTTACTGCAGGGCGGAGAATTGTTTGCTTTCTTGGGTTGGTTTCTCAGTAGTGCGATAGTGAAAATGGTGCTTGGAAGTGGCCTTTGGTTCGCACTCTTTCTACTGATGAGGTGGCTAATTCCATTCTATCCATTAGACCAACTGGGCAATGGGATAAAATTTGTTGGCACTCAAACAACTCCTCAAATTATACTGTTAGTTTATGATATTAATTAGGTGGGGCATTTGAGCTGCTACATTGTACATGGTAACGTGCAGCTGCTTCCCCGGCCCCTCCGTGATGATGGTCGTGTATTGTCCGTTGTCTGGAAAGTCAAGTAGCCGACCAAAATCATTCATTATACATGGCAAGAGAGAAAAATGAGAGGAAATGAGGAAGTGAAAATACTTCATTAAAATGAAACAGTTGTGCATAATATGCCAACATGTGACTTATATAGACTAGAAAAAGTAATCAACTAGTAGCAACTAATTGTTAAATCATCAAATTAACCTAACTAATTTTTCAACTAACCTAACTACACTAACAATACTGGCAACACCATTATTGGATGAAAGTTGGCCCAATCACAGTAATTTTGATGACTTCTTAAAGATGAGGGTTACAAATACAGAGATGCGGTTTTTTTTAGTGGAGGTTTAAGGATCTGTACGATTTCAGATGGTAGCAATTGAGTTACAATGAGGTTATTTAATAAATTGTATGAAAAATACATGCACTTTTAATTTTTCCAATCTTGAAGTTGAAATACTACGCTAACTTATGCCAAACTCCAATTGACGGACTATATAGTGTTGTGTAATTTTGTAGACTAAATTAATGAATAGTTTTTTTTTTTTTTGTGCGTTAAATTAATGAACAGTTAACATATCGTTACTTGAAAAAAAAATTAACACGGAAGTTTAAATAATAAATTAATATAAAATGATAATATATCGGCTGTTAATTTTCACACCTAATTTCAGCCTTCAATTAGGTTGGTTCGCGTCACATTTTGGGAAATGGTGGGTGGACTTCTGATCAAACACTCATGCAAGAGTGGGGGGCTCAACCTGACCACTGATATATATGACAAAATTTCAAATATCTTATAAAAATTTTGAATGTCTTAATTTGAATATGACTTTATTGTAATATGCACGTTCTGTGCTTCATAAACAGTAACTGATGATGAAGAGGAAGAGAGTGGGGGATGTTGTTGTGCTGAGACCAAGTCACCGCCGTAAATTCAATATACTCTCCTAGCTAGCTAGTCGCCTTCACAGTTTGCAGAATCGCAACAGAAAACAGAAAAAGCATGCAGGATCCTTGAAAGTAAAAAACATAAAGGACAGAGAGTGTTGAATCATGAGAATTTTTAAACATTTAACATAAAATTAACTTCGTAGTTAGTTAAAATGCACATTATACAAAATTGTGAGATTTTTTTTGGTACAACAATTATGAGATTTTTCAAAAATAAATAATTTATGAGAAATACTTGATGTACATGAGTATGGTAAACATCGTTTTACATTTGAATGAGATGCTGGAATCATAGAGTCGTATGACTTTTATTTTTTATGATTAATTGTTAGTTACACATTTTATGTCATATTATTTACTATTTCTTAATTCAAAATATATATTATAATGATATTATTTTAGTCGTTATATAACTTTCGTTTGGTAGAATACTTTTGTTTTTGTTTTTTTGTTTAATCTTTCACTAGTTTTCTCTATACCTGTGAGCTGAGGTGTGAATCCGCTGGGGCGTATGAAAATATGATATAACCCTGGCCATATGCCGTGACTATTTGGAAAGGGATAGAGGGTGAATAAATTGCACATATTCTATTACCGAAAAAAAAAATTGCACATATTCCTCCGAAATTCTTTTCCCCACTATTAACTTTGACGATGATAAAGACATCATATCAAATCAAATTGCTGTGCCATGCCTACCTTTTCTAACGCATACGTAGCAGTCATCATTTTTAGCACATGAAAGGTGTTTCACAGTTTCCTTCTCAGTCTTTATATATCTATGTCCAAATCGTCTATACTAGAAACCAAGTATTTATCAAATTTAGATGCTCAAATCTAATTAACTACTTTTCCATTCCACCCCCAAGACCCTCCTCTTCTTTCAAATCGAATCAAACCAACTTCTCAGAATTAGTTAGGCACTCTCTTAATTTCTCTTTATCTCCATTAAGTACACACACTCTATAATGAACTTTGAAAAAGAATCCCCACTTCCATTCCCTTCTTCCTCTCTCATTTCCCCTTATGCATGCCAACTATCACAATGCACACCACCTAACCCTAATCTTTCAGAATCATTATTACAGGCACAATTTGCATCAGCATCACACAAAAGGAAAGGAGGAAGAAAGAAGTTCCAGGAGACTCGCCACCCAATCTACAGGGGTGTCCGGCACAGAAATAGGAAATGGGTTTGTGAAGTCCGTGAACCAAAGAAAACATCAAGGATTTGGCTAGGGACTTACCCTACATCAGAAATGGCAGCTAGGGCACATGATGTGGGTGCCCTAGCGATTAGAGGCAGCTCGGCTAAGCTAAACTTCCCAAGCTCAGCCTCGCTTCTTCCTATTGTTAAGTCATCTTCATCTAAAGATATTAGAGCAGCAGCTGCAGAAGCTGCTGAGGCTTTCAGACCAAGAAGCTCTTCTTCCTTGTCCACCGCCCAAGACAAAATTATTAGTCGGAAAGCAAAGTGTAAGAAAGTAAGAAAGGTTCCTTTGATAGATGGGAAAATCCAGGAAATGGTATTGGATTCTTCTTTGATGAGCATGAATAATTTGGATAGTGAAAACAGTGTTGTTAACAACAGCAGCACAGAGAAAAATAACTCTGATCCGTCTGAGGCGGCAATGTTCTTGGATGAGGAAGCATTGTTTAACATGCCGGCTCTCTTGGATAGAATGGCAGAGGGTTTGTGTCTTTTCCCACTGTCTATGGAAAGCACTTCGGATTGGGATGATCTTGCTTGTAGCATGGACTTCAATTTATGGACGGACTAATTAATTAACCTGTGCTGATTTTGATAGAAGTCATAGAACTATATATAGAAGAAATGCTTCTTAATTTTACACCATTTGAAACATGCGTTGTGTTGTGCGGCAGATTTTGACTGGACAATTTATTGGCCCATATACATACATATATACAGATAAAAATTCATCACCGTAATTCATGTAAGCTTAATATATATGTAAGTGATGGGTAAGGATTGATAGACGTATTATTTTTATAAATTTGCAAATTATAATATACTCTTATTGGTCCTTATTATTTGTGAAATAGATGAATATTAGCAACTGCAAATTGCTACGTTTTTTTTCTTTTTATTTGTGGTTACAACTTACAAAGAGGGCCAAAGTCCCAAAACAAACTAAAGAACACCAGCAAAATCTTCTACCTAAAAGAAAAGGAGTTCTCCATCAACACCAAGGAACCTATTATTATGTAGTGACTATTATTATGTATTTATAATTAGATTTAGTTTTAGTGTACTTTTCGTGTAAAAGTTTTTTATCTTGTTGATATCTAATTATGTATTATAATATCATGAAAAATATTTGACTCTCATAATAACTATTTTAAAAATTATATATATAATAATGTATAATTAGTTAATTGTATATATTGACAATACATTAAAATTTAACTCTTTATTATTAATTTAACTTAACTTGTTAAAGAATTTTGGGACGCTACGTCTCCCCCACTGTACATTATAAATTTAACACTGATTTCCACTTTTTAAAATGACCAAGTACCTTTTTTTTTTTAGGTGTAAAAGATCAAAAGTACTTTATTAAACCAAATGATAGGAAAGTATTAAAAGCAAGCATACTTGGTTCAAAGGAAAATGTTATTTGAAGACATGTTATACAATTAATCGTATAAACATCGTATGTTGATATTAGCTAGTATGGATAAGTATTGAGATATAGTGTATCTCGAAATGAAATAAATATATCATATATCAATGTGAGAGGGATGTCAGTTGAGTGTTGTATTTTGAATGTTCAAAATAGAACTCTTGATTAAACCAAGAATTGGAAGCATCAAAATGATCAAACACAATAATTTTATTATTATTATTTTGGTTACATGCAAACACTATAACTTTATTCAACGTGAAAGGTGCTGAGAAAGCTTCCTTAAAGTGGGTTTATGTATAAAATGAATAAATAAAGGTGTATATATTCTTAAATTATTTAGTGAATTAAGATCATGATACACTTTATATTAAATCAACGGTGAATATACTCTTAGTTACTCGTTTTACACACACTCACTCTAAAGGAGTTCTTTTTTTTTTTTTTGTATTCTATTATAATAACTAAACTAGTTTTGATTAAATAAATCTGATTTGTATTCAAGAGATAAAAAATACTTAAAAATTCTTCAGATAATTTTATTTATTTATATTTCTATATAACTGAATTTAATTATTTATTAATTTTAATAATTTTTACATTTAACTCTATAAAAACATTCTCTCTTTTATATTAATCTATCACATTCATAATGCTTTATATTTTGTAATAACCTCTTAGAAAATAATTGTTTTTTTTTTTTTTGCAAGGACCCTTCTAAATATTTGATCATGACTCTGTAATATAAGTTACAGGTGTTAATCATCAGCCATTAATCAATAAGTTGTTAGAATCAATAGTAAAATTATACATGAATTATTCATACACCCTTTTCTGTTAAGTGCATGGAAGTCAATGCCATTTATTTTTCTTGGCTAGATGCACTTGATACAATTGAACATACGGGTTCATGAACTTGAAAGTTGATACAATTGAACAAGATGAAACAAATTAAAAGAAGATAAAAAAAAGTGGACGGTGAGAGAGGACAACGTGCATAAGGCCGGAGAAATGGCTATACTTTCTCGTTACTTTTGCCTTATGTATGCATGTTTCAAACAGTAATATCAACCTTACAAAATAACTAGTTATCACACTGATGCATTGTACATGGTATTTTATATTTTATATTTATTAATTTTATTGAAAAGAATTTAAATTATATATCAAAGTACATATTTTAGAAACTTTTTATAGTAATTTTACTATATTTTATCACTACTACTTGATCAATCTTTTTTCTTATCAATATTACAGTCTAATATTGTTGTCAATTTTTAAAATTGTAATTTTACTATATGCTATTATTATTATTTGATATTTTTCTTACCATTATTATATGCTATCATTATTATTAGTTGAAGTTTTTTTCCTCTCACCCCAAGGGTGAGCTTTTCTTTGCGGCTTTATGGGTAACTAGGCGCTTAAGATCTCGAAAGGTTATTTGTAAACAATAAATCCAGCTAGCACTGAATAATAATTTGTGAGGCCTTTTCTTTTTTGTGACGCAAAGAATCAAGAAAAGAATATCGTATTCAAAAAGGAGGCATGGGGAGAACCTGATTTAAAAGGAATGTGGTCTTTGTTCTACTGGCACACCATTGTTCTCTGGACTGTAGTCTAGTCCTGCAAATATACTGAGTTTCCTTTTATCTTTTTTAGCTTGGGGAAGGGTACGTTTGCTTGTAGACCTAAAAAGAACTCAATGAATGGCATTTTTATCAAATTGTCCTTGATAGAAAAATTATTTATAAAAAAGTCACTTTTTTTAAATTATTTATCAAAATGTCACTCTTTTAAAACTATATACTAAACTATCACCCTTTTTATCCAATGTGATATTTTTTATTTTTATTTTTTTGTTCACATGAAAAATGTCAAAGAGTTTAGCGTATCCACATGAAAATGTCAAATTATTTGATGTTTTTACACTGAAAATGTCACTCTCTTTGACGTTTTCCACGTTGATACGTCAAAGTGGATGACATTTTCCATGTGAACAAAAAAAATAAAAAAATACCACGTTGCATGTACTTATAGGGCACTTACGTGGATCTCTTGAGAAATGATGTGAGAAATCACATCACATGCTTATTTATCATAATGTTCATAAGTATTTATTTTGATCCATTTATTTTAGGTCAAGTGAAAGTAGTCGATATGAGACTTTGGTATTGGCAAGACAAAGTAACCAAGTAAGACAACAAGGTACCTTTATTCGATGTGAGACTTTGGTATTGGCAATGCAAAGCAACTAAGAAACGTAACAAGGTACATTTATTCGATGTGGGACTTTGTTGTTGGCAAGACAAAGCAACTAAGTAAGGAAATACCAAAGTCCCACATCGAACAAAGGTGCCTAGTTGTCTTACTTAATTGCTTTGTCTTGCCAACACCAAAGTCTCACATCGAATAAATATACTTTATTGCCTTACTTAGTTGCTTTGTCTTATCAATATCAAAGTCTCACATCGGCTACTTTACTGATCAAAAGCAAATATTTAGCCTATAAATAAGCTAATTGATATTGATATCTTCCAACATTATGATGCACTTTTTAATAGATATGTAAAATATATGTGTTTCTAGATGTTATTTCTCAAAAAAATCACGTAAGTACCTTAAAAGTACATGTAACGTGACATTTTTTTTGTATGAAAGCCCATATAACAACGAACCAAAAGCAAAATGGTTTGAAAAAAAGGATTAAGGAAGACAAATGGAGATAAAGATTTGCATATCTTAGTCGTACCATGTTAAAATGTGTGCTCACAAATAGTTATAGTGTGTCCAAAAAAGAAAAGAAAGATAGGACATTCCAAACATTACTAAACTTATAAAAGCCATTCTCCTTCTAAGCTGAACCCCAAGCTCTGCCATGCCTGAATCCAATCACCTGAGTCATACAATCCTATGAAGTGTTCCAGCACAAGACTGAAGTGTTATGATTGACTCAAATTTCTAATTTGATAATTATTGATAATTTTTTATTTTATTGATAAATTTAAATTTTGAATTGTAATTAATGCAAAGATATGCAAGATATGATAAATATATTTGTTTTTAAATAGGAAACTAAGAAAGTTCTTATCTTGATAAAGAAAGAGATAAGGATGAAGTGAGGTAGTTGATTACCATGCAAATTGTTTGTGGACTATAAATACTTGTATATTGGGTAATTGGTAGAATTATGAGAATGAATATGAGATTGGAAGGCCTGGTAGATATGTAAGGATAATGGCGAGAAGTTATGAGATAGAGGAGATTGAGAGTTTTCACAGATATTATCTTGTAATTTTATTTTGATAGTAGATTTTTCTTATCTGTGGATGTAGACATGTTGAACTGAACCACATTAAATTTTATGCGTGATTTTTTTCCTAATTACCAATATTTATGCAAGCATGTGAAGAAAGGGACGTGGTACTCCCCTAACAAGTGGCATCAAAGCAGTGGTTCAAGGAGGTGCGTGATGATATGGTGTCCCTTTGGCCTTTTGTGTTGAAAGTCTTCCTGATGTAGATCAAGTGACATGTCTTGTTATGATGATGACATGTGTGTCAAAAGTCTTCTTGACATGGAGATCAAGTGGCATATTCCATTTAACGGCGGTGCAAGCACGAAGAATGAAGATTTGAATGATGCGGTTTAATGAGATTCACAATGACAGTGGAGAAGATTTGAAGATTTGTAATAAACTCTAAATAATGTTCGTTGTTGATGAAATTTGCATTAAGATAGAGATTGTTGAGATTGATCAAAATTCTTGATGTGATAATTATCAATAGTTTCTTATTTTATTGGTAGATTTGAATTTTGAATTGTAATTAATGTCAATATTTGCAATATATGATAAAGATATTTGTCCTTAAATAGGAAATTAAGAAAGTCCTTATCTTGATAAGGATAGAGATAAGGATGAAGTGGGGTAGGTGATTGTTATGTAAATTGTTTGTGGGTAATAAATAATTATATTGAAGAATTAATAGAGTTATAAAAAAGGAGTGAGAGACTTGGTAGAGATATAAGAATAATGGTGAGGAGTTGTGAGATAGAAGAGATTGAGAATGTATATTATCTTGTAAGCTTGATTTGATAGTAGACAATTCTCATACGTGAATATAGGCATGTTTGGTTGAACCATGTTAAACTTTATAAATGATTTTTTTTATGATGATTTTTCCTAATTACCGTTATTTATGCAAGCACATGTGAAGAAGGGGTTGTGGTATTCCCCAACACCAAGAAGTTGATGCCAAGTATTCCTTATTTCTTGAGGTCTCAGACGATACTAATCTCAAGGTCCTGTTTAGGAACACTAGTGGGGTTATTGGTAGAAAAGGAGTGATAAATTTTAAGGAAATAGATAGTATGAGAAATTTAAAATGCTCTTAAAAGCATAAGGAGCATGGATACTTAATGGCCTAAAGGCTGTTGATTTTGTGAAAAGCAAGATCAACGGTTAATATTTATTACCTACAACTTGAATAACAGGTAAATTGATTATTTACATAGTTGGTCCTTTTGAATTAAAGAAATTGTGTAAATTTTGCAAAAATAAAATAAAATCTTCTATTCTGACTCTTCCATTCTCACACTCAAGCAGAAACTCAAATCCGTGAAGCTTCCACCATCGCACCTCCATCACCACTAAATCGGAGCCAACAACCGTGCCCCCAACCACTACAACAAAAAAGCTTTTTAGCGGCTATAAATATGAATTTTAGCAGCAATAAGAATTGCCGCAAAAACCTTTACCAGTAATTAATTAATTGTCATTGTATCCAGTGTCGGTAAAGGTTTTCCCGGCCATTATATAAAGTGCCGGTAAATATCCCTTTTATGGCCGGTAAAAGTAAAGCCTTTTAGCGGCAATTATTTACCGGCAATTGTAATGGCCGCTAAAACGGTCCCCCAAATTTGCCTTCTTCCATGTCTTTAATGGTCTTTGTTATTGCCGGTAAAAACCCAATTTATTGCTAAGAAAAAATGTGTCTTTTAACGATAATTGTAATGGCTACTAAAACTATTTCAAGAATTACTAACCCAATGCATTTGACAGTCGGCAAAAATTATGCAAAACTTATGCCAACAATTACTATTGTCGGGAAATGTTATGCTTATTTGCCTTTTAAGGTTTGACAAAATTCAAAGAGGTTTTTCCTAACAATTAATATTGTCAAAAAATATTATACTTATTTACCATTCAAAGTGAGATTTCAACGTCATTAACAAAAAATTTATTGATAATAATATTTGCCCTTAAAGAACTTAAATCATAACATACAAATGTTCTTAAATACAATATACTAAAAATAAAGTCTTCACCTCTTGATCATAATAAAGTCTTTCACATGCAAAATTTCTCAAAATCATAATATATGATCTACAATGATAAAATAAAATAATGTGTTATTCAGATATAGTTCATCAACCTTAGTTAGAAAATACCAATAAAAGTTAAAATAAAAAATAATATGTCCAACATCAATTAGCAAATTTTTTTTTAAATTACAAATCTATAAAAAATTTCTCATACAATGCAACATAGAAAAGTTCATGGAAATCAATTTCTCATACAAATTTCTCATACAATACATTGCAAAATCAATTTAGTGATAATAAGGGCATGCAAAGTATTAAGTACAACATTTAGATGACATACACGCTCAGCTTAATACTATACTAGTAATATGTGTCGCAACCGGAATCGCGACGGTACGACCGAAAAAAGATTAACATTTGAAAATCAATAGAGTCGTCACTAATGTTTATTTAATTTGGAAAAAACATTAGAAAAACCCTTAAAATAGGCAAAACTGGTCTTTTTGGAAAATGAGTTTGAGTTCGGGAAATTCGAATAGGGAAGGTGTTAGCACTTTACATTGCCTGTTAAAACGATACCTTAAGTTAGTTGTGCAAATTTAAATAACCTCAAATATATTTGTTTTACCCCTTGAAAAGACTTTGTAATTATTTTATTTTATTTTGTTTTATTATTATTTTTTAAGGAAAGAAAAAGAAATAACTAAATTATGAAGATTTAAATTTTGGCTTGATGAATATGAATTCTCGCTCCTACGCACTCAGGTGCGAAGAGGAACTCAAAGTCACGTAGTTTGTAGAAAATCATTGTGGGTTAGTTATTATTTTTAATTTTAATTTTTTATAAAGAAGACTATTTTGTTTTATTTTATTTTATAAAAGACGAATCATCAATTTCACAACTTGATTCGGATGATTCTAAAAGTTACGGAATTAACAGTTTGTCAAAAATAATCCCATTATTTTTTCGTTAAAAATATTTAATTATTTTTATTATTATTATTATTATTGGTTAATTGTTTTTAACTTTGAAAATATTTGAATCATCAGTTTACTCGGATGATTACAAAAGTTCGAAATTAAAAGTTTGTCGCAACTCAACTAATTCCGTTTTATTGATTGATTCTTATGTTTTTTAAAAAAATTAAATTCTTAGGTTGTCACAACTCAAATGATTATAGATATTATAGATTAACAAGTTGTCACAACTCGGTTAATCCTATTTTATTTTTGTTACAAGTATTTAATTATTTATATTTTTATTATTATTATTATTTTCGTTGGTTGATTGTTTTTAACTTTAAAAATATTTGAATCATATCTATCACAACTGAGATGATTATAAAAATTTGAGAATTAACAAGTTGTCGCTTAACTCCTAATTCCATTTTATTGATCTTAACACGGTTCAATTATTTTATTTTTATTATTATTATTATTATTTAGATTGTAAGATCAACAACTAAAAAAAATAATATTAACACAATTAACATAAACATTTGATAAATAATATAAACATAAACATATAATAGGATAAACAAAACCTTAATACAATCAATAATAATTTTGTTATCAACGAGATAATTTTGTTTGTTTATTTATTGTAATCAATAGATAAATTAAACTTTATTATAAAAAAAAAGAAAAAAGAAAAAAGAGAAAAAAAAGAGAGGCATTTAAACCAAAAGCAAACTTACGGGATTTAAAAAAACAAAAAGCAAACCCAATATAGCTTACAGGAAGGATGAAATAAAAAAGGGGGGTCTCCTTTTTTATATCTGCAAAGAGAGCAGGGGAGGAAGATGAGGGTTGTGGTTTCGTGGGCGGCTCTGGCGGAGGGCGGTAGGCTCGTACGGCTGGGCGCGGATCGGGATGGTCTTGGACCTGGTGGTGCGGGCAGTGCGTCGACGGAGAGCCCGGGCTTGGCTCATCTTCGGTTGACGGTGGCTTCGTGGTGGTGGCGGTTCGAACGGCTTGGAGCTAGGATCAATGGAGCGAGCGGTGTAAAACGGCGGGTCAAACTCGGTGCTGGTCTTCACGGGTCACGGGGCCAGTGCTGTGAGGCTCAGATCTGGGTTGCAGGGAGGCACGGTGGGTTACGGTGCCAGTCAGACTGTGCGAGTTGCGGGTCGCAGTCGAGTTGGTCACGGTGGAGGTGTGCGGCTGGATCTGCAGCGGTGAGGACAGGGTGGTGCTCCGGGTTGCGACGCAGGGTGTGGTGTGGAGCTGGTCTTCATCACCGTGCTTGATGACACGTGGTCTTTCGCTTCGACGGCGGTGCAAGTAGGCCGCGTTAGTGGGAATCTTAAAAGTTTGGGCGGTGGTGCGGGTTGGAGTGTAGGTGGTTGGGAGGTGGGTTATTGGCTTTTGGTGTTGCTTTATGGGGAAGTTGATGAAAATGGTTGGAAGAAGTGATGGAGGTAGGTGTGGTGAAGGTGAAAGTGGTGAAATTTGGAGGGAGATGGTGCCTTGGGTATTTTCTCTTCTTTTTCTCGGTTTATGGTTGTTTTGATTGTGAAGGTGGAGATTGATGAAGGTTGGTTTAAATGGATGGTTGTGGGTGGTGGAAGATAATGGTGGTGGCCATGGTGGTGGAATTTGTGAGAGGGGTTGAGAGTTGAAGATGAAAAAAAATCATCAAAACTGGGGGAAAGAGGAAATACAGTTGGGGTCTTGTCCTCCTCAGGTTCGTGAGAATGAAGAGTGATTCATATGGGATCCCCCAAAATGAGAATCATGAATCTCCTTTTCAATTTTTCTGTTGTGGTCTCTTATCCCCCCTCCCCAAAGAAAGTCCCCATACAATACATTGCCAAAAAGGGAGCCCAAAGATCTCGCCATGGTGTTGTGTGGGTATTGAAATGAGTGGGTGGGTGTGTGTAACAACCAGGTGAAGGACGTGAGGTGAGTGGAAAGAAAGTAAACTTGTCCCCCTGTAATGGTGTGGGCAGCAGTGTAGTGATGGTGTGAGTGTAGTGTTTGGCCAAAAGGGGATGAAAAATGTAAAGCCAGGAAACAAAAAAATTTAGGATGACATAGCAAAGACATCCACGTTCTTTGTATCTTTTTTTTTTTTTGGGCTGTAATTATTATTATTATCTTTGCATAAATAAAAGGAAAAAAAGCAACAATCTAAAAAAAACTTGAAAAGAAAAAGGTTTAAAACATTGAAATTAAGCATTATTTGACACAAATATTAATCCTTGATTAAGAAGCAAAAATAAAATTTTATGGACAAAATTGGGTATCAACAATATGGTAAATCAGAATTGCACACCACCACCCAAAAAGTGTTACACTGACTCATGGTTATAACTTATAATGTTGTATTTTTGTTCACATATTGCATTATATTCATTATTCCATCAACTTTTCCATTAATACTAATAGACTACCTAAACCCCAATTCATTTACTTCCACTGTTTCTTGGCTGTCTAAAACTAATTTTGAAATTATTTAAACTTGATGTATGAGAACTAAGACTTTTTAAGAAACATAATATTGACTTTGAAAAAAGTTAACTGAAGTCAAAGAGGGAAAAACAAATGGACTAACATGACACATTGTAAAACAAGTATTGGTAAAACCAAAGTAATTTCTACATGCAATGTAAATGAAAAAGGAATATAAAATATTACTATTTTTTCAGATATTTGAGATGCTAAACTCTTTCCTCCAACAACAGCAGCAGTAGTGCACAATGCTTGTCCCCTGAGAAAAATAATTAAGAATTATTGTCCTTTCCTAAGAAATTGCAGGATCTTAGGCGTGTGAGACATCCTACATAAATATTTATGCCTCTAGATAAGCACGTTGCATTTGCAATGTAAGCATACACAAACATGTATGCAGAATTCCAGTAAAAAATTATAGAAATAACATATGCCATTATGGGCAACCAAAGGAAAATAGTCAAAATCCCCAAGGAAATAGGTTGACTCCAAAATTTAGAGAGAATTAATAGTCAAAACTTACAGAATCCGCCCAAGAACCACACCAAATGGGTTCGCATCTGCAGCCAAACCAATGGTAGCCAGCTGAAACAGAACAAAGTTATGCTTAGTGAAATGATGAAGCAATCTCCAATCATGGAGCATATTCAGGAAGCAAAAAAAAAACATGTTCTCTAACTATGCTCACCTGGCTCTTGTCACCCCATTCACCAAAAAAAGTGATATAAAATGCCTGCAGAATGGAGATGATAAAGGGGATCAGATTTAATCTAGCTAAGTGTTCAATTAAATACTCTATAATGATACTATTAATTTATTACCTTTAAAAATATATGAGAGAAAAACTGTGATAAAAATGGTCGTTTATGCTTTTTCAAGTCATCATCAACTTGGGAATTAGGACACACAATGTATATAAGTCTTAGAACAACAACTATATAGCTTCTGAGAATTCCGTTTTGAATATAATATTATAATCAATTATTTATTGGAAATAAGTAGCAAAATTCTTATTCCAGCTCATAAACATATCCAGTCTAAAACTATTTATATCACAGCCAACAGTGTTGTTCACTACATAGCTCATTATAGAAGCAGTTTGTTTTAGACAAGTTTTGAGCTCTAACTCCCCTTTGGGCAATGAGACTGAGTCATTTATAATTAATTTAGGCTTTTGTTATTTTCCTTGGGCCCTGTTAATGTCTTTAATTATTAATCTTCATTGGAATATAACATCATTGAACAGCAACTCAGTTGAAATAAAAAGAAGAAAAGAAACATAAACCGTTGATGAAAGAACTACGTTTAAGCAGAAAAGTTTAAGGATGATGGATATGGATATTAGAGATTATAATAAGACAATTTCAAGGATGATGAAAAGTTTGGACTGTCCATTGTCGATAGTACTACAAGTTATAAAGAAAATTACCAATTGCGAGCACAAACGGATTATAACTAATACAAAGATTAGAATATGCCTAGATTTGATAAAATATAAGGAGAAAACTGAAAGCAACTATCAATACCACAAGCTAGCATGTTGAATGGCAGTCCCAAATGCCATTCCCCCAAACTCATATTGTTGTACCACAAGCAATGTAGAGTATGAACCAAAACTATTTGATGCCACTATGTCCCTTATAACTCCAAGTTCTGGGCTGTCAGTCCATTTTAATAAATTTGATAGGACATCTTTCAAATCATCCAAAATATCTGGGAATTTTGGATTTAATGAGGATGCTTGGGTATAAAACACATCCTTATTAGACGCCTATGGTCAATAGGCAGGTAAGAAAGGTGAAAAAACACACATAATGCAAAGCAGAAAATATATTCACCTTATTATCCGCTGATCTGATTTTTCTATGAAGATCACTGAGTTTTGTTTGAGTGATCAAACCAAGAGCAAAAATTGTAAGATTTGGAAAGAATTCACCTAAAAAAGAAATATTTGGAACCAACTAACAAAATAACCAACTAGTAAATGTAACATCTCTAAGAAAATTCTCTATAAGTTGTTGGACACGTTTATGCTCCTCTTGAAGTTCTTGTCTAACCACTTCAAGTTCTCTTATAGCAATTTGTGCAGTCTCATGACTCTTGTCACATTCCACTGTAAGAGATTGAACGCGTTTCTGCTCTTCTTGCAATTCTTTCTTCACTTTTGCCCATTCACTCTATAAATAAACAATAAACAATAAGCAATGGGCAATAAGTCAAAATAACTGGAAAAGACATATAGTTTTCCTTCATCAGTCAATGAAACCTACTGATAAGGCAGATAACAACTCTCAATAGTATAAAATATCAATTAAGCATGTTCAAAATGGCATCAAGAGATGTACAAGAATTTGGGAAACTTCTAATACAATCAGTTATATTTTCACAATAAATCACTTTATAGGAAAAAAAAAGTAGGGTAATCACCACAATCAATTACTCCTAAATCATGACCAAAGGAGAGGATGGGTGAGTGGCAGTCTATTTCAGAAAAAACCTATAGTATACATCCTTTCAGGTTAAGAGCTACTAATTCAGAAAATAAAGACTAGCTTTCCTAAAGGAAACAATAATTATGCTTATAATGAAGCAGATAACCAATAAGTTCTTTCTATCTTGATTATCCAAAACATACACTCCACGGAAAATGATAAAACAAACCATTAACTACAAAGACAACAAATAGAGTAGGTGTATTTACATCAAGATTGAGGCCCCCCATCACTCCATCCATCAATTTTGGACCGACCACCTTGACCAGAAGATGTTAGTGCTTTGAGACCAACAATCCACACTTTTGCCTCAACTTTATCTTTGCAAATCTGAAAAGCAACACAGAGAAATTATTATAATAGAGAAAAATGTAGAAAATAGAAACAAAATAACAATGTAGTTATACATGGAATTACATAATTCATCACTAACCAAATCAAGGGATCATTTTCCGTTATTATAAATAAGCGAAAATGGCAAATAATCCTTCTCAGGACGCAAATAACGTTGGAAAACAGCCTGCAAAAAGATTAAGGAAACATAAATACAGAATAGAGAAGAGTAAGTTTATGGAACAATTTATTGAAATCACTTTGTTAATCACAAAGAATGATATGGCATTATATGATATTAAATACAAGTGCAAAAATCTCATAGTTCTTTGTCCAGAAATAATTCTCGAGACAGAAGATAGCTTCAGACTTCTTTCTCCACTACTTGAAATCCATATTAAAGATGATTCATCCTGCAGTTTTCAGATATTCTAATGAGTACACATAGAAATAACTCAACTAAGTGTCAAAATTCAAGCCTAATATACATGAGCGTTTAAGTTTATAGTCTACATCCAAGATGCACAGAAAAGATGCTATTTTGTTAGAATTCATGAGTAAAACTATAAAAGCATGCAATAAGAAATGTGCGTGTCTAGAAATAAAGCTACAATTTCACTACTAGTTAGCACTAAAACAAGGAAATTATGCCCCTTAAGTAACAAGTCAGTATATCTAATGTAGATCTAACAAAAAGATTCCATATTTTTTATTTATTTAATAACTGATTATTATTACTCCTCAAGTGATTATACTAAACCTGAAATATGGCATCAAAAACCATTAAACTACTAGGTACCCCATAAACTCAGGAAAGTACTAATTTTAGCCACAAAGTGAGACTTACATACGTCATAGTATATAAATTAAAATACATCAAGGTGTAGTCATCCAATTCCTATACAGTAAAAAGGGACAGAAAATGGGCATGAAAAAATTAGGAGCAGGCTATATATAGTCAACACATGAAATTTAGTCAGATATCACAAATTAATAGTCACTCCCTAATGGTGAAATTAAGGACATAAAAACACAGAGCACACAGTATACAACAACAATCGAAACTTTTTCCCACTTTGTATGGTTAGTTACATGGATCAAACGACACTACTGTGTTCTATCAAAACCAAATATTCCAAAATTTCAACAGGCAAGAACCTGCATGGACCTATTTCGTTCTCCAAAATGAAATACTTATCTAGCTACAAGAACCTGTAAAAGTCATAAAGCAAAAGATATATAAATTAAACACTAACACAATGGTGTAATCTGGAAATTGGAAAGTAAATTATGAAATTAGAAATTTTCAAAGGAAAAGCGCATAGTATTAATAATTCAGGCAAGGAAACAATGATTTAACAAAGATAACAACATTAAGCTGCAAGTACTTTAATACAACTTAAATTAAAAATTTAAATATTTTTTAAGTATTACCTATCTTATTCAAAATCACTATCATATTCAATGTCATTTCCTCCATCATTATTAGCTTCACCTTCATTTGGAGGAGTGTTAGAATGTAGGATCATATCAATTACTATCCCATCAACACTGTAACACCCCAAATTTTCGTATCTCTTAAACAGTAATTTTGACAGTTAACAGAATTTTACTGTTTAGTAATTTCTGTGTACTGTAAATTATTTTATTTATTCCATCAGCGTATTTGATCGTTTTGAGTGATTTACTCGTGTCGGGAAAATAAAAATTTTCGGTAGGGGAAAACTTTACGTAATTTAATTTTTACCGTTAGGTAATTATTTTCGTGTCGATTTGATATTTGTGTGTTTTCTAATTTTTGTGATTTTTGTGGATGATTATGAATGTTTTTCTGTTTGTGGGCCCAGGGGGTGTATGTGGGCCTAGGGGGGTGTATGTGGGCTCAGGTGACCTTACGTGGGCCCAAGTGGGTCCCACAAAGCAAAAATTTTTTTCATAGTCTTGTTTAGACGGAACAGGATCTTACTAAACCCTGAATCCAGGAAATAGTTTTTAAAATTTTATTGTCTTGTATTTTATACGTATTTAATTATCGGATGATAAAAATAGTAAAAATATTATTTGTAGGATACAAGAATAAATATTATTGCGTAGTCAACAAAGAGAGCTTGACTTGATTTATACCCTTGGATGAGAATACTTAGTTTGAATATTAACCATTGATTTAATCAAAGGTTAAGAAACAAACTTAATAAAGAAGCCTTAGATAATAACCATTGATTTAATCAATGGTGTGAGAACAAGCTTAGTTAGGAAGGCTTTGATATCAATCATAGATGTAATCAAAGGTGTTGAATTAGTCTTGAAAAATGACAAAGACCATTTACAACCATTGGATTTAGATTAAATCAAGGGTGGAGATTTAATCTTAAAAAGTAACAAAGACCATTTATGGCCATTGGATGAAGAATCAATCAATGGTGGAGATTTGGTCTTCTAAAGTAGCAAAGACTAATTAGGACCCTTGGATTTAAAGTTTGAAAGCAATCACCATTAATTTTGGAACACATCTAAGTGGGAATTTAAAGGAGAAAGATCCAATAGATTAAGTCTTCTAACCTACCTAAATCTACCTAAATCCTAACCATTGAATTAATCAATCAGGCTAGAAATGCTTCAAATGGTGGCAAATAATGAAGACAACTTTATTGAATGCATTATGAAGAGAAGGTGATGGTTTTGGAGTGTTTAAAACAAAGAAGACAACTTTAAATGTCTTGGTCAAGTTAACATCATAATGGCTTACTTTTGATTTTTGCACTCTAAGGAGAATGCTTGAAGGGGGGCACGGTTTTGGTGCTACATTATGAGCATTGAAAGACCATAATTTCATGTTTTAGTCATTATTGTCTTCCTTGGTCTTCATTGATTCATTTTCAAGAAGGAAACTTAGAAAATTTTCTCTCCATCTCCTTTCTCCTCTAGGTTTCGGTCAAGCCCTCCAAGAGCACCTTCCATCACTCAAAAATTTCATCTAACTTGATTTTCTAAACCTAAACACCATTCTAATAACATCTCTAGTTATGAGTTTTTCCAAAATCATTCATCTTGAGCTTCAAATTCAAGCTTCAAGTTTCTATCAAAAATAAAAAATTTCATCTTTATGCTTCAAGAGAAACCATTCGGTTATCTACCCTAAAATCACCATCCAATCTCTTTTAATTTCATCCAACCATAGATCTTGAATCTACATGATGTTCTAAGCAACTTTCATGTTGAAGATTTTCTCTAAATCATTCATCTTCATGGACTTTCTTCAAGATCAAAGTTATTGGGTTTTTGAGGTGAAGTATAAGGAAACTTCATTTTCTTCTCTCTTTTTCATGATCTAAGCCATGTTTGATCCATGGTTCCTCTTAATCAAGCTTAGTATACTAATTTCTATGTATTTTGTTTTGTATTTGAGAAGCTCTTGTGGATGAAGGACTTGGAAAAAGAAGCAAAACAAGAAGTTTTTGAGGATCTTCAAGAGGTAAGAGAGAGATCCATCTCACCAACCAAGCATGATGGTGAGAGATGGTATTTTATTTGATGGATGTGGAATCCATGTGAGGATTCATATCCATGGTCATGTAATTAATTTGTGGGTGTTTATAAGCTTTGATTAATTTTCTATGCTTGATATGCTTTGCATGATTTTATAGCTTTGATGATATGCTTGAAATGCTATACATGCTTTTATGGCTTTGATGGTATGCTTATATTATTTATGATGAAATATATATGTATATGTCATGACTTGATGGTGGAAAGGAAATTGATTTTTGGCTCCAATAGCCAAGGAAGAGCTACGGTTTTGATGCCCTTGATTAGGGTTCATGTTGAAAATTTTCAAGAACAAAAGAATTGATTTTTGAGTACTTAGAACACGGTGGATTTCGAACAAGACACCTCAAAATAGGTGTTCACAAAATTAATATTTTCTTGAATGATGAAAATGGATATTTAGAAAAGTAAGGAAAATAAACAAAGAATTTATTTTTCAAAGAGTACATAAATACGGTTTTAAAAGGATTTTTATTGATTTATTTTGTGTAAAAAGTTTTTAAGTGTTTTACTAAACATGAGATTTAAATGAAAATAGCAATGATAATTTTAAGGATTTGCAAAGAAAGTGAAAAAGGATTTGTAAGGAAAGTAAAAATGAATTTGAACAAATGAGTTTGGTTTTTATAACCATCGGTATTTCAGTTTTGAAAACAAAGACTTTTTAATGATTTTGTTTGTGTAAAACCATATCAATTTAGAAAAAAAATATTTGATGGCTTCAATGGCCAAAGACTCTACGATTTTTGGAGGTTAGAATAATTTTGGTTTTATGAAACGAAGTAATTTTAAAGTGGAAACAAAATATTTGAACAAAATTTTTTAGTATAAGGATTTTGAAAAGGGAATCAAAGTATTTTATCACTTGAGAAATGAACTTTTATATGAAAATGAAAAAGAAAAGTTGCAAGGGTTTGAATCTTAATTTGTTTTGAAGAGAATTGATTTTAGAATTGATTTGGAAAAAATGAAGAATATAATGGTATTTTAAAAATTTACTAACGTATAACTTATTTTCAAGTTTTGAAATATGTTAGAAAATGTTAAGTTTTGAAATGTTGATTTACATCAACGGAAAGTGATTTTGTGAATTATATTTTGAAAAAGAATTTCTTGAGTAAAGAACTGTGGAAGAATATTTTCTTGAGTAAGAAAATATATTAAATGAAGTATAAAGTTATATTATTTTGAGAAAAGTTAAAAAGGAATTTTTTAAAGGTCAAGAAATATTTTTCTGTAATGAAATTGTGGTGAAAAATTATTTACGTATCTTAAAAACGTGATTTTTAAGTTACGTGATATGGAAAAAATACTTTATGTGATTTTAAATACGTTGAAATATTTATACGCGATTTGAATTTACATTTAAAGATTTTACGTGATTTGAACTACTGTTGATAAATCACTACGTGATTGAATAGAGATAGAATTTTTTATGCGATTGTGAAAATGGGAAAAAATTGTTATGAGATTTGGAAAGTGTTTTAAATATTTTGAGAATGATAGAAAATGATTTACGTGGACGTAAAAGAATGATTTTTTTTGCGATTTTGAAACAAGAAAAGAATACTATGCGATTTGAGAAACGTATGTTTTTACGCGATTGAGAAAAATGTTAAAAAATTAGTACGTGTTTTAAAAGTGTAATGAAGAGTTGCGGTATTTTGAAAACGTAATGTAAATATTCTTGTATTATGAAAGCGTGAAGTGCGGTATTGTGAAAATCTAACGTAAACGTTTTAATTTTGAAAACGTAACATAAGTGTTACGATATTTTGAAAACGTAATATAAACATTTGGGAATTGTGAAAACGTAACAGAAATGTTTTGGAATTGTGAAAATGAAACGGAAATATTACGCAATTTTGAAAACACGATGAAAGTGTTTTATAACTATGAAAATGTGATAACATGATTTTTGCTGTTGAAAATACAGTATAATTTGGTGCATTTTATATGCATTGGAAAGAGATGCTTGTGATTGGATTTGGTGCATTATACATGCATTGGGAAAAAATATGCGTTGAGGCATATGATACATTGAACAAATGAAATTGAAAAGATTTGGCCCTTTGGGGTTGGACTTGCACGGATATATTCGTGCATTGTATATGGCTCTTGTGGTTGAAGAGGAATGAGAATTGATAGTGAAGGTCTATGATGGATCTTGAGGCGTCGAGCGCGCGATCAAACCATGGGACGGTGGCGAGTACCACTGTGCCACTTGGCGATGCAGTCCGTTGCAACGCATTGACGATACCCGACAAGAACACGATTCTTTTCAACAACCCTGGAAGATTGTCTTTGGGTTAAGGTGACAATTAATTGAGCATTCTCCTCGAAATTGTGAAAACCTCCATGGAAATGTTTTTGAAAAAGCGAGTCTTTGTGCACATGCATAATCTGACATTTATATCTGTGTGATATATTAATTGAGGAATATTGGCTATGACAATTGTTTTGAATACTTGGATGATGATGATGATAGTTGATTAATGTTGATTGCATGGTCATAATTGTGATATAATCTATCTGTATGATATGCTGCTTGTGTTATCTCTGTGCTGCCATGTTGGTATTGGTGTAGGTGATCTCACCCCTTTGTTATGTTGTTTTGTTGTGTCTGTACTGTTAAAATCAAATAATAGAAGGATCGAGTTGTCTTAGACATAACGGGCGATGGATACTCAGAGATTGATGAAAACATTGAAGAGTGGCTGTCTCAAGTTCGAAGGTGTTCTGAGTAGACAAGGAGTAGAGTTCTGATGCAACAACCTGGATACAAGAAAAGAAATAAGTATGTTAAGTTTTCTCGTTAGTGTTGTACCGTGCTATTGAGTAGGACCCGTCATAGGGTTTGTTACTGTTAAAAAAAAGAGTCTGTTAATTTTATATTTCTCTTTAAATTGTGAAATATTAATTGGTATCAGTATTGTATATGAGTCTGTTTCAATATATTTTTTCATATTACTTATGAATTTTAGAAAGTTTATGTTTAAGCAAGAAAGAAATTTTAAAACCCATTTTTTTTATAACTCAAACCTTGTGTGAACTTCTTTACAGATTTTGAGTCGGGAGTCAGACATGTGATACCCTAGGGAGGGTGTTACAAACACCACTTATTATCCAATCATTATTGTTATGTTCTAAGCCACAAATATTTTCTAAGAAAGTCAAGTGCACAAATTGCCTTGTTAGGGGTTGACAATGTAGTCACCAAGACAAATCACTTTTCTAGTCTTAACCAGACAACCTTGAATCCAAAATAAAGAAGGATTCATAATAAAGTGAAGAACATAGTCAATTTTTATTCAGTATTCCCATCATTTTCACAAATTCGAGATGTGAAAAATAGAACATAACAAATCTGACATATGTATTAACAGATTAGAATAATCGAAAGCCATAAATTCATGTCCCAAAGAAAAAAAAAAGCCATAAAATCTTTGGAAGTGTAACTTACTGCAGAATAATTGTCAATAACATCACATATTTAATAACTAGGAAAAAGATAGACTAGGTCCCCAAATTCCAAAACATGAAATTAAGCATTCTCATGTAAGTTCAGATAAACATTCACATTCATAGAATCACAAAGATATCAAATACTCCCAAACTATACATAAATCAGTGACCATAATTAAAAACCAATCAAACGCGTTCTAACCTCAAAGGAGAGAAACGCATCAACACGAGCATACTCCACCTGCACAGCAATGAGCCACAGATTATCCCACCTACTCATACTAACCCTCTTGCGCAATGACAGTGTTTTGAGCCCAGCACGCTTCAACTGTCGCTCGCCCAACCTGTCAGCAGCGAGTTTCCGAAGGTCAACAAAGTTGGCCACGGCCAACGAGAAATCTTCTAGAAGCTTCTCGATGTCCTCTTCGATCCCAACCCTGACAAACATTCTGAGTTGCAGAGAAATACGACGAGCGAGTGAGGGATGAAGGGTGCGTGGAGGATCTAGAAGACGTGGCAGTGGTGGCCAACGCAGAGTTAGAGGGCAGCGACAGGGTTGTGGGAATTAGGGCGGGTGTTGGGGCGCCACTCGACGTCAAGTGGGATATTGGTGTTCAGCGATTGGGGAATTAGGGGATTAGGTTTCTGACAGAGAATGGTGGTGAGAGGGGAGAGAATAGAAAATTATTGGAGGGAATAGAAAAAAGTGTTCCCGCAGGTTATGTTTAGAGGTCATTTGTTATATTTGTCCCTAAAATTAGAATTTTTAGTGGCCATTCTTTATTTGCCAGAAGATCATCAATTTAGAAAATGTATTACCGACAATTAATGTATGGTCGCTAAAGAATTGCCCCTAAAACCCTTTTTTGTTGTAGTGAACCTATATCGACTCCGGGAACCGTGGGTCATTTTCATCCAATACCACCGTACACTGTCATGCCTCCACCTTTACCACGTCATCCAACCAGTAGCCATGCCTGAACCCGCAGCTCACCCGCACGACCTGCGACCCAGATCTCTTCACTGTCGTCGTTCCCGGATCTCTGTCAGTCCCAAATCCTCGCACCTCCCAGATATGTCACTTGCGCACCTCACGCCGTCGCCATCCAACTACGCACCACCATAAGCCCATTGCACCCAATCACCACCGTTGAACTAGAACCTAGATCTGTCATTGAAGGGCGAGTTTGCAGAGCTAAAAAAATTAATTTATTCTCCTCTAAAGAATTTATTTTAGGTGCTCTAATCTAATGCTTTGAATCAGTGACTTTGAGATGATGATGATGATATGATGTTGGGTTTTGTTTCTTTCACCATTGCCTTGCATCCTTACTTTGCTTCTCTACAACTGCATCGTTAGATAGCCCAAAATTAGTCTTAACTCGAACCTCATGAAACTCAGTGGCAACTTTGTCATAAGCTTTGCAGTACCATTATCTTGTATTTTTCATTTGTGTTTTGGTTGGATAGAAGCTGATTGTTTGTGTCATCCCATGGCAAAATAATCAAACAACAAAAGAGTAGATGAAAATTAAGAAATGGATAAGATTAAATTACAATAAATCAAAATATTTGGGTTAAAATATCAAAAATCATTAAACTGGAATGACCTGTTATTACAAGTCATTTTGATGGAGCATCAATACTCAATACTTGCCTAGATAGTAGCTTTATTCCCATGTGCAAATCTACATTCTATGAGTATTGGCTCTCCAAGTTTTGTGTGAGGCGTTTCAAATTTGTCATTTGAAGGAAATTTGTACCTGACTATAAAAAAGGTAGCAAATGAAATAATAATAATAAAGGTGGTTTATTTGGGCATTCTTTCACTTAATAGGCATTTGGTGCTCTGGGCTCAATTGAAACGTTAGTGCTAAGAAATTGGATATATTTTAAGTGTCTTGAACAATTTATGGATATGAGCTGAAACTTACTTAGATTCATACAAAAAAGTTGATAAAATTTTAAAATACGTGAATAATATTTTTATAGCAAGACCTACTAGTTAGTACTATTTGTACCAACAAAATAAATCAAAAACTATACACCAAATTTTAACGTGAAAAATCCCTTATACATCGAGGAAAAAATCACACGGGACAAATTCTAAAAATATTTTACTATATCAAGGATAATTACAATATCCTACTTATACTCTCTCACACAATAGGTATAAAATAGAGTATTTATCAATGAGACTCTCTCATACTATAATTTGTAGTATTATAAAAACTAGAGAATAAACCTAAAAATTTTCGATATATACTCACATAGTATACTCTTAAAATTTCTTTACACTCTTTATTTCTTACTCTCACTCTTAGAAACTATTGCTTTGCTTCTCCTTCTTGATTTTTTCGGATGAAGTAATAGTTTTCTGTTTATAAAGAGCCATTCAAGTCTTGCATTTAACTTGCTTACCAACCAGCACCAATCCACCGAAAAGCAAATGTCATCTACCGAAATCAGAAAAAAATTTCTTCCTTCAATTGTTGACTGCAAGCCACCGACTAACAGTTAGAGCTCTATTTACTTTCATTCACTTAATAGGGGAGAAGACTATGAAAATTAAAGGGTGTGAAAGGTTGCTGAAGTGGAAGGAGATAAATGGTGTGACTTGTGATAGTTGAAAAGTCACTCAATGAGAAGCTGAGAATCATGAAAGAATGTTAATGTAGCTTAATAGTAAAATGGACGTAGAATGTAAAGAGAGTGTTAAATGGCTAACGTGTCAATTCTATAATCCGCACTTGAGGTTTTATATATTATAAATAGATAGAAGTGGAATCTTCCAATATTGAAAATTTACCCACAAAAGTAGTAACTAGGAAATGTACCAGTCCACTTCCAGCGTAATCTACATAATCTTGAAGCATCATGATAGAGTTCATCATTTATGGCATTATGCAACATAAAAAAATTAAGAGATTATTTGCCAAGCCATGAGTAGGAAGGTTGAGACTCTAACTAATTCAAACAAAATCTGATCTAGCCTTCAACTGAGACATAATTTCAGCGACACTGTCTTCGGATGTTGCTTCTACTATAGCCCTTTTAACTTTGCTGCTTCTTGAAACTCTGCCTTTTCAATTGTATCTTCAAGTTAAAAATGATAGGAATAGATTAGAAACCATAAGTAATATAAGGGTTAAAGTATATGTTTGCAAATAAACTAACTCACCTTTTTGGAAATAATATCATACCACAGTTTTGCTATTGTGGTGGACTAGTCAATTCTGACAAAAATAAAAACTCAACAAAATGATTGCCTTTCTCTCATTCATAGCTTTAATGAACAAAGGACATTTAATCAGAAGTTCGTATATCCGAGAGGCCTAAATTAGAAGCCTATAAACATTTCTAACTTCAATGAAGCAACTGACAAAATAAATCATTCTGAAGTCCACAAAGGAAAAAAAGAAGGAGTAGTAGAGAATATGAACAACGAAGGCTCAAGGATCATAGAAAGAAGAAAGCACGATGTATTCTGAAGGTGAATAAAGGGTACCTTTAGAAAGAGACGAAGCTCTAGGCCTGTTCAATTGAAGAGAAATGGCGAGTCTATCGATTCCATTCCCAGTCCATAGAAGAGTCACTAGTCACTACCGTGGCCACACAGGCCGGGGTGCTTGCAATGTGGTGAAGATTGATAGCAAGGGCAAAAAGGTGATTGAAGGCTTATTAGTTGTCCTTCTCAGTTGCTGATATGATATTTGGCTAAACTGCCTTTGAAAAAATGAAGAGGCACTGAAGAATATCAACGTAACGTTTCTATTGGAGGCATATTTGCATGAGACATTTATTTGGCTGAGGAGTAACGACAATGCTATTGTACCTGAGAGAGGTCAATATGGATGCCAATTGTTAGAAAATGCTTTTAGGTGTGGAAAATGGCTCATGGGGTTGGCAAAATGGAAGCTGATATACAGCACAGCTGAGTGACACCAAGGACAAAATGGTGAGTTGGCAAAATGGAAGCTTATAGGACAGCTGAGGTGTCAGCGCCACAGCTCACGTCTCAGCTTTTATATATTATAAATAGATAGATTTGGTACTCTTGAACTTCTTCTTCGCCTATTCTTGTTCGTTGGATCCCTCCTACATTGGGTTTTATGAAGGTTAATCTAGATGGAAGCTCTTTGGGTAATCCTGATATGGCCGGAATGGGTCTGTTGAGAAAGGATGATGATTTTTGGATCATTGGTTTCTCTGGTTATGTTGGTTTCGTTGATAATCTATTACCAGAATTATTGGCTATCAAACATGGTTTGGAGTTGGCGTGGAGCATGGGTTTTAGGCAAGTGGTTCGTAAGTCTGATTGTAAGGAGGCAATCCGTTTGGTTAAGGGAATGTTTCCAGCTTTCCATCATTATAGTTGCCTTTGGCATCAAACATTTGTTGGCCAAGTCATGGAATTGTGAGATCCAACAGGAGGGAAATGCACCAGTTGATTGTATGGGAAAAAAGGGAACTTCTGCGTATGAAGATCTGCAGCTTTGGATTTCACCACCATCAGGCTTGGAGGTTCTTCTCTTGGCTGATGAAGCGTACCTGGTGTGAGCTTCTGGAGATAGTATGTTTTTCTTCTTTTCTTAGAATAAATCATTTACTTTAAAAGAATAAAAAAAAAAATTAAACTTACATTACATTTGCAAGGGCAACTTTAAAGTTGATAAAATAAGTCGGTCTGCTCAGGTCACTTTAGGATAAGTCATTTTTTAGTCGGTTCAAGTATGTTTTTTATTAATATTTTGCTAATTCAATCTAATTGTTAGGAGTTATAGTTTTGATAAGTTGATTCACAAATTTGATTCTTTTATTTTTTAAAAAAATAATAAATTTAATTCTTAAAAATTAAATTAATAAAAATAAAAAATTTAAGTTACTTAATTTTAAATAATAATAAATAAATTAAATAATAAATTTAATTGTTAATTTAATTTTAATTTTTTAAATATATATTATTATATTAAAAAAATAATTAAAATAATAGCCAACGAATCAAACTAAATCAAACAAAATTATATAACCCCAAAGTGAATGTTATGGAAGGGTTTGTTTTCTCTGCACATAACAGAGAGGCACGTCCACCACCAGCAAAACCACCGGACAACGGTGGAGGACCGGTATCGTTTCGGGATAAGGTGCTCGGTAACAAGGAAAGACCACAACCAAGGGAGAAAGCTGATCTCATTGCCCAGCAGTTGGTACGTATTGAACATGAAGGAGGTAATAGACTACTTCTAAAAATTTTCTTAGATGACAAAGTATTCCAGGAGCTATGCAGCCCATGGCAGGATGCGCTTGTGATCACTCTGTTGGGAAAAAGGCTTGGCTACAATACCATGAAGGAGAGGTTGCAAAAACTCTGGCGTCCATAGGGAGGTTTTGATATCATGGATGTAGACAATGGTTTCTACATGGTGAAGTTTGATAAGATGGAGGATAAGGAGCGTGTTACGTTCGGGGGCCCTTGGATGATATTTGACCATTACCTTGCTGTAATGAACTGGAGCCCAGAGTTTGTATCCCCGAATGCAAAGATCAAAAGAATTGGATCAGATTCCTGGGTTTAAACCTCGTCTTCTATGATGAAAGTTTTCTTCTAGCAATGGCTTCAGCGGTAGGTAAACCAATTAAGGTTGATAATAACACTTTAAAGGTGGAAAGGGGCAAGTTTGCAAGGGTATGTGTTGAAATTGATTTAACTCAGCCTGTGGTAGGGAAGGTGTGGCTCAATGGCTATTGGTACAAAGTAGAGTATGAAGGACTACTTCATGTGGATGCTATGGGCATGTTGCCCAGAACTGCACGTCGCATCCTATACCTCAACATGATCACGGTAACACTCAACCGGAGAAGAGTTCTCGCAACGGCGAGGATGGCGGAATACAGATTGCCTTTGACCAAGAGAAAAACAAGGGATCCGATATTAGCATTAATGGGGCGAATGAGGTGGAGAATAATTTGCATGGTGATTGGTAAGTGGTTTCACGAAAAAAGCGCTCACCAATGACTGCAAGAGAATCTAATAAAAAGGGCAATGATATTATAACGTCAAACAGATTTGACAAAATTAATGTTCCTAACAATAAAGAGAAAAAGCAGGGGAGACAAGGACCCCACCGAAATGCTATGGAGATAAGTGGCAAGAAGAAAGAAAGTGGGCCAAGTGAAGGACCACAAGGCCCAAAAGTTTGGACCAAACAAAAGCGCAGGCATAATGATCAGGGCCACCCTTCTCTCCTGGACGGAGGAGAGGACCATGAAGTTATCACCATGTGGCCCAATGAAACCAACGTCCCAGTTCAAAAGGGGAAGGAAAAACATACCACGCCTAAGCCCACACTGCGTCAGAAAAATCGTATCATCGTCCCTGATAGTGTCGAGGAAAGGGCTCTTCAACGTCCCCCAGAGTTCAGGTCTGTGATGAACTTTGAGCATGTGGAGAATCATCATTTCAGGTTCATAGATGAATCTACTCCACCGGACCTGGACAATAAGGATAAGGAGCAAGAAGAAGCCTTGCGTGGGGAGATTTTGGAAGTGGTGCCTGAAACGCCAGGAGGATGAGGAGTGGAGATGGAAGTCTCAAAGCAATAACGTTTCAGCCTTCTCTATTAGGTCTCTTACCTTTTATTTTCCTTTGTTTAATGATGAATTCAAAAGGATTATCAATCCTCTCTTGGAATATAAGAGGGGCAAAAAATGCAAGAGCCAGAAGGCATTTGACAGAGATTATTCGCAGGGAGAATCCTACACTCCTTTGTATTATGGAAACACATACACAGTTTGCCAGCACCAAGAATTTTTGGAGTAAGGTTGGTTATAGCCCTGTATCCATTGTGGAAGCTCAGGGTCACGCAGGTGGGCTTTGGATACTTATTCAGAATGGAACTAATATCACCCCCACCATTATTGACGTTGGACTGCATTTTGACACGTTCAGTATTGTCAGGGGTAGTTCTCAGTGGGTTTGCATTGGTCTTTATGCAAGTCCTGTGCCAGCCATGAGGACCTCCTTCTGGAGTTATCTCTGTAGTTTGGGCACTTCCATTAGCTCCCCTTGGGTTCTCGTTGGTGATTTTAATGAAAAAGTTTTTTCGGGCGATCAAAAGGGAGGAATCTATTCCCAAGTTAGAGCTGAAACTCTGTTAAAAGTCATGGATCTCTGTGGTTTTGTTGACTTACACACTGTTGGAGGGAGGTTCATGTGGCACAGGAATTGTAGGGGTAACAGGACTGTAGCTAAGAAGCTTGATAGAAGTATGGCAAATCTACAATGGAGGCTAGCCTTTCTTGAAGCCTTTGTGGAGGTGCTTTGTCGTATGCATTCCGACCATAACCCTATCCTTCTTCGCTGTGAGGGCTTGCCCCAAATCCAGGGTCCGAGTCTTTTTAGATTTGAAGCAGCTTGGATTACTCATGAGGAGTATTACAGCGTGGTGGAAAATGCTTGGAGGGGAGAACGGGGAAACATCCTGACTGCTCTGCAAAGAGTTAAGGAGGATTCCATCGTCTTTAATCGTGATATTTTTGGAAATATTTTCAAGAAGAAAAGGAACATTGATGCTAGAGTGAAAGGGATTCAGCGTGCCCTTGAGAGAATGGATTCACTAGCTCTCATTCAACTGGAACAACAACTTCAGCAGGAATATAATAATATTCTTTTCTAGGAAGAGCTTCTTTAGTATCAAAAATCAAGGGAGCAATGGGTAAAACTTAGGGACAAAAATACTAAATTTTTCCATGCTCAAATAATTATTAGGCGAAAGAAGAATATGATCCATGGTCTCATGCTCCCAGGTGGGATTTGGCGCTCTGATGATAAGGTGCTCCAGAAAGAGGCTCAGAAGTATTTCAAGTCATTTTTCTGCTCTAATCCTCCATCTAATTCTGACTTGTTCACAGTTAATCAATGTCCTTGTTTGGATGAGGAGGGCATCAAACAACTTACTCAGCCAGTTAGCAAGGAAGAGATGACCAAAGCTCTCAACTCTATGAAACCGTATAAAGCTCCTGGCCCAGATAGTTTTCAAGGCATCTTTTTCAAACAGTATTGGCACTTGGTTGGCGATGATGTTTGGAGTTTGGTTCATCAAGCCTTTATTACTGGTTATTTTGAGCCTAGTCTTGCAGAGACATTGATTGCACTGATTCCTAAGGTGGATAATCCAGGTAATTTTAAAAATTTATGTCCAATTAGTTTGTGTAATACTGTCTGCAAGTTGATTACTAAGGTTATGGTGAATAGACTACGACCCTTGCTAGATAATATCATTGGTCCCTTTCAAAGCAGTTTTCTTCCAGGAAGAGGAACTTCTGACAATGCTATTATCCTTTAAGAGCGCATTCATAGCATGCACAAGTTTAAGAAAAAGAAAGGGGATGTGGCCTATAAGATTGATCTGGAAAAGGCTTATGACCATGTTGTATGAAATTTTTTAGAAAAATGTTTACATGACTGGGTTTCCAAGGATTACGGTGAAATTGATCATGCACTGTGTTTCTTCTTCTTCTCTATCTATTATTTGGAATGGGAGAAGATTACCCAATTTTCAACCTACACGGGGTCTTCGTCAAGGGGATCCCTTATCCTCATATTTATTTGTCATTTGTATGGAAAAATTATCTTTGGCAATTTCGGAAGCAGTCCGTTCCAATATTTGGAAGCCCCTCAAAGTCTCTAAAGATGGCCCTTATGTATCTCATCTCTTTTTTACAGATGATGTTTTGCTATTTACAAAGGCCAAAAATTCCCAAGCTAGACTTATCACGAATCTTTTTGACAGATTCAGCAAAGCATCAGGCTTAAAGATCAATTTTGGAAAATCTAGAGCCTTTTTTTCTTCAGGCGTTTCAAGAGTGAAAATAGTGAAACACAGTGTTATATCCTCCATCCGTTGCACAACCTCTTTGGAGAAATACCTGGGCTTCCCAATGTTAAAAGGGAGGACGCGTAAAGAGAATTTCTTCTTCATTGTAGAAAAGATGCAAAATCGACTAGCCTCCTAGAAACATAAATTTCTGAATAAAGCAGGACGTTTAGCTCTTGCAAATTCAGTTTTGAGCTCAATACCTTCCTACTACATGCAAATTTTTTGGCTCCCCCAGGGTATATGTTCTCTTATTGACAAAACAACTAGGGATTTTATTTGGCAAGGCACTTCAAATAAGGGTATTCATTTAGTGGGATGGAATAAACTTGCTCTGCCTAAGCACTATGGTGGTCTGGGAGTTCGCATGGCAAGAGAGACCAACACGTCATTACTGGGAAAATTGGTCTAGGATATGCAGCATCAACCTGGGAAACTTTGGGTGGATTTATTAACACAGAAGTATGTTAGAGGGAGAGATTTTTTGGAAGGGGAGAACCTTGGAGGATCTTATGTTTGGAACTCTATTTCAAAAGCCAGGGTTGTCTTGTGGTCTGGATATAGAGTCCGGGTGGGAAATGGCAATTCATCTTTCTGGTATGCCCCTTGGACCAAGCTTGGTCCACTATGTACCCAAGTTGACTTTGTCCACATTCACAATGTCGCTATAAAAATTAAAGATGTATATGTTGATAATGAATGGAAGCTGGACTCTTTATCAACTGTCTTACCAAATCATATCCTGGACCATATACATAATACCCACCTGCACCTAAATGAACACGTTTATGACATGTTGGTATGGGAGGAAAGTATGAATGGTAATTACTCCACCAAGTCTGGGTTTATGTGGCTTCTTAAGAACAAAGGGGCTCCCAGAACGAGTAGCCAACCGTGGGCATGGATTTGGAAACTCAAGGCTCCTGAGAAAATTAAGTTTCTTATTTGGCTTGCTTGTCATCATGTTGTCCCCACCCTCTCCCTTCTACATCATCGTGGTCTGGCATTGTCTCAGGTCTGCCAAAGATGCTTGGACAAGGAGGAAACATTCCTGCATAGTATCCGTGATTGCCTCCATTCCAAAAGGTTGTGGGATTCGCTTGGTTTTAATTCACCCTCCTTTTACCAGCAAATGGATCATAATGTTTGGCTGCAAGAAGGTGTCTCTGGCGCAAGCGAAAGTTTATTTCTAGCAAGACTATGGTGGTCTTGGAGATCTCGCAACATGCAGACCCTGGGCAATGGAATTGTCCCTCTGTATAGGTTGATTTCTAATGTTCATAACCTTGCTAAGCTTATTCATTCTGATGTCCAAAATCATGATCAGAATCATCGCCCGAGAAAATGGATTATGTGGCATTCAGACAAGGAAAATATCATTGTTCTGAATGTTGATGGCAGCTGTGTGGGCAATCCTGGGAGAGCAGGGTTCGAGGGCTTACTTCGCAGGGCGGATGGCTAGTGGATCACTGGTTTTGCAGGATATATTGGTCTATCAAACAACTTACATACAGAACTTATTGCTCTTTATCATGGCTTAAGGGTAACTTGGAGTTTAGGATACAGACAAATGAGGTGTTACTCTGACTCACAAACTGTCCTCAAGTTAGTCTTGAATCCTATCTCCAACAAGCACCGATATGCTTCTATTGTCCAATCCATTTGTGACTTATTGGCACAAGAGTGGATGGTACAGTTCGAACACACGCTCAGAAAGGGGAACCATTGTGCTGACTTTATGGCCAAGTTAGGGATCTCTCAAGATGACATGATGCAGATTTTTGACAGGCCAGCGGAGGGAATTTCCAACCTTCTGCTTACAGATGGAATGGGTGTTGCTTTTGTGAGATTGTAGTTTCTATTTTCTATTTTTTCCCTTTTCTTTTCTTTCCCTTACCCAAAAAAAAAAAACAAAATTATATTAGATCAAATTAAATTTAAATTTAAATTTTATAACTCAACTTGTACTTTTTGTCCGAGATATTTTCACAACTCTAAGTGCAACCCTTTCCTTGAAGAATATTCAATATTATAATGAAACAGATATAATATGAATATTCAATGCAACCCTCTCCTTGAAACTTTCATCATCAGAGTCAGCTGTTAATATAATATAAGAAAGTAATTCCAAATATGATGTAATATGAAAAACATTATATATAAGAAAATAATTATCTTACATTTTTTAGGGGTGTAAGTACTATTCACACTATTTTTAATGAATGTGATTGAGTAAGAGAAAGTGATAAAAAAAGTATGTATAATAAATGATATTAGATAAGATGTAAAAATAGGTGTATACATTTATTTGATATAAGAATATTAGAGTTGTTATATATAATAAATAACATAATCTATGCTATTATAAAGGATTCTCTATCTTAATATTCAATTTTATTTTTAGAAAATTGTTATTAATTTTTATTCAAACACAAATATAAAAAAGGAGACATTATAAACATTTTTTACTCTATAATTACAATTACCTTCAAATGCTTATTAACTTCTTATTCTATAATTATAATTAATTTTAAATTAAAAAATGCAAATTAACAAACATATAATAACCTTTCATACATTAGTTATAATAAGAAGAGTCAATATGAACATGGCTAATAGAAGTTAATTCACTCGCATGTCCCCTATAAATACTCACTTTTGGAGGCCTTGACCTTAGATCGAAGTAGTTTTCCCTTATCTTAAATTTTTATTTATCAAAAAAAAAAAGTCATCAATGTGTAAAGAGTTATTAAATTGTATACCTTATAAAAAGAAAATTAATATTATGACATTGATCAAATCTATAAATAAACTATATATATAATGAATTGTTTATATATATGTACATGCCACTAATATTGTTCTCTTATAAAATGAAGGCGAAAGGAAATTGAGAATGTATTTCTCCTAACGATGACAATAAGCAATTCATAAATCAACTATTTTCAATAATTTTGTGATAAATTATGTATTTATAAATCTATATATAAGAATATAAGCTAATTAGCGCTCCTTACACCTCATAAATCTATTTAATTTCACAAGGAACACTTCATGATCTTTTGTCCATCTTTTTGTTCTGTCAGCTCAATGTTGGATCCATTCCAGGATACCAAATGGACTTGCGGTTGTGGACGCTCTCGCGGTGGTATACTACCATACAGATAGAATAATTTCAGATAAAATTTGGGGTACAGGTTTTTTTTGGGGGGGGGGTGTTTCTGAATTTGGAGTATAGTTGGATTACGAGAACTGGCTGGTAACTAGGGAAAGGAAAAGGGCCTGAGCCCAAGAGCGAGTACAAGAAAAGTTACAACCCAGAAAGAGGAACAACACGGGGCAAAGCTACCCCAATAGCATCTGAACTACTATATCTTTCAATTACTTCACCGGAACCACCGGAACCCCACCAATCTAATCTTGCATAAAAAGCTCATCTTGCATCTTTTTTTTATATATAACAGTTTTTTTTTTGTTTTCATGAAGATAAAATTACAAACTTTTGTACTTGCAAGTAACTGTCAAAGTTATATATTTGTAAAAAGAAAAAAGAATTTATATCAAAGTTCATATTATTTAAAAAATATTTTAATCGATCCTAATGATTGTGTAAGTGCAGTTTTTTAATCTTCTCCATGTTTTTATGGTGCTAAGTGCTCAAATTCAAATCTCAATTACTACAAGCATGGTTCCTAGAAATGGATCGGACTAATTAGTCGAATCGAAAAAAATTAAGAAATTGATTTTTCAGTCAGTTCAATCAATACTTAAAAATTGGTTAAAAAATTAAAATAAATTAACCCATTTGAATCGATCATGGATCACAGTGTTGAATTTGTCTAGTTTTTATTTTTAAAAAATATTTTTTTAAATCCAATTTCTTAAAAATATATATATTTAAAACTTTTTTAATGCATTTATTTTTCAATTCTCAATTTATAACTAAAACTCATCATTTAAAACTCTTAATTTGTCCAACATGAGACAAATAGAAACTTGTAATGTAATAAGAGTTTGACTTCAATTTATAATATAAATATTCACCTCTTACTTTTTTACTTATTTAATTTAAGATTAGTATATATTAAAAAATTCTACTACTATTAATTTAATATTTTTAGTTTAATATTTATTTATGTGATAAATGAATTTAATTATGTTAGTAATACATTTCAATATTTTTCTTTAATATTGTTTATACAATTAACACATATATATTATATTTTATATTATATTTTTCTTATATATTATTATATATTTATATAATATATGTATATATAAAAAACTCCAATTCGACCCTAGTTTAACTTCAATTAAACTTCAAAACCTTGACATTTTTTTCTTTTCTAATTTAATAACTAGTCTAATTTTGAAAACATTGACTACAATTACTTACTAAAAGGAGAAATTTGTGCATAAAACTAAAACTAGAGCAATCATGCGCATAAACTTATCTAAAGTGAACTTATTTATTTATAAAGTAAATAAATAAATGTATATTTATTCTTAAGTTATTAATAGATTAAAATTATGATATATTTTAGATAAAATTAATAGTGAATACACTCTTATTTATTTTACAGACAAATTCCCTTTAGAGTAATTTTTTTCTACGATTATGTGAGATAATATACAATTAGTATCGATTTTTGTCTATCACCTTTTTCCAAAAGGATTGCATTATATTTCACAACCGTTTCACAAAGTCAACTTATACAGATTTTTTTCCTACTGGTTGATCGCAATGGAAGTGGATTGCAACCCCACTTTAGACGGATCTTGATTAAAGACAAAAAAAAATATAGGATTCTTTTTTCTACGAATAGTGCAATCTAAAAACTTTTAGAAATAGTAAAGACTAAAGCTATGTGTATGATTAACTTAACAGAGTACAATGAAAATGAGTTATCCACACTTAATTGGCGTGCAAGGTTATAAGACTTTAGAGCATGTTAAGCGTTTGACAACAGACCAAAGTAACACCCACCAAACACAACCTAACATACAATAGCAGTAAAGCAATGTACAAAGATGCTAGACCTCTTGCCTGCACCTTGTGATCATCCTAACTTGCAAAGCACAATGGAAACAAGCTCATAAGTAAGAAACAAATTATATACTCAGTCATAGGACATAAACTGAAAGATGACACTCTGCAGGTAGACACATCTTTGCACAAAGGAGAAACCAAACAGTAGGAAAAAAAAAAGGAAAATAAACTGTCTAATTTCTTGCTTATATTTCAATATAAAAGCTTATCTGGGTTAAATGGAGATGGAAAAGAAAAAATGCCTCGATTTTGCCCAGAACGATCATTGTTTTTGCCTATGTTATTTATTTTACCATGCAACAGACAGCGCTGGTAATCATTGATTTTTGCAAGTGGTCTTGAGGACTGCAGGGACCAGGGAGTCACAAACACATGTCAAGGGGTCTAAGGACAGGAATAGACCATCATGGTATGGTAACTAAAGGCTCCACCACGCCAGTAAAGACAAGCAGATTATTTAAAACGTTGAAGCTTGGTTCGAACGATTTTGATTTTAAAGTGACCCAACCAAGCTTAATTATTTTCCTTCTAGACTTGTTCATGCCTAAGTGCTCTATAAATTGGCTATAAGCTTGATTATATATTTGAACTGCTTTGAGAAGCAAATGGAAATAAATCATACCTTGTCGTGTACTTGTCTCCATCAGTGGAAGAGTTTTTCGAGCAACGTTACAGCTACAAACAAAATTGTAAAAGAGCAAAGGAGAGAATACTGTGGTCAAGATATTGTTCATTCATAAGATTCTCAACTTTATTCTCCTATAAAGGGTAAAAGCAATTCAACCATGCCAACCAAAATCTCAATTTCCCTTTTAGCAAATCTTCATTGACATCCATGTCTTAATACCAAGCTCGTTTGGGCATTCTCTTTTTCTTACAAAGAAAAAAAATTAAAACTTCGAAACGATATGGACATTTTTCCTATGACTACATGCTAATGTTTACCAAAAAACGCAGAGAAACAAAGGACACAGACAATTGTTCTGTTAATGACTCATTTCTGCAAGATTGCAACTCAAATTTTTTTTCTTTCTGTTTCCTATGACAAAAAAAAATGAGTATGTATCCTTTCAAGAAGAAAAGAAAAGAAGAGTTAAAGGAAGAATAAAAAAACAGAAAGAATAAGAAATTGAAAACAAAAAAGAGACACAAGACAAAATAAAGAGGGGGGGTTAAAAAACAAAGATGAACAAGTTCCCTTATGTGCTCTTACAGGCATAGATGAACAAGGAGAATTCAACTCTATCTTTATCTTTCAGTACCATCTTCTCTTCTAACCACAATCTGCTATCCAACCCACTCCTAGTCCTGAACATGAACACTGCATACCCAGAAGCAGGGTTGAAAAACCAGTTATGAACATCCCAAAGCAAATCCACCAGCAACCCATCAACAAAAATGGTCTGGTTACCCCTGAAATTCCATTGCAGCCTCTTCACACGAATCACTGTCTTGTTATCAATACAAACAGACAGAACAGGAGACTTCAACCCTTCATTTTCTCCACTGCATCTGATCAAAATGTCATGCCTAGTGCCAGTGTCACAGAACTGAGCCTTTGTTGTGTAAAGGGTGTTGCCTGAACAATGCTCTCGCCTTGATAAGAGAGAGACTTTAGCCAAAGGGGTTCTAGTTTTGAACTTCTTGGTCACAGCTTCTTCAGCCATATCACCAAGAACTAAGCCTATTTCTGCATCAATGAGAATTTTAACATAAAACCCGTCAACAGGTTCAGGGCCAGTATCATACTTTGCATTGGAAAGATCCCAGAAGACTTCAATCTTTGATTCATCAGATTCAAGCAATTTGCTTCCTTTCTTCTTCCTGAAAAACCGTGAATTGGTGTTGAGTCTGAAAGCTGATGCTGCTAATGGTTCTTCTTCGCCAAAGCTTATGGTGAGTCCTTGATTGGAGTGGCTCTTACACCAAGTGACTGTGATCAAAAGGTGCTTTTGGTTGGAGAGGGTTGTTTTGTAGACAGAGGAGACTGAATTTTGGGTTGAAGGTGTAAGGCTGGGAGAGATGCAAGCTGTGTTTGAATAGCTAGAACATGAGGAATGTGACACATTCACTGCGTTCTCGCTGAAACATGAAACTAAGTCTCTCATTTTGCATAAAATCTCTGCAGAGAAACTAAAGATCTTGTTATAAAAAAAAAAAAATGAAACTACAGATCTTAACTTTTGGAGGAAATGGATAAGGGATCCTTTTTTATTTTGGCTTCTATGAAGAAATCATGTGCTGTAAGAACGCTGGAGATGATGGCGCATTTCAAGTGTCTTGGCTTGGGGAAATTCAGAGGAAGAAGGTAAATGAATTGAGAGCACCCAGGCAAGACAATCTTGTTTCCTGACAGGACCATTACCATTTAATTTCCATTTTACATGACTCTCTCTCTCTCTCTCTCTCTCTAATCACCTATATGATAATAATAATAATAATAATAATAATATAATATACCTATATGATAATAATAATAATAATTGGAAAAATTACACAAAACTCTCCTGAAATTTGCTCTAATTATACTCAAATCTCTTCTAGTTTTGAAAATTACACTGTCTTCTCTTATTGTTGACAGGATTAAGTAACATTACATAAAAATGTGCAATTTCAATTTTACCATATATATTCCTTCCTTTCCCATTACGCTGCAATCTTCCAAATTTCTCTTAAATTAAAACCCTAAAATATTAACATTCACCCACTGAAGGGGGAAATAGAGAACACTAAAGGTAGTTGTGAATTAAGGAAGACAACCGTCATGAGATCATTATTTGATAAACATTTTTTGTTCCATTTTTTGTTTCCATTTTTCTTCTATTTTCTTTCAATTGCAAGCCAATATGATTTTGAGACCACTCCAAGCCAATTTGATTTTGAGACCAATACAAGCCAAGCTCTAAATGAAACCACCACAAGGCAAGTTTTGAGTGAGACCACTACTAATGTTGGGTCAAGGAAGAAGGTATGCTTCTTTGTTTGTTATATTTCATTTCATTCTTAAATTTTGCAACATGGCAGTGCTAATTTCAATTGTTTCTTATATGTTGCAGAAGTAGAAGCAACAAGGACAATGAACTTCAAGCCAAGGTGGAGTTGATGGAGCTGCAAGCTAATTTATGAATTTAAGTACTGCAAACCAAGTATAAAATTCAAGCCAAGTGGGACATTCAACCATTGATGGAGCTACAAGCCAAGTTCTAAATTCAAGCACTGCAAGCCAAGTGCTAAATTCTACCACTGCAAGCCAAGACCGAACAATAGTATTACCTTGCGGACTGGAACTTAGGGGTCTATCATTGTCATTTGGTGAAGATGGATCTTCAAGGCAACCCAGCAAGGAAGCCAAGTGGGAGATTCAAGCTATGTTGGGGGAAAAAGGAAGAGTGTGCTAGTGATGAATAGTGTGGGAGAGAAGTTATCAATCAAAAGAAAGACTTAAATTGCGTTAGCAATTAGGCTTCTTGGGACATTTTGGGGACTACATAGGTTTTTTTTTTATGCATTTTGTGGATACATTAGACAATTACACAAGGACAATTAAGGACTTTAAACATTATAGGATATATTGGGATTCAAGTCATATAATTTTTTTTTTGTAAAGTCTTTTTTTTGACATACTGTAAAGTTCATTATGTAGTACAAGTTGTGCATAATTTGGATAATGTAAGAATCTTTATTTGGATCACTATTGCAATGAATATTTGGATTGCTTTGGATATTTGAATGAATTTCATTAAGTTTCTACCATTGGTTGAGTTTGAAGCCTTATTTGAATGACTCATTTGCTAAGTTTGAATGAATTCCATTTAGTTTCAAGTTGTGCAAAATCTGGATAATGCTTAGTGTATGTTATGATATTGTTGCACAAATTGGATTAGAACGTAAGGATATGCTTCGTGTATGCATTCACGTCCATGCTAAGTGTGCAGAATGAATGGACATTCAGCTAGTGAAGACTTAGAATTAGTTGAGTTTTGTGTATATATTTTTCTGTTGAATTAGCTTAGTTCATGTCTATCATAATTTTCTTTTTTTTTTCCAATAAACCTCCCATTACCAAAGAGTCTAAGAACTTCTCTTACACTGAATGTGTTATCAGGTACCAAGTAATACTAAGCAAGCACCAACTATATCAATATATTACCAAAGTAAAAAAAAAAATGGTTTTTACATAATGTTGAGACTATTACATCATATTGTTACACAAAAACAAATTTCTTACAAAAAACAAATCAATCCAAACCTAGAACCTTCACTTCAGTATAATTGCAAAAAGCACTAGAAAACCAAACATCAACCCTAGAACCTTCACTTGAGTACAATTGCAATAAACCCTAAAAAACTAAACACAAAATTAATAACAATTAAACTCAATATCAGCAACTTCAGTAATCCCATTGAGGCTTGAATCATTATTAGATGCTTCTTTAACTTGTATAGCTCTTTCTCAATGTCACTTTTTTACCTAGATGTACTTGTTCTCATTTCTTGCACTTATTCACTATGCACTGGATATGAATTGGGAGCACTAGCAGGTCCCATGTGAACAACATAAAGGGTGCACTAGTATCACATTTCTTATCTTTGCATGTGTAGAGCAACTTGTGTGTATTACTTTGAGTATTTGAAACTTTGATGTCACAAATTCTCCCACTAATGTAGTTCATTTGAGGACCAATCCTCCACTCTCACTTGCACTTGATGCTATTGTAATATGCACTTAAAATACTAGAAGAACAAATGAAGGTGATAGCTTTAGCATTTTAGGAAACAAGAGTTGTGCATAATGAAAAACACTGGGCACTACAACAAACAATACGAGGAAAAGGAAGATAGGGTTTTGATTCGTGATTCGAGTTCATACCTCTACTCAGATTTGAGCTTTAATCCCTTCACCTAGCCCTGAGTTGTTTGAATTCCTCGGTGCTTCACTATAATTTCAATTCTAACAGGGAAAAGAATAAGAAGTTTTGATGATAAGTTTCAAATTTGATGAGAGTGAAAGCTTAATAATTTTGACACAATAATAAGAATATTTGAATCATTTATATCATCATTAGAGTCTAAAATTTACAATAATATCATTATAAATCACGTGTAACACACATGGTGTTAAATTTGTTAATTTCCTTAATAGTTCTAACATTAGGGAGATAAGTATAATAAGCTCATGAACTTCAAAGGAGATAAGAATAATTTTTAAATTAAGAAAATGTCAGGTCGATATAATTTTTCAATAATAATATGCATCTCATGAGAAGGAAAGGAATAGAAGATTGAGGCGGAAACCTAGGTGGTGCGCTTTTTTAATCTGTTTTGCCAGTTAATACTAGAATTTAAAAGTTGAAAAAAGAAAAAAAGGCTTACCGAAAAAGTTGATTCTCCTCCTACCGTCTATTTCAACACTTTTATGACATGATCATATTTTGCTTTTGCTTTAATTTGTGCACCTCGGGTTTGGTGATTATTAAGAATTGAACGGAGGAGAGAGTGTTATCAGAAATTTATAGAGTAATGTAATATTTTCTTATAAGTATTTTTTAATATTTTTTAATATTAAATAAAAAATTAAATATATTTAATATTTTTAAAATATAAAAATATTTTTATTTTTTATTTAATAATTAAAAAATTAATAAAAATACTTAAATAGGAGAATAAAATATTTTTTATTTTTAAAAGACCGATATTATTGTTGAATTTATTATGAATTATTTATTAGTTATTAATACTTACCCTAAATACTTTAACAATTTAAATATTAATTAATAATTAATTAATAACTAATCAACATATTGATATTAAAAATTTAGATACCAAAATAATCTCAATAATAATTTATTAGGGTCAGGCGTCAGTGGTCAAGATTGGAAAATGTACAAAGGGACACAATGAAGTTGTATAACCTGCATTTGCCAATTGTGGGTACAGCTTAGCGAACTTGAACGGTTTGCTAATTGCACTGATTAAGTATTTAGCAACGTTAGTGCTTAGTAGTACCAAAAATCTTCAGTTTTGTCAGAATATTCTACGTGTCGGACTGCGATTCGAACTCATCATCCTTCTAAATTGAGGTCTCTCACCATCAAGCCTAAATTTGTGCACCAGTTTGGTAAAGCGTCTTGAAAGCGCTTGAAAGAAGGCTAAATTTTCTTTAAGACCCATCAACCGAAATCAAAACCCCCAAAATTTGGTAGGGATTTGGGATTTTGAGATTGCCTGGTTAAATTGAGGGATCTCCCAAGGGGACCATTGAAGTAAACAATGGGATGAGATAGAAGATAGATTTGTGGTTCTTTTTCTGTGCCAAGAAACACATTACCTATTTTTTGTAATAACCAAAGTAATTGAAAGGGCAATGGGGAAACCATGAACATAGTGATGATGAATGTCGGCCCACAAAATAAATATGTCCTGTAGCCCACCAGCTCCTACTCACAACACATATATAATTAAAGGAAAATGATATTCTTATATTATTTTTTATCTTACATTTATTTTTATATTTATTTTAAATAGATGTAATTAACTGATAGAAAAAATAATAAAAAAATAAATATAATAAATAATATTAAAAAAAATGTGAAAAAAATATATATATATATATATATATATATATATATATATTGTTTGTAGTAAAAAACAAAGTTGATAATTAAAAGCAAGATGATCTTTTTTTTTTTTTTTCACAATACGAGCTAGACAAGGTAATGATTTTTCCGATTTTTCCTAACTATTAACTCTTTTAAGTTATGTTTCGTGTAAATGAATAGAATGCTATTTTATAATTAATTTTAGAATTATAATATTTTTATGTTTATTGATGAAAAAATATAGTCTCTAAAAAAGTGAAATTGTAATTTCACATTTTTATAGAATATAATTTCATATTTTTTTTAAATATACTCTTAACTAATTTATAAAATGACATAACTTAATTCTTTTATAATTTATAAAGCACTCATATGTTATAAATTTTTTAACTATAAAAAAGCATATATTCTTATGTCTTGTAAATTTTCAATCCTTTAGATATTTAACCTTAGTGCTGTCTTTGTGATGTAATTTTCATTTAAGATTATCATAGAACTATTGATTATTTTTATAAAATTAAGTTGAATAAATTTTCATTCGTAATTTTTTATTAAGTTTTTATCTTAAAATTAATATTGTATCAATAAGACAAAACTTATGGCCATAACTATAACATATTAATTATAAGAAAAAAAATCATTAGAAAGAAAAAATATAATCAATATTTTTTTATTAAAGTTGTTTAAAAATTAATCTTAAATATTTCTTTAAAAATATATATTTGTATTATAGATATATAATATAAAATATAAAATAATAATTTTTCATTTAAAGTATTTATGTCATTTAAATCAGTTTAGATTCTATTATGTATTATATCTCACACAAAAAATTACATAATCATTTTCTATGACATTTTTTTTATTTCTAATTGTACTAAACTATAAAATTAGAATAAAATTCCTATTCCAATTCACCTATTCTTATTAATTCTTATTCTATATAATTGTATTTTTTTGCACCAAACCTAACCTTAGATAATAAAATTCAAAATACAATATTTATTAATACCATTAGAATGGAGTGTGACTATTTTAATTAGTTCTGGTCTACTTGTTACATCCTTTAATTAATGCAAAATATCATGTGCAGTTGGGAAAGAAAAGCATTTGAATCAATAACAAGCCCATGAATTATTAAAGCTTTGGTCATCAGACAACAGTTCCAATTTCCATCTTCTCTCCCTCACAACCTCCCTCTTTTTTTTTTTTTCTCCCACTAAACTAGAACATCAAGAATTTGTAAAAGTTGCATAAAAAATTTTGGAGAGAGAAAAGGAAAGGCCGAAAACAATTTTCAAAGCCTGAGCACTGAAAGAACATCTAGGTGTCTTATGTTTTGTGTTCTGATTAAGTGTTAATGCCACAATAATAAGTATGTAACGAGATACTAGAGGAATTAAATGAGGAATGGATAGAGGATAGGGAATCTGTCATTCACAACATGAAACAACGCATAAGGGGCATCATTACTCTCTCTCTCTGCTCTCTGTTGTGGTACAAGTGTGGGGGCATATTTTTTGGGTTATGGACCCCAGCAGGTCTGGTCCTGGGGCATGACCAGCTTCTTCATTATGATCAAGTATATAATCCTCAATATGAATAAAACATTCAAGCTTGCTTATGGTCAACGTAAGGATTCTTTGTAAGTAACTGGATCTACACAATCACACTGCAAAGTATAATAAGAGATAGAGAGAGGGGGAAAAGAGCTAAACTGCAGCTATGTCATCCAGTATTTAAAAAGCAACTCGAAGTTTGAAAATGAAATTAGTGAGGAGGTACGTATTTGTGAGAGATGAGTACACATAGCTACCTGAATTTTAGTTGATAATTTGGCGAAAAAAGAGGGGGGGAAAACTAGACTATTAAAAGGTGAGTGTCACTCATGCTTCTTTTTAATTTCCGGGTTAGAAAGAAGGCATGCTAACTTTTCTTTTCATCAACAGTTTTTATTTTTCAACTTTCCCTTAATAAAGTAGAATAACCAGATTCCTTCCAAATTATATAATTTTTCTCTGAACAAATTCCTAGCTAGTTACAAACAGCATTGCAAATGCAAATCTGTAAATAAATAGAAGCAGTTCAGCTTGCCCATCAAGCTAGCTGGAGTTGCCAAAGTTAAGCCCTCACTTCAGTGAATTGGTAATTCCCACGGCCCTTTGCTTAGTTAATTTGAAGGGGCCTATAGCTAGCTTATCTTATCCCCATCTTAGGTTCCTACTTTTTGTAAGTTCATACCATTCTTTAAACAAATGGTAGTGGTAGTTGGTAGTAGAAACTATAGAAATTCTTGTTTAAATATAGAGTATTCAAGTTAAATGTATTAAGTCAATTAATATTTAACATTTTTATAGAATTTTGTACTTTTAATTGTGTGGTATAAAATTTTATAAAAATGTTAAGTGTTGATTGACCTAATACGCTCAACTGAGTACTCTAAATTTATGCAAGAATATCTCTAAAAACTAACTATCCATGATAGGGATTGATGAATGAAATCCACCTCTCATGATTAACAAAATTGTAATCCATGTGTCTCAGGCTTAACTTTTCTATAGCTTTAATTTTGTATATGATTTGAGTCACATTTTTCATTGTTCTCTCCTTCTTAGAGAAATTAAATTGTAATGGGTTCGAAGACGATTTGGATCCCATTGTTTTGCTCTTTCTCTTTTGATGCTAATTTAATATTAGTTGAACGAAGATTCCAAAGAATGGTATACAACTAAACGTGAGGGTGACAATTCAAAAGGGATAAGGAATCCAACTGAAATGGAAATTCTATTGTCTTGGCCTCATGTAATGCCAAGAAATTCTCTTCAGCCAAAAGTTCCTAGGCGCTGGTGACTATAGCATTAAAAATATAATTAAAATAAGAGATAATAATAATTCATAAAATTAATGTATCAAATATTTAATTATATAAAATAAGAAAAATTTCTTATTGGAAAAAATTGCATAATTCCATTTGAACTTCTGATGAAACAGAACATCAATAATTCTTAAAGAAGGACGGTCTGCCATAGAAATTTTCACAGAACATTAGACTCCGTCCCCTTGATTTCTTGATGAAACATTAGGAAAGCTGTACCTAATTACCTATTAGCGGGAATATTGGTAATTGATACACCAATTAGGCCAGCCGACCAAGAATTGGCCTTTATTTTCTACCGCGTATCAAGGTCCACTGGAGATTGGGGTATTCAAACTACAAAGTGTGTTATACTTGCTCCAAAAGCAATATTAAATACTGCATCTGCATGTTAACGAGTTGCAACTGATGAAAATTAATGATAAAGACAAATTATCATAGTCAACTCTTTCTCTCTCTAGAGTGAACACAAGCTGCAATACGAATGACAGATGCCTCTTTGTATTTTAACGTGAAGTTTTTTATTATCTTAATCTAAAAAAGTTTGGTCATATTATAATCTTGAGGGTTGTTAGCAAAACCCTTTTCTTATAAATCTTAAATTGTTCATCATCTTACAAATCTTGAAATACAATTGAAGTACCTGTTCGAAATGCCCTTTCTAAGTTGTAAATCCTAAGTTTTGACTAACCTCAAACACTTTCGTCACTATATCTGTTTTTTTATTTTTTTTTCCCGGTTGCTGGAGTAGAGAAGAAACGCTACATGATAGTTTAAAGTTTAAACTATGATTAAGGGGTCCTTCTTAAACTCTATTAAATTTAACCCTGCATAGAGTTACCAATATAATTTTTTTAAAAACTAATACAATTTCTTGCTACGTGCATGGTGGGTGGGGGAAGGGAGCGTAAAGGGGAGATTTGTCTCTCCCAAGTTGAACTTAAGTTGGCTGTTAACTCTTTTTTTGGATGGAAGATTTTAGAGAGAAAGAAAAAGAAAAATTTATTTTTTATTTATAAATTAAGATAATTATAAAATATTTATAAACATAAATAAAAGATGATTAAAATATTATATAATTATTTTCATATTATTTATTTATTTAAAAAAATTAAATATAAAAAATATTTACTCAAAATAAAAAATAATCCCTCCATTTCTTTTCCTTCCAAAATCCTCCACCCAAACGTAAAAGAGCCAGTGCCCTTTCCATGTGAGCCAGGGCTCATGTGCCAATGGCCATAATTGCGCACAATTGTAAGTACAAGAATTACACATAAATATAATAGACTTGAAAAATCTTCTATCGTGCTTTATTCAAAAGAATAATTCTATTAAAAAACTTAGCTTTTAAATTTATGCTTGTCCGAATTATCTAGAACAAAATGTCTTATAAAAATCAGGGCAAAAAGCTGTTTCGTTGACTGTACTATAATGCACTGAATAAGATGCAATTTTGGGTTTTAACATTTATGGTTGTTGAAGTACTAAATTATTAATCTTAAGTCACGTGGACTTTATAGAGTACAATTTAATTTATATGAACTTCGTATTCAATGCTGATGCCATAGGCCATGGCTATATGCTTAAGGATGGCCACTGCTACTGAGGGCCACAGGTTTCAGCTGCAGGTTGCAACCAAACTGCTCAATGCCCAGGATATTAACTTAGATAACAAAATTAAATAAATGTATGTATGTAGTTATATATAATATGCAATCTATAAAAGTTTACAGCAGAGGGAAACGGACTTCTCTACTTTTGGCAATAATGCTAAGCGTTTCCTTCAGACAATAAACATGGCTAGCTTGAGATACACGTTTGTCAGAAGCATATTACCAGCATGATTTGGGTACTAACTATGATTTGTGTGAGGGGGGGGGGGGACTAAAGGGAAATCAAATCAATACCATCCACTGCTGTAACCAATAAAGTGAATTGAACAACTAGTTTTTTTCTTTTTCTTTTCTTGATTAGATCTATTGCTTTTTTTTTTCTTTTGTTACAACAGATCTATGGCTTGTTTATTTGCATTTGGAAATTCGTTTTATTAGAACTGACAATTGAAATTATTCCTATGCTATTTGCACTTGGTGATCATGACAAGAAATCAGCCTGAGTTAAGTAATTGTCACTATGGGTGTCATCCTACAAGGATACAACTAACTAAGGAATAAGTAATAACAACTTTTTCCCACTGCCTTTCTTTTGCTGCAATATTCAGACATTGGAACTGATAGAGGAAAGAAAAATGATGACAGAAAGATCTTAGACCTAAATTTTCGACAAATTTTTCCATTATATTTTTTTCATTTTTTTTCTTTTAGACTACATAACTTCCTAGCCAAGATATCTGTAACGGTGGGTCCGGACGGGTTCATTAAATATATTTTCTAGTGTTATTAGTAATCAAAACTAAAATGACATCTGAACTACTTAAGCATGTGCAATTTTAGCCTTCCAAGCTAATCTCCTCCAAATATGAGTATAAAAATGCAATGTACTATCTAAATAATAAATGTCTTTGTTTCAAAGACAATTAGAAAACAACATCTAGACTTCGATGGGATTTTGTTGCTTCTTGCAAGTTTGGTGAAGAGTCCTTTCTCTTGTTAACGGAAACTTTAGATTAAATTTAATTGATGAAGATGACACTTGAAAAATGTCATCTTTCAATCCTCTAATGTTTCGATCAGCATAAAAGAAATTGTTGGCAACATCAACAACCGGTTTCGTGTGATTAGATGGATCAAATGATATATTGAACCATTGAATTTTGATATGTTTATTCTTAATAGAGTAGCCAATCGATTAGTTGAAGTTATTAAAAAAAAGTATAAGAGCAGATCACCCAAAAAAATGTATAAAAGAAAAGGTTATTTTATAGAAGAGTAATTCATGATTCAATTGATTAAAACTGTAATAAAATTGAATGATATAATAAATATATTTAAAATAAATCACATATATATAGTTCAAAAATTGACCAATTCTCAAATTTTAAGTGATTGAACCAATAAGTCGATTCTAAGATTCGACCTAGACTTGGTAAGAAGTCCACCGTACAGTTCAAGAAAGAAAAGAATAGCAAATCGAGACGCCTTAGCTACATTATTCACAGTATGCAGCACATTTGCCACTACCATATATACCAACTTTCATCTGGCAGAATTCCAATCAAGTATAATTTCCCCCAACTTACTATCTTCGATTTATATTTTTCGGATGACAAAGAATCCCACTCCAGCAAGGTGTTATGAGAGAATCAAGACATTGGAAAGAAGCAATGAATAAGCTGATAAACAATTTTCCCCCAAACATGATCTGCACAGTTCCCCGGTCACATATGAGGGACCTCTGATTTTTACTTCACTTAATTTTCCCATGTATAAAACTTCTATATGTACCAGTGTTATCACAGAAGGAGCAAAAAAATAACAGTAAAACTGATGCCTTACCACAAAATACTATACATTAATGTTATCTTCTATACTTTCTCACGAGTCCAAAGCCAAAGGAAGTGATCTACTGCTTATATGTAATTCTCAAATGATTCGCGTGATATTATTTCAAAGACAATATAAAACTATAAAATATCATTTGACTTATCAAAGTTACAAATTTACAATCATGTCAGACTGGCAGAAATAGAAGATAGGCAAAGACTAACTATTCAATTCAGCACTTAATTAAGAAATCTGAATTTCAAATTCTTAATAGGGGGGGGGGGGGAAGGTTAAAAAACTCAGTTCTTCAGGAATTCTAGAAGAGGACTCCTCATCTGTCCATCACACACTACTAGATTGGACTGAGATAGTTAGCAAATCTACCTGTCATCAGAGAAAAGAAAAAAAATGTCATATACTCAATCCCTTAATTCTGAATACAGAAGCTAATCCATGGATTAGTCTCCCTACTCCCTAGTCTACAATTAACTTCCTAGAACTCCATCAACAAGGTAATCTCCCTTTAGTCCCCCAGAAAAGTAAAGGGATTCAAATATTGTATTTTTATTCTCAAAACCTCTTCCTTTACATTCTCCATAAACATGGTCTAATATGTAAAGGACCAATCTCCTCCTCAATAAGAGAGCCCTTTAGGACTTGAAGCTGGGACAATAGATAGACCCACTCTACCATACGTTAAAATTTAACTTCTATTTAAAAGATTGAGGCAGAAAGGATTGTACTCACCACTTGATCGTAGATGCTATGATATCATGTCAAGAACCAACTCACTCGAAAGTTTATAAGCTAAGTAAAGGCACATAAGTAGTTTTTTCTTAAAAAAAATATAAATCTCTCATAGCTACCAAAATCGCGTACCATATTTGCCGTACCATGTACAGCATACCACATTCGTCATAAAAAAAGTCTTGTAATATAATTGCAAGAAGTGACAAATCATATACTTGCATTTGTAGGGCATATCCTCAGGTACCGCATTTGTAGTAACTATGCTCAAGCTTATGGGAAACAACATAATATGAAAAGGGCAAACAGAATCATCATCCTCAAAATATTACTCTTCCACTTGACAGTGTTCTGTGTTAAAGGCAAAGTGCAAACTTTTTATCAATAATCAAGTGAGAAAGAGAAGAGAAAAACCTTGGGTGGAGGTGCTGGCTTCGCTGGGAAGCTTGGAAACAAGGTAAGTGGATGCAATGGCACTGTGTAAGGGTTTGAAGGAGCTCAATTCTCTTCTCAACAACCTCGGCGCAGCAATAGGGTTCTGGCGAGGATTGAAATTGGAAGCACGGAAAGAGAAAGAGGCTCTCCTTGCCATCGAAGCTCTGCATAGGGTGCGCACCATTGTGGATCTTCCTGCCGCTGAAGCCATTGCCATTGCCATTGAACGTTGAATCGAGTGGAACCCTAAAACCCTCTCAAAAACCCGCGCCACTCACTGAACCCCTCAAAATGGGCCTGGCTCATGTGACAAGAAAAACATAGTTAGGCAAGGCCGCAACAAAAACAAACTCTGGCCCAAAGGAAAAAGACTTGAAAATTAAATTCTTAAAAAAATAGCATTTTTTCTTTTTAAATGCTATTTACCCTGTTATTAGTTTCATAACAGTGATTACAAAGTAGTTTGGTCCAAGTTTGAAAAGGAAAAGTTAAAACTTAGAATTGGTACTATTGGTATTTGGTTAGGGATGATAATGGAGCAGGGCAGGGACGGATAGTACTTCTCTCACCTCTGTTACGAGTATTTATTTGTGATTTTTATAAGTAGATGAAAGTATCTACAGATATTTACGGATAGTTAATAATTCAAAATAAAATTTTAAAAATTATAAAAAAATATAAATAAAATAAACTTTAACACCACATATTACAATTTTGTTTAACAATTTAATATTCTTACAAAATTAACCAAATATTATAAATAATAAATAAAATTCAATTATATTTTATAATAATCAGTTTACATAAATAACTATTACATAAATAATATATATTTTTTTAACAAATTTTATCATTATAGACTTATTCAATAAAAGATCTATTTTAAAATTAAAAAAATATATGTATTTTTATCTCATTTTAAAAAAAAAAAAAATTATAATATATAATATATATTAAATAAAAAATATATTTAACGAGTTCTAAATATTTCAAAACGGGTACTATAATTCTTACTCCCACTCCGTTTCTATTTATTAAACAAGTATTTATTTTTATTTATTAAACAAGTATTTATTTCTCGTTTCATCGCAAGTAATCACCTCCCAAATCTCTAGAAATACAATTAATTTTGTCAACCATATATTTGGTACTAAAAAATTAGCTAAATGTGCTATTCTGTACGACTGAGTCTAACAGCACAACTATTAGTCTATTATTGTAGGTTATTTTAGTGCAACTTTAGGAAACAAAATTATAATTTATAAATTAATAATATTTTTTACCATATATTATCCAACAATTTTACACATAAAAAAAAAGGTTTTTTTTATTTACAAGGGATGTTTTAAGATTTTTTTATTCTTCACATGCGTCAAAAGCTTATCTATAACTACTTGTTTCACGCATGCTATTTTTTGAATTAAAAAATAAAAAAGGCAATGCAAGTGCCTTTTATGTTTTTTCCTTAATGATAACTCATTTGTCAAAGAACAATAGTAGAGCAAACTCAGCAATTCCGAGTCATAAAATGATCACATTCTCTAGTATTAGATTGTACAGCGATGCCCTGACAGAATATGCTACGTCCAAGGAGATTTTATCTTAGGCAACACCTCTGTGATTTGCTTTATAACAGCTCGCTATCTCAAAGAAAAGACAGAATCATTGTCCAAAAGACAAAACACCAAACATTTTCCCAAAAATCTTGTTTCAAAATCACATCATTCGCATTAACGATCACAAGGCAACTAGTAATTTTGACCTTACAGGAAACTAATCTGGCCACAAATATTAAACCGGAAAAAATAAATTGCAGCATTGACAGAATCACTCTTCCATGGGATGATTCTCCTCTGACTGCTGTTGGGAAACCTTGACTTTGATCTTGGGTAAAATGAAAGATGGATCCTGTTGAAGCACAGAAGGAGCTTTGACCAAACTGATATCCTGCACCAACTCCCTTGCTGCCTCCCTCTGCAGCTTCTCTTTTTTGCCTTTCATCCTATAAGTATTTACAAAATGTAAGCAGAAAGCCAAATGAAAACACCTTGTAAAGCTTTCCAATATATACATAACAATGGAGTCAAAGAAGGACCTATTCTTATGGTGTCTCTCCTCCCTGCTGACTCTGATCTTATCAATCTTAGGAATGGCCTTGAGGACATTCTCCGCAAGATTCCTGTCATATCTCTCAGGCCTGTTTCGCTTTCTCTCAAACTCAAAGGTTGAATCCTAAGACAAAATATAATAAGCTCGGAAGCTTGTCCAAAACAAGACAATTAAATTAAACAGATATACAGTACCAAGATAATTACCTGTGTCATATCCTTTCCATGCACTCGCCGATATGCCTTGGTCCATTTTACTTTACGAGGGTTCCTCTTCATTTTAAAGTTCTTGTGGCATTTAGATCTACAAAACCGAAAAATCTGCACAAAGAACGATAGTCAAGAATCTGAGCCACATGGGGCCTCACTTTCATAAAGCATTTGATCTCATCTTATCCAACAAGAGCAATCATTTACATAATTAATAGTTCTCTAGAAGCATTTTTATAGACCTCCTATTACTAAGGTTATGAGAGGAGGGGTAGGAAAAGAGGAGCTGGAGTATCCCATGTGGGTGAGAAGGATAATATGGGAATTATGGGGAATATACATGCTGTGGGAGAGGAAAATAATGAAATGGCTGATGTGGCAGAGAGAGGAAGGGGATTCGGGTAGTGGGATGATTAAAGGCGGGAATGGAGAGTGTAGGAGGGATGCTAGTTGTGAGTAAGGAAAGGTTTGGGGAGGATGCAGACCCTCGAAGTTCTGCTGGGTTCTACACTTGTTTTCTTGTTCTTTCTTTCCTGTTTCTGAGTGTATTTTATCTTCATTCTGCATTGATATTGATCAAATATCAGTAGCAGAGAAGGTGACTCTCATTAATATCAATAATACAGTGTTTTATCTTTGGTATCCTATCACATTTACAGAAATGTTCCAGTATATAGATGGGAGACAAATTTACGGGGCAGGGGAAGGTAGGAGTGAATTTATTTATTTATTTGATAAAAGAATAAATCCATTAAGACAAAGAAAAGATAATTACAAAGAATTAGGATGATAAGGAGTGGATTTAATTTTACCTTCGCATCATTACGAACAAACTGGATTCCATGTCCAGGGTATACGGTTGAAGAACAAAACCAGCATTTCTCCAATCTCATTGTGCCCCAAGACTCTTAGAGCAGTACTTCACTAGAAGAAAATGGTCCAAAAAAGAAAACAATAATAAGGTATACAATATTATTGCACAAACCCCCCGGGGGATAAATTAAGAGACATACTGTTGGCATCTACTTATATCATCAAACTATTGCAAGCTGAAATCTTATCAGTTAAATAAATAACCAAATGAATCAATAAAATATCAAGAATGCAATAGAGTCAACAAGTATTAAACCATTACCATATGCAACAGAAATCAATAAGTGAGTAAATAGCATCAATTAGAACCTATGCCTTAAAGTAAACTATGCTTAAAAGAACTTTGAAAAAAAACACAGAAAATTAACAAAAATCCCATAAGATTGAATAAAACCAACATATCGTCATATTTAAATTAATTTCGAAAATTCTATAAGATTGAATGAAACAAACATACTATATCAGTCATGCAGTCTTAACAATTACAATAAGCAAACTTGATGCAATCCTTAGGTACATATTGGACAAAAAAAAAAAAATTAATCGCAATCTGCTAAACAATATAACTCTTATTTTGGTTGTGACACCAACACTTCAATTATTTCAACTGCTGCTCAATCACACTGCACTGCAATCATGAAAGATTTCTCCTTAAAATCTAATACAATATATCAATTACTATGAAGCAAATGGAAAATGCACATCTTTTTTACTCCCTTTGATCCACGGAAATGCATACACTGTCTCTAATACTCTCTGCCTCCGCAGTCCGCACCTTCCCATTTATGTATATAAATTCATATATCCACCACTACCATTCCATGACTGTGCCACACACTTATAAACTAAAAAAAATCATAGCCCAAATCCCACAAAATTTTCTGAGTTGAAAAGAGAGGCCAAAAATAGAGTCTATCTTGAAGAAGCTTCTGCTGCTACTGTATTTACTGGTTGTCTTGATGGCCCATACCCATCTAACTAAGGGTACCAGTAGCCAAGTATTGTAGTCCCTCATGAAAAGTAAAGTCTAGGTTAAAATAAATTGACCCAATTGGAATTAGAATGCCAAAGTTTACAGGGTTAACTTTGCACTTACATGATTGCTATGTTTGCGCTCCTATACTGTTCACGCCTTATGCCTACGACGGAGGAGGAACGGAGTTACACTGTCTCACCGCCTCACTGGGTCGTGGCGGTGGGTTGAGAAGTTTCTGAAGAACAAGCAGAAGAAGAAAAAAGCCCTAAATAAAAACCCTTTTGATTTTTTTAACGGGTTTGACTGCGGGTTAACCCGCATTTTTGACAAGACGATTTTAATAACCGGACCGAAAGCCCATACTCGTTTCCCCATACGCTTTCTGGACCTATCATTCCCACAAACCCAATATAATAATTCTCGAACCAAATATCACGAATGAAATCTGCTCCATAACGTATCGACGAATTTATATACAAAATTCAAATGAGGGACAGACTTAACTTCCAATATAATGGGCTACCAGGCTGAACCATTATAGTTGGGCCTATTCCATCTTTCCCTGTGGATATGGAATAAAATTTCACATTAACAATGGTCCATAAGGAAAAAAAAAATAAAGGTATTAGTAGAAGATAGCCAATATTAAGACCACAAATTTCCAAAAAACAAAAATAAACAACCAATATGATTTTGTTTCTGAGAAAGTTCAATGTCGAGAGTATAGGAATCAAATTATGAATAGCCGTGAGTGGTACTGTTACAACTGTATCAAACTACAAGGACACGTCCTTCTTCAAGATCTGATTGTCTTAGGATAAACATTATTGGTTATACTGTAAAATATAATATGATATGGTGTATCTACAATGTAAGAAGACAAACAATAAATAAGAGTTATCATTTAGGAAAAAATCACTAGATATTTTCACATATTTAGCTCATTTAAGTCACTCATAGGATTAATCTTCATTCGACAACAGAAATACAGAAATTATGTGCTCATCTTACAAAAAAAATTACTTCAATGGGATGTTGGTACTTTAACAAGTTATTATGGGGGGTTTAGAGTACAAGTCAACCCCTTTTTTCTGGTTTTTAATCTTTCTTAAGGAATGATGTCCTTCTATAAATTGTTACCTGTATTATCGGTGTTTAGAGTACAGATTCAATTCAACATAGATATTAGATAACTCTACACATCATCTTGTAAAACATTAATGGTATAAAGTTTGATATGCAACCTGGTGGTCTTCCTAACGTGAATACCATAACTTTTGAGATTATAGCAGTCCTATTCCATTTAAACTCCGAAGTCAGAACGTTATCACCCTATTTATTTATTTTGTTTTTTTATAAAAAAAAAAATTAGGGAGAGGTGTCGATTGTCAAGTCTAAAGTCACAACAGACCTATATAAACACTTATAAGAAATTTACAATTACAAGTATAATTTTATATTCTTATATTAAATAATATATATATTTTTTTATATCTCATTTAATATTATTTATTATACATATTTTTTTTATTATTTTTTCTCACTCAATCACATCTATTAAAAATAATATAAATAATAATTATACTTCTAAAAAAGATATAAGATAATTATTTTCTTTACAAATAACTCATCAATAGAAAACACAAGTACATAATGTATTTGTTTTTTTTTTTTTTATGAGTAAACCATGCATTTGTTTCGAACGGAGAATAATCATGTGATCCAAATCATGTTACCCTATTTAAATTATTTTTCTTTTATTTTTGAGTTAATAGGATAACATGTCAAGGAATGGACTGCGTTTGCCTTAGCAACTAAACTAGATTCAACACTTGAAATTATTTATTGTCAGATTCATACAACATGAATTTGGGAGCAGTTGGAATTAAATTAAAAGGTTCATTATACTAAAAAAAATTAAAAGGTCCAAAAGATTTAATTAAGAGAATTGAAATTTTATTTACTGATGTAAACACTGTAAAAAAAATTTATAATAGTGCAAAAGACAATTAAAAAAATTAATTTTTTATTACAAATAAAAAATTAATAAAACAATATAACTTTTCTTATTTTTCTAATAGTATAAAAAGTTTTAAATTTAAGTAGAACATATTTAAATTTTAGAAAACAACGTGTGTTTGAAGGAATCATGGTTCCAATTTCCAAATCCATCTAACGAGCAACATTAACATGAAGCAAGAAGAAGGACCTATTGAGAAGAGAAGGGTGTGTTCGGGTTGGGTCGTTGATAGACAAGCTTAGACCAGCTCACAAGTTGTGAGTCACAACCCCATCGCTTTCATCCTCAAACGGCTAGTTGGCGACTTGGCGTTTGGGTATTATACACTCTCCATTTGTCCAAACAACACGCTCTCCGAACCTTCCAAAATTAGCCGTTGCTTTCTTCTTTTGGGATCCTTTGCACCATCCTCTCCAGCTAGCATTTTTGTATTTTCTATTTTACTTTTCTTACCTCACTTTTTTATTTTTATTTTTTTATAACTATAGTTCTTGATAGCTTGTGAAGTGAGCCCCACCATGACTTCATTTTGTACATGTCTCGCTTGTGACATGGTAGCGGCCTAGCACCATCATCATTTTGGGCCCCATCTTCTCATTCAACTACCTTCATTTTATTTCCTATTTCAAACCCTTTTCCAAGGAAGAAAAACAAACATGTACTACAAAGTTCATAATTGGTTCTTTTTACGTCCTTAATTTCCCCCCAATTAGCGTTCCTAAAAAAATCATTAATTGGGGTAGACAGTTTTAAAAATAAGTTTCAATGTCGACAACATAATTCAAGTACTGGTGTGTTCGAAAAAATAATAATTTTTATATTTTTACATTAAATATATATATATATATATATTTATTTTTATACTTTATTTAATATTATTTAATATTTATTATTATTATTATTTTTCACTTAATCATATTTTTTAAAAAATATGTGAATAATAATACACTTTTAAAAAAGAGTATAAAATTAATATTTTAAAAAAATAAATAAAATAAAATAAAGTTCTTGTCATTATAAGGTTGGAATAAACTATTATAAACTATTTATATTAAAATTATAAATTACTTAATAATATGTGACTATTGAATTTGAATCTTAATATGTGACTATTGAATTTGAATCTTAAGTCATAAGTTATCATGAGTAAAATACCGATCAGTTTAGTCAATCTCATTAGCAAAGTAATTTTTGTTATAAACTTACAATAATAACTTTTACCATATTAAAAATATAATTTAATGTGATATTTAACTTCATTATTTATTTAAAATTATACTCAATATTTTGAAACTAGCACATACAAAGGTTTTTTCCTTTTTTTTTTAGTAAAAGCAACAGAAATTGAAAAATAAATGGAATTAAAAAGAGAAAAGTACATAAGCATAATGCCAACGCAAATTAGCTCAACTGGCTTTAAAGTTTTTGATAAGTATCTCTTGTTAAAATTCGAGATTACCTTCACAAGTGTCTCGCTTATTGACTACTTGATAAACATTAAGGTCTTATAATTCGCCTTTATCCACTTCTTGTAATAAGCTTTTTACTTATTTATATTCTCATTTCTCATCATTTAAGACACGTTTAATATTCTTAATGATCATATCAATGTATAACAAGTTAAGAGTTAGTTCAATATCATTCTTTCACCTTTTATAATTATTTCATGTCAAAAGCTCAACATTATTAATAGTATTATTCAAGGAAAAAGTAACATGAGTAGAAAAATAACAAGAAAATGTCTTAAAACACAGAGAATTAACAATAATAATAATTACCAAATACAGGAATTCAACACATATAATATAAATTTCTTTGCGGGTGAAAAATATATCATACAACAAATAGACAGTTACAAAAAATTCAACATCTGCAAGTAGAAGGATTTTTCTTGTTAAGTCATCCCAAAATTCATGTCACAACAAATTAATTAATAAATTAACCATCTATGGGTGAGTCAACTTATAAATCAATTGAAGTGACACAATATCCTAAAAATATTTAGCAGGTAACTCAATTAATTTTGTAAATGAACCAATATGGTGATAAACACATAATCAATAGAACCTCCAATAGGATAAACAATTGCCCAAAAGTATATATATCGATGAGACTTAACCACCATAAATAGGCAATTATAATTTTATAATAATTTTGCAATAAATGGGGTCACATAAAAATTCAATTATTTAAATAATTTCCTCTCATTTTCCTTTTTATCCTTTAATTATATGATCCTTAAAAGAAAACTAGGTCAGATGACCCATGGATGGTGGGCACGGGTCAATAACAGCCTGCAAACGAGAGCACATGTTGTGATGCCCGTCTTGGCCAGCTTGGAGACCATCGTCTCCTTCATTTTGTCGGAGCTGCATTGCGCAGCCATAGAGCCCCTCATTGGGTTCCACTCACAGTGGTTGAAACAAACACCACTTCGGTGCATTTCCACGCAAAATTCGATCAGCAACAAGAACTGATGGAACTCACAATGGTTCAAGGAAGAAACTGTCATTTTCATGGCAATCAAGAGGAAACCAATCAATCATTAATGGCAGGTGGCCCCTAACAACAACCCAATCACTCTTTGGCCTCGGTTCGTGTTCGTTTCAACGTAAAAGATCAATCAACCCAGCCAAAAACATATTCGTGGTTCGTTGATTCATCCATTCCACTCTTGAAGGCTAATTCAGCGCCAAAGAAAAACATGGAAGGGTTGGAAATTGCCAAGGGTCACAAAGCATAAGAAAAAACCCATAATGTAATCTATTCCATAGAGAACCAAAACCCAGAAATTTGTCAATCGAATCAAATCATAATTTATCAATCTAAGAATTAGGATTTTACTAACCCTAAATCCCATATTTTAATCAATTTAGGAATTTTCTAAATCTAAATCTAGGGTTTTAAATATAGCATAACCCGCTCTAATACCACGTGTTAAAATTGATAGGATTTATACTAGGAAATAGAATATTAATATTGTATTCATAAATTAATAACATGCATACCTCTTAAAGACATTTTACCAAGAAGCAATTTAGTAAACTTTGAGCAAAAGTGTACACATTAGTATACGTAAAGAGCAGTTTATCACTTCAACTCTCTGTCTATAACTGACACCTCGATGAAGCAGTGCACAGTCAGAAAGTGTCGAGAGTCGGGTAGGAATCATGCCCTCTTAATAATATATTAGTAACCTAATTTCATACATCATCATGGACTCTAGGTTACCAGGCTTACACCATATCTAGCACACTGATCACTATTGGGCCCATGCCCAACAAAGAATAGACATGATAACTCCAAAAACTCATAATGAATCATATAATTATACGAGCTTATATAGAAAATACCAGACTATCTATTCAATCTATTTTATAAAATAAAAATGATGCCAATTAACAGAAGTACAAACATAATAATTCTAACATCTAGTGCCTATTGAACCTTTCTTTGAATGTGTGTGTATATATATATATATATATAAAAGCATCATCATGTTGATACATACACACCTTAATTATCCAAGGGCATATGCTACCTGATTTATTTCCCTAACAACATGTCATAATTTGTCTAAAGTGAACTAGCATTAGTAATGTTCTGAATGAGTTTCAGAAAATCACCTATATAAGGTTGAAGAAAGTGATTTTCTCCAATGCACAATGTAACTCCCTTACTAAATTAATATCTTTAAACATATCCATAATAATATTATCAGTAAATTTACTTTATAAAAATTTACAGATATAATTTAAAATTGAAATAAAATATATATAACAGGAAATAAGTATTGATATAGGATAATCCAAAGTTATAATACACATCTATAACTTTTCAAATTAAAATCTCACACTAGTCGTAATGTTTACTCAGAATTACATCTACACATATTTCTAATAATTATATCATCCTCTTTTGAACAAGAGTCTATGCTTAGTTGACTTGAATGATGATGACCATAATACATCATATGCTAGTCTGAAAACACCATGAATAGAGTGAGAATTTGAAATTATTAATAAGAAATGAACAGTTATAAAAATATTAAAAAACACATGGTGAATTTTAGCTGTGTAAAATACACAAAAAATCACATGATAACTAAAACATGACAAAACAACACAATAATATAACGAATGCTAAATAAATCATGCAATACAGTCTTATGTATTAACATTAATAAGTTCCTCAAATATCAGTAAACAAGTATCAATCATCAATAATATAGCAAGCAAGTTCCTCATCACAAGGAATCCATCATTTACTTTACTTTTTCTTTTCATGTCTACTTGTCTCACATTTTATTCGAATGCCTCCACTCCCTCTGGTGTTACTTTAATATCTTGACAACAAAGTCAAACATACCCACACTAACTAGGCAGGTAACATAAAATGATATTCATCCCTCTGCCTCTCAATGGTTAAGTGCAAACTTTTCCATGAATCACTTGTTTGTTATCACACACAAACATAAGCAATACAAATAAATTCATCATATAAATCATGATAATTAAATAAAACTCATAAAATTTAGAATCATTAAATTTAAATGTTAATTTTTTAAAGGATCAACTATGATTTAAAATTAATTTAATAATTTTCTTAATAGTCTACATCGCAGTCCATAGTTTGTTAAGTCCTCCTCATAATCCATATTTTGTCAGGTCATCATCATAGTCCATAGTTTGTCCTAATCCTGATAATGAATTCATTGCACAAAAGTCCTTTTGTTGCAAAGGTCAAAACAAATATCATAAAAATTGTTCTCATGTCAAGGTAAATATAAGTAAGAATAAAGGTCATAAAATTACTCCAAAGTCAAGGTAGATATAAGAGAATCCATGTAAATCAAGTACATATATTTATTACCCAATATAATTAAAATATTTCTTTAACTTAAGCTTTGAGTGATATTTTAATTTATTATATTAGTCCCATGAAAGAGTCAACATTCAAATTATAATAATTCTAAATTTTGTTAAATATCATAAATATTTCAAATCTAAGCTAATATTAAGTTTTCATAATATTACGTATGCATAATAAATTTAACAAGAATAACAATATATGCAAAATATTAAAATAATAAATTAACTAATAAAACATATAAATATACTAAAAGTCATGATTTTATTTTTAAAAGAGAGTTCAGATCCTATCTCGTAGAAACTTTCTTTTTTTTTTTTTTTTCTTTTCTTCTTCTTTTCTTCTATTTCTCTCTCTCTCTTTTTTTCTTCTTTCTTTCTCTCTTTCTCGTTGTTTCACCATACTTCCCTTTTTTTTTTCTTCATTTTCTCTCTCTCAATTTCAAACTTTCCTTTCTCTTCCTATTTCTCTGCACTTTTGCTTCTACCCCATCCCTTTTTTATAGCCAAATTGATGGCTTGAGTTATAATTACAGGGTGCACGTTGCACCATATTTTTAGTGCAACGTTGCACTCTTTTTTTAATTATAAAATAACGATTTCTTTTTAGATTATTATCTTTAGTAATGATGACGCGTAGATTTTTATATTAAAATAATAATTAATTCATAAAAATCTTCTTATAAATATCTTCTCATAAATATTTGCTTATAAATATATCTATTAAATTTGTTTTCTATTCACTTCTTATTAGTAACAACTATTGTAAAACTAAATAGAATATTCAAGTTGAAGAAATTAAAAATTTATTCTTCACAAAATATTTTATAAAAAATAGGATGTTACACACAGTGGTTACGACGATGGTGCGATAGGAATGTACCTGCAAAAGGCACTCTGATGCTTAAGTTAGACTGTGTACAAAGTGAGTAGTATTTGGAATTAGATGTGTACATTTGTTACCTTGTATGGTATTTATAAGAGTGTCTTGATTGATAAGAATCATAATTAAATCTGCAATAAATGTTGTTAATTAGGATAAAAATCTAATAAGATTATTATTTCTTATAACTGATTCCTCTATTTATTAGGGATATATTTGATCTCCCTATCTTTGAGAGATTTTATGAGAGATTTACTCCTCATAAATAGGTAATTTTACTTATCTAATAGCGCACATAAATATCGGGATCTAATTCTAGTGGGCTGAGTTGCTCCTAAACTGCTAACCCAGAACCCGATCCAGAACAGTTGCCCCCAGCTTATTGTTTAGATGTATAGCTATCAAAACAGATCGGGCTATTTTTGGGTCGGGCCAGATCGGGCCATGATTGTTTCGGACTGACATTTTGCTAGCCCAACCTAGCCTTATGTAATGTATTCGGGCCGAACCAGATCGGGCCATGTAAGTTTTAGACTAGTATTTTACTAATTCAGCCCGTCTATTTTGTCGGGCTATTCTGGCCAGATCATCGGGGTTGACTCATTTTGACAACTCTACTTAGATGTTACAGCTGAGTATTAAGATATCCAAGTTCAACAGGACCAAATGACATGTATAGGACAAAGGGATCCAAGTCATGATATAGATGTTGGATCTTGTCATGTTTTTACTAAATGGCCGATGTCCGTAATACATGCTAGAATGCCCCTAATGTTAAGAATAAGGTCGGGATCTGGAATAGATCACTCTGCTTAAAGTTAATATACCATCATCCGAGATTCATAGTAGGTTGTCCCCATACAAATTTTCTTTGCGGGGCTCATTTAATTCTGAAAATAATTTGATCTTAAACCGAGATAAACTTTCTTCCAACTCCTGTGCTTGGTTATCAATATCCTGAACAGGTTTTGTTCAATAGATCTCCTTCATACCAATCTCTCAAGATATTTGGTTGTGCCTGTTTTCCATTTCTAAGACCCTATAACAAAGTCAAGTTTGATTTCAAATCTCATCTTTGTGTTTTTCTTGGATACAATACTGCACATAAAGGCCACAAATGCATTTCACCTACTAGAAAAGTTTTCGTAACTCCTCATGTTGTCTTTGATGAGTCAGTTTTCCCTTTCAAACATCATCCTCATTTATTTCAACCTTAGTCATCCGTTTGTCCTTCTTCAAAATCATCCAATTCTTAAGTTCCTCTTATTCAAAATGCAGCCCTATATAATCTTAGGCATCGTGTATCTACTACGATAACTAGATCTATCTCTACTACTAATATTCTTTTTTAGCAGATTTCTACTGGTCAGATCAGTCAAGTGCCAACTAATGCTACTGCTACTAATTTACCTTCACATGCTACCACTAATGATTCTAATTATCATCATATGGTTACTAGGGCCAAGGTTGGCATTCAGAAACCTAAAGTCTATCAGGTTTCTCTTGAACCAATTACTGTCACTCAAGCTCTTTCAGATTCCAAGTGGAAACAAGTTATGATAGATGAATATGATGCTTTAATGAGAAACAAAACTTGGCATCTTATGCCCCTACCTCATGACAGAATTGCTAGAGGTGGCAAATGGGTTTTTCGTGTCAAATAAAATGTCGATGGTACCATTCAGAAGCATAAGGCTCGACTTGTTGTAAAGGGATTCAATCAAAGACCATGTTTTGTCTATGGTGATACTTTTAGCCCTGTAGTTAAACCAGTTTCTGTCAGAATAGTTCTTACTCTTGCCCTAGGTAGAAATTGGTCAATCCATCAATTGGATGTCAATAATGCATTTTTGAATGATGAGTTACAAGAGGAAGTCTACATGACTCAACCTCAAGGGTTTGTTACTGGTGATAAATCTTTAGTTTACAAGTTGGATAAAACACTTTATGGTCTAAAACAAGCTCCAATGACATGGTTTCAAAAACTTTATGGAGTTCTTACTTCTCTTGATTTAATTGCCACAAAAAGTGATGTATCTCTCTTCACTAAATTCAGTCCAAATTCAACTATTTTGATTCTTGTATATGTTGATGCTATAATCATCACTAGCAGTTCCTCTTCTGAAATCTCCGTACTTATCAAGACTTTAAATACTACTTTTGCTCGTAAAGATCTCGGTCCTCTACATTATTTTCTTGGTATTGAAGTCAATCCTACAAAGAGTAGAGGTTTAATTCTTTCTCAGTCCAAATATATTTAAGATCTATTACAGAAGGCTAATATGCTGGATTGTAAACCTTATCTAACACCTATGACTGCTAATCTTAAGCTCTCAACTGCTGGTAGTAACTCCTTTTTAGACCCTTCTCTATATAGACCTATCATTGGCAGTTTATAGTACATAACAGTCACTAAACCAGAGTTAAGCTACTATGTTAATCGAGAATGTTAGTTTATGCAACATCCTTTGGAATCTCATTGGAAGGTAGTGAAACGTATTCTGAGATATCTGAGTGCCACTTCTAACTTTGGCTTTCATCTGCAGAAGTCCTCACATTTGCAACTTACTGGTTTTAGTGATTTCGATTAGGGTTCTGACCCTGATGATCGAAAATCAACCTCAGGCTTTTTGTGTATTATTGGGCTCTAATCTTATTTCTTGGTCTTCCAAAAAGCAACATGCTATTTTCAGGTCTAGCACTAAAGCTGAGTATAGGAGTTTGGCATCTCTAGTTGCTGAATTGACTTGGATCCAGTCACTTCTCAGTGAATTGCACGTTGCCCTTCCTTAGTCCCCCAAAGTATTTGTGATAATCTGAGTGTTGTCCTTCTAGCAGCAAATCCAATTCTTCACTCTAGAACAAAATATTTTGAGTTGGATCTTTATTTTGTATGGGAGAGAGTCATATAAAAGCAACTCCATATCAGTCACATTCCTCCACATGAGCAGATAGCTGATATTTTAACGAAAGTTGTCTCCAGCACTCAATTCCACAACTTCAGAACCAAACTCAGAGTTAAGAATTCTTATCTACTAGGTTTTCGGGGGGATGAAAGGGATAAAGGTTAAATGACAATTAGAATAGTTAGGATTATGTTAAGAAGACCAGTTATGAAGTTGGTTACAATTAGTTGAGAAGTTAGTCGTGTAAGTTAACCTATAAATACATATGTTAGTGTATCAGTATAATTAAGAGTGAATTCTATAGTATATTCAACAGAAAACTCTCTCTTCTCTTTGATTCATTTTCTCTGTTCCATCTGCACTTTCTTTGTTTTCTTTCTTCATTCATCTCTGGTCTTTAATACCTTACAAGCTTATAAGATCAAATTGCGTGAAATAAAAATTTTTGAGTTCGATTTGCATTCCGTATTAAGTTCTGGAGCCTTGGCCTACCTCATCCAAGAAGAACCCATGGTTAGTTATTTTAACTCCATCTATAACTATCAAATCTTTTATATGCTCGCATAAAGAAAACCAAATCTTTCAATATTCAGGAATAATATAATCGAATTGTTCTTAATTCCTAAATTATTGGGATTACCACCTCGAAATTACTTCTTGAGCAAGTATCCATCTATTATATTTTTCTAACACACTTGCCTCCTAATTAATACTATATATAACTTAAGTGTCAAAGCACCTTTTATAAGTACATCCTAACACTCCATCGTCGATCTAAATACGTAAACAACATTAATCTTTTTACCTAGAGTCATATACATCTTCATCCCTGATTGTGATAGAGCAATTTGTGTTAATGATTTTTTATTAGTAAGGCATCATTAAATTAAGGTGACATCTATCATATAGGTGGGTGTACCCATGCACTAAATGAGTTTTACCCATTATAATCGATTATTTTTTTTTACTTTTTAAATTTAATATTCTTATTTGTAGATATGTGTATATAAATATTATCAGTTAAAATTTATATAATTTCTTGTGTGTAAAGTTAATTATTTGTGGCAAAAAAAAGTGTGTAAATATTACTAGTTGATATTTGTAACTTTTTTTGTATATACAATTATCTATGATAAAAAAAAAGTAGTTCAAGTTTCTGTGTATGGACTTAAATATGTGTATAAATATTATCAATTGAAATATGTAAAATTTATTGAATGTACAACTATTTATAATAATAAATAAATAAATAAATAAATAAATAAAATATAACATGTATTTTAAGTTATAGGTCATCAATGTTTTTCTTTCCACCCTGTGAGAGGTTGTGTTTTTTGCGGTTGGTTATTGTTTTACTTGGTTGCAGTTTGAGGTCAATGGACGAGAGGATGAAAGAGTTGTCTTTGGTGGAGGAAGAGGATGAGGGGCTGGTATTTGATATTGATAAAGATCAGGAGAATCAAGCAAATTTGGAGCTCTGTCTGGTGGGACGTTTCCTAATGGACAAAAATTTGAGAGTCCCAATCATGAAAGAAAAAATGGCTAACATATGGAGACTGGGGAGAGGGGTGTCAATAAAGGAAATTACGCCAGGAGTCTTTGTGTTCCAATTTTATCATAAGTTGGATATGGTGAGGGTGTTTAATGGAGGACCATGGAGCTTTGACAATCATATGCTTATTTTAGAACCTGTCAAATTAGGGGAAATTATAAGTCAGATACCACTATTTCATATGTGTTTTTGGGTGTAGATACATGATCTTCCAGTAAGGTTCATGACACCAATTATTGGCAAACACCTGGGGAATTATATTGGCTTTTTTGTTGAGTATGATGACAATAATAACTTAGGTGTCTGGAGATCTTTCATGTGAATCAAAGTTAAGGTGGATGTACGTTTGCCATTGAAGAAGGATAAGAAAGTCAAGAAACCAGGAGGAGAATGACGCTTGGTGAAATTTAAATATGAAAGATTGGGAGTGTTTTGTTTTATTTGTGGTGTTCTTGGCTATACAAAACAATTTTGTGAGAAGTTATTCACCATGCATGACGATGACAGAGTTCGAGGATGGAGGCTGGAGTTGCGTGCTGATAATAGACGAGGCGATGGCAGGGGTGGTTCACGGTGGTTGCGTGAAGGCTTGGATTGGCAGTTACAAAATAACAACGAGAATTCAAGAGCAGTTATTGGCATGTTTAATGCATGTCAATCATGTTATAAATTTCCCAATTAGGATAGAGAGGGAGGTTCGAGTACAAAGAATAATGACCATAATGATTGCATGATTCTTGACTCGAATGCGATTCGAAATAAATCGTATTTGCCACATGTGTCGGAGCCGTATTTAATGGAAAATAATCAATTAATTGCAGTTGGCCATGAAGCTGACGTGGAAGATAATGCTGAACGGAAACGAAGGAGAGAGGCTGAGCAAGGTTCGAAGATGCAGGATCCAATGATGGAGGGCAGAAATGAGATACTTGATCATTTTGTATTGGTAGGTCTGGGTTCCCAGGCCTACCAAGACCAATGAGTATCATTAGCTGGAACTGCCGAGGCCTGGGTAACTTGCGAATAGTTCCTGTTCTTAAAGACCTGATCCGTTCTTATAGAGCGAATATTGTTTTTCTTTTTGAAACTCTTGTTCACAAAAATAAAGTTGACGAAGTTTGTAGGAAAATAAATTTTGATTATTTCTTTTCGGTAGATAGGGAGGGTCGGAGTGGTGGTGTGGCGGTGTTGTGGAAGAAGAATTTTAATTGCCATATAATTTCTTTTTATAGAAATTATATTGACATGGAGGTTCGTGATGGTAATTTGGGTTGTTAGCGTATTACGGGTTTTTATGATTTTCCCGAAAGGAGTAGGAGGAAAGATTCTTGGAATCTAATTAGACAACTTCATTCTATGTCTAATCTACCTTGGTGTATTATTGGAGACTTTAATGATATTTTATATGCTGATGAAAAACATGGAAGAATGGAGCATCCACAGTGGTTGATAAGTGGGTTTAGAGATGTGGTGGCTATAATCTCATTGATTTGGGACTGGAGGGATATCCTTATACTTGGTCAAAAAGTATTGGTACTGATCATGCGGTAAAGGAGCAGTTAGACAGAGCTTTTGGCGTCTAGTGCTTGGTTTGACTTATTTTCATATGCTTGTCTCAAGAAACTTTTTTTTCCAATTTCTGACCACAGCCCAATTCATCTTACATTGTTTCAGCATAGAAGGGTGTATCATAAAAGGAGGTTCCGATTCAAAAATGCTTGGCTCAGTGAAGATGGTCTGTTGGATGTGGTTAATGAGGGGTGGAGCGCAAGCCATGATACAAAATTAGTTTCCAGACTTAAGTCTTGTGCAGCTTATTTGGAGACTTGGGGAAGGGATCTTCATAATAAATTTCAGGCAGAAATTAATGGAGTTAAACAGGAGCTTAATTATTTGAGAGGTTTGGAGGATTCTGCTGCGGTAGAGAAATTTAAAAGCCTAAGTCAGCGTATGTCTACTCTTTTGGTGTAGGAAGAAGCCTATTGGAAACAACGGGCAAAAATTCACTAGTTGCATGATGGAGATAAGAACACAAGTTCTTCCATAAGATGGTCACGGCTAGAAGGAAACTGAATGCTATCACCCAGTTGCAGGACAATAATGGAAATATGGTTGATGACCAAAGGTGTATTTGTGAGATAGCTAAGGAGTATTTTCAGAATCTTTTTACTGCAGTCGCAAGTCACTATGAACCAGTGTTGGAAGTTATTAATCCTTTAGTGGAAGATGATGATAATAATATGCTTATTGCACCATTTGAAAAAGATGAATTCCGGGCAGCTCTGTATCAGATGCATCCAGATAAAGCTCTAGGCCCTGATGGACTAAATCTAGCTTTCTATAGACGATTCTGACATCTTTATGGTGACGAGGTAACTATAGCTTGTTGTGCTTGGTTGAATGATGGTTTTTTTCCTGAAACTGTTAATGATACCATTATTGCTCTAATTCCAAAATGTGATAAACCTATTTGCATGAAAGATTTTAGGCCAATTTCTCTATGTAATGTGATTTATAAAATTCTGTCGAAGGCTCTAGCCAACAAATAAAAAAGAATTTTGCCTAAAGTTGTTTCTAAAGAGCAATCAACATTTATTGCTGGAAGATCTATTATTGATAATATGCTAATAGCCTCGAAGATTACGCATTTCATGAAATGTAAAAGAAGCAGAATGATGGGTGATATGGCTCTTAAAGTGGATATCAGTAAGGCCTACGATCGTGTTGATTGGGGTTATCTTAAAGCTATTATGTTGAAGATGGACTTTCATTCTACCTGGGTTAATTGGATTATACAATGTGTTAGTTCAGTTAATTTCTCTCTGAAGGTGAATAATGAGTTGATTGGCCCTGTTTTACCTGGTAGGGTAATCAGACAAGGGGATCCTCTTTCTCCTTATCTATTCCTTTTGTGCTCCGAAGGGTTGAGTGCTTTGATTCATAAGGTAGAATCTGATAGTTCTTTACATGGTATAAATATTTGCAGAGGGGCTCATTCTATTTTGCATATCTTGTTTGTAGATGACTATTTCATGTTTTGTAGGGCTACAAAGAATGAGGTGTATGTTCTTCAGAATATTCTTCAAGTTTATGAGAGAGCTTCTGGGCAAGCTATAAACTTGAATAAATCTGAAATTCTCTTTAGTTCCAATATTTTGGAACCTAGAAGGTCTACTCTTTCTGCCTTGTTGGGGGTGCAATCTATGATTGGTTCTGGTAAATATTTAGGGATGCCTTCTATGATTGGTAGGAATAGGAAGGCAACCTTCAAGTTTGTGAAGGATAAAATTTGGAAGAAGATCAACTCGATGGGTGGAAAATTTCTTTCTAAAGCAGGGTGTGAAGTGATGATTAAGGCAGTGCTTCAGTATATCCCTACCTATGTGATGAGTGTTTATCTTTTACCGAAATCTACTTGTGAAGAGATACAACGAATGCTTAACTCTTATTGGCGGGGTTCGAATGGAGGAGGGATAAAATGGAAGTCTTGGGAGAGATTATGTGTGAGTAAGGAGGAAGGTGGTTTGAATTTTCACAATCTTCATGCCTTTAACTTGGCTATGCTTGGGAAACAAGGGTGGAAATTTAGTTCTAACCCCAATACTTTGGTTTCTAGACTCTTCAAAGCTAAATACTTGCCTCGAGCGGATTTTTTGGATTCAGCTATTGGGCATACTCCTAGTTTTATTTGGAGAAGCATTTGGAGTTCTCGGGATGTGTTAAGACTTGGCTTGAGATGGCGTATTGGTAATGGAGAAGGAATTAATATTTGGTACCGGCCATAGGTTAGGGGAATGACTAACAGTTGTATCGGTCTACCTCCTCATCCTAGTGTTTCATCACTAACTGTGAAGGATTTGATGATTTAGGATAGACAAGAGTAGGATAACATCTTCATCCATTCACTGTTTTCTACCTCTATTGTTGATACTATTTCTCATATGTACATTTCTTATGATACTGGTGAAAATAAGAGAATATGGAGCTATGATAATAGGGGTTTATATTCGGTCAAGTCAGCATACAAATTGAGCATGGATATGAGTATTGAGTTCGGTGATTACAAAGTGGCGGGAGATTGGAGGCTATTATGGAATCTTGATGTTCCACCTAAAGTTAGAATTTTAATATGGAAGATTTGTTGTGACTGCCTTCCAACTAGATCCCGTCTGCAATCCAAAGGTATCTCTTGCCCAGCTTGCTGTGTTTTTTGTTCGGATGCCATTGAGAATTCTTGGCACACCTTCCTTATGTGTCCTGCTAGTATTAATGTTTAGCAACAGTGTGGCTTATGGAATAACATCCAGGTAGTTATGCAGCAGGTTAACAGTTTCAAGGAATTGGTGTTCAAGATTTTGGAATCCTTACAGGAGGAAAAGTCATCATTATTTGTCATGACTGTGTGGAGTTTATGGGCTAGAAGGAATAATTGGTTGTGGAAGTCTGTGGAAGACAAGGCTGAAGCTGTTTAGTTCGTGCCAGAACAATTCTTGCGGATTGGAGGATGGTAGCGACTGTTACAATTAAAATTCGTCATAATTTGGAGTAGCAAAATATTGTATCTTGGATCAAGCCTACTTTTGGAATGTTAAAATGTAATACTGATGCAGCATTCTTCAATAATAATACACAAACGGGGTATGGGGTGTGTGTCTGTGACCATTCAAGCCACTTTGTTGCTGCTCTAACTGATTTTATGCCAGCCTTGTTATCAGTGGTGGAGGGTGAGGCTTTTGTTGTGTTACAGACACTGTTATGGCTTATAAAGCTCAACTTATTTGCTGTTGTTGTTGAAACCGACTGCAAGCTTGTAGCAGACCGAATCCATACCAAGGAGAAGGATATTTCTGAATGTGAGATCATCCTTGTTCAGATTAAGAATTTACTTAGGATTTATCCTACTTTTTCAATAAATTTTGTTAGTAGGAAAGCTAATAGAGTGACTCATGTCTTAGCCAGAAACTCTATTGATTTTCCTCATGATTTCTCTTTTCATGTAACTCTTCATTGTGTTCATCACATTATTGAAATGGAACAGATCTGAGTTTACCATTGTCAAAAAAAAAAAGTTATAGGTCATCAATATCTACTATTAATTTGATTTTATGTCAAATTAACCGTGATAACAAATAAATAAATAAAATGTAACATGCATTTCAAGTTACAAGTCATCAATATTTACTGTTAATTTAATTTTAAGGAAAAGAGTATAGAAACTTTTTAAACTTTGATCCTTTTATAAATCACTACCACGAATTTTAAAACATTCTCAATTAGTCCTTAAACTTTAATTAATGTTTCAATAGATCTTTATGTTTAATTTGGATCTGTTAATTCACTAACGATAATACTGCATGATATTATTTTATTTGTATTAACATTAATTAAGAATTATTTATTAATTTATTTATTAAAATTTAATTTTAAATATTTTTTCTTACAAAATAAATAAAATATTATTACACAATATCATCATTAATAAATTAACAAATTCAAATTAAACAAAAAATTCATTAAGATATTAATTTAAATTTAAAGATTAATTTAAAAAAATTAAAATTTATGATGATAATTTATAAAAAAATTAAAATTCAAAAAAGTTACATCCTCTCTTCTCTTAATTTTATACAAAATAACGTTGTTATCACTTATTGCATGACATGCACCTATGGCAGGTGTTTCTTAGACGTTTCCCTAAATTAAAGTTTTCGCTAGGCTCCCCTAAAATTATATTTAAAAAAAAAATAACGATAAATGGCCCCACTGAAAGAGCATTTGTTAAAGACGTTGCCAAACATACTTGTTGGGACAAAGATTTAAGATAGTTGAATGAAAGCTGGTGGATATGAGTCTTTTTCCGAGCCACCTCATCCATTCAACGTAGAAAGTAAACTACCAATAATTTGGACCTCACAGCATCTTCCATTACTTTTAAACCCCAATAAACGTCAAGAAAGAAAAATATGAATAATAATGTTATTAATATATATTTATATACGTATATTATTTTATATTTATATAATTTTTATTATTTTATTACAATTAGTCTTTTTTATTTTTTTTATATATTTATACTCTAATTTTGTTATCTAACCCCATATATAAGAGATATGAGAAGTAAAAATGTGCATGTAACATCTTTTGAAAAATATATACATAAGAAAATAAAATTAAAAGAATAAAGAGAGAAAATAAACGTAATGCTAAATTCATTGCCACATCATTTTCCTTAACACAATACATTTTTATCATCTCATATTTTGGGATTTACTTATTGCATATGTAAGTATTTCATATTTACAATATATCAAATAATTATTTTATAGAATATTTTTTATCTCTTATAGAATATAAATTTTATAAATTCAATTGTTACATCATGTAATATTATTGTGATGATAATAATATTAAATATATATGAGAAAATATATATTTATTAATATCTAATTTAATAAGTGAAATTTATTTATTTTAAAATATATTATGCATTTCAATTCAATCGTTCAAGTAATTACATTTAAAATTTAGAAAAAAATATTTAATGAAGTAATGATGAATATTTTTTGGTAAAATAATGAGGAATATATTCATTTGACATAATATATACCTAACGCCTAACGGCATAGATTTGTAAATTTTTTATTTTGTTTTAAAGAAAAATGTTTCTATTTGCTATCTTAACAATTGTGCAAGTATTTTTTTAATAAAGGAAAGTTCCTCCAATTAAATTTAAACATGAGACTTTATCTCACCATTTCATTTACTTTCATGAAAATAAAGCTATCAATTCAACACCTTCTTTTTTGCAATTTTTTTTACAAATTAATCAATCACCATTTTTTCATTGACGTATATAAGGTTTTCCTTTTTGTTCTTGAGAAGAATTTCAACACTTTGTTGAAAACTTGAAAGGGTGAAGGAAAGGGAATACAAAATTTACGAATACGGTAGTATTTAGTATTTACAGTCAAAACGTGCAAGACTTAAAGGTATCATTATGAGAAGCGAAAGACGTTACATAAATTAAACACTCATATAATCAAGAAGATTAGTGTCGTTTTCAAGGCATCCAAACTTTAGCCTTTCCACAAGTTTATATTGTTTAAAGCTTTAAAACAAACTTTTTGTGATTTATTCCGTTGGCTTTATCGAACAGAAAACTAAGTCGCACTTTCATTATTATCGTGAAGTTTTTATTGAATATAGTCTTCCAAACTAACTTTTCATCTTGACATGTATTCTTCTCTCAATTTATTTTAAAAGTGAAAAGAGGAGAAAAATTGTTAAAAATTCAAATATAAGTAAAATGTAAATAAATAAGTCTCATATTAAAAAGAGATAGATAAAATAAAAATTATATAAATAAAAAAATTCATTGACTTGATATTTTAAAATTTTGAATCAAAATATAATGTCTAAGTCTTATTAGATGTAGATCTTCATAATATTTTCAACTTCTCTCCCTACTAACCCTAACAAAAACAAGTTATTCACCTTCATTCATATTGAGTTGATTTTTTTTTTTCCACTTTATAAACATGGTACTATTCTAACGTTCTACCCTTTTTCTTCGCGCTCTGTGGCTCGATCTCTCATTTTTAAGCTATTGAAGTGCAGTAATTTAATTTAATAGAACAAGCAAAAATTTAATTAAAAGGTCGTTGTGCAAACGACACTTTAACTAATATATATATATATATAGCAAAATATGAAAATGATTAAAGGGTAGGGGAAGCGAATGATTACAGAAAACATACATATCCTTCTTTCTTAACACTATCAAATATCTTCTTTAGTTGAATTAGTTGGCAATTCAATTGTTGAACTGCATGAATATTGACGAGGGGAAAGTGACCAGTTATCTAATATCCATTACATAATTACATAGGCATATGCAAACACAAGTTTCATAGTTTTTTTTTTTAATCCAAACGAAAAATATATACAATAAAAAACTTTTTTTTGACGATATATACAATAAACAACTTGACATGTTTTCCTCGTAACTAATGTTATTATAATTGTTAGAAAAAGGTTTACCAAAAACAAAATTGTTACAAAAATGTGACTAGAATAACGAGTTATTATTTGAAGATGAAAAATTGAATAAGTATTCAAATATTTTAAAGTTATTTTAAAATTACTAGATGTCTTCATACCTTGAGTGTAAAATTAATTTGAGTTCAAACATCAATTTGACCCTAATCACAAGGTAGTTTTGATGAATCTTAAACTCTTGTAATGCTAGTATAATTCACTCACATTGAACAAGTATTTTTCGTTTGGTATCATTTAATAGAAAATAATAAATGCTTCTCTTTTTTTATTTGATTTTATGAAGGAAAAGAATAAAAATACATGTGAATTAATATAAATATATATAAATATATGGTGAGATTTACAAAATTCTTTCTCTCTTTTTTCTTTTTCTTGCTTTCAATCCAAAAGGGGAAGGATAAAAAAGTAATGGGACATACATAAATATTATCTTTCTAAATCATTTCTTTTTCATTCGAAAATGTGACAGCAAACAGGTAATAAGGCTAATCATTAGGTACAATAATTTCCTTTTTACCTCAAAACTTGACACCAATCAAAACCTATGATTATGTCATATATATATATAAATCGACATTATTGACGTAATCAGTAAAGACAAATAGTATCAATTAAGTCAATCAGAATTCAAATCTTACTATATATAATAAATTGTGAAAATTTAATATCCTTTTACATCATATATATATATATGTGACGTACCAATCAAAGCCTATGACTATGTCATATATATATATATATATATATATATATATATATATATATATATAATGATCAATATTATTAATGCAATTAGTAAAGACGAATTATATTAATTAAGTCAATTGGAATTCAAATCTTATTATATATATAATAAATTTTGAAAATTTAATATCCTTTTACGTCTTGATGCCAGATTTTTTTGTAATACTCGATATTAAGAATTAAAAAAATATATTTATATAGTTAAAAAATACTACTTATATGAGGAGAACATTGAAATATAGAAGATGCATTTTTTGTTTTTGTAATTAAATTTATTTATATCGCAATTAATGTTTTAAAAACTGAATCGGAGATTGAACTGATAAAATTTTTAGATCATGATTCGATTGATTTAATTAGTTATATTTATTGTTAAATCATAATTGAATCGTGATTAAATAAAAAAATGCTCAAAACGGAGACATGTCTGACTCATGGTCTAACGAATTCAACCAACCGATTTAGATTGATTTTTAAAACATTGTTCTCAATTTTAAAATATGTCAAAATTACTTTTAAACTCTCTATTATGAAAAAAAAATGATAACATAAAGTGAAATAAATTCAAAATAGGATATTGTGAACTTAATTATTAATTATTAATTTGTTTATTTATCAAAAAGTGGAGCAGCAATAATTGAATTATTAACCACTTAATCATAAAAATTTCAATACTATATTAATAATCAATTCTCTTTGAAAAACTTAAACTATTAGTTAAAAGTTAAAACTTAAAAATAACTTCGTTATATGTCTAGGATATGCCACAAAAATTTGAACCAAAGTGTAGTGTGAGGAAAGGGAAATTAAACTAAAGTAAAATTAAAATACTTAAAGAACTTTGGTGTCATTCGAAGAATGCTCTGGGACGAATGTGAATTTTTTTTCCCCTTTTGTATTTAGAATTTAAACTTAAACCAAGATAAGGAAATATTCACTCATTACCAAGTTGGTGACTATTAGATCAAAGCCCTCATGGCTATTGGTATGTACTGAGGTCAAGGGGTGCTCAAAGCCCGTTGGAACAAATCTAAAACACTTTAACATCCTCTTAGATGAAGCTTGAGTATTTGTAAGATACTTTAACATTTAAGTAAGTAAAAATATGCTATAATAGCTAATAAAAAAAAGATTTATACCCTAATAATTACTATAACTATTTATAAAGAAATGTATCTTATAAATTAAGTACGGCTTGAGGGTAAATTAGTCCTTATAAATACCTTATAAATATATTAAAAAAATTCTTAAAACTTTTCTTATTTGGTAAGATCACAAATTATAAATATTTGAGAGATAAATACTCCTTTAATAAATAAAAATGTTAATTTTACTTAATAATTATATGTCACATCTTAAAAATTATGGTGCTTGACCCTATTAGACCCAACATCCCAATACAGAAACCATCACAATTATGATACATTTTTAACTTATTTGATTGTGATACTATGGAGAAAAATATCTCTTTAATTTTTTGTGACCAGAATTAATAACAATCATTTTATCTATCAGATAAAAAAATATTTTATTTAATTTTTTATTATTCAAATTTCTTATTTATTGAAAAATTGACTGTTGTCATAGTCTCATAAACACGGGAGTTTTTAAGCACATATTCTTTGAATAGGGACGAAAATGTGCGAGATATAAAGATTGAAATTTCAATAGAAAAATTTACTTTTAAATTATTTAGTATGATAAAATTATAATATACTTTATTAAAATTATATATATATATATATATATATATATACTTATATATTTTAGAGATAATTTTTTTTAAAAAAATTTATGTTAAGAAAATTTTATACCTTTTCTAAATTAATTTTGGTTCAATATAACTTCTGAATGAGGTTTATACAAAAAAAAAATCATTTCATTTATCACGAAAAACTTTTCATGGAGAGTCTAAATCATTAGACAAATCTAAATCAAACAAAAGAAGAAAATCATAAAAATTTAAATAAATAAAATAAAATTGGAGTTGATTTGGAAGAGACAGAGAGTTGCTATAGGTCAAGACAAGGAAAAATCAAAAGAAAGTTGCATCTATAACACACAACGTTTATTAAAAGAATATATTATAATTTATTTTTAATAAATGTGTGATAAAAATAATTGTGAATTGTCAACTCAAAAAAAATAATTGTGGATTGTACATTAATTAAAGTTGATAAAATTTATCATGTAATTTTATGAGTAAACCTCTAGGTGAGTTTTGAAATCTCATACATGCTTCTAATACTTGAATGCATAATTAATATATTTTATTTGAATTAAATGGATTATATGGAGAAAGCAATTGTTAGGAGAGCATGTAGCTTTGACGGTACCCGAGGTAAAATATTATTATTAAGATAATACCTATGAAATATTTGATAAAGACAAAAAAATAAATTTAATGTTTACATAAGGAATGATAAAAACTTCTTTTATATATATTCAATGAATTATTCATATAATTTTGAATTGGAAATAATAGTTAAATAATTTTTTTTCAAAGGATTGATTATAAAATTTGAACTCTTAATATTCCAGATAAAATTTATCTGAACAATTCACTTCTATTGAAATTAATCACAGTTGGGTAATGATAAAAACCTTTTAAAAAAATATTTCATATATTTGATAGTTACAAATTATTTAGTATGATCTCAACAGAAAATGAATCAAATTGATGGTGGAAAACTAAAAAAAAAAAATGCTTTGAAAAGAAATAACCACGAACTTTATAATCCTTTTAGTCGCATTGTATTTCATTAATTGAGTGGTATTGAGCAATAAATCCTACATAAAAAAATGATACTTTTTTTTGCTGACAGAAAAAGAATGACACATTAAGTGAGTGGAGAATTCTAAGGCAAATTTTTTTTTTAAGATATGATATTTAAGATAAATTATTAATTATTTATAAACATTTATCATAAAATAATCGATAGACATAAAAGTATAAAAAAATTATCCGTATTCCCCCCCCCCCCCCTCCCAATTGTTACTCCGTTGAAGTAGGGGGTTACAAATCTTGGGATTTTGTTTTCTTGCCATTAAATTTCCTGGCAAAATCCAAATGCATTTCAGTGACGTCAGCACATTTTTTCAGGACAGAAGAAGAGAAGAACGGGAAGGAAGCAAGACAAAAACAGAAAGAAAAGGAGAAACAAAACTACCGAAGTAATCAGAAAGAAAATTAAAATAAATATTAAATACGCGGTTTTAGCTCCTCCACTCTCAACTATCGACAATTGGTTTTCTTCACCATTTCACTTCTCACTTCTCACACTCACTGCACAGTTTGACTCTCTCTCTCTCTCTCTCTAACGCCGGAGCTTTCTCTCTCTCTCTCTCTCTCTGTGCTTCGGGGGAAAAACAAAACCCTAGACCTTCACTTCTGTGCATTGCTGCAACACTCATCAGATCTACAACCATTCAAGCTATGCTCTACTAGCTTCCTTCTATAAATGTCCGATTCGGATCCCAAAACCCGCCAGCGTCCGGGTCCATGGCCGCCGTTGACGTCACAGGCGCCGGACGCCAAGGCAATGCCACCTTCTTCCTGGGCTAAAAAAACCGGGTTCAAGCCTAAGTTCTCCGGCGAGACCAATGCCAGCAACTCGGGTCAGATAAGCTTGACGCCCAAACCTAGAGAGCCCGACTCACATGTGGATCTCGAAGCGGGTCGGGCTCGGGCACCGCCTTCGACCAACGGCGTGGTCCATCGCGAGAAGGTTCCAGTTCCAGTTCCACTTCCACCCTCTAAGGATCAGGCAGCAAAGAAGCGCAGGGACTCTGATGGAGTCCCCAAGAGCTCGGTCCCCAGTACCAATGGCCAGGCACCGGCGGCGGCAACGGTGGACCAGCCGCCGCCGCCGCCGAGGAGAACGGCAAGGCACGAGGAAGTGGTGGATGCCTTGCCACAGAGTGTGGATGAGGATGGGTTTGTGTCTAGGCATTCGCATATGAAGTATGAGCTCAGAGATTCACCTGGTCTAGGTAAGAAAAAGATATGGTTATAATTATATGGTTGAAAATTTTGATATATACTAATGATCTTTTTCGTATGGATACTGTAGTTCCCATTGGTGTATATGGTATCCAGCATTACATTTCGATATTAGGTTCGTTGATTCTCATTCCGCTTGTCATAGTTCCTGCCATGGGAGGTTCATATGTGAGTGATTTCAAGTTTTCAACTAACTCAATTGTGTGTGTGTGTGTGTTTTTTTTTTTTTGGTTATGTTTCTTTTTTTGTAGCAAAGTTGTTATTTGGGTAGTATTATCTGATGTGTTAGTGGGAATAGGAGGATACTTCTGCGGTCGTATCAACTGTACTCTTCGTGTCTGGAGTGACTACGCTGTTGCATACTACTTTTGGGTCCAGGTTGCCCTTGATACAGGGCCCTTCTTTTGTTTATCTGGCTCCAGCTTTGGCCATAATCAACTCCCCGGAATTTCAAGGATTAAATGAAAATGTATGTATTTCTTCTCATTTCTTTTTGTTTCAGATCGTATTAATTATTGTCTATATCATGGTTCCAGTTAACCAAATTTTTGGTCTTACAATGGTTTCAGTTGTTAGTTATTTCTGAGGTCTCATCTTTGTAATGTATATTATAAAATATTATAAAATTTTTGATAGAATAATTGAAATAAAGACAGCTGATGAGATTTCTATATCAATTTTCAGAAATTCAAGCATATAATGAAGGAGCTGCAGGGGGCTATAATTATTGGATCAGCTTTTCAAGCTTTACTTGGATATACTGGACTTATGTCGCTGTTAGTAAGGTATGAATGTGGGATTTTCTTTGCTTGTTTATTTGTCTTTTTATTAGTACATGCTTCATTGTTTCATGAAACAGTATTTACTGTTGTCGACTGAAGCCAAGTTATAATGTAGTGCTAAATGGTAAAGGTTGAGAGATTCAAGTAGAAGAATCATAGAAGATAATGCTGGGAAGAAGAATGATTTGAATAAAAGCAATAGGGAAAAACAGAATTGCATAGTGCTTAGTTGAGAATTTGGCCCTATGATGGAGCGTATGGCTACACCGCTACTGACAGTGTTCTTGAAAAATTTTGGTCCCACCCCACTTCTAAAATATTGTATGTTGTATGTGTTGGGTCGTTTATTTAAGTTTTTAAAAGGAAATATATATTTCTCTTTCGTTATTAATTAAAGTTGGTCTTTAATACCCATAATAATTGGTTGGTTTAGAGTATCGATAGCTTTTAGTTACCATCTAGGAATTCAAGTTTAAGAAGCTGAGAGCATTCTTACTTGGGAATGATACACCTGTTATGTGTATCATTCCTCTTGATTTGTTTCTGGACAGTACAGAGCTAGTTCTGGTGCTTCCAATCTGTTTTGTCTGTGTAATAGGCAGGAATTTTTTTCTTTTCTTTGATAATTTAATAGTGTTGATGAATCAACAATATGGGTTATGTTGAAAAATTCTGCAAGACTACAATTGAAACCAGCTATGTGTGGGAGGTATGGAGGGGAGTGGTAGCAGTAAGGAGTGTGAAATGCCTCTGTATGTTTACTTGAGGGAAGAGAGGGAATGAAGAGAGACAGAGTAAATGGACAAATTAACCCCTCCAAAACCCCCTTCATTTTTTTTGGGGGTGGGGGTGGGGGTTGAAATGGATTTGTAAGGGAAGGAGGGTGCTTTGACTGCTTTCTGCTCCACACCCACCTTAAAGATTATTCCAAACACAGTTAGTAGTCCGCTTTACCCTCCACTCCCTTCCAACCAGTATTCAGGCTGCATTCAAATGCATCTCAATGCCAGTGTTGGTCAGATTGTTGTGGGGATTAAAAGTATAACGATCCTTACATGTCTTCAGAGTCAAATTGTTGGAGTTACAGTAACTTTTTATAATGAAATAAGTTGTATACTTTTTTCACCTAATTTGGAAAGTGTCTTGAAGAACTCTAGATTTAGCCAGCTGTGATACCATGTCAGAGGATGAGATTGTAATTTTGAGGTTCACTGGGCACTTTCTCTTGTGGATTGTGGTATGACGGTATCAACCCGTCAAATACCATGGGCCTATGTCCTTTGCATTTACTCATGATTTTAAATCACTTTAGTGTCTGAGTTGTCTGAAATAAAAATATAACGTTTCACTTCTGAATTTTCAGGTTGATCAATCCCGTGGTTGTATCCCCAACTATTGCTGCAGTTGGACTTTCATTTTTCAGTTATGGTTTTCCACTAGTTGGTACATGTCTCGAGATTGGTGCAGTACAGATATTAGTGGTTATTGTTTTTTCTCTTGTAAGTTTGTTGAATTCAAATTCTCACCGTGTCTATGGTATTGATCATTTCACTTTGCTAACAAAAATAATCTTTTCTTTCTTGCTTTCTGCAGTATCTTCGTAAGATATCTGTTCTTGGACACCGCATATTTCTAATATATGCAGTAAGTTTAGTGTTACAATATCCTTCTAAGTTACTCTTCAGTAGTTAATATAAAATTGTGTGGTGTAGCAAATGATTTCTGTTAAGTGTGATGTATTTTTCTTCTCCTAACCGCCAGGTTCCTTTGGGTCTGGCAATTACATGGGCAGTTGCTTTCTTGCTGACTGAAGCTGGAGCCTACAGCTACAAAGGGTGTGACATAAACATACCTGCCTCAAATATGGTTTCAGAGCACTGCAGAAAGCATGTTTCTAGGATGAAGCATTGTCGAGTTGATACTTCCCATGCATTGAAATCATCCCCGTGGTTTAGATTTCCTTATCCACTACAATGGGGTACTCCTGTCTTCCACTGGAAAATGGCTCTTGTGATGTGCGTGGTTTCCTTAATCTCATCTGTGGATTCGGTTAGCTTCTTTGTCTTTTTTTATTTTGTTTCCTGGACTGTATTTATTTATCTTAATTCTGAATATGTTGATAATTTAACTTGCTTGTGTTCAGTTGGAAAAAGTAACCATCTAGTGGGCCTCTTGCCATATTTATAATGTGCTAGCAATATTATACGTGAAAAGCTGTTCTCTTTCTTACGTATGATACAAGGTTTGATGAAAATTATAATTTGGACCTACCAAAACTATATATGTTTAATAAATATGATGGTTTGTATGCATAAGTAAGAAACTTGAATATGTTATTCACTTAACTACTATTGTGACTTCATTTTAAGACAACGAAGGGTAAAAAACTTCAGAGTGAAGAGCCTGGAGGTAGGCATATAGTTTATCAGATCCAAAGTTAAAAATAATGGTTGCCAACTTGTCTTATTGTTTTCACCTGACCAAATTACATTTTCCATTTTCTGTTTTCATTTTAAGTAGATACCAACTGAAAGGAGGAGTAATGTAGTATGGGTTCTATCTCAGCTTAGGAAATCAGTGCATCGATGGCACTGATTGTGTAATGACTAAAATAAAATTTTAATGCCACAAATAGCCACTATGTGATTTTATTTTTGTGAAGATACTTTCTAGATAAGTCAAATAATAGCATGTACTGGTCTATAAGAGATTAACAATATGCTATATCAAAGTTGAAATCATATTTTCTTTTACTTTTCTCTATATGCATGATCATCTAAACACTGTACTGTGTTGTTGATATTCATTTGTTTTAAACTTTGTAGGTTGGCTCATACCATGCATCTTCATTATTGGTAGCATCCAGACCTCCAACCCCTGGAGTTCTTAGTCGGGGAATTGGTTTGGAAGGTCTTTCTAGTGTCTTAGCTGGTCTCTGGGGAACTGGAACTGGATCTACAACTTTAACTGAAAATGTTCACACAATTGCTGTGACTAAAATGGGAAGCCGCAGGGCAGTTCAACTGGGTGCATGCTTTTTGATAGTGTTGTCTCTCGTGGGTAAGTGTCTATATCTTTCTGTTCGTGCATCTACCTTTATCAGTCTATCTTATGATGAATAACCATTGAACAGAAGTACATTTATTGTGAGACATTGGAGATGAAAAACCATTTGTGTAATATGCCCTGCTTTTAACCTTTTAGAACAATTAGCAAAGCATATGATGCTTGTAAGCATCATCTCTAGAAGTGGGCTTTTCTGAAGAATGAGAGGCAGTAGATTAAATTCTTTTCATCAATCTCATTGTGGTATCCAAATGAATTCTTAGTTTTAATTATTGTCCACAAAAAATTTGTAATGCTGAACTTTAATGGTTACTGCAATTTGTACTCATATCACATTTTGGGAGTATATTTGGGTGGGGAATGTACGGTTTTTAGATGTGTCCCCACGTCTCTATTGCAGTTCTTCCAAAATAGAATTTCAATCCAGAATTTGTATTCTTTTTAAATTTCAAGGTTATGGTATCATAGAATTTTCAGTTCTTCAGAGATTGAATGATAGAGTGTTGAGTTACAGTCCCTTCTGCTGTTACTTGATTCTTTCTCATGTTTCTGCCAATGAGAATCCAAGTGTTTGGACTCTTGATCCATCTGGTGTTTTTTATTGCAACTTGCAAGTCCTATTTTCAGTTTCTTACTCTCCTAATAAGGAGATATTTATTCTTAACAAGCCTGTATGGATATCTAAAACTTCCTCTAAGGTCAAGACTTTTGTCTGAAAAGCAGTTCTTAATAGGATTAATACAAATGACATGTTGCAGATTCAAAGGCCTCATACAGGACTTTCACTTTCTCCTGATATGTGTTATGTGTAGCATCAGTTCGGAAATAGTAGCCCATTTATTTTTACATGGTCAAGCAGCTACTTGCCTATGGAATAATTTTCTTGCAATTCTTGGTGAACTTTGCGGTGTCTAACTACTTTGGAGCAGCTTTATTACTCAATTTTATGGTTTTGGTAAGGATAAAGAGTCTAAAGTCCTATGGCAGTGCACAATTTTTTCTGTTCTCTGGGAATTTGGTTGGGATGGATTGCCCACATTTTCTAGGGCACATCATTTTGGTGCTTTGCTCATGGCCGTTTTAGGGGAGTTTCCATCTCCAAGAAAGATTGGGCGACCTTGCTGCACTCTTGAGCTTCTGTTTTTTGGGTTTTCCCCCTCCCCCCCTATTTTGGAGCCTTATCCTCCCTCTGAATAGTACTTCATATTTCTTCTCTCTAATAATATTTGTTTATGAAAAGATTTCAAGTATTGCGTTGTGTTTGATACATGTTGGACGCAGACACAACTGCTTTTTGAAGTGTCTATGCTTCATAGGTCGCTACAGCTAGTTGTTTCAGAGTGCTTTATCTTTCTCTGATGGCAAACTTAAGTACCTGTTGGCTACTGTCTCTTTTGAATTTATGATTTAGAGTGATATCTGTCTTCCATGTGGTGGAACCTATCCTGCCCTTAATTTCTCTGTTAAAGTCATAATGCCTGAACGCAGTATAGTTGCTATGATTGCATAAAATTTCATCCTAAGACAAACAGTGTCTATGGTGGAAGTGGTATGCAAAATGTCAGATATACTCTCCCAGTTTCCCTATCAATATATCTGGCATATAAAAGTGGTTATACATTAACGAGTTTATCATCAAACTGCATAGAAACTTAAATAAGGTGTTGATTTCTTGTGCTGATTGTTTCTGTTTTTGGAACGTGATAAATCATTGGATAATTAGGATATGCAATTCATTCCTAGTTTCTGGATTGTTGGCTTCTTTTGTGAGGCCCATTTGATATTTTTTATTCTGTCATCTTTAGAATATTTTTATTGCAAACATATGCATGTTTAATTTTCCTTAGACTATAACAGGTAAGGTTGGAGGTTTCATGGCTTCAATTCCTGATGTCATGGTTGCTGGTCTCCTCTGCTTTATGTGGGCAATGCTTACGGCATTGGGCTTGTCAAATCTACGCTATAGTGAGGCTGGAAGCTCTCGCAACATCATCATAGTTGGGTTATCATTGTTTTTCTCTCTTTCTATACCTGCTTACTTTCAACAATACGGCATCTCTCCAAATTCCAACTTGTCAGTGCCAAGTTATTTTCAGCCCTACATTGTGGCTTCTCACGGGCCTTTCCACAGCAAATATGGAGGGGTATGCCTTTGTGTCCTGTCCTTTTACTATTGTGAATCTTGTGCTTGATTTTGATGGCATAAAATTATGTGATGAGTGTGATTAAAATTTGTTAATTACTTTAAGACGTACAGAAAGATTAAAAAAAAGCCAAAGCCCACTTTCATCTGTCAGGGAGGGTGTGGCTCAGAAAACCACGTCATGGCATATCTATCTCCATGATCTTGTAAATGAATAGAAACTACCCTCCTATTCAATAGTAACACAGGTAATTTGCTTGCATACATGTTTTATGATCAATTTTGCCTACTACTGTCATGGTTTTGATTAAGATTTCTGCTTGTATACGTAGAGCATCTTTTTTGACAGAATCCTGCATGTTATTTCATGGTTGCTAACTAGTAACTACTGCATAGTGATTGTGTTAAATAAATGTATACAATTAGCTAATAAACATGTATGGGAATTGGAGAGTCATCTTTATTCATGTGGTTCCCTTGTTATTTTAGCACTTGAATGCTGGTTAAAAACTACTGTAATCTTTAGTTCCGTTTTAAGAGAGAAATTTTTGTACTGTTAGTTGACGTGTCAGATTTTTCTAAAATGACACTTGCGAATCTGTTCCTTTCGCAGTTGAACTTTGTCTTGAACACGCTTTTTTCACTAAACATGGTGATAGCTTTTCTTGTTGCTGTTATCTTGGATAATACTGTACCTGGCAGTAAGCAGGAACGTGGGGTATACGTTTGGTCCGAACCTGAGGTTGCTAGAAGGGAGCCTGCTGTTGCTAAAGATTATGAGTTGCCCTTGAGAGTTGGTCGGATTTTCAGATGGGTGAAGTGGGTTGGCCTGTGAAAGACAAGGGTTTCGTTGGCTGACCATTTTCAGTTTATTGAATGCTGTCAACTGCCCAATCGACCCCATTCACATGTCTTGTAGATCTCAATGATGGATAGTAGCAGGTCATGCTACAGAGTTAATTTTGTGAACATTGAAGATCCGCAATTATAATTTATTAGATTAACCATGTATCTAGTTTTGATTCATTCAAAATCTCCAGGTGGAGTTTTTTTTTTTCCTTGCTTTAAGGCGGGCTTTTGACAAATCATCCTGGCTATGTATATATACATTATTACATTTTCAGTTTTTCTTTTGCGGTTTTAGCCAACTTCATCCCCGAGTTGTTGGTTCCTTTATGTAGCAAGCTATATTGTTAGTTTGTTTGTTGTCCCTTGTCCGTGCTACAGTGTGGTATATCTACTTAATTTACATAGAAAGGCATCCTCCGATATATCTAGCACTTGCTCAATCGGACTGGAAGGTTCGTTTTTGTTAGTCTGTTTATTCCGTTTCACCAACTATCTTTGGCAAGTACCTGTTGTATGTTAGTTGCCCTAAGTCTACTTTTTGTTTTCTTTCTTCTATTGATTGATTATTAAACACTCTGTTAAAGAAAATAAAAACACTTGTTTATCAATATCGTTGTACTTTTTGTGCAGTGAAATCCTTGAATTGATGTTCCATTAAAGCCATAACATTTACACAGGAACAAATCTAGGTTAGGAAACTCCTAAAATATCTTGATGGAGTATCTGTTGCTAACCAATTGGTGGAGATTGAAAGAGCTGAAAATTCAGTAGTTTATTGTGTGAGAAATGTGCTAGGAAAAATCGATGTGTTGATATGAGTGAAAATGGCTTAGGTTTATTAAGCATTTAGTCTTGAGTTCGATTATGTGATTTATATGTATGAAAATAATATTGTTGAGAGGAGTATTCGTTTCAGCGTCTGATCTTATATTGAGAGATTAGTCTTTCATCTATATGGAGAGAGATTTTACAAAAAAAAAAGAAAAAGAAAGAAACGTGCTAAGAAATCCCTGTCTCTATTGCCATCACTATAGTTGGAACTGTGGAAGTGAGCAACATGGTCAGATTCCCTGCGGAGTAACTTGGTAGAATTAGCCAACAGGTTGCATTGGAGGTAGTCTTAGCAATCCTTTTTTTAACCATCTTACAGACAATAGAGAATCAGGTTCTACAACAATTTTCCGAAAGCCGCAATCACAATTAATGGGTAGCCCTCTGAGGATTGCCCAAAGCAGCAAGCTCCAAGTGATGTGCAAAACCAATCACTCACGTACTCCAGGCATGACAACCAACTGATTTCATTCCGAAAAGAGCTATCAACATTTAGGAAGCATTTTAGATGCTCGAAGGGATTTGATACCAATACTTAAAGTAGTAGATGCCTGAGGACATGTCTACGTACCAAATGCCTGAAAATGACTTTAAACTTTGCCTTAGTAAAAAAGGAAAAATGGTTGCCATTTGTTACTTGATTGGTTTTATACTCTATTGGGTTTTCATGCATATATCTAGATGGATTGACACCTAAAAAGTATAGGCATTGATGTAAACACTAGACACAAAAAGAATACAGATATTACAGTATAATAAAATTTAATTTCTTTTTTAGCATTTGAAAGTGGTTTAACATAAGCATTTGATACGTGTCAAACACTTAGCTCCTCTTTGAAAGTGGTCATAATTGATAAATTGAAACTAATTAATGATTGTGGTTGTTTTCTTTCTCTCAGTTAAGAGTGTCAAAATAGATTAAATTTGATGAATTAATTTGAATAATTCAATAAAATAGATAGATTAGACTAAAAATTTTGATGCAAAAATGAATTTTAGTTTGATCCAATGTAGGTCGGCCTGTAATGGGCCAAGTCAACTCCCTAACTCAATGTTTAATTATTTAATTAATATTTTTTATGATGTGTAAATAGTTTTACTTTTATTTTTCTAATATAAATTAATATTTGTGTTACAAAAATAATTTTATTTGATGTTTATTGGCATTTGAAATATACAAAAGAAAAATATAGTGATAAAACATAAATATAAAATTTTGTACTGTTAAGAATATAAGAGAAAATAAAAAATAATTCAAGCCAACAGGATGAGTCGGCCCAACCAGTGGTTTGCATAGGGCCAAGTCGGCCTAACTCGGGACTCGCATAAGGTCAGGCCGAGCTAACAAAATGTCAGTCTGCAACAAGTTTAGCTCGACTTGGCGGACCAGGCCCGTTTTGATACCTTACGTTCAATAGGTGGTCTGAATGATGGTTGGGCTCACTGAAGAGCTTTCAGGTTGGTTGAATCCATTAAGTGGGGGTACTTATAAACATTTTGACGCTCAAGTCATTATATGTGTATGAAAGATAAAGCAAAGATAAAGAGAGAGATTGAGAGAAAGAAAAGAACCCCCTATAATGTGTGAACAATGACTATTTATAGTGGTGAGGGTAGGGTGTGTATTGTGCATCCCATAGTACAATGTTGTAGTTGGAGGAAAAATTCTCCATAGGCGTGTTGACATGTGTCCGACTGTTATGAGATATTTTGGTAGTTAGGTTTGGGTCAAGTGATGGCTAGGGGATATGGGTTGGGTCACTACTAGAGGGTTGGATCTGGGTAAGCAGGTAATAACCAATGGGTTCTGTTGAGATAGGTGTATTAGGAGTCAAATTAGGTTATGTCTGGAGAATCAAGTCACCACAATTCTAATAGTTTGTGGTTTGGTGGTTGTGGGTTTAGGCCAGGCCTAATTATTTTGGTACAGATGAGATGCATACAAAAGTCGTGTAGGCAATGTTACCACCCTTCATATAATATATGAAGTGTTCTTCAAACGGGTGAAGTAATACGCGGAAGCATTGTCGTGCATTGAGTAATAATAGAAGAAGATCCATTTAACACCGATGAATGCAACAAAGTGGGTATGACGTTGTTGATGTTAATTGGCTACTTGTTCACGTGTTACCTTATCATTTCTTAATTCTCACTCTCATGAAATTTGTTGTTTGTGTTTAAATGGCTCTATTATTAATTCTTGTATAGACTATTTGATCCAGTCTGAGTGATTCAATTATCAAATCTCAACTGCCAATTAATTGGGATCGCATATAAATTTATGTAGGCAATTGTCCATCCTTTACCTAAGCTAGTGGTTTTGCGACAGTCTTATCACATCATAGAGTTTCGCAGTTATGGAAATCTACTAGTCAACGACGGGAATAAAATATCTGCAAAGACACTTCAATGTTTGAGTCAATTTCAAAGCCAGACAAGATAAACGAGTAAAAATAGAAAAAATGAATAAAAAAAATGAACTGATATAAGGTACTCCTTAGTGTATGCTTATATGTGCAGTGAGGCCCTAAGGAAGATTTAGGGTATAAGATAGTGAGTTGAGTCGACTTAGAATATGAGAGACTCGATCCTAGCGTAAGGGTAAGTATGGTCCAATAATAAATTTTTGTGGGAATTTTTTTTTTCCAAATTTGAAGTTTTGTGTGATGATGGTCAATGGATTAGTTGGATCATTTTGGCTAACTTTTGCTGCTCCGTTTTACTGTTTTAGCACCACATAAATCATAGTTTATAGCCAACAATTCCTCCTTTCAATCTCAAAATGTGTAAAAAAATAAAATAAAATTACCCATTCAATAGGATGTAACAAAAAGAAAAAGTATCATAGACAAGTTTCTATAAAATCCTTAATTCCTCAAGCTAAATGAAACATAAATAGAAAAGGCAAAAAGTTTTTTTCTAACTACTAGGCCCCCACCCCCGAGGTGAGACATAGACATGTCCCATCGAAGCCTCAAGAGAAGGAGGGACGAGAAGAAAAAGAAAGAGGTGAGAGAGGAAAGGATATTGGAGACCCCCTCCTCTCAATACTAGCATATGCTCGAATAAGAATATTTTAAAGTGAGAATCTTTGTAAAATGAACAAGTAAGTACACATCAATCATTAATAGTTGATATATGTTCATCTATTTAATAGTTGATATGAGCTTACTTACTCACTTTACAAGGATCTCACTTTAGAGAATCCTTATCCCATATGCCCAACACCAATATTACTTTCCATAATTGAATGATTATATTAATATCAATTTTCTTTGAATAGCTTAATTGTCTTATGTATCTCTTTTTTTATAATATATATCACATATATCTTTCAGAAATTAAAATAAGTGTTTACTCATTTTTCTTCCTCCAAAGTTTATATTAAACTTCTGTTCTCAATTTGCACCATTCTCTATCGTTTAGTGTTAATGGCTCACTCAACGAGAGATTTTAATATGTTTTTAGAATATAATAAATGTATGCTCTAAAAAGATTTTTATCATTAATTTCAAACAAACTAACATAAATTTTAAGGCATTAATTTAAAATTAATAGTAAAAATATATTCTAGAATATATGTTTATTTATTTATTCTATTCCAAGAATATGTTATAATTTCTCGCAAATGAACCTTTCCTAACTACTTAATAATAGCTAATATTCTTGCAAGATTTTGTCGTGTTAGTGCGAGACTTTGTTGCTAGTTGTATAGCTACTAAGTGTAGGGTAATGGTAACATATTTACTTAATAAGTTTTTTTAAAGAGTGTTTTAAGAATACTTGTTAAGGTTTCAAAATATGATTTTTTAATAAAAATTGAGTATTTAATGTATTAAAAATTGGAAAAAAAAACCTCTACTTTTTATGTAAAAATTTTTATTTTAAATTTCTTAATAAGTGTCTTTAGGACACTCTTCAAAAAAAAATCCTTAGTTAATTTTTAAGAAGTTGTAACTTCTACAAGGACTAAATTTGTCAAATATATATAATTGATGATGAGGTATTAGATGCTTTTTATTTTTTTATCCTTATAGACATTGGTCTCTATTGTCAAGATATTGTTCATATATTTTTTACTCATTTAGATTTTAGTCCCAATAATTTTTACTTATTAGTATTAGTTTTTATTTTCCATAAAAGATTGACTCTTATAGTTTTTACTTATTATTAAAATATTTGTCTATGAGCAACCAAAACCTAAATAGATACAAATTAAGGATCAAAATCATATTTAAACCTTAAAAAATGGTAGATTAGTATTTTGTTTGTAATATGTTAAAATTTATCAAAGAATAAATCATATATATATATATATATATATATATATATATATATATATATATATATATAATTGCTAACCTCTACATACCATCATATAGAAGTTAGCAAAACATCTACATTTTATTTTGGATAAAAAGACTAAAATCTTTATTTATAAGTTAACTTAGTCTTATGGGTGCTTTAGTATTTTAAAATTATCAAATTTAATGAAAAAATATCAACACATGATAAGGGAGAATTTGAGTCATTTCTTTTAATGAAAAAGATAAAAAATAACAAATTTATTTATTTAGAAAAAAAATTACGTATATAAAAAAATTATAAAATATTTTTTTATTTTTTATATATAAATTTACAAGACGATTTTATAAAATATAAATAATTTATAATTTATTTAATCATATGTCCACATACATATATAGAAATATGTATGTCTACGACTTTTGAATTTTTCGTTTCAATTTGTTTCGTCCCCACCGCCCTAGATAAGTTATTTAATTAATCTATTTTTCTTTTCAATTTTTCTGTTTTGTCAACTTATTTTTTTAATTATTTTTACATTTTGTATTTTTTATTTTTTAATGAATACATTCATATATTTTAACACATTTTAATATATAATTTAATAATTAAAAATTAATAAATAGAATAACATAGTTAAATTCTCTCTTTTCATTAAAATTGAATTCAAGTATTCTTGTTCTTCATTAAAGTTGACCTATGCTATTCTCTCTCCTTGAGTCATTAAATTAAGACAAAATCAAAGTCAAATTTTAATGTAAAAGTTTAAATGATTAAAATACTAATAAATTTAATTTGTTTTTAAGAAAAATATATGGGTCTTTTTGTCCAATCCCCCACGTATATATAAGAGAGGTATCAAATTATATTGGATATAAATCAAAGTTACTTTTATACTATCGAATAATACTTTATTAAATAATTTTTTTATTAAATTTATTATTGAATTAAAAGTTTATATTATATAAATTATATTTACAAAATTTAACATCAATCTAAAATCATTTAATACTTCATCGATATATATTAAAATTAATATAATATATATTTTTAAAATATATAAAAATAAAAAAACACTTAATAACATTTTTATTAATGTTTAATTTTTTTAAGATTTAATATAAATGATTAAAATATTAGATTAGTTAAATAAATAAAAATTTTATTCTATAAATAAATTATTAAATAATGTAAATATATCAAATATTATATTAATATAACTTGATTTTTTTCTCATATATATATATATATATATATATATATATATATATATATATATATATACACACACACACGAGTAACTACTCTACGACTTTTAATTTTTGTTTGACTATAAAATAGGTATTGAAAACCGAAATACGCACGTTATGCATGTGGAACAAGACCCGGGGTAGTAGTTGATAGTTGCCAAATGTCAAGTATGGGAGCTCGTCTATATTTGTTGCAACAACGTTGTTTTTGTTAGCTGGGGTAGCATCGTAATTATTAGCCAAGTTCATGGGCGTTTCATATTACGGATTCCAGCAAAAGAAGCTTCGTATGTTATAGCCATTTTATTATTGTTATAACTTTTACCTATTTTGGGTCATTAAGTTGGCGATTAAGTTTTTTTTTTTTTGGTTCATTAAATTATATTCTTTTATGTTGCTGGATTTTTGTTGAATAAATTTCAGTTTATAATTAAAAAAAAAAAACCCAGTGACTTATTTTTACCCTTTCCCACACGCACTCACAAGAAGCTAAAACTTGAACCTTCAAGTTTAAGGGGCCTCACATAACAAAATTTGATTTTGACTTCGTTGCGGAGACTGCATAATGGTTCCTTATTTTATATATGTCATAAATTTACGCTAAAGAATAAAGATGAGAGAAGGATTTGCTTAAGCTTGCTTGTACAACATCTTAAACGTTATTTGAGGGATCGATAAATCAATAAAACTTCAGCTAATTAAGCAACATTTGTAATGTGATGGCTGCCACATGGAAAGACAATTACACAAACAAAAGGATGTCATTTGTGAAGGTTATGTGATATTTTTTTTTAGTGCATTTATGATTTCTTCTAAATAGATCTTCTTGTTGTTGTTGAGAAGGCAAATTAAACCAATGGTCCAACACTGATCTTTAAAAGCTCATGTGAAGTATTTTTTTTTAAAAAATTAAGAACGATGAGAAGTTCTCCCTATTCTATGATCAGAATAAACCATTAGCCTCAATGATGATTTTCAATGAGATTGCATAGTGACGGACCCATAATTTTTTGTAAATGGAGGCAACATGTATGTGTTGGTAGCTAATCTCACCATTTCTATATTTCAAAATAGTGGGGCAATTGAACACATAATGAGAAAATAATAATACATGATCAATACATACATCTATTTGTTTTTCAAGCTAGCGGGGACATTTGCCTCTGTATCTTTCTACACAGCTTCGTCCCTGAGATTGTATGTTACTTATCAATAGAGGATATCCCTAAATTCAAAGCCAAATATAATTGTTATGAGTAAAGGTTGACGAAATGAATCAAACTCATTTAAAATCTCATGTTAAGTTTAACAATAACATGAAACCGCAAAACCAAAACCCAGCAAATGTTACCTTAACGTCTGTCATTAGAATTAAGCCAAGTGATTAGACTGGTAGGACATTAAGTATATGTTTGGAAATGCTTACTTTTAGAGAAATAATATTTTTTTTTCAAAAGTTTTTTCAGGAAACTTTTATTAAGAGTGCAAATAGAAGAAGCGAGAGAAAATTCTCATTATTGATTCTAACTGATGGTATTTACTTATATACATCACTAACTTCTAACTACTTGTAACTAACTTCAACTAGTAATAACAAACAAACTAACTGTATAATATACCTTGTACATAAATTACTATATTGTGAAACCCCCCCTCAAGGTGCATGAGAAATATATGTCAATAATTCTCATCTTGGTCAATAACTAGTGAAAGAGAGGAGACTGAACTGGTTTGGTTAAAAAGTTTGCTAATTAATGCCGAGATTGAACATGGATGAGTTTGAGAAACCTAACTGCAACCTTTTCTCTAACAAAATAACAATTAATTTCTATGTGTTTTGTTCTTTCATGGAAAGTTAGATTTGAAGCAAGGGGAATACCAGCTTGATTGTCACAAAAAATCTCGGCTGTTTTCAGGTTGACCTCAAAATCTTTGATCAAATTCTGAATCCATGTAAGCTCACTTGAGACACTTGCCAATGACCTGTATTCAGCTTTTGCAGAACTCCTCGAAGCTATTGGTTGTTTTTTTATTTCCATGAAATTAGAGCATTATCGAGAAACACAAAGTAACATGTAGTGGATCTTCTAGTATTACTGCAACTCTCCTAATCAGTGTAACATCCTCCTAATCTTAATGATCCTAATCAGAGTTATAGAAGCTCAGTATGATTGATAAGAGTTATCTGTTAATTCGGATAATTTTCTGAATTAGTTTGAGTGTAATTCTATAACACTGAATACAAGAGAATAATTAAAGTATCTGTTGAATTAGTTGATATAATGGAAATAAATATAAAAAATTTATTTTCTAGCTAAGAACCAATAATAAGAGTTGTAGAAAAATATTAGAGAAACAACAGAGCAAGTTTGATATTTTTAAAGATATCAATAAGAAATTAATGAAATAGTTAAGTATCTCAGAAAATTACGAAATTTTATGAAAATGACAAGTAAAATATGGAGAATATGTTGGTATAAAATACCAACTAAGATAAGTATCAGTAAACATAATTACTCAATCCGTGATTTAATTTAACTTGAGACCGAGTAATAAAGGTATATGGAGAATTATAGAAAAATAAATCCAAGGACTAGGTTAAGTCCTAAAATTTTTCCTAATACCTATGGTAACTTCAAATCTTGGTTTTGGAAAAATTAAAGAATGCTTAATAGATGCAAAAGTTCCAACATCAAATTTTAAGTTATAAAATGGTCAAATTGTCATCCAACCATGTCTAGAAATTTCTCAACTTTTCTTCTATTATTTCCCCTTTATTTCTCGGCTCATGCACCTCATTTTTCTCTGTTTTTGCTGAATGAAGTTGCAGCCCCAAAGAAGGATAAAATTCTCAAAGAAAATCAAGAGGAAGATAAGAAACCAAAGACAAGAAAGGGAAAGAAGTAGTGAGAAGCTAAAGGCTTGAGATAAGGGTTGTTTTTTCTCTTGTTCTTCTATGTTTATTGGTTTAAAAATTTGTATCTTTCTCTATGATAGTTCACGATTAGAGCTTGATTTGAGTGGATGATTATTGGTTTCAATTTATGCTTCTTCTTCCATTAATTCTTGTGATGAATTTGTGATGTTGTGAAGCAAAATTTTGAAACTATAAGGCTCGGGCTCATGGCCAAAACAGGGCAGCCAAGATAAATGATGATTTTGTTTGTGTTCTAATGATTTTCTATCATTTTGAACTTATTGTAAATGGATTTTAGCATGTTTGGAAAGAAAATGCTTGAATTGGGCATTGTTGGAGGCTCACAACCATACCTAGGGAAGTTACCAAATCTTGTTAATTTGTGCAACTCTTTGGATCATTACACTAATTGTTAGTTGAATTGATTATAGGAATGTTAATTTGAGGATGAATTATGACCATGACAATTTGAATGAGACATGGTCGTGACTTATAGTTAGATGTATATGCATCAATTTTGTATATGAATTGTTATGTTGAAAATGCATATTTGTTCTTGTGAGAGCCATATAGACCGAATTAGAAGCTAATGGAGATGTGGAAATCTCCATGCATCATGGATGTGTATGAGAAAGAATTATATTTGTTTGAAGTATAATTGAATACTTGATTATGAATCACATGAATTTGACATTGTATACTTGTTAAAAATTGTTAAATGTGATGATGGAATTTATTCAAGTTGAGCTAAGTTTTGCATTGAATATGCTCCCTTAATTCATGAGGTTGAGCTTGAATGTGTAATAAAATAATCAGTGCTCTCATAATTGAATTTGAAATAAGAATAAGAATTGGATAATTATCCTCGAATGGGAAGGTAATTAGTCCATGCTTTCCTACTTAGTATCCTTGTTTTTGTGCAAACTATGTTTTACTTTAGTATAGTGGATTTCAGAAACGATCCTGTATAAGGTTAGGGTATTCGGAATTCCATTTGAACCATGGAAATGACCTCTTGTGAGGAAGGAAGATCCTATGTTCTTGAATAAATTCCTCATAGTATCAGTATAATCCTCACATATTAATTCCCTCATAAGATACTAGTGGTAGTGTGAGGTATTGAATTCATTCCATACCATGAGAATATAGAACCCGAGCTATATGAGGTAGCTCTCATCCTTGTGATGCTTAAGATAAGGATTCTGTGTGATAGATAATAAATTGATGAATAAGAATTTGAATGAGTATTGAAAATTGAATTGAATTAGTTTGTTATGAGTATGAATTAATTATGTGGTTGAGTATCTGAATGAATTTCACATTATAATATTGTGTTGGAAAATGTTTTCTAGAAAGTATTTGTGAATGTATTATATATTATTGATCATGAATATTTTTGAAATCTATTAAATGGAATTCTGTTTTAAGAAGAAGAATGACTAGATTTGGCAGTTTGCCACCTTCCTAGTTATATATAATTATGTATTTATTCTAAGTTTTAAAAGAATGTGAATTTTTTCTGAAACAACTAGAATTATTATGATGACATTGTTTCTCATAATAGAATAGACTAAGAATTAGTATTCTCACCCCATTATTATTATGTATTCCATGATAATTCTAGGTTCAACACTTGTAGCATCAGGGTACGAGCTGAAGAGAATATTTATTTTATTTCTTTTGGATTTAAATGTTTGTATAATGGTTGTATGGAAACATGTCTACAAGGCATAAAATATGTATTTGTACTATTATGTACATTTGTATAAACTCCTACAATGTATGTAAATTATTATTACTCCTTGACTAGGCTCATACTTTTAAATAATATTGTAAAGTATAATTTGAAGTTTTTAATAAATATCTTACGTAATGTACTTACTATTATTGCTATAATGAAATTCCGAAAATATAAATAGAAATAATAGTAAGGGTGTTACAATCAGCTTCTGCATATGTAGATAAGTGAAGGCTGTTGTGGCTGGAAATAATAGACCTTGACCAGGAGATTTTTTGAGATGCCGAAGGAGATGATGAACAACTTGTAGGTGTGGAGACCTTGGGTTTGACATGTATTGGCTCAATTTATTAATTGCAAAACTGATGTCAGATCTGGAAATAGTCAGGTGCATTAGTTGACCAATCAACCTTCTGTATTGAGCAACATCTGGCAAAGGATCACCATCTGATGCATTTAACTTGACATTATGATCCATAAGCAGATTAGAAGGTTTTGAATCTAGGAATCCAGTGTCTTGTAGCAAGGTTATGGCATATTTTATCTGAGATAAAACTATTACTTTGGAAGAATGAGCTAATTCTAAACTAAGGAAATATTTAAGATCTCCAAGAGCCTTCAATTTAAAAATCTTTTGTAAAGTGAGCTAAACTTGTGTTATCATTTGTGGACTAGGGCTAACAACAATTATGTCATCCACATAGACTAGCAAAAACACTACATTTGAACTAGTACCAAGAGAAAACAAGGAATAATCACACTTGCACTGTGTGAACCCTGCACTGATTAAGGCAGATGAAAATTTCTAAAGCCACTACCTTGAGGCTTGTTTAAGCTCATAAATAGACTTGTTTAGCTTGCACACAAGACCCTCCCCTTGACTAGGATAGTCTTATGGTAGATTCATGTACACTTCCTCAAATAGATCTCCATTGAGGAAGGCATTATTGATATCCGGTTGCAGCATATTCCATTTATAAACAACAACAATTGTGAGAAGAACTCTGACAGTAGTTAATATTGCAACTCGTGAAAATGTGTCTAAAAAATCCACTCCAGGTTGCTGTGTATAGCCTTGGTCACTAACCTGGCCTTGTATCTATCCAGAGAGCCATCAGACTTATATTTAACTTTATAAATTCAACGATAGCCAATTGTATGCTTGTTAGGAGGTAATTGAACTAATGACCAAGTATTATTTGATTCCATGGCCTGCAGTTCATCTGTCATAGCTTGCTGCCACTCAGGTAAGTTTTTTGCTTTATGATAAAATTGTGATTAATAAATTGAAGACACTTGATAGATGAAAGACCTATATGGAATAGACAATTTATTAAATGTCATGTGATTTGAAATAAGATAGGATAAGGAAGTATGAAATGTATAATCCTACAAATAAGAAGGTGGTTTAGTGTGTCTAGAAGTCCTTCTTGGTTGGTTAGGAGAAATATGCGATGGGAATAGGGCCTAGTGGAACAGGTTTTGATGGAACAATATCTGCAGTAGGATTTACAACTCCTGAAGCAAAATTGCTAGAATAAGGTAAATTAGGTAAATGATTGAGAATTACAAAGTCAGGAAAGAAGTCTGTAATGTCAATAGGAGAAGAAATGGTATGAAAAGGAAAAGTGGACTCGTGAAAAATGACATCCCTTGAAACAAAAATGGACTTTGTTTCTAAATTGTATAATTTATACCTCTTATACCCCATTGGATAACCAACAAATACAGTTGGAATGACTCTAGGGGTGAATTTAGTTTTGTTGGACATGAGTGAAGAAGCAAAACAAGGACACCCAAACACCTTTAAGGCATTGTAGTCTGGTGTTTTATTGAATAACAACTAAAAAATGGATTGATTCCTCAATAGGGGGATGGTAACCTATTTATGAGAAAAATGATAATAGCTAAGCAATCTCCCTAAAAATTGATAGGCACCTTGTACTGAAATAAGAGAGACCTGACAGTGTTAGAGAGGTGTTGGTGCTTCCTTTCCACTACTGAATTTCGTTGAGGCCTATGAACACATGAAAATTAGTGTAGAGTTCCTTGTTCATGCAAGAATTAAGTAAGTGCTAATTTCTTAGTATTATCTGATCTGAATTGCTTGATTGTTATGCCAAACTGAGTCTTGGCAAGCTTGAAAAACTGTATAACAAGTGTAGTAGCCTTTGATTTTAACTTCAATAGACAGGTCCAAGTGAACCTTGTACTATCATCAACTAGTGTCAAGAAACACCTCTTACCATCATATGTAGGGTGATGGTAAAGGCCACAGATATCACAATGGATTAGATCAAAGGGAAACTAAGACATTATTATGAGATACAAATGAAAGCCTTCTAAGCTTAGCTAATGGACAAATATAACAATCTAAATCAAAAGAAGGATTAGACTGACCAAAAAAATTTTAATCTTTTAATATTTTCAATATTTTTTATGACAAATGACCCAATCTAGCATGTCATGTTTGAACAGAAACATTATAAACACTAGGACAGGAATTGGAAATTGAATGCAAACTAGAAACAGAAACAACATTAGAACTAGGAACAACTGTATTAGAAATTGAAACATTTTGAGATTTTATTGTTGAAGAAGTTGCATCGCACTTTGATGTGCTAACATTTGGTGTGAGCATATACAATCCTCCAACAATATCACCCTTCCCAATCATCGTTGATGGATTAGATGCCTGGATCGTGAAAGAATTAGAAGTAAACACAATGGAACAAAATGAATCATGCAACAAAGAACTGATAGAAATCATATTTACATGAAAAATATGAATGTACAAGAAACCTATTGCAAACACAGAAAATTTTAATTTATTAGGTAGGACAACAAAAAAATCATTTAAAGGTTAGTGATGAAGGAAATTAGACAAGTTGCATGTAATGTGACTAGTTGTTCCTAAGTCTAAAATCCATGATTTTGACTGATTTGGAAAAGAAACACAACTAGTAGATAAGACAATACTTGTAGTATTAGAATCAACAGAATCCACATGAGGCTGAGCAGCCTGAGTGATCTAGGTCTGGAGAAGTTAGATCAATTATTGATATTGTTGAGTGGTCAATTATAAAGATGAGGTACCAACTTGTAGCAACTCAGCAACAACTGTTTCTGAAACGTGATTCACTAAGGTAATTTGCTTTGATTTTCCCTTCCTATAATTAGAAGGAAAACCATGCAACTTGTAACAACAATCCTTGGTATACCCCAAAACACCACAATGTGTGCATAAAGGACAATCCTTTTTTGCCTTGTGCATCAAAATTTGGTCTTGCAGTTGAGTTGTTGACAACAAAAGCCAATTGAGCACTAGCATTAGCAGTAGCAATGACACCAAGTTCTTGCTATTTTTCTTCTTAAACTACCAAAGAAAATACCTTATCCATTGGTGGCAAGGGATCCATCATGAGAATCTGACCTCTGATCTAAAAAAATGCATCGTTGAGGCCCATTAGAAAGAGCATCACATACTCCAATTGGTGATGTTCAATAAATAGACGAACACCACCACATGTGCATATGTTCACTGGACGGTATTCACCAAGTGATAACAATGTATTTTATTCATTTTATAATCCTCTCACTAGGCTTCTTAAGGTTCAATTTGACTTAATTGAGTTGATTTGTCACATTTTATGAAATTAAGCTTAATTGGATCATTGAAGAAATTATTACTTGAATTATAATTAACTTGGGTGATTGCATTCTTAAGTAAAGTAGCAACAATTTGAGTTACAATTATCTGATTAATGTGATTTTGGTCTTGTTGAAAAGTTAAGATAATTCTCTAATAACTATTCACTTGATAGCAAGAGTCACATTGATAGCAATATATTTCATTCATTGTATAATCTTCTCACTTGACTTTTTCAGTAAACTGGTTATAATTTGAGTTACAAATATCCGATGTATGTGATTTTTGGTCTTGTTTTAAAGCTAAGACAAATTTCTACAACTTTCATGAAGGCCTCAAGACTGGGAACACATGTTTGGATAACTCAAATTGGAGTTGAAGCAAAATCTAAAGTTTTGAACTTGACAGCTTGACCTCTATGCACTCATTAGGCTATATCTCGGGTTATAGGAGTTCAACAATTCTGAAATTTTGATAGTGGAAGTTTAAGACCCATATCTACAACTTTCTTGAAGAATACAAAAGTTGGATCGGAAGTTTTGAAGGAGATATTGGGCTTGGAAGTCAGAATAGAGGAGCTGAAGTTGGGCCTGACCCATGAGCAGTAATTGAACCATATCTCGGGCTGTAGGTGGTGGAATTAGTTGAAACTGGCGACATTTGAAAGCTAAGACAATTCTCTAGAACTTTCATGGAGACCACCTAGCCAGCAAATGACGCATACCATGAGTTTAGAAGTGAAAAATTTCGGAGACAAGAATCCACCCATTTATCATCATCAAACAGCTATTTTGGCATTTTGTTCTCATTATCCATCTACTCCTTTGGCATTTTATGTTCCTCTAGCTCTATAAAAGGGAGCAAGGGCTGATCATTTCATGGTGTTAGCTTAGAGTTTGCTTTTATATTTGTATGTTAATTGTTTCCTTTGTGTAGTTTTCTATTGTTCTTAATTGAAGTTATGTTCATCATCATCATCTTCTTCTCTCTTTCTTTCTTCTTGATTCATGAGTAACTAATTTTCATTTTATTTGGGTGAAAAGGTGAAGCTCTTAGTAATAAGTTGATGTTAGATTAATTTCCTTCTTGTGCTTGAATGATATATTTTTATGTGATCGTTATATGTGTTGTATGTTGTTTCCAATTAATTTAGAAACTCTTTTTGTATAATGAAGATCTTGATTCATTGTAGACAAGATGTTGGCACAGTGGATACTCGAGACCATTTACAAGTATTGGTAGATAATTATTGGAACCATAATATGATTACATATATAATCTTAATTGAACTTTGAATGTTATATTTTCCGATTGGAACCTTCATTATGTATGATTTCAATTGAGTTATAAAAAGAAATAATCTTGTTTCTAATTTATTACCAAGAGTGGATCTCCTAATCCAAGCAAATCCTTTTCATCTATGAACAACTTATATCATCTTTATTGTTGTGACAAATCTTCTCTTTACCGCAAAGAATTTTTCTTCATCAATTCCCTGTGGATCGACCTCGGACTCCCGAGAATTTACTACTTGAAACAACCTGTACTTGGGTTTGAAACTTTTAATTATCCCATCACCAAGTTCTTCCCATAGAGTTTGATCTAGGTGTAATATTAGCTCACTGAAAGAGAACCTTGAGTGGTGGTCATGAGATCTTTCTTGATCTGAAAAATTCTTAAACCATTTTCTGATGGAACCGATCCTTGAGATCACTCCAAAGTTCAGATGCATTGCTGCAGTAAACAACACTAGCAACAATTTCTTTGGTGAGTGAATTCAAGAGCAATGACCAAACATGTCATTGTTTCTTTGCCAAAACGAAATCAACCGAGGATCATCAGCTGGCTAAGGAATGGAACCGTCCACAAAACCATACTTGTTCTTGGCATTGACCGTCATTTTCATTGGTCGATGCCAAGAACCATAATTCTCCCCCAATTATCATTGAGAAACTAGAATCAAACCACGGTAATCAAAGGGATGTAGAAAATAAGGATTGAAAGCATCATCAAGAAGGTTGGCCATGATTGCGAATAATAAGAACAATAAATGGAAGCATAAAAAGATGGATCAAACGGAAGGAGACAGAGAGAAAAAATGAAAAGAAAGAGAATATACTTCTGATACCATATTAAGAGTGCAGAGAGAAGCATCAAGAGAAAATTCTCATTACTGATTCTAACTGATTGTATTCACTTATATACATCACTAACTTCTAGCTACTTGTATGTGACTTCAACTAACTTAAACTAGTAATAACAAACTAACTAACTATATAATATACCATGTACATAAATTACTATACTGCGAAAACTTTTGATTATAAATTATTTTGAATACAAAATAGGCTAATTGTAATTTCTTATATGTATTGAAATTTCATATTTAAATGTTAATGCATATAATTTCTCTGCTGCTGATTTTTAATAATAAAAGTTATTTTTCATATTCCTTTTCTATCGATAAATTTTTTGAACATTCATCATTTATTCACATATTTACTAAATAACGTGAAAAGTGAAAACACAGGCACATTAATAAAGATTTAATTTTGTTTTTTTTTTCATTTTCTTTATTGTTAATGTTTCATAGACTCTTTTAATGAAAAAGAGTCTCACAATTGTAGAAATGAAAAGGAAAAAAAAAAAAGACTCAACCACACTTAAATTAATTATGTCAACCTAATTCATAATGGCAAATCAGATAATATGCCATACATTATAAAATACCATTTATTAAATGAGATCAAACTCATAATTACATTTATACAGGTAGTTATTAATTCACAATATAATTAAACATATCACAAAGGTGTGTTAATTACTTATTGAGCTACATATCCAACCTGTTTTTATAAACTAAAAACCCAATTAGTAGTAGTTCAAAATACAAAATTCTACTAACGTGCATTAATCTAAGTAGAGAGGTTCAAGTTCCTTTCATGCAGTTTTGAATTTAATCTTAAGATTCATGTGTATAAAAATAATATTATTAAAAAATATTCTCACTTAAATATCTAACAATACTTCAGAAGATTAGTGTCTCACTTATCAGATGAAAAGATATTATAAAAAAAAAAATCTTAACATGAATTCCTATTTTTTTATTTTTCAGTAATTCTAACGTTAAGAAGATATATGATCAATTAAACTTATTTCAATCTACAAAACAAAAGATAATTTTATTGTGGTTTATATGTGTATCTATTTTTTCTCAGTGTTGAGCTTGTGTATCATGAATTTATCTCCTTATGTGATTTTTATTTGACAAGATTATGTGAAAGAAAAAGATAAATACAAAAATTTTTTATTAGTGAGACTCAATTAAAATTTGTGAATTTTTTTTATAACATTCTTTCTCTTTTATATGATCTTATCATGTTTAAAATTATATAAGAGGATGTATTCCCTTATGCATCATGTTTGAAACAACTGAAATTAAAAAAAAAAAACTTGAAATACTGCTACAATGAGTTGTTAGGTGAGTTTGGTGTCTTTTATAAATGAGCATATCACCAAATAAGTGTTAGGTACCGCAACATATATATATATATATATAGAGGGGGGATCGGTTTATACCAGTATAAGTCTTTTTTGACTTACACTCATTTTCAACCATGAGATCCACTTTCATCTAATGGTTGAGATTATTTCATTAAAAATAACCATAAGATGAAAGTTGATCTAACAGTTAAAAATGAGTGTAAGTCAAAAAAACTTACATTTGATATAAGTTGATCCTCCTCATATATATATATATATATATATATATCAGATACAATTGTAAATATATCATGATCAGACTTTAGGACGAGTTTCTCGTACTCAGCCAAAAGGTCTCCACCAAAATTATCTATTATAGCAAGGTTTTTTATTTTAGAATTTTATTATTGTGATATAAAAACATTAGTTAGAATTTATAAAAAATTTATGTACATTTATCTGTGATAAAAAAGGAATAGTCACATTTTTTTATAAATTTAAATTTGTGTAAATATTATTAGTTAAAATTTATAAGATTTTTTATATTTATAGTATTAATCATATTTGTTACTTGTTAATCAAATAACAGGTAACTAATCACATTCATTCTTTATTTTTTACAATAAATTAATGGTTCATGATGAAATAGTGTATCATATTCTACAAAAAGTGTGGAATATATATGTGAAACATTTCTCAGAATTTTATACACACAAAAAAAAAAAAAAAACAAAGCATCTTATTGGGAGGGGTAAACGTTTCACATGTGATACTCCATACGTTTGCTTATTATTGATTAAGTGGAAGAAAAAATCAATGGTAGGGAATGAAGAAGGGCTACTTGTTGAACAGGTCAATTGATAAAAAATGAAATTTAAAAGTTGGTCCCTAAAATATATGTTTATTATGTAACACTAATTTGCAAAAAAGTCCATTTGTAATAATTTTAACTCTTTCTTTTAATTTCACCTACCCCTTTGAACTTATGAAGGGTTTAAAAATTAGACCGAATTGATCGATTGAATTGATCAAACTGTAAATTGGTTATATTTTTTATTCGAGCATGTTTAGATTCAATCACGTTTTTACTATAAATTTAACTAATTGAACCAATAAAATCATAATTTAGAAGTCTCGTTGATTCAATCTCCAGTTCAATTTTTATAACATTACCCCTTATAATAGAATAAAAAAATAGTTTTATGTAGAATTGTATTAGTGTTTAAAACTTGGTATGTTTATTTAACTTGAGACTTATTATGTTAAAGATATGTTATATGACTTTTTAGTTTATTTGAGACATGCATTTTTAAGTAAAACGTGTAATGTGTAATGAATTTTGAATTTCATATTTTGATATTTATTTTAATAAATTTTTTATTTTAATTTTGATACACTGTCAATTTAAAATTTTTTACGCCAACAACCAATCACTCATTATCACATATGTGATTATTGAAGTAGTTATTGTGAGAATCAAATATTTTTTGTGACGTAAAAATACATGATTAGTTGATGGTGTAAACAATTTTACACTGATATTGCATTCAAATTTAATCTTTTTTTTTAAGTACGTTCGACTCACGAGTTTGATCTAATTCAACCTATCTCTTAAGTCGAGTTGAAAGAAAATTTTTTCCTCCACTCAACCTAACCAACCCAGTGATTTGATGAGCAAGTTAAGTCAAAAAATGTCATAAAACCAACCTAACCTACCTAACAAAAACCCTAAGTATATTTTAATAATATTTTTTGTTTATAAAATATTACAAATTATTTAAATAAAAATTGAGATAAATATTAACAAAAGCAAAACATGATAACATTATGTTAATTGTTCTGTTGGATTGTATGCTAGTCCCTGCTCAACGAGGTGAGAGTTTGATTCCATGCTTCTTAACTAAATTAAAGCTTTATCATTTTTTTTTAAAGATCCAGTGAGCCCAAGTCAAGTCTTCTCCACTTTGTGGGTTAACCCGCATTCCTCCATGGCTTGGGCATAACGAGTTCCTCAAGCTTGCAGTTTTCATCATTTCTTCGTGCAATTCAAATCGAAAACAAAAGCTCACAAAAAGTGATCTTAACTCATTATTAAAAGAGTAAACCTCTACTTTAGTCCCTGAAATTATATGCACCGATCACATTAGTTTCTGAATTTTAAAAACTGACAACTTAATCCCTGAAACTTCAAAACATCAGTTACGTTAGTCCATGTAACTTTTTTCGTTAGTTAAACTTGACGAACACGCACGCGTGACACGTTAAATGCCAAGTTGGACGCTGATGTGGCTTCCTTCCTCCCCCAAAACGACGTAGTTTCGCTTTTGAACCAAAAAAACAAAGGTCCCAACAATGAAACGACATCGTTTTGGCCCAAAATCATCTAATGACCAACTTTCCCTCAACCTTTAAACGCTGTCGTATTGGAGGTGGAGGGAAAATTTTCATTTCCCCTCCAATTGCAACGACACATGTTTCCCAAACCCTAACGTTCCCAATTCATTTTCTAATCCCAAATTCCACTTGATTTCTCTCTACAATCAACCTCATTTTCCTCTCAAGGTTCCCCAGCAACGTGAACGTGGATGGAGCTTGCAAATGAGGTTTTAAGGCTGGTTGTAGACCTTTAATTGGCTTAGATGGAGCTTTTTTGAAAGGCTATTTTGGTGGCCAACTTTTGTCAGCAGTTGGACAAGATGCCAACAATGACATTTTTGTCATTGCTTATGTCATCATGGATGTGGAGAACAAAGCCAATTGGAAGTGGTTCCTTACACTGTTACATGACGACCTGGGAGACTACATAGAACATGGTTGAAACTTTATTTCAGACATGCAGAAGGTAACCTCATTCGCAGGGACTTATATGAATTAGTTGTTTATATGTTATGGACTAATGTGAATTAATTGTGTATATGTAAGGTACTAATATGAATTAGTTGTCTGAGATTTTGAGTGAACTAGAACTGTTTGGATGAGCACTGTTGTTTTATTTATTCAACTCCAAGTTCTTTTATCTATTCAATTAACTCACGGTTGTTTCTTGGCTTCAAAAGTAATTTTTTATATGATTTTTAATTACTTTGTAGAACTTTTTTGTGACATCAGAGGATGAATAGCTCATGGTTTGTATCTAAAATTGGTGTTTGGTAAGTTTACTATTCACTCAACTATTTCTCATGACTCAAGTAGTTTACAAGTACAATCTTGATTGAGTTGCAAAATTACTCAATGAAAGCTGAAACTTTGATTGCTATGCATTCCCTAATATATTAAAGAGCAAGAGCCTAGAGGTCTATATTAAAGTATCTTGCAAAATGTAGTTGTGCATTTACAACACCCAATGGACATGAAGAAATTGAAGATTGATGGTCTATAGTTGTGTGTTTACAGCACCCATTGCTTATCAGAAAAGCTGGCCACTTTATTAATGGTATATTGGTGGTCCATCTTTCTTTATATTTATTTCAAGTTTAAATGAGATGCTATAGTAATTTTAGTTAGTCAAGTCCTCAAGCAAATATTTGACTCTTTGTTTTAGTGAAGATTAAAGGATATCTACAAGGAAAATTTTGACACTCAATGGAGTTCCAAGTTCAAAGCTGTAGTGGTGGAGTCCCATCAAAAGTTTGCAGCTACTTTCTTTGTTTCTATGTTGGTGACAGAGGGTTAATGAGATTGTTAAAGTGGAAAAGCCTTATCAAACGTGAAAATGAAGTAGGGACAAGAACAAATCAAATAAACTTAAGCCATTTAATTCTTCCTTTGAAGTCCTAAAGCAGCTGGGGCCACAAAGTAACAACAAAGAGATTCTAACAAAGCTCAATTCCATGTATTAAATATGAATAGATTTGAAATCATATTCAGACAATAATATCTTTGTGCACTTCTAGGAGTGTAACAAAGCTCAGTTGCTTATATTAGATAAGAATAACTTTGTTGAACATATGTATTCTAGGATACTTCAATGTATTGGAATGTATTAAATCAATAGAATTTTATATTTTGAATGCATGAAAACTGTTGTGTACAAGTATTTTACTGCAATATCAATTTTTTATCACTCAGAAGCACACAAAATATTGTTGAATTCATTTGCATATTCAGGTGTTATGAATCTACATAATCCAACAGGGACATCATCCAATCAGAGACTGTGAACACCCAATTTTGTTCGGAGCATTTTATAAATAAAAAAATTTAAAAAAAAGAAAAAAAATGACTCATCTTTGGCCTATTTTTCTACCCATTAAACCATAACCCATTATCCAACTCAATTGACCCATCAACCCATAACTTGACCCGTTTACCCATCCTATACTAACTCTATCAGTTAAACTTATCCTAAACAAATCCCAATACTAATCCTATACCAACCCCAACACTCATCTGAAACAATTCTATCACTTATCCAAAACAACTTCTAATCACACTTGAACTTAAACACTTTAACCTAAACCCCACCTATATTAACCTATAACCCACACCCTTCAAGGGGGATTGACACACAAAGGTCCTTTTCAACCTAATTTTTCAGCCTTCACAAATTACCCCCCGCCATGTCTAACCTTCTTCCCCAACATATTCCATTACCATCAACCTCACCATCAAACACCATCCCCGCTAACCTTCAACCCCTTCTATACCCACATATCTTTCGTCGTCCTTCAGCCAAAACCCATAGTAAAACATTTCTACGCCACCGTAGCCTCCCAATCTCTTCTAATACCATTATTCACCGTAGCCATTCTCCATCTTCATCACCATCAGCACAGCCACCATATCTTCATCATCACAATTCACCTCCACCACCCCACCCCATAACTGAGTCAACTCAAGTAAACTCACCAAAAACCCACCATCCATTTTCAATAATAGACCACTATCACCACCATAAACCAAAACCCATCCACACTTCTCCAAGTCGTCACCACAGACGCTGCTGCACACCAGAACCGCGAGACGCTGCCGTCTAGCCTGCACGGCCAGCCGCACTAAAGCTGCAATTCGTCACACCTGTGATCTACCACTGACCTGCGCTTCCCAGCTCGTCGAACCAGCCTCCGCGCCGCACGAACCAGACCAAGCCATCTCCGCCGTTCGGACCCAGCCCGTCGACCTGCCAAAACCAAATCCCACCACTGGATCCCACTTGAAACCGATCCAGTCCAGTGCTGATCAACCCATCCCTCACCGTGACTGGACCCGCGTCGCTCAACCGACCTCTGTGCGTGTGCCACCTAGCCGCCAGCGAACCTAGCCGCTCTGTTCTCACTGTGCACCAGTCTCCACCGTGCTGTGCTCCTCTGTTTTGTTCTCTGTTGAAGAGATTGAAAGTCTCTTCCTTTATTCATTTGTTTGTTTCTTTTTACTACTTCTTAGTTTTAAAAAAAATTTGTTATGAAAAAAAAAAAAAAGAAATATTAAAAAGAATTCAGATGGACAATTAAAAATAATAATAATAAAAGTAAAACAATTTAAATTTTTTTAAGGATTAAAATATGATTAACTAAGTTGTGACAACTTGTTAATCTTATAATTTTTGGATCATCTGAGTTGTAACAACCTAATGATTCAAATTACTTAATAATCAGTGGGTGACGTCTCTAGGGTAACGTGAGCTTCACCTATTCAAACCTTAATTTGGTTAACAGAGTCGCGATGACCTGTTAATTCAAATTTTTATAAAATAAAAAAATTAAATATTTTCTTTAAATAAAATCAATCAACTCACACTTATTTTCTATAGAACTATGTGACTTTGAGTTCCTCATTGCACTTGAGGATATGTAGGAGTGAAATTTTTATTTCGTCAAGCCAAATTTTAAATTTTCACAAATTATTTATTTTTTTAGTTTTTTTTAATAAAAACGGGTAAAACAAATATATTATGAAATTATTGATTTTGCATAATTTAGGGTAACCGTTTTAGAACGGATGTGTTAGGGGTACTGTGGGATTAAGTCTCTATCCTTCCCTATGCATAACCGACTCCCGAATCCGATCTGGTTTCAAAGACCATTTTCTAAAAAAGTTTTCCAATTTTTCCTAATTTAAATAAAATTGGTGGCGACTCCTGTTAATTTATTTTGTTTCGCCGCTCCCGCCGTGATTACGATCGCGACAAATGGCGACTCCGCTGGGGATGTTTGAGAGTTAAGCTCGTATAAGTTGGTTGTGCTAAATTTTGTGATCTCTGTGTATTTTGTTTTACCCTTTTCCTTTTTTTATTTTATTTATTATTATTATTATTATTATTGAGAGTCAACCTCTGTGTATTTTGTAAACCTTAGGATATACAATTTTTGAGAGTCAACCTCTGTGTATTTTGTAAACCTTAGGATATACAATTTTTTTTTGAATTTTTATTTTGCATTCATTTTTGTTTTGCATGATGGGGGTAGTTCTTAAGATTATGATGGTTTGTATGCTCCCTACACCCACTGCACTTACACGTTTATCACACACATCCAAGTGTAGCCCTATATCCGGGTCTGAGTAAAGCCTAAGTTAGGTAGAGGTTGCGTAGTGGTAGCCATTTTAGATGTACATCCTATTTGGTTATTGCGAAAACTTTATCTAGAATGTGCCTTTTTCATGAATGTCCCACACCTAGTGGTTTACCTACTATTTTGGTGGTCAATATTCTGAAACAGGACTTGGCTCTAAAGACCTTTAGAATAGAAAGACCATCAAATGAGAGTTATCACGAATCAGAAAGATCCATAGATCCTTACAATAAAATGTCTCCTTTTAAGGCAACCCCATAGGACACGAATGGAGCGTACTTCTTCTTTATATAACTATCCTTCTTTTTTTAAAAAAAAAATAGCATCATGCATTTTCATGGCATATTTCAAAAAAATAAAAATCATACATTTTCATGGCATTCCTAGCATTTAAAAAAAATATAAAAAAATCACTCATTTTCATGTCATTCCTTGCATTTTTATTTTAAAAAAAAGAGAGAAAAATGTTTTCATTTCATTTATGCATCTCATGAATCTCATTCATTTCATTTCATCTCATTATTTTTGTTTGGTGTTACCGTGCTCAACACCATTGCGCGACCAAGGAAAGAAGACACCAATCAAACTCGATTTCATAACATAAGGGATCGAACAAAACTTGCAGCGATGGTAGCTAAGAACGAAGGAATGAATCTGAGTGTGGAAGTAGATGCGATGAAAGAAAGGATGAATGAAATGACAGAGTCTTAGAGAAGAATGGGGAAAATGTTATCGGCCATGAGGGAGACCCTCACTTTGATTGGGACAGTCGAAGGTATAGGAGTAACTGGGGCACACTTGCACCCACCAAATGTTACTTCCATGAGAGCAAACCCTGGGGCCACCACTGAGATGCCTTTTGTGGGAGGAACGTCAAATACTACATCACTAGTGATTCCTATCGGAGAAGGGTATCATTCTTCAGATGATATCAATGCTAAGAAAGGATTCCAGCAGAAAAAGAACGAGCCTGAAGTGAATTATGTCTAGCATCAACATACTTTCAGACCTCGATATTCTCCACAATACCTAACTCATCAACCACCATATAACCCTAACCTTCATTTGCCATACAATACACCTACACCTCCTTATTACCCTCCACACCAAATTATACTAATCACAAACATCACCCCAACTCCATAATTCCAAATCAACAATGTTCCAGTACCTCAACCATATCGCCCAATCTATACCCAATACCCACCTTCACCTTCACAAAACTTCCCAAATCACCCACAACCTTGGTCAAACTTTCAAAATCAAGGCCGCTCTCGCCCTCGAAACCTACCCCCTTCCCAAAACTATCCATTTCAAATGCATATTTATTCCAAAGGCTGTTTGATGCTCACCTCATCTCAGGAAATCCGATATGTCCCTTAGAACCACCATTCCCAGTGGGGTATAATCCGAGTTTAACTTGTAAATACCACATGGATGCCGCAGGACACTCAATTGAAGATTGTGAATCCTTCAAGATTGCAGTAAGGAAACTAATTACTTATGGGAAGCTTGACATTGAAGAAATAGTTAGACCCAGTATGGTTAACAACTAGTGATAATTAGTGATGTTGGACTCATGATAACTTTCTTGAAACATTAATGTAATGAATTTGCATGGGTACATTGTTTCCTTTCATCACTTTGTCATTCTTAATAATTATTTTCTTTCATTTCTTTAAAGCGTCTTTTTTGGTAATTCTCAGTTGGGTCCGCATGTGTAAGTGTCTTTGCAAAAATAAAAAATAAAAAAAAATGAGCTTATAAGTAATCACTTAGTGTGCACTATCTTTTTGTCTCAAAGTTTAAGTTTTGAAAATAAGCAATCATGATTTGAAAATAAAGACTGACCATTTTTCTCTATCTTTTACAAAATTTCATCATTTTTATCTCTTGTTATCCCTTTTGAGCTTGAATTTTTTTTAATAAACTCTGGATAAGGATCACTCCTATACTAGGGGATAGCATGAAGCAAAGGTTGATTGTCATGATGAATGTTCTGAAGCATAATGGAAAAGGAAGAAAATGTGAAAAAGAGAAGAAGTAAAAATAAAAAAAAATGACGAAAAAAAAGCAAAAAAAAAAAAGAGTGGGAAAGGAGGATGAAAGAAAATGAAATGAAATGGAAAAGAAAAGGAGAATAATAAGATAAAAGTGTTTGAAAGTGGAAAAGCAATTGATGAAGTTTAATGATCCTTAGTCTCATTCCACCCTTAAACACTTGTTTGAACCTTATATCATTTCTTTCATAACCCCTAGCCTTGGCCACGTTACAAGCCTCAAAAAGTTCATTCTGATCAATGAAGGGTTGTTATCATTTTCGTTAACTTTAATTTTGAGACAAAGGTTATGCTCATCTAAGTATTTAGTTCATTGCTCCTAAAAAAATGAAAATGAAAAGAAAAAAAAGAGACTTATACTAGGACAAATTTGTACCCCGCTCGACTCGGTTCTAAACTGGGGCAATTTTTCCTTCCTGTCCTAGACTGGAAAAAAATTTTCTTCGGTTCAATGTGGCCCTACACTAGGACAAGTTTGTACCCCGTTCGACTCGGCTCTAAACTGGGGCAATTTTTCCTTGGTTCAATTTGTCTTAGGCAAATCTTTTAGTCGCTGGGATAGGTCTTGGTCCAACTCAATTCAGTCCTGACAGGGATAAACTTTTCTTTGATCCAATTTAGCTTCCTCAACTTATTCATATTGGGTCAACACCTCTTTGGATCTCATATCATCATTTGTGTCTTTTTTGTGTAGTTAAACTTCCAAGACCAGTCTAAAAGTTATTTACCCAGTATCCATATCTGTCTGTTACGTAATGTTTCAAGTAAGGTGAACAAGAGTGCAACATTATGATTTGACCATCTGATGGCAATCCCCTGATGAACAATTCAGATCGAAAGAACTTAGAAGTTTCAATTAAAGGGAAAAATGATATCCCAAGAGATAATCCAAAAATAAGTTGTACCCGAGCAAAAAAGGAAAAGAGTTCGTTAGGTTGAAAACTCGAAAGGGCAGTTTAAACAAGAGTTAAGGCAAATAAATTGAAATTGTTTAAACTGGGGCAATTTTATTTGCGTTCGATTGGCTACACAGGGGCAATATTTTTGAATGATATTAAAGAGAATATATATTGAAGGAAGTAGCAACAGAGACAGCGGTTAAGCCATCAAACTGTTGCAGGATATCAATTGGATGAGAACAAGGAACAAATACTGGTGCAAAATTTTTCTCACAAATACTTAGTTGCCCCAAGCAATGATTCACAACAAGGGACGATCATCTCACTTCTCAAAGGGAGAGATAAGAAAAAAATAAGAATAAATGAAGAAGAAGAAAGAAAAAAGGTCAAGAGGATTTCCAAACGAGCCGAAGAGTCTGATGACGAAAAAGCACATGAACAAAGGTTTGATTGGTCAAAGCTTTCCAAGGTTAGCATTGGTTCAAATATTTTTTACATCATCTTGCATTTACAAGGCATTAAAACAAACAAAGAAAGAAAAATAAAAAAGGAGAAAAAGAAAAAAAAAAAAGAAAGAAAAAAAAAAAAAGAAGAAAAAATCTTTTTGAGACGTAGATGCCCATTGTCTTTAATTTGCGGGATGTAGATACCCATTTTTTTAATTTTCGAGATGTAGATGCCCATTGTCTTTAATTTTTGGGACGTAAATACCCATTATTTTAATTTTCGGGACGTAGATGCCTATTGTCTTAATTTTTGGGACGTAGATGCCCATTGTCTTTAATTTTCGGGACGTAGATGCCCATTGTCTTTTTTGGGATATAGATGCCCATTGTCTTTAATTTGCGGGACGTAGATGCCCATTGTTTTTAATTTTTGAGACGTAGATGCCCATTATTTTAATTTTTGGGACGTAGATGCCCATTGTCTTAATTTTTGGGACATAGATGCCCATTGTCTTTAATTTTCGGGACGTAGATGTCCATTGTTTTAATTTGCGGGACGTAGATGCCCATTGTCTTTAATTTTCGGGATGTAGATGCCCATTGTTTTAATTTGCGGGACGTAGATGCCCATTGTTTTAATTTTCGGGACATAGATGCCCATTGTCTTTAATTTTCGGGACATAAACGCCCATTGTCTTTAATTTTCGGGATGCAAATATCCATTGTCTTTTAATTTTAGGGACGCAGTAGTCCATTATTTTTCTGCCATTTATATTTGAGTGCATCACTCTTCACATTTTTGTTCTCACATTGTTTTTGTTTCTCCCGTACAAAATTTGAGTTCATTTCTTTACTCGTTCCTCACTATGATAAAATGAAAAGTTGTGGTTATTCTTTTTATCTAGTAAGAAACAAGTAAAGAGGGACAATTGTGAACACCCAATTTTGTCCGAGACATTTTATAAATAAAAATTTTTTTTTTAAAAAAAGAAAAAAAACAACTCATCTTTGGCCCATTTTTCTACCCATTAAACCATAACCCATTATCCAACTCAATTGACCCATCAACCCATAACTTGACCCGTCTACCCATCCTATACTAACTCTATCAGTTAAACTCATCCTAAACAAATCCCAATACTAATCCTATACCAACCCCAACACTCATCTGAAATAATTCCTATCACTTATCCAAAACAACTTCTAATCACACTTGAACTTAAACACTTCAACCTAAACCCCACCTATATTAACCCAAAACCCACACCCTTCAAGGGGGGATTGACACACAAAGGTCCTTTTCAACCTAATTTTTCAGCCCTCACAAATTACCCCTGCCACGTCTAACCTTCTTCCCCAACATATTCCATTACCATCAACCTCACCATCAAACACCATCCCTTGCCAACCTTTAACCCCTTCCATACCCACATATCTTTCGTTGACCTTCAGCCAAAACCCATAGTAAAACATTTCTATGCCACCGTAGCCTCCCAATCTCTTCTAATACTATTCTTCACCATAGCCATTCTCCATCTTCATCACCATTAGCACTGCCCATCATATCTTCATCATCACAAGTCACCTCCATCACCCCACCCCATGGCGAGTCAACTCGGTAAACTCACCAAAAACCCATCATCCATTTTCAATAACAGACCACTATCACCACCATAAACCAAAACCCATCCACACTTCTCCAAGTCGTCACCACAGACGCCGCTGCACACCAGAACCGCAAGACGCTGCCGTCGAGTCGGCACGGCCAGCCGCACCAAAGCTGCAGTTCGCCACACCTGTGATCTACCACCGACTTGCGCTTCCCAGTTCGTCGAACCAGCCTTCGCGCCGCACGAACCAGACCAAGCCATCTCCGTCGTTTGGACCCAGCCCGTCGACCTGCCAGAACCAAATCCCACCACCGGATCCCACTCGAAACCGAACCAGTCCAGCGCCAATCAACCCATCCCTCACCGTGACCGGACCTGCATCGCTCTACAGACCTCCGTGCGCGTGCCACCCAGCCGCCAGCGAACCCAGCGGCTCCGTTCTCGCCATGCACCAGTCTCCACCGTACTGTGCTCCTCTGTTTCGTTCTCTGTTGAAGAGATTGAAAGTCTTTTCCTTTATTCATTTGTTTGTTTCTTTTTATTACTTCTTAGTTTTAAAAAAAATCTGTTATGAAAAAACAGAAATATTAAAAAGAATTCAGATGGACAATTAAAAATAATAATAATAAAAGTAAAACAATTTAATTTTTTTTAAGGATTAAAATAAGATTAACTAAGTTGTGACAACTTGTTAATCTTATAATTTTTGGCTCATCTGAGTTGTAACAACCTAATGATTCAAATTACTCAATAATCAGTGGGTGACATCTCTAGCGTGACGCGAGCTTCACCTATTCAAACCTTAATTTGGTTAATAGAGTCGCGACGATCTGTTAATTCAAATTTTTATAAAATAAAAAAATTAAATATTTTCTTTAAATAAAATCAATCAACTCACACTTATTTTCAATAGAACTATGTGACTTTGAGTTCCTCATTGCACCGGAGGATACGTAGGAGGGGAATTTTTATTTCATCAAGCCAAAATTTAAATTTTCACAAATTATTTATTTTTTTTATTTTTTAATAAAAAGGGGTAAAACAAATATATTATGAGATTATTGAATTTTGCATAATTTAGGGTAATGCTTGTTTTAAGAACGGATGTGTTAGGGGTGCTGTGGGGTTAAGTCTCTGCTCTTCCCTATGCATAACCGACTCCCGAATCCGATCTGGTTTCAAAGACCATTTTATAAATTTTTTTTTTCTAATTTTTCCTAGTTTAAATAAAATTGGTGGCGACTCCTATTAATTTATTTTGTTTCGCCGCTCCCGCCGCGATTGTAGTCGCGACAGGGACAAATCTTCAATTCATCTTTGGTGGAGCACCTCTGAAACTAAGGGTTGGTATGAATTTCATGAACCTTATTGTTGTACCCTCACTTGTTACTGTCAGTGTTTCTACACTAATAGGTGTTAGACCAGTTCTTGCGTCAACACTTGCAGTGGTAGAATGTGTTAGAATAGGTGGTGGAATAGCTGTTGGAACAGGTCTTGCTGCAACACTCCCATATCATACCCCTCAACTCCTTGTCTTTCCACAACTTAGTGAAATTCCTTCACAAATGTCAAACACAGAACCTGTGAGGCACTCTAGGCATGACTTCTTGCATTGCTGGTATCAAACCCTGAAAACAAAAGTACTTCATATTAGTCTCTAACACATAGACAACTAATTCATATTAGTCCTTTACATATACACAATTAATTCACATTAGTCCATAACGTATAGACAACTAATTCATATAAGTCCCTGTGAATGAGGTTACCTTCTGTATGTTTGAAATGAAGTTTTAACCATGTTCTCTATAGTCTCCCAGGTCGTCATGTAACAGTGTCAGGAACCACTTCCAATTGACTTTGTTCTCTACATCCATGATGGCATAAGCAATGACAAAAATGTCATTGTTGGCATCTTGTCCAATTGCTGGCAAAAGTTGGCCACCAAAATAGCCTTTCAAAAAAGCTCCATCCAAGCCAATTAAGGGTCTACAACCAGCCTTAAAACCTCGTTTGCAAGCTCCATCCATTTTCACGTTGCTGGGGAACCTTGAGAGGAAAACAAGATTGATTGTAGAGAGAAATCAAGTGGAATTTGGGATTAGAAAATGAATTAGGAATATTAGGGTTTGGGAAACATGTGTCATTACAATTGGGGGGGGGGAATGAAAATTTTCCCTCCACCTCCATTACAACAGCATTTAAGGGTTGGGGGAAAGTTGGTCATTAGATGATTTTGGGCCCAAACGATGTTGTTTCATTGTTGGGACCTTTGTTTTTTGGTTCAAAAGCGAAATTGCGTCATTTTGGGGGAGGAAAGCCACATTAGCATTCAATTTGGCACTTAACGTGCCACGCGTGCGTGTCTATCAAGTTTAACTGATGAAAAAAGTTGCAGAGAGTAACGTGACTGACGTTTTGAGGTTTTAGGGATTAAGTTGTCAGTTTTTAAAAATCAAAGACTAATGTGACCGGCGTATAATTTCAGGGACTAAAGTTGAGGTTTACTCTTATTAAAATGTAGGATTCATAGTGAAAAAAGAGGGAAAGTGTGAAAAACCTAAATGAGTTTTTGCCATTGTTGGTTGGCCAAATTGAGCTTTGTAGCTCACAATCTCAACATTTTCTCACACTATTTCAACAAAGAACAGAAGCCTAGCAAAAAATTGAACAAAACCTAGAATCAAATACAAAAATTCAAGCCTTTTTTTGTTGAGAAAGAATTGCGAGAATAGATGAGGACGCGATGGCATTGGCTGAGCTGCACGACGGAGAACACAGCGGCATTGGAGTCACCGAAAGCAAGACATCGATGTGGAGAAGAGATGGATTTTGTCAGAGACATCTCCATAGAACTATAAACATAAAATAAGAGTTGGGTCTTCTAAGAAAAATTAAACAATATAAGGATTCTTTAATAAATATTAACAAACTGGCTGTAATAGGGAATTTGTTTGGAATATATGAAATGCTTCCTAGTGGAGGGATACCGAAATCAATTTTTTTTCTTGGTACAATACCGAAATCAATCTTTGCTTCGTCTGTTTTTTCAGTATCATATTCATCGGAGGCGTGTCCCACTTTCCCATGCCATTTTCGTTGTATCATAGCTGTGTAAATATACTACATACAAATCAAATGACAATGTGAACGTACGCATGTCATTCTCATGAAAGCCACTAAATACGCACACTAGTGACGATTTTAATCTTTTCCTACCTTTTGTATAATTATAAAATAGCAATATAGTCTGAAAAAATTAATCAAAATTTTGATTTGTTTGATGAAATAATAAAGTAATAGAAATTACGCAGCCATCTAAAAATATACTAATTCATTTGGTCAAAACGTCTGACTATCTATCATTTTTCATGAATATATTATACAAGGATTATACACGTACAAATTTATACTTACAAACCTTCTATATAATACCTTTTTAAATGGTCTAAATTATGCACATACTTCACAATTTCATATAGTTTTTTGTGAGCTTATTTTTTAATTGAATTTGTGACTATCTTTTTTCTGTCCTGTGTCATTGTATCAACATGACGCTACTGACTATTGCTATCTTTGTGTTTATGTCTATTCCAAAATCTAGCTTTATAAAAAAAAAAGTAAACTTTCAATTGTGCGTTACTTATAACAATAAAATTTAAGAGGTCATTTATCTAAAAAAATAGTTGCAATTGTACAGGTGAACAAATCGAAACTGTGACTACGTAAAGAAAAAGAAAAATAACACATGGCTCATAGTAGGAAGTCGTGTATTTTTGTACATCCTTGCATACCTTCATGTCTTTTTTTTTTTTTTAAACGTAGGTTAGTTCAGCTAGTTTAAGAGTTTCATATAAGGCTCTGTATTTTCTACTTACACGAGTTCAAATCCCCTCTTGGTTAGTAAGGTGATTGTTTCTCTTGAGGGAGATTTCAAGTGACTAAGGATTACGAGTGAGTAACCTCTGTGGAGAAAACTTTTAAGTTAGTGTCTTAGAGACAATTATCTTAGTGGGTCTTTGCTCCCTGAGATCCCAAATATGTCATTGACGCCTTAACCAATAGTATTTTTTACTATCATTTTTTTTTTCACAAAGGAAAAAATATTTTTTTAAGGGGGTTATATTAGATCTGTTAATGATCTGAAAATTGATAATTCAATTCAAGTGAATTTGAATTTTTTTATTTTAGGTTTAATTTTTATGTATTTACATTGTTATTAATTATATATGTGATTTTCAAAACCAAAGAAAAATGGGCAACGAAACCCATCTAATGGAATTAATTAATCAAAAGAGTCATTGAACCCTACTAGCTGATCGATTTATATTTTTCCTCGAAATAGAGGTACCCCTTGAATGGGATCGAGGGGTCAGCTAATTCAACATAGAAATGATTTGAAGGAAAAAAAAAAGGTATAGCTAGCTGAAGCACATGGCCTTCAAGAAGCAAAAGCCAAGAGCCAAATGCGTTTGAATCGCACACAACAAACGCCATAAAGAAAAATTGTGAAAGTAGCAAAAGCAGCAGAAACCTCCATGATCATGAGTACCCCACGGCAAGGTGTTTAAAATGTGCACAGAAGATGTCAGGACCATCATGAAAGCACCATCTTTGGGGCTTACATCGCTTGTGTCCTCTTCTAGTCACTAGTCATTAGTTGTGTATGCATGTATTTATTTTGCTCGAATGTATAATACTAATAAGTATCATGTGTATTATACGAGTTTTTTAAAAATTCAAACAGAATTTTAAAAAATAAATTAAAAGAAAAAATGTTTAAAATTATAAAAAAAAATATGTATAATTAATTTGTTTAAATAGAATCTAAAAAAGCAAATTAAAAGAGAAATAATATTCTAAAATTATAAGAAATATATTCATAATTAATTTAAAATAAAATTTAAATTTATATTTGAAAGAATAACAGTTAAAAATGACACAAGTTATTATGTGGAGGAAGGAATAGAGTAAGAGAATAAATTATTCTTTAGAAAATGTACTCTAAGTTATTATATAAAGAAGTGTATATCAACTACAGACGAAGTTTTTCGATTCTTCTAAACAAATGATTCCGGCTCATCAACATATCAATAAAAAAAAATCCAGAGTTTTCAATTATTCGGTGATGATTAATTGATTATAGAATAACGTTTGGTAAGTGTATGACTCTTTGAATTGAGTTATGTGAGATTCAAACCTAAAATTAATTAGTGTCAAGTAAAGTGACATAATAGATATATAAACTGCACTCGACAATTGAGGTAGATGATGTGAGACTCTAACACTTCCCCTCCACAGATATTTAACTAGAATAGACGAGCTTAGCTGAATAGGCGACAAATATGAGATCTTAGCTCTGATATTAGAAAATATTTCTGAATATTGTTATTGTTTGAATCTCAATTGTACACGTATGATTCATATTATATAAAATTATGTCAATAATTACTTGTTTAAAAAATAATTAAATTATAGAAAATAAATATGTCTTAATACAAGAATCAAATTTGTTTTAATAACAAAAATAAGAAAATAAATTAAATATGTTATAATAATGAAAATAAAGAAATAAATTAAATATGTTCTAATAACAAAAATAAAAAAAAAATAAATCTGTACAAAGAATCTGTATAATAAAGCTCAATAAGTCATATATGACTCTTTTTGTAAGACTCGATTGGATCGATTAAAAAATTGAACATTGATCATATGACCTTAATATTTTTTTACAATTGGGATTCTGTAATTATGTAAGAGAATTTTCATTAATCCTATACGTAGATAGAAAGAAAGTGTAAGGCTCCATAAAACATGGAGTATCTTGTCTTGCAGAGTTCTTTAGCCCTGCTTGCAATTATTTCATTTGTGATGGTGATATTAAATGATATGTCAACAATGTTTAATTATTTGGACCTTCATGAAGAAAGGACCCCTTTTAAAACCCTAGAGCCAATTTCGTGTTCCGCATTTCCATTTTCTTACTTGTTTGGGTGGTTCTTGACCGGTTGCTGTCATATTTGGCTTCTATAATAACTTTATTTTGTTACTCCTCATAGCATTCTTGCAATTGTTTATCAGCTTTTTTATGATTATGGTTAGTACAAAGCTTCTTTCTCATTGTTACTGTTCAGCAAATGCTATTTTTACTAATTTAAATATGTTCATCTTCTAGCATTTAGGCTTTTTAACCCTAACAAAATTTCTTCCTCTTGTTTCTTTAATTTTTTAAACTTGCACATTACGAATGTTTTGTGAGAATCTGGGCACTACCCCATTGTCTAATTTTTTACTTCTATTGGTGTGTTAAGAATTTTGGCCTAGAATTTGGGTAGATAGGGTGGAAGTTTATTTTTTACCTTGCGGGTAGGGTGTGGGTTTTCTACCTCAGGACCCTCAGGGTCGGTTAGGTGCGTTTCGGGGCAGAGAGGTGTGCAAAAACTTGCTCCTACCAGTTGATAATTGGCAATTTGGCCTATTATATTTGATTAACAAAATAATATTGGATGTGGTCACCAATGACAAAAAGTATTAATAATAATAATAATAATAATATAAGGCACATGTGAAAACATAATATCTTCCTAGTACAAGAAAAAAAATATTTATTAAGCAAAAAATACATTAATTTTTATATTGGTTTTCATTAAAAAAAAATGTAAGGCTTTTATTATAGAGTAAATATTCATTTAGCTACACCAAAAATATTCGCAACATCACATGGGTAATTTATTTACAAATTCTACAAATTAGTCCTATAAAGATATGTGCCACATCAACTTGGCTATTCAATGTCATTTTTTTTGCCATAAAATTACTTCTTAAAATGACATCAATGTGATCTTCAAAGGACAAAGTTGCTGATATTATTTTTTTTAAAATTGTTGATATTAATTATTATCGAAGTACCAATTTGTTTTCGCTAATAAATGAAGGATTAATATGTATAAACTTTGAATAATCCAAATAGGTGGTTACTCTTCATTTATATATCAAATTAGTACTACTCTCTCTTTTTTTTTTTTATAAACCTTTCGATTTTTGGTAGTCGCATTAAATATTGATTAATTTAAAATTGAGTTGAATCGAATTATAAAAGTATAAAATTCTCTTAACATTAATTTTTTTTATTCACAAAAGTTAAACTTGAGATATTGCTTAAAAAACAAATATCAAATCATTTGAACCAATCGAGCCTTGGTCAAATTAATACTACTCTCTTGTTGAAGTATTATTTTCTGAATTTGTTTTTAACCAAATTCATAAGGGTTCATACATAATGTACACGTATGTGTGTTATAGTTATCAATTAGCTGTGTATGCAATAATTTGTTTTGTTCAAATGTGTAATAATATATCAATTAAATAAATATTTTTTGATGCTACTAAACAAATGATTTAAGTGTATCAAACCTATATAACTGTTCCACTCAACTATCACTACTAGTACTAGGTATAGTGTTGTGTGTTTGTTTGATAAATCCCTGCCATGACATCTAAAGAGATAAATTTTTTTCAATAGATAATTATCATTGATACACGCATATAATATTTATACAATAAGGGAGTTGCCAAATCCCTATAAGAAATGACATGTAAAAGGAAAAAAATTAATTATAAATTCTTACAAATTCCTAAAATCATGTTATGATATTTCTAAAATTATGCAATGGTTAAAAATAAAAAATAGGCAAGGATTAGGAGAAAATGAGGGAAAATCATAATGTATCATGCTAATAAATTAAGAAGAGATTCTAATATATCATGACAATAACTAGGGGTGTAAATTGGTTCACATAATTCTACCAATTCGACTAACCCAAACTGAACTAATTAGATTGGTTTAGTTTGGTACGAGTATGTTGATTGGTTCGAGCAAAATTCGAATCAAATAAAGTTTAATTGATTTAGTTATTTGGTTGAAAATTTTAAACTTTATAATCGAATTGAGCTAAATTATATATATATATAAATTATGCTTTATTGTTGTTGTTTTGAATCTTTTGATTTTTATCTCCCCTCGTCTGCACCTCAGCCTTTATTCACTTTGAACCATGCCTTTGCTGCTGCTCGCTCCCTGCTTGCCACTCGGTAAGTCTTAGTGTAACTTTGTTCGGATAATTTGACCAATCTGATCAACCCGAACTGAACTAATTAGATTGGTTTGGTTTGGTACAGGTATGTTAATTGGTTCAAGAAAAATTCGAATCAAATAAAGTTTAATTGATTTAGTTCTCAGGTATTTCAACTCGAAAAACCGAGATCTAACCAAATTATATATATATATATATATATATATATATATATATATATATATATATATATATATATATAACTATGCTTTATTGTTGGTTTTGAATCTTTTGATTTTTATCTCCTTCTATTCTATGCCTTGTGTCTGCACCTCAGCCTTTATTCACTTTGAACCATGTCTTTGCCGCCGCTCGTTCCCTACTTGCCACTCGGTAAGTCTCCTATATCTCGAAGTATAATATAAATTTGACCAATAGGAGTATTGTTCAATAGATTTGATATTTATCTCATAATCTTCTTTAATTTAGGTCTTTATTTAATTTTAATATTATTTCTGTATTTCATAATTTCATTTATTTGATTTCTTAGTTTCAATATTGCATTGTTGCTTCTCTATTTAGCTTATTTTTGTGTAAAAATAAATGACCAACTCAATCACCTAAATTAAATTAATCTGTAAATATTCAGTTCAATTTGGATCAGATCAAGTTTGATTATAAAAAAATAAAAAAATCAAATAAAATTAAATTAATTAATTTTAATTAATTTAAATTTATTTTCTTCTAAAAATTAAACTAAATCGATTCGATTACAACCTTAATAATAACATCCAAAAACCTGATGCGCGTATTTTATTTCATTTTTTATTTAACCGGGTAAGAAGTATCATGACACTAAAGTTATAGAATTAAAAAAAGATAAAAAAAAAAGTTATAACGTACCACAGAATTTAGGTTAGAGGGGACGCTTATAAATATAGAAAAAGAAAATGATGATAAAGGAAATATTAAACGAGTAATTAATTTATCTATAATAAATTGCATGCACGTAAGCCTTAATAAAAAAAGAGAGAAAAATACATGTATGTAAGAGTGTAGGTAGACAGGAGGGTAGGGTAGGTAAGATATTGACCAAACGACCTCAAATGCCATACCCTCAAAGACCTGGTATGCGGTGCAGATTCATTCCCCATTTCCTCTGCCAACTCCCACTACTATTTAAAGCTCCTTAACCACCACCATTTCTCTCTCAGCTTGAGGTTCCCTTCTCCAAAGAGAACACCAAGCTACACCTAAAATCACAACACAAACACACACCATTCCAAACCAATCACTAGCACTCAAATTTTTCTTAATTTCCCGTTTCAATTCAATTATTTCTTCCGAATTCCTCTTAAGTCCCCACATCGATATGCAGACTCTATCCCCTTCCTCTTTCAGCACTCTCAATGTCAAGCAGATACTCCGCCGGCACCACTATCCCAATCGGGTCGCTCCGACCCGAATCGCGGTCAAATGTGCTTACACGTTTGAACCGGCAACTTTCGGAGTCGGCTCGAGCCGAGCCGACTGGCAGAGTTCTTGCGCCATCTTAGCCAGCAAGGTCGTCTCCCAGGAACAATCCTCCACCAACCAGAACGGCGGCGGCGCCGACCACCTCACTGCCATCAACGGCCACATATCGGCCGTAACAGACCTCAAGCTCGTCCCAATCGGAAACCTCAGTGGCGACGCAATCAACAAGCCGGTTCAGCCGAAGCCGCTCACCATCTCCGACCTCTCGCCGGCACCGATGCACGGCTCGCAGCTCCGTGTAGCATACCAAGGTGTTCCCGGAGCATACTCCGAAGCCGCTGCCGGAAAAGCCTACCCGAACTGCGAAGCCATTCCCTGCGACCAGTTCGAGGTGGCGTTCCAGGCGGTGGAGCTCTGGATCGCCGATCGTGCGGTTCTCCCGGTGGAGAACTCCCTCGGTGGCTCGATCCACCGGAACTACGACCTGCTCCTCCGTCACCGCCTCCACATCGTCGGCGAGGTCCAGCTCCCTGTCCATCACTGCCTCCTCGCTCTCCCGGGGGTCCGAAAAGAGTACTTGAACCGAGTAATTTCGCATCCGCAAGCCCTAGCTCAGTGCGAGCACACGCTAACAAAGCTAGGCCTAAGTGTAACTCGCGAAGCCGTGGACGACACCGCTGGCGCCGCGGAATTCGTCTCCGCTAACAGCCTCCGCGACACAGCGGCGATCGCGAGCGCGCGGGCGGCGGAGCTGTATAATTTGCAGGTTTTGGCGGACGGGATTCAAGATGACCCGAGTAACGTGACCCGATTTGTGATGTTGGCACGAGAACCTATTATTCCGAGAACGGATCGGCCGTTCAAGACAAGCATCGTTTTCGCGCACGATAAGGGAACTTCAGTGCTTTTCAAAGTGCTTTCTGCGTTTGCGTTTCGGAACATCAGCTTGACAAAGATTGAATCTAGGCCTCACCGAAACCGTCCGATTAGGCTGGTGGATGATGCCAACGTGGGAACGGCGAAGCACTTTGAGTATTTATTTTACGTCGATTTTGAAGCTTCTATGGCTGAGGTTAGGGCACAGAACGCGTTGGCGGAGGTGCAGGAGTTCACATCTTTCTTGCGAGTTTTGGGAAGTTACCCTATGGACATGACGCCGTGGTGTCCTTCTTCCCGGGAAGATTAGCAACACCCACCCACCCACCCTTATTTGTCTTTTCTTTGAGACTGAAAAAAAAAAAGAGGAGTTAAATATAAAATGTGTCATATCATATCAATTATGATTTTTGTGAAGAAAAAATAACCTGATTATTTCAATTATCTTTGACACAATATATTTTTATTTGTGTTTCTATAGTTTTTTGTTTATTTGTTTATTTAGTTGGTTGAATTTGGGGAATTTTATTTTTTAGGATCTTCAAGTGAGTCAGAATCAAGAGAATATGTACATTGTACATAAAGGGGGTGAGAATGAGATATATGGTAGATTTTGATGTACTAATGGTAGTTATGTTAGCTGCCTTTGTAATAATAATTGTGTATACTGAAATGCTCTCATACTTGAGTGTTTCTGTGGTAGTGAATATATGATGTTTGTTCATGAAATTAAAAATGTGTACGTGAGAGAGAGAGAGAAGGAGAATAGGTAAGTATTTGAGTTGCCATCTTATTGGGTGTTCTTATACTTAGTCATGTATTTGATGACCATGTGTATATATATATGTTTCTTTCTAAACTTGTCATTTTCTTATTTCTTTTTGCCATTGTCATTTTGTTAATGTTGCCATGGCTCTTTCGTATATTCACTAATTTTCTTTATTCCATAAAAAAATAGCATAAAGGAGAAATAGCATATTCAATGGAAAAAATTAGTTTGAGAGTAATTCTAATGTTATATGTTTTTTAATTATGGTCATGCAGTGTTCGAGTCAATTTGTGTGTATCTCAATTAATTTATTTTCTTGATTCGGTCCAATATAAGTCATTCATGTTGAGATTAAAAGATTCACAAAAATATTTATTATGACATAATTTTAAGAAATTGATATAATTGATATTTTAACGTTATATGCTAGTGTGAGGAATGTGATATTTTCAAATATTTTTGCTTCTTTATATATTTTTTTCTTTAAAACTTATTTTCAGAAATATCATCTTATTGCTAATAATTTTAGTGTTAGATACTTTGTGCCTGAAAAAAAAAAATGGAAAGCCAATTATTGTCTATTTTATTTTTCAGTAAATTTTTCAAGTTGCATATAGGTCATAAGTTTTGAGATTTAGTATTTTTGTTTACATTAATTACATTAATGAACAAAATATTATTTTTTGTAACTTTTTTACCTTTGATTTATAACTAGTACAAATGAATCGATCTATCAGGTTTAACTCATTGAAAGATTGTGCATGACTTATTCATTGAGCAAATGAATTTGATCAATATATTAAGTTTATTTAAGTAAATATATGAACTAAGTTTGAGAATTGAAATATTTAAAAAAGAAGAGTTGAAGTATTTAAATCATACATGGCATTTTAAAAAGTACCTATAAAAAGAACTCATCCAAAACAGTCTTATCTAGTTATATGTCATTCAATTCATTTTACTACACCTCCGTCTACCAAGTTCCTTATAATTGTAAAACAAATAAGGAGTATCTATTTTCATTCTTTTATATATGTTGTCACTCTAATGTCATTAAATTTTTATTAAATTAGCTAATTTAAACTATTGAATCAAAATGAATTAAAAAGTATTTAATAAAAAGTTAAAAAAATAAGAATGACAATATATACTCCCATTTTAATTTCATATGTCTAACACCAATACTAAGTTCTAAACTGGGTCATTCATTTTTAAATATTATTTTTGATATATTTAATAACCACTTTTTCGTATAAAAAAATAGTCATATATTATTTTTAGTTGTGTATGTATTATTTACATTTTTTTAAAAAATATAATTGAGTAAGAAAAAATGATAAGAAAAAAATATGTATAATGAATGATATTAGATAAAGTGTAAAAAAGAGATGTATATACTATTTAATATAAGAATATAAGAATTATTTTCGTATAGGTTCTCTTCAAACTCGAACTTCACATGGAAATCTAAATAAATGCTCATGCTGGGATTCTTTTGGAAGGGCAAAGTATATCTCTAGATACTAGAGCCTGTTAAACTTGTTTGCTATCTTCCTTTTACAAGAGTTAAAAAACCTTATTTTATTGGTGATGCAAAAGAAAAACATATAAAAGTGTAATTATTAGGACTGCACATGAGTTGGGTTAATTTAGATTTAAAGGAAAAAAATAAAAATTAATTAGTTGAGGTCGAGTTAGGTTGACTCGGTTTTGAAACAAATTTTACGGGTAACCTGAACCGAATTAACTCGACTTATAAACGGGTTGGATCAGGTTGGGTCATTGGGTTAAGAAGAAATGTCATGCATCGCTTAAAACAAAGTTGCATACATTTTCTGACGAGCAAAATTCCTCAGCAGAGTAGCCAAAATTGCAGTCACCTTAGAATCCCTCCACCTCCATGAAGTCCATCACCATCAAAGACGGAGACGCCGCCAGGACCCCAAAAGTGAGAGAAACAACAGGTATGTCAAGGTTGACGGGTCTCTTTCTCTTTAACACCAACGATGGAGCTGAAGTCAAAGTCAAAGTCGAAGCTGAAGTGGAGCCGGAAAACCCAGTTGACGGGTTAGGGAGGACGAGATGGAACAATGAGGATGGTGAAGAGGGTGAAGGTGATGAACAAGACGATGTCGTAGAAGGTGGCTTGAGAAGGGGAAGAGAGAGCGTGAGAGGCTCCGGGGAAGAAGAGACGATGGAGTTTTTTTTTTTTTTGTATAATTGCAATTTGCAATGACAAAAGAAATGCCTCAAGAACCACCGCCCCTCACAACCCAAACTGTCGGAGCCACCATGTCATGCCGAAGCTGTCGTCCTCTGTCAGTCCCCTCCATCCGCACGAAGCCACCGATGCAAAGGACAAGCTGGTGAGGGGTGCTGCTCAAATATGCTCAGATCTGTTCAGATATGCTTGTCGGAGAACCACCACTACCTTCGTACACCACAACACTAGCAAATCTACTCAAATCCCCCAGATCTCGGGTCACCAGCAATGATGGTGACTGGGCTTGAGACGAAACGAAACGATGGCCAGATCTAGCGTCGCCGGTGGTCGCTGGGTCGAGAAGAGAGGAAGAATTTTAGGGAGATTGAGAGTAGAGTAGGAGCAACGGTGGGTGAGAAGGTTCCCATTTTGGGATGAAATGAAGTGAGGAGAGGATATACTGGAACCATCGGGTCCAAAGAAAGAGAAATGAAGGGAATTGGCCAAACGACGTAGTATACTAGTATTACTTGAGTCATCGAGTCGGGTCATTGAGTTAGTTTATAAATAGGTTGATCGAGTTCTACCCGAACAAACTCGATGACCCGAACTAATATGAATATTTTATATTCAGTTGGGTAAAGTCATTGGGTTAATGAGTTAGATTATGCAGCCCTAGTAATTATCATCTTGATCATCGTGGGCCATGGCATCGTCAAGGCTACAAATCCGACTGAGGCAACTTATAAAAATGGCCTATATGTGTTTTTTTTACTGTGAGATGTTTAATTTCATGGTAGCTCTTAGGGGTTCACCAAAAATTAGGAGAAATTTGAAATTTGTTAGAGCTTAGGCAAGAAGGTTAGAGGGTTCTTCCTCTCAGAGCTAAAGGGAGAGAGAAATTTAAAATTTGAATTGCATTGCATGTGAGACGGAGAGGGATTTTAAGTTCCTTAAGGCTATGTTTGGGAGTGAGAGTTATGGGGGAAAGGGATGGAACGGAAGGGTTTGGAGGGAAGAAACCCTTGTTTTGGAGTTTTGGAAATAGGAGGGAAAGGAAATTAGGATTTTCGGATTCCCTCCAAAGCCCTCCCATTTTAGTTCCCCCAAATTAGGGAGTTTTGGTATGAAATTATCTATTTATCTTTCATCCAAAACCACTCACTTCACCCACACCATCTTCCTCAAGGCTTCCAGCTTGACATCGTCACCGTCGTGCCCCGGAGCACATAGTCGCTTGCCGCACCTCATAGCTAGGGGTGTCAAAATGGGTCAAGCCCGATGGGGCAACCTAAATAGCCCAACAAAATGGACGGGCTGGACTAGCAAAATGTCAGCCTGAAACTTACATAGCTCGAATGGGCTGAACCCGAATGGGCCAGGCAGTCTGCTTTTTTTAACACTACATAAGACTAAATGGGTCAGGCTGGTCTAGTAAAATACCAGCATGAAACTTACATAACCCGAATGGGCCAATTCGAAAATGACCCAACCCCGAATAGGCCAACCCGGCTCGTTTTGACACCCCTACTCGTAGCCCGCAAATCCGGCGACCGTGCTTAATCACTCGAGCCTAGTACCGCCGCGTCTAGTACCGTCGACTGATCCGCCGTTTGAACCCACTGAGTCGAACCGCACCGTCCGCGTGCTGCGTCGACGTCGCCACTCCTCCTAGTCGACATCGCCGAACTCGGAGCCATCTGCACCGCAACACACATCGCCGATCCACCAGCCAGCCGCACTGCAACCCATACTAGATTCCGCTATCCGCACTGTGCCGATCTCGCCACCTATGTTACGCTGCCCAACCGGTGCATTGCTGTTCTTCGAACCACCGGCCTTCATTGAACCCACCGTGACTCACCTGCAAATATCCCAAATAGAACCACCCCTTTTGGTTCTCCTTTTTCTATAAAGCCTCTGCTATTTTTTTGGTTTTTAGTTCTGTTACCATTTTTTTTTAGAAGTGAACTTGTGGTGGTAAATTTATTGATCTAGACTAAAAAGGATAAAAACAAAAAAAGTTAAAAAAATTTAAAAAATAAAATGTATAAAATAATTAATAAAGATAAAATAATAAAAAATATATTCTAAACCTTCCATTTTTTTTTCCTTGTATATTTCACATTCCCAAACAAAAAAAAGATAAGTCTCTTATTTTTCTTCCTTTTCTTTTCCTTTAAATCCTTTTCATTCTTTTTCCTCTAAACTCCCAAACATAGCCTAAATAAACTTTGCGGGATAAATTGCAATTTCTATATGTTGGGTACATACGCTTACTTAAAATTTAAGGGATTAAATGCACATCAAATAGTTTAATGGAGTAAATTGTATTTTGGCCTTTACTACCTAATACTAAACCTTTACTAATTAAGTTCACAACTAGCCTCTTTTCAGAGCCTGGGTTAGTGTGAGTGACGAAAACACAAAAGAAAGAGGGCATCACAATTATTATTGCCTGGCCTACCTCTGATTTCGGTGCATAATTTTCATGTTTGTCCCTTTCAAACAAGTTTGTGCAGTAAAAAAGGTGATGGGCCACAGGCACCATAACTTGCACACATGAAAGCGAGGTGTTAAGTATAACCCATGGAGGCCTCAGTTGGTTTGGTTCATTATGGAACTCGAATGCATGACTAGGCTTCAAAATAAAGCCTAAGGAACCTCTGCTCAATGCTCACCAACCCAAAGCGTAGAATATCCACAATTCACAATTCAATATTGATTGCTAAAGCGAAACACACAAGTCAAAACTTAAAATGCACAATGACTTGTCTTCCGGGGGTTGGTCATTGTTTGTTTCTTACCTTTGCACCAACCAATTGAACTTTTTATAAGAATAATGATGGTAAATATTGTATATATTTTTTTAAGAGTGTGTGATTAAGAGAGAGAAAGTGATAAAAAAAATAAATATGATAAATAATATTAAATTAAATAAAAAAATATATACATTATTTATGATAAAAATATCTAAATTATTTATATAACCCATCCTTTGAAAACCATCTTTAAAATCCTACCTTTTTTGAACTCATCAACCCCGAAATGAAAACAAATTATGACATCATTTCTCAAACTTATTTTTTTAAGGAATTTTTTTTAATACATATATGGAGGTCACTATTTGGCCTTTGATTTTTATTTTAATAGTAGCCATCACAATAAAATTGGTTATAAAAATTTCATCAAGTGTTATATGGGCTAAGCGCATGCACGCACTCAATGCATGTATCTTACGAAATTTTTTATTTTCTGGCTGTATTAACTATTTTAAACATTTAAACACCCATGTTATGTTTATTATGAATTCATGACATTGGTGCTCCAATTGTAACATTTTTTTTATTGCATTCATGAATCAATATTTAGGAATCGTTTCAAATACTCCATATTTTTTGTGAAATATAAATACTCTACACCTCATCTACTGTTGATCTCTTATAAATTTTGATCAACGGTTGTAATGTTTTACCTATTAACTGGACAACAAGTCATTTTTAATATAATAGGTAATATCTATTTTGATCCCTCAAAACTTCTATTATTATGTTTTAGATTTACAATTCTATCCTTCTCCCTTGCTCCATCGGAAACTCCGATCCGAAACCCAGAGACAGAACCACAATTCATGGGTGGTGAACTAATAGCACACCTCACTACCAAAAACAACAAAATCTTAAATTAACACAAACTGAATATGGGTTTTGTGAATCTGAACACATGGGCACGCCCCAATTTCATGGCCAACCAAGTCACCAGATCTAGATTCCCAACTTTTCACCTTTGCCATAGCCTCACAAAGTTGGGTTTTTGACCAATGCGTCTCCAGTGGTAAAATTATTTATCAAATTACCATCATTTCCAAACTATTTATCAAAATGTCCCTGTTTTAGTTATTTGAAATTTTTTATTGTTTTTCATTCCACATAGGATGCGTCAAAGGAGATGGTGCATCCAAATATTTTGTTATGAACTCAATTATTCTTTTGAACGATGTACATAGTTTAGACTTTAGATTTTTTCTTTCTGTGGACTAGACTTTAGATATAAATCTAAATATTTTGTTTGTATATGTGTAATCTCTTATTATTATTGTATGGTTGTCAATTTTGATCTACCTCATCGAGTTGGCTCATTTGAATAGATAATACCTTCAGGTCGAGTTAAGATTTTATAGTCATTTTAAAAAAAAAATTAGCTAGCCCAACAAAGAACTGTACTTATCAAGTTGGGTTACATATTATCCTGTAAAAGGTCTGGCTAAGTAAGCTTGTAGCAAGCCTATCATTTGTCGAGTTGACCTGTCCCAACTAACTCTTAACCAATTAACTCAATTTTTCTTTTATAGCAGGAATTCATGAGAACCTTAATTTACATGAAAGCATGAAGGGCATCATATTGGTAGGCGTGGCCAATGGTCAAGTGAGTTAGTTGCTGAGGACAATTTTGCTTGTACTCTATAGTCAGTTGGGCATAACCAATTGAAAATGTTGCTATGGTGCACATATGAATTATATGAACTTGATTTGCATATGGAACTTACCTCTATATTTAATATTTTTATAATTAATTGTGTTTAACATTCATTAAATAAGAAAGTAAATAAATGATTTCAGGTGTGTAAATAAGATGTTTGTTTCATTTACCAAAGTCTCACATCGAATAAAAGTACATTGTAGCCTTACTTAGTTGTTTTGCCTTGTTAATACCAAAGTCTCACATCGACTACTTTCGAATCAGAAGTAAACACTTGACCTAAAAATATTGATGTCTTCTAAGGTTATGGCGCACTCTCAAATAGGCATGTGAAATGTATGTGCTTTTGGGAGAAGTGAGAGATTCACGTGAAATGAGTTAAGTGTCCTAGAAGCACACCCAACGTGACATTTTTTTTAATTTTTTTTGTCCACGTGGCCTGGATATGACATCCTACATGACATTTTTTACATGGATATGCCATCTTGCACATGTCACGTAGTATTTTTTTTATTTTTTTTTCCACGTGGGACACGCCAACATGGCTAGCGCATCCAACTAGGATACGCCAACAGGCGTGGCGCATCCCACGTGGATACGCCAACACATTTGGCGTGGATGCTCCAAACGTGTTGGCGTATCCATGTGGGATACGCCAAGCGTGTTGGCGTATCCTAGTTGGATGCGCCATCTCCTCTGGCGCATCCTATGTGGAATGAAAAACAATAAAAAATTCCAACATAGCCAAATTAGGGGCATTTTGATAAATAGTTTGGAAATGATGGCAATTTGATAAATAATTTTGTCACTGAGGGCACATTAGTCAAAAACCCTCACAAAGTTACCTATTTTCTCCATTACCACCGCAAAGACAATACCTTTCTTCTTTTTCCTCTTTATTCTCCGTCTCAGCATGGTCGAGAAGGCAAGCACACTGAACCAAGCCTTAGACGACGTTGTTTCCCTGTGGTAGCAGCAGAAAATCCACAAGGCCATGTGGTACTCGCTTCTTGTCGGCGGCCAACGCATCCGGCTGGTGCTCTACGTCGCCGCCTACAAGCTCGTCGGTGGCTGCGAATCCATGGTCATGCCGACCACTAGTACCATCAAGATGATACACCACGCCGCCATCATTGAGCCTCAGTCGTGAACCACCCAAAATCCATGAATCCAGATTGTGTCGAGCACCGTGAGCTAGCCACCACTGGCCGAACCCAACCACCTAACCCACCTGATCAACTGTTGCCTGAAATCACCCACGCTCCCCTGCCTCTACCCAAATTTGCCAAGCCACCACCACACGAACCACCTCCATGACAGAACCCCGAACTCCGACCCAACATCGAACTCTGCAAACCACTAGATCTCCGTCATCAACTCACCGCAACTCGATTCAGAGATGGTTGAGGATGGAGAAGATGTATGTGAAGTTCAGGTCATTGAAGATGGCCAGCAATGATGGTGGTGATAGGTGAGGAAGGGTTGGAAGTGGGAGATAAAGGACTCAAAAATAAATAATATAAGTAAAAGGTTTAACTAATAAATAATAATTGATTAAAATGAAAAAATTTAACCTGGTGAAACTTTCTATTAGCAGTATTTTTTTAGAGTATCTATGAGAAACACTTCTCAATATTTTAGGAAAATACTTGTTATTACAAGTAACTGTGTATTGAACTTAAATTTTTATTTTTTTAATTGTAAGATGTTTTGTTTATTTTTAAATCATATAGTTACTTTATTTTGTTGAATAGTACCTTCCCACTTCTGAATTTTCTCTTTCTAGCTTTCCTTCACCTTTTATTTTTGGAATAAAAAATTAATTTAGGAAACCATCCAAAAACAAAAAAATTCAAAATTTTCTTTAAAAAAAAAGCTCAAAAAATGAAAAAAAATCTAATATTCATTCTTCCTTAATCAAACGAGATAGGTTCTTGTTCCGTTCTCTACCCGAGGGGTGGTCGTCGAAAAGACTCAGGTCTGTCGTTTGACAGATCATTGGTTGGAGATGGGGTGAAATACCTGCAAAAACACTCTAACCAATCAGTCCTGGAGTCAAGATAGTAATGAAGGCATATATAGAGAAAAGTGAACATGCATAGTTTAGGTTGTTAGGTCAGTTTATATAGAAATCTAGAGGACTGACTTTTCGAATACTTTCCATTCAGACCATTCAAGTGAACATGCGTAGAGGACTGACTCTTCGAATACTTTCTAGTACTTAGGTTATTATTACCCTCTAATTTGAGATTTCTCCCTCCAATCCGAGCTTATATTGGCCTATAATATGAGGGTTTTTTTTTTAATTCAAGGTCTTCAAAACTAGATAAGTATTGTATGACCTTGAACTTTTCCAAGCTGGGTCGATCAAGTATTAGGCATCATGGAACTTTCCATAATCTTGAAATTTCCGAGCTTTAGTCGATCAAGGATTGGGCATCATGGGTTGACCATCACATCAGATTTTTTCGAATAGGCTGATTATGTAATGGGCATCATGGGTTGACCATGACCTCAAATATTTCCGAGCTGGGCCGATCATAGGGTGGGCATCATGGATTGACAATGACCTCAGTTTTTTCTGAGTTAGGCCGATCATAGGGTGGGCATCATGGATTGACCATGACCTCAGAGTTTTTTGAGCTGGGCTGATAATAAGGTTGGCATCATGGATTGACCATGACCTCGATTTTTTTAGAGCTGAGCTGATAATAAGATAAGAATCATGGATTGACCATAACCTCGAATTTTTTCAAGCTAAGCCGTTCTTTGAGGGGCATCATGGATTGACCATGACCTCAGACTTTCCCAAGCTTAGCCTTTCTTGAATGAGTATCATTGATTGACCATTACCTTGGACTTTCCTGAGTTGGGCCTTTCTTAGAGGGGTATCATGGATTGATCACGACCTTGGACTTTCTCGAGTTGGGCCTTTTGTAACAGCCTAATACCGGCACTCTAGTATATCTGACATATACCTAGATAAGCAGTATTAGTCATGCTACTTCTAACTTAATCATCAACTAATTCATAATATTTAAATAAATCATTATAAAGAGGCATATCTAAAAGTTATACATATATACAGTTTTTTACATTCTCAAAGCAAATATAAATAATTATATAAGCTTTAAACGTAAAAAAAAAACATAAATTAAACTCTACTAATTCTCCTGTTATCTTCATCTTCATGCCCACTTGTAGGACATTGACCTGGATTTACATGGAAACACAGCGGGATGAGAAATAATAATGCTCAATATGAGTAACCAATACCAGTATTTAAACATTTATACTGAATAAATGAACTAAGAAATATCTCAAGTCTAGTTATTCATTGACAGGATATAAGCACTAATCAACATCAACTCATAATGAATAACACTACTAGCATTGGATTAACAATTGCAATATGTAAATGAGTCTCTACTCATTACAACTAGAACATTCACATTTTGACCTATGTAAACACTCAACTAGCAATCTCATAATCCAATACTAAACTTATACGCATAACTTAGTTGTTTCTAGCAATTGTATTCCCTTGTATTTCTCTGTGTAGAATAGGCTAAATAGCCCTTAAATTGTCTAATGATGAATGGACTGTTCCTTGTATTAATTCCATAATATCATATATGATGATGAGTGGACTATTACATGTACTACTTTCACAACATCCTATATCTTCCTTCGGTTAGCAAAGGATGTAAGTCATCCATAGCCTAGCACATGACATAACTCATCCATAGCCTAGCATAGGACATAACTGGTCTATAGCCTAGTATTGGACATAACTCATCCATAGCCTAACATAGGACATAACTCATCCATAGCCTAGCATAGGACATAACTCATCATAGTCTAGCCTTGGATATAACATCCTTGGCTTAGCCTTAGATAGCTAATTCTTTTATGAAACACCTCAGCGTCACCACTCTACTGGGCTTGCCCGGCAATGTCTACTACTTAGATAACTAATCCTTTTATGAAACACTTTGGTGTCACCACTGTACTGGGCTTGCCCGGTAATGTTCACTACTCAGATAACTAATCACAACTCCACCTTTAGCAAAGTATTTTTATCACTCTTTTGCTAGGTGAAGGGGCTTGCCTCGCTCCCTCAGTTAAAAATTGTGATAAACTATGGTTCAACCTTTCTAAATAAAGGAACTAACTCTCGTCAACTAGGTCCTATGACACTCAACTATTGTCAATTAGGCCCTATGACACTCAACATTTGCCAACTAGGCCTGATGTCGCTTAACCATTGACAACTAGGCCCTATGGCATTCAACTCTCACCAACTAAGCCCTATGATGCTCAACTATTTCCAACTAGGCCCTATGACACTCAATTCTTTCCATATAGGCCCTATGACACTCAACTCTTGCTAATTAGGCCCAATGGTGCTCAACTCTTGCCAACTAGGCCCTATATCGCTCAACCATTGACAACTAGGCCTTATGCCTTCAACTCTCGCCAACTAAGCCCTATGGTGCTCAACTATTGCCAACTAGGCCTTATGGTGCTCAACTCTTTGAGATAATAAAGCATTTACTGAAGAACTTGCATATTTAACTCAACTTTAACTATTAAAGGAGTAACTAGTGTTTCTAGAATCCAAATCATTCCAAAACACCTCAAAATCTTGCCTAAAAAGACTGATTTTCAAGATTGCACCAAATGTGCATCATAACTTCTAAAATTCTAAAATTTTATGAGCATATAGTTTTCTCTCATATCTTTCAAATGCCATAAACCTCATCTCATTTGGCTAAGTGTAGCCAAAGTTATGCGATATTTTGCAGAAGCCAAAACAGGGCATTCACTGATTTACCATTTTTTGACCTGACTTTAAACTGAAACTGAGAACAAAATAAAAGTCATAAAATTCTGAATTTTTACAAAAAAGAAGCCTTACATATTAGCTTCAAAATGTCACTAGTCTCATGTCAATATGACATTGGAGCAAGAAATTATGCAATCTGGTTTAGTGGCTGCTAGAATGCCTTTTCTATAGAATTTACCTTAGATTCAAACAGAAATTTGTATTGATTGACATGCTCTATAATTATGAAATTTTTACCACATGAAGCCTTATGTCTTAGCTTTCAAATGCCACTGGAATCAGGTTAATTGGATGTCTGTAACTCAAGTTATGCATTAGATACTACAAGTTGCCAGGATGTTGTTCTGTCTCACGTCTAGGCTTGGTTTTACCACACCTAGGCGTGGTGCTCTCTATCTTGCCTAGATTAAGAACTGATCAACCCACGTCTAGGCATGGAAAAACTGCGCCTAGGTGTAACCTTTCTGTAGAAAATTCTGCAGAATTCATTTTCTGCATAAACTTGGTTCTAAACCAAGTTTCACCTCAAAATCTCACTTCTCGATGATTTATATCAACACTAAGGGTCTCTAAACTTGTTATGAAAATCATTTCTTCCTTTAGCTCAATTAAACTTTGATTAAAACTAAATCTTTCACCTTAAAACCCATATTATCAACTATGTAACCAAAAGGAAACTATGAGTTCTAAGGCTTCCAAACTATCAATGAAGCATCACACTAACTAGAATCTAACTCATTTCAACTAATGAAACAAGAACTAAGATATTTCTTTCTATCCTCACCCAAAAGCCATTTTTCTTCATCAAGCCACTTAAAGAACAAGACGAAGATTAGAGAAAAGAGTGAGAATCAAGAACCTCTACCTTGTGGTGATGACCAATCTTGGAGTCTCTTGATCTCCCTTGGGTCCTCTTGCTCTTCCTCCTCTTTCTTCCCCTTCTTTTCCTCTTTCCTTTCTCTCTTTTCTTTCTTTCTTTTTCTACTTCTGTAACCGTGAGAAAGAGAAATGAGAGATGGGTAAGGGGCAAACTTGTTATTTTGATATTTTGCTGTAACTTATTGATCTGCTAAGAACACTTAGATCTCACCAAATCAAGTTTTCTAACTTCCAACAACTTTAAAATAAATACTAGGATTCATCTAAATTTTTGGTTCACCCTTATTCTATTTTTTCATATCTACTGGATGTCAATGTGGCATTAAAAGCATAACCAGTATGCCTAAAAATATCAAATTAACTCTGAATGTTCTCAAATTTTAACTGCACTTTTTTAACTCATTTGTCACTTAGAAACAAGTTATTCATACCTATTTCCATCAACTTAGCAATTTATGCTACTATTTGAGTCATTTTAAGCTACTTTTCAACTTTCACTACAAAAAGGGTAAATTACAACAATTTTTTTTTGCATATTACGGCAGTTTTAACTGCCATTTTTTGCGTCAATGACGGTTTTCAAAACTAACGTAATTATCTTCGCCGTTCGGTATAATACAGTAGTTTCCCATTAACAACCATGACAACCACTACAATTTACCATATATAAAACGACGGTTAGAACTGTCGTAATTTACATAACACCAACAAAAAATATAAATTACGGCGGTTAGAACTGTCATAATTTACATAATACCAACCAAAAAAATGTAAATTACGATGGTTAGAACTGTCATAATTTACATAAAATCAACAAAAAAAGCATAAAATGGTCATTTAGAACTGCCGTAATTCACCTAAAACCAACCAAAAAAAATGGTAGACAACCCAACTCAATAGCATAATCCATAATCCATAATTCATAATTCATAATTCATGTTATAAAATTTTAGCATGAAGAAATAAAGAATGCAACTAAGCTACCCAAAATATGACCAAGCTGTGATGGTTGCTGATAAACTATCAAGACTAATATTTGAGTAACTTGGAGACCAGTAACAAGATCATGGTATGAAACTATACTACAGAAACTTTAGGAGCAAAGCTCAATTTTCTCCTCGTTCTTGGCATATTGAGTAATACTGATCTATAAACCTATATCTAGTTTTTTATATTGATAGTCTCGGACTACAATTGAATCTTTACACCTTGTACTTTGGGTGCTCTACAAGTTATTCATAATTCTCTAATACTTTACTAAATTACTCAACAACCATAATAATTGCACCAGTACCGTACAGTGAAGCAAGAATAAATAGTCAGCAGTTGCTCTTTGTGAGTAAGAAATAAAAACTTGTCCACTCATTGCTCTTTGTGAAATCAATGCCAACAATGATATTAGAAAAGTAAAAAATCAACTCAAGAGAAAGAACAAGAGAAATTGAGCAACCATAAGACACAACACACTCTCAATCTCAATATTATTCGAAGTTCAAATATATAAAGTTCCATAGAACATAAGTCATCATTAAGAGTTCATCATTTAAATACTACTCTCAATTAGTAATAATACTAATAAATCCACATTTGATCTTCTCACCACACAACATTAAATGAAAATATATAATTTCTTAGCCTGAAATCGCCTTATCTGGAGTGTGCTGCAGTATTTTAGTTTTGCCAAATAAGACATGGCTTTTATCTTGCCTTACTGACAACTTCTCCTCAATTCCCCTACCCATGACTGAAACCTAAAAGGATGGTCATATCTAAATGAGAATCGTGCAAGAAGAATATCATGACATTAGAAAAAGCTCCAGTCCTTAATCCCCATATGCATATCAGAGATGCATTAAGATAGACCGACTAACCATAAGAAAGATTAAAGATGTCCTATTCCAACTTTATTTATTTTTCATGGGAAAAAGGGGGCCAAGGAGGACAATCATCAATTCACAAGATCAGATACATAATTACATACATAAGTAAACATCGACATGCACAAGCATTTAAAATTTTGGAAAGAACAAACTGAAATAAATATAAAAGATTTTTAGTAAATCATATAATGAATAGAATCATCATTACAGAAGTTGTATAGTAAGTAAAGAAAAACAGGAGGCAAAACATAGTGTGACACAATTATAGCTGAGCAGTGGGTAGAGGAGACTGGGTTACAAACCGAATATTAAGCAAAACGTTTCATCATATCAATAATATCAGTCTAAGTTGCTTAGCTTATAAGATAAAAATCAATATACCAAGTGTAACACCCTAATACCGATCACCTAGTATACCATGCATATACCTGGATATACAATATTAGCTATGCTACTTCTAACTTAAACATCATACTATTCCATATCATTTAAACAAATAATAATGGAGAGCCTTGCGGAAAACTAAAAGTTATACATATAATATTACCTCAAAAGAGCTCATTGTATACATAAACTTTTCTGAACAAACTAAAAGCAACATAAATAAATACAAGCTTAAAAACTAAGCATAAAAACTATCCTAGTCTTCATACTTTTTCTTCTTGCCCTTAGATGAACTTCCACATGGAATTATTACATGGCAACAAACAGGGTGAGAAATCGTATTTCTCAGTATAAGCATACCAATACCAGTAGTCTAAACTTTCGCAAAGAATAAACCACACTGAACTAATAGATAAACTAATACTTCTTGCATAAGAAACAGTTACAAACTTTTTTTCTATATAACATTTTTAGGCAAACTATACTTCTGTTCTCATAACTGAAACCACGATGATATCAAACAACTGCCCATACAATCATTAGATATCGTCGACCAGACAACCACCCATACAGCTGTCACCGAAGGCACAAAGTAACACATTCAAAACAATCATACAAAACATCCAAACAAAGCAAAATTTAATAATGTAATGAAGAGATGATGCATGATTAAAGAAAAATGTATGCAGTGTAAGTGTAGTGTCATGATACTTAACTATTCCCCCTGGTTAGGGAGGTATTCTAACATAATAACTTGTGACCTTTTGTTATCATAACAAGTATCCTCCTTAACCTACTAAGTAGTCTACTAAGTAGCCTACCTTAACTGGGTAGATATCGCCACCAAAACTGAGTGGATGCCTCCACTACCTCTTCTCTAAGAATAGCAAGTATGTGTGAAAGATGAGATGAGTGTGTGAAAATGCGGAGTTATGTTCTAACTCTAACATAACTACCATATAATTCGATGCTAAGTCCACCTTTGCACTACTAACTTTGTCTCTTCTCTTTGACAGCACTTTATGCACTATGACATTTAACCAATGCCAACTAGACTTAGTACATTACTATCTTTGCATTACTAACTCTACTTCACTCTTGAAGAACTTTCACTCACTGTGGCATTCACCCTTGCCAACTAGGGTCTATGACACTCAACTTTTGCCATCTAGCTTCTTAACTTTTTTATCACCTCTCTTGTGACATCTGTGCAACTTTAGGTTATTTAAGAAACTAAACTCTTGGTCTATGACAATCCATTTCCAATGGATGCACACCCTTTTCTTTACTTTTCCTTGTATGCCACTTGGTCTTTCTATCTAAGAAATAACTCTTCTAGTGCCTTAACAATCTTTACTAGGCATAAACAAAGGATTCTATCAACTAAAGAACTCAAAATATCCAAAAAAAATAATATTTTGGACCTTCTGGGTCTCACGTCGCGGCAAAAAACTAGGCATGCCACAACATCCTACTCTCATGTGCAACTTCTGGGCAGAAAACTGACCCACGCTGCGGCATGCAACTCTCCACGCTGCGACATGTTCACGCCTCAGGCCACGCCTCGATCCACACTGCGGCGTGCCCAGCAGAACTCAGATTCTGCAGAATTCTACAAAAACCGTGCACTGTCCTATTAAATCTATCTTAGCTTCCAATCATCCAAAATTGGTTCCTAAGTGATTTCTAACTTCACTAACATCTTCTAAACATATTGTAACACTATTACAACATATTAATTCTCTTAAATTGGATCAAACACCAAAATTCACATACTTAGTTATTCAAAACCTAGGTTCTAATTTAAGAACCACCTAGTTTTATTTAAGCATAAAACCATCTATCTTGTTATCATTAAATTGAAACAACCAATTCCAATCAATGAAAGTAATAATCAAGCTAAAGAAACTAGTTTTCATTCTTTGAAAACCTATCTTCTCCATCTAAAAACCTAAGTTCTAGCATAAAAGATAAAGAAAAGATAAAAAAAAAAACACCCCTACATCTTGCTTTGAAGAAGATCTTGAAGCCTTGAACTTGCTCTTGAATCTTCCTTTAAGTTTTGTTCTTGATTCTATAGCTTTCATTCATTTCCTCTCTTCTTTCTCTCATTTCTTCCCTTGGTTTCCTTCTTTTCTCAATTTCTCTCCTCTGTTTTGCTCTTTGCCGTGGGAAAGATTGGACAAACAATGACCAATTTGGCCTCTTATAAGCCAACCACTAATATGGTACCAAAACTTAATCTGCTATAAACACTTAGATTCCACCAAATCAAGTTTTCTAACTTCCAACAGATTTAAAATAAATCCTAAAATTCATTACAAATCATGTTTCACCTTTATCTTATATTTTCATATCTGTTGGGGGTCAATCTGGTATTAAAATGCACAACCAGTATGCCTAAAAATATCAAATTAACTCTAAAAATTCTTAAACTTTAACTACATCTTACTTAGCTTATTTGTGACCTAGAAACAAATTATCCATATCCATTTCCTTTCAAATAGCAGTTTATGCTATTTTTTGAGTCATTTTAGGTCATTTACCACATTTAGTGCTGCATCAAAGTGCCTAAACTAACTCAGTTTGTCACAAAACTTCACTGACATATCAAACAAGTCATATGCTACCTTTGTACACATATAAAAGTCTAATATATTTTTCTGGGATGTTACACCAAGAGGTACTCAATCAATAACTACTGCAAACAAAACAACAAACAAATAATAGTGCAAATTTGGCAATCAGACACTGAATCATGTACTCAAAGTTTAACAAAATATGTAACAAAAAAATAGTTTAACAAAATATAATCCCTTTCCCCACAAAACCAATTTATACTAATATAAATAACATAAATAGACTGAACAAACTCAGTCAGAGTCTTTAACCGACTTTTTTCCATGGTCGACTCAAACATAAACAACATAAATAGAGTGAACAAACTATAATACTAATATTCATCCAAACACCAGAGACTCACACAGAAAATTTGATCATAATAGAAGCAAGAACCAGTCAAGAATGAGCATGAAGATTAAAGACATAAAAGAGAGAGAAAATGAGCAATAAAGAAAGAATACCTGAAATACAAAAAAAAAGGCTCCATGCACTGCTTTTTCATCAATTTCTAAAATGTTTGCTGAGGATAATCAAATCTAGAAGATCAACAAGCAGAACATTAGAGAGCAAAAAGACAATTTTTTCAGTGACTTTTTCAATCACCATCAGATAAGTTTTTTGTCAAGTGAACTGGAAGCAAAAAACTAAAATTTAGTAGAAAAATTACATTAGTTGCCACTTACCTGAAATTCCTTATGCGCTGGCAGCATGAGCAGTATCATCTTGCCATTTGCACCACCAATATAATATAAATGTGGTACCTATCATTGCCAACACAAAACCACAAAACAATTCTCAATTCATTTTTGTTATTCTCCATTAGCAGCAAAATAACCAAACCAACAATTCAAATTGAAAAATTCACCATTTAGATAAATTCATTATACAAAAGAACAACATAAACAAGAATTGCAGTAAGCCTAAAGCAGAAAAAGAGCAAAATCAGAGATGGACGTTTCTTAAATAAGAAAACTAACAAAACCTTAGTTAAATAAACACATCCTAATATTTTATAGACTCCAAAAAATAGTGCAGAATCCTAAAATTTCAGCAACACTAAACAGTGACTACATGGAGAACTGTACTTGGTTTCATGATACAAACTACAAAGCAATATCCATTACAATCATAGGACAGTAAACACAAATAAGAAAAGTAATAAATTACAAGTAAAGATATTAAGAATAAAAATCAAGATGGAAAAACAGAGCTAACATTCAACTGATCCATTGGAGTCATTTTATCAAACAGGTCATATACACAATTAATTATGCATTAGTTTTGGTTTACTAGGTTGTTAGTTAATCTTATATAAAATATATCTACATAACAACAACAAAATAAGTAAGAAAATCCAACAAGAACATAATTGACAAATATATTACCCCAGTTGTATATAGACTACTTCAAGGTGAAGCCCACTTATCTAGAACTCTCATGAACCTATCGAAGTCGTCAAACATATTCACAAAAAAAAAATATGTGAATGATCTAACTTGTATCCATGTGTCTTCTCTTTAGCAAGCTTAGCTTCCTAAAATGACAACCAAAATGAATCAGAGAGACGAAATCATGAAAAGACACTTATCTTGCAAATTGTGCTAGAAAGGAATTTTTGTCAACTTCTAAAAGAAAGTACATGTATTCTTGGTGGCAGCCAACATTTCAACAAAATTTTTGAAAGCTTAATAAATTAAACATAACAGCAAATGTGAAACCAACACATAAACACAACTACACAAGACTTGCACCAAATGTAAAAAACACATCCATGGATGCAATTGACTATTTGTTTTACAAAACCAGGCTTAAAAAAATGATTTGGTCAATGAATATTAGTGAGAAAAAAAATAATTAGGCTAGCAATTTAGAAAAAGTAACTGGATATCAGTAGGCAGTAGCAAATAATTTTCATTTGTATGTATCATTCAATGTTAAAAACCTTTGAATATATGGACATAGCAACTAAACTTATTTATTACTTGTCCAATTGAGTAGATAATAGTAATGGAAATATGCACTTGTACCTACCTGAGATGTATTATACTAAATAAACCAATAACCTAAAGTTTTTCAGTATCTGAATCAACAGGCATCTAGAGGTCATCCTCTTTTATGACGCCAATTTGGCTATAGATTTTTCGTCTTACACCTTCAAGCTTCTCAAACTTCTCGCGAGGAACAACTGGGAGATTGTCCACCACTATGATGTTGCCAAGTCCAGACTCAAACTCTATATTGTCCTCTTGGTAAATGTCATCATCACCACTGCCATTTTTAAAAAATAAAGTTCTATTATTGAAAAGCAAAATATAGCATAGATTGATTCATTATAAAAACCAAAAATCCCAAGCCCAAGCTAGGGAGAATCGCAGTATGAATCAAATAGAGCATTCTAACATAAACAAGAGGCATTTAAGTTAACTACCCATGATGCATTTCTTCACTCTTTATATAAAAAAAAGGGAAAAGTTATTACCTTTTGATGCCAAAATCGTCATCGGGAGAGGTGAATAGAGTCAAAATCAACAATAAAAAGACCCATTCTGCTTCTTAACCAGTATCAAAGGCTATGGCTTTAAGCTTCAAACAAAGAAACATCTTGTAATAGAATATGGAGCAAACAGTGGACAAAGTGGGTTCACATCAAGAGAAACCCCACATAAATTTCAATGGAAATCCCACCATTATCAGTAGAAACCCCAACATAGAAACCCTAACCCACTTACATTTGCGATTGGGATATTGTAGAGGTAGAAGCCATTGTAGAGGACACCAGTGGTGGCACGAGTGGGGACAGAGCAGAGTCGGTAATGGTGGCCATGCAGTGACGTTGTGATGGTGTGAGCTCGCATGACTTATACCTTATGGACCTGCAATGGCATCGTGACAGGGTGGCTACCAGCAATGACGTACTGCAATGGATGATTTGGGGAGGCATTAAGGATTCAAGGCTAGGGTTCGAATGGGGAAGGAAACAAAGACCGAGAGAGATGAGGAGAAAAGAGATAAAGAGAAACATAGATAAAAGTGAGTAAGTGGCTGCCAGCAACGGCGTCGTGCAGATCTGGAGAAGTAGCGAAAGTGAGAGGGAGAGAGTGTGAGGGAATTTTTTTTGTTATCAGAGGAGACTGAAAATTTAGAATTTTTTAAAATTTTTTAATTAAAATTTAAAATGAAAATAATGGCAGTTAAAAATGTTGTTTTATACATTTAACTGTTGTTTTTTACTTGTAAAATATGGCAGGCGTATAACTGACATATTATACTACATATTATGGTAATTTTTTAGAACTGACGTATTAAAACTGCTGTAATGTATGCATTTTTTGTAGTGTTTAGTATTGTAGTAAAGTGCCTAAACTGACTCAACTTGTCACTAAACTGAACTGGCATGTTAACCAAGTATAATAGTACCTCTGAGACTATATACAAGTCTAACACGTTTCTCAGAATGTTACACCTCTCTTGAATGGGCATCATGGATTGATCATGACTTCGGACTTTCCCGAGCTAGGCCTTTTATCATCCCGAGTTTTCGAAGCCTTCACTTGGACTTTCACATGGTTTATTGGGGGTTTAATTTAGCTTGTCTTATTCATGTCATGTGAGTAATTCTGATAATAATATGCAATTGAAATAAGCATAACTAAATTTTTGAGCAATTGAAATAAATATAACTAGATTTTCATACATCGGTAAGGTTGGTTGCATTAAGGTGTGATGAGATTGTCTTAAAGTTATGTTTGATGTAATTTAACAACATTATTTAATGAACGGTCATCCATTCTATGGTTAGTGAATGCAAATTAAATAGATTATTGTAAAAGAAAAGAATGGTAATTGAACACAATTAGGAATATCAATTAAATGGTAGACGCATGCAATCTGTAATTAATATAGTGAAATATAATTAAATTAAAGTAGTTGTGGTGTGTTTGAAGTAATCCACTACATCAGTAGTAATATTTGTAGCCATCTCTCCAAGTTGAGTGAACGAGATAAATTATAACTAATTTAGTACTATGCTAACAAGTTAGCATCAATATATAAACACAATTAAATTAAATTCATGCAAATAAAAGTCACACACTTATAGTTTAAAAAGATCAAATTAAAATAATGAATATATAAAATTATGGAATTTAATGTTATGCAAATAAACAACAATAAGTTAAGATGAATAAAAGTATTCATTATATAAATTATCACACATAGATGTAAATGCTAGTAAGCAACTAGCTATGAATGTCGTTCCTAATTATGACTATGAAATATCCTCACACGAAGTCAATATGATATTATGATCAGTTTAAAGTTATGTAATTATTAATAAATTAATGACAATAAATAGGATTCAAAGTAATGAGAAATGACAATTAAAGCAATATGATATTATAATCAATTTAATGTTATATAATTATTAATTAATAAATTAATGACAATAAATAGGTATTGAAGCAATGAGAAATGACAATTAAAGTAATATGATATTATAATTAATTTAATGATATGTAATTACTAATTAATAAATTAATGACAATAAATAGGAATTAAAGCAATAAGAAATGATAATTAAAGTGATATAATATTATAATCAATTTAATGTGGTGTAATTATCAATTAATAAATTAATGACAATAAATATGAATTTAAGCAATGACAAATGTCAATTAAATCCATTAATAGTGACCGGTGCAAATTCTTTCAATTAAAGGAAATAAATATCTATAAATATATTGTGATATAATGACAATTATTAGTGTCATAAATGAGAAAGCTAATAAAATTCTAATTAACAACAATAATATAATGAAAACAAATAAATTAGATATGCACAATGTAGCACGGTGAGGGCACATAAGAAAAAATAGCAATGATAGAACCATTAAAAATATTGAAAAGTTTTAAGTTCTTAGACATGAAAAGAGCAATATCATATCCATTAAAAATCAAAAGATAAACATAACTACTCTCCAACAACCACTAAATCGTCCTAATGATAGAATCAATGATACAAAAGTACTATGCAGTAATTTCCTTTTCTACCCTAAGTTGCTTGTCTTAGTGCGTGTTTGGGATAGCTGTGAAAGCTTGATTATTTCAATAATCGATTATGTTTAGATATGTTAACTGAAAAGCGATTTTAAGCTAATCTATTTTGTTTAGATGGTATAAAAAAGAATCACTTTTATGCATTAAATTACCAAAATAGGTATAGAATAATTAAGATTCAAAAAATTATTTGATTGTAGACAAAATAGTATTTATATCTCAAAGCTTGAAATAATCCCAACATCTTTTCAAAAAAAAATGCTCAACTTTTAGCTTTTTTCCAAAAGCTGTTGACGTACACAATTTTAGCATTAACAACTTTTTTTATTGTTCCTAAACATGTTGCTAAAAGGGAATAATAGTCGAAATTGAAAAAAAAGTTGTTGGTTCAGCTAAATAAGCTTAACCAAACATATTCTTAGTCATGTTGTGCAACACAGAATGCTATAAAGCTGAAGTTTTATTAGGTTTCTGTTGTTTAGTTTGGTCTAGACATGTGAATTGCTTCGCTTTGCTATTTGATGAAAATACAACACAACGTGATCAACACAAGAATGTTGTATCAAACGTTTACACTTCGCAAGCCTATCCATTAGGCATATAATGATAAAATAACATGAATCACACAACTATGAGGAAGATCTATAACAAATCAAAAGAAAGCAAGTTTCCCAACTGTTTCGTTAAACCAATTATACATTATACAGTCACTAATGAAAAGCTATGAAAAAAAACAAGAATCAAGGAACTTACTAAATCAGAATGCATTTTACATAAGAGTATGCATCAACTAAATGGAACTCGCAACGGAACATATCATCCTTTAATAGATCAGAATTTTGACTAGATAAACAAACCCCAAGGCAACATGCAAAGTTGAGTTAACAAATGTAATGCCACTTATCAAATGGTTTAAGAAATCAATAGTATGCAGGGGTAACACCCAAATTTAGCAGATAAAGTATGAAATAAATTATCCATTCATTCAAATTGCTTATTAGCAAGCACTTAAAAGGCAACTAAGAAAAATATTGCAGTTCGCACACTAAAAGGGAAATCAAGCAATAACCTTTAACTTAATTGCACTCTCTAATTTCTGAAGTTTTTTTTTATTATTTCAATAGTAATTATCATATTCAAAAGCTTAAGATATAGCAAAATTTAAACATAGAATATCAAAGATTCAGAACCCTTTTTTACAATTTGCATTCAAACAAATGGCACTCACAAAGGTAATGCATTGCATATTAGTCATCCAAAGACCAGAAAATCAAATGGATGCAGAGGGAAATAATTAAGAGATGTAACAAAGGCTAGACACATTTACCAATTCATGTCATAATCCCAAGTTTTAACTCCCAACCAGACCATATTATCTTTACAAATTCTTATTATCAATTAAGCACCAAGTTGGCAGTGTGATAACTTCTAGAAATGAAGGTATTTCACTTGAATTTGAATGAATATAAGCATGCTATCTTCAAGTTCTTAAGTCCAAAGGTTCCATTCATGCATAATGTTAATGATTTAAGCTTGTGGTCTTAATTGATTACGAATCAAATATTTGATGATTTTATTTAGGGATTTGAATTGATCATGATTTGATGGACTTTGGTATTATTTTGAAACAGATATTCAAGATGAAAAGACCTTGGAAGGGATAAAGAAGCCAAAAAGAGCTCAAATAGGGAAGGATGCAAGAGAAAAGGAATGGTTACTAACCCATGCCTAGGTGTGACAAATCCACGCCTAGGCGTGGCCCTCTCAATTTTGTAGGAATTCCAGGGAGAGACATTCACGCCTAGGCGTGGTCAGCAGAGGCAAAGCACATGATTCATAACCACGTCTATGTGTGGGAAAAATCTTGTCACACGAGATTAGCCTTTGTTATCTTATTTTTGAAGGAAAGAAGGGTATCTTCAGCTTTGAACCAAGTACAAGATCTAGAGAGCAAGTGAGAGAAGGAGAAATTCATTGAGATTGGAGGTGATTCAAGGGAGAATCAAAATCAAGGAATGAGGATCAAGCTTGGAATCTCTCCACATTTGTTATTTCTTTCCTTTTCCCCTCTTGATTTGTAACTTGATGGATTATGTGATTTCATTTGTTTTCTTTTCTTTTATGATGTGTAACTAAACTCTAATCTAGGGGTTCTCTAGGATCTTGCTATGGATTTTAATATTTTGTAAATTGTTAAGTTTCTATCAATGAAATTGGTTTTGATCTTCTATACTCATGCTTAATGCTTGTTATTGTTTGGCCATCAATTGCATGATTTTAGTTTTCCAATTGAATTAGAAATAGGGAATTGTGAATATGGACATAGTATGGTTGATGTATGTTCAATTACATTCAATTGGTTTGGGTGTGTTAGTTAACTATGGGGATTGACACATACCCTTTGGTCATGCATGACAAGTGTTTGATAATTGGTCTCAATGAGTGATTCTTATGCTAACTCACATGGACACATAGTGGATTAGATATGTTTCACAGGGTAATTGTCCTAGACATAGGCACTTATATAATACATACTTTTAGTCAACAAAACTCATTTCTTTGATAGGTGCTTGTGAATTACATATATTCATAGAAATAACAAGTGAATAAAGACCCCTAGGCCTTAAATCATTCTCTTCTTTCTCTTAAAGATTTGGTGTTTGGTGCAGTTTTGTTTTATTCCTTTTAATTTGTTAATTCAATTGCAAACCACTCTCAATTTTTAATTACCTGGATAAGAATTTATGGAAATTGATTAAATTTTAGCATCCTCTCTAATAGTCAATCCCTTTGGACACGATACTCTAACTCTCATATATTACTTGTTAACCCGTGCACTTGCGAATTTTACCTAACAAGTTTTTGGCGCCATTGCCGGGGATTGACTTTAGATTTTGTGTTATTTCTTACATCTATTCACAACTCTTATTTCAAGTTTTGTTTATGTATTTTTTGTTTTTCAAGTACTTTGCTCTTATATGCGAAGAACTCAAGATGTGTCTCGATTTCCTTACGATCCTGAGATCGAGAGGACATTTCATAGATTGCTAAGAGAATAACAAGTACAAGCGCAAGCACTAAATTTGGATAACGAATCTGAGATGACGAATGAAGCAAATGCTGAAAGACCCTTGATGGAATATGTTATCCCAAGTGCGAGAAAAGTTTGTTCTAGCATTAGTAGGACAGTTGTACAAGCACAAACATTTGAGATCAAACCTGCTATTATCCAGATGGTTCAGAATAATATACAATTTGGAGATTTACCCCATGAAGTTCTTAATGCTCATCCAGCCAACTTCTTAGAGATTTGTGATACTTTCAAGCATCACAGGATGACTGATGACGCAGCTCACTTGAGGCTCTTCTCTTTTTCTTTGAGGGATAGGGTCAAAGCATGACTTCATTCCTTATCGGAGCATTCCATCACTACTTGGGAAGAGCTAGCATAGAAGTTTTTGGATTGATTTTTTCCTCCTACGAAGGCAATGAAGTACAGGAATAACATCTTGTCCTTCAGGCAATTTGAAGGAGAAACTTTGCATGAGACATGAGAGCGATTCAAGGAGTTGCTAAGAAAGTGCCCCCATCCTGGTATAGCAAAATGGATGTTGGTACACACTTTTTATAACAGCCTGACTACATCCATTTGATCTATAATCGATGCAGCAACTGGAGGAGCTCTGATGAGCAAGACGGTGAATGCAACCTATGACCTTTTGGAGGAAATGACTAACAACAACTATCAGTGGCCAGCAGAAAGGGTTACTCCCAAGAGAATAGTTGTCAGTATACATGGGGTGGATGCTCTCACTTCACTTACAGCTCAAGTGGCAGCTCTTTCCAAGAAAATTGATACCATGTGAGTAAATTCAGTAACAAGTGGAACCAATAACTCAACAGAAATTTGTGATCATTATAAGGACCTTCATTCCACTGCTAATTGTACGGCTAGCTTGGAAAGTATACAATATGCTAGTCAATTCTGTCAGCCAGGTCACAACAATGTTTTTGGTAATACTTACAACCCCAGTTGACAGAACCATCCTAATCTCTCATGGGGTGGAAATGCTCCAGGCTTTTCCTCGTCTTATCAGCATAAAGAAGCACCCCGTGTTCCTCCAAGTTTTCAACAACAGAGCCCCCTTCAAGCCCAAACTTCAACATCGATTTCAACTTCTAATTTGGAGAAGATGTTTGCTCAGTTTATGACTAGTCAACAAGATTATATGACCAAAATTGATTCAAGGTTGGCATCCCATGATGTGTTAATACAAAGACAAGTAGCTTCAATAAGGAATCTTAAGACTCAAGTGGGCCAACTTGCCTAAGCTTTAAATAACAGGCCCCCAGGGAATTTTCCAAGTGACACCATCAATAATCACTACAACAAAATTGGCCTATGACCACATTTTTTTTAAGCTACACTTTAAAAGTGTACCCTTAAGTCTTAATAGATAACACTTTTGTAAGGGTAGCCTTTTCTAAGACCTACGGCTACACTTTTTTAAGCTACATTTTAAAAGTGTACCCTTAAGTCTTAATAGGGAACATTTGTGTAAAGGTAACCTTTTCTAAGACCTATGACTGTACTTTTTTAAGCTACACTTTAAAAGTGTACCCTTAAGTTTTAATAGGGAACACTTTTATAAGAGTAACCTTTTCTAAGACTTATGATTACACTTTTTTAAGTTACACTTTAAAAATGTACCATTAAATCTCAATAGAGAACACTTTTATAAGAGTAGCATTTTTTTGAAAAATTTTAATATCAACGCCATCACCTACTTTTAATAATTATAATATGAATTTCGAGAAGGCTAGTCTGAACTGAAACCTAGAGCTTCGAGTGGAAGCCGAAAGGTCTTGAATAATCTGCACCTCCACCCTTACCCTAACCCCTTCAATGGTGAACAATCTCTACTTCTACTCTTCAATTTTGATTCCTCTCTTTCCCTCTGCTATTGGACCTTTCAATTCATTGTAAATTTTTGTATATATATATACTCTTCTAAAAAATTAAATGGTATTTGTGAAGGAAACAACACAGAAAGAACAGAGTCCGAACAACGCCTTGCTGGTCTTCTTCTAGTGACCAAGTTCTGCAAAGCCGATGACCACTCTTCCTCGTAGGGTTTACGTATTTGTCGACCCTCGCTTTCTTATTTTTTGTAATTTTAAAGTACAGCCCCGATAAGTCGAAAAAAGTTCATTGCTTTTCGATTTGTTATGCAACACATGCTTGCAAAATAGATTGTATAATATGAACTTGTGAAGGATTGATTCTGCTTCATATGCATCTTACCCAACTCAACACTATTGTGTAGAACACAATGTTCTATTTACTTAGTGCGTTTATTTATGTTTTCTATGCCTTCTTGATTACTCCAGTGGTGGAAACTGAGGATGGAACTATTTCAGTAGCTTCTGTGTTTGCTGGTCACCAGGAAGGTAATGCTTCTGCTCAGTTCAACTTTCATCTTGCACCTTTTTTTTTTGGTGTGTAGGCGTCCATGGCTGACTTATTGATACATTGAGATTTGAGGTCCTCTCTTCTTAATTATATTCTGCTGTGTTTAGGTTTGGGTTTGGTTATTTCAGAGTCTTACTTTCATCTATCATATCATTTCATTTATTAGAAGCCTGAATTTATGATTCATATTGGTAGAGATTAGGCTTGATAAGTAAATGATATATCCAATCTTTCAAAACCCAAATATGTATATGGTTTTAACTTCGAAAAGAAAAATAACAATTTGGAGTTTTTGTTTTGCCTGCTTGATATTCTACTAGCATCTTATTACTTTTCTTCTGGTGTTGTCATTGCTTAATTAGCTGTGCAAGATAGAGACCACAAATTTTTAAGAAAAGTAGTTGAAGAAGCATATAAAGGGGTAGATTGTGGAGATTGAGGCCCTTTTGGTGCTGTTATAGTTCGTAATGATGAAATAGTTGCTAGTTGTCACAACATGGTTCTGAGTAACACAGACCCAACTGCTCATGCAGAGGTGACAACAATAAGAGAGGTCATATTATAAATAGCCAAATGATTTCCTTACACGACATGAAAATGCATCTTTTCTTTTAGTAAATATCAGTGTTACATACGTGTTTTTCTGACTAAATAAGCATTCATCACTGCACAAGAGCAATATGCTCAACCCCATTTGACAATTGATTCATTGTATGCAATGCTTAATTCTTGTAAATACTTAATATAGAATCATTTGGGCAGGTTTTCCAAAAAATTCTATACAGAGAAGTCTAGTATGTGGGTGGCTATTCTAAGATTTTGACTTAAGAGATCTACTGATTAAGAATTTACAACCTTTGATTTGACATTTATGGAAGGATTCAAAGCATTAACATAATAGTCTTTGCTTCTAAATATACCACTCAAATTTCAGTCACCTCTATTAGTTTTAGCTTATTGAGTGAAATTGTTAAGCCACTCATTAAGATAATTTTTGTGGACAACATGCCTATTCTTCTCTATTCTCGCGAATATAGTACATAAAATGATCAATTTGGATTTGATAGTGGTCAAATAAGGGTTCATATGCAAGAGTGACTTCTTGCTAGAATTAGATTTACGTTCAGTTCCATCTATGCAAGAAAAAACAGAAAAGGGTTCAGCTATTGACAGTTGACACCCATTTTTGAGATCTGATACATGTCAAACATAATCAATATCTGGTATTAGCTTGACTTTGCATTATGTAGTTATTTTCTTGACCCTGCATTATTTGTGCTTCATATATAGATTAGCTATGGGTATTATACTATTATTCAAAGGATTAAATTATGGGTTGCATCTATGCCAAGTATATTTCCTCTTATGAGATATGACTTTGGAGAGGTTCTTTGTGTAGTTACTTGTTATTATTGTTTCTACATAAGAATAGGATTATAAAGTAATTTCTTTTTCTTGTTTTAAATTGCATTACCTCTTCAAAGTCTTAAAGACTGATAGTATGCTCCATATATTTTCTCATAGTCCTATGTGAATGTTACTTGACTGTTTCTCACAATAGATACATACGCATACTTTAAACAATTGATTAAAAATTATGATATTTAAGTAATATTTTTTATATCTGAAAATAAACTCAATGCACTATCCTACATTAAAATTGAGTAATAATGATCAAATTATGATATTTTATAAAATTATCCACGCGAGATGGGCATCCAGCTTCTCTCATTCTTTCTCTCCTAATTTCTTCTTGTTGAAAGTGCATTCTTCTGTAAATGAGTTGTTCAAACTTCAAAGTACTTATTAAGTTATCTTTTTCTATTTTTGGCAGTTCAATGACATGATCAATGTCCCATTCTCATCAAAAGCATTTGTTGCTGGTTCGGTGGCACTATTTTTGGACACCACATTGCACAAAGAAAGACAACCAAACTCGTAAAGACAGAGACATGCATTGGTGGTACAGATTCCGTTCATTCAAGACAGATACAACGAGTGGGGAGTTTTACGCTCTACCCTTCAATCTGAATAAGTTTTTCCCTTCTATGTGATTAGACCATGCTGTTAAAAGTTGCATGGTCAAGTCAAAGATATGCACCCTACAATATCTTGTTGCGGGTACTACATGTCATATGTAACTTAGAAATCAATTTCTTCATTTTTAGCTATAAATCAAATCAATGTAGCAATATGAATATCTTCATTTTTGCCGTAGCTTCTTTCTTTAGTTCAATTTAAATTTGTAGGACAATACTGGTGTTTTATTTGGGGATGACAATAGAACTATTTAGTAGATTTGATGTTCATCAAGAAAGTCGGATGAAGATTTTCTCATACATTGTGAACTATATATATCTTTATTTTGATTAAGAACTAATCTGGATTATGATGATGGTGACAGTTCTATTACTTTGGATTACTTGATTAATATTTTGATTAATGTGTTATTATAGATACTTGGTTAATACTTTGAACAATGTGTTAAATGTTAAAATTAGTTTATATTATTGCTTGAGATTTTATACTATATAAATGAATAGTATATATATATTGAGAAACTAAAATTTTATCAAAAAATATATAAAATAAATGGAATTAAAATAATTAAAATTATAAAAAATGAAGTATTTTTAATATTTTACCAAATTTAATTAGAAGACGTGCAACATAAAAGTAACAAATGATATTTTTACAATTGGTAAAAGTGTAGTCAGTATAAGAGGTTTGAAAAAAAAAAGTAATATTTGGGAACACTTGTAAAGTGATGCCTTAGGTGAGAGTAAACATCATTTGTTTCGTCTATAAAATGACATAAGGGAACATTTTATAAGTGTACCCATAGGGTTTGACATAAGGGAATGCTTTATAAGTGTACCCATAGAGTTTGACATAAGGGGACGTTTTGTAAGTGTTGCCATAGACTTTGACATAAGGGAACACTTTATAAGCGTACCCATAGGGTGAAGGAGAAAGCGTTGCCTTTGATGCAAAAAAAGCGTAGCCTTAGATAATAGGCCACGCTCGAATAGGCCACCACTCTAAAAGTGTTACTTTAGGGCCAAAAAGTGTAGCCTTTATCAAAGGCAACACTTCAGTGTGCTTTAGAGTACACTTTTGAAGGGTTGCCCTAGGCCAATTTTGTTGTAGTGTCCTAAGGGTACGTCTAATGGGTATTACAAAGTTATATCATTGCGGAGTGGGAATGAGATAAAAGGTAATCCAAAGACTAAATTACTTGAAGATGAGGATGAAGTGGCACAAGATAAAGATGTTATGAGCAAGGAGGTTGAGAAAAATGAGGAAATTGTTAGGGATAGGGTTGAAGACAATAAGAATGAGGACAAGCCCATGACACCACCTCTATCTTTCCCCAACCGGCTAGCAAAGCAAAAGCTTGATGCTCAATTTTAAAAATTCTTGGAGATTTTCAAGAAACTTCACATCAACAACATACCATTTGCTGAGGCTTTGGAATAAATGTCGAGTTATATGAAGTTCATGAAGGACATCTTATCCAAGAAGAGAAAATTGAGGGATTATGAGACTGTAGCTCTCACAGAGAAGTGTAATGCAATCTTGCAAAACAAGCTACCTCCCAAATTGAAAGACTGAGGGAGCTTCACCATTCCATGCACAATCAAGAGCCAATTCTTTGGAAAAGCCTTGTGTAATTGAGGGGCAAGCATAAACTTAATGCCTCTATCCATCTTCCAAAGGCTAGGTTTGGGGGAAGCGAAGCCGACTTCAGTTACCTTGCAACTAGCTGATCGTTCTGTCACGTACCCTAAAGTGGTCATAGAAGATGTATTGGTTAAGGAGGACAAGTTCATCTTTCCATTGGATTTTATCTTTCTAGACATGGAAGAGGATCGCAATGTGCCATTGATTCTTGGGAGACCCTTTCTAGCCACGGGTAAGACAATGGTCGATGTCCAAAAAGGTGAGCTCACAATGCAGGTCAATGAGGAAAAGGTAACTTTTAACATTTACAAATCTATAAAATTTTTCAATGATCATGAAGAATGTTCTTAGCTAGGTATGATTAATCAAGTAGCCAATACTACATTCCATACTAATTTTACTGATGATCCCCTTACTTTATCATTAACATCCATACATGAGCATGTAGATAGAGATGATGTGATGAAATGTATTAAACTGCTTGACTCGTCTGCTAAGTTTTACAGGAAACCAGGTTTTGAACCGTTGAACATACCTTCTGATAAGCTCAGTCTCTAGCCTTCAGTCATAGTCCCACCCAAGTTGGAGCTCAAGCCACTGCCTGATCATTTGAGGTATTCATACTTAGGGGAGGTGTCCACATTGCCAATTATCATTTCCTCATATTTGTCAGAGGAGTAAGAATCTAAGTTGCTCAGAGTGCTCAGGGAGTATAAACAGGCCTTAGGGTGGATTATTGCAAACATCAGAGGTATTAGTCCCACCATCTGCATGCACAAAATACTATTAGAAGCTGATCACAAACTAACCATTGAATATCAATGGCGTCTCAATCCCATCATGAAGGACGTTGTCAAGAAGATTATCAAGTGGCTGGATGTGGGTATCATATACCCTATTTCTGACAGTAAATGGGTAAGCCCAGTTCAATGCGTGCCTAAAAAAGCTGCAATGACAGTGGTAGCCAATGAGAATAATGACTTAATTCCCACCAGGACTATCACTGGATGACGCATATGCATGGATTACAGGAAGCTTAACACTGCAACCCGAAAGGATCATTTTCCATTACCATTTATTAATCAGATGTTAGATAGGTTGGCAGATCGTGAGTTTTACTGTTTCTTGGATGGGTACTCGGGTTACAATCAGATTACAATTGCCCCGGATGATCAAGAGAAAATAACATTCACCTGCCCATATGGTACTTATGCTTTTAGAAGAATGTCATTTGGGTTGTGCAATGCCCCAACTACTTGTTAGATATATATGATGGTCATTTTCACTGATATGGTGGAGAACTGCTTGGAGATATTCATGGACGACTTCTCTATTTTTGGTGATTCCTTTGATAGGTGTCTTCAGAACTTGGTCCTAGTGTTGCAAAGGTGCAAGGAAACCAATTTGGTGCTTAATTGGGAGAAATGTCATTTTATAGTCCAAGAGGGAATAATCCTTGGCCATAGAGTGTCACCTAAAGGAATGGAGGTGAACCCAACTAAGATTGAAGTGATTGAGAAACTTCCACCACCAATTTCAGTAAAGGGAGTTTGAAGTTTCCTTGGGCATGCTGGATTCTACCGGCGGTTCATCAAAGACTTTTCCAAGCTTGCTAAACCACTGTGTAACTTGCTGGAGAAGGATGTGACATTCAAGTTTGATGAATCCTGTATAGAAGCCTTTGTGGAATTGAAGAAGAGGCTTGTCTCAGCACCCATTATCACTACTCCAGATTGGACCCTACCTTTTGAGCTCATGTGTGACGCTAGTGACTATGCAATTGGAGCAGTATTGAGCCAAAGGAAAAACAAAATCTTTCATTCTATCTATTATACAAGCCAGACACTCAATGATGCTCAGTTGAACTACACCACCACTGAGAAGGAGCTCCTTGCAGTTGTCTTTACTTTTGACAAATTCAGGACATATTTGGTTGGCATTAAAGTCATTGTCTTTAAAGATCACTCAGCTATCAAGTATCTAGTGAGCAAAAAGGATGCCAAGCCAAGGTTAATTCGTTGGGTTTTATTACTACAAGAGTTCGACTTTGAAATTAGAGATCGAAAGGGTGCTGAGAATCAGGCGGCTGACCATCTTTCTAGGTTGGAGACTGAGAAGTATTAACAGGACCCAACCTTGATTTATGAGGCATTCCCAGATGAACAATTATTTATTGTGTTTGCTAGTTCAGATCCTTGGTATGTTGACTTTGCTAACTACATTGTGAGTGGATTGGTGCCATCTGAACTATCTTATCATCAGAAAAAGAAATTCTTTCATGATGTCAGATTTTATATTTAGGATGAGTCGTTTCTATTTAAGCAGTGTGCTGATCAGGTGCTTAGAAGGTGTATTCCTATGGAGGAAACTATTGCTATACTTGAGCATTGTCATGCTTCACCATATGGAGGTGACTATGAGGGTGAACGAACATCAGCTAAGGTGTTGCAATTAGGTTTCTATTGGCCTTCTTTGTTTCAGAATTCTCACTTCTTTGTAGCTAAGTGTGATCGATGTCAATGAACCGGTAACATCTTAAGGAGGAATGAGATGCCCTTGAACTCTATTTTGGAAGTAGAAATCTTTGATATGTGAGGCATTGACTTTATGGGGTCATTTGTATCATCTTTTGGCAACCTTTACATTCTTGTAGCGGTGGATTATGTGTCAAAATGAGTGGAAGCTTGTGCCTTACCTACTAGTGACTCCAAGGTGGTCCTAGTTTTTTTTTCTGAAAAAGAACATTTTCATAAGGTTTGGCACCCCTCGAGCTATTATTAGGGATGGGGGATCTCATTTCTGCAACAAGTACTTTGCTGCGTTACTTGCTAAATATGGGGTGACACATAGGGTAGTCACAACCTTCCATCCATAATCAAGTGGCCAAGCAGATGTTTCTAATAGAGAGTTGAAGCGGATTCTGGAGAAAACCGTGAGCCCTTCTAGGAAGGATTGGTCGAAGAAGATGGATGACGCTCTTTGGGCATATCGCACTGCTTATAAAACCCTCTTGGTATGTCCCCATATAAACTGATTTTTGGAAAGGCTTGCCACCTTCCTGTTGAGCTTAATCACCATGCTTACTGGGTCATCAAGAGATTGAATTGGGATTCTAAAGCTTGTGGGGAGAAATGATTGTTACAACTCAATGCACTTGAGAAATTCCGTCTATAAGCATATGAAAATGCTAAGATACACAAGGATAAGGTGAAGAAGTGGCATGACAATCATATTATTCCAAGAAGCTTTGCACCAGGACAGAAGGTTCTCTTATTTAACTCAAGGTTGAAACTATTTTTGGGCAAGCTCAAATCTAGGTGGTCAGGACCATTTTTATTGTAGAAGTGTTTCCTCATGGTGCCATAACCCTAGAAGACCCAGTGTTAAAGTCAGCCTTTAAGGTCAATGGCCAACGACTTAAACTTTACTTAGGTGGTGAGGTGGAGAGGCACAAATCCTCACTCACCCTTGCTCCTCCATCTTGAAAGTCAGCAAAGTCCAGCCACGACTATAAATAAGGCGCTTGTTGGGAGGCAACTCAATTTCTTAACCCTATCTCTTAGATTAGGACACTTTTATGCATGGTTTCAAATTTTGTTTCATGTTTTGAATTTGTTTTTTATTATTTCATAGTCTTTGTTTCTCAAATTGATGCCTTGCTAGTGTTCATATTGTAGATAATGTTTCTTAGTTATTTGAGTGAAGGAAAGGGGTTTTGGATGCATGAAAAATGGGTCATAGGGCTGATTCGGTTTAGTCTAGAAGTGCAGAAAGCCACGCCTTGGCGTGGATTTTCCACACCTAGACGTGGAGATCTCAGCCTTATCAGGTGAAAATTTCCAGAGACAACCGCGCCTAGGCGTGTATTTATCACGCCTAGGCGTTAGGGGTGGAAATAGGCCAGGCTACCTGTCAAGGGCTTGTGGCCTGTCCTGTCTGAGGCCTGGCTTGGCCTAGCCTGTCTACTAAATAAGTCAGGTCAATGCTTTTTTAAAAGTCTGTTTAATTAAACAGGCCTCAGGCCTTTTAACAAGCCTTTTACGCTGACAGGTCGATCTGTTTAATTATATATTATATAATATATATTATTATTATAATTATTAATTTATTATAATATATTAATATTTTTTATTAAATTTTAATGAAAAAAAAAAGTAAAACCAAGTTAGTAATAGTATCTCAAATTCTCAATTCTTAGAATCTGCTGCCATCGTTCGTGCGCCGTCCTATACTCCTACCCTATTCCAGAGACAAGACCACTCTCTAGCAGAGCCAAAGCCACCACTCCACGTCCTCCACCCCTCGACGCTGCTACTCCACCGACTACCGTCCAACCCGTGGAGCCAGGAGAGTATGTTGTTCGTGAGAGTGAACCTGATGATGGTCTTTACTTCATATAGGAAGGAGATGAGTGCTTATTTTTCATGTTATATTTCAGAATTGAAAGATGATAGATGTGCAAGTGTTAGAGAAACGAAGGCAGTATACAAGGGTCATTGGATTGCTTGTAGATGTAGAGGCAAATTTAATGACGGAGAAAATGGTAGCAAAAATTTTGTTTATTTTGAATTATTCTTTGAAACATGACAGTTTTGTGCTGAACGTTCAGTTTTGTGGCTTGTAGGCTGAGGTTGTTGGATCTGTCAGTGCTGATGATCAAAATCATCTATAGTTTCAATTGAAAAGATATGACTATTTTGGTTTTGGTAATAAACTATTCCTCCGCAGTGATGCTTCAAAACTGCATTCTTAACTGCATTCTTTTGTTTAAGTGTTTTCCTTTCATCCCATAAGCTATAGGCTTGTCAGGTAGTTTGTGACCTTGTGTCACCATGATTTGGTTATTCTTAATTGTATTCTTCTGCTCCATTGGAAATATATCAATTAGTTCAAATTTCTATAATCACACAAACCATATTTTACTGCTTTAAAAGGCATAGGTCTTGTTCGATATTTTTGCAAATAAACTTTTTGTTTGGTGTTTTCTTGTTTCATTAAAGACATGAAAAATATTACCTTAAATTGCTACATTACTATAATTGTTGCATTACCTTAAATTTCACATGGTCCTTTTTTTTCTTAAGTTTTCTTAATTTGATTGTTGTTAAATTATTATATGCTCTAATAACAATTTATTTTTTTATTTTAATGGTGTATGAACATGAAGAGATCACCTTAAAGATTTGAACTTCTTTACTGGTTATTGTACCTTTATCGCTACATTTTGGGAGGTATTGTTGTTATTTTGTGTTATTTGTATTATTATTGGATATCTATTGTGGACTTGTGTTGTGGTACTACTTGTTGGATAATTTGAGGCCTGAGGCCTTTTAAATTTGTGTCATGGTCTTGTTTTAATGTTAGTAATTTGAGGCTTGAGGCCTTTTGGATTTATCTAATTATATTGTTATGTTGTTGGATAATTTGAGGCTTGAGGCCTTTTAGATTTGTGTCATGATCTTGTTTTAATGTTAGTAATTTGATGCTTGAGGACTTTTGGATTTATCTAATTAAATTGATATATTGTTGGATAATTTAAGGCTTGAGGCCGGTTATTTTTGTTATAATTTTGTATTGTTGAATAATTAGGCTTGTTAGACTTATGTTATTGAATTAGAATATTAGATTTTTAATGTAATACTTTAAAAATCATATACTTGTTGGCCTATTTAAAGGCCTAGGCTTGTTGGCCTATTTCGAGGCTTAGGTCTGTTAGTCTATTTAAAGGTAGGTTTGTTAGCCTATTTAAAGACCTTTTTGCAAAGAAGACCTTTAAATAGGCTTACAGGTCAGGTTAGGCTTTTAAAAAGGTCAGGTCAGGCCTTGAAAATCGGCCTATTATAGGCTAACAGGTCAGGTTTAACCTTTATATTTATGATACAGGACAAACCTGTTTAAGGCAAAGCCTGGCCTGACTTGGCATGTTCCCACCCTTACTAGGCATGGAGGTCTTTGTCTCAACAGGGAAATTTTGCTGCACGTGTCACGCCTAGGCATGAATATACTACGCCTAGGCATGAGTTTTCTAAAAAAAAACTTAAAAAAATTAAAAAAATAAATGTTGCGCCTAGGCGTGAAATTACCACGCCTAGGCGTGATGGGTCTGTTGCTGCACAAAACACAACAACCCTTTCTTTTCTTTCTAATCTCCTTTCCTAATCCCTAAATCCTTAAAGTCATTCCCCACTTTGTACACAGAGCAGTTCTCCCTCATCTCTTCTTTCCTCGACAAGTCTTCCCCTCATCCTCACCCAATCACTACCGTAGCCCACCTTCCTCTCACCCGCCATAACTTCTTCTTCCCCCACCCAACTCCTCCACCGTACTCACCATACATTCTTCTTATTCTTCCCCACCATTGGCAACTCATTCCAAGATCACCCATTAACCACTAGTTCTTCCCCTCTTCACCGTGGTCCATCCTCCTCCCACCCCAATACCCCATTCTCCAACTTCACCTCCACGACCACAAACCACCATTCATTCCATCCCACCATATGTCAAACACCACTCCAACCACCATATTCCACCTACCCATGCCCATTTCCCAGTTTTTTTTTGTTTTTGTTTTTGTTTTGTGTTTTGTCTTCTCTGTTACGTGGCTTTTGTGTGCCTTATGCAATTTGTTGCTTCGTCTAAGGTCAATACACTTTTCTCTCCATTTCTCTACAGTTACATTTGGTTATGATGTGCCCTGATTAAATTGTGAGTCAATTGCATGCGCTAAGATTTAACTGGGTTATGTTGTGCTTAATTTGGTGGTGTTGTGGTTAATTTGGTTATGCTATACTTTGTTTCCATGAGTGACAAATTGTACATACTTAGAACACTTTATAATTGCTTATCAATTGTCAATTTGTCTAAGTGCTTATTAAATTGGTTGTTGGTTAATTGCCCAATTCTAATTCCTGTTTTTATTAATCATGTACCTATTGATAGTTGCCAATTTCTATTGATATACTGCTTGAGATCTGGATTAATTTTGAGTCATCATATTGATTTGTTTGAAGGGTCTATTGCCATGTTTTTGGGGTTTGGGTTGTGATTTGATTGATTTTGAACTGGTTAAGCTGTGATTTGATTAATTTTTGAATCATTTGGGCTGTGTTAATTGGTCTGGTTGGGTTGTGCTTTCGTTGCTTTTTGAATTGACTAGGTTGTGACTTGATTATGCTAAACTGTGAATTAGCAATGCTTGGTTTAAGGTTGCACCATGTTGCATGCTAGGATTTAATACATCTAAGTTGTGACTGTTGCTTGACTAAGATTTAGTTAACCTTATAGCTTAGTTGGGTAGTGACTAGGTTTGACTAAGAGTTGGCTAAACTATGGATTAACATTGATTGGTTTGGAATTGTACCCTCTGCATATCTAGGTTGTGTCTGCTGCATGACTAGTATTTAGTGGCAGTATTGTTTGATTGTTGATTTAGGTGAGTTTGAACTAAATAAGTTGTATGAGTTGACCTTTGTGATTGATTAGGTTGCCTGATTGCATTGCAAACTGTTCTTATAGGGTTTGGCTGATTACATTAATTGCTTGACTACTGTTTAATGGTAATTATTAGGCCTTGTTTCTTTTCAGGTATCCTCCAATAATGTCAAAGCGTCAGCGCAAAACTGTTGAAGCTGGGCCAAGCCATGCTGATGACACACATGAGATCCCGATCTTTGACCCAGCCTTCTTCACATCTCAGATTGCCTTTGACTACTTTTGGTTGTATCTGCGCAAGATCAACATCATTCCAGAGAGGGAGTTCCATAGTATCAATGTGGGGTGCTTTCTAACTATTTCTGATGCCAATGAAGCACTCCACTGGCAGACTTTTGCAGAGCATCCCACTGAGGAGCCAGTGGCTGCCGTGGTTAAAGAGTTTTATGCCAATGCTCATGCTGAGAAACGCTTTGCTACAATTACCAGAGTCAGAAGGAATGTGGTTGACTACTCTGTGGAGCACATTCGCCAGGTTATGGACCTAGGCCCTCCTTCACTCCATTGTGCTTACCAGACACTACAGTTACCTGAAGAGGAAGGAGGAACCCCGTTTAGCATAGTCATGGACAATATCTGCAATCCTGACTTCCCTATTCAGGTTCAGAGCAACTCAGATCATTCCATCAGATTCATTAAATAGGAGAGTTTGCGCCATGAGCTGCGCCCGTGGAACCATTTTGTTTGTTCCTATTTGCTTCCCACTAAGCATAGGTCCGAAATCTATCCCGAGCAGGCCTATATGTTGTATACGATCTATAACCTGCAATAAGTGGATACAACTCAGATACTCAATGATCATATCAGGCTTTGCATCACTACAAAGCTTAAATATCTATTTTTTCCTTTCCTCATCTGTCTGCTCTGTGAGAGAGCTCACATCACATGGAAAGAAACTGAGGCACGCGTGAAGCTGAAGACTCCTATGACGGAGAGAGCAGTTCAGACCATCATGACTGCCCAAGAGAAATGCAGGTAAGCCCCAGCCCAACCTCCAGCTACATATCTCAAGCCTGCTCCTGCACCAGCTCCACAGCCTGCTCCTGTACCAGCCCCACAACTTGCTCCAGTATTTGATGCTGCTTGGGCTGCTTCTGTTGATCAGCGCCTGGACCAGCAGCAGGCGATGTTGGCTGCGATCTATCAGAGCATTTACTAGATGACATTGGGTCAAGGATTGGCACCATTTGCAGCTCCACCGGTTGTAGCTTCACCTTCTCCTCCACCTCGACCACCTGTTGATGATACAGAGATATGGGCCGAGGGAGATGACTTATTTGATGAGGATGACTTATTTTGAGGCACCGAGGCCTATTGCTTTCATGCTCTTTTCTGGTTTATTTTTATAGTTTTATTTTCAATTCATTGTATGTACTTTATTTGATACTTTATTTCTTTTGTATACAGTGGGACACTGCATGACTTAGGATTGGGGGAAATTATGATCTTTTTGTGATTGCTTACTGAGTCGTGGTTTAGGATATATATATTGACTTCCTTATCTTTCCTTTGTTTTTGCTTTGAAGTTAGAACAATTTATTTCGTTCAAGCTTTAAATTTTAGTTGTTAATTGTAACGCCCCCTTTCCTCTTTGGAAGGAGGAGGACGTCACAACTTTACGAATCCAAAATCAATCAATTAAAGTGGAATATGAAACAAACTCAACCCAAGTTCTAAGTGATTATTAAAACCATAATATTTGATGTAAAATATTCTTTTACTTGCGGATAACAGATCAAACAAAACAGATAGATCATAAAACATCATAGATAAGTATATATATATATTGCATATACATAAACTTTCATATCAACTGGTTTGTATGGATCATATACATATCTGTACCCCTAAAATACTTACAAAAAGAAAGGCACTCAAAATACATACGCGCACTAAAAAATGTACATATGATCAGGAAAGACTAACTAGTAAAAAGACACGATCAGCCTAAGTCCTACATGTCTAAACCTTAGGGTCCTCAGAGGGATCCTCTTCTGATTCCTCAGAAGATATGACCACAGTAAGATGCACACCCTAATGGACAGGCGTCCGCCCAGTGGACACTACGCTATCCTCATGAAGAGTATAGTGGAAGTTACTCCACCATTCTCGGATAAGTATGTTAAATACTAACTGAACAGATACAGAAAAAGACAAAATAGGGGGACGATGAAGATCCCCACGAAAAGTCAATGTTAGCTCCCCAGTGTAGGTAACCCTCTCGTTAGCCAAGTTGATTGTCCAAGCATCTGCTCCACCAAGAAAGTACACGCGAACGAAACCAAGGATACGTGTCCTCGAAGCCATCGTGGATTGACAAGTCGATACAGATCAGAAAGGCGGTAGATCCTCCTCGCCTTCTTCCCTGTCTTTACTCAGTAACAACAAAATGTAATATAATACAACTGAGAGGTGAGAAATCCAACATCATTACCAACAGGCAGTAAAGAGACAATACGAGTAGCAAGAACTATCCAAATACAACATTTAGCAATTACAAATATTAAACAGCAAGAAAATATAATAGAAATTTGACAGTTAAATAATTCATTTAAGCATCAGATAATTCAACCTTATGAGTATGTCATGAGGGTATGCAACTGACTATGCATGTAGACAATGTACTCAATTCCTACTCCATTGAGCTAGACAAATATTTTGGAAAGAATGATTGGGAGACATGTCTGTATCTCGCCAGCCTGAAATCAAGTGCTTTTCAATTAAATCAATATGTTTGCGCAGTAGGGCTTTATACAAGACATTCTGCACCAGATCCTGATTAGGGTGAGTGTCTCTGTCCGGATCGTTGGTGTGTTTGCATTGGTCTGATCCACGGCACAGGAGAGCTACCAGCTAGCCATTGTAAAAAACCCACACCCCGACGCCCCCAAAGTCAATAAAGACAGACACTATGCCCATCGCACCCGCATGAAGGTGTAATTCAACTCATAGGCCCATACAGCCTTAACAACAGTCCACATGACTTTACAAAGTATGATGAATGCCATAATGCACACATACATACATAATCAACAATGTCATGAAATTCATAATCATATACCATCATAGGTCATAATAACCATTAACAGATCATGGTTCCATTTACAGGTGCGATAATAGAATTATCGTTCACTCTTAATTACACAGACGTCCATTATCAGTTCATTATAAGAATTACCGTAATAAGCTCTCTTGCTTTCTTTCATTAATACTCATTTCTCTAGTTCGATTAGTGCTTATCTTTATTATTAATAAAGTTTATTTAATTAAAAGTCTTATGATTCTCAAACCTCACTTACACTCATTTTCTTTCAAAGACCAAAGTCCATCATAATTTTATGTTAAGGTTCTACTTCTTTTATTTTTTCCATCTTATAAATTCCCAATTTATTATCTAGTCACTTAGCTATTCAAGTTTCACTTTTATTACAAATTTTTCTCTTGATTACCCTAAATGGCCGTGAGCCCTAAGTTCATGGGACTCAATATTTATCTTCTTAATCCTTTGCTTTAATTCCTCAATCAATTCATTTTCCACTTAAACTTCTAAGTTCCCATTTACCACCAATTTAGTCACATTTTTCTTAGTTTTCCTCCTCTTAGCCGTGACCTCACCTAAGGTCTCAAGGCTCCAAAATTTCTATTTTTTCATCAATCAGTTCATCAAGTTCTATGTTTATACAAAGATTTCATTTTGGTTCGCCATTTAAGGCCATAAGGCCCTGAGCTTCACCTCCAAAGGACAAAGTGTTCTTTATCATCCATACATAAATCCAACCATACAATAATCACAATCCATCTACAACACAAAATATCACAACATTAACAATAACACCATACAAATCACATAGTTAAAAATCATTGAAAAATAACCAATCAAGAGGAGAAACCCACACATACATTCTCTATTTTCAACACATAAATTCGTCCCTCACCACCATCAGTGGTTAATGAGGATGTTCTCCTTATTACCAAAGAAAATGACAAGAAAAATGTCTCCTTGTTGGTCCTTGAAGATTTCAGCCAAGCACTCCAAAAACCCTAGAAATTTCATCTCACAAAATCAACATTCTAAGTTTGAAAAAGAGTGAATCAATGGTCATAAAGAGGACCATGAACACAAAAATGAGGAGAAAAAATGAAGATCAAGACTTTACCTCAAAAGCTTCAAATCTAGAGCTTGAAGAAAAATGAGGAAGATGGAAGCTTTAGGAGATGACTCCAACTAGAAAGTGGTTTAGAATGTAGTGGAGTTTAAGAAAATGTGATTGGAAGAAATTTTTGCAAACAAGGAGGGTGGCAATGGTGGTGTAGCCATGAGGTAGGAGGAGAAGAAGAGAGAAGAGTGAAGAGAAAATGGAAGAAGAGAAAGGTAAAGAGAGAAAGTGATAGTAAAGTTTGAATTAAAATGAAGTTTGACTTAAGTGAAAATTGAAAACTTTTGGTTGCATTTTTTGGGCTTCATTGTCATGGCCTTCACAAAAAGAGAGAGGGAAATTTGGCTTCTCTAACAAGCCAATAAGAAAGTATAAGGAAGTTTCCTCCAAAGCTTCTCCAAGAAGCCAAACTTTAACTTTTTGAAAAGTCAAAAGTGATGTCATCAAATGAGGTCATCTTGTGATGTCATTAAAGTGTTCTCTAAAAGATGACTAACACTCTACTAAAACTATTATCCAATGGACACAAGTTATAGATAACAAAACTTGTATTTATTGTCCAATAGATAATAAAGCGTACCACGATTTTATTTATCAGATAAAATCTCGAAAAACAAACTTCGTAAACTGTGCTTGGCCTCGGATTTAGTAAGATCCTCCGTTGACGTTTCCACAGTCCAAGATTTTCCAGCCGCAAGAAAATATTTCATTTTTCCGGCTTCACTCAGCGTGTATACAAATCGAGAAAAATATTAAAATAATCAAGTAACTCAAATAATTTCAGAAAAATTCTTAAAAATCACAAATATTATAAAACGAATATTTATCATAAAATAAATAATTTTCGGGGTGTTACAGAGATGGGTGCCGAGGGAGATAACTTATTTGATGAGGATGACTTGTTTTGAGGCACCGGGGCCTATTGCTTTCATGCTCTTTTCTCTTTATTTTTATATTTTTATTTTTAGTTCATTGTATGTACTTTATTGGATACTTTATTTCTTTTGTATACATTGGGACACTGCATGACTTAAGTTGGGGGGGAATTATGATCTTTTTGTGATTGCTTGTTGAGTCGTGGTTTTGGATATATATATTGACTTCTTTATCTTTCCTTTGCTTTTGCATTGAAGTTAGAACAATTTATTTTGTTGAAGCTTTAAATTTTAGTTGTTAATAAATTTTGTTATGATAGTTTAGTCTGGTTTTGTTTTTCCAAATTTCGAATCTAATTGAGCTTGATTAGGACTAGTGGGCTGCCTGAAATATGCACTGAATTGATGAGTGTGTTGTGAGGCAAGTTGAACTTGTGCATGCTAGAATTTTGATTTGAGTATCCGATGATTATGTGGATCAAAGCTATGCCTCATTGCTTAGGAAAGCACTCGTAAATATTCAAATTTTGTGCTTACACTTATTGCTATAATTGTGCACGAGTGTATTTTCATATTGCATGTGTGGTGGATTTTGGAATATGAATGAAATGTATGATTGGAGAAAATTTATGAAATGCATGTGTATAGTCAATTTTGCATCTTAGAGGCTTGTCTGATTCCCTTTTGAGGTAAAATCTTAGGCAATGCATTTTTGAGGAAATGACTAGGGCACTTGTTTGGACCGATTGAGCTTTTCAAGCCAACCTTAATTGAATGATATCCCTAGTACCTCTTTGAAGCCTAGTGTGTGTGTGACCTGATTTTTCCTTTTTTAAACCTAAATTCTCCACCCCGTTCACCCATACTTGTGGAAAAAAAATATGTTACCTTCATTACATGTCCCTTGTTGAACACATGGTTAGGCATTTTTGTTGAGTTGAGCCAAATCATTTTGCATGGTACTAGGAAACTAGGATCAATTAGGAACCAACCCTAATTCAAAATCAATAAAAAAAAAAGAAAAGAATAGAAAAATAGGCTATACAAAGCTTCCCGAAGAAAATAGTCATGTACCCTTGTTCATAATCTTCAAGGGGTGGTTCTTCATTTTTTATTCCTTTTGTGCAATTCAATGGAATATCATGTGTTTATATATATAAAAAGAAAAATATATATATATATATATATATATATATATATATATATATATATATATATATATATATATATAGTAAGAAAGAGGGGTGGTTCTTCATTTTTTATTCCTTTTGTGCATCTTTCATGCTTGGTTTGGTTCAATGGAAATGTGTGATCATATGTTTGATATTTGAATATAAAAAGAAAAATGTGTGGGCTGCTATACAATTGTAGCTTCCTTAAGCAGAAGAAAATAGTCATGTACCCTTGTTCAAAATCAATATATATATATATATATATAATTTGTAACAAAGAGAGGTGGTTCTTCATTTTTTATTCCTTTTTGTGCATCTTTCATGTGTGGTTTGGTTCAATGGAAATGTGTGATCATGTGTTTGATATTTGAATATAAATCCTTCCCCTTCTTTCTTAGCCATTACCCTTAGCCTCATATTACAAGCTTAAAAGACCCTTATGATCCTTGATCTTGTGTTGCCTACATTAGTGGAGAAAGGGATGAAAGACATTCTTTTGAGAGTGCATGTGCATTTTATAAATTCATCCAGCTTGCTCTTCATGATTAGGAAAGGATCTCAAACACATAAATGTGAGAAATCTTTCATGCACAAAAATGACATTCAAGGGTAATCATGATTGTTGAATTTTCTTGCATGTGTTGACCTTGTTGTGAGGTTAAAAAATGATTTCTGAGGATATGAATGATGATTAGAAGCTGGCTATGCCCTAGTTCAATTTCCTTAGATGATTTTTGAATTGGGTTTTGTTTCTTCTTCCCTTACTTGAATTGGTTTGCTTAATGACTAGCAAAACTTTAGGCTTGGGGTGTGATAACTTCTGGAAATGAAGTTATTTTACTTGAATTTGAATGAATATGAGCATGTTATCTTCAAGTTTTTAAGTCTAAAGGTTCCATTCATGCATAATGTTGATGATTTAAGCTTATGGTCTCAATTGATTAAGAATCAAATGTTTAATGATTTTATTTAGGGATTTGAATTGATCATGGTCTGATGGACTTTGATATTGTTTTGAAGCAGATATTCAAGATGAAAAGGCCTTGGAAGAGATAAGGAAGTAAAGAGGAGCTCAAATGGGGAATGATGCAAGAGAGAAGGAATGGTTGTCAACCCACGCCTAGGCGTGACCAACCCACGCCTAGGCGTGACAAATCCACGCCTAAGCGTGGCCTTATCAGTTTTGCTGGAATTTCAGGCAGAGACATTCACGCCTAGGCGTGGTCAGCAGCGGCAAAACACGTGATTCATAACCACACCTAGGCGTGGAAAAAATCCTGGCACACGAGATTAGCCCTTATTATCTGATTTTTGAAGGAAAAAATTGAATCTTCAGTTTTGAACCAAGTACGGGATCCAGAGAGCAAGAGGAGGAGAAATTCATTGAGATTGGAGGTGATTCAAGAGAGAACCAAGATCAAGGAAGGATGATCAAGTTTAGAATCTCTCCACTTTTGTTCTTTCGTTCTCTTTTCCCTCTTGATTTGTAACTTGATGGATTTTGTGATTTCATTTATTTTCTCCTCTTTCATGATGTGCAACTAAACTCTAATCTAGGGATTCTCTAGGATCTTGCTATGGATTTTAATATTTTGTAAATTATTGAGTTTCTATCAATGAAATTGGTTTTGCTCTTTCATACTCATGCTTAATGCTTGTTATTATTTTGCCATTAATTGAATGATTTTAGTATTCCAATTGAACTAGAAATAGGGAATTGTGAATATGGACATGGTATGGTTGATGTATGTTCAATTACATTCAATTAGTTTAGGTGTGTTGATTAACTAAAGGGATGAACACATACCATTTGGTCATGCATGACAGGTGTTTGATAATTGGTCTCAATGAGTGATTCTTATGCTAACTCACATGGATACATAGTAGATTAGATAGGTTTCATATGGGTAACTGTCCTAGACATAGGCTCTTATCTAATGCATACTTTTAACCAACAAAACTCAATTCTTTGATAGGTGCTTGTGAATTATATATATTCATAGAAATAGCAAGTGAATAGAGACCCCTAGGCCTTAAATCATTCTCTTCTTTCTCTTAAAGATTTGGTGTTTGTGCAATTTTGTTTTATTCCTTTTAATTTATTAATTCAATTGCAAACCACTCTCAATTTTTAATTGCTTGGATAAGAATTTGTGAAAATTGATTAAATTTTAGCATCCTCTCTAACAGTCAATCCATTGGGACACAATACTCTAACTCTCATATATTACTTGTTGACTTGTGCACTTATGAATTTTGCCTAACACAACACCATAAGTTCCAGTCCATAACCATGATAATCTTAATTTAACCACAAATGCATTCCATTGCCATCTATGAATTAGTAACAAAATCATAGTTCATTTCTCTTCACAAGTGTGCATGAGATAACCTAATAATTCAAGCATTCATTTCTATCAATCATAAACAAGGCTGAAAAGTAAGAAAATTGAAAGCACAACTAGTTCCATATATCAAGGTGAAGAGCAAAAACTTCGAGGGACAAGGCATTTATAGCATTGTCAACACTTTCAGAACAAAGAAAACAAATGGCAACCATCATGAAAATCAATTACCAAGTATACAGATATGAATCCATGTAGAGTTAATTTAATAAAAATGTTTAATACATCGACGAAACTAAAAGAATCTAATGGCAATGTATGTATGAGGCAGACATAAAAATAAAATATAGTTAATGTGCAGTAAAATCAAGTCGCACCCAGGGCCAAATTTGAAGCCTACCGACTCAGTAAGTGCATGATGTAAGGGTGAATGGATGGTTGGTACCTTAACGATGATGCGAGGCTTGTAGCTTTTGCTGGCACCCCCTACAAGATCAAAGAGAAGAGGGTGAAAAATAGCACGAAAAGCAAGAAGAAGCAGAAGTACAATTGACTGTTGTGGGCGGAGTCATGAATGGCATCGTTTTCATTGTTGTGACTTAGAGGGACGCCGGATCTGAGATTGACGTCACTGAGAAAGATGTGAGACTTAAGATCTGAGCTTGACGATGCTAGATCTGAGTATGAGGAGAACTCCAAGCCAAGTTCCAGTTAATTTGATTGGAAATGTGCTGAGATTTGAAGGTTTCGAAATGGTGGGAACCATTTTACCAGATTCTCACAGACGGCGCCAGATGTTCCGTCCTCTACCAGAGGGGGTGGTCACCTGAGAAACCTAAGTCAATCGTCTGACAGATCGTTGGTTGGAGATGGGGTGGAATACTCGCAAAGACACTCCGACCAATCAGTCTTGGAGTTAAGATAATGATGAAGGCATAGGTAGAGAAAAGTGAACATGCCTAACTTTGGCTACCAGGCCGATTTATATAGAGATGATGAGGACTGGCTCTTCAGACGTTCAGGCCATTTAGGATTCTGAACGTTATGTCTAGCCATTATGGTGCGCAGCCATTAACGATCGTTGATCATGATGGCGCCAAACGACCGATGACCGTTGGTGGGTCGTATTAAACACGTATTTGTCGAGTCATTACTCATTCGGGTATAGGCTAGTCGAATCTTATAGACAAGAGACTCGGACTTTCATGGGCTTGGCATTTTGAAATGGGCTTACCTAGCACATATGTTGGCCTTGTATGGTTGGTCCATCAAGGTCTACTTTGGTTGTGACATACCTATTATGTCTTAGGCTCAAACAGTCCAGATCCCAATTTAGTCACGAAGCATTGACGGCGACAGTGATAGGAGCCATTGATGGCGACTTTTTGGTTGCATCATTCCTCCGATTCCACCAATGATGACTTCTCGATGTAGATATGCTTATGAACCTCTCCAAAAGATGATTGATCTAGTAGACCTCCATCAACATAGACTCAATGACGACGAAGGAGGTTGAATATGTGTAGTGGCTAGAGTTGTGATGCCTAATGCCACCAATGGTTCGACGCGAAGGTAGATCTGGTTGTAGTGGTTGGGTACCACCACTTGTTCGACGTGTAGGTGGATCTGGTTGACCTCCATCAAGAGAGGCTCGACGACGGTGGAGCAGAGAAAGTGTGTTTTGGTGTCGTTTCCTTGGGAGCGAGGATTAGTCTTCGGGTGGTGCTTGCATGCATGGGTGTCGATAAGGGTTGATATGGGTTGAGAAGGTTGCGATGGTTGGGGTTGTTGGCGTCATGTTTGGTTTTTTGCGAGTTTTAGGTTCAGGTGGTGGCCACTGATAGTGTTGGTGTGAGTTTCGCCATCATTCACAGTGACCGGCAAATATGAAACATAATATTTTAAGTTTGTATAGACTAAGTGTATAATGACCTATTATAATAAATATTACCTATTATTAAGGTTACAAGTAGATAATATTAATTGTTGATCAATTTTTATACAAAATCTATAGTTTTCACTACATGAAGTATAAATACTCCAAAAGATTTATAGAACATGTTAAACGCCACCGTTAGCGTAATCAAGGTTCAGAAAGTTCTAACATCAAGAGAATAGGTACATGTCCTAACATGGAAGACGAATTTCACAATGCATTTTTAAGCAGGGTGTAATCGATGTGTTGTAATAGTATATAAAGGGTGATAATTAATAATGGAATTACTAAAAAAGAGAAGGTATAGCTTTTTAACTATGATTTTTTTATATTATTTTTTTTTTACTTTTTGTTATATTATTAATTATTTTTTATTTAATTATAATTATTAAAAAATATGATAAAAAATAATATAAAAATATTATTTTTCATAATTTTCTAGGTTTTGCCAATGATGAGGGTGTGTGTTCAGAAAGATGGTTTGGTGAGAAAGGAAAGGCATGATGACGAAAGGTGTGTGCGTGTAGTGGTTGGTGAGAATGTGCTCTGTTATGTTTATTTTGTAATTTGTATTTAATTTTTATATTTTTATATTAAATAGTATATATATTTATATATTTTTTTATATATTATTTAATATTATTTATTATATATTTTTTTATTATTTTTTATTTATTTATATTTTTAAAAAATATAAATAATATTTATATTTTAAAAAATATAAAATAATTATTTTTCTTTGTGGTCGATAAGCGATAGCATTAGCCACCGACGCTGGCATTAACTTCTTCTAACCTTACGTGTCGGCTATCTTCACTCCACGGTCCTCCTTATTGGTTGGCCTTTCCCCTTCCATTTTCTTTTTTCCTTTCCCCAATTGTGGCTGCTGTTGCGATGTAGTGCGTGGATCTACCATATACAGTACTGAAGCATAATAATTTTTAAATTCGAATGGGTCACCAATCATGTGATTTGTTTGCTAACAGTATTCCATCAATATGTAGAAAACTCTAGAAATAAGTTGAGCAGAAATGAACTAGTTATGCTACACTCAAATTAATTTTGCTGAACTTTACAGTTCTGTTTACGCTCAATGTAAGTTGACTTGAATTTCCTGTGAAAAGGTTTCATATGAAAATGTGGGAGATTTCTTAACAAGTACGGTCTTTTTCACGAGAAATTCTTGATTTCTTTTATATAAAGGTTTCAAATTGTGTCAAAATTTTAATTGAAATAATAGCTATCTGCATTTAAATTTTTATATATAATTAATTTAAGTTTTTTTACAATTTTATAACACTTAAATATACATTAAAAAAATTAAATACGTAGATATATTATCCAGATTAGTAGACATTAGACAATATAATTTTAGTTCTCAAAGTAGACAAACTTTCTCAACTACCGAAGTATTGAATTTATGAAAAAAGTTAAGAATATATTTTTTATTAGGTTGTATTATATATTAAAATAAATAAAAAATAATATTCAATTATCTTAAACTTTCATCCTTTTATAAATTAATATTATGAACTTTAAAATTTTTTTAATTAGTCTTTAAATTTTGATTTTTTACAAATTACTATCACGAACTTTAAAATCTTTTCAATTAATTTCGGAACTTTGACTCTTTTATAAATCACCACCAAAAATTTTAAAACTTTCTCAATTAGTCCTTAAACTTTAATTAATATCTCAATAGATCCTTCTGTTTAATTTACAAAATAGTCAAAGTTTAAGATGATTGTAACGATGATATTGTATAACAACATTTTATTCGCTTTAACATTAATTCTAAACTATTTATTAATTTATTTATTAAAATTTAATTTTAAATATATTTTATTTATTACAAAGTACATAAAAATAAATTTATTTTTAAACAAAATTTGTTTTTATTTATTTTTTAATAATAAAATATATTTATAATCAAATTTTAATAAATAAATTAATAAATAGTCCAAAATTAATATTAAAATAGATAAGATATTATACACAATATCATCGTTAATAAATAACATATCCAAATTAAATTATCTATTAATATTAATTAAATTTTAGAGATTAATTAAAAAAGTTTTAAAGTTTGTTGTAGTAATTTATAAAATGTCAAAGTTCATGAGTAATTAGAAAGATTTTAAAGTCAGTAGTGATAATTTACAAATGAATAGAAACTTATGGACTAATTAAAAAAATTTTAAAATCATGATGTTAATTTATAAAAATATCAAAATTTAAGATAATTGTATATTCTTTTTTTAAAAATAAATACTCAATCTTAATTAATATATAATTAATTTGATTAATATATAATTAATTTGATTAATATGTAATCAAATTTAATTTTATATTTTAGTATATGATATAATTTAATAAAATAAATATATTATAAAAAATGTGATAAAAAATACATTCTTATCACTCTTGTCCTTTTGGTTGCCTCACCTGGTTCAAGATTTTCTTCCCCTAGTGCGCCACTTAAATTGACATGCAGTCTCCATTTTTTTTTTAAAAAAAAAACTCCAATACCACTATGTAAGAATAACAAAATCTTTTTACATTTAGAGATATCTATAAGAACCGTCTCATTTGAAAATCCAATTTTAAAACATTTTCCCTACTGAGACAAAGATAAAAAGTTTCCTACGATAAATGCAAAAGACAAAAATTGTATCCCCTATTTTATTTTTAAAAAATTATTAAATTATTATTATTATTAATTATATCATATATATATATATATTATATTTTTTAATAATTTCTATTTATATTAATTTTATATTAATTTAAAATTAAAAAATACCATTTTATAGTAACTTATTTAATTTGTTGATATTATCAACTTAAATTAAAATTATTTATAAATTTATATATTTTTTTTAATTTTTTAAATTTTTAAAATAATATTAAGGTTTCAACAAGTCACCATCTCCCCCATAAAGAACGGAGATCGAGAATAAGAATGAGAGAAAATTAGGAGGCGGAGACAGGGAGACTGAGGAAGTACTCTCCACTACTGCTACGGGCGAATGCCAGTCCTACCACTGCATTCTCCGTCCAAGCCAAAAATTTTAATTAAGTGAAAAAAATAATGTAATTAATGATATAAAAAATAATAAGAAGGAAAAATATAATAAAAAAAATTAGAATTCTTTCACGGTGAGAGTGAGTTAGATAAGGTATTATTAGTAGGTTCATGTTTCTAATCTTTATCCTTCCCTTATTTTTATAATAAATTAACGGATGTTAATACTTGGTACATGATGCCCAACAAACCAATTAGTTGCATCGTAGACGGAGCCTTCTTCAGGGAGAAAATTTTCTTAATACAATATTTTATATAGAAAAATGTTAATTTTATGCTTTTTTAGAATGTATTATTATACATATTTTTTAAAAAAATATGATTAAATGAAAAAATTAATAAAAAAATATGTATTATTAATCGTATGAAAAAAGATATAAAAAATTATATGAGAGAAAAAAAAAATAAAAAAAATCAAAGTTAATTTATAAAATATTATGCTAAATTTTAGTATATTATGCTAAATTTTGAATAGTATTAAAATTTTATATTATTAGATTTTATATTATCTTGCTTACTAAACAGACCCTACTTAGATAACTGAAAAAGACACTTAAAGTTTGGCTTTAGTGGTAGACTAGTCTAGCTCTACCAAATAAATGCGAGAGTCCACATATCTCAACCATTATGGGGATGGGAAAGCACAAAAACAAGCATTAAAAAATCACACAGTTGGGCTGTAGTGGCTAAACTAAAGACTTTGAGAAAAAAACGCATACTCCGACTCTGGGGACTGGGAATCTTCCTCGCTTTCACATTGTATTTCTTGTCTTAAAGGGCAAAAGAGAAGGGAGTTCAGGTATAGTAGATTCCATTAAAATTCACAAATCATTCCTTCAAAAGGGAAGGAAAAGGCAGAACAAAAAAAGAAAACGCTCAAATCTTAGTGGTAAACTCTGATGGTTTTAGCTTTTTTTAAAGAGTAGATAGATAGAACAGATGTGTACAAATTGAAATTGACTTGAAATAAGAAAAGCAGTAAACGCAGTTGTCAAGCAATGAGTCCCATTAACGATAGTTGAGAGAATGAAAAATTGTTTATCTTAGTTTAAATAAAAGACTAGTGTTCAGATTTCCATTTTTCAAAAAAGAGTAGTGTATATAATAATCGGGTCAATTTTTGGAACAAAACCTTTCGTGGCCTGATCAAGTCAATTCACTATTTAGTTTAAATTGTATAAATTTAGATATTATGTATATTTAAGTGATAATATTATAAAAGTGTAAATTTAAAATTATGGTATATTTTATATAAATAAATAATATCGATATAAATATATTATTATATTATACAAAAGTCTTATTATTTATACTTAATTACAAAAATATATAAATTTTAAAATAATGTGACACCGAGTTAGGTTAGGTCAACTTGAAGTATAACTCAAACCCAATCTAAAAATACATCACGTCTAATTTTTAAAATCTAAATTCGTTCCAATTAATTTAGACTAAGACAGATTAATAGAATGAATCGAGTCTTGAATACTTTTATAATTTTTTTGTATGAACACCCCTATAATGAATCATATAAAATATACACTGTTATAATCATACACTCACTTCATACTCTGGATTTCTGAATAAGCTCCTGGGCCTCGGTCAGAAGAAGATTAGCCATAAAATCTACAAGGAAGAAGATAGGCAAGGTTCTTTGGGACTTAGGCTAGCGAAGAGGTAGATAGGCAAAAGCGTAAGGCTGGTAGGTTAGGATTTTGGGACAAAAAACAGAACATGTCTGGCTTGGGATACCATGCCCTTTAAAAAGAGGTCTTGAAAGCAACCTTTTAATCCCTGCCAATCATGAGGCCATTAAGAGTTTTAGATGTTGGACGTACGTTTCACTTGCCCATCAAGGCTCCAACATGTTAACGGTCCTCTGGCTCGACAGTAAGTTGTAGGACCATTATGGTCGTAATCAAGAGATAGGGAAATAAAACTGACCATGTTCACCATATACGACAAGACTAACCATTGACGTTGGGCTGGAAGATTCGGGTTAGCTGTTATGAGTCCTACATTGAGTAACTAAGGAAGCTCAATGTGGTACTTAAGCCATGAGACTCTTCCACCTAATAGACTAGTCTTTTGGGTTGGGCTCTCCTCATAAGCTTATGTCATAATAATTGATACTTTCATTGAGAGCTGGCCAACGCGAAGGGGGCGACCTGGAAAGGAGCAACTAGTGAGAGGGCTACATGGACCTGGAGGGTCAGAGTGAAAGCTATCCTGAGTGAGCAGCCAGAGTGGGCCATCGCTGACACCGACTTTTGAAGGGGGTGGCAATGTTATGAGTCCCACATTGAGTAACTAAAGAAGCTCAATGTAGTACTTAAGCCGTGAGGCTCTCCCACTTAATGGACTAGTCTTTTGGGTTGGGTTCTCCTTATGAGCTTAAGTCATAATAATTGACGCTTTCATTGAGAGCTGACCAACGCGGAGGGGGCGACCTAGAAAGGAGCGACCTAGGAAGGAACGACCAGGGATAGAACTACCTGCACCTGGAATGTCAAAGTGAAAGCTACCCTAAGTGGGCACCTAGAGTGGGTAGCCAGAGTGGGTCGTCGCGGACGCTGACTTTTGAAGGGGGTGGCAATGTTATGAGTCTCACATTGAGTAAGTAAGGAAACTCAATGTAGTACTTAAGTTATGAAGCTCTCTCACCTAATAGACTAGTCTTTTAGATTAAACTCCCATCATGCACTTAAGTCGTAATATTAACCCAGATCAACTCGAATTGGGTCAACTTGGTTTTTCCCTAGTTGGGTAGCGTGGAAAGGTCAAGTTCGAAACAAGTCATATTTGAGTTGGCCGAGCATATTGTGTCGTAGTTTGATCCACTTCCAGACTCCTAAAATATATATACACACACTCACTTCACGGTGAATAATAAAATGGCAATATATTCCCTATTTAAAATATATAAATATTACAAAATAAAAATGATGGATATGTTTCTTTTTTTAACGGGATACGTTAGTTTACTATGGATCCAAATAAATAATACCATAATTCTAAATGAAATGCACCTTCCGGACCCACAATTAATGTGAAAGCCACTTACCAAAAAATAATAATAATAACGTGAAAGTCATTTTTTATCAGAATTGATTATGCCCAATATAAAACCAAAACTGTGGTGGTTGCAAAGAAATTTCATGGAAAGACAATGGAAAAGTACCATTACGAGACTCAGGAATGCCAGTTACGTTGTAATTTATTGGTAATTTCTTCGTATAGGAAATGAAGTTGATGGGGACAAATAGGCTCTTTGGTTGAAGTAAAAAATAAGAAAAGAAAAGAAAATGACAAAGTAAAAACTAACAATGTATAGGAATACTGTATAAATTAGTACGTTATCAAATTTCTCCTATTTTTTAGGGATTCATTTTCATTATAACCAAGTATAATATGATTAGGATATTTTTCTTAGCAAGTTTGTCGCTAAACATTTTTCTTTGGGTCATGGTTGTTGATTGAGATGACATATGGCAAACTTGGGTTTTCAGACTATGTCCACATATGGAAGTTCGGAAATGACGGCCATCGAAGGCTATGGATCATACCAAACAAAAGCCCATAGCCCCATGATATTCCTTGACCAAATGAGTTAAAAAAAAAAAGATCAGAGATCATAAAGCGAAATTGTTGAGAGTGGGATTTGAACCCACGCCCTTTCGGACCAGAACCTTAATCTGGCGCCTTAGACCAACTCGGCCATCTCAACAATTGTTTAGTCACGTTGGTCAAAAATAATTTTATATTTTAATCAAGACCCGAAAAGTAAATTCCACTGACTTTGCTTTTGCCGTCTGCTTTGCTTTTTCAGCTTTGTCCGAAGGGAACTAGAAGGTTTCTTTTTTCTCCCCCAGTGAATAAGCACCTCAAGGAGGACCAGGCGGAAACCATGTCAAATTGTAAAAGAACATATATTTTAGTGATTTTCTAAAAAAATAATGATAGTCTTATACTTTTTTTGATAGATTGTATATATTTTTTTAAAGTCTGTAATTAAAAAAAAAATATAATAAATAATATTAAATTAAATATAAAAATATATATATTTTATTTGTGATAAAAATAACATAATTATTTCTAAAAGTTATGACCTTGTTTTGAAAGTCTGGATGTTATAAACTTGAATGACTATTTAGTTAAGGACACAGCACAAGCCCCACAACACCAGCCAAAGAGACAGTACCAGTTGACCCAAGGATCCTAGTTGACAGTGTGGTCCGCTTTTAATTATTCTCCTCCACCTGTTTTTCTTTAGGTTTTTACTGAGGGAACATTTGAAGATATTCCTTGGGCGACGTTCTAGTAATTTGAGATTCTTTGGGTCAGGTCTAGCAATAAAGAGAATTTTTTATATACTTTAAAAATATAGTACACTTATATTCCATCAATACAAAACATATAATACTGGAAATGAATTATATTATGTTGGATTAAATTTATATTATTATAGAATAAATATATGATTTAAATAGTTGAGAATGTTATTTTAATGTAAGTAAATATTTTTCTAATTAAGAATATGAAATTAACACTTTGACCAGATACAAAGAACGGTTTTGTCTGATAGGTGAATTTTTATATATGTTAATGACTAAATCTACTAATTAATTGTTTGTGGCGTGTGAAACAAAAATTTGAGTAATTTAATATGTGAACGTAAAATTTCTCATTTAGAAGGGGTGAAAATATGAGACTTTGTGCTCTTTGCCTAAATCAGTTGTTTGAAAAAAGATGGTTGATGGCAAAGGAAATAGCAATAGAAGGCAATGTTGCTTAGATTTTTCATATATTTTTCTCTAAGTGTGGTAGACACCGAGTTCAAGATAAAGACACGTGCTATAACTTCGATGGCTTATTAATCGTTTGATTCTCATCTTTACATTAACTACGGTGAATGGTATATTTTCAATTTGTTCCAAACATAAAAGGTCAAGGGGGAATGACAACCCACAATGGCATTTTTTTTTCGTTTTTAATGATAACAGGGTTAAAACTCATACAATTATTCAAACTAAACAGCAGTTTTCACAGTTGTCTAGTGCACTTGATAAAAGAAGTTCTGGAACTGATCTCCTTCAGGGATTCAATTTGACTCATTAAAATGTTCTAAGGTGGATAATATTTTCAAAAGTAAAATATGATTAATAATTATTGTTAAAAAATTGATGATTTAAATTTTCTTGAAATGTAAATATATGAATATCATATTTCTGAATTTATCACAACATATTTTCTTAATTTTAAAATTACTATTTACTCTTATTTCAACTTGCCAGTCTCATTTTAGTTTTACCAGATTTGATATTGTTCACCTGTGTTAGAAATATGCTGCCCCATATATCTCAGCCTTTCAGCCCCCTGCCAGCCCACCCGTGGGCTTAAAGGGGAAAAAATATTTATACCTATTTTTCTAGAAGATTAAATTAATTCATTTTATATCCTTTTACTTTGATGGAAGTGCTTAGGCGTGTCAAGCAGACATGTTAATCCACGAATTCATAGGATTCAACTTAACTCAATTCATAAAATGTAAGTTGAGTTGGAATAGAAAATACCCAACTTGTAGTCTGTGGGTTAAGTAATAAGTTTGGAAACGTCTAACACATATATTCAACCCACTCAAGTTTTTTCTTAAATTAAAAAAATGAAATCATTTAGTTACAGTTAAAAAATCATTTGACTACAGTTTTTAAGTGTGACTAAATGACTATTAAAAAAAAGACTCTTGTAGTGGAATGACACTATTCTATTTTGAAGCCTAACTAAAGGTAAAAGTACTCATACACATACATTATACTCATTTTCACCAATCATCATTTCGATCATTTACTTTTAAATTTTCAGTCTCTGAAATAAAAAATTCTAATCCCTAACTTCATCAATAATTGCAACGTCTTGAAAAGTAGAGAGTGAAGTCATTCCACATAGTATGTGTGATGACATTGACTTCAATTGATTATAGTAATTTGTTATTAATGAATATTGAGACCTATTAGCATAACTTAATTTAGTTTATTTCAGACTTAAATTAGTCAGATTTGTTAACTTGTTTTGCATTTAGTTGTATTTAGTTTATTTAAGACTATTATATTTATATAAAATTGATTATGTGAATTAATATTTAACTTACTATATTTATATAAGACACGTTATACATGATTAATTTTTGATTTCGTATTTTGACTTTTTTTTAAAAAAATATTTTTTAAACATATATTAGACATACGAATTTGACCTCACTCAATTCACTTTTAAACGAATTAAGTTGGATCGAGTTGAAAAAAAATATTTTATCTACCTAACTCAACTCAATTCACTAATGAACTAGTTAAATTAAAAAATATTACAAAATTCACTCAACTCACTTAATCAATACTCTTAAAAGTGCCAATAGATGTTATTCCCCACCTTAAAGACTCATATTTCATTAATCAGAAGATTGTTTTTCAATAATGAAATTAAATGAATCATTTTAGAGGGATCTACCGTGAATTAAACTTCTGGGCAAGTGGACAAAGGTTGGTATGTCTTCTTGCACACATGATGCATGACCTGCCATATGAAATCCAGGAAAACTGCAGACTGGTGAGTCAACATGACTTGTCCATTATGGTACTATCTATGGCTATGCCATTACCAATAGCAAAAATCAAATCAACACCCACTATAAACTGTTTGAGGTACGTTATTTCCATGAAAAATGCTAGCTACATATCTTTATCCCCACATCTCTCACGTCTTGGAGTATACGACAAAATTGAAGTTTAAATGTACAGAAAAAAGGCGTGAGATTAATTATAATTAAATAATAAAAATTGTAAAATAACATGTATATAAATATATGTAGGTTGTATTATTCAATTCCCATTTCCCAAGAGAATGCTGAGTTGAATTTACATTTTTAACATTTTTTCTTGTCCTTCTCAAAGATGTTTGGCTGTGATCCATCCACACTTGTTTTTATTAGGATGTCAAAATGGGTTAAATTTGATGAGTCGATCAGAATAATTCGATAAAATAGATGAGTTGAGTTAATAAAATGTCAGTTCAAAATTTATATAGTCCGAATGGGATAAACTCGAATAGGTCAGGTTAGCTCGTTCTTTTAACACTATATAAGGATAAATAGGTTAGACTGGATTAATAAAATACCAACTCGAAACTTACACGGCCTGAAAATGGTCCGACTCCGAATGAGCTAACTTGAATGGATCAGACTGAGCCGTTTTGACACTCCTAATTTTCATAACTTAGGACCTTTTTTTTTCGGGTTTGCAATCTCACCCAATACAAAGTTTCTGATATGTAATCTGTAGGGGTGTCAAAACGGGTCGGCCTAGTCTATTTGGGGTCGAGTCATTTTCGGGCCGGTCCATTCGAGACATGTAAGTTTTGAGTTGACATTTTGTTAACCTAATGCAACCCATTTAGTCTTATATAGTGTTAAAAGAGCGGGTTGGCTAGACCCATTCTAACTTAGCACATTCGGACCATATAAATTTCTTGCTAACATTTTGCTAATTCAACCCGTTCATTTTATAAGACTATTCGAACCGATTCATAAGGTTTAGTCCATCTTGATACCTCTAATAATCTTTGTTCTGGAATTTAGAGTACTTTTTTCTTTACCTTTTTTTTTTTTGCTGAGTCTATGTTCTAGTACTCACCAGCCCCATGATATGGCACACAGAGAAAGAATAAAGAACCATCATATCATGGTTCCAATCATGCATGCTAATCAGCTGTAGAATAATCCAACTCAATTCCCAAAGGAATTACTCTGCATAATAAAAATATGCCTATGCCGAATCCCAATCCGATATTGGCTTTTCTTTTAAATTCTTTATATGTTTAGAGCAAGAGACATCAACATTCAAATCTTCCATAAGAGAAGCATAATCTAGGCTTCAATCTAGCTATCAATTAATTACATGGAAACGACAAATAACAAATGAGACCCGCTAACTCGAAATTCCAATGTGGAGTACAATCAGCTTCACCAATTTCTATAACACCTTGGTGAGAAATGGAATCTACCATATTTTAGGGGCACATAGTTATTGATGAAGCACTATCAGGATAAAAAAATTCTGCTTTAGATAACACTAACAGAGAAAATGAAGGTTCATAAGCTTGCAAAGTATCACAAATGAACTTGCACATCACATGGTAAATTAGAGTTAAAATAAAATAATCAAATGGATTAGTTCATAACTTTGCTGTTGGAACACGCATATCAGAGTCGTGGATGAAGCAGAGACGAAACAAGAGAGCATTCATTATAATAATGCCAATGAAGATAAGAAGAAAGGGATCGTGTGTTTGTGTGTGTGTATATATATAGTCTGATAATAGCACTAAAAATGGGTGGCTTTGCCACTGATATAGCTTTGATTACAAGTGGGGAAGCAACTGCAGAACATTAGAATAGTTTTTTAGTGTTGGGAATTCTCAGCTTTAGGATGATATTTTTCATGCCTTAATTAACAAGACAACTCAAAAAAATATGCCAGGTGTTGAAGTTTTGGCAGAGGTAAAACATGAGGTTGGACAACAGCTGTCAGCATGTCCGAAAGGTTGACTTGTAGACACTGTCAACCACTATTACGTTGATTTTTGGAATGCGCTTTGGACTGTGCTTGGACCACTATGGCAGACAATGACTAAAGCGGTTTCACATACATCACATAGAAATATAGTAGTCTGGTCTGGTCTGGTCTCATCACACGAGCATGGAGTGTAGTATAATAAGAGAAGGGTGTTATTATTTGCATATCAAAAGTGCTACATTATTTTTACATTTTTTAATTAGAAAATAAAAATAAAAAGAAATTGCGTTAGAATTTGTATTTTTTTTATTACTAAAAAATAATATAAAAATGATGGAATAAAAATGACATGTAAATAACATTATTAACAAAGGAATGTTGACTGGGCCCGGGTTACGAGGAATTGTAATGTAACTACTGACTTCTTTAAGGAACCTTCATGTGAGTAACAGTGACCACTTTGCTTGCATGTATGCATTTATATCTACTTTCAGCAGCCTGTTTCCAACACCCAACTATCCCCTCTATGCTCTATTGTTTGCATCTTCCAAAACCCTTTTTCTCTCTCATTGAAGTGCAGAACATGAAGCTAAGTTTTCACTCTGGAGCTCTACTTTTTTGCCTTTTCTTCCTAGTTTCCTCCTCCAAACTATATGCCCGTCCACTGGCCACTGAACAAGGTAAGCAGTAGGTACCTCTCAGTTTTAATTATCTCCCAGTGGAATGTATTTCATAGAGTAGAAATTGGTTTCTTCAGAACAAAGCAGAAAACTGGACAAAGTATCAGGGGAGGACTTTGTTTTGGAGTTGGAAGGAGGCGAATCTTTGGAGGTACGAGCCATTATTTTATTGCAGGGTTCATTGCTTGTTTTCTACTCCTTCTGAGTAAGTTAAACTATCCCTTACAATTATGTTTGTCCTGGAATCTAGCCGCTGCTGGGGATTGAGGACTGCAATAGTGGAGATGAAGAATGTTTGATGAGAAGAATGACTTTAGACGCTCACCTTGACTACATCTACACCCAGCACCATAAGCCTTGAAATCAGAAATCTTCCCATTTTATACTTCAAACACTCATATCTTCTTAATTTAGCTTAGATAATCTTAGACTAGGATATCTCCTATTGTTTTTATTTTCAGTACAAAACTTGGGGCTTTGCAAAAAGCTTCTTTAAGTGTGCCATCTGTTTGATATAACGCAACTGCTGAATATATATATATATATGTGTGTGTGTGTGTGTGTGTGTGTGTGTGTGTGTGTGAATTTTATTAGGTATATGTTATCTAGCATGTGATAAGTTTGTCCAACTCTCTCAATTATATGTGCATTTCCTAAGTCTTAACTCTTAGGAGTTAAGAAATCTGTTATCTGTGGTTTCAAGGAGCGGATTCATCAGATAGAAGAACACGCAAGTGGATTAACAGAGGGGATAATACGCATCAATAATAATAAAACCATAGTCCGTTATAACTTGTACATCCTACTAAATTCTGCGAAACATATGTCTTTTTCTGACAGGTATGTTAACCCAATACCATTAAGTCTCAAAATAAGTATTTCATCTTGTTGATAATCAAACATTTATTTGTCATTGAAGCACTCAATTCCAATATGCTGGCAGATAGGGAGAAAATTCATAAGACTGTATTGTGTATTCATAATTTTTCTGGTTCTTGATCTTACTTCTATATATTCAGTTTACTTTTTTGACTTTTTTGAAGTTGTTGAAACCGATTTGCATTTTCTGCGGTATCCTTCCACAGAAAATTCACTTATTCACAAGCAATAATTTAGCCTAAGCATCGGATGAGGTCATGAGGGTCCAGTGTTATATAATTGATTTGGATAACTTGTCTCTGCCATGCATGACAATTGATGTAGTTAACATGCTGCAGCTTGATTCAGTAAATTCAAGCAACAACATTAGCTAATCTCTTCAATGGAAGCAGAAGAGATCAAGGGAACGCTCAAGCATTTGGACGCTCGAGCTTCTGTTGGTTGTTATGTTTGTTGGTTTTCGACTTTTCGTGGGCCAACACATGATTGAAAAACAATTCTAAAATTAGATTAAAAAAAAGTGAAAAAAAAAAATCTGCCTCCTGAAGGCTATATATATAGAAAATAATCATCCTACGTCCCCTTTTAGGAGTATAAGTACTATTTATATCATTTTTAATAGATATGATTGAATAAGAGAAAATGATAAAAAAAAGTATATATAATGAATTATATTAGATGAAGTATGAAAATAGTTATATATCTTGTTTAAGATTATTTATATCATTTTTAATAGATTGATTGAATAAGAAAAAGTGATAGAAAAAAGTAAATAATGAATTATATTAGATAAAATATGAAAATAGTTGTATACTTGTTTGATGTAAGAATATAATGATTATATATATATATATATATATATATATATATATATGATTATTGATTGCAAGGAACCAATTGCACTGAAGTACCTGAGCAAATTTTGAGAGACTGGGATCCGTATGATATCATTCCTGAGGACAACGTTTCTGTCATGTTATGGCTACACACATGGGTAAGCATCCATGCCACCTTTGTTCTCACTTCTCAGTGTGCTCTTTCCTCCAACTTAGACAAAGGAAATAGTTACTACAGTCACAAGTACAAGCTAATGCAAACAAATGAGTTTCTTTTCTCAATTTATTTATAAAGAGTTGAGGATGTTTAGGAAGACCGGCCATTATTTGATTACAGATTATGTCAAAATGACTAAACAATGACCTCCGAATGCATTACAGAGTATAGAAACTAAGAACGATGTACAAACCACAAGGACCTATTCTACAGAACCGCTCTGTTAAGGAAAAAAAGACTACATATCGTAAATTGTTTTGGGCATTTACATTTTCCAAGCTTGCTTTGCCATGTAAAAGCTCAACCAAGCATCAACTCCAAATTTGGGGTTGACTACGTATCTAGATTTGTTATATGAGACATGTGAAATTTTTATTTTGCTCATGTTCCGTTTGTTTATTTTATCTCTCACTTCAAAAGCAGGTCGACAATGAAGAGTTGTTTATTAATTTAGACTCCCGTGAATGGTATGTTTGTTTTGTTCAATTTCAGCATCAGCCTAAATCTAATTTCACAGTCATTTCTTAATTTAATATTATTTTTATCTAACATATCAAGTGTTAATGGTTTTTAAAACATTGGAAAATGTCTACACATACAGATGTTTGAACAAGATGGTAAAAAATATACATGAAAGATAAATAGTTGTGCGGATTGGATTAGATCGGTGCCACAGTACCACTAATTAGATCTAAACATTAATCAATGATATGTTTCCTTTATTAATCTGAATCCTGTAAGTCTGTAACTATCTAATCATTCACAAATAATAATAATAATAATAAATGATGCAAAACTGATAATTATGCAGCTCATTTCAGATGAGGCATACTGACTTTTTGCAAGGTGTGATTTCATGGATAATAGCATGCTGCAACTTAAAAAGATGAAGCCCAACAACCTTCCACCAGGTTTTCTTATAAGCTATGATAAGAACTTTCGTACAAGACATTGGCAATTTGCCAGCCATAACCTGAGACGGATCCACGTTACTGAGAGCTTTATAAATTTTATTTGATCCTATATATGTATATTTTTTTTTTTATATGTATAATTTTTGTTCTTATATATAAATAAATTAATAAATTTATAATAATAAAAAATAAAATACATATAATATTATTGAATGATTACTTAGTTACATATATAAATAAAAAAATATTTAATAGTATTAATAATAAAAAAATTATTTAATGTTTTCAAAATATAAAAATATAACTTTGTCTTCATTACTTAAAATTCTTAAATTCATCACTGACCATAATTGAATCATATCTAATCCAAAACAAGTTATATAAAAAAAATAAAAATCAAGAGTGTAATAGTAATAGTATTATATGATAAATTGATAATATTTCCTCGTGTTTCTTGTGAAATTAAAAATTTACCAGCTACAGTACAATATTCAATTCTAACTAAGATTTTGAAAATATAAAACTGGTATTTGAGATCAAACATATGTTATTAAAGCCAATTAATTCACTTGAGTTTCATTGTATCACCCACCCGATACTCATACTGATAGTAATAGCCTAATAGGTTCCATCAGGCACGATCAGTTGTTTTATGGTTCGGCTACACCAACTAGGCACGATCAGTTGTTTTATGGTTCGGCTACACCAACTCCATCCTCATCCTATTCTATGTTCCTGTCGTCTATGAGTGAGACCGAATTAAATTTGACGCGACGGCATTCTGTTCGTGGAGCAACTTCCTTTCCAATAAGAATATGCCATATAGCCATTGCCAGCGTTTTTCAATTTCCTTCCCATGGTGGAATTTTTTAATTAATTTAATTTTAGGCCTGTGCAACGTTACTGTCGTTTGAGAACGACGGCTAGCATTGGCGTGGGCTGACATCCTCGTTTGGGCTGTGCTCTCGAAAGCTCGAGCGTATACATTTAACAACTTTTATATTCTTACGTTATTTTTTAATATTATTTTTTATAATTGATTAATGATATATATTAATTAATAAATAAATTTAAATTTAAATTTTAAATTATAAATTTATTTATTAATTAATAAATATACATAATTAATTATAAATTTATATATTATTAATTAAATATAAAAAAAATATAAAAAATAATATAAGATGATTATTCCACTACATTTAATTACATCGTAGTATCATGTTTTTTCTGTTATTATTTAATTTCAAAATTTAAGTTATAATGCAAGGACTCAACATTTCACGCTTGAGCGTATAATAGCATTTGCCACCGCTCATTTTGTTTAGACCATCCTGGTCCTTTCTTCACCTTTTATTGATGTCTTTTGTAACGTCGATGAAATATAAATTTAGTGTAGTTTTAATATTGATTAATTTCTGTATTAACTGGCAAGCAGGCTCAAACACAAAATATATATTCGACTTGTAAAACAAAATTTTGATTTATATTTTTTATTTGATGCTCGTAGTAAGAGTCTTGGATATCTCCTAGTTTAATGTGAACGATCTTTTTTTATGGGAATGAAGAGGTAAATTAGCTTAACTACTTAGAAGTTAACCCAAAGCTAATAAGTTAAGCAGATTTTCTTTACTTTAATTATTTAATAATTAATTTAGAGTCAACACTATTAAGTAGATTTTTTTTTTTTGGTTAAAGATAGTAAAATTCATTATTGAGAATGAAAATAGAAACAAAGTCTCGAGAACAAAATAACGGTTACTTGTTCAAAACTTCCAACAAAGCTGGAAGCATATTGAAATTGCACCTTGGGTGCAACCAAAATCATCTAAATAATGACCATACAAAAACGTTTTTTCTTCCCCATCTTATACATTACCCAAACTCTTGAAAATCAACACCTACTTCTTAAGGGGTGCCTGCATAGAAGCAATAGGGCAGCCATTGAGACCAAAATACTCTCCGGACTTAATATTGACTTGGGTTTGACTATCTGGATTACCTTTGCCTTTGATTGGTGAGATAGTGTCTTTTACATTTTGAATTTGTCGGCTCAACTTAGCAGATACTGCATACCCATTTCCTATAATAGTGGTTAGGTCAGCAGTGATAGTCACTAGTTTTGACATCATAGAGAGATGGTTAGACTATTGATTAATACCTCTTTCTTTCTCTGTGAAATAAAAAGAATAGAGTTTTGGTATGATTCCTACACGACAAAGTTCATTAGGGGTGTCAAAATAGGTCAAGTTCGATGGGTCAGTCCAAATAATCTGATAAGTCAGTCCGAATAGCTCGTTAAAATAGACTAACTGGACTAGTAAAATACTAATCTAAAACTTACATGACCCGAATGGGCTGAGCCCGAATAGGTCGGGTCAGCTCACTCTTTTAACACTACATAAAGTTAAATGACTTGGACTGGGTTAGCAAAATGTCAGCCCGAAACTTACATGGCTCGAATGGGCCAGTTCGAAAATGGCTCGACCCCCAAATGGGTCGGATCGGCCCATTTTGACACCTCTAGAGTCCATCAGGGTTATACTAGATGGTTGACTGGATAATAACCATGGGGGCTTGCCCTTGGGATCAATTAAAAAAAACCTTACCAATTAGGCCTTGACGAGTGGCTTCCATTTGGGAAAAGAGATACTACTAAGACACTAAACAAGTGATGCCAAGCAAGGTTGTATGTAACACACTGAATTTCCTATCTCTTAAACAATAATTTTGACAGTTAACAGAATTTTACTGTTTAGTAATTTCTATGCACTGTAAAATTATTTTGTTTATTCCATCAGCGTATTTGATCGTTTTGAGTGATTTACCATCTCCGTGTCGAAAATAATAATTTTTTGAAAGGAGAAAAATCTTTAAATATTTATTTTCTCGATCGTTAATTATTTTTAATAATCTGACTTGATTTTCATACGTTTTCTAATATTTGTAATTTTTGTGGATGATTATGAATTTTTTTTACTGTATGTGGGCCCAGGTGGTCCTGTGTGGGCCTAGGTGGCCATACGTGAGCTCAGGTAGGTCCCGCAAAGTGAAAATTTTTCTACGCATAGAAAAATTTGTACTGTTTAGAAGGAGACAGGGGATCTTACTAAACCTGAATCCAAAAACAGATTCTAAAATTTTCTTATACTGTATTTTGTACTGTATTTATTTATCGGATGATAAAAATACAGTAAATATAATCTTTCATAGGGTTTTAGCAGATAAAAATAGAAATTATATTGTTTAAGTCAACATTAGTGGTTTGGATATCCACCATTGATTTAATTAACAATGGAGACTTGATCTTGATTTAATCAACGGTGGAGATTTGATCTTAAAAGTAAATAGGATTATTTATAACCGTTAGATGGAGATTAAATCAATGGTAGATATTTAGTTTTATATAATGACTCTGACCATTTACAACCATTGGATTTAGAATTGATCAAGGATGGAGATTTGGTCTTAAAAAGTAACAAGAATCATTTATGACCATTGGATGAAGATTTAATCAATGGTGAAGATTTAGTTTTAAAAAGTGACAAAGACTAATTATGACCCTTGATTAAAAGTAAGAAGGAGTAATCTTGACCCTTCATTTTGGAGATGCACTTAATGGCTTAGATTTTAAGAAGTAAAAATCTAATTACAGATTAAGTCTTCTAATTAAAAGTCTACCTAAATCCTAACCATTGAATTAATCAATGGCTAGAAATACTCTAGATAGTGGCTAATAATGATGATAACATTATTGCATGCATAATGCAAAGGATGACTACGGTTTTGTCATGTCTTTTGGAGCTAAAGAAAAAGTTTGATGGCTATTATTAGATGTCATAGTCAATTTGGCATCATTATTGATTCTTTGCACCCTTAGGAGAATGCATTGGAGGGGAGCTACGGTTTTGAGAGGCTTTAGGATATAGGAAAAAGTTTGAAGACCATTATTAGTGGTCTTGGTCATTCTTGGCCATTATTGTTCATTTTCAAGAAGCAAAATTTTCTCTCCTTTCTCTTCTCCTCTATGTTTCGGCCATGACCATCAAGAACACCTTCCATCACTTTTTAATTTCATCCAACCATAGATCTTGAATCTACATGATATTCTAAGCAACTTTCATGTTGGAGATTTCCTCTAAATCATTCATCTTCATGGACTTCCTTCAAGATCAAAGTTATAGGGTATTTGTGGTGAAGTGTAAGGAAAATTCATTTCTTCTCTTCTTTTTCATGATCTAAACCATGTTTGATCCATGGTTCCTCTTAATCAAGCTTAGTATACTAATTTTTATGTATTTTGTCTTGTATTTGAGAAGTCCTTGGTGGTGAAGGACTTGGAAAAAGAAGCAAAATAAAGAGCTTTTGAGGATCTTCAAGAGGTAAGAGGGAGATCCACCTCACCAACCAAGTATGGTGGTGAGAGATGGTCTTATATTTGATGGATGGTGAATCCATGTGAGGATTCATATCCATGGTTATGTAATTATTTGTGGGTGTTTATGTGTTTGATTTATTTGTTCATTCTTTGTATGATTTGCATGATTTATTGCTTTTGATTATGGCATGCTTATGATAGCTTATGGTATATATGATGAAATATGTATGTGTATGTCATGATTTGATGATGGAAAGGAAATTAATTTTTGGCTCCAATGGCCAAAGGAAGAGTGGTCACGGTTTTGACACTCATGATTAGAGTTTATGTTGAAATTTTTCAAGAACAAGAGAATTAATTTTTGGTCCCTAGAACATGGTGAATTTCGGCTAAGACACCTCAAGATAGGTGTTCACAAATTAATATTTTCATGGATGATGAAATGAGATGTTTAGAAAAACAAGGAAAATAAACAAAGGATTTATTTTTTAAAAAGTACATGAACATGGTTTTTGAAGGAATTTGTATTGATTTATTTTGTGTAAAAAGTTTCTAAGTATTTTACTAAACATGAGTTTTAAATGAAAATAGCAATGTTGATTTTAAGGATTTGCAAAGAAAGTGAAAAATAATTTGTAAAGAAAGTGAAAATGGATTCGCAAAGAAAGTAAAAAATGAAAATGAACAAATGACTTGATTTCAAAGACCAAGTGTTCACAGTTTTTGTAAAGGATTTTTAATGGTTTATTTGTGTAAAACCATATCAATTTAAAAGGAAATATATTTGATGGTTTCAATAGTCATGTCCACGTTTTTGAAGGCTTGTAATGCCTAAATTTTTATGGAACAAAGTGATATTTTATAAAACGAAGTGTTTTGTTCTCGAAAGATTTGACAGTTTTCAATAACACTTTCACGGTTTTTGAAGACTTGCGGATACCTTGATTTTATAGCAAAATGATTTTCGCACAAGAATTTGGAAAGGAATTAGGCGTTTATCACTGAGAAAAATCAAGTTTTTTGTAAACGAAAATATTTTTAAACTTCAATTTATTTTGAAGAAGGTTGTGTTTGGAAATGATTTGGGAAAAATGAAGAATATAATTGTTTTAAAATTTACTAACGATAACGATTTTCGAGTTTTGAAATACGTTAGAAAATGTTAAGTTTTGAAACGTTGATTTATATCAATAGAAAAGTGATTTTTTGTGGATTATATTTTGGAAAAGGATTTTGAGTAAAGAAATGTGGAAAAAGATTTTCTTGAGTAAGAAAATGTGAAAAATGAAATACAAAGTCATATTATTTTGAGAAAGGTTGAAAATGAATTTTTCAAGAAATATTTTTCAGAATGAAATGATGATGAAAAATGTTTTACGTATCTTAAAAACGTGATTTTTAAGTTACACAATTTGAAAAATGTGTTGAAAATGATATTGATTTATTTAAGTCCAAAATAATGTTTGAAATATTGAGGAATATTTTACGTGATTGCAAAATGTTGAAAAATATTTTACGTATCTTAAAAACGATTTGAAATACAGTAAAATATTTCTACGCGATTTGGAATACGTTGAAATATTTCTACGCGATTTGAATTACGTTTAAATATTTTACGTAATTTGAATTACTATTGAAAAATCACTACGTAATTGAAAAATGATGAATTATTTTTACGTGATTGTGAAAAGTGGCGAAAAGTCGTTATGTGATTTGGAAAGTGTTTTAAATATTTTGAGAATGATGAAAAATGATTTACGCAACTTAAAAGAATGATTTTTAAGTTACGCGATTTTGAAAACGGTAGAAAATTGCTACGCAATTTGAGAAACGTATATTTTTATGCGATTGAAAAAAACGTTGAAAAATTAATACGTGATTTAAAAGTGCAACAAAAGTGTTGCAGTATTTTGAAAACGTAACAGAAGTGTTACGATGTTGTGAAAACGTAATAGAAATGTTTTAGAATTGTGAAAACGTAACAGAAATATTGCGGGATTGTGAAAACACGACAACAGTGTTTTATAACTATGAAAACATGATAACATGATTTTGTTATTGAAAAAAATATAGTATGATTACTGTAAAACCAGTGTATGAACACTATTTATGAAAACAACGAGTTTTACCTGTTTTTGACACGTGGTGCATTTTAGATGCATTGAAAAAATATATATATATGCGTTGAGGCATATGATTTAATTGAACAAACGAATTTGAAAAGAATGACCTTCATGGTTGACTTCATACCGATATATTCACATTATATAAACTATATCTGAGAAATTATGAGATATACCTGTGATTGGTATTTGGTACATTATGCATGCATTAGAATGGTCCGATGAGGACTGGATATGGCTAATTGCCTAGGAGAAACACACCTCTTGAGTGGGTGCGAGATATGCATAGTGTAAGTCACTTGTTGACCTTGGGGGTATTGGGGTGCGGGTTGCTTACACGGGTGGTTGGTCGCACTTCTTCCCGTAGGTTAGACCGATGCAACACACCGATGATCTTGACCGAGACACTATTCTTATTCAAGATTTGATAAAGACTGTCGTGTATATGCTAGATGTGCAAAATCAAAATAAGGATTATAACACGTGGTCTGAGGCATGTGGTACCGACAGATCTTTTCAATCATTTCTCCGACCTGAGTTTAGCTCCATGGAGTAAGAAATCGAGTCTTGTGTACATGCATAATCTGAACATTTATATTTGTGTGATATATTAATTGAGGAATATTGACGATGACAATTATTTTGAATACTTGGATGATGATGATGATAATGCTGAGGGCATTATCATAATTGTTGATTATGATAATTGAATTAATAAATGCTTAGATGATGATAGTTGATTAATGTTGATGGCATGATCATAAATGTGGTATGATCTATCTGTATGATATTGTCATTTTGTGTTATCTCTGTGCTGCCATGTTGGTACTGGTGTAGGTGATCTCACCTCTTTGTTATATTATTTTGCTGTGTAAAAACTATATAGTAGAAAGAACGAGTTGTCTTAGACATAACGGGTGACAAATACCTCTGCGTTTGAAAACAACATCAGAGAATGACCTTTCCGGATTGGATAGCTTACAGTGTTGACAAAGAAAAGATGTCTGAGGACAAAGTACAGATGTATAACAGATGTCTAATACTTCAAGATGGTTACACAATAGAATACGTATGTAGAGTTATTTTTATCATTAGTGTTGTACCGTGCTATTAAGTAGGACCCGTCATAGGGTTACTACTGTGAGAAAAAAAATAAGTCTGTTAGTTAAATATTTCTCTTTAAATTATTAAATATTAATTAGTGTCAATATTGTATATTAATTAGTATAAATATATTTTTGGTATTACCTATGAACTTCGGTAAGTTTATGTTTCAGTAAAAAAATAAATTTTAAAACCCGCTTTTTTTAACTCAAACTTTGTGTGAACTTCTTTTCAGAATATGAGTCGAGAGTCAGACATGTGATACCCTAAGGAAGGTGTTACATTGTATCAAGGCAGCGAGTTCAGATCTTGTTCGCGACATTCACCAGAATCTAAATTAGAGTCAGCAAACCATACATGGAATCGATGCAAGCACCAACAGAGACCAACAACAACAATGTTTTTCGCAAGTTGTACCAACACCAACATATCAAAATCAACATACCAATAAATTGGAAACGACACAATAGATTGGAATTGGCACACCAATAGAGAGCCGATGCAAGCACCAATAGTTAATAGCAGCATCGATTCACGATTTGAACCAATGCCAATGGAACACACATGATGGAGGTGGGTCAACATAGAGATGAAGTTAAGCTAGTAACGCTTCGATTAGAATATGATAGTCGAGAGGAGAGGCTAAAATCGACCTTTAATGCGAAAGGCTAGCGTATAAATGACCTAGAGAGATGCTTCAGAAAAGGAATAGACCCACCAATGGAGATAGACCACCTAAGGATGAAAGCTAAACCTTATCACAAGGGCAACTACCAAACCCTTGGAAAGGAAAACACTTGAAATTCTCCTTGCTAACGTTAACACTATTAAGTGGATTGACCTTAATGTTAATTTATGTAAATATAAAAGAAAAATACTATACAACCAATTATTTTAAAATTAAAAAGAATCATAATCCACATTTAATCGTATCCAAGTAATAAATTTAGAAGCATTTAAGAAAAGAAAAGGATTTAAGTAAAGTTCATTTTGTGGTTGTGGTATTATTCTTTAAGGAAATGTTGAATGTTCTTGTAATCTTCACTTTCGGCGGCTACAACTGTTCCATTATAGGTGTGGTTGCTCTGTTTGGCAACAATAAATATAGACTATTTATGAGGGCAAACTAAGAAAAGTAAAATTTGCCAATAAGGTTGATGGAGAATGGAAAGGGTAAAAAAATAATTTATTATTAGTGTAAAATCAGCTCAAATTTAGTTCTTTGTGCTACTTTCAAATCAATGTAACAAAAATATTTGAGCAAATTACATTTACTATGCTTCAACTTTCATACCGTGACACTCAACCTAAATTTATATTAAGAATTACACTCCGCACCACTGATTTTTTATTATCATTGACGGTTGCATCACTTTTGCAGTTTGATGTGATTTCTAGTCACCTAATTAACGCATCAAACTTAACTCAAGTTGTCAGTTGGGTTCAACCCAAGTTAGTCTGTTGGGTCACTAATATTATGCAGGAGAGAACAAGTTTTTGCTAAAACTTATGCCACTATTGCTAAAACTAAAACGAGTGCAACTTTTTGTCATTTAGGTATCATGGGGGATATTTGCTTTTGAATGGTAGTGCATTGGAGGGTTGACTTTTTCTTGTTAGATGAGATTGACCAAGACCAATATTCCTATATGGATCTCATCAGTGAGACACATGCAACTCTCAAAATCGGTTATGAAGTCAAGTTATAATTTGAAGGACTTTTACCTCATGAGAAAAGAATGTTGGTTGCCTCAGATGCTGATTTACTCAATTGGTTTGCTAAAAATGGAGGTGATAGTAATGGCCAACTACATTTGTTTGTTGATTTTGATGATCCTAACATGCAACCTAATTATAATGGTGGGTCTGAAGCACAAATACTCATAAATGACTATAATGAAATTGATTCCAATAATAGTGATGATGAATCATATAGAATAAGTGATAATGATATTGCAAGTTTAGGATCTGGACATGGATTATCTAGTGTAAGTGATGATGTTGTTGTGTCAGGTGAGTTATCCGATTGTGACCCTGATGGTTTTGATGTTAATCTTATCGGGTCTAGAAGTGATGAGGAGATGCCTTACCTTGACAAAGCCATGAAAAGTAAGATCTCTGATAATGAAAAAAATGAGGGTAAGATTGAGTTAGAGAGAGGATTGTTGTTCTTAAATGTTGATGTATTTAGAAGTGTATTTAGAGATTATCTCATTCAGGAAAGAATTGAGGTTATACGAACTAGGAATGAGAAAACAAGGATAATTGTCATTTGTGAAAATAATGGATGTGATTGGTATTTGCCTGCTAACCCCGATGATGCCACATTTGATATCAAAGTTTATAAGGGAAATCACACTTGTGTCAAAATAACAAAAAAATATAATGTCACATCTACTTGGATTGCCAATAAAATGGATGATCAATTCAGAGCTAATCAAGATTTGAAATATGAATCTATTTGTGCTCATATGTTGTCCACATATGGTGTTGAGGTCTCAAAGTCATAAATATATGGTGCACGAAAGAAGGCTAAGGAGCAACATAAGGGTCCTTATGCAAAGTCTTATGGTCTTATAAAGAAATATACTCATTTGTTACTGCAAGCCAACCTTGGCAGCATGGTGAAGTTGCAAGTTGTTAGGGTCCAACTAGCAAACAATCCTGTTTTCAAGATATTGTTTGTATGCCTTGATGCCCCATGAAGAAAGGATTCCTTTCTGGGTGTAGGTCTTTCATAGGCATAGATGGATGTCATCTCAATTGAACATTTGGTGGACTACTTCTAGCAACTATTTCACTTGATGCTAACAATGGAATTTTTCCTGTTGCTTTTGTTGTAGTAGAAATTGAAAATAAAGACAGTTGAATCTTTTTCATGTAGCATTTGAAGGCTATGATAGGTGAATGGGGAGGTGATAAGCCATTGGTTTTCATGTCTAATAGACAAAAGGTCATACCATTATCTATTTAAGATTACTTTTATTTTATATCATTCATTGTGCCTTGTATGTTCTGTTTTTGCATACTTTGATGTGTTAAAAGGATTTTCCATAAGCTATTTCATGTGAATTCCCTGAAGCAACACAAAGATATTGTTGCAGGCACTTATACAACAACTTTAAAGCTATTTACCCTGGACTAATGTTGAGGAAGCTATTTTGGAAAGCTACAAATACCTATTGTCCTTGGGTGTTTAACGAAACAATGAATGATATCTTCAAGGAAAACAAGGAAACACACGGGTATTTATCTAAGTTGTCTTTTGAGGCATATGCAAGGCATGCTTTTGATCGTATGGTCAAGAGTGACCATATCACTAACAATATGACAAAGTCCTTTAACCATTAGATTGGTGAATTAAGGGCTACCAATATTAACGTTGGTGGAATCATTAGTTGTTAAACTCATGGGCAAGTTACATGTAAGGTATAAGAATGGATGCATATTGGAGACTAATGTTGCACCAAAAATTAAGAAGAAGTTGAACCAAATACAAAACAATGCTAGGTTTTGTAGTTTGGTGCCAGCTAGACAAATGGAGTTTGTTGTTATTGACAATAATGGAGATAGGTTTGCAGTTAACTTTGAAACTAAGGAGTGTCAATGTAGATTTTGGCTAATTAGTGGATTGCCTTGTAAACATGTTGTTGCATGCATGGTTTATTTAAGGCATGACTTGGAAAGTTATTGTGATGATTATTACAGCAAGAATGCTTGCCAGCAAACTTATAATGAAATTATACACCCTATTCATGACTTAAAAATGGTGGAGATGTATGAGACTATTGGAGATATTATATTGTCTTTAGTTTTACGTAGGCTTCTTGGAAGACCTTAAAAAAAAGAACTAGAGAGGTAAATAAGGGAAAACCTGGTGATGGAAAAGCAAGGAGATCAAACATAATGAAATGTAATAATTGCAAGGAATTTGGTCACAATAGAAGAACTTGCCAAAGAGCTTCGGTGACTGTGAAAAGGAAATATGTTGGTAGAAAGGTATACATCTTATTAACAATGATAACTACTATTTTTTTCTCAAGCATGCATTTCACACATCTATAATAAATGTCCTTATATATGCATACAACTAATGCCAATAAAGCTAGCGGGGTCACTCAAGAGGAATCAATTATTGTAAATTCAAGTGCACTCACTAAGCACAGTCAACCTTCCAAAAATATTACTGCTACAAGGAATGAGGAAAAAGGGAAAACAATGATTAGTGATGCCATAAGAGGGACCACAAATGAATCAAGAAGGGTAACATGTTTAATTAATTACATGATTACCTTATAGTACTAATTACAGGTGAGCTTTACAATACTTATTTGTTGTTTTTTTTTTTTTGCAATATTTAAGGAGGAATGCCACTACAAATGAGGGCCCTAGTAGTGGACCGAATGTGACAAACATTGTGGAAGGAACCCATCAACTTAATGCTAGTCAAGCAACAACTAACAAAGCAAGAGGAACCACTAGCATAGAATCAAGATGGGTAAAATATTACTTTTAATTGATTGCTTGAGTAATTTATAAAATTGACTATGGGTGAGGTAATCAATAATCATTTGTTTATAAGAATTCTTTTTTTGTAGGATTTAAGGATGAATGTCACTGCAAGTGAGGACTCCAATAGCGGATACAAAGTGACAAACAATGTAGAAGGAAGCCAAAACAACTTAATGCTAGCCAAGCAACAAGTAATAGTACAAATGCTACTCAAGCCAAGGATATGAGGACAAGTGAATATACAATATTTTAGCTATTTGGAAATGAACAGTTGGTGTGTTAGTATATAATATGTCGTATATAATTTTTGTTGAGGAACCTTGCTCGATTATTGAACTTGTTGTAACTTGGTATATTTTGTGATTTGTAATAGGAAGGACTATAATAAGCCCCATTATGGTGTATATGTTATTTTGTTGTGGACTTTGCTCTATTAACTTGATATATTTTGTGGTTTGTAGCAGTAATGACTATAATAAGCTCCATATTAAGATAAACACTTTAGTATATATGTTGTTATGATGTTGTTAAGTATTAGTATATTGCTGGTGAAGAGATAATATTAGTTATTCAAAGCACAAGCAGTAACTGATCAAAAAAAAAAGAAAAAGCACAAGCAGTAGTGTCACTTGCTTTGATAACATGTTTGTGATTTAATTTTTAAAAAAATAGTTGTTCCATTTTTATGTGTTTAAAGGTTTTTTAACGAAGGAGAGCAGAAGAGTATTCTAGGCTTCTCAACATTGTTTGTATTGTGATTTTATTGTTTCAAGGAAAACCATACTTAAATGTATGGTTAAATAAAATATTCTGTTAACATTTAATAGATTCTGTTATTTAAATTAGTCAATTGCGATAAAGTATAATTTTTTAATAAAAACGAGATTAAATGTCATTTCTAAATACTTTAAGGGAGTCAGCGTAATTTACTCAAAATATTTATAAAAGATGCTGTGAAAGAACTTCATTGGTTTTCCTTATTTGCTGATGACAAGCAAAATGAGTAATACTGTTAAGATAATAATAATAATAATGCCAACTAGAGATTTGATCTAGTTTGCAAAAAGATTCTCTTTCATATATTTGAGTAGACCATCTAATTGATTTAAGGGTTTTTCTGGATAATTTTATTTTGATGAAGTACTTATAATTTGTAAGATCATGTGTTTCTTATCGGCCAAAATTAACTGTAGCTAACGACTTGGTGAAATTTTATTTCTTTAAAAATGATCAAAGCTGCTTCAAGCATAAGGAACTTGTTAATACAAAAAATTCTCCATAAAATTTTTTATTTTTATTAATTGATTAAGTTGTAATAATTTGATGCTTTTGATGTTTAATCTTAATATTTAGAACACTTTAATTTTGTTTAATCTTATTTACGTATCTTTATTTTATTGTGTAAAAAAATGCAAATTAAGAAAAAATATAAAATATTATAAGTGTAAAGATTAATTTTTTTTAAAAAAAGATAGTAGACGGAAGAGCTAAAATAGTAAAATGCCAAAGGTCCGTTGCACTCCTCCTTCGTATTTTCACTATTTTGTTTTTTATTTATTTTTACTTGATCTTCACTTTTTTGAATGTCAACCAATACATGACGAAAAAGATCAACCAATAATAATTTTTAGTTTGAGTTTTGTTGTTATAAGTTTTTTTAATAATTTTTTTAATATTAAATAAAAAAAAAATACATCTAATATTTTAAAAATATAAAAATAATTAATATTTTTTTATTTAATAATTAAAAAAATTAATAAAAAAATTTGTGTAGAAGAATTTAGTACTATTCTCTTAATTGTGCCTCCCATTCGTAAGCGAACAAACGCAGCCCACGCCACAACAAACTTTTTTGTCATTTTGCTCTAATGCCTCATGCCCCCCAACAACAATGCAGTTACACTGCCACTCCACTGCAGTGAGAGCAAGCGAGAGCAAGCAAGGCGTCATTAAATTATTGCTCCCACTCCATCTCCCTGTACACACCACACCACATCTTGGCACCGCTTTTCATCACCTCATTTCACACACACTCTGCATACCTATAAATACCAGAAGGCAGAGAACAAGAGGGAGGTTTATCTTGGTTTGAAGGGATTTCTTTTACTTTCTTTGTTAGTGCCTCCAGAGGTAAGCTCCTTTCTTCTTACTTCTTCTGTATATGCTTAGTGTGTGTTTGGATTAGAATTGATAAATTTAAGTTTGAGTCAATTTGATTTTATCAATTTAAATTTAATTGAAAGTGAATTTGTAATAACATAATTTATATTTAAAAACTTTTATCTCAAAAGTAAGTTTGATAAATATTATTTGAATTAAAGATTAAAATCATTTTTGAAGTAAGATTGAAAGAAAAAATACTCTCAAATAGACTTTCGTCCAATGCAAAAAAAAAGAAATTATTGTTTTCACTTTAAGTAGAATTTAGAGATCATTTTTCGTTAAAATTAGCTGAATTCAGCTAGCAAAAAATTTTGTTAAACATATTAACACATTTTTTAATATTTCAAATTTACTTTTAAATATTTTAATTACAAACCAAACACACTCTTAATCGTTGGTTGATATGTTTTCAGTGCTGCTGAGACTAACTGCAAATATTGAATGTATATTCTTATTATGCTTGTTTTCATTGGATTTCTTGGATAAAACCTTTTTAGTATGAACAAGTTTTTTGTCACAGTAGAATAACTTTATAGTTTTCAAAAACAAAAAGCAATTACAATAGTCACTACGAGCTTCTCATCCCAAACAATCCATCCTAACCTCATAGCAGAGACCATTCATTCACCAACAGAGACCCAAACAGAACCTAAAACCACCAAACAGAACTCAAATACCGTCTCACACACAAAGTATCAAACCCCTGCAATCAACATGTCAAACCCACGCAAATATAGAACCCAAACCAGACACAACCCAATGGAACTCCCAGAGCCGCCGTGCTGCTTCTGTTATAAACCGTGACCTGTAATGAAATGAAATAGTAAAAACGTGAAGCTTATAACGTGATAATCACTGCCCTCAATGATTATTTTAATATAAACAAAAATCCTTTGGATTTTAGAACAGAAAGTAACCAAGCAAAAAAGATGAAGAGAGAAAAGTAAAGAAGGCAAAGAAAGTAGTTTGTCAAAACGACATTAAGATAATGGCATTTATATAAAGCAAAAGAGTCATTAACAGAAAACAGAAACTAACGTTAATAATAACGTTGAAAACGAATTTATCCATTGAGAAACAAATCTATCCGTTAAAAATTAATTTGCACATGTTGAAAATAAATCTGAATGTTATAAGAGTAAGTTAAATACACAGATAAGAACAAATCAATTTTAATCTATTCAAAAATTTATTTTTTTTGATAAATTTAAAAAATTAATTAAATATTTAATAAAAAATTCAAATCTCATAATATTAGTAAGAGGAGACAAATCGATGATTTATACAGGTCGCAAACTTTTATTTTATTTTTATACAAGTAAGTCTATCACCTAATTTATTTTTTACAAAGTTCAAAATCTAAGTTGATATATAAATTCTTTTAAAAATTTACTTCCAATCAACGTTACACTTTATTCTTTTGAAATAACACATTTTTCACAACAGCTTCCATCCACTTCGCCGCATCACCCTCCTCAGCCCAGAGGCACCACCAACCTTCTCAAGCTCTGCCATGGCCGAACCCCACAAACTAGCCTCCATTGTCATCCGTCTCGCAAGCAAAGCGTCTCTTGGCCTTCTTTTTTATTTTTTTGGTGAATTGGCCTTTATTTTCATTTTTTGGTTTAGTGGTTTTATTTTTATTTTTTGGGGTTTTTTTGCTTTTGGATGAGGATTTATTTGTTTTCTGTACCTTGTAGGGGCTTGTTTGGAAAATGAGTTGTTTTCGTTTTGTTATTGACGAGGACTATTCTTGCAAAGGTTTGCAAGAGTGAGCTTTGGGCTTAGCAGAGGTTTGTTTCTGTTAAGGTTAAAGCATTTAATTATTACCAGTAAAATAATAAAAATAAATAAATAATACAAAACAGTTGAATATAAAAGAGCTAGGTATTGTAAAAGAGAGAGAGAGAGAGAGAGTTAGGTAAGTTATTAACAATAAAAAGGGGAGGCTTTGATTAAAAAAAATAGAGTGGAAAAAAATAGTAATACAGAAATGAAAATATTTTGAGTTCTCCTCTTTGAGTTATTGAGATTTATTGTTTGATCATGTTTACTTTTTTTCAATGGTATGATTTTATTTTCAATTTAGAGTGTTGTGACTTAAATGATTAATGTAATAAGAATCTTTTTATTTTTTAAATGTTTATTAAAATCAAACAGGATTTGCATAAGCAGAAAAAAAAATGTTAAGAAAAACCTAATAAAAGAACTTGGCAATTCTTATCTTGCAATTAAGGGGCAGTTTGGGCATTGTGCCTCTGTTTGGCGGTAAAGTTCAACGTCTTTGTTTCTGTTATTTGCCTCTTGGCGCGTAACACTTGGAGAGAAGATATATAAAAACAGAAAAGTGTGTTGGGTACGCCAAGAAGCAAGAAGTGTTGTGTAGTGTTGTGCAGTCAAATCGAATTGCGATGATGAGCGTGAAACTGAAGAAGACTCATACTCTGAGACACCACTGGGATGCGATTTAGAGCTTGGCGTGGAACCCCTGCCCAAAGTGCTTGGTCACCTTGTGGCCAATTGTTGGCTTCTGCAAGCTTCGAAGGCACCACTGCCATATTAAAAAATGAAGAGGACGAAACTACCTCTCTCCTCTGGTTTTCTTGGGTAAGCTATGCTGCTACAGTCAACTAGGTTTTTTTATACCCCCTCTAAAACTCATCGTTCTTTCTTTATTTGTATGCAGTTATGTGTACAGCCTATTAGTGTAGGAAAAGTTCATAGCGTGTCTTGGAGCGCATCTGGATATCTCTGCTTGCTACATGTGGCAGTAAAGACAATTCTATTAACATATGGAAAATAAATCCGGGAAATATCGCATCTAGACCTCAGCATGGTTCAGAAAAACCTCTTTCTTATAAGGAAATAAAGATGGGCAATAGCGCTTCTCGATCTCAGCTTGCTGCGGGTTGCACAGATAAACTGTTTGTAATTGGAATGTAAAGCGGGACCAAGAGTTTGAGTTGCTGGCATATCTGCGAGGACATGCCGGTGTTGTGAACATGGTGCAGTGGCATCCCACAGAGGATATCTTATTTTCTTGTAGCTCTGATCACACCATCAAGGTAAAGCAAATCCTAAAACTATGAATATAATTGAAGTGAACAGATAGTGTGATAATAACATTATAATGCAATTGTTTTTACTTGCAGGTCATGGGCTGATCAATATGGCCGTAACAATTGGCAGTGTGTTGAAACTCTTGGAGGACGAAAGAAGTACTGTTACTTTTTCTTTGTTTTCTTCCCTTTTAAGACATTATTATTCGTTTTCTCATATAATATGGCAAATGTCTTTCTCATATATCTTTTGCAATGACCATTTCTTTTAAACCATTATTGTTGTTACTGTTAATTTGTTCATATTATATATATAATTTTGTTATTTTTTTAGTTGTTATACTTCTAATGTGTGGGTCCTCTCCTTCAATCCTTAGCGGAGACAGAATGGTTACCTGTAGGTATGTGAAATATTTCTCTTGTTCGTGCCTGGGAATAATTTTGGGCCTTTAGTTGAACTTATGTGGCATTTTGACCCCCCACCTGTTATGGCAGTGATGATCGTACCCTGACGGCATGGGAACCAGACAACATAGGGATGGAACCTTGTAACAGATTTGAGCGTTGGTAAGTAACATGGAAGTATTTTTTCTTTCACTAGCTATTCTCCTCTGGGACTGGGATAGAATGCTGGAATATGTATTTGATATTTTGCATTTCTGACATGTTGCAATGTTTCAGATATTTAATGGAATATTGCTTGCTATAAGCCACACACATTTATGCACATATATTATAGGTTATCAACTTATTATCCTGAGATTTTAAAACTAAGATGAATAGTACCCGTGTACTATAACTTGTGGAGGATAATGTGCATATGGTAGAAAGTGTTAATTACTAAGTTACCAGTAGCATTTTAACCTTCCAGCATGGAGATATGTAAGCATATAATCAGATTTTATTTGGACTTTCATATTCTCTACACTATGTTTTGATTTAATTTTCCTTTCCTCCCTTTCTGTTTTACTGATCTTATTTTATCTCTTCATTTTATTTTTGAATGACTTTTAATAACCACATTTTACTTCGCTCTGCAAGGGTAGGAAAGATGGTTGTCTTAAATTTGAACTTCACAAAAACATTCACTTGCACATGAATCCCTTTCGTCGCTTTGATCACTCTTCTCAAGCAAAATTATACTTTGTTGAATAGCTTGATCTCCGTGTTCGACTTCAAGTTATAAACTGAGTCTTAAGTATTCATTGCAATTTGGATTAAAATTTAGTCAATGTCTCTACCATACAACATTTTTATCTCTTGAGGCTTTGGAAGCCTGAAGCAATTTGAGCTGATTGATAGGGTGACATAAATATTTTATACCTTCCCTCATAATAGTATTTGGATCTCCTATGGCTGATATCAAACATTTAGTTACAATTCTTTCTATGTGGGTATCTTTTTTCAATTTACTAGTTCCCTTTCTTACCCTTGCCAGTTTCCAGTAGTCTCACATTTCTCCTGACATCTTATCTTTAGACTATATACAAGATCTGACACCATTCTTTGGTGGCAACTGTGGCTTTCAAGTCATAATCCAGCTGTCATTCCTGCTATCTTATTCATAGTATAGTTTGGAATGGTTTGAAACTCTCTGGTTAATTTCTTTCGAAGATTTTAAAACCAAATGAGGGATAGATCACTTAATGGCGATGACACATTATGCTTTTCCGTTTTGAACATAATAAAGTTGTTTGTTTCTTTTTGGGAATTTCAGGAGACATGTTTACACTCTTAGAGGGTGTCACGATGGGACAATTCTCTCAGTTCATTGGTCAAGGTAATTCCACCTTGGTTAACTTAAATGAAATTTGCACATCACTTTTGGGCAGGTATATATATATAAATATTTTTGCATTGCACACATTTAACCCTCCCCCTCATCAGTACTCAGTCATAATTTGGTATGTATGGCATTTAGGAAACAGTTGCCATCATTATAATCTATGCCGCATTCCAGTGTAAAGGATGTAAATTTAAGTAAGACACATGACAGAATAAAGATGAATTATTATGTTGTAGGGTAAGTCAGCCAGTGTCCATAGCTCCCTATTTGGAATGTACGCTAATAATTCTGCCTACATTCTGGAGGAATTACCCTGTTTCGTTGTTCGGGTCATAGAGATGTTTCTTACATAAATATCATTTTGCAGAATTATACTAATTCATTTTTAAACAATTCCTTCGTTTCTTAATTTTGGTTATTATTGAAAGCAAGAAGAAGAGAATGACTCATGCGCTTCAGTTTTCATATCATTCATCAAGATAGCAGATGTACCTACTAATTTTTGCTTATATAAATCTGATCCTACTATTCCTTGCATTTTGTTTTTGTGCGAGTGTGCGAATGACAAGGTATTATTGCCAGTGGAGGAGAAGATGGCATAGACTTTTTGTGGAGGATAATGAAAGTCAGGTGTTTTGTATTGAGTTACAAATTAGCGGTTCAAGAGTAATTCAGCTTACTAGAATAAGATCTCAAATATTTATACACACTATTAGATGAGTTAATCTACTTATTTATGAGGCACAAATTTCTCACAAAATTCTTCATAGATATAAACACTAGTTACATCCCACGTGAATAAGAAAATTAGTTATAAGAGATAATAATCTCATGAATTCTGATCACAAATAATAGCATTCAATTCAGATTAAATTACGATTTCTATCACTCAAGACGCTCCTATAAATACCTTGCAAGGTCTCAAAGGTATGCATTTAATTCCAAACATTGTCAACTATGTGTATGGTCTAACTTGAACGTCGGAGTATCTTTTGCAACTACCCACCTCCTTCACACCACTGTCGCTGCCATTGTGCTACAGAGATTTCCACCTTCAATCACCAATTCAGGTATTTCTTTGAACTTTGCTCAGAACATTAGATCCGTATGTGGGAAAAGATAAAATTATATTCTCATCATCACCATTATGATTACCACGAGGAGAAATCAAGTCTCTGCCAATTAGAATCGCGTCTCTACTACGCAGAACCAATTGTCTCCCAACTGTCGTCTGACATCTGCCCTCGCCCATGAGCCAATCTAGGAACCAATCATCGCCCAACTGGAACCCAAACAAGACGGGGCAGAGACTTCTTTTACTGGTGAGAATTTTTCCCCTCCACCCTCACAAATTCTGGTGAGACAACGTCTCGGTCCACAATGAGCACCTTCTGGAGATGGCAGACAGCGAGTGTCGGCACTGTCGCACTTAGGAGCTCGGGTGCAGAATGAAGAAGTTCGGTCACGTCATGCTGAAAATGATTTCCCGAAGCTATCCAGAGCAAAACTCATCTCTCTAGTTAGACTTAAGGATGAAAAGACGAAGGCTTTTCATGACAAGATGGTCTCTAGGAAGAAGTTTAGAGTTGGTCAAAAAGTTCTTCTATACCATTCACGGCTTCATTTGTTTTTGGATAAGATGCATTCATCTTGAAGTCTAACTAGATAGATATGCTCTGGATAGCTCTAAGAGACCAGTTTTAGCACGAGGTGATCGAACTTCTTCATTCTGCAACACTGACACTTGTTGTCTGGCATCTCTAGAATGTGCTCCTCGTGGATCGAGATGTCGCCTCACCAAAATTCGCGCAGGTGGAGGGGGGGATTCTTACCGGTAAAAGAAATCTCTACCCCGTCTTGCCTGGGTTCCGGTAGGGTGATGACTGGTTCCTGGATCGACTCATGGGCTAGGGCAGACGGCAGTTGGGAGACGATCGGTTTTGTGCAGCAAAGGTGCAATTCTGATTGGTAAAGGCTTGATTTCTCCTCGTGGTAACCATGATGGTGATGATGTGAATAAAATTTTGTCTTTTTTCACATACGACGCTAATGTTCTGAACAAGGTTCAAAGAAATACATGAATAGATAGTCGGAGGTGGAAACCTCCATAGCACGATGGCAGCAACGGTGGTGTGAAGGAAGTGAGTACTTATAAAAGACACTCTGACGTTCAAGTTAGACTGTGCACAATGTTGATAGTGTTTGGAATTATATGCATAATATTGATAGAATACTATTATTTAGGATCAGAATCCATGATATTATTATCTTTTATAACTAATTTCTTTATTCACGTGAGATGTAATTAGTGTTCATATATATGAGAGATTCTATAAGAAATTTGTGCCTCATAAATAGGTAGATTAACTTATTTAATAATGCACATAAATATCTAAAATTATTCTGATAAGTTAGGTTACTCCTTAGTTACTAACCCGTAACTCGGTCCCCAACAATTTATAATATAGGTCGGTGGTCTTCTGTACAAGTTGAAGTTGCTGCTGAAGGTGAAGAAGGCCCATGACGGGAAAGTAAATTCAGTGCAGTGGAGTTTTGGGGTAAGTTTCCCGGACACTACTTCAATTGAATCACAATGATGAAAAAGTGAATTTATCTTTCCAAATATGAAATGGGTGGAATGTTGGATTTCATTGCTAGTATTTGATAATGCTCAAAGGTGATTGTGTCTTAGTCTGAAGAATGATCTCTTAAATTACACTCTAACAACTCAAGTAGTAGATCATGAAAAGTTAGCAAGTAGTAGGCTTCTATTACTAGTGAAGTTTTGTACTGACAATCATTTGTAGAGAATTTGCACTATGAAGGACAGAATAATTTGCATGGCAGTTTAAGATAATATAAAATTTGTAGTTACAATTAAATTTGTAGTTACAATTTGCAGTTTGAAGGACAGAATAATTTACATACAGCTTAGAAGAACTTATGTATTTAAAGAGTGACTAGCTATCATAGGAGTTCTTTGCTTTCTGTGACTATTGCAAGTGGTAACAACATTAATCAAAATTTTCTCTCTACTGCCTTTTACTAAATAGGAGAATCAGCTACTAGCCTCTGCAGGCGATGATGCGGACATCAAGGTGTGGGAGCTTGAAAAGGCAAATGAGGTAGTCCAGACTAGTAATCCAGAAGCAAATGAAGAAGACCAGACTAGTAATCCAGAAACAAATATTGTGCACGGACCAAGACCCAAGCGGCCCAATACTCAAGAGGATTAGTAATCGGCCCAATGTTGGGAGGAGTTCATTCATGGAGAGTTGGATGACTGAAGAATTAGGGAGCTTGCATGAGTCGTTCATGAATTTTTTAGAGGTGTTATGGTAGTCAGTTGTATGCCCAGAAATCTAGTATCCGGAATATTCTATACCTGAGTATAAAACTAATGATTACCAATCAATGAAAATATGAAATACATAGACAATTTATCCTCAAATTCCTCTTCCTCTCTATTTTGCTCAAACCATTACTTGCCCGTGAGTTAGTACCAAATACAATAACTTAATCCTTTTCTTAGCATAAATTCCTAATTTTCTATTTACAGTTTCCCAATAGCTATTTGGTTTTTATGGTGCCTCTAATTAGTAATACGTACCCCTCTCCACTTGTAAAATTATTAGTCTTTGCAATTTTCATCTAAATTTAAAAGGAATTTTTGTATATATTAATCAAAACAACTTGTGAAAATTGAACCGATTATAATTATCATGTCAAATGAAATGAATTTAAAGTTAACAAGAATAAAGTTTAATTAGAAGTACTAGTTATATATAGCTATTTTATACTTTTTCTGCTTTTTTAATTTTAAATAAAATTAATCTCATTTTATTTCTGTCTTAGTTCACAATAGTTTATGGTTAACTAAGTCTACACTAACTGTAAAATTGGATGTATATGTTAAAATGTGAATGACGTTTTTCGACAGTGACATTTTGGTAAATAAACTCTTACAACTTTAATTTTGATAATTAATTAACTTAAACTTTTAATATTTGACAAACAACTTATTTCGTCCGTTTACTAAAAAATTAAAGAAAGAAAAATTGTTCAATTAAATTGGGGTCATGGGGAAACTTGATTAAAAAAAGTTTACTCTTTGGTAAAATATTTTATTTTCATTATTATAAAACAAGTATTATTAAGTAGGGTTTATAAATTTATCGCATTTTGGTTGAAATTGACTATTCATCATATGGTAAAGGTTTGAATTGATAAATTACCAAAATTAGAATTACATGGGAATTATTTGTCGATGTTTGAAGGTCATTTACATTATGGCCTTATATTAAGTTATTAACATCTCTTCATTAAGTTATAAAATTTTGTTGGAACATCAAAATATTATTACATAATATAAATAAAAATATAATGATTTAAAATTAAATAATAATTAATAAAGTTAATAATAAACTTAAATTGACTCTCTTCATTAAAATTCAAAGTATTATCTTTCTTCATTTAAATCACAATTCATTATTTTCTACCTTCATTAAATAGTTATATTTCATTATTTTTTATTCATTAAATGGGTAAGTGTAAATGACAAAATTACCTAAATTGTTTATAAAAGAAATTTATTCATTAAAAAAAGAAAGATGAAAGTTACTAACATCCTCCATCCAAAAAAGAAATGAAAGAAAATAACAATCATACATATAAACCTTGCTATATGTCCCGAACATACAAAGCCCGAATACAGTCTGGATAGTGGAAGTGCAACGCTGGGAACATATTTCATAGAATAAATTGTGAAAATTTAATATCTTTTTATGCCTTGATGTCAGATTTTTTTTTTTAACACTTAGATATATATATATATTTTATAGTTTTCAAAATATCTCTTCACCTAATATGAGAGATTAATCTCTAAAAATATCGTATTAATATAAATTCAAATATCAGGATTACGTGATTAAGAGATCCATTATTTTCAACTGTTGTTTTAACACTTGATATATATAATAAGCGAACCAACACAGTTCCACATCACAATACACAGCCACCCACTCTCCTACACTGTACATACACTACTCACTCCACTGCAGCGGGAACAGGCGGGGTTGCTCTCACTCCATCTCCGCTACACACTACACCACATTATGGCACCGATTTTCATCACCTCGCTTCACATACTCCTGCCTACAAATACCAGAAGGCAGAGAACAAGAGGGAGGGTTTTTCTTGGTTGGAATTTGAAAGAGAAATATTGGGAGAGGTAAGCCTACCTTCTTTTAACTTGTGCATATGCTTAATCGTTGGTATGTTTTCAGTGCTGCTGAGACTGACAAGAAATATTGAATGTGTATTTCTCATTAAGCTTGTTTTCATTGGATTTCATTTGTCGAGTAAAACCCTTTTTTGTATGAACACTGGACTGTCCAAACCGATTAGTGGTCCGATTATTTTGGTCTTGTTGACCGGCTATTTTACAACTTGGTCCACCTTTATAGATGGTCAAGCTGGGAGGTTGTGGACCATCCAAATCAATCAATGGGCCGACTGGACTTGGCACAACCCGACTTAATTATACAAACAATTAATACAATGAGGGTACATTCGGTATTGGACCGAATGATTATTATCTGATCGGCGCTATCACAACCAACGGTTGTGAACGACTTCGTGACTTAAATGATCGATTATAGCAAATCTTAACGTTGGGATAGCCTATCTTCCCGAACAATAGGTATCCGAGGAAGAGTGGCCATCTATTTAAACGGATGAAAGGACCTAAGGCAGATATGTTCCATTATAATCTAAACACTCCTGGCAATCAAGCTTGATGCTTATCTAACTGATCAACTTAGATATGAATTGGTCTTACTGTCACTTATTCTATGGGTCGATAGTAAGTCCTTTATCCCTGATCTAGGTCCTGATCAGTGTCGGGAATATTTGGCGCCCACCGTGGGGCAACGGTAAAACTATCCTGCTCCATCATTCAATAGTTTTTTCAATCAATTTTGACACGAAAGCATGGCTACTGGTGGAAATAATGACGTTGTTGGAGCTGCTCAAATAGAGGTGCTTTTGTAGGCCATCAGAGATATGAACAACAGAATTAACCAGATTGCGAATAGGGATCAACAGCGGTCAGAACCCGTAAGAATGAATGAATGAGAAGCCGAAAGGTTTGTTGAAGAGGAAGGGACGGGTGGAGGAGATCGCAGACAATACAACACTATACGAATAGTCGACCGAGAACTTCGGCGTCAAGCGAATTATCCCCCACTTGTAGCTGATCACCCTTTCTCAAATTTCATAATGTCAATCCCTCTACCAGACAATTTTCGATTACCGACAATAGAACTATACGATGGTACAACAGATCCTCAAGAACATCTTACAATGTTCAATTCAATGATGCTCTTGAATGGAGGAACAAATTCGATTAAATATTAGGCTTTTTGGATGACCCTCAAGAAATCAGCTTTACTATAGTTTTCGAACCTCGAGGCAGGTTCGATTTATGACTTCTCTGAACTGTCAATTAAATTTCTTAACCATTTTTCTACAAGCAGGGCTCATCAGAAGACATCGGTTCGCCTCATTAACCTTAGATAAGGACAAAATGAGTCTCTCAAAGAATTCATGAGGTGATTTGGTAAGGAGGTCGTTCAGATCCAAGACCTTAATCCGGTTGTATCGTTACATGCCATCGTGGCAGGTTTGAGACCAGTTTCGTTCGCCGACTCCTTGGCCAGAAAGCCACCGTTGGACTTGGATGATTTACGGGCTAGATCTAACGGTTACATAAACATAGAGGAAATAGGTGCTGTGAGGAGGCTGATGGAACAAAGATTTTCTGAACCCTAAACTAGGGAAAGGGTCAATCCCAATATATCCATCCGTCCAATTAACCGTGATCGACTATACGGAAGCCGAGGATCGGATAGAAGGGGTAGACCTTTTGTGAGGGAAGACAAATCTGACCGATCAGAACAAAATTCGAGGCCAGTTATTGATAAGGTGCAGCCTTGGTACGATGATTATACACCCTTGAATACTCGCTAGGACAAAATATTCTGAGACATTTATAGCACATGACTCATCCATTCCTTAAGAGGTGCTGGACAACAAAAGATCCTATCTAACGCCGATAGAAGTAAATGGTGCAAGTTTTACAAGACATATGGACATACCACTGAAGAATGAATGACTTTGAAAAATAGAATTGAACAGCTAATTCGCGAGGGCCATCTCGGGAAATATGTTTATCGCCGTAAGAGTCGAAGCAGGGAAGCGAACGAAGGAAGCAAACCCGAGAGAAGGAGTCTTAGTCCAAATTCAAAGTAAAAGAGAGCTGAAATATCCAGTTCGCGTGATCAGCCGGTCAGGGGAGTTATTCATTCAATTTCTGGAGGATTTGCATGTAGAGAAAGTTCGAATTCATCTCGAAAACGCCACCTCAGAGTAGTAATATCGGTCAGCTATCCACCTCCCTTATAAGAAAAACAATTTGAAGATGGACCAATGATTTCATTTTCAAATAGGGATTTTGCCGGCCTCAATGAGAATTTGGATGACTTGATGGTGATATCTATTATAGCTAGAAATTTTCAAATTAGAAAGGTTCTCGTTGATCAAGGCAGTTCAGCCGATGTACTATATATGTCTACACTACGGAGACCCCAGATTTTGGAGGAAGATTTGATGTCATTCAATGGAACTTTGATCGGGTTTTCTGGTGAGCAAGTATGCGTTAAAGGATACATCGAACTCCGAACCACTTTTGGATCAGGTACTCTGCTTAAAACTATTCCTGTCAAATATCTTGTGATAGATTGTAGTACACCTTATAATGTTATTCTTGGGAGACCGTCTCTAAATCTTTTGGGGGCTATAATCTCGACCCCCCATCTAACAATGAAATTCCCAGTCTCTAAGACTGAGGTTGGAGTAGTCCATGCAGATCAGAAGGAGGCTAAAATATGTTACAATGAAAGTTTAAAGTTAAAACCGAATAACCCGACCAATGTGTCTGATAGGAAGCGATCAATTCATAATGTTAATATGACAGAGTTGGACCCAAGAGTTGACGGGCAAGACAGACCTCAGCCAATCGAAGAGTTGCAGATTGTCACTTTGGGTACTGAACCCAACAAAGTAGCATATGTTGTTGCCCATTTATTGACTGACCTAAAGCAAGAGTTAGAAGAGTTGCTAAGAAGAAATTCTGATCTTTTTGCTTGGACAGCAGCAGATATGCCCGGGATTGACCCAAAGATCATTTCCCATAAGCTCTCCCTGGATAGAAAGATAAAACCAGTCGCTCAAAAGAAAAGAAAGCTTGGGACAGAAAGATATAAGGTAGCTATGGAAGAGACAAAGAAGTTGTTGGAGGCCGGCTTTATTTGGGAAATTGAGTATACGACATGGCTGTCCAATGTCGTCATGGTAAAGAAATCCTCGAGAAAATGGAGAATGTGCACGGATTTTACAGACCTCAACAAAGCTTACCCGAAGGACTCATATCTGTTTCCCAGTATAGATCAGTTGGTAGACGGGGCTTCCGGTTTCTAGTTTCTGAGTTTTATGGACGCCTATTCGGGATACAACCAAATCCGAATGCATCCAAACAATGAGGAAAAGACGACTTTCATAACTGATTTTAGTAACTTTTGTTACAAGGTAATGGCTTTCGAACTAAAAAATGCTGGGGCAACTTATCAAAGGTTAATGAATAAGATCTTTGAGGAGCAGATCGACAGAAATATTGAAGTATATGTTGATGACATGGTAGTTAAAACACCAACCGACGGGAACCATTGCTCGGATATTGCCGAATGCTTTTCTCAGTTGAGGAAGTATAACATGAAATTAAATCCAAAGAAATGCGTATTTTGGGTACAGGCTGAGAAATTTCTTGGTTTTCTCCTAACTAATAGGGGAATTGAAGCTAATCCAGATAAATGCAGGGCCATAATGGATATGAGGAGCCCTATAACGGTTAAAGAGGTTCAGAGATTGACAAGACTGATTGTTGCTTTATCGAGATTTCAATCAAAGTCGGCTGACCGGTCATTACCATTTTTCCAATCTCTCAAAAAACCAGAAAATTTCCAATGGACTGAAGAATGCAAAAGAGCTTTTGAAAAGTTAAAACGTTTTTTGACTTCCTCTCCAGTGTTGACCAAACCAGAGCAAGGTGACACTCTATTTCTTTATATTTCAGTTTCTGACCAGGCTTTAAGTTCGGTTTTAGTGAAGGAGGACGGGAAGGAACAACATCCAATCTATTTCGTGAGCAAAGTCCTACAAGGACTAGAGACTAGATATCAAAAGATTTAAAAAATGGCGCTTGCCCTGGTTGTCACAGCTAGAAGATTGCGACATTATTTTCAAAGTCATCCGATCGTGGTGAAGACTGATTAACCAATCAAACAAGTATTGAGGAAACCAGAGCTTGCTGGACGAATGATATCATGGTCTGTAGAATTGTCCGAATTCGATATCGACTATTAACCGAAGGGTCCGATTAAGTCCCATGTATTATCTGATTTTTTGATTGAGTTGCCTTCACCATCTACTTATAATCCGAACAATGATACGTGATATCTTTTTGTTGATGGAGCTTCCAATATTAAAGGAAGCGGTGTAGGAGTCATCCTGGAGGGACCAAACGAAGTGCTAATTGAACAATCTCTCAGGTTCAATTTCCGAGCGAGTAATAACAAAGCTGAATACGAAGCTTTAGTAGTAGGCCTAGCATTGGCTGCAGAAATGGGAGCAACTAGGCTTGTTGCTAAGTCGAATTCTCAACTCGTTACTAGACAGGTTAAAGGTGATTTCCAAACAAAGGATCCCCAATTAACAAAATATTTGGTGAAGGTTCAGAAGGCCATTGAAGGATTTGAACGATTTGAAATTGTTCACATTCTTAGGGAGCATCATACTCGGGCAGACTTACTGCAACACCCCCCGTAGGGCATCACATTTCCGACTACCAACTTATAGTCTGAAAATGATTTCATAAAAGGTTTGTGTTATAAAAGATGGGTTTTCAAAATTTCTTCTCGCAGAAACATAAACTTACTGATATTTATAAGTAATACTGAAAAATATATTTAAACAGATTAATATACATTACTGATACCACATAATATTTAACAATTATTTAGGAAATATAACACATACAGACTCAATTTTTAAACAATAGCAAACCCCATGACGGGTCTTACTTAATAGCACGGTAAAATACTAACGATAAATACTCAACATACTTATTCCGTCTTGTATCTATCTTGATGCGTCATATATTTGTTCCTCCTCAAAACTGTACACTAACCAGTCCGGGATAGTTACTCCTTGATACTGTCACCAAACTCAGAATATCTAACTCCCGTCACGTTTATGAAACTCGTTCCATCTACTATATAATTTTAACAATACAAGCACAATAAAATAATATAACAAAGAGGTGAGATCACCTACGCCAATACCAACATGGTAGCATAGAGATAATACAAACAACACACCATACATGTATATCATACCATAATTACAATCATGCCATCAACATTATTGTCATCACAAATACAATAATTACAATCATGCCCTCAATCATTATTTATCATAACAAATATAATAAATAATAATTACCATCATGCCATTAATATTATCCAGGTATTCAACAGTTCAATTATCATAACCAATACTTAATAATGATGCATGTACACATAGACTCAATGTCCTACTCCATGGAGATTTTCACAATTTCGAGAAGAATGCTCTGATTAATTGCCAGCCTTAACCCAAAGACAATCTCCAGTCTTCGAAAATAATCGTGTTCTTGTCGTGTATCGTCAATGCATTGCAACGGACTGCATCGCCAAGTAGTACATGGTCTTTGCCAATCAACATCCACTGGTCGATCGTCGCGCCTTGACGCTCCCAAGATCCATCATAGACCTCACTTTTTAATTCTCATTCCCTCTTTAACCACAAGAGTCACAATAGCTATCAGCTATTAATTTTCGTTCAATGCACGAATATCTCAATGTAATTTTTTTTTCAATTTCATCATATGCTTCACTGCATATTTTTCAATGCATGTACAATGCACCAAATGTCAATCACAGGCAAAATTCATCATTTTCTCATACAGTGACCATATACTAGTCCAACAGTAATCATATTGTTAATTCAATTGCGAAATCATATTATCGCGTTTTCATAGTCGCAAAACACTTTTGTCGTGTTTTCACAATCGCGCAACATTTCTGTTATGTTTTCACAATTTTACAACGTTTCTGTTGCGTTTTCAAATCGCGTAGCGATTTTCTATCATTTTCTCAATCACGTAAAAATATTACATCATTTTTCAATCACGTAACGATTTTTCAGCAATATCTCAAACGCGTAAAAATATTTAAACGCTTTCCAAATTGCATAGAAATATTTCAACATTTTTCAAATCGCGTGGAAATATTTAAACGTTTTTCAAATCGCGTAGCTTAAAAATCACATTTTTAAGTTACGTAAAACATTTTTCTCCATTTTTCAATGTGGTACAATATTTCTCAACTTTCAAAATCTTAATTCAACCTTTCTCAAAATAATATGACTTCTCACATTATTTTCCATATTTTCTTACTAAAGAAAATCCTTTTCGCAATTTATTCCATAAATTCACCATTTCATTGAATTAAATCAATGTTTCTCACTTAAAATTCCCTAACGCGCTCCAAAACTCAAAAGATGAGTTTTACGTTAGTAAATTTTAAATCATCAATGTTTCCTTTATAATTCAAAATAAATTCTCAAATTCAATCCTCTTCCAAAATAATTTGAGGTTCAAACCCTTACAACCTCTCTTTTCCTTTCATAATCGAAATTTCTATTTCTCAAGTGATAAAACACTCGATTTCATTTCCAAAATCCTTATACTAAATCAAATTATATTTTCACTTTGAAAATCACTTTGTTTCATAAAACTAAGGCATTCACAAGCATTTAAAACCGTGGTACTTGGCCATTGAAATTAAGTACCATTCTTATTTTTCCACAAACAAAACCATTAAAATTCCTTCAAAAATCATGAACACTTATTCTTTGAAAACAAACCCTTTGTTTATTTTTCTTGCTTTTCTAAACATCTAATTCTACTATTCATAAAAATATTAATTTATGAACACCTATTTTGAGGTGTTGAGGCCGAAATCCTCTCTCGGTCTTTGGAACCAAAAATTATTTTCCTTTCCAACAATTTTTATGGCATACATCACATATAATCAACATGTTATATTTCATACATATCATAAAAGCAAATAAAAATCATACTAAGCATGCAAGCACAAATAAACCATGCTAAGTACATCAAGCATAAGCAAATAATCAAAACACATAAACACCCACAAATAATTACATGACCATGGATATGAATCCTCACATGAATTCACCATCCATCAAATACAAAACCATCTCTCACCACCATACTTGGTTGGTGAGATGAATCTCCCTCTTACCTCTTGAAGAACCTCAAAAGCTCCTTGGTTTGCTTCTTTTTCTAAGTCCTTCACAACCAAAGGTTTATTAAATACAAAACAAAACACAAGTTTATTAGCATATCAAGCTTGAACTAGGGGAACCATGGATCAAACATGGCTTAGAACATGAAAAAGAGATAAGAAATGAAGTTTCCTTACACTTTACCATAAAAACCCTATAACTTTTCTCTTGAATAAAGTCCTTGAAGATGAAAGATTTAGAACTTGCTCCAAACTACAAAGTATCTTAGAATGAGGTATAGATCCAAGAAATAAGGTTGGTTGAAATTAAAGAGTGATGGAAGGTAGATTTAGGTGCTATGGCCGAAACTTGCTTGAAGAAAAAGTGGATAGAAAAGTTTGATGAGTTTTTGTTTTTGGAGGAGACAAAGATGATCAAGAATGATCAATAATGACCAAGATGGAGTAATAATGGTCTTGAAGCCATACTATGTCCTTAAGCATTCACCAAAACTGTCCCCCCTCTTCATGCTTCTTCAAAATATGACCAATCTCCTAGCCACCATTTTAAGCATTCCTAACTATTTATTAGTTCAATGGTAAAGTAGATTATAGGTTTAGCCTTAGATAGAAGACTTAATCTAGGCCATTGGATCTTTCTCCTTAAAATCCTAGCCATTAGATGTATCTCCAAAATGAAGGGTCAAGATTACTCCTTCAAACTTTACATCCAATGATCATAAATGATCCTAGCCACTTTATAAGACCAAATATCCACCGTTGATTTTTATAAGATCAAATCTCCACCCTTGATTTTTATAAGACCAAATCTCCACCCTTGATTTTTATAAGACCAAATCTCCATCTTTGATTAAATCAATGGTGGATATTCCAACCACCAATATTGACTACGCAGTGCAATATTTATTTTTATCTACTATAACCCTACGAATAATATTTTTACTGTATTTTTATCGTCCGATAATTAAATACAGTACAAAACACAGTAAAAGAAAATTTTAAAAACTGTTTCCGGTTTCGAGTTTAATAAGATCCCCTGTCTTCGTCTCAACAGTACAAATTTTTCTGGCTGCAAAAAAATTTTTATTTTTCGAGACCCACCTGGGCCCACGTACAGCCCCCTAGGCCTACAGACAACCTATGGATAATATTAAAATAATCAGAGAAATATAAAAATTTTATAATCATCCACAAAATCATAAAAATTATAAAACTTATGAAAATCAAATCGGATTACGTAAAATAATTAAGACTTAACAGTAATAATTAAATTACGTAAGATTTTCCCTGGCCCAAAAATTATTATTCTCATGACACGGAGTAAATCACACAAAACAATCAAATATACTGACAGAATATTCAAAATAATTTTATACTACACAGAAATCACTAAACAATATAATTTTGTTAACGGTCAAAATTACTGTCAAATAGTTAAGAAATTTGGGGTGTTACACTTACTATCAAAGCTTGCAAGCACCAAAGGATCAGGAAACAATCGATCAGTAATACAAGAAGTCGTTGATCAATCGAGCATTGAACATGAAGAATCTTGTGTTATGACCAGTGATTTGAACACTTGGAAGACCCCAATCGTCAAATACCTACGTAATGGAGACTTACCAACCGATGACAAGAAGGCGAGGAAGCTACGGAAGTCAGCAAGCTATTACACGTTAATTAATAGGGAGTTATTTAAAAGAGGATTTTCCCTTCCTCTTCTGAAATGCGTCAAATAAGATCAAATTAAATCAATCAAGTAGGAAGTACATGAAGGGGAATGTGGCAGTCATATATGCGGTCGATCCCTCGTCGGGAAGGTAATTCGGGCAGGAATTTATTGGTCAACTATGAAGACCGACTGTTTGAAATATGTTCAGAAATACGATAAATGCCAAAGGTTTGCAAGTCTTCATAAAGCTCCATCTGAAGAATTACATAGTATTGAAACACCATGGTCGTTTTACAGATAGGGAATCAATCTACTAGGACCCTTTTCCCATTGCAATCGGACAATTAAGGTATATAGTAGTAGCAATTGATTATTTTACGAAGATTGAAGCTGAACCTTTGTCTAGTATTACTTCAAATAGAATCAAGAAGTTTGTCTAGAAGAACATTATTTGTCGTTTTGGTTTGCCATATTCCATTGTGTCGGATAATGGAATTCAATTCACCAATAAAAAGTTCCGTGAATTTTGTTTGAAAAATGGAATAAAATAGGTGTTTACTTCGGTTGAGCACCTCTAGACAAATGGTCTTGCCGAAGTAGCAAATAAGGTTATTTTGACCGGGCTGAGGAAGAGATTGGATCGGGCGAAAGGTCTTTGGCTAGAAGAGCTACCTAGCATTTTGTGGGCATACCATACTACACCTCAGTCATCCACTCAAGAAACCTCATTCCGACTTATGTTTGGTGCAGATGCCGTAATTCCAGTTGAGATCGAAGTACCAAGCTTCAGAAGATCAGTCTTTAATGAAGAAGCCAATGATGGAGCCCGAAATACCGATTTAGATCTACTGGAGGAGGAAAGAGAAATTGCCCATATTAGGGAAGAAGCCTCAAAAGCCCAATCAGTCAAGAAGTATAATCTAAAAGTGAAGACAAGGAAAATTGAAGAAAGGGATTTAATTTTACAAAAAATTGAAGATTCTCGAAGGCTATCTGGCGAAGGAAAATTATCGGCTAACTGGGAGGGGCCATTTCGAATTCTCAAGGTTGTTGGCAAAGGAACTTATAAGATCGATGATCTCAACAGAAATCCGTTTCCTAGGACTTGGAACTCAGCTTCACTTCGGAAGTACTTTAGTTAAGGTTATTTTTCGTATATCTCCAGTTTTTATGATGTAGAGTTGAGGTAATGTATTTATTTTCCTTATCAAGATTTTTCCCATTGGGTTTTGCCTGAAAGGTTTTAACGAGGCATTTCTCCAACTCAGATTTTTTTAACATGATTTATATATCTCATTATTTAGAAAATTGTGTATGTGAAACTACCCCGATGTCGACCCCATTGAGCCGATGCCGGCCCCTTTGAGCCGATGGTCGATGCCGACTCCATTGAGTCGATGTCGGCCCCATTGACCCGATGTCAACCCTTTTGAGTCGATGCTTTGAGCCAATTCAAATTCCTACTAAGTCGATGCTGACCATTCTGAGTCGATTAAACACTTTTTGGATTTGTTAATATGCGCGCATATCAACTAGAAAATATATTAGGGTCTTACTCTTGAAGTTAGGCATTCTAATATTGGTGTCTTTACTCTAATACCGATTAGAAGGTGTTACCGCCAAGTTTTTCCGATAGCGGCTTAAAGCGACTTCATCAGATGTTCTTACAGGGAATCATAAACCTGACAAAAACATCGAGAAAAAAGGCAAAACATATAATGCATTCATAAATAGTTTGTTACAAGAGACTAACATTTAAATCCGACCAAGACATAAAATCGTTACAGAGAATTTAAACTTCTTCTTCTCCTTCATCATCCTCTTCGACAATCCGACTGTTTAAGACTTGCTGAAATAGCCCCATCTCGCCAAGGCGATTATCGAAGATTCCATCAGGATTCAAAAGCTTGACTTGCTTAAGGCAGGTATCATCGCCAGCAACCTTTTGGTTGCTTATCTCGTCCTTTAAGCTTTCTAGTTCGGTGAAAAGTTTGTCTTTCCCGTCGAGTGCCTCTTTAAGGGAATGGTCGATTTCAGCCTTTTCTTTTAAAATGACCGACAGATTTTCCTCAATTTTCTTCTTTTCATCTTCAAGCAATTCTATGGTAGATTCCAGACCTTCAACTCAGCACACTCGGGTTTTTAGAGCTTCGATTTCCTTCTTCAGATCGGAAACTTCAACTTCATGAGATTTTTGAGCTTTTTCCATTTCAGTTCGATAGATAAGGTTGAAAGATGATATTTTATTTTTATAATCTTCTACTTCTTGTTCGGCTGATCGGAGAACCCTGACAGTTCGGAGAAGTTGCACCTCAGCCCAACAACAAAGGTCAATTGCTCCAACTTTGTCTTTACGTTCTTTGTCATCTGGCAACGCAATATGCGAGTCTACCAAGGATCCAAATGGGAAGTTTGGCGACTATGAGGAAGATATGTTCAGACTTGCCGAAAAGCCGTTAAGACCTTCAATTGTAGTTTTTAGTCCCGAACATTGGGAAGAAGAGCCCTCGATTACAGGTCAGTTATCCCCAGCTAAGACATCCGATGTGGGACTGTTTTCTCAGTTTTCTGATCGACGTCTCTTTCTGGCCATCGGATCCGACTTCGTCCGCTACGATTCAGGCTCAAGAATCATGCTAGCTGGATCCACTTGATGTTGTGCATTTTCCACAGCAGAAGGGTTCGAGTTTTCTTCATTCTTCAACTTCTTCAGACGTCTCTACATTTCCCGTAAACTTATTTTTGGAGCCTTGGTTCCTGCAATATGTGGAAAGAGTTAAAAAATATTAGCGAAATAACTGTTTCAATAAAGCAGCTAAAGATGAAGACTTACACAGAATTTTCAAAAGCTCGGACAGATTATGGCCAAACTTTATCAGAGAACCCGTGTCCAGTATAGAAACCTCTTCCAAAAGGTCAATTAGAACTCGGTCTTCCAATGGTAGGCTTCAGTATTCCACACTCAGTATTGGTATTGGTTTTGATCTCCAGTATAATGGAAATTTCTCTAAGCCAAATTGATCGAGGAAGAATGAAATGACATTTGGGGGAGAACTTACTCGGAAAAATTTAGTATTAAAATTTTTGTACGAAGACTCTAAAGGAGAGAATATTCTCTTTCGGGGTGACTGTTGATTGATACTCATCCTCCTTTACCGATCCCCTTACATTGGAAAAGATAAAAAAACACTTCCATACTCGGATCCCGACCTAGAAACTGGACCACCAATTCGAAAGCCCTAACAAATGTCCAACTATTTGGATGAAGTTAAGTGGGGGCTACATTTACTCTGGTTAGGACTTGACATTGAAAATCTGAGAAGGGTAAGCGAAGTCCGAGACGGGTAAAAAATGTTTCATAAAGATAAATCCACCCTAATTGGTCGTCCCTCTCTGGAGTCATGAAAATTCGTTCTTCAGAGTGACACGGTCGGCATAAAAACTTCGTTTCATCCCCATCACCTGCCATCACTATACATCTCCGAAGTACAGCTATACTCTCGGTCGAATTAAAATCCGAGCAGTATTTTTTAAACCCAGAAGGAACCTATTCGTATGGGTCTTCAGAGTTAGGGGAAGGTGACCCGTCTTTAGGACCTGATGTCCCCTCACCCTCATTCTCATTACGTTGTTTACCTTTACTAAGGGTTGAGTATATTTTATGCCTATGAGGTTCACTCAGAATTTTAATCGTTTCACTATCGCTACTATTTCCAATAGATACATTACATTCCATATCCTAAAGATAGAGAAGAAGAAAAATTCTAATCACGAAAATACGAATAGAGTTAGGAAGGAGGAAGGAACTGAAGTAATACTTGTCTTTTTCGGGTTTAAAGTTGATATTTTGTTGAAGAAAGAAAGTATCAGAACTGATGAATCCTCATGTATTGAAGTAAAGAAGTAATTGAAGGTTTTTGTGAAAAGGGAATTGGATACGACCTAAAGAGTTTCTGGAAGAACTAGTATTCTGGTGTTTTGGTGTGAGAGGAATATCAGGAGAAGTGGAGTTTAATTGAATGAAGAGAAGTTCGAAGAAGTTTCAAATAAAAATGAATCAAGGTGAAACCGCCACCAATCAACGGTTGTGGATTCTGGAAATTAAAAAGTTTCAATTCCAACCCTTGATTAATTCAACGATGGGGATTCGTCAAAATAAACGATCAACGGTGCAATCTCATTTTCCAACAAAATCATTAATGGCGAAATGACGGGATATGACATCTATACAGTGAATGTGCTACACGTGTTGTACATACGTTCACACTTGTACAGAATGCACGCAGAACAAAGCGTTTCGCCTGATGGCTTGTATAGGAAGTAATACACAAATTCGGACCACTCTTCATTCAGAATAGTAAGTATACACAAACTCGGCTCATTCTTTATCCGGACCAATTTGAGGTACTACTGTCATTTTAAAGTCGACTCGGTCACTTTACAGATCGGCTACTTTACAGCTTGGTCCATCTTCACAGATGGCTAAGCTGAGGGGCTGTGGACCATCCAAACCGATTAGTGGTCTGACTATTTTGGTCTTGTTGATTGGCTATTTTACAACTTGGCCCATCTTCACAGATGGTCAAGTTGGGGGGCTGTGGACCGTCCAAATCGATCAATGGGCCAATTGGGCTTGGCATAACCCAACTTAATTATACAAACAATTAATACAATGAGGACACATTTGGTATTAGACCGAATGATTATTATCTGACTGGCACCATCACAACCAATGGTTGTGAATGGCTTTGTGACTTAAATGACCGATTATAGCATATATTAACGTTGGGATAGCCTATCTTCTCGAACTGTAGGTATCTGAGGAAGAGTGACCATCTATTTAAACTGATGAAAGGACCTAAGGTAGATATGTTCCACTATAATCTAAACACTCCTGGTAATCAAGCTTGATGCTTATTTAACTGATCAACTTAGATACGAATTAGTCTTATTGTCACCTATTCTATGAGTCGGTAATAAGTCCTTTATCCCTGATCTAGGTCCTGATAAGTGTCGGGAACAAACACTTTTTTATTGTCTTAGTAGAATCATTTCCTAATTTTCAAAAAACAAAAAGCAATTACAATAGTCACTACAAGTTTTTTTTTCGGCTTAGCTGTTAGATTTGGGTTTTATTTCTTTTCGGGGGTTTGCTTTATGTACCTTGTAAGCTTGGGGCCGTTAGTTTTTATTTTTGAATTATTAGTATGATTCGTTAGAAGTATTCTCTTTTTTTTTTTTTTGTCATTGACGTGGGCTACGCTTGCAAAGGCTTGGGAGGCTGCATTTTTGCTTAGGAGAGCTTAGTGAAGCCTTGTTTCTATTGGGCCAAGGTTTATTACCAGTAAAAAAATAATAATAAATAAATATAATTTCAAAAAAAATTAAATAGAATAAAATAGAGTTAGATAAGTTATTAAAAATAAAAATGGGAGCTCGTCAAAAGACAAAAAGAGAGGCTTTGATTATAAAAAAAGAGAGTAAAAAATTAAAATAAAAACGAAAATATTTGAGTTCTACTCTTTCGATTATTTAGAATTGTTGTTTGATCATGATTATCCCACTCAATGGTATGATTTTGTTTTCAGTTTAGAGTGTTGTGACTTAAGTGATTAATGTAAAACAAAAAAAAAATCTTAAATGTCCAATAAAATTGTTATTTAAAAAAAGATAAAAACTTTTCCATCCACGCATTGCATTCATGACTCCTTTGCAAGAGTTTTGTTCTCCTTCTTCATTGACTGTTTGGGATAAAAATAAAGAAATGACATGCAACTATCATATATATATATATATATATATATATATATATATATATATATATATATATATATATATATATATATATATATATATATATATATATATATATATATATATATATATTAACTTCATTTTTTACCTTTTTTTGGTATATTTTTCTCCTTATTTTAATAGTTGATTATATGTTATCATTATTCTTCTTTTTTAATGCAAATGGTATTCTTCTTATTTACCATTTAAAAAATAATAATCTTAAGTTACTTATATACACACAAAAAAGATTTGCATAAGCAAAAAAAGTGTTGAGAAAAACCAATAAAAGAACTAGGCAATTCTTATCTTGCAATTAAAAGAATATATTATACTATACATTTTTTTTTTCTAATTTTCACCTGCACCTTTTATAAATATAATTGATCATATATAAAAATAAAAAAAAATGTGTCTGATTTTCTCGTTTGTTTCTTTTTAAGTCTTTATGCAAACTAATTGAACTGCCCACACTTTAAAAGAATGCAAAGAATCTTAAGTTTTATATTTATCAGGGATGGAAATGTAGAAGTAAAATTTAAATTTAGCAGTCCGAAAATTTTAAAATATATATACATAATACATGTATATAAAATTGGAGAGGCATACTATTAATATTGAGTATTGGCGTATGATAAAGTTGCCTATTCCTCTTTTACTCGTGCATCCTTGTTTCCCTGTTGCGGTGGAATACTTATGATAACGGTTTGAGAGTTAAGGATGTCAAAACGAGTTGGTCCGGTTCATTCGAATCAGTCTATTCGGACTCGGGTTATTTTCAGACTTGTCCATTCGGACCATATAAATTTCGGACTAACATTTTATTGATTCAATCCAACTCATTTAATTTTATGTAGTGTTAAAAAAGCAGGCTGATCCGGCCCATTCGATCTCAGCCCATTCGAATCATGTAAGGTTCGGAATAACATTTTATTAACTCAACCCATCTATTTTGTTTGACTATTCGGACCGGCCCATCGAGTTTGGTCTATTTTGACATCCCTATTGAGAACTCCTGTCTTTGTGTCAATTGCTCTCACACACATGAAACCTACCGGAGCCCAATTCAGCTACCTCAGGCCCATTTGCACACTCAAAAAGGTAAGACACCCCACTGAAGCTGGCAGATCTAGTTAGTTATTTTTGGTGACTAGGATAGTTAGTTATCGTTGTAGTTGATGACCTGGCATTCTGTTATGCGAGTAGTTGTAATTAGTTCATGGAATAACTAATCATGTTGATTAGTTTGAGATTAATCACTGTATCAATATAATGTATATTATATTTATATTATTTTTATTATCCTGTTATTTGCCAAACACGATCATAAATTCAGATTATGAAGGGGGCTTAGGTGAATAATAAATAAATAAACACTGCACGTAAGTGCAACCTTTTCTTCGTGTGTTGAATCCGGAGGGGCAGTTTGGGCATTGTGGCTGTTTGGCGGTTAAGTTCAACGTCTTTGTTTCTGTTATTTGCTTCTTGGGCGCGTAACACTGGGAAAGAAGATATACAAAAACAGAAAAGAGTGTTAGGTACAGTCAGAAGCAAGAAGTATTGTGGAGTGAAATCGAATCGATCGAATTGAGATGGAGAACTTGATAATGAAGTTGGTTCAAACTCTGAAAAGTCGCTGGGGTGAGGGTCAGAGCTTGGCGTGGAACCCTGCCTCTGGCCAACAAGGGGTTCCACTTTGGATCGCTTGTGGTGGCGTCAACTCTGCGGTCCATGTCTTGGAGCTCACCTCTCCTTCTACCTGCGAGGTAATCCCAAGATTCTAGTTATTGATAGATACATATTCATATTCCCAATTCAATTTGCCATTCATCACATTCACACTCTCTAGTGTTTTTTTTTTTTTTTTCAAAATTATGCAGACGCGTTTTGAAGGAACTAAACATCTTTGTGTTCAATCTTGTGATTGGTCACCTTCTGGGGAATTGTTGGCTGCTGCAAGCATTTTCGGCACTGCCATATTCAAAAACATAGAGGGCCAAGTTTTGGAACTCTTTTGCTTTGGTGGGGTATATGCACCAATAACGCTACTGTCAACAAGTTTTTTTTCTCTAAAACTCATCATTCTTTCTTTGCATATGTATCTTAATCTGAATGTATTTTTGTGTAAAGGCTCATGATAATAAAGGAACAGTTTATAGCGTGTCTTGGAGCGCATCTGGATCTCTGATTGCTACAAGTGGTGGTAAAGATAATTCTATTTGCATATGGAAAATAAATCCGGGAAATATCGAATCTAAACCTCTGCTTTCTACAACTGGATCTTTGCTTGCTGCATTCGCTGGTAAAGATGATGGTATTAGCTATACGGAAGTAAAGCACGGTAATTGCGCACTTGGATCTCAGCTTCCTGAAGATCGTGTACCTAATTGTTCATGGAATGTAGAGCCCGATGATGAGCTTGAGATGGTGGCATATCTGCGAGGACATGACGGCGAAGTGAATATGGTGCAGTGGCATCCCACAATCGATACCTTATTTTCTTGCAGCTCTGATCACACTGTTAAGGTAATGCAAATCCTTAAATTAAAAATGGCTTCATCTTCGAGTGAGCAGAACAGACAGTATGATAATAAGTAACAATTGTAATGCTATTGTTTTTAATTCCAGGTTTGGGCTGTGCAAGATGACCGTAACAATTGGCAGTGTGTTCAAACTCTAGGAGAACCACATAAGTACTATTTCTTCACCTCCACTTTTACAGCTTCTTTGTTTTCTTCTCTTTTACGACATTATTCATTTTCTGTATATTACTATTGCAAATGTTTTTTTACATATATCTTTTGGGCTAGTTTATGAAGGATGAGCAGTTCTTTAGTCCAATGTTGATGTTAATGTTAATTGGTACTTATTATATATATAATTCTGTTATTTGTTTAGTGGTCATACCTCTATTGTGTGGGCCCTCTCGTTTAATGCTGGCGGAGACAAAATGGTCACCTGTAGGTATGTAAGATGAGAAATTCTTACCTAAACTTCTCATGTGAGATATTTCACTTGGTCGTGCGTGGAAATAATTTTGGACCTTAGTTGAACTTATGTGGCATTTTGACCCCTACCTGTTATGGCAGTGATGATGGTACCCTGATGGTATGGGAAACAGATAACATAGGGGTGCAACGTGGTAACAGATTTGCGCATTGGTAAGTAACATGAAAGTCTTCTTTTTTTTTCCTTTTTCTTTTTTCTTTCACTAGCTATTCCCTTATCGGACTGAGATAGAATGCTGGAATATGTATTTGATATTTCACATTTCTGAGATGTTGCGATGTTTCAGATACTTAATGGAATATTGCTTGCTATAAACCGTATGCATTAATGCACATATATTACAGGTTATCTACTTATTATCCTTAGACTTAAAAGCTAAGATGAAGAGTACGTACCCGTGTAGTATAACTTGTGGAGGATAATGTGCATATGGTAGAAACCAATTTACCAGTAGCATTTTAACCATCTAGAATGGAGATACGTAAGTATATAACCAGATTTTGTTTAAACTTTCATATTCTCTTAAATATGAAATATAATTTAACTTTCGTATGTAAGTATATCATTTTATTTTTGAATGACTTTTAATAATATGTTTTTACCTCGCTTTGCAAGGGTAGGAAAGATGGTTGTCTTAAATTTGAACTTCACAAAAACATTCGCTTGCACATGAATCCCCTTCATCATTTTGATCACACTTTTCAAGAAAAATTATACTTTGTTGAATACCTTGATCTCCATGTTCAACTTTAAGTTATAAACAGAGTCTTAAGTATTCTTTGCAATTTGACTTGGAAATCTAGTCAATGTTTCTAGCATACAACATTTTATCTCGAGGCTTTGGAAGCCAGAAGCAATTTGAGCTGATTGACAAGGTCGCATAAATATTTTATTCCTTCCCTCATAAATAGTATTTGGATCTCCTATGCCTGATATCAAACATTTAGTTGCAATTCTTTCTACGTGGGTATCTTTTTCCAATTTATTAGTTCCCTTTCTTACCCTTGCCAGTTTCCTCTAGTCTACCATTTTCCCTGTAATCTTATCTTGTAGACTATATACAAGATCTGACACCAACCTTCAATGGCATTTTATTTTAACTGTGGCTTTCAAGTCATAATCCAGCTGTCATTCTTGATATCTTATTTTTATTATAGTTTGGAATGGCTTGAAACTCTCTGGTTAATTTCTTTCAAAGATTTTAAAACAATGAGGGGTAGATTATTTAATGGCGATGGCAAATTATGCTTTTCCCTTCTGCACAATATAAAGTTGTTTCTTGTTTGATTTTGGGAATTTCAGGAGACATCTTTACACTCTTACAGGGTGTCATGTTGGGGCAATTTTCTCAGTTCATTGGTCAAGGTAACCCCATCTTGGTTAACTTAAATGAAATTCGCATATCTCTTATAGGCATATATAAAAATCCTTTAGTATTGCACAGATTTAACCCTCCCTCAAATCAATACTCAGTCATAATTTGATATGTATAGCGTTTAGGAAACAATTGCCATCATTGTAATCTATGGCGCATTTCCGTTGTTAAGGATGTAAATTTAAGTAAGATAATGACGGAGTAAAGACGAACTATTAATGTCCATAATCCATATTTGGAATGCGTGCTGATAATTCTGCCTACATTCTGGATGAGTTACCCTGTTTCATTCTTCGGGTCACAGAAGTTTCTTACATAAATATCATTTTTTTTTTTGCTGCACTATACTGATTCAATTTTAAATTCCTTCTTTTCTTAATTTTGTTAATTATTGAAACCATGATGAAGAGAGTGACTCATGCACTTCAGTCATCATATCTTTCATCAAGATAGCAGATGTACCGTATTTTTACTAATATTTGCTTATATAAATCTGATCCTGCTATACCCTGTATTTTATGCGAGTGTGACAGAGAAGGTATTATTGCCACTGGCGGAGCAAATGGCATGATAGGATTTTTTGTGGAGAATAATGAAAGAGAGGTATGTAAATTTTTTCAGTTTTTTAGTTACTCAAATTATCCACTAACAGCAGCTCTAATGCCTTCTTTAGTCATTATTCATGTGATTCATATGCCTAAAAGATAACTTTCTCTTGTCAGGAAGCAGTGATAATTACTTGTGAATCAGACTATGTATGATTGGTATTAGTAGTCCATAGATTGAAGACTTTAGAAACTACATCTGTGAATGTTAATTTAAATATCCGTATGCTGTTGGTCCCTCCCCTCTCCCTCCTTCATTCTCTTCCTTTTTCTTTCTTTGAATTGGTGAGCTGAGTGAACAATATTCTTTAATTTAGTATGGCATGTGATTTTCATTCATTCCTGATGCCAGTAGGAGCATATTGAAATTTTATTCTATAATGTATGAATAGTTCACACAAAGGGGAGCATCAGATTCTTTGCACTGTCCATTACAAGTTTCCATTTTCAATCACTTTGTATCATGGACCCTTTATGACTCTATTGGCTATATGCATGGATGGATAAACCTGAAATTTATTAATCTTTTTGAACTTGTTTTCACAAGAGTAGCAGAAGAGTTGACAAACCAATACCAAATGTTTCTATATTTACAATTTAAGGGCAGAGAACACTGAACTAAGCAAGATATATGTGTTTTGCAACTTCATTAATCTGCATTGAGTTCTTTAGTTGAACTATGTTCTATTTTGTACAGATTGACATCATGAACCTGCACTATCTTTTTTAATATTGTTTAATGTTACTAGCAGGCTGGAGCAGGCAATTTCCAATGTTTTTCTTAATATAATAATCTACCGTCTCATTTTCTCCTTATATTTGTGGACTTGCATCATACTCTCTTGTTTGAGTGCGCTTCTTGGTATCTGAAAACCAGAGGGTGTTTTGAGCTTCAACATCTGTGCATTTGTTTGTAGGGGATAATGCAAGTCCCTGAAAAATTCAAATTTCTATAAGACTGTGTGATTGTGTAGGAAAATAAAGACCAGAACGAACCTTTTTTTTTTCAAATAATTTCGTATCTTTGTACTGCACATGCATCTCAGTCTATCAAGAAAATAGGTTAAATTTGACCAAACTTTATTGTTTGTTTATAATATAGGTCGGTGGTCCTCTAAAGTTGCTGCTGAAGGAGAAGGCCCATGACGAGAAAGTAAATTCAGTGAGGTGGAGCCCTGGGGTAAGATTCCCGGACACTACTTTAATCGAATCACACTGATGAAGTGAATTTATCTTTCCAAACAAAAAGTGGGTGGAATGGTGGATTTCATTGCTAATATTAGATAATGCTCATAGGTGATTATGTCTTAGTTAGTCTAAAGAACGATCTCTTAAATTACACTCTAACAACTCAAGTACTTGATCAAGAAAAATAGTAGCTTGTAGTAAGCTTCTAGTTAATAGTGAATTTTTAAACTGACAAACAGTTGTAGAGAATTTGCACCATGAACATGAAGGACAGAATAATTTGCATGGCAATGTAACATAATATAAATTCGTAGCTACAATTAGGTTCAGACCTTTGAGAATTAAGTTGGTTTGTACTTCTATTACATACAGCTTATAAGAACTTAAGTATTTAAAGAATGACGAGCTATCACAGCAGTGTTTTTGCTTTCTCTGAGTATCTATTCAAGTGGTAACAACATTACTTAAAATTTTCTATATAACTCCTTTTTACTAAATAGGAGAATCGGCTACTAGCCTCTACAAGCGATGATGAGACAATCAAGGTGTGGGAGCTTGAACAAGCAAATGAAGAAGTCCAAAGTAGTAATCCAGAAGCAAATGAAGAGGACCAGTTTAGTAATACGTAAGCAAATGCTTGTAAGCGGCCCAAAATTTGTTAGGGTATAAATGTAGTGATAACCCAAGCGGAAATCTAGTATCCAGAATATTCTATAGCTTAGTATAAATGTAATGATTAGCAATCAATGAAATACAGAGACGGGTCACCCTCAAATTCCTCCTTCGCATACCTCGAACCATCAGAGCTGGTATCACAGTGCTGATACGAGTTTTGCACATATGCTGCATCAGTAGCAAAAATTTATACTTGTGAAATCTAATAGTAGAAACTAGAAATGCTACTCATAATTTTTTTCCCCCTCTTATACTGGTGAATATAGTAATTTTTTTTTTAGGGAAGTGTGATTGTAAATTGTAATTACTGTCAAAACTTGCTAGCCTTATAGAGCTTTTTTAACTTCCGTTTTTGCTCAAATCATTACTTGCCTAAGAGTGAATTAGTACCATAACTTTCTTAAGTATGCTTACTACAACTAACCCTATAGGAAGATATGGAATGAAAAGGAAGGATAATCACTATTAGTGTGTGGCAGCTTGTTGACAAAACTATTTCTTTATGGGTTGCACTTCTTGTTCTCCATGATATATACATATCCGATTAATGACAATAACTTGATCCTTTTCCTTTGCATAAATTCATTTATTTACAATTTACTAATGACCACTTGTGAAAATTGAAGTGAAATAATCTATTATCAGAAAATACAAATCAAATGCTTATCAGCAATTTCTTTTATTTTTTAGTACATTTTTTTAAGCTGTCATCTGTGGCAGCAATGTTGCTGAGGCAATCACCAGGCACAGAAAGGCAAGCCCTGGCATTGGACATGTAGGTGTACCATAAATCATTTGCAGGTTTTTCTCTTAATTTTGTTTGGCGCTTCTGCAATCTTTGGTTATGCATGATGCTAGTCCAACCAGCAATTGCTATTTCAATTGCACCAAGTAGGAAAAAAGGGACCGTTTGCTTTGGGTAGTAAATAAGAACAAAGAACAGATCCGAACTACGTATTTATCACATTCATCAACAAAGATGTAGAAAATTCTAACTTACAGGAAAGAAAAAAGATATGAAAATTGAAAACAATCCGTTTACCGGATCACACAATCTTTCTCTATTGGGTTAAGGTTAAAGCATTTAATTATTACCAGTAAAATAATAAAAATAAATAAATAAAATAAAATAGTTGAATAAAAGAGAGTTGGTAAGTTATTAACAATAAAAAAGGAGGCTTCTCGTAAAAAAAAAAAAGAGTCTTTGATAAAAAAATTAAAAATAGAGTGAAAAAGTAAAAAAAAAAAATATTTTGAGTCCTCCTCCTTGAAGTATTGAGAATTATTGTTTGATCATGTTTACCTTATTTAATGGTATGATTTTATTTTCAGTTTAGAGTGTTGTGACTTAAGTGATTAATGTAATATAAAAATCTTTCATTTTTTAAATGTTCATTAAAATCACAGAAGATTTGCATAAGCAAAAATAAAATTGTTAAAAAAACCATTAAAAAAACTTGGCAATTCTTATCTTGCAATTAAAAAATATTTTATACTATACATTTTTTTTTTTAATTTCCGTATACACCTTTTAGTATACACTTAATTTGTTTTTGGGGTATATTCTTTTTATATTATATTAACGTGTTGACTAACACTACATGTCTGTCAATTCGTATTTTATATTTTTTTGTTAAGATAGAAATAAACAATGATGAAGATTATTTATATTTTTTATATTTATTTTTAAGTATTTAAATGGGTAATGAGATGTATTTATAATCTTATTTTTTATATTTATCTTTAAAAATTTAAATTATTAATAAACATTATAATTTTATTTTTATATTTATCTTTAAATTTTAAATTAATATATTAATAATAGTATTTTTTTAAAAAATCAAATATTAATAATAATAATCAATAAAAAAATGTACATGTTTTCATATTCTGATATGAAACAATATGTTTAAAGACAAATACATGATCTTAAAAATTATCATGTGACAAATACATAATCCTAATAACTGTTATGTGGCATCTCATGTTGCAATTTAAAAGGAAGATGTACATGTATCGTCAAGTCTAAATTAAATTTATTGTCACACATACAAATATAGAAATTTATAATCACATATTAATTTATATTAATATTCAAAAGAATTCAAAAAAATATCATTTATTTTTAATTGGTCACGTTATTAATTATTTTATTAGTAATTGATTTTAAAATCCTAAATTTTTTATAAGTGTCTGATATCATATATGCTATATATGTAATATTATCATAAATTAATTAATTATATTTTTAAATTACTATATTTATTCTATATTATTTAAAAAATTTCAATATATACATCACACGAGGGTGAAAATTTAGAATAAAAATATAATAAAATTAATTAGATGTAATTTATTATGAAGAAACTAAAAAATTATTAAGCGTTTTTTAAAAAAAAATCGTTCATATATATAATATATAATATTTAAATATTTTATATTTATATTTCCCTACATTGAAAATTTTAAATGAAAGTATATTAATATTTATATATATGAAATAAAAAACTTTACAAGAAGATATGATAAAATCAATTTAAAAGTTCAGATTTATAATAAAGTTTGTTTAATAAGATTGTTTAAATGTAATTGAAAACTCGTATTATATGACATTGATGTTTCATTGATGTTTTAAGTAATTATTTATAAGATTTGAGATAGTTTTGTGGACAAATAAAAAAAAAATTAACCTTAATGGAATTGATGTAAAATATGTAATGAGTAAGCTATAATTATGTGTCATATTGAAATAAATTAGATTTGTGGAAGAGAATAAAATTAAAGAACTAAAAAAGTTATATATCAATTGATTAATTTAACTAATGTGTTATTTTATTTAATCTACTAAAATTGTGTAAACTAAATATATATGTTATAAAATATTAAGGTATTTGAATCATTGAATATCATTTGATTATATTGTTATTGACTATTTCAATTTTTATTAAGTTTTCTTTTTATTTGTCATTGTAATATCTATCCATCTAAGATTATTTTCTTAGTATAATTTGACATTAGAAGTCAACTTGATAAGTTGATAAAACATCTAAATGAATAAATAAATAAAAATTATAATTAAAAAAACTATAGAATCAAAAATTAAAATTATCTCAAACTATACAAATCAATTATTTATTAGGAGATCATACAAAAAAATATTTATTGAGAGGAATTATATAACTTGATTATCATAGACGAGAATAATCGGTTAATAAAAATAAAAAAAGTTTTTTGAGTGGATCCTACAATATATTCTATTAATTTTAACTTAATCAAATTTATCTAAATCATTCAAAAGTTATATATCTAAATTAAGTATTTTTTAAATATTTTTTAATTTATTTCGTACATTACACAAATACAAAATATTAATTACACACAAAAGTAAGAAATTCCCTTTATATATATAGTAAGTATAGATAGATTATCCTATTATTTTCCTCATAAATTCAGATTATCAAGGGCGGTGAGCTTAGGTGAATAAATAAACACCGGATGTAAGTGCAACAACCTTTTCTTCGCGTGTTCAATCCGCAGGGGCATTTTGGGCATTGTCCCTCGGTTGGCGGTTACGTTCAACTTTTTTGTTTCAGTTATTTTCCCACTTGGGCGCGTAAAGAAATACAAAAACAGAAAAAGAGTGTTGGGTACGTACGGTAAGAAGCAAGAAGAAGAAGTGTTGTGCAGTGAAATCGAATCGATTCGATCGAATTGCGATGGAGAGCGTGATTTCATTTTCACTGAAGGAGACTCATACTGTAACAGAGAGTGGGAGTGGTGCGATCTGGGGGTTGGCGTGGAACCCTGCCTCCCCACTTTGCTTAGCTGCTGGTAGCACCGAACATGCGGTCCGACTCTGGGAGATCGTCCCTTCTTCTTCTAACAACTACACGGAAAAGGTAATTCCATTGATTCATAGACATTAATTACCAACCAATTTTCCATTCACTCACACTCTGTTGTTGTGTTTGACATTGTTGTTCTTTCAATTCAAAACTATATGCATTGCAGGCAGTTTTTGAAGATGCAGATGCGAACGACGGAACTGTTGTATCTTGTGCTTGGTCACCTTGTGGGAAATTGTTGGCTATTACAAGCTCTTATGGCACCACTTCCATATTCAAAAACAAAAAGGGCTCATCTAAACGTCTCTTTAAGTTTTTTTTCGTATGCTATCTATGCCACTCTTTCTTCATATCTTTATGGATACATTACATACATATGTATAAATACCTGTACTGTATGGTATCTTATTTTTGTATACAGAGAAATCTTAAAGGAGGAAGAGATGTTGATAGCGTGTCTTGGAGCGCATCTGGATCTCTGATTGCTACTTGTGAGAGTAATCGCGATGCGACTGATAATATTGTTTGTGTATGGAAAATAAAGCCAGACAACATCGCATCTAGACCTAGGCTTGCTGTTTACCCTAGTTTTTATAGCAAAGTGAAGCAGGGGAATAGGGTATTCTTGGCTTCTATGGAGGAACTTGTTTGTCTATGGAATGTAGAGCAGGACGATGAGTTTGAGTTGGTGGCATATCTGCGAGGACATGCCAGTAATGTGACTATGGTGCAATGGCATCCCACGGAGGATATCTTATTTTCTTGTAGCGCTGATCAATCCGTTAAGGTAATGCAATTCCTAAAACTATGAATGTAATTGGAGAGAGAGAACAGACAGTGTGATAATAAGTAACATTATAATGCTATTGTTTTTAATTCCAGGTTTGGGCTGATCAAGATGGCCATAATAACAATTGGCAGTGTGTTCAAACTCTGGGAGGACGAATTAAGTACTATTACTATTTCTTTGTTTTCTTCTCTTTTAAGACATTATTATTCGTTTTCTATATAATATGGCACATGTCTTTCTCATATATCTTTTGCAATGACCATTTCTTTAAACCATTCTTGATGTTAATGTTAATTTGTTCACATTATATATAATTCTGTTATTTTTTTAGCTGTCATACTTCTATTGTGTGGGGCCTCGCCTTCAATCCTAGCGGAGACAAAATGGTTACCTGTAGGTATGTGAAATATTTCTCTTGTTCATGCCTGGGAATAATTTTGGGCCTTTTCTTGAGCTTCTGTCGCATTTTGACCCCCACCTGTTTTGGCAGTGAGGATTGTACCCTGAAGGTATGGGAACCAGACAACCTAGGGATCCAACCTGGTAACAGATTCGAGCGTTGGTAAGTAACTTGGAAGTATTTTTTTCTTTCACTAGCTATTCCCCTCTGAAGAGTACACGTGCAGTGTAACTTGTGGAGGATAATGTGCATATAGTAGAAAGTATTACCAAGTTACCAGTAGCATTTTATCCATCCAGAATGGAGATATGAAAGTATATAGCCAGATTTTGTTTGGACTTTCATATTCTCTTAAATATGAATTATAATTTAATTTTCCTTTCCTTCTTTTCTGTTTTACTGATCTTGTTTTATCTCTTCATTTTATTTTTGAATGACTTTTAATAATCTGTTTTTACTTCGCTTTGCAAGGGTAGGAAAGATGGCTTGTATTAAATTTGAACTTCACAAAGACATTCACTTGGACATGAATCCCTTTCATCACTTTGATCACTCTTTTCAAGAAAAATATACTTTGTTGAATACCTTGATCTCCATGTTCAACTTTGAGTCATAAAACGGAGTCTTAAGTATTCATCGCAATTCGGATTGAAAATTTAGTCAATGTTTCTAGCATACAACAATTTTATCTCTTGAGGCTTTGGAAGCTAGAAGTAATTTGAGCTGATTGACAAGATGACATAAATATTTTATACCTTCCCTCATAATAGTATTTGGATCTCCTATGCCTGATATCAAACATTTAGTTGCAATTCTATGTGGGTATCTTTTTTTCAATTTACTAGTTCTCTTTCTTACCCTTGCCAGTTTCCTGTAGTCTTACATTTCTCCTGTCATCTTATCTTTTAGACTATATACAAGATTTGACACCATCCTTCGGTGGTAACTGTGGCTTTCAACACATAATCCACCTTTCATTCATACTATCTTATTTGTAGTATAGTTTGGAATGGCTTGAAAGTCTCTAAGTAATATGTTTCAAAGATTTTAAAATCAAATGAGGGATAGTTCAATTAATGGCTATGACATATTATGCTTTTTCATTCTGCACAAAATAAAGTTGTTTCTTGTTTCTTTTTGGGAATTTCAGGAGACATCTTTACACTCTTACAGGGTGTCATGATGGGATAATTTTCTCAGTTCATTGGTCAAGGTAATTCCACCTTGGTTAACTTAAATGAAATTTGCATATCACTTTTGGGCAGGCACATATATATAAATCGTTTAGTGTTGCACAGATTTAACCCTCCCCTTAATCACTACTCGGTCATAATTTGATATGTATGGCGTTTAAGAAACAGTTGCCATTATTATAATCTATGCCGCAGTTCCAGTGTTAATGCTGTAAATTTAAGTAAGATACATGACAGAAAGATGAACTATTATGCTGTAGGGTAAGTCAGCCAATGTCATTAGTCCATATTTGGAATATATGCTGATAATTCTGCCTACATTCTGGATGAATTACCCTGTTTCATTCTTTGAATCACAGAAGTTTCTTACATTAATATTATTTTTGCAGCATTATACTGATTCATTTTTAATCCATTCCTTGTTTCTTAATTTTGTTAAATATTGAAAGCAAGATGAAGAGAATGACTCATGCACTTCAGTCTTCATATCTTTCATCAAGATAGTAGATGTACCATATTTTTACTAATTTTTGCTTATATAAATCTGATCCTACTATATCCTACATTTTGTGTGAGTGTGACAGGCAAGGTATTATTGCCAGTGGAGGAAAAGATGGCATAGGACTTTTTGTGGAGGATGATGAAAGTCATGTATGTAATTTTTTCAGTTTTTTTAGTTACTGCAGTTATCCACTAACAGCAGTTCAAATGCCATATTATAGTCATTATTATTCTTGGCATCCGAAAACCTGAGGGTGTTTTGAACTTCAACATTTGTGCATTTGTTAGTAGGGGATAATGCAAGTCCCTGAAAAATTCAAACTTCTACAAGATTGTGTGATTATGTAGGAAAATAATGACCAGAATGAACATTTTTGTTATCAAATAATTGAGTTCGTATCTTTGTAAACTGTATATGCATCTCACTCTATCAAGAAAACAGGTTAAATTTGACCAAACTTCATTGTTTGTTTATAATATAGGTCGGTGGTCCTCTGTACAAGTTGAAGATGCTGCTGAAGGTGAAGGCTCATGATGGGTATGGAGTAAATTCAGTGCAGTGGAGCCCTGGGGTAAGATTCCCGGACACTACTTTAATCGAATCACACTGATGAAAAAGTGAATTTATCTTTCCAAACATCAACTGGGTGGAATGGTATATTTCATTGCTAATTTTTTATAATGCTCATAAGTGATTGTGTCTTAGTCTAAAGAATGATCTCTTAAATTATACTCTAACAACTCAAGTATTAGATCAAGAAAAGTAGTAGCAAGTAGTAGGCTTCTATTAATAGTGAAGTTTTAAACTGACAAACATTTGTAGAGAATTTGCACCATGAAGGACAGAATAATTTGCATGGCAGTGTAAGATAATATAAAATTCGCAGTTACAATTAGGTCAGACGTTTGAGAATTAAGTTGGTTCGTACTTCCATTACGTACAGCTTATAAGAACTTACATGTGACGAGCTATCACAGCAGTGTGTTTGCTTTCTCTGACTATCTATTCAAGTGGTAACAACATTACTTGAAATTTTCTATCTAAGTCCTTTTTACTAAATAGGAGAATCGGCTACTAGCCTCTACAAGTGATGATGAGACAATCAAGGTGTGGGAGCTTGAACAAGCAAATGAAGAAGTCCAGACTAGTAATCCAGAAGCAAATGAAGAAGACCAGATTCGTAATCCAGAAGCAAACGAAGAAGACCAGATTAGTAATGCAGAACCAATGTTATGCACAGCCCAAGAGCCAAGCAGACAAGTAAGCGGCCCATACTGAAGAATTAGGGAGCATGCATGAGTAGTTCCTGAATTTGCTAGAGGTGCTATGGTAGTCAGTTGGATTCCCCGAAATCTAGTACCCGGAATATTCTATATCTGAGTATAAATGTAATGATTACAATCAATAAAATACATAGACAGGTCATCCTCAAATTCCTCTTTCTCTCTATTCTTCTGGAGGTCCTCTTGATTCGTACAAGGATATAATTAGCAATGCATATGAGGAAGAGGAGAAGAACAAGAGAGAAGAGAAAAGTGGATAGGGATCTCTATTGTAAAAGTAAAATCAATTAACATTACAAGAATAAAAAAAAAAGATAAAAATATATATGTAACAAATAAAAAACTAAACTAGCCTTAAGTAAATAAAATAAATAAAACATAAATGCACCACATTATCTAACATCCCCCCTCAAACTCACGATGCATTAACAGGAAGCATCAAGAGTTTGCTAATCAAGAAACGAAAGCGTGGAGTGAAATGCGACTTTGTAAACAAGTCAGTAATTTGCATGGAGGAAGATACGAAGGGTAAAGTGATGGTCCCATGCTGAAAGTGGTGTCAAGTGAAATGACAGTCAATCTCAATATGTTTGGTGCGTTCATGGAAGACTGAGTTGCAAGTGATTTGTATAGCACTCATATTATCACAATACATAGGAGTGGGTCCAAGGGAAGTGACACCTATAGACTCAAGTAACAAAAGCAACCCAACTATTTAGGCAGTAGAGGATGCCATGGCACGGTACTCAGCTTCGGTAGTAGAGCGAGAGACAACAGTTTGCTTCTTACTCTTCCAAGAAATGAGAGAATCCTCCAGAAAGATGCAAAACCCTGTGGTAGACTTACGATCGGTGGAGTCACCACCCTAATCAGCATCTGAGTAAGCACGTAATCCCAAGGAAGATGATGAAGGAAAGAGAAGACTCTGAAATTGAGTACCCCGAAGATAACGAAGAATGCGAAGAGCAGCTACCCAATGAACTGTAGTTTAAAATTTAATTGGTTTGATTCTCGGATTTGAAATTTCAAATTTAAGAATCAAACCCAACTATATATATATATATATATATATATATATATATATATATATATGATATATATATATATTATATATTCTCATTGATTCTTGATTTTATTAATATTGACCTATTGACTTCAATAACTTGATGTCATTGAGTGTAGATGTGAACTTGATCTACATGCACTGAATAGAGTATTAAACTTCTTATTTCAAAACTCTCTATCTACAGAAGTCACAATTATTAAAGGTAATATATTAATGTTTAATAATTAGTAGTGAGTCATATAATTAATTTGATTATAACTTTTTTTCTATTTTCTCTCTACGATTCTCTATCTAATCTTATCCATTCCTAATCAGCCGACCAAAATCCACAATTGCCGAAGCAATTCACCAATTCTTTGTTATGTGCATGTGTTCTTTCGGAGCTCATTGAGTGATTCTTTGATGTACATTCAGCTCATAGTGGGATTTTTTTTGTTGTTAGTAAAGTTGAGAAGCTTGGGGTCTTGGTGTTGCGGCTTTTTAGACTTACGGTAGATGCATAATAGGATATGATAAATTATATTGTCCATTGACATTTTGTAGGATAAAATAATATGATGTGACATTAGGTGAGTGATTATTCATAAGGTGGATAAGTCAATGTGGTATTGAGAGTGATCTTGGAAGATCATAACGTTTCCACTATTAAATCCTTGGACATTAGTTATTGAAATTAAAATGAAGAATCATAACATTTTCATTTGTACTTATTGCATGATGTAGATAAAATTTAAAGATAAATTGAATTTGAAGAATGATGTTTGATGAATGATGTTTTTTTATGTTTAGATTGAATTTGATTAAGTTTAGATTGACTTTGGGTACTGCTCATTGTTATGTTGTGTACTTGTGTTTCCTTTAAATTATGTTTCAATTAAGTTTGAATATTATTGTGTACTTGTCTTTGTATTAATATCCATTATTACGTATATTTTAATTATGTTTGTTTATTTAAACTTTGTTTATTTGTTGCATTTTATAGTGTACTTATTGAGATAAATAAGTTTGATTCTATTTCTAGAAAAAAATTACAGGTTTATTATGTATTTTTTTGCTATGAAGAGCTAATTATTTAATTATTTTTTGAGTAAAAAAAAAGGTCAACTGGATCACCCGAATCAAATCAATCTATAAATACTCAAATTTGATTATCAAAAAATACGAAAACTGAACTAATTAATTTTAATTTGTTCAGATTTATTTTTTTTTCAAAACCCGAACCAAATCACTCACTTCACTCTTAGCATGAAGTATAAAAATCTCGGCATTTTGTTGTTTTCAAAATTTTCAGAAATGTGAACTCTTTTTCAGCAAAATGAAAATGAAAATAATCAATCAAACATGTTTTTTTTCTCTCATTTCCTGTTTTCATTTTAAAATGAAAATTGAAAACAGAAAATGATAAAACCAAACAACTCTTTAACTTCCTAAATTTTTGTTGTCTCTTACGGCATAGGAGAACAAATATGTTTAGTAATTATTTAAATATCCAAATTTGTTCATCTTTTTAATTTTAGTTACCTATTCTAAATTATTGATGATTTGTAAAGCTCAATTATATTATTTCGAATACTTCAACTTTGTGCAAGTGTCATTTCTCATTTGATTGCTTTTTGGTTTTCCTCTTTTTATAGGAATGTCTCTTTTTTCATGCATATTTGTTTTTTTAATTGTGTTAAAAAAGAAGACGAGAGAAACCTACATTGATTTTAGCCTCTTAGTCCAAGCCTATAAGCCATTAGCCCAATTGACCTTAGCCCATTGTTCCAAACCCATAAGCCATAAGGCTTGGCCCTGCTGCCTCAAACTTCGAACTTTGGCATATTGGCAGAAGAGAGCAATGCAAGAAACGAAGCTAGCTATAAAAACATTCAAAGCTTGAAATAGCAATAAAAGAATAAACAAATCAATGAGCAAAATGGCTTTCAAAAAGGCAAACATCAAGGGGAAGGAAGCCAAGCTCCCTCTGCCCAGCCAATAGATTATGATTAAACACAATTTTAGGCATATAAAAGAAGGAAACAAAAGGAAGAAAATAAGAAATAAACCCATAAACATGAGAAAAGGAAAATTGACTTCCTTGTTTTTTTTTATTTTATAAAAACTAATGTAAAGGAAGCAACGGAGGGGGGACACTCAGAAAAAAATAAAGATTTATGGGTGAAGGAAAAAAAATACTAGAAACTGAGTGTGAAATAGAGACTTCATCTGTAAAAACCGATCACTGCATTACAACTTGTGTGTTTTGCTTTGCTAATAATCAAATGACTTCAACCACAAAAACACTATACTAGTGCTTCAAATCTAAAGACAAATATCAACCCATCAATACCGTGAATGATAAAATCATGTATGTCTTGGTTGGTTGTATCCTCTCATTTTATATACTTGTAGTTATTTTTAAGATTTATATTCCTTGCTATTCAAATTTTATCCTCTCATATTTGCATAAAATAATTTTAAATATGGGATAAAATTTCAATAATAGAATAATCAAGATTGATTACGATGGTCACGTCTTGACTTTATTGAGGTGAGATAAAATTTTATAATTGTGTTTGGTGGAGTTATAAAAATCTCCTATCAAAATCTTATTTCATATCTCTAAATTATTTCTTGTACCACATCATTGTACATTTGAATTATTATTCAATTTGACTCAATCATATTTGCATTTATTCATCAATCAAATAATTTAAAACCAGTCAATGATAAAAAAATTTGGAGATGATTAGGGTACTGATTAGATAAGCTCTACCTAATACTCTTAAGACATTTATATTAGATATTACCAAGAGTATTGATGAGATCTAAATTTTACATTAAAATAAAAATATTTTTGTAAAAAAAAATCTTTAAATAATTTTGAACAAATTCATATTGCCCTAACATTATGATTGTGGTAGATCAAAAAACTTTTTAATTAGTCATTTTTAAAAATAAAATAATATTTCTTTCTGAAATCCATTTTCATAATGACTAATTTCATCAAAAACTTTTCTTCAAAAATAAAATATTTTGAAAAGTAATCTCTTTTAGAAAGTTAACATTTCCAATTCACTACTCTCATGCTTTGTTGTGTGCTTGAATTTTTGTTCCACAATAATATATATTTAGCTACCCTTTTCTTATCTAAATCATTTATCATCTTTGATAAATATGCTGATAAAATGACACATGTAAAAAATAAAAACAATAAAATTTTCCTTTTAAATAAAAATGATTAAATTAATTAATTTTACAAATAACTTTAAATTAAATACATAACTATTTTTAGAACGAACGATATAAAGTGTTAATACTTTTTTTTACTCATAATCAATTCCTAAATTCAAGACTATAAAACATAGACCTATTTTTAAGTATCTGATCCACCTTTATATTTTAATAAAAAAAAGTAATTAGTAACGATTCTCAACTCTTTTTAATTTTATCGACGTCTTTCATAATGATTACGACAAAATTAAAAAACACAATTTAATTAGTTTTTAAATTCAAAACTATTTGAACAGAACTAAACCCAAAATTTAAATTTTGTAGAGATAGAGAGAGAGAGTTTTTTTTTTTTAAAAAAAAAAGGAGCAAGTAGTGGAATAAACGACCATCAGTTTATGTCCCGTTCAAGAAGAGAGAAACGGCAACAAATACGTCCCGCATGTTGTCGTTTCTAAGCTCAAATAAACAACGAAAAACCCTCTTTTTCTCGTCGCTTTGTACTTTGTAGCGCTCGCTAGCACTGGCAGTAGCTATAGCAAACTCTAATTTGGAGTTCCCGCACTTACCCTTATCTTATCATCTTCTTCCGAAATGGCGAAGGAAGAAGAACATGACTCTTCTTCTTCTTCTTCTTCTTCTTCTTCTTCTCCGAATGTCAACGAGCAACAAGAACCAAATGCCTCATCTTCAGATTCCTCCGACTCGGACTCCGACTCGGAATACGACTCAGACAGCTCCTACGAAGACGAACCCGAAGACAAAGAGTTTCAGCAGGCCTTTCGGTTCAGAAGAAGTGGGGATCCGCTTCCGGAGTCAAAGAACAATCCAGAAGTTAACTTCAAGGAGTTCGCCGAAGTTCTAGATAGCAGGCGGTTACAGAAGATTCACGAAGAAGAGGACCCAGACTTTGTGTCTGAGTACAACCCCTTTGACTTTCCCAAGGACCCTGAGAACTGGACCGAGGAGGATTTGAGAGAGCTTTGGGCCGATGGGCCCATTGAAATTGGTGGGACCGGTTGGGACCCTGCTTTTGTTGAAGAGGATGAGTGGCAGTATGTGTTGGATGAGATTGCTGATGGAGGGAAACCTCCCATTGCGCCGTTTTACCTTCCTTACCGGAAGCATTACCCGGCAATACCCGATAACCATTTCGATATATCCAACCCCAAGGCTGCCATTGAAGAATTGGATAGGATTGAGGAGTTCCTCAAATGGGTCAGCTACATTTTCGCCGATGGCAGCTCGTATGTATTGCTGTATTAGTACACATTGATGATGCTTCATTTTAATTTCATGTGGTTTGCAAATTTATTGTTATTTTGATATTTCCCCCTTTTTTTTTTAAAGGTATGAAGGCACTGTTTGGGATGACTATGCTCATGGAAAAGGTGTTTTTGTTTCTCAAAATGGACTGGTCAGGTTTGTCTTTGCTCAATTATGGCAATTGTTAGTTAGACTTAGACGGCCTAAGTGATAGTGGCAGTGACAGACTAAAACATGATAGAATAAGATATAAAGAATTAATTCAAGTAATAAGCACACAATGTAATGGGGGAAAAACAAGAAATTTGTTTAGGATGTTACTTTACCCATGGTCTGCTGACAAAAATATTCAAAATCCAAATGTTATTGATGATAAGAGCCACCATTATAATTATATATATCATTTACACACTGGAGAGCTGGGATTAACAAATTAATTACCCACTGTAGAGTGTAGAACACTTTTTTTATTAAATTTGTAAACGTATAAATTAGATAGGTTTTGCAATTAGCCATTGTGTTAAAAAGAGTTTTTCCAAATGCCTGGACTACCATAAAATGTGACAAAACTTGATTAAATTGAGACAAACTATTAGTTCAATAACTGTCTTTCTGTTCGCAACAACAAATTATACAAAGTTATTGATATAGAATGGCAGGCATTAATTTTTTCCCCCTTGAGTGTATACTGGATTAGTTGGTCATATCTTCTGGGGTTCTCCTCGTAATGATTGGGGCCTATGACTCTTTCTTAGCTAATTATTTCAACAAGTGTCAGTATGTACTCGTCTTCCCACAATAGATGTATCAGCTCGTCATTTCTTGATGTGTTAGTATATCATGCAAGTCTTTTTTATGTCATTGTACATTGATATTTCACAATGTATTCTCCTTTCATAGGTATGAAGGTGAATGGTTTCAAAACAACATGGAGGGTCATGGTGTGGTTGAAGTTGATATACCTGATATAGAACCTGCTCCTGGGTCCAAGTATGTACCTTATTTGAAAATGCCCCCATATGCGTCAATGAAGTCTTAGATTGTGTCACAGGTTGATTGTATATTCAATTTCTTGTAAACAAACTGGGCCGCTTTTATCCATGCCCTCAGGCTTGAAGCAAAGATGCGAGCTGAAGGAAAGATAATAGCAAGGGATTTTATGTCCCCAGAAGACAGAGAATGGCTGGAGATGGATATTGAAGATAGTTATCGTCTTGCAGGTGGGAGCTACGAAATCCCTTTTTATGAGAATGAAGAATGGGTTAAGCAATTTGGAAGAAAGCTGTAAGTTTAATCATTGATCTCTTTGTTGCCTTTTCTCTATTAAAACCACTTTATTTTATTGTTATGGAAAGTGACATTGTAACTCCTCACTAGACGTCACACTTCCTCTGCTTTGTCTCTTTATATCTCTCTATGGTACATTGTTACTGGTCTAAAAATGGTTTTATAATTTTATGCCCAGGGAGAAAGGTCGCTACCGATACGCTGGTCAGTGGAAGCATGGGAGGATGCATGGATGTGGTGTATATGAAATTAACGAGCGTCCCATATATGTAGGTGCTTGGATCAGACCAAGTTTTATATTTCAACTTATTAAGTCCATTCAACCTCTTTCTTACTTAGCAAATTTTATAAAAATGGGGAGAGACAGCCGGACTTCTAAGATGGAAAAATAATTGTACAAATAACATGATTTGCTTTAGCTTCCTGGAGAGTGTCTTACATTCCTTATGCATATTGAGACCTTTATCTTTTACTCTACATACTGCAATTTTTAGTTTAAGTTGTACTATCTGCATTATTTGGTTGAACCTTGCAACTAAATGCAAAGGGTGGAAGATGCTAGTCATCTCAACATAAGGGCTAATGACATTTTCATCACACTTGAGCCATGTAGAAGACCTATTTTCTTTCCTAGTTACATAATTTGTGTGCATGCAGGGTAGATTTTATTTTGGAGAATTGGTGGATGAAGATGATTTTGATGGATGTGATGACGAAATTTCAGCGGTATTAAATACTCTTTTCATAAGTTTTTCATCTCCGTAAAAAAAAATTAAAATCTTGGAGCTGTGAGGCAATATCTCATTCTGTCTGACATTCTGTCAATTTCAGCTGCATTCTGGTATAGCAGAAGTTGCTGCTGCAAAGGCTCGCATGTTTATCAACAAGCCAGATGGAAGTATGCTGTTTGACCTCTTTTTTATACTGAAAACCTTATAATTTGTTTTTTTCTTTTTTTTGGTCTGACTTTCGGTTTGGCCATTTCTTTGGTTGCTAGATCCATTGATTAGTAAATATGTATTGCGGATTTAGGTATAAAGGTTCATGTTCTGTTATCTTCTTCCTCCTTCTATATCTTCTCCTCACCATGTCCATTTAGACTTTTCAAAACCAGTTAAGAACACTAGTCACCATTGTTCTTTCCCAATTTGTGGCTTTGACTCATAATATATAGACCAATCGGAACTTCACACCACAAATATGTTGATAGAGATCCAGGTCGTATTCCGATCCCACCTAGTAGGAAAAGGCTTGGTTGTTGTTGTTGTAGAGATCTAAGCCGTATTGATAGAGGCCCAGGCGCAAAAGTGACACAAGTCTACACCAGAAGGAGGCACCAACAGCAGGCAGTAACTAACTGCTAAGTTGGCCAAAAGATGGTGTGGGAAAAGTGAGTGGAAGTTTGTTAGAGTGGTTTATATGCTGAGAGAGAGGGAAAACGTGGGTAGGCAAGAATTGGGTTGGGCATTGGAGGGACTAGACACTCTACATTTGTCTAGAACTATTTTCTTTCTTCTCTGTAATTCTGTTATCTTCCTTTTCCAAGATTACACTAAAACTGGTTGTGATATCGTACTGATGTCACCCAGAATATTCAGTTCATCCCTGTGTCATTGTTTTTTCTTTTATTAAATCTGTTTGGTACCTATCAATTGGCATCAAAGCTATTTGTTCTGGGCATTTGGATGGTCAATACCAGAGCAAACATGGACTCACGATTAGAAACAATGGAGAGGAGATTGATGGAAAGTCTGACGAACCAAGAAAAGACGGAGGCCAAGTTGGACGAGCTAGTGCGCTTGTTCAAAGCGAGAAACAAAGGAAATTCTAGAGGGCGGTCGCGGTACAGGAGGCAATCCTCACTGCACGATGATGAGGATGGCTCAGACAGAGACCAGAGGAGCAAGGATGGGCCGGAGCAAATGCGGGATTCTTCCCGCCGAGATGGAGACAGGTCTTGGAGTTCAGGGACACACTCATCGGAAGGGAGCCGACCTCCAGAAAGAAATGAAGGAGAAAGGAAGTTGGAGATTCCAATATTTTCGAGAGAGGATGCATATGGCTAGATTAACCGTGTGGAATGTTACTTCGAGGTGAACGGAGTGATTCGAAATGAAAGGATGGAATCAGTAATGGTGGCCATGGAAGGGAGAGCGCTGAACTGGTATCAATGGTGGGAAGACCAAACGTATAATCCTAGTTGAAACCAATTCAAGGAAGCGGTAATTCGTAGGTTTCAGCTTGGAAATATTTAAAATCCTTTGGAAAGCTGAGTATCAAGTAGACCGAAACTGTTACGGAGTACCGTGAACAATTTGAGCTAGTTGCAGGGCCAGTCAAGATCAGGGACAACACTGTGATGAAGGGAATCTTTTTTAATGGACTAAGGGAGGAACTAATAGTTGAGTTGAAGTTGTATGAATTGCATTCCTTGTCTAATCTCATGGACAGAGCTTAGTTGATTGAAGAAGAGAAATGGGCCTTACAGAAAGGAGGATCTTCAATGAAAGGAGGAATTCCATTCAAAAAAGTGCAAGGAGAAGGTGGATACCAACCATATGGAGGATTTGAAGGAGGAAAGAGTTATTATCAAACAGCACCAAGAGGCAGTATTAATCCAAGGCAACCTATAGAACCTAAACCACCATATGGAGCTGCAGCTAAGAAGAAGCACACGAGACCTAGGAGACTGTCTCAGGAAGAACTCCAGGAGAGGAGCAGAAAGGGATTATGCTTCAAATGTGGAGAAAGGTGGGGCAAAGAGCATATTTGTAAATTTAATTACCAGTTATTTATGTTGGAAGGAGAAGAGGATGAAGATGAGGAATCAAATGTGGAAGAGGAGGATTTGGAGCATGAGTTGAATGATAAAACTCTACAGTTGTCAACGAAGAGTATAATGGGATTAACTTCTTTTAAGTCCCTGAAATTGTGGGGAAAAATTGGGGAGCATCAGCTAGTAGTGCTCATTGATTGTGGAGCTTCTAATAATTTTATTTCAAAGGAGTTAGTGAAGGAGCTGGGCCTGGCAGTTGAAGATACTCCTGATTACACAGTGGAAATAGGTAATGGTTGTAAGGTGAGGAGCAAGGGAGTATGCAGCAATGTGAAGATGTCAATTCAAGGGGTGGATATACAACAAAATGTCTTCCTCTTTGAACTAGGAAGGGCTATGGCAGTTTTGGGAATAGACTAGTTGGAGAGCCTCGGGGACATACAAGCCAACTTTAGAGACCTTACCTTGCACTGGGAGAAGGACGAACACAAGGTATCATTGAAGGGAGAACCATCTCTTTGTAAGGCTCAAGCATCACTTAAAGCCATGTTAAAAGCTTTAAGGGATGAGGGTGAAGGATATTACATAGAGTATCAGGAGCTGTAACCTGAGGAGCATCCTAAGGAGCAAGTGTCAGAAGATATTCAAGAAATTTTGTAAGAGTACACAGACTTATTTCAGACACCACAGGAGTTACCTCCCAACCGGGAGCAAGATCATGCCATCAACCTCAAGGAAGGAGCTCACATTCCCAACTTAAGGCCCTACAGGTACCCCTACTACCAAAAAAAATGAAATAGAGAAAATTGTGGATGAGATGATGACTAAAGGTATAATCAGACCAAGTACAAGTCCCTACTCTAGCTTGGTAATCTTGGTCAGAAAGAAGGATGAGGGGTGGAGATTTTGTGTGGACTATAGGGCTCTAAACAAACTGACTATACCTGATAAGTTTCCAATACCGATAATTGATGAGCTTCTAGATGAATTAGGAGGGGCAGTCATTTTCTCTAAACTGGACCTAAAATCCGGGTATCACCAGATTACAATGAAGGAGGTTGACATTCCCAAAACAACCTCTAGAACACGAGGGACATTATGAGTTTTTGGTGATGCCTTTTGGCATAACTAATACCCCTTCCACCTTCCAAGCTTTAACGAACAAGGTGCTGAAACCTTATCTAAGGAGGTTTGTGTTGGTGTTCTTTGATGACATACTAATTTTCAGCAAGGATCAACCAACTCATGGCAAACATCTCAAGATGGTTCTGCAATTACTAAGGGAGAATAGGCTGTGGGTGAATAGGAAGAAGTGCTCCTTTGGCCAGAAACAGTTAGAATATATGGGGCACATCATCTCAACAGAAGGAGTGGCAGCAGACCCCAAGAAGGTGGAAGACATGCAAAACTAGCCTCAACCAGTTGATATCAAGGGTCTAAGAGGTTTCTTGGGCCTCACGGGTTATTATAGAAGGTTTATGAAGAACTATGATAAAATTGCTTGGCCCTTAACACAACAGCTTAAGAAAGACAATCTCAAGTGGGGAATAGAGGCTCAAGCAACATTTGAGGAGCTCAAAAAACTGCCATGACATCACTACTTGTCTTAGTTGTACCAGATTTTGAAAAAATGTTTGTGCTGGAGACTGATGCCTTGGGAAAGGGAGTGGAGGAGTACTTGTGCAAGAAGGCAAACTCGTAGCCTACGTAAGTCAAACTCTCTCGAGTAGAGCTCAAAATAAGTCAGTCTATGAGAGATAATTAATGGCCATTGTAATGGCAATTCAGAAGTGGAAGTACTATTTGATGGGGAGGCATTTCCTAGTGCAAATTGATCAAAAGAGCCTCAGATTCTTGCAAGATCAGAGACTATAGGGTGAAGAACAGCAAAAATAGGCCTCTAAATTAATAGGGTATGATTTTGAGATCAAATATAAACCTGGAAAAGAAAATAGGGCTGCAGATGCATTGTCTAGAAGATTGCAATTCTCAGCTATTTCCTCTGTACAATTCAACGACTGGGATGACTTGGAGGAGGAGATCCAAACTGATACACAGTTGAGGGGAATTCTGCAAGATTTATTGAGGCAACCAAACTCTCATACAGGCTTTCAACTTAAGAAGGGCAGGTTATACTACAAAGGTAGGATGGTAATTCCAAAAACTTCCCAAAAAATTCCTTTGGTGCTTAAGGAGTTCCATGACTCAACTATAGGGGGGCATTCTGGGTATTTCAGGACCTAAAAAAGAATTTCAGGGTTGCTGTTTTGTGAAGGCATGAAGGGAGACATTCAGAAATATGTGCAAGCATGTGAAGTTTGTCAAAGGAATAAGTCTCAAAACCTCACTCCTTGAGGTTTATTACACCCTCTACCCATTCCATCTACCATTTGGATTGATTTGTCTATGGATTTCATTGGTGGGCTCCCAAAAACGGGTGGTTGTGGATAGACTCACTAAATATGCTCACTTTGTGGCTGTATCTCACCTTTACACAGCAAAGGAGATTGCTGAAATATTTACTAGAGACATAGTCAAGTTGCATGGTTTCCCTTCCTCAATTGTATCAGATCAGGACAGGGTTTTCCTCAGTTCCTTTTGGGCAAAATTATTCAAGATGGCTGGGACAAAGTTGAAGTATAGCACTGCTTATCACCTTCAATCGGATGGCCAAACAAAGGTAGTGAATAGATGTGTGGAGACCTATTTGAGGTGCCTTACAAAGGTAGTTTATTTGAAAATCCAACCATACAAATTGAAAACTCTAGCCAAAAGAGTTAACCAGAAGTTGAGTCCTAGGTTCTACAGCCCCTATGAGGTCCTGGAAAAAATAGGACCTGTAGCTTACAAGCTGAAATTGCCTTAGGACAGTCTGGTTAATCCGGTCTTCCATGCTTCTTTACTCAAGAAATCCATCTCTCCCATGGTTGACGCACAACCATTGCCATTGTTCCTTGCTGAAGATTGGGAATTGCAGGTCCGACCAGCTGATATCATTGATTGTTGACAAAATGCAGCAGGGGAAATTGAGGTTCTAGTCAAGTGGTAGGATATACCAGATTTTGAAAATTCTTGGGAGTTGCTATCTGCTATCCAAGACAATTTTCCTAAGTTTCACCTTGAGGACAAGGTGAATCTTTGGGGAGGGGGGGAAGTATTGATAGAGACCCAGGCCGTATTGATAGAGGCCCAGGCCCAAAAGTGACACAAGTCTACACTAGAAGGAGGCACCAACAGCAGGCAGTAACTAACTGCTGAGGAGTTGGCCAAATGATGGTGTGGGAAAAGTGAATGGAAGTTTGTTAGAGTGGTTTATATTCTGAGAGAGAGGGAAAACGTGGGTAGGCAAGAATTGGGTTGGGCATTGAAGGGATTAAACACTCTACATTTGTCTAGAACTATTTTCTTTCTTCTCTGTAATTCTGTTATCTTCCTTTTCCAAGAATACACTAAAACTGGTTGTGATATCATACTGATATCACCCAGAATATTCAGTTCATCCTTGTGTTATTGTTTTTTCTGTTATTAAATCTGTTTGGTACCTATCATATGTACATCATCGGATTTACCTCTTTGCCCTTTGACAATTATCTTGTCAAGTAAAGATGGTTTAGCATGTATGTTGATTCTTGGCATGCTAATTGAGTCTTTCTTCTTTTGTTATATGGTTGAAAATTTATATATGCGCCATATTGGAATGAGAAATTTTTTTTTCCAATTTTTCCTATCCTGATAGACACCATGCTGATTGTATCTTCTTAATTGTTACTTATCATTCCACACTTTGTCTGCACAGTGGTTAGAGAAGAGAGAGGTCCATATAGTGATCCACAGCATCCCTACTTTTATGAAGAAGAGGACGTGTGGATGGCACCTGGCTTCATTAACCAGTTTTATGAAGTAAGGCTCACTGGCAAAGTTTTATCCTAATACATTGCTTGTTTTCATTTTACGCAGTGAAATGAAACATGGATATGATTCTGTTGCAGGTCCCTGATTACTGGAAAAGATACGTGCATGAAGTAGATCAGGAAAGAGAAATGTGGTTGAACTCTTTCTATAAAGCTCCTCTTAGGTTACCCATGCCAGCTGAGCTTGAGTACTGGTGGTCGAATGGTATTTATTCTTTCTTTTTTTGTTTGAACAAGTACATAGTTGGTGTGACTTCTATTATCCTCTCTCATCTGCCAATGAAAATGTAGAGTTTTGTATTAATTCGTTCATCCTCCAAATCCTTGATCAGAAGAGAATCATGAGACTCCTGAATTTGTCCTTATTAACAAGGAACCCGAGCCTGATCCTGAAGATCCATCAAAGCTTATATATACTGAGGATCCTCTCATCCTTCACACACCAACTGGACATCTTATCAATTATGTTGAGGATGAGAAATATGGGATACGTTTATTCTGGCAACCACCTTTGAAAAAAGGCGAGGACGTGGACCCAGATAAGGCCCAATTCCTACCCCTTGGTTATGATGAGTTTTTTGGACAAGAAACGAAGGTAAAAAAGGAAAACATATGGATGCGTCTTATACTTGCAATTGAAAATGCATGCAAGCCATGGTTTGATAAACTAGAGAAATGGACTGAAGAGCAGAAGAAAAGTAGTGAAATGAAAAAGAAGGAAATTGAGCAAGAACTTGAACTGATAGAAGCTGAATTGTGTCTGGAAGAGGCCATTGAGGATATGGATGAGTTATTGCGGATAAGAGAGAAGGAAGAGGAAAAGAAGGCGGAAATGGGTTTGCCAGATGAAGATGATATGACTTCTGTAATCAAACAAGATGAAAAAGCTCCTGCAGAGGAGGAAGAGGAAGAGGATGAGGAAGGGGATGAGGAAGACGAGAATGATGTTGCACAATCAAGTTTTGGGTCTGTTGAGCAGGAACAGACAACAGATCGGCGGAAGGGAAAACCTGGGAAATCGCCATTTTCTACATCTTCACTTGCATTTGCTTCTCACAGCCTTATCTCTGTGGTGAGTTATGATTCCTAACTCTCATTTGATGCATGTTTTCCAATATGACTATGTCTTATGTGGCTACACTTGATCAAACTTGTGAAACCATGATTCCAGTAAACTTGAGTCTTATGCTTTCTCATGATATCAGGCGCCATTGAATAATCAGAGAACTGTACTTTTAATCTCGCAACATCAAATTTGAATTTTCTCCTTTTCAATATCATTGAGCAATTTTAATGGAGTTTTAAGACAGTTTTTATGCTTCTGATTCTTTGAACTATTCTTTGATTGAACAATTTAACAAGTTAGCTGATAAGTTATTTGACTAATCTCAATAGATACTATATAGATGTAAATTTCAATGAGTTCTATTTGCCATTCACTTGGAGGCTTAAACCCCTTTTTTTAATTAGTATTTGTTGTGGAAAATCAGGGTATTAAAACTACCCAAGTATTGAAACATTTGGTAACCTTATTTTGTAAATATTCCTCAATTTTGCAGTTTTAAAGAACCAGATGAAGTACGATGAAGAATATTTTAATTATGAGTCATATTGTTGCAATATAACTCAAATTACAACCATCAAGTCTGTAGTTTGTATTGAACCTTTTAAGAAATTTGCAGTAATGCTTGATCATATTCTGAGTATGTACTTAACCAGATATTTAGATGTATTTTCTAGGTTTATGGGTGTTACATATCAATTTCAGGTGTCATGTAAATGCTCTGAAAAGCTTCTGAAAATGTTTATCTGGTCTGATGAAGTTGAAACTAGGGTAGTGCTTCCCTGTCTGTTGTTCACAAATCGTGTACTTGGTATTTACCTTTCCAAATATTTGTTTGTTTTAGGCAGATGAATTTGCAAGTGATTGTGTATGTGCCATTGTGCTTGCGTCACTTTGCCGGGAGCAACATATATGTACAATTGCTCATCTTAATTCCACTTCATTTCAATGTGTAGAATTGAACCTTGTTTATTTGTCAAGTTTGATCACAGGCAAATTCCTGAATCTTTTGTCTTTGTTGTGTGGTTTATCAGGTTCCATCCAAGCTGCAACAATCATTTTCATTCTGGAACAAGGGTGGATCAAAACCGGAGTTGATTCCTCCCCTCTGCATCGATCGCTTCAGTAATGTGAAAACAGCTGATTCAGTCAGTTTCCGTCCTGTGATTGGCCAGAAGGGTAGCTTGAAGGCTGTAGGCCAAACAAATGTGATAGTCAAGGCAAGAAGCTATTCAGGTGGGAAATTTCTTGAGGTGCACTCCTTGTCTCAGACTCGATCACGTTTCTTGGTTTCTGCAAATTCCAAAAGCAACTTAAAAGCACCAAGAGTTGGCGGTGACGTGTGGTTGCATGCGGCACCAGAGAGGGATTTAGACAGTATACTGTCGTTGCATTCATCAATATATAATTTTGAGGAACATAGAGAGACTATGTGATGATCCAATCCTGTCCTTATCATATATTCAAAGAGAGGTTCACATCAAAACCAAGTTTGTGGGGGGTGGGGAATTGTTCAATTTATGAAGGCCGTTTTTATTGTTTTGGTAGGCCTTTCTTGTACCAAAAACGAGTACACATAAGTTATTGCGAGGGCAGAGAGACTTGAAAAATTGGAACTCTGTTGTAATATTGATGTCGTTCAAAGTCTGAAAAGCATCTGCTGATAAAATTGTTAAATTCTATATGCATTTGCACCTTCACTGTCATCGTGTTTCACTTTTTTTACAGAGTACTAAAAATACTGAAATTCCAAAGGCATAAATTAAAACTTTAACCTTGTGGCAACTCACTGCCTATTCAAGTCTCTAGCCTTTAATCTCAACCATCCAGTTTGCATTATTCAATATGTATGGCAGCTGGAAAGGATGGTGCCACATGCCCGTTGCAGTGTTGCATCTATTGGTTGTACTTCTAGTGTTGTAGTCTTGGCCAGCAAAAATTGGCATTGGGACAAAGTGCCCCTAGTGTTTTTAGATCATTGTCAATTTTCTTTTACTCCATAAGTCCCATTTTTTTTCCAAATCTTCCTGACTGCAAATAGTTATCTAATAATAGTAGCTAACGTGTTGTTTTCCATTTGAAAAGTACGTGCTAAACAGCAAACCTCCTATTCTTAAATGAAAACCATTTTAATTCTTTCAAAAGAGAATAGTCAACTTCTACGTCTTGAATAGGTCCAGAGTCCAGACACAATAGAATTGCTTTTCGCCATTAACGTCATTCTCTTCGGCTTTGCAAGTAGCTTATCCATACTAGGACACCTTTGACGAGAAGGACCACTGGTCACATCCAACGGCATTTCCTTGTGCTTGATCACGAGGCACTACAACCACACTAATAGAAAAGGCGATGCATGCATGGGTGAGCTGCCCAAACCCCATGTTTTTGGAGTGAAGCCTCATCCAATGCATCTAAATAAGGACGAATGAGAACGATTTGTTGCATGGATTTGGATCTCCCATCACAGTAGGAGAGAGATAAAAATAACTTTTCGTATGCAAGGACTCATCATATTGAGTTATAAGGTGTAGTAGTCATAATCAAAATTATGTGTCATTATTTCACCCTCTCATACTATTTAACCGGAGAGAATGCAGATCCCTTAAGATTAATTTACACAGTCAGTATTCACTTCTCAAAATCTTTATTCAACTATACCTTGTGTAAAGAATTTATTTATTTTCATTTTTGACTTGGTAAAGAATTTAATTTTGATCTACTATCAATGTAAAGCTTTTGTACACTATTATCTAATATTGGATTAACATCTCATTTTATAAATTTGATTATGCTAACAAGTACATGAGATGTCAAATTCATTAAGTGATGTAACAACACATAAATAGATAACGGTGTGTATAAAAAAAGATTTATAATGTAAATTGTTTTTACACAATATATCAAAATTAAAACTTCTTGTGTAAATGTGATACTCTAGTATAACCTCAACATTTTATTGAGTTGGTTATTAACATAATATATAATATCAAAGTATTTATTATCAAGTGATCAAAAGTTAAATTATTACTGCCTTCATTCTTTATAATAATATAAAATTATAACACAATAAAATAAGCATGTGTAATGTATTCTTAAATTCATACTAACCAGTTTAAAACTTATTTTTCTAAATTTAAAACAATAATGACAATGAGATTTGAACCTAAGATCTAGTATAAAAATATTCAAACCTACTAAACAACTTAAAACTTGTTAGTTGCACCTCATAATGCATCATGGTAAGTCTTGTATAACATACTGAAAATTATGCAGTCATTACACTCTGTTGCTATAATAATTAGTGATAAAATCTGTCACAGAATAGTGAATGTCACAAAATCTTTAGTAGTTAATTGTCTAACAATGGAAAATATCGTTCTAAGCGGCTAAATATCAATAGATTTTTTTTTATTTTTTTTTACAACAGGATTGTGACAAGATATGATTCAAATTCAATTTTAATAACATATTTTTAGCCAAATTCATACAAAATAAATTTGATATCTAAAATTTAAAGTTAGGTATAAAAATATTACGACCAGATACTTTTTTTTTCAAGTCATTAAGAAATAAAAGTTTATTTAGTGAAAATAAATGAGTAGTAAATGAATTTAACATTTTAGTTTATTGTTCTAGAAATGTACCTTAAAATATATAAAATAGAGACTAAAGGGGAAAAAAATGGTTCTCTTACCCTCAGCATTTCCTGTGAACCCACACAGTTGAACCTAGGCCTTATAAAAAAAATGAGAACATTATTTATTAACATTTATCTATTTATTATTGGGGAAAAAGATAATAAAAAACTAAAAATCATGAACATTTTTTTTATCCGAACTAAAAATCATGAACATTATGGGATTACATCATTGCAAATTAATATATCGGTAATTCACTAATAAATTTATTTGAAATTTTTATTACTAAAATTCTGTAATTCTTAAAAAGATGTAACCTTTAAATGTTAGTAAACAAACAACAAAAAATTATAAAAGAGGTAAAAAGTTATTTATTAATAATTTTTTAAAAGTTATAAATTTAATTTATTAAACATTATATAACTTACAGAGACATAACAAACTCCTATATTTAATAGGGATTTTGATTTTTTTAATTTTTTTTCTCAAGTGATCAAGTGGATAACGAAAAAAAAAAATATAAAAATTATAAAAGAAATTTTATCTATTATAATTGAATCTCACTAATAACTTTTTTGTATCTATTTTTTTTTCTCCAATTAATTATTGAAAAAAAAATTAAGAAGATTCAAATTTATTTAACAGAAGTCTGTCGTGTGCACCTAACAATGAGTTTGAAATGATTTACGAAGGTAATTGCCCTTTGAAAAATATATTTGGGAACATGAGATATGACATGTTTTTCTTAAACAATACATTATAATAAAAAGATAAATGCCTGAGTTTCTTGTTAAAATTATTTATAAGCAAGCTGACGATGAAAGCAGATATATTTTGTCTGTTCAAAGAAAATAACCCAAAAGGCGTTACAATAAAATATAATGGCAGCGAATATATAATTGTCTAATGGAATGAATCCGAAGATATAGATTGCGATTCATTATGTTATGATGTTTACCTTTCACCAAAACCCCCAGCACATTAAATTAGTAAAATATTGTATTCCAATCCCATACTAGGTTAGTGGATTACACTAGAGCATAGTGAGCCATTCTCTCCGTAGTGGAAAAAGATATTTAGTGAATATCAGTTAAATACTATTATAAAATAGTATATAAATTAAGTGGAAGAATTATTGCGAATTAAAAACCCACGAGCTGCACTTCATAAAAAAAAAAAACTCAACGTGCTACAATAAATTAATTACACAAAAAAAAAAATTAATTAATATTTGAACAAAAAAATTAATCTTAATCTTATATTTATTAAAAAATATAAAATTAAAATAAAAATTGGACCGTATCGACAAATTGTCTCACCTCACGACCTCATGATCGGTCTTAAATAGTTTACCCAATCTATGAAAGTGTAACTTGAGCTTGAAGCACCACCCTTGACATTTAGTACATGACTTTCGACCATGAAGTGCTCCAGTCGATTTGATAGTGGCTTGAGTACCCTTGCCTGATGTCCAGACTCGACCCTAGAGCTCCATGACTCGAATTCCAAAATAATCCACATAACAAAATTGACAAATGACAGTACCTGATACGTCATAAGGATAATAGATTTTCCCTCCATCAACATGGCAAACATGAGGAAAGAGTGCACTATACATCCCCATGAAGTACTCTCTTTTTGACTCCTATAAATAGTAACGACTGTCGACATGATCAAGTAAGTTCTTTTTTTAGCATATACACTTACACCTACTGTTGATACTCAATTTTATCCATAAAATTTTTATTTGTGAATTAATAATTGTATTAAATGATGCTTTAGTACAATACACTAAATTCTTTTTTTTTTAAAGGTTTTATTTACCTATATCTTATTTTGAATTATAAATATATATAAATAATAAAAATAAAAAATATTTATAATAATTAAAAAAAGGACCTAACCCACTAATCCATCCACTAATCAATCCACTCACTCATCTATCCACCCACTAACCCACTAATCCATCCACTCACTCATCTATCCACCCACTAACCCACTCATCCACTCACTCATCCACTAATCCATCCACAACCCACTAATTGTTTCACTCATCCACTAATGAATTTGCAAGTGACTGTGTAATCCACTCACTCATCCACTAATCCACCCACTAACCCACTAATCCACTCACTCATCCACTAATCCACCTACTAACCCACTAATCCATCCACTAATCCATCCACTCAACCACCCCACTCCACCTCCATTATCACTCCAATCATCCCAATCACCCCATTATCTTCCAAATCATACCCCACTCCACCTCCATTATCACCCCACTCTACCTCCATTATCATTATCCCCAATCATCCCAATCACCCCATTATCTTCCAAATCATACCCCACTCCACCTCCATTATCACCCCACTCCACCTCCATTATCACCCCAATCATCCCAATCACCCCATTATCTTCCAAATCATACAACCACTCCACCTCCATTATCACCCCAATCATCTCAACCACCACATTATCTCTAACTACTCCTTCACAACTACTCCTCTATATAATCCTCACTCATCTTAAACTTCAAGCCCCCACATTCTCATCATCTTTTCTATCCACCACCATCTCCACACTCAACTCATCATCTTCTCCTTCAAACTCACCACCTTCCATCATCAACATACACACATTCACTTCATTCCCCACATTCTCATCATCTCCACCTTCATCCACCATCATCTCCATACCCAACTCATCATTTTCTCCTTCAAACTCATCACATTCCATCATCAATACACACACATTCACTTCTCCACTCCAAGCTCTCTAACCTCTACTTCCATCTTCCATAACCTTTACCTCTCATCTCATCTTCACTTTCCATTAACAATCCCACACTGCAAACCACCACAAACCACCACAACTACCACCCTCACCATCTTCCTTACCGTACCTTCTACTAACAACATCACAACCCCAATCATCAACCTCAAACAACCACCATTTTTTATCTTCACCTCCACCACCATATGCCACCATCCATAACTAACAACCATTAAACTTCCATCTTCACCTCTACCACCATCATTACCTTACTCCATAATCTTCATAATCACCTTTAATTCACCATAACCACTCTCACTCACTTTCAACTCATCACTCTACCACCATCACCACTTTACTCCATAATCTTCATAATCATTTTTAACTTTTAACTCACCATACTCATTTTCAACACCATTATCCACAAACCTCTTATCACCATAACACCAAATAATCACAAAATACCACCTTACACCACCGACATCGTCGAGTTCTAGTGTTGTAGATCTGCTCCGCCAACTACCACAGTTTTTCCGTTCTTGTGAGCATATTTTCTTTTGGTAAGTTAGAGTTAATCCATTGACAAATTTGATTTTAAAAGTTTTAAGTTTCTCTCTTAATTAAAATCAATCAACCCACACTTATTTTCTAAGTAACTACGTGACTTTGAGTTCCTCATTGCACCCGAGGATACGTAGGAAAGATAATTCAATAATCAAGCCAAAAAATAAATTTTCTTAATTTAGTTATTTCTTTTCTTTCTTTCTTAAAAAATAAAAAAAATAAAAATAAAAATAATAGTTATAAAATCTTTTCAAAAAGGGTAAAATAAAATAAATACATTTGAGATTATTAAAATTTGCACAACTAACTTAAGGTACACGTTTTGACGAGAAGGCCAGTGTGGTCTAATACATTTTTTGTAATCGACTCCGAACTCAAACTCATTTTTCAAAAGAAAGGTTTTGCCTATTTTAAGGGTTTTTCTAATGTTTTCCCAAATTAAATAAACATTGGTGGCGACTCCATTGATTTTCAAATGACGCGCTAATTTTTTTGGATTTCGATCTCCGTCGTGATTTCGGTAGGAGAGAGATAAAAATGGCGACTTTCGGGGACATTTAGAGAGTCGCCTATTGATGTTAGTTGTGCAAATTATTAATAATTTTTATTTATTTATTTTACCTTTTTTTGTTTATTTGTGAATATTTTTGAACGTAAATATTTACTAGCATTATTCTATGTTTTTTTATTTATTTACTTGTATATATTTTTTTTTGTGCTTAATTGTTGAGACCTTAGGGTAGATGATTGTTGCTTTTGTTGTATATATGCTTTTACATGTTGGGGGCAAATTGGTCTTCTTAAATTTTGGTATAGGTTTGTATGCTTTCCTCACATATTACTATCACTTACCTCACACACAAGCTCTATTTTACTAAACCTTTAGGATTAGATAGAAGGCAAGTAGTGTTGCTTTGAGAGACCTTTGGTCTCCGAATAGGCACATGAAAATCTCTCACTCAGATTGAACTTTCCGCTTGTAGCCTATCATGGGTGAGGATGGAGGACTCTTTTGCTAACCAAAGTGTTGGTGACAAGAAGGACAATCTCTGGGGACCATTTTTTGAAGTTTAGATCTGTCCAAAATATATAATATCGATAGATTGAACTAGTGACTTCCAAAATTAGAGTCATGACATTAAGGAAATCTAACTTCTAAGGTTCCACCTGATTAGGGCACAAAGGGAGCATCTTTTTTTTATTTATCTTTTTCTTATGACATTCATTCATACATCCTTTTTTATGACTTGCATTTTTCTGTCATTCATAGCATTCTTAGAAATAAAAAATAAATAAAAATAATCATTTTGCATTTTCATTCATTCTTGCATTTTTTTTAAAAAAAAATTAGTTCTAAAACAAGAATCATCATCTTGCATTACATGACATTCATAACTTTTTTTTAAAAAAAAATCATATCATGGCATTCATGACATTCATAACTTTTTTTTTAAAAAAAAATCATATCATGGCATTCATGACATTCATAACTTTTTTTTTAAAAAAAATCATATCATGGAATTCATGACATTCATAACATTTTTTTTAAAAAAATAAAAAAATAAAAAAAAAATCAGCTGCATCAGTAGTCAATACTTCGCATACATGCATGTTGTTTAGTCCATATTGATAATTACATACTCATATCATGTTTCCCCAACGTAAGGGTAGACAAATTGGTAGAAAGGTAGCTTTTGACATCTTACAAGACTTGTTCCCAAGTTAGGATCATGGAAAAGAGAACAAACTCAAGAGCTAGTTAAGGGTGGACTTCAAGCCGAATGGATCAATGGGTTTTCAAGAAAACTCATGGATGACAATGGCTACCTAAGAAAATAAATGAGTAGTCCGAACAAGCATTGTCGTCGATGTTTCTAGGTATGCTCATCCGTGATAGGAGCGAATGTTTGGAGTGGTCAATCGGGGCAACCTTAGAAAGTTCATCTTAGTGGTGATTCATTCTGATTTAACTTATGTAAACTTTCTTGAAGCATTAATGTAATGGATTTGCATGGTTCTCTCAAGATACCTTGTTTCATTTTCCTATGTTCTTAGCACTCGTGTTCTTGTCATGTCTTTCTTGTCTTTCTTTCCTTTTTGCTTGCTTTCTTTTGGTTTGAATCCTATGAGACTTTTGTGCTAGCAAAAATTTGGTAGTCATGAAACCCTCATATGCAGGTGTTCTTTACAAAAATTTATTTGAAATTTTTAAAAAAAAAACAACAAAAAATAAACAAAAAATAAAGGAGAGGTGAAAAAAAAGAGAGAGAGAAAAATAAAAAGAGCAAATAAGTAATCACTTGGTGTTATTATCCTTTTGTCTCTAAATTAGATTTTTTGAAAATGAGCATTCAAGATTTGAAATGAAGATTGGCCATCTTTCACTATCCTTCATAAGAATTCATCGTTTCTTTTAATTATCTCTCGTTGTCCCATTTTGAGCTTGTAAGTTTTTTTAATAAACCCTGGACAAGGATCACCTTTACATTAGGGGATGGCACAAGACAAAGGTTGATTGTCATGGTTACTATTTTGAAGCATAATGAAAAAGAGAAAGTGAAGAAAAATTGAAAGGAAAGAAGTAAAATGGAGAATAAGGAGAAAAAATATATTTTTGAAAGCTAAGGCAATGACAAAGCTTAAAGTTTGAACAAGGATCCTTGGTCCCATTTAACCTTTAAACACTTGTTTGAACCTGAGATATCTTTCATTTCATAACCACTAGCCTTGACCACATTACAATCCTTAAAAAGTCCATTCGATTAATGAATGATTGCCTTCATTTTCACAAGTTTTAATTTCGAGACAAAATGATTATACTCATACAAGTATCTAGTGCTTTGCTACAAAAAAAAAAAATCTTGGTAGATTGAAAACTCGCAAGGGCGGTCTTAAAAAAAAAAGAAAGAGAAAGGAAGATGAAAAAAGAAAAAAGATTTACACTAGTGTAAGTTTTCACCGTGTTTTAAATGTTATCAAATTCAAAGCCCTATCTTTGGGGCAAAACCCCTAGCTCGATTTGACTTAGGAGCAAATCTTTTGATTCAATCTAACTCGTATTAGGACAAGTCTCTACCCTTTTCAATTTAATTCTAAAGTGGAGCATTTTTCTAGTTTGATTTGGATCATTTAGGGCAAAACAAAAAAATCTCAAGTTATGGGATAATTTTTGTTGTCAAGTGGCCTACACTAGGAAGCTTTGTTCTCAAATGGTTAATTTCTTTTTTTTTTTTGATACCTTACACTGGGGCAGATCTTTATAGATACCTGATAAAAGAATAGTCATGAAGTGAAGTTTAAAAAAATTAATTACACAAGAAAAAAAAATTTAATTAATATTTGAACAAAAAAATTAATCTTAATCTTATATTTATTAAAAAATATAAAATTAAAATAAAAATTGAATCGTATTGACAGATTGTCTCATCTCACGACCTCAAGATCGGTTTTAGATAGTTTACCCAATTTACGAAAGTGTAACTTGGGCTTGAAGCACCACCCTTAACATTAGTACATGACTTTCGATCATGAAGTGCTCCAGTCGATTTGATAGTGACTTGAGTACCCTTGCCTGATGCCCAGACTCCACCCTGGAGCTCCATGACTCGAATTCCAAAATAATCCACATAACAAAATTGGCAAATGATAGTACCTGATGCGTCATAAGGATAATAGATTTTCCCTCCATCAACATGGCAAACATGAGAAAAGAGTGTACTATACATCCCTATGAAGTACCCCTTTTTTGACTCCTATAAATAGTAATGACTTTCGACATGATCAAGTAAGTTCTTTTTTTAGCATATACACTTACACCTACATCCTTCAGACATTGACTTGGACATTAGAGTGTTTAGTACATATACTCCTACCATTACTTCTATCTCGGTATCCCCAACCTCCATCACTCCTAGGCCACCGAAAGACCATCCAGGGTGTATGAGACGAGAATATTAGGGGTTGTGGATTGTATCAGGACAAATTGTCTCACCTCACAACCTTATGACTAGCCTTGGAGTGGTTTACTTGGTCTTAGAAGGCGGCACTCAGGCTTGAAGCACCACCCTCGACCTTAATAAACAACTTTCAACCTTGAGTGCTTCAACCGATCTCATAGTGACTTGGGTACCCCCTGTATGATGCCTAGGCTCGGACCTAAGAACTCCACAACCCGAATTCCAGAATAACCACATAATAGAATTGACAAGTCGTAACACCTGATATGTCATAAGGATAACATATTTTCTCTCCATCAACATGGCAAATATACGGAGGGGGTGCACTATGCACCCCCATGAGATATCCCCTTTTGACTCTTATAAATAGTAGTGACTTTAGCATGATCAAGTGAGTTTTCTTTCTAACATATACATACACTTATATCCACTTTTTTCAGACATTAACTAGGGCGTAAGAGTGTTTTGTGTAGGTATCCTCACCCCATCACCACTTTTATCCCGATATTCCCAACCTCCATCGCTTCCAGCCCATCAGAAGACCACCCAGAATGTATGTGATGATAATAAAATTTATTATGTAATTTTTTTATTTTTTTAAGTGCAGATTATGTAATTCACATTTATGAACTCAAAAACCTTATTAGCTATAAAAATACAGGTCAAAAAGTATATTACTTGAAAAGATAATGTTCTTATATATAGAGAATAAATTTAATATCTTAAACAAGATTAATTTTACAATTAAAGGGTGTGAGAATTCCGACAACAACATGTTAGTGTTTATAATATTATTCACCTTGAGGTAATGGATCCATTTCTATATAATTGCAATTACCAATCAGGTGGGGTTGCACTGATTCTTTATTTTCAAAAAGTGTTTACATAGAATATTTTTTTCTATAGAGATAGTTTGAATGAGAAATTCTATAAATTTTAATTAGGAAGTGTGGTTTTTTTTTTTTTTCATACACACAAGGGAGGATGATGGTAAAGGCGGGAGAACTTCGTAATAAGCTGCAGAAATCTTTAGCAGTTAAACTAGCTAGCACCTTACAAAAAAGTGTTTACATAGATTAAGGAAAGCATCACGTGCAAATGGATAAAATTTCCACAACTTGGAAAAAAGCAATTCCCCTGTCATGGGTTAAATTAAGAAAGATATATACGTATAGAGGACTCTGTTTCACATAGCTTTCAAAATTCAAGGGAAATCGTTGATGGAACGATGGGGAAAGAAAAGTGAAGAAAATGAAAGAAAGAAAAAAGGAACGGTGGGGATTAGAGTTTTGTAATTCGGAGAATATTTTTATACGAGAATAATATAGTTAAGAAATTGGCTCATATATTTGAATAAGGATAAAGATTATTTTTATTTATGTTTATTCTTAATAAATATATTTTTATGACTTATAAAATCTAATTTAAAGACGTGAGGGAATATGAAGGATTTTGTGAAAATTAATACAATTTGAAAAAAATTTTGTTAAGATTTAATAAACTTAAAAATTAAGGAGTCTTATAAATCAAGGAGGTTTTAGGTTTGACTATAATTAAATTAACGGCCTATTGTCCAATGAGATAGAGAAAACAAGTGATAAATGAATTCTTTGAATTATGAGAGAGTATATAAAGAATTTTGAATATGCATTATATTTTTTAACTTCATGATTATTATTATTTTTCTCTCATTATTCGTTAAATTATTGTGTTTTTGTACTCATATTTTCATCTTGTTAATTAATTCTTTTTGGTGGCCTAACAATTTGTTATTATAAACTCCAACTGTTAATATTTATTTGTCGTTTAAAGTAATTATACAAGAATTAAGTAAATCATTAAATAATCTCAATAAAAGATAAAAATAATTATATTTAATAGAACTATATTTTTTAATACTTAAAATATTATTATCATTTTATTAATTTTGTACTTATTAATATAAACAATAGAATTTAAAAGAAACTAATATTTTATTAATTTTCTAAAATAATATATCGAATAAAAAATAGAAAATTCTAAAAAAATGAAAATAACTATAATTTTTTTTTATTATTTTTTTCTCACATCACGTTTTATATTATTTTTTATATTATTAATCAAATCATTTTTTTGTTAATTTTAATTATTTAAAAATTATATAAAAAGTGATGTATTTTTTTTTTTTATAGAAATATCATTTTTCATATAAAAAAGAACAAGTGGGTACGATATTTTGGCAGCCCTGCCGTTTTTGTCTCATCTATAACTGTTACGAAAACAACCTTTAAATTTATTATCATCCTTGTTTGTTACTATCCTGTCCCTAACCGAGGCATCACCGACTTCTTTGAAATTAAGTTAAGGTGTGTTTGGTTTTTATTGTGAAAATTTTAATTATTTTAATAATTAATTATAATTAATTATTATATAAATTTTTTTGTTATAATTAATTATAATCGATTTATTTTTATGTTTGGATATATTAACTAAAAAATAATTTTAAATTAATCTATTTCGTTTAGTCAATATAAAAAAAATTATTTTTATGTATTAAATTATCAAAATAGGTATAAAATGATTAAAAAAATTATTTAATTAAGAATAAAATAGTATTTTACAGATATCAAAATGTAAAGAATAATCTATAAATTAATCATAAAGCCTTCAATCTTTAACATTATAAAAATTAGTTTTAAAAATTTTTTATTTTACATTAAATTTTATATAAAAATTAAAATTAATTTTGTTAAATATGATTAAATATTATTAAAATAATATTTTTTCTAAAAAAAATTAATCTAAACTAAAAAAATTTGAAACAAATATGTACTTAATTTATCTGAGAAAAAACATCGAACACAAATGGGGTCTAATTAGGTATTTCTCTCACTCACACTCTACCTGATGAGAATCTAAAGTTGCCAACCTTATCTTCAATCAGGTAAATAATTTGAACTCAAGCGGCACCGCTTAGTGATAAATCGGCATGTGAGTCTCATAAATTTAAATTTTATTTATGTCAATTTAAAATCAGATGATAAAAAATATCTCGATAAATTTCTAAGTCTTAGCATAAATAAATTGTTTTTAATTAAATTAAAAAAATTAATTAATTAAAATGTACACAAATTAATCTCAACAATACTTGACGTGTAATATAAAAAAAACATCAAATAAATAATTTGAGTGACAAATACGTCCCCATAGAAGGTTTTTTTTTTTTTTGGTAATAGTCACCTACAGAAGCTTTAACTTGTTTGCAATTGCGTTAACCATTTTGCACAAGGAATCTGGCCAGCTAGTGAGACTCTGATTGAGTAAGCTAATGTTAAATGTGGATAAATATTCCAAAAAGGATACCTAACGGTAGACACTGTTTCCTACTTTTCTAATGCTTCAGCGATATAATAGAATGCAGACAAAGTTCCCTGTATCTATACGCAATTATAGAAGTTGGGAAAATGAGGGGACATTGGCCAAAATGGCCTAATCAAAACCACAAGCTTATCGTGACACTACTACCTCCAGTTCCCCCAACTTGTTCAACGCAGGCAAATTACATGACAATTGAAAAATAAACAAAAAATATGGCTACTAACTACTAACAAGAGTTTGGCACAGCAGTAAAAATATTACATTTTTAAGGAAAGAATTAAAATTTAAATCCTAAAAAAATATTTATTACAAAGATTTTCTAACTGCGACAGTGTTGAAAAGGTTAAACTCATAATAATACATGTTGAGATACCTTTTCAAAAACCAAAACCACGGCTACTAGCTACAAATTAGGATACACTGTGAGTCTGTGACCAAATTTGGACTGGGCTGGGGTCTTACATACACACAGAATGGCAATTATATGAGTTGTCTCTTTCCTCTCACATGTCCTTGCCTTGCTTTGGTTTGCTCAAGGGTTCACTATCACCTCCACCACTTGCGTGTCCATTTATTTGATTAATGTTGCCCCTTTCTGGGCCAGTTTTCACTTTTAGTTATTGCCTACACTAGAAGATATAAATTAGGATTACAAGTTCAAGTTAATCATTACAACCAAAAAAATTAATGAAACAGCAGCCAGTCAACAACATTAGATTAGATCCTCAGTCACGTATCTCTTTGGCCCAAGACGATTATTCTCCTACCATGTGCTATAGATATAATAAATTTAAATATATTTTCTTTAGAGTTATATAATCCCTTAAGTTATTTTTCATTTAAGAATAATACACATTATTTTAATTTATTTTAAAAAATTAAAATTAAAATATATTTTTAATTAATTTTACATTTTTTATAATTTTAATAACTTTAAAAAAATTCTTTTAATTTATACATTTTAAATTCTGTCTTAATAAATTAATTATGTGTATCTTTTTTATAATTTTAAATATTTTCTCTTTTAATTTATACTTATTTAAATTCTATTTAAATTTAACAAATCTGTGATACTTGCTAGTTAATTAATCAAGGTTATAACAAGACAATGCATCAGTTTTTTATTTTGAATAAAATTATTCTCATTGTACACAAAAAAAATATTCTCACATTTTTACGATACATACATATCTTTTATATAACTTCTTTTGAATATATTGTTAGTATAAATTTTTTTACACTATCATTTAATCATGCATTATCATGTTATCAAAAAATGTCTCACTTTCACAATAATTATCTAAAAAGTTATTTATGTGATAATGTATAATTAATTAATAGTATAACAATTTTTATATTAACTGTACATCAAAATTAAACTCTTTAATAATTGTATATAAGTTAAAAAATATTTAAAAATATAATACAAATTTTAAAATTAAAAAGCATCAATATTTTAACTTGTTTTAATTTTACTCATCCGTTTATAGCCGATTAGAAGAAGCCCAACCTGAAACAAAAACAATCCAACACAGCACGAGCAATGAGTTTATCACAGATTCTCAATGTTTGGTTTTTTAAAAAAAGTTTCTCATGGTCATATTCAATTGTAGAACCAAGCCTAGATTCTCTGTATCTTTCATCTCATCACGGACCATATAATTAGTAAGAGCCTATTGAAATTTATGTCAAAGTTTATTAAAAAACTATTATTGAAATTACAAATAAGAATTGATATATTGTTTTTTTAACTATTGATATATTGTTTTTTTAAAAAAATATTAATTAGAGGATTAAGTAATTTGTCATAAGTTCAACTGTCAACATTGTAATATATATATATATATATATATATATATATATATATATATATATATATATATATATATACACACACACATTCATATTTCATAAAATTATTAACAAATAATTGATGTAACTGTATTAAAGTTTAATTAATTTTACTTTATATTTGTTATCAAATTCAAAGCAATCATAAAGTTAAGTGTATAATTCACAGACAAGGTTTATGTTTGTATCATCTTAAAAATTTGTATATATATATATATATATATACACACACACACATTCATATTTCATAAAATTATTAACAAATAATTGATGTAACTGTATTAAAGTTTAATTAATTTTACTTTATATTTGTTAGCAATCATAAAGTTAAGTGTATAATTCACAGACAAGGTTTACGTTTGTATCATCTTAAAAATTTGTATATTTATCATTTTACATAATTGTATATCAAAATTAAATTGCGTTACATGTACACTTATATAATACATGATTTGTTTGTCTAAAATCTAAACAGTATTATTAAAAAAATGACGAATAAAGAATATAATTAAACTATATATATCATATTTTATTCTTGTAAATACCATTATTTTGTTTAACTTTGATTCTTGATACTTCAACTAGGTTCTTTGGTTTAGTAATAATCATTTTTAAATGCGTAGTAGATATTTGAAGTAATTTATTTTATATTATAAACATTTTATAAACAAAATATAGCTAAGAGATTTTTTTAATGGTATAATAATTAAGCAAAAGAAAACATGTTATAAAAGGCTATAGTTATAATCTTTACAATAATTTGACGCACAAAAACATTAATTAATTGATGAGGAGGAGGTAAGTGGGTTGATTGAAGAGAAATAATTAAGCAAAGGCAATCATGCTATATAATAAAAGGCAAAGCTTCAAATCATTACAATAATTTGACCCACAAAACATGAAGTGACTGAGGAGGGGCAGGTTGGTTGAAGAGAGGACAAAACCATCAGCTACAGAACATTACTGAATTAAAATTTGGGTGGCAGTTGCTAACCTAAGAGTCAATAACTCAAAACACGTTTATCTTCTCGTCTGATGTCATTTTGGGCGTTTGGTGGTAGGTTCCCTGTTTCGACTTTACCACTCCATTATTCTAGAACGGGGGAAATTAAATTATAATATATAAAAAAAAGATATATATTTTTATATTTTAATATGTATCATTTTGATATAAAATAACTTATTTACAAATTTATCATATCATAAATATATGATTTTAATAATTAACACATAATATGTTATGTTACAATTTAAAAGAAAGGCACACATATGTCATCGATTTAAATTAAATTTATTACTCACGCATATAAATATAAAAAATTATTAATTACATATTAATTATTTTGAAATATATACATTTGCATATTAATTTATATTTTAAAAAATTTAAAAAAATTTCACTTATCTTTAGTTGATCACATTATCAGTTATTTTTATTGGTGATTAATTTTAAAATTCCAAATTTTTTATAGTTGTCTAATACTATATCTGTTATATGGCAATGTTTATGATACACCCTTTAAAATAGGGTGTATTATACGCACTTGAATCTGGACCATTGATTATCAAAAAAATGAGATCAACAGATGTAAATTAAGACTGGAAACTTGTTAACATAAATTCTGAAATTTGCAAAAAGGTCCCTTATCCCTCTCCTCACCTCATCTCCTCCTCCTCTCTCTGTCTCTCTCTCTTCGTTTCGCAGGAGAACTCAGTGGCGGCACCACCAGGGCAGCAATCCCACATGTCACCCTCCACTGCTCCTAAAGGAGATTGGCGCACCATCTGACCACCACGAGTTAGATTCGCCCATCGTGGAGGTGAGGACGAGGGCGGAGAGAAATACAACAACTCGTCGGCGTGGGGACGAGGGTGATGCGCGACGGATCTATGGTGTAAAGGAGATTGGACGACGAATTTTGGGGTGGCGGTGGTAAATCTTGTAACACCCCTCCCTAGGGTATCACATGTCTGACTCTCGACTCATAATAAAAAAAGAAGTTCGCACAAAGTTTGAGTTATAAAAGATGGGTTTTAAAATTTCCTTTTTGCTGAAACATAAACTTACTGAAATTTATAAGTAATACGAAAAAATATATTGAAACAGATTCATATACCCTATTGACCCAATTGTTCCATTTAACAATTGAAAGAGAAATATAAAACTTACAGACTCTTTTTTTTTCTAACAGTAGTAACCCTACATGAGTGCTCTACTTAATAAGACGTATAACACTAACGTTAAATCTTAACATACTTGTTTCTTTCTCAGTATCCAACTCGATGCATCGTGAACTCTACTCCTTATCTATTCGGCACATCTTCGAACTTGAGACAACCACTTTTCAATGTTTTCATCAATCTCTGAGTATCTACTATCAGTTTCTTCTCGGAAAACTCATTCTATCTATTACGTATTTATTTCACAACACAAACCCAACCAAAACATAAAACAAAGAGGTGAGATCACCTACACCAATACCAATACTAAGAAATGACTGAGATAACACAAGCGAAAGATATCATAAAGATAGATCATACCACAATTATGATCATACCATCAACATTAATCAACTATCATCATCTAATCATTTATCAGTTCAATTATCATAAACAACAATTACGATAATGCCCTCAACATTATCATCATCATCATCCAAGTATTCAAAACAATTATCATAGCCAATATTCCTCAATTAATATATTACACGGATATAAATGTTCAGATTATGCATGTGCACAAGACTCGATTTCCTACTCCATGAAGCTAAACTCAGGTCGGAGAAATGATCGAAAAGATCTGTCGGTCACATGCCTCAGACCACGTGCTATAATCCTTATTTTGATTTTGTACATCTAGCATATACACGACAGTCTTTATCGATCTTGATTCAGAATAGTATCTCGGTCAGGATTATCGGTATGTCGCGTTGGTCTAACCCATGGTTACTGATGAGAGTGACTCATCGCCTTCATGTAGGCAACCCTGTACCGATGCCCCCAAGGTCAACGAGTGACCTACACTACGCATATCGCACCCACTCAAGAGATGTACGTTTCTCCTAGGCAATTAGCCTTATCCAGTCCATCAGACCATTCCAGTGCCTATATGATGCACCAAATACCAAATCATAAATAGGATACCAATCACAGGTTTAACTCATAATTTTTCAAAATATATTTTATACAATGCACTAATATCTCAGTGCAAGTCCAACCACAAGGGCCAAAATAGCTATTAGTTATACTTTATACAATGCACGAATATATCAATGTAAGTCCAACCACAAGGGTCAAGTCTTTTCAATTTCATTTGTTTAACGTAATCATATGCCTCAACGCATATTTTTCCAATACATGTATAATGCACCAAATGTCAATCACAGGCAAAACTTGTCATTTTCTCATACAGTATTCATACACTATTTTGGCAGTAATCATCATGTTATCATGTTTTTATAGTCATAAAACATTTTTGTCGTATTTTCACAATCACGTAACATTTCTATTACGTTTTCACAATTCAAAAACGTTGCTATTATATTTTCACAATACCATAACACTTCTTTTACATTTTCACAATATCGTAACACTTTTGTTACGTTTTTAAAATTTCAAAACGTTTTTATTATGTTTTCACAATACCGTAACACTACTGTTACGTTTACAAAATTTCGTAACATTTTTGTTACGTTTTCAAAATACCGCAACTCTTTTGTTACACTTTTAAACCACGTACAAATTTTTTAACATTTTTCTCAATCGCGTAAAAACATACGTTTCTCAAATCGCATAGTATTTTTTCACTGTTTCAAAATCGCGTAACTTAAAAATCATTCTTTTAAGTCGCGTAAATCATTTTCCATCATCCTCAAAATATTTAAAACACTTTCCAAATCTCGTAGCAGTTTTCTGTCATTTTCACAATGGCGTAAAAATATTCTATGGCTGTTAAATCACGTAGTGATTTTTCAACAGTAGTTTAAATTACGTAAAATATTTAAGACTTTTTCATCGTTCTCAAAATATTTAAATGTAATTCAAATCGCTTAAAATTATTTCAACGCATCTTCAATCGCGTAGAAATATTTTATCATATTTCAAATCCCGTAAAAATATTTTACTCTATTTCAAATCGCGTAGAAATATTTTACTGTATTTTCAAATATTTAGAAATATTTTACTGTATTTCAAACCACGTACTTTAAAAATTACGTTTTTAAGATACGTAAATAATTTTTCACCACAATTCCATTACAGAAAATATTTCTCACTCTTCAAAAATTCTATTTCCACTTTTCTCAAAATAATATGACTTTATACTTTATTTAACACATTTTTTTACTCAAGAAAATCTTTTTCCACATTTCTTTACTCAAGAAATCCTTTTCCAAAATATAATACACAAAAATCACTTTTCTATTGATATAAATCAATGTTTCAAATCTTAAAATTCTCTAACGTCTTCAAAACTCAAAAATCAGCTTTATCGTTAAGTAAATTTTCAAAACACCATTATATTCTTCATTTTTTCCAAATCATTTTTAAACACAACCTTTTTCAAAATAAATTGAAGTTCAAAACATTTTCGTTTACAACAACTTGATTTTCAAGTGATAAACGCTTCTAATTCTCTTTCCAAATTAATGCGAAAATCATTTCGTTATAAAATCAAGGTATCCGTAAGTCTTCAAAAATCGTGAACGCGTGTTCATTGAAAAGCTCGTCAAATCTTTTGAGTGACAAAACACTTCGTTTTATAAAATATCACTTTGTTCCATAAAAATCAAGGCATTACAAGCCCTCAAAAACCGTGGTACTTAGCCATTGAAACTATCAAATATGTTTCCTTCTAAATTGATATGGTTTTACACAAACAAAACCATTAAAATCTTTGTTTTCAAAACCAAAATACCGATGGTCATAAAAAACCAAACTCATTTGTTCAAATTCATTTTTACTTTCTTTACAAATCATTTTTCACTTTCTTTGCAAATCTTTAAAATCCATGTTACTCGTTTCGTTTTTCGAAATCAAGTTTAATAAACACTTAGAAACTTTTTACACAAAATAAATAAATAAAATCCTTTTTTTAAAAAAAACGTGTTCTTGTTCTCTTGAAAAACATATCCTTTGTTCATTTTCCATGCTTTTCAAATCAATCCAATTTTATTCTTCCATGAAAATATTAAGTTATAAACACCTATGTTGAGGTGTCTTGGCCGAAAATTCCATAGCCTTTAGAACCAAGAAAATTTATTTTTCTCCACTTCATAATTTTCATCAAACAAATCAATTTTCTTGTTCTTGAAAAATTTCAACATGAAACTCTAATTATGGGCATCAAAACCGTAGCCCTTCCTTGGCTATTGGAGCCAAAAATTGATTTCCTTTCCATCAACACATCATGGCATACACATACATATTTCATCATAAATACTATAAGCATGCCATATACTCATCATGCATAATATAAGCATACCATCAAAGCCATAAAATCATGCATAGCATATCAAGCATAGGCAAATAATTAAAACACATAAACACCCACAAATAAATTACAAGACCATGGATATGAATCCTCACATGGATTCACCATCCACCAAATATAATACCATCTCTCACCACCATACTTAATTGGTGAGGTGGTTCTCCCTCTTACCTCTTGAAGATCCTCAAGAGCTCATTGTTTTACTTCTCTTTCCAAGTCCTTCATCACCAAGGGCTTCTCAAATACAAAACAAAATACATAGAAATTAGTATACTAAGCTTGATTAAGAGGAACCATGGATCAAACATGGTTTAGATCATGAAAAAGAGAGAAGAAATGAAGTTTCCTTACACTTCACCACAAATACCCTATAACTTTGATCTTGAAGAAAGTCATTGAAGATGAATGATTTAGAGGAAATCTCCAACATGAAAGTTGTTTAGAATAAGGTAAAGATTCAAGAAATATGGTTGGTTGAAATTAAAGAGTGATGGAAGATGATTCTATGGGTCATGGCTGAAGCTTGCTTGGAGAAAAGAAGGAGAGAAAATTTTGATGAAGTTTTGGCCTTTTTGAGGAGACAAAGGTGAATTATGATAGCAATAATATGGTCTTCAACTTTGGCAAGCTCTTAAGCTTCACAAAACTGTCCCCCCTCCAAGAAATCTCCTAAGGAAGCAAACAAAGCAATAATGGTCAAGAATGATGTAATATTGACCATAACAAGTAATAATGGTCATAAAGTTTTTTTCTTTAGCTCCAAAATTCATCACAAAATCGTCCCCCTTCCATTTTGCATGCAATAATGTTGTCATCTCTTTCAAGCCACCATCTAGAGCATTTCTAGCCATTGATTAATTCAATGGTTAAGATTTAGATAGACTTTTGATTTAGAAGATTTAATCTAGGCCATTAGATTTTTCCTTCTTGAAATCTAAGCCATTAGATGCATCTCCAAAATGAAGGGTCAAGATTACTCCTTCTTACTTTTAATCCAAGGGTCATAATTAGTCTTTACTACTTTTTAAGATCAAATCTCCACCATTGATTAAATTTACATCCAATGGTCATAAATGGTCCTTGTTACTTTACAAGACCAAATCTCCACCCTTGATTAATTCTTCATCCAATGGTCATAAATGATCTTTGTCACTTTTTGAGACTAAATCTCTACTATTGATTAAATCCATATCCAATGATACAAATGGTACATGGGTTTATATGACCAATTTATACTTATTGATTAAATCGACGGTTGATATCAAAGTCTTCCTTATTAAGCTTGTTTAGATTAAATCTCTACCATTGATTAAATTAATGGTGGATATCCAAACCACCAATGTTGACTTAAGCAGTATAATATTTATTTGTATATGCTAAAATCCCACAAAAATTATATTTACTGTATTTTTATCGTCCGATAATTAAATACAGTACAAGAAATTTTCTAAAACTGTTTCCGGATTCAGGTTTAGTAAGATCCCCTGTATCCGTCTAAACAGTACAAATTTTTCTATGCATAAAATTTTTTTTCACTTTGCGGGTCCTACTTGGGCCCACATACACCCCCTGGGCCCACAAACAGAAAAAAAATTCATAATCATCCACAAAATTATAAAAAATAGAAAATTCACAAATATCAAATCAGATTACGTAAAATAATTAAGACCTAACGGTAAAAATTAAATTACGTAAAGTTTTTCCCGGCCTGAAAATTTTTATTTTCCCGACACGGAGTAAATGACTTTAAACGATCAAATATACTGACGGAATATTCAAAATAATTTTACAGCACACAGAAATCATTAAACAGTGAAATTCTGTTAACTGTCAAAATTACTATTTAAGAGATAGGAAATTTTGGGGTGTTACAGATCTGACCACCACGAGTCAGAACCGCCATCAAGTCGCAGACGGTGGAGTGGTGTTTGGCAACGTGTGGGTGACGAGGTGACTACGAGACGGGGTTTCCGTAGATCTCGTGTCCACCATGGTCCTTGACCTCGTCACCTATGCACACCCCTGCACCGCTGTACCAGAGTCGCGCAACCTCCACCAACCACCACGTCTTCCACCGTGAAGGAGGGCGACACATGAGGTCGAGGCGACATTTGGGGAGGAGGCGACAAACTTCACCAATGGCCGATTTGTGTTGATTCCATGGTCGATTTGGCTTCGATGGCGTCAAATAGGAGGCAGAGGGACGACGAGGGAGACACATGAGGTCGAGGTGGAATTGCAAGCGTTACAGAAGAGGTCGTTCCCTCGCGATGGAATTTGAGTCGCGGGTTGAACGAAGGACCCATACAGAGGCAGCAGACCAAACCAGATCTGGGGTAGCTGGTGGCGGTTGCGAGAAGGAAGTGGTTTGAAGGCAAGCCGGAAGAACAATGTCTTGCCGATGAATGGAAAAAAATACAGACTAGAAAGATGACTTTGATACAAAAAAATAATATTTTTAAGGACTACAATGCAAATAGCTTTAACTGGTAATTGCAAGTTAAAAACAAAAGTGTATCATACACTCAAAGATAGAATGGTGTATATTAGCATTCATTCTGTTATATATGTACTGTTATTTTAAATTAATTAATTATATTTTTAAATTACTATATTTATTCATATATAATTATTTTATATTATTTAAAAAACTTCAATATGTATATCACATAAGAGTGAAAATTTTGCATAAAAATATAGTAAAATTAATTAAATGTGATTTATTATTAAGAAACTAAGAATTTATTAAGTCTTTTTAAACTAAGAAAATATAATAAATTTTTTTGGTATAATCTAATAATAAGTTCATTAAACATCTAAATAATTAAACACATAAAAATTAATATTAAAAGAAAAAAAATATAGAATCAAAAATTGAAATTAACTGAAATTATATAAATTAATTATTTATTAGAAGATCATATAAAAAAATATTTATTAAGTGAAATTACTTAGCTAAATTATCATAGTATGGGAAGAACTGATTAATAAAAATAAAAAAATAATTTTGAGTAAGTTTTACAATAAATTCTATTAATTATAATTTAATCAAATTTATTCAAACTATTCAAAATATTATATTTCTAAGTTAAATATATTTTTTAATTTATTATAATATTTTTTAATTTATCTTGTATATTATACAGGTACAGAGCATTAATATAACATAAAGTATAGTAACCGATTATTATAGAATAAAAATTATCTTACACTTTTAAAAAAATGTAAGTATTATTCACATTTTTTTAAAAATATAATTGAATGAAAAAAAATAATAAAAAAATATGTATAATAAATAATATTAAATAAAATATAAAAAAAATATATATGTCTTATTTAATGTAAGAATATAAATATTAATTATTATAACAACATCTAAGTCAGGCGAGCGTATATATCTTCACGTGTGTGTTTTGAGTGATTGCCGAGTGTGTTTTGAGTGATTGCCGAGTGTGTTGTGTTCCTAGTTAATATTTATAAGGTTTTTCATATATTTTATCTATAAAAAAATTAATAATTTATATAACCGAAATAATTACACTTTATATCATATTATTTAATAACGGGTTGGCCGTTTTTGATATCATCAAGGTTTTGAAAATTGAATCGATTGTTAAAATAATGAAAGAATTTATTTAAAATTTAATAATTTAATTATGTTTAAATTGTAATTGAACAGAAATATAAATTTATATATATAAATATTATATTTTTTTATATTATACAAATATTTTATTTATTTTAAATTATATAAATATTAAATGTTTTTTATATTAAATATTTGAAAGATAATGTTATATAATATAAGAAAAATGATGTTCTTATATTATTTTTGAGCAAATAATATTTTTTATACTACTTTGGATAATTATAATTAAGTGAAAGAAAGTGATATAATAAATAATATATGAAATAGTACAAATAGTGATGTACAAGAAAAAAATATAATAAAAAAATCGTAGTTGATAATATAATGTGTACAGTTTTTATACAACATCACTTGTGGTATAGTCAGGGACGATTTAGAAAATATTCAATGAAGAGCGAAAATCATAAATCATATTATTAAATATAGAGAAAAAAAATTAAAATTAATAAATAAAGATGTATTCATCCTTAAATTATTTAGTAGACTAAGATCAAAAAATTCTATTTTAAATTAAGGGTAAATATATTTTTATTTGTTCACTTTAGAAGAATATTTTTTTTATTATATAGAAGATTTATGAATAACGTGAAAAAAATAAAAAAAAAATATTTATATTAGATATTAAATGATCATAATAGTAATTGTCTTTTTACATCATGATTTATAAGCAAAATTAAGTTTTTATATATATAAATTTTAAAAAAAAGAAAGAAAATGAAGTTAAAAGTAAGAAGAGTTAGTAGATTTATTATATAAAGATTAAAAATTAATAGAAAAATGAGTTGAAATTGTAATATCAATGTATATAAAATAATCGTGAATCACATATCAAATACATATCAAGTATAAATTCTTTTTTCGCTTCATCATTTTTATTTTTGATATAATTATATTGACCTTTCCTAATGTTAGTGTTATATAACAATGACACTTTTTATTTGAGAAATTACTCATATTTTTTTATTTTATATTTTTAATAAAATTTTGTATAATATTTGTAAATAAAATATGAAATATATATATAATTTTGTAAACAAAAAAATGCTAAAGTATAATAATAATATATAAAATAAAAAATATGTATATAACTTTTAAATAAGAATATTAATATAATACATATTAACTTTATAAAAAATTAATATAATTATTTTTTTATTTTTTAATAAATTTAATTAAATTATTAATAACTGAAAAAAATTAATAAAAAAAAAGAGTCGAGGCCCATAGTCGTCTCCCTGGGCATAGTGGTGGGATGTATGTTGGTATCGTTATTGATGTTAGAATTCAAGTCTGGGGGCTGAAACTTTGTAATTTTTTTGGTGAAAAACATAAATCAGTTGATTAGCTAAACCGTAGTTGGTTTAAACGGTTACCGGTTCTCATAACATTGGGTACTATAATGTGACCCTTACAAACATGTACGTCCAATTTTCTCCTGTGCCATGAAAAAAGGAGGCCCATTTTGAATTTCTGAGCTGTAATTGTAATTTAAAAGTGTATAGTGTAAATGTAAATGAAGATTCAATAATGTTACACACTTGCTCCGGAATAGAATTTTGGATTAGGGCTCACCGCGTCCGGGTCTCATAAATTCAGCAAGAATCCATTTTTACATCCTCCATAACAACAACTGAATCTCTCGAACAAAGGAAATACTATCAAATCAAATTTCTACATAATAATAAGAGATAAAATCTCCTACTCAAATTCCTAAATCTTGAGAGGTTGAATCTCCTTAGATTGCTGCCTAACCAAGGTATACCACCACGCACTTTGCCGCGGTAATGAGAGGTTCCACCACCTATAATCAATTATGCCTGAGACCAACTCTTGATATCACGATAGAACAACACTTACACTGCGAGCTCACTGAAGAGAAACCAAAACCAAAGCGCTTGTCTCCACAAAGCTTCCTAATATTCACACGTGCATTTGGTTTCCACAACAGTAATTTTGTACACCAACAAGTCCCACTGTTTCTAGCAAGATTTACCCTCCATTCATTCGGCAAATTCACTTCACTCTATCTCAAAACTCAAAATCCAGTGAATGGTGCCCACACGCGTGTCGATCCAAAAATATGGTTACCTCAACTTTCAACCTCCCAATCCCAATTTCCCCTTACGCGGCTCTCCGCAAAACCCTCAAGCAACCTTCCCTAACCGGCTACACCCGGTTAACTCTATTATTATTATTATTTTTCTTTAAAAAAAATCATCCTTTTTATTACGTTTCGCCATATAAATTCGCAGCGAGGGTGCAGCTTCCTTCTTCAAAACCTTGCTCCGTATCATTTGGCGCTGCCCTTAGCTGCCCGGCGAATTTACGATTATACCCTTCTGGTTATGATAGCTCCCGGTCGGTGTGAACCGAATCAGAGCCGAAGCTCTTCCACAGCTTTCGGCTTCCCCCGCCTCAGATATGCGCGGCATCGCCGATTGAGATGAAACTCGCCGCCGTGGGAATTCCTGAAATTCCAACTTTGCCCTTTTCTTCTCTTCTCTTCTTCCTTCTTTAGGCTATAATCCAATACGGCCACATCCATGCCAAGCCCCAAGAGTCACAGGAACAACGGCCACGCCGATACTCACCGGAGGGGAAGTTCGGCTGAGAGATCCTCGTCTTTCCACGGCCAAAATACCATGTCCGCCCCCCAAATCCGCCGTCCGAGGACTGTGCCGGACCTTCTCTCCTACAGAAATAACCATGCCGGAACGCCGCCGGAGGGCCTACCCAGACAACCACCGAAGTTGCTCCTGAAGGTGACTGTGCTGGGGAGCCTTGCGCCCGTGCAGGTGCTGATGAAGCCGGAATCCACCGTCGGTGATCTGGTGGCGGCGGCGGTGCGGCAGTACGTCAAGGAAGGTCGCCGTCCAATCTTGTCCACCATCGATGCCTCCGATTTCGACCTCCATTATTCCCAGTTTAGCTTAGAAAGTGAGTATCAATCTTCTATAATTAATTTCTGTTTATCTTCTATGTTTATATTTTGTAAATAGTGTGTTTTTTAATACACTTTTTCCTTTTTTTAACTGTTTTGAATACATTTATTTTATGTTTAAAATAATTTGTTATTGAAATAAAAGAATTTTACCTTTAATTTATCGCTTAAATACAATTGATTTAACTTCGTTTTCTGCTTGCGTAATTATTCTGATTTTATCAACTCATTATGATGTGCAGTGATGTGATTCCTTATTATTATTATTTTTTTGGTTTATTTATTCTCACGCGAGAGTGATGATCGTTGGAAAATTGATTTGGTTTTGTGATGTTCAGGTTTGGATAGGGAGGAGAAGCTGATAGAACTTGGATCTAGAAACTTCTTTCTGTGCCCGAGAAAGCGTACTACCACTGCCGTGGAAGTTGGTGCCGGCAGGGAGGGTAGCGTAACGACACCGTTTGCTTCGTGTGCCAAAGAGGCCGACGTAGTGAGCCAGGGTGCTGGTGTTCGTGGTGGCTTTGCTTGGTTCAAGCTCATGCATTTCTAGTTGTGATGATTGTTTGATATGATAGTTGCCAGCTGGATATTATTGTTTGAAATAAATTCTTTGTTTTAATTTTTCACACAATGAATGGTCGGTTACTTGTAAAAGGGTAATTCTTAGATTTATACCATTAGAGGATCTAAGAATTTTTTCTCCTAACAATGGCTACCTTTATTGTGCTCCAAAATTTTTTTGAGTAGAGGTGTTTCAACCTAATTTATATTTTATAGTCAGTTAATTAATTTTTTTAAAAATGTATTATTATATATGTGAATATTATTAGTTAAAATTTATAAATATTTTTTATATAATTATTTATGTATAAATTTCTGTGTATAAATATAATAATTAAAATTTATAAAAAAATTATATGTACAATAAATATCATATTTATTACTACTTATGTAAGCTATAAATAATAAATTAAGACTGTTCATTTATTTTAGTAATAAATCAATTGCATTTGGTCATGGAGCACCTGTGTTCCGAAGAAATTTAGGAGCAACCTAAACGTTTCCGATAAAAATAGGTCCGCAAGTAGGGAGTTTGAGATTTGTGGGTATGACAAAGCAAAATTGTAAAATTGCATGTTTGATTTTTAAACACATATGATATATCTAAAAGCTCTTTGGTCCAATTTCTTTAATTTTTGTTTCGTATGCCCTTTTCCTCCATGACAAGCAATTCCCCATTTAACAAAGTCTGCAATTGTTATATAATAACTCTCTTAACATAGAAGTTGATAAGATCACTACTTTAAAGCGAGAGCTTGCCTCCACGTCTTGATGAATATGATTTATTATATATGTCAATTGGTTGATTTCTTTTTCAGGAAAGATTACTTTTCTTCACATGCCGTGGAATGATATATTATACTCTTGGTTTAGTATTTTTTTTTTTTCTTTTTCTGCAAACAGGTTTTAAGAAGTTTTTTAAACGCTGTTTCTATTAAGATTATGATATAAAATCGTTACCATGATATGGGTTAAGCCATGATTGCTTTCTATTAAGGGTGTAAGTGGATGGTTTAGTTTAGATTTTGAAAAAAAATAAATCCGAACCAATCAAAATCAATTGATTCGATTTTGTTCTATTTTCTTATTTTTTTATAGTCAAATCTGAATCGAACCAAAACTAAATATTTATGATCCTTGATTTGGTTTGGCTTGATCTATTATTATTTTTTTAAACACAAAAATTAGCTAAACAATTATACATATAATACAGAAAAATACATATAATGTATTTAAAATTTTAAATAATATTAGAATATATATATTAGCCTTTGTTTCTCCATTGACTATTAACAACATTCAATTTCAAACAAATCACACGATCATTGTTCTTTGAGATTTCCTGTTTATATCAAATCTAAAATGCTAAAATAGTGAGAAAAGAAAATTTCTTAGTAGGCGATAGAAAAATAGAATACATAATAAAAAAAATTCAGGAAATAACTAGACAACAATCAGAAATATAATCTTGGTAAAGATTAAATATGACATATAATTTTTGTGGTCTTATAAATAGGCGATAGAAACAAAAAAGGAAGTTATAAAAAAATATACTTAAACACTTGAAGATATATTCAAGTTTAGATTCGCACATAGCTAAGGCATGCACCCTTGAGTACAAATCATATGCTAAATCCAAAAGAGAAAACAAAATATTATCAAAGCAATTAATGAAATTCAAATGAATCCAAAATGCACTGTGAACTCTGAAATGCCCAATCCAACCAGGCATGCATAAATCAAATAGGCTTGAAATGGATTTGTGCAAGAAATTAGAAAAAGCTTAGAAACACTAATTTTGTTTCGAATTATTTCTATCAAGATAAAAATGGATCCAAGTTCAAGCGTATCGAATATCGAATCCAAGGGGAGCAATATTTGTTCCTTGGGTAATCAACCTGAATCCAAAGGAAGTAGAGACGTTAAAGCTCAACTAAATAATTGGGTTTAGGGTTAAGAAAATTGGGTGAAACTAGAAATAGAAGGATGAGGTAACATTAATTTATATATGATAGTTACATTGTTTGGAAAATAAATGGATGGGATGGGCGACAATGAATTGAGTATGACGACGATGACAATCAAGTGAGAAAGAAGGGAAGAGTAAATCTGACCTGAACAGAGGGAAAACCAAAACTAAACCCACTCTCGTACGAAACGAAGAAAGACGCAGAGAACGAGAAAGAGCAGTTAGCAGAGAACGACGACGAGCCGAAACAACGGGGGGAGGGCCGTGAAGCAGATGGTGAGTCTGGTTAGGGTTCAGATTTGGGAAAAAATTGAAAGGCACGGTTTTGTAAAAGAAAATGAAAAGGCATATGTCTAATGTCTCTGTACGTGCAATTAGGGGTGGAAACAGGTCAGACCAGGCCAGACTTTAGCTTTAACAGGCCTGACCTGTAGGGGTGTCAAAACGGGTCGGGCCAGCCTATTCGGACTTGGGCCATTTTCGAGCCAAGCCATTCGGGCCACATAAATCTCGGGTTAGATTTTGTCCCAACCCAAATTTATTTAAATTTTATGTAATGTTAAAAGAACAGTGGTGGCCATTATTCTGGCCAGCAATTTGCCCATTCGAGCCATGTAAGTTTTGACTAACATTTTTCAATTTCACCATCTATTTTGGCGCTAATTAATCGGGCCGACCCATCAGACCTGACCCATTTTGACACCCCTACTGACCTGTATTCCAATTATAAGACCTGAACCTGGCCTGTGAGCCTGTAATAAGCCGATTTTTAAGGCATGGCCTGACATTTTTAAAAGTCTGGAATGACCTGAAAGTCTATTTAAAGACTTACTTTGCAATAAGACCTTTAAATAGACTAATAAACTTACCTTTACATAGGCCAACAAGCTTTTACATAGACTAACATGCTTACTTTTAAATAGGTCAACATGTCTTTACATAGGCTAATAAACCTACTTTTAAATAGGTCAATATGCCTTTACATAGACTAACAGGCTTAAATCTTAAAATAAACCAATGAGCCTATTCAAGGCCAATAAGCATTTGTTATGACCTAACACTCACCTTTTAATTTTATAGATACTCACTATTTTCTTACTCTAATCTTTGGTCGATGTGGGATGTAACATCCCGGGACTGCCTGCAAGATTGACGAGTGTTTCCACAAACCAATACCAAGTCTTTTCAGCGTCTTTGTCCTCACTCACACACATCCTAGGAAACTTCCCATAAGGTCACCTATCCCATAATTGCTCCGGGTCAAGCACGCTTAACAATGGAGTTCTTATGTTCTAGGCTCCCGAAAAAAAGTTGTAACTTGTTGATATGGCTACGCCTAATCAATTCCTTTAAGTCATTCTCAACTATACAGTCCCATACCTGCACAGTCTTTGAATCCCTTTCATTCCGGTGCGTATTCAGTTCATTCATGGGACCCTTCGCCTAGAAGCATGCCAGGAGTTGCTCCTTGTACATGCTTCTCATGCACCGACGTCCACTCCCCGCCCTCATCAACCCCGGGACACCACATGCCCACCAACTTCTGCTTGGTTCGTCCCCGAACCACACCGTACTAGGAGAGGTTCTGTCTCTGATACCATCTGTAACATCTCGGGACTGCCTGCAGGATTAACGAGTGTCTCCACAAACTAACACGAGTCTTTTCAGCGTGCTTTGTCCTCACTCACACACATCCTAGGAAACTTCCCAGGAGGTCCACTCCCCGCCCTCATCAACCCCGGGACACCACATGCCCACTAACTTCCGCTTGGTTCGTCCCCGAACCACACCGTACTGGGAGATGTCCCGTCTCTGATACCATCTGTAACATCCTGGGACTGCCTGCAGGATTGACGAGTGTCTCTACAAACTAACACGAGTCTTTTCAGCGTGCTTTGTCCTCACTCACACGCATCCTAGGAAACTTCCCAGGAGGTCACCCATCCCATAATTATTCCAGGTCAAGCACGCTTAACAATGGAGTTCTTATGTTCTAGCCGAAAAGAAGTTGCAACTTGTTGATATGGCTATGCCTAATCAATTCCTTTAAGTCATCATCAACTATACTGCGGTCCATACCCGCACAGTCTTTGAATCCTCTCATTCCGGTGCATATTCAGTTCATTCATGGGACCATTTGCCTAGAAGCATGCCAGGAGCCGCTTCTTGTACGTGCTTCTCATGCACCAGCGTCCACTCCCCGCCCTCATCAACCCCGGGACACCACATGGGACTTGGAGACATACTAAGTTGCAAACAACTTAGTATATCTCCAAGTCCCACATCGATCAAAGACTAGAGTAAGAAAGTAGTGAACATCTATAAAAGTAGGAGGTGAGTATTAATTTATCATTTTCATTCTAATAAATATATTACATTAAATATATTGATAAATATATTATTTTATTTTAACTTACTAACTTAGGTTTTAGTTACTAATTTTTATTAAAATCTAATTGAAAAATATATTAATATATTATAATAAATTTATAATTATAATTATTATAATAAATATATATTATATTATATATATAGTTAAACAAGTCAAAGGTCACTGTCAAACTTAATAAGTTTTATTAAAGCCTAAGGCTTGACTTTTTAATTAAATAAACTTTTAAAAAGTTTTACTTAACTTGTTTAGTAAACAAGCCAAATGTGTGGCAGAGATTATAGGCCTGACGAAATGACGACCTAATTCCACCCCATGTGCAATAGTAGTTTGGTTTAGGTAGTTCTTTTGATTTATAATTCTCAATCCGAGAATCGAATCAATTAAGCTTTCATTGGTTTGGATTTTACCTGAACCAATCAAAATACCCAAACTAACTTAATTGATTCGGTTTGGGGTAATCGGATTGGTCAGGTTATCCGAATCAATTTACACCCCTAAGTTCTATATACAAGTTGTGAACGTTTATAAGAATTTCTTCAAGTGGAAGAGTAACGATATGGGTGTTCAGCACCTCCACCAACAACATTAAACTAATTTCATGGAGTAGTGGATTTTGGAGTTGCTTTTTTTTTTTGTTATAACATCTAAGGAGTTAGGGGGTGGTCATGAACCTATTGGTGAGCACGGTTTACTCTGGTAAGCTTAGTAATGGAGTGAATTTTTGTTCAATTTGACTTTGTTATGCATTCTTAAGATTAAAATTCACATTCACTCTGCAAGAAAAATACAAAAATTCGCAATCGTACCTGTCTTGGCTTGCACCTATAAATATTTTACATTAAGTCTATATAATACTTAATCATAATCTTAAAATTAATCATTCATATAATATAAACTATAAAAAATGTTTAAGATAAATATTAAACTAATAAAAATTAATTAATATAATTAAATTAAACATAATGTCTATTAATATGCGAGATGCAGACAAGATGCATTGACCAAAATTTGTACCCATCTCACTCCGTAACGGAGCAAGTTTTAAGCCCACCTAATATAGGGTGGGGTGAGTAAGGTATTCATGGGGTAGGTGGAAATTGCCAAGTCTACATTATAATACTCTAACTCCTTTTCAAGCTAGAAGCGAAATAGTATAATCCTCTTCACACAAAATTTATTTAGGAATCAAATATAAGTCTTCTCTATAAGAGACACAGCTCGCTTTTACTGTGCCATCTCATGTGGGTGAAGTTACTTTATATTTTTTTTTGGTGAAGTTACTTTTTATTAGTGGATGATCTGAGTATCAAATATTTGACTAAAAGTGGTTGAAAAATAATATAACAAATATGTTTTCAAGTGGTTAAAAATTTGTTTTGCATTCTCAAAAAAAATTGTTTTGCATTGAAATAATTAATCATGTATCCAAAATACACAAACATGATAATTTATTATAAACAAAAGGGTAAAAAAAGCACTGATTTTTCAATGTTTTTACTGCATCTTCGTTTCCTAAATTGAATAAACAAAGATCTCATCACCTTTTCTTCCCACCAATATCACATAAACGAAAGGAAATTAATATATTTGATTTTTATCATATTTTTCATAACTGCAACCACTATTGTGAAGTAATTTTGGTCCGATCACATTTCTACATTATGAATTCATTTGAGAGTTATGTTATTTGCACATTAAATTATTACATTATTTTTAATATTTTTCTTGTTTTGTAAAAAATGAGAAAGTATGTAATGAAATTTGTATTTTATTATTTTAAAAAATTAATGTAAAAATAATGTAATAAAATTGATATGCAAATATCATAATTATACATTTTAAGTATATTGCTTATCAATTGTCGCGATGGACGATAATTCATTGAATGATATATCGATGTTGATACTTATTTTTTTGGTGAAGTCAATGTTTATACTTTAAAAATAGTACTTTCATGGATAAATATCACACCTTAAAACAAAGGGTGAGGGACTAAATAGCTACTTACACAATAAGGCATGGGGGACTTACTTAGCTAGGGAGGCAAAGAGGAAATAGCACTATAGGCCTTAAAACAAAGGGTGAAGGACTAAATAGCTGCTTACACAATAAAGCATGGGGGACTTACTTAGCTAGGGGGCCAAAGAAGAAAATAGCACTATAGGGGGTAAATGAGAGGGTGTTTGGTTTGTTTTATGTATATATATTACATAGAGAAAAAAATCTTATTAGATGAAAGTAAATAGAGCAAAGAATGTGCAAAGTAATAAAGCATGTTTGTCTAATAAAGAAACACCAGAAAAGAGATCATGAGCAAATCATCATAAGGAAGTTGAAAAAAATTATCATATCCCAAATGAAGTCTAGTGTTTGAAAAAGATTCTTGAAAATTCTAACATTCTTTTCTAGCCATAAACATCATAGAACAAAGAAGATAAAACGTCATAAGATCTTTGTTTTTTTACAAGAACTAAATCCTTTGAAATTTGTAAGGAGAAAATAATGCAAATTCATAAGACAGGCCTAAGCCTCTAAAAAAAAAAAAACAACTTATTCCATAAATAATCCACTACATAACAATGCAGAAAGAGGTAAGGCCCTGATTCGGAGGTTGAACAACACATTATATACATATTAAGACTGAGAGGTAAGCACTTTTTGAGCATGTCATTAGTGTTAATCATACTAAGAACAACAATCCAAATTACCAAATTGAAGCTTTGACAATTAAAGGAGTTTTGGACTTCAGATGGACTTTTCCAATAGAAATTTATCTCTATTAGGAGAGTAAATCAAGAGCTAAAAATAAGATTTACAAGATAAAGTTTCCAAAAATTTAAAAGTCCAAGTTATTGTATTAGGTTGTGAAGAAAGACAAACAAGTTCAAGCAAAATCAAGAGAGCATCTAACTCACTAACTTATTTATCAAGCTAAGTTTATGAAAATATGAATGTTTCAAGAGAAGTTAACCTTATAATAAAATGGTTATTGCATAAAGAAGAAAGGCGGAATAGCTATAGAACAACCTCAAAAGGAGGAACCATATCAACTCATATATCTTCCCAAAATATAATACGAGAACCATCACCCAGATGCAAAGATAAAAGAAAGGAAAATGAAGGTAATTCATGAGAAATAAATTTTCAAAGACTAGCATGACTAACTATACTCGCAGAATTGGTGTCCCAACTATTCGGATGCAACCATACTTACTACAAATAACTTGATGCTACAAAGATGAAAACTGCAAAGGAAAACACTAAAGTCACTTAGTTGCCAAAACAATATTCATAGATACCAAATTACCAAGATCCAATTCTTCTTTAATCTACAACAAACCTATCAACTAACAAGGTAATCTATACTAGAATCACATGACTCCAACCAAAGAGAATACCACATAATTCTCTCTATTTTTCTGCGCCGCAACCACTGGTATACGAAAATGGGGAAAAAAATATAAGGGGATGCTAAACAAACATGATTAAATAAGAATGATATGACTACCTAAAGATTAAAAAAAATACACATTTTCAATTATCTAACCGCTTAAGAATCTTATAAACCACCAAATCCCAAAATCACATGACACGAGGATTACCTCCCAAAGGAATGCAAGACCATTGAAGAGATTGACAACCCACCAAAATCGCAAAAGCGCTCAAAACCTGATTGTCAACATTCGCTCCTACCAACCCACCTTTGACCAAATTAATCTTAAGACTATAGATGACCTAAATGATTTGTTTTTAATAAAAATTATAAGATATCATACTATTTTTACTTCCTTTCTTGATTTTAAGATTTTGCAAAGAAAATTATGAGATTTTTTTTTTCACAATTTCCTTCTCAAAATTTTAAAAATAAAAAAAAAAGTTAAAACAAAGTATCATTTTTATAATTATTAGTAAAAAAAAATAGAAAACAAATGAAATACACCTTAATTTTTTAGTCTTTTCAAAATGAAATTACAATAAAATAGTTTTTTTAAAAAAATTGGGAGAGGGCCAGGTCCCCTCAAGGTTAAAGTTATAATTACTTCCTGCATTTAATTTATATACATGGTTAGTGTAAAAATTAATAAAATTATTTGACTTTTATAATAATTATTTTAAAAATTATACGTATAAAAATATATTATTAATTGGTGTAAAAAACTTTAAATGTATCAAAATTAAAATTTTATTTCATAAAAAAACAAATAATTTGGATTGGAAAAGATATAAAGTTTTGACAATTGATACAAGCAACCAAAAAAGAAAATAATGCACCAGGCCTACAGCTAAATCCTGGACAAGATGTAGATTTTTTTTTTCTTTTATTCATTATTGGTTTCATGTCTTTCAAAAATCCTTCTTGAATAGTTTTTTTGTGAAAAATACTTATTGAACACTGTTTCAAAGAGCTTGGGTTTTGTTAAGACCCCCCCCCCCAAAAAAAAACCTTGGTTAAACTGTTTTTTTTGTTAAGGGCTCACTTTGTAGAGGATTCAAAATGATTATATAGTTAGTTTTTTGGAGTGTTAAGTTAAAGCAATTGAAATTTTGGAATGTCGCAATTTGATTCTTCATACATTTTATTTATCTCAATTTTAAGCTGAAAATGAACTGAAAATGCCATGTCAAAATTGTAAACAAAATAATAACATATTTTCTTGCTACTTTGCTCTTATGATCCGCATAATAATATTGTCAACCAAGAAAATATATGCTTATTCATCTCCAATTTTATATATGAATGAATCAAAATAGTATCCTCCGATATTATTCTTCGCATTATTCTCATCAAACAAAAACGAGAGATCATAAATTAATTTATTTTAAACAAACAAATATTTTTTATTTATCTTTATTTCTACTTTCTTATCTAATTCGTAGAATATATATTGGGAATGATATAAACAATATTTTGATCCTTAACCTTTATCACTTGTGCCCAAAAAAAAAAACTATATAAAAGGTGAGTAATTAATGTTACGTTATCACTTTTCTCCTCTCTTCGTAGTTCGTATCGTACACTTGAAAATTCAAAAACGGGTACAGAGAAGAAAAATTTGAAAAAAAGATAGATTTCAATGGAAAAGGCCAGAACTTGAAGCCCATAAAAAATGTCTCATGCCACAGCAGGTCCAAATTGTTGGGTGAGTTAAACAGACCCAAGTATAGAACAGGGCCCAGCAACACAACATCGAAACGGTGGGTAAAAAACAGAGGAAGAAGTTCACCCAAAAAAAGGAATAAAGAGGAAGAAAGAAAAGGGAGAAACGAAGTGAGAGAGAGAGAGAGAAACTCAGAGCTCAAAAAAACCCTAGTAGGCGGCACTACCCAAAACCCAAAACCCAAAACCTTTTCATTTGCTATATATAATCATAAAAACCCTTGAAACTCGCTTTTCGTGCATCTCTTTCACTAGTTCGCTTTCGCTCCCAAAGCCCTAATCCTGCTTCTTTCTCTCTCTTTCTCCAATGGAGTTTTGGGGTAACCTTCTCTATTCCTTCATCTCTCTTTTTCTTCCTCTAATTTTCTTCTCTTATCACTGTATGACTATTTTCTCTTCTGAATGATGATTATTTGATAGTATTATTATTATTATTATTATTATTATTTTTAAAAATACACATTCAAATGCAATTGGTAGTTTCGTTGGTCACTTCGTCTTTTGATCTTTTCGGTAGAAGTGTTCTTTTGTTTGCTTTTGGCGTAGATTTTTGCTTTTAAATTGATGTGATGTATAAGAATGCAATTGGAAGTATGTGTACGCATTTGGATTTATTGCACCGTAATCTGATACATTGGTTTGTAATATAGGTGCTGAGGTTAAGGTTGGGGAGGTTGTTAAGGTAGACCCGGAAGAATTTGATGCATATATACACCTTTCTCAGGTTAGAATCTTGTGTTGGTTGTTATAGTGTACATTATTATTATTGTTATCACCTTGCACAAAATCTCTGACCGGTTACTGTGTAGGCTGCTCTTGGTGAGGCAAAGAAAGACAAAGCAAATGAACCTGTGGTTCTTTACTTGAAAGTTGGTGACCGGAAATTTGTTTTGGGAACTCTTTCCAGGGAGAAAATCCCTCAAACAACTCTTGAAGTAGTTCTGGACACGGAGTTTGAGCTTTCCCACAATTCAAAAAATGCGAGTGTCTATTTCTGTGGATACAAAGCAATTTTACCTGATGATGAAGAATATCCTTGAAACTCCTAATATTTTTAAATTGTTGTAGTTTAATTTTTTTTACCTGGATTTTATGTTTTTAAAACTAATATCTTAATATCCCAAATGTCTTTGGAGTTCTTTTGTCCAAATGAATGGCTAAAAACGAAAAATTTGTAACAGGTCATCCTAATATCTTAGTAGCTTAATATGTATCACAGCTTTGTCTGTAATTTTTCTTTAACTTTTGATGTGTTTTTGCTGGCACTCATGAGGAGAATGACTATACAGGTTAGCCTCAAACAATTCTCTTAAACTTGTTATTAGATTTGGATTGAGTTTGTTGCTCAAACATTGTTGCATTTTGTATGACTTGGACAGATTCTGATGAGGATCTCCCATTGTTAAACAAAGAAAATGGTAGATGCTTCCTCTCAATCTGAAATTGATTGTTGGCTGTGCATATTAGTATGTAGGTGACTAATTAATAATTATATTATTTCAGGAATATCTGTAACAAAAGCTGAAGATTCAAAGGTTACTGAATCTAAAAAACCTGATGCCAAGGTTGGTGCGTCAGCAAAACAAGTCAAGGTTCTTGATCCAAAGAAAGATGAAGAGGAGGAATCTGATGATGAATCTGATGAGGATGATGAATTTGGAAGTTCTGACGATGAGGTATTTATTACTTGGGTTTAACTCACATTTTGCTGTAATTTTTCTTCCCTATTTTTAAGGGAGATGATGTCAAGATGCATTTTCTGTAATGCACAAAATGTTGAAATGAGATACTATTGTTGAAAATCTTTTTGTGGTTGTTTTATATTAAGAATATTCTCCATGTAGGTAAACAATGCTTTTGGTCTCGAATTAGAGAAATATCTTGATTTTACTTGCTCGTGTTCAAGATTTTTTTATTGTAACTTTTCACTGTTGATGATTGTAGATGGAGGATGCTGATAGTGATAGTGATGAGGAAAGCGAGAGTGATGAAGATGATGAAGAGACCCCTGCTAAGAAGGTAATGACATATTGCTATTGTGATTTTTAATTTTTTTCTTCTTTTGTTATGTTGTTGTATAATGTCTTATGGTGATATGGTTGTGTGATGAGGAGACTTCACAAACTCTATAATTAACTTTATTTTTTGAAGGTGGATCTTGGAAAGAAGAGGCCCAGTGACTCTGCATCAAAAACTCCAGTTTCTACCAAGAAAGCTAAAAATGCTACTCCTGAAAAGACTGGTGAGACTAATCATCTATGTCCTGCTTTGTATATCATAATATTCCCTAGGTTCTTCTGTTTTCATTGATTTCTAATTGGATAAGTTTATATTTCTTGTATGCTTGGTTTAGTGCTAAATCTATGTGAATGTATGTATATGTGTGTTTACAGTAGTGTTTTGTTGATGAATGATGTTTTCGTTTACATGCTTATGTTAGTGTTTGCGTTAGTGTATATGTGAATGTATGCTTATGATGTTTTGTATATCATAATATTCCCTAGGTTCTGTTTTCATTGATGTCTAATTGGATAAGTTTATATTTCTTGTATGCTTGGTTTAGTGGTAAATGTATATGTGTGTTTACATTAGTGTTTTGTTGATGAATGATGTTTTCATTTGCATGCTTATGTTAGTGTTTGAATATCACATGTAAATGCTTAAATTGGAGTTTGTTCACTTGTCATTCATTCTCCATATATAGCTTTCTAATATGCAGTTTTGCACCAGTAATATCTGCTTAAATTTGTGTTGTAGATGGTAAGAAAAGTGGACATACAGCAACCCCTCATCCTATGAAGAAAGCTGGAAAGACTCCCAACAGTGAAGCCAAGGACCAGACTCCCAAGTCTGGTGGACAATACAATTGCAACAGTTGTAAGAAGTATGATTCTAACAAAACCCGAAGCATGGTTTTGTTATGTTGGATTATGATTGACTTTTTGTTGCTTTATCCAGGTCTTTCAACTCCGAAGGTGGTCTGCAACAACATAACAAGGCTAAGCACAGTCAGTGAAATTGCGTTTGTTACCTGATTCATGTATTATTTTTCCCTTGTTACAGTGAGTATGCTATGGACATTAGGTATCTGTCCTAGCTTTTCGGCCTAGTAAACCGTGTAAGTGTTAAGATGAACGCATGTTTTGGAAGTTTTGTTCGACTTTGCTTGGCGCCTCAGTTATTTCCTAAAATTGCTGCGTTAGATGTTTTACTGCTTGTGAGAAATTTCTTTTCTGATTCTCTTAATATAGATTGTTCCATTCTATTACTAAGTTTATTATTTTAAGAAATGTAAAACTTAATGCTTATAAAAAAGTTTGACTATTATAATGTTGTATATGATAAAGTTTTATTTCTTTTCTGAATCGAAGTTAAACTTTTTATTAGTGGTTTTAGGTTTGATTTTAGAATTTATGTATAAGGAGGGTTTTTTTTGCTTAGGTGTTTGATTTATATCTTAAGAGATTAGTTTTCACTTATTAAGTGAAGATATTTTGAGAAATTAAAAAAAAGACTTAAATTGATATTTCTGCCTAATATTCTCTTTGGTAGAAGGCCTAATCATTTTTTATTGGAGCAGGGTTATTTTATGCAAAAGAATTTTTACGAATTCACTCACGAAATAAAAAAGATTTCCCTTTTTATTTCGATTGCCATTTGATTAAAATTGTCACTAATATAATCTGTTTTAAAGTTTTGTTGCGTGATAATCCTAGTTTGAAGTTGACAATTTATAATAATTTAATTTTATACGGTAATTTTCGTGAATGACCTTTTTTTAATTATTACACAATGAGTTTCTCTTAAGTAATTTTAAATTTGAACCTTTATATTGGCACAGTATATTTAAGAACATTGTTTTCTTTTTTAAGTACTGGATCAAAGTTTAAACTGGTAATCAATCTCTAAAATACCCAACGATGTTAGTAAAAGTAATTAGAAAAATATTACGAGGTAAAATTTATTTTCACCCACGTGTCAAAAATTTATCTGTTATGTTATTCGTTTTATTAAAATGCGTTTAATTTTATTTAATTTATTTATAAAATTATTTTCAGATGTTATTTGAAACGTTACAATTACATATATCTACGTTAATATATGATATAAATACGATATGTATATTCTGTTGTATATAAAATATTTTTTAAAATTTATTTATCTTTTAAGTTTTATGAACTTTTGTTAAATACAATGTGTGTAAAATGAATAATGTTAAATCCTAGAAATTCCTTCTCACGAAACTACACACACTCAAGGGGTGTAAAATAAATATTGCTCGATAATTGTTGCAAGTCCTTATGAAATTGCACACAAATGACTCAGCATCATTTATGAATGGCTTAAAGGGGAGTGAATGTAGGGTTTTTTTGGGAGACCACTTCTGAATGAAACATTTTTTCATTTTGATGTATGTGGGTTAAGGGTTTAGGGACCACTATTGATGCTTGCATTTTTCTAATCTGATACATGTGAGTTGTGGGTTTACGGACCACTAATGATGCTTGGAATTTTTTATTACGATGCATGTGGATTAAATGTTTAGGGACCATTATTGAACCCATAGTAGTTAATAGTGTGCGATAGCGGCTTTATCGCACCTTCGTGTCATATTTTTTAGTAGCAGGAATCGTGGTTGCGATAGCGACCATTTTGTGGGAGTTGCGGCTGCTACACCGTGACAAGGTATAAAAACCAATTCTGTCATTCCCTTTCTTCGACAACTAAGGTTTAATTTAGGGTTAGTTTTAAGATTTCATTTCTTTTATGCTTTAAGACTATTTAGGGTTCTTTTCTTAGATTTCTCTTCACTTCTACTATAGAACCCACCATCCCTCCCATTTTCTTTTGACAAAACCTAGCTCCCAGTCTTCTCTAGCATGTGATTTTCGACGAGACCTAGGCGTTTTTCGGTAACCCCCTTTCTTGTATGCACTATTTGCAACCCTGTTCTTCTAGCATTCAGTTTGAGCCTCTGTTCTTGAAGTCGAAGGCCTCTATTAATTCCAATCTCAGGTAGTGCAGCTATGTCATCATCTTAATCACAACCAACTCAAATAAACACCCCAACCTTTGCCTCTTCTTCCTCAATGGTAAAACCTACTAGTGAAAATCTTGACATAGCATGTCAATAGAATAACTTGAGAGATGTGAATAATAAAAAGAGTGTGACATGTGATCTTTGTAGTAAAGTGACTAATGGTGGGATTACTAAAGCCAAAAGACACCAAATAGGAATAAGGGGATATGTGAATTCATGTAAGAGTTGTCCACCTGAAGTTAAAAAGTTGCTTAAGGAAACTTTTGAGGGAAAAAAAAAAGGTTGACAACGATGCATACTCTACGGAGTTGCATGAAGATAACAATGAGAAAGAAGAGGTGCAAGAAATCCACAATATTCAAAGAGGAAAAAAGACAACAACAACACCATCAAGTGATACCGCTACAACTATTCTCAGTGCCAAGAAAGCTAAAACTACGAAAGGCCCCTTGGATTTGCTTCTTTACAAAAGTTCAGAAATATCTCTTAAATTAGGAAAAGCCAAGAGACAAAAAAACGTAGATGATGCTTGTGAAAAAGAAGCTAGGGCTAGAAGTTATCAATACATAGCTTGAATTTTTTTATAGGAATGGAATAGCTTTCATTGTTGCATGCTCAAAAAGCTTCAAGCTAATGATTGAAGCTATTGGAAACAATGGTCCACACTTAAAGGCTCCAACCTACCATGAATAGAGAGTTCCAATCCTTAAAAAGGAATTGGAGCATACAAATGAACTGTTGAAGAGTCACAAGGAAGAACACGTGGAATTTGGATGCTCAATTATGTCCAATGCATGGACGGATAAGAAGAATAAGACCTTGATTAATTTCATTGTGAATTGTCCATTTGGGACTATATTTGTGAAGAGTGTTGATGCTTCTTCATATATAAAGACTGGGGAAAAGCTATTTGAGTTGTTGGATGCTTTTGTAGAGGAGATTGGAGGAAATAATGTTGTTCAAGTGGTAACCGACAATAGCAACAACTATGTCTTGGCTGGTGAGAATTAAAATTAATGTATTTTCACAATTTAATTGTTATAAATGCCTATTACTTCCTTTGATAATTGACCATTGATTTAAGTTAATTCAATTTGGTCTTATTAGGTAAATTTTATTGGACTCCATGTGTTGCACATTGTGTGGACTTGATGTCAGAAAACATTGGGAAACTTCCTCGAGTTAAAAGGAAAATACAACAAGGCATTACTTTGGTAGGCTTCATTTACAACCACTCATTGGCCTTAAACATAATGAGGAAGTTCATAAAAAGGAGAAATTGGTTAGGTATAGAGTCACAAGGTTTGCTATGACCTTCCTTACATTACAAAGGATGCACAAGCAGAAAAATAACCTTAGAAAGATGTTCACTTTGGATGAATGGCTGAATTCTAAGACAACTAATGATGCTAAGGGGAAAAGGGCAACTGATAGACACATGTCTACATTTTAGAATGATGTTGTATTCTCTCTTAAAGTTATGGGGCCTCTTGTTCATGTTCTTAGGCTTGTTGATAAGGAAAAACGCCTGCAATGGATTACATATATGAAGCAATTGATAGAGCTAAGGAAGCTATTCAAAGATTTTTCAATGGAAATTAAGAGAAGTATAAGGAGATTTTTGCTATCATTGACAGAAGATGGGACTGCAAACTACATCATCAATTGCATGTGTAACATCCCGAAAAATATCTGTTTAAGTATAAATGATCATTTTATAATATTCTAGATTTTTGAGAATTTTTCTGGAATTTTTTGGAAACGTCGAATATTTTAATATATTCATCGTCTTACGTGTGCGCTGTGCAGACCCGGGAAGATGCGATGTCTTCCCTGTGGCTGGTAAACTCTAAATTGTGGACTTGTCGATATATATCTATATGCATGTTATTCAGATGTGAGTTTTACCTACTATTTTATTCTTCACCGTCATTTATATTCCGCATGGTTAAAATGATTATCAAAACAAAAAAAAAATATTTCTGCTATTTTGCTCGCGTATTTAAGAATTGAACAAGTTAAACTTAAACGAATGAATCGGGTCTTGAAATGTTAAAATTTTACTTTTTCGCATTTTCTTTTATTTGACAATGTGATGTTCCCTCCCAAAAAGGCGTTACATTAAGCGTTAAGTTGGTATCGAGCCCGCTTATGTTTTCTTTGGGTCTTGTGTGTGAGTCTCCATTCTTGTTTCAGGTGTGTGTGAAATCTCGTGGTTTTGTGTTTTGAAATGAATTCCTCTAACTTACCTTGTGGTTTTCAGTTAACCTGATTTGAGAAAGAGTAAGATGGCGAGAAGTGGAGAAATTGCAGCTGCTGTTGAGGCAATGCAGTGGATGGCAGAAGTCATCGCGTAGCAAAATGAGCGTGCGACTCAACAACAAGAGAAAACTGCTCAACAGCTCGAGACGACTGCCGATGCCTAGAACTTGCCGGAGTTTCGTCGTCACAACCCTCCACAATTTAAGGGAGAATTTGATCCTGACAAGGCTAGTCTGTGGATCAAAGAATTAGAGAAAGTCTTCCGTGGCATGAACTGTGCCGAAGACAAGAAGGTGAATTATGCTACCTTTATGCTTGTGGGCAACGCCGAAGACTGGTGGAGCGGAGCTCAGAGAGTATTGGAAGCCGAAGGAACTGACATCACATGGGATGTGTTCAAGAACAAGTTCTTGGACAAATATTTTCCTGCTAATGCGAGACATGCGAAAGAGCTGGAGTTCCTCAACTTGAGATAAGAGAACATGACCGTCAGTGAGTATGCAGCTAAATTTGAGAACCTGGAGAAGTTCTCAACACACTACCAACACCAAACCGATGAAGCCTGAAAGTGTTGGAAGTTCATCGAGGGATTGAGGTATGAGGTGAAGAAAGCTGTGATCACCCTGAAGATGAAGGTATTCTCAGAATTGTTAGACACTTGCTGTGAAGTTGAAGCCTTGGAACAGGCTAGAGACTCGAGAAATAGGAGCTTTGGGCCTGTACGGTCCCAAAGAAGTGGAGGCAATGGTTCAAACCGCTTCCAAAAGAAGCCTTATTCCCGACCAGCGGGAAGTCAGCAGCAAACCGGTGGAAGTTCTGGTAGAGGTTCCTCTGGGAACCGAACTGGGCAGAATGTGACCTACTCGTCCAGATGCCTAAAGTGTGGAAAAGATCATCTCACGAGAGATTGCACGATCAAGGGGATCATCTACTTCAGATGTGGCAAACCGGGCCACATGTCCAGAGACTGCAATCAAGCAAAGGCTAAACCTTCAGTCAACGCGACTCGAGCTAAGAAACCGCAAGCCGGAGGTCGAGTTTACACTATGAGCGGAGCTGAAGCCTCCGAATCCGAAGACTTGATTCAAGGAGAAGGCACCATAGAAGGTAATCTTTTAAAAGTACTGTATGACTCTGGGGCAACCCATTCTTTCATATCATATGACTGTGTGCTACGACTTGGCTTACCTGTGTTTGAACTACCTTTTGAATTGACTGTTTCAACCCCCACTGATAAACCGGTAGTTACTACCAAAGTCTGTTTGAAGTGTCCCTTAATTATTGAAGGTCGAATCTTTTCTGTCGATTTGATCTGTTTGCCTCTTTCACAGTTAGATATAATCCTAGGGATAGACCGGTTATCTTCCAACCAAGTTCTATTAGATTGTTCCAGAAAAACTATAGTTTTCCCTGTGGATGAGAATTCTAAGTACTTGACGGCCAACCAAGCACGAGCTTTCTTGAAAGAAGGAGCTGAGGGGTACATGCTACTATCTTCTTTGAAAATCGAGAGCGAGGCTGACCTGGACACTATTCCGATAGTGAGAGAGTTCTCTGAAGTTTTTCTAGAAGAAGTACTTGGTTTACCACCGACACGTGAGATCGAGTTTGCCATTGATCTGGTCCCGGGAGCTGGTCCCGTGTCTATAGCACCTTATCGTATGTCGCCAACGGAATTGGCCGAGCTCAAGAAACAGCTAGAGGAGCTTTTGGAGAAACAGTTTGTTAGACCGAGTGTGTCACCGTGGGGAGCACCAGTACTGTTAGTTTGGAAAAAGGACGGTACCTCAAGATTGTGTGTGGACTATAGGCAATTGAACAAGCTGACGATCAAGAACAAGTATCCACTTCCAAGAATTGATGATTTGATGGACCAACTGAAGGGAGCAACAGTGTTTTTAAAGATTGATTTGAGATCTGGGTGCCATCAGATAAGAGTGAAAATGGAAGATGTGCCCAAGACTGCTTTTCGTACCCGATACGGTCATTATGAGTACCTTGTAATGCCGTTTGGTGTTACGAATGCACCTGCTATCTTCATGGACTACATGAACAGGATCTTTCGTCCTTACTTGGACAAGTTTGTTGTCGTCTTCATTGACGATATCCTGATATACTCCCAGAATTAGGAGGATCACGCTGAACACCTCAGCATAGTTCTTCAGATTCTAAAGGAGAAGGAATGGTATGCCAAGCTGTCGAAATGTGAGTTTTGGTTTGATGAGGTGAAATTTTTAGGCCATGTGATCTCGAAGGAAGGGATTGCAGTGGATCCATCGAAAGTAGAAGCAGTATTACAGTGGGAGCAACCAAAGTCAGTGACGAAAGTTCGTAGCTTTGTGGATTTAGCCGGATATTACAGAAGATTTATAGAAGGGTTTTCCAAGATTGCTGGACCGCTCACCCAGTTGACAAGGAAGAACCAAGCTTTTGAATGGACTGATAGCTGCGAGCAAAGTTTTCAAGAGTTGAAGAAACGGCTAACTACCTCACTGGTGTTAGTGCTACCCGATCCGAATGAGCCATTCGAGGTGTACTGTGATACTTCATATCAAGGATTGGGATGTGTTCTTATGCAACATAGAAGAGTTGTAGCTTATGCTTCGTGACAGTTGCGAGTACATGAAAAGAACTATCCTACACATGATTTGGAACTTGCAGCCGTGGTCTTTGCTCTAAAGATATGAAGGCATTTTCTCTATGGAGCAACATTTAACATCTTCAGTGACCACAAGAGCTTGAAATATTTGTATGATCAGAAAGAGCTGAATATGAGGCAGCGAAAATGACTAGAATTCCTGAAGAACTATGATTTTCAGTTGTTGTACCACCCTGGCAAGGCGAACGTCGTGGCTGATGCCTTGAGCAAAAAGACTATCAGTGCTTCTGCCTTGATGATCAAGGAAAGAGACCTCATAGAATAGTTTAGGGATGTATGGTCGTTTGTTAAGTTGGAACCCGGAAGGATTTGTATGAACATGGTTACCATATCAAGTGAACTAATGGATGACATACGGGAAAAGCAGAAAGCCGATGAATTCTTGCAAGAAGCGAGAGAATTGTTAAGGCAAGGCAAAGAGACAGAATTTGAAGAAGGAACAGATGGAATTCTGAGATTCCGAGGTAGAGTTTGTATTCTCCGTGACTAAGAGCTTAGGCGATATATTGTAGAACATGCTCACACTAGCAAGCTGAGTATGCACCCAGGCATAACTAAGATGTATCAAGATCTAAAGAAATTGTTCTGGTGGCATGGAATGAAGAGCGACGTCACTAGATGTGTGTCGACTTGTTTAGTCTGTCAAAAAGCTAAAGTGGAACATCAAAAACCAGCGGGATTGCTACAACCATCGTCTATTCCTGAATGGAAATGGGACAACATTACGATGGATTTTGTTGTGGGTTTGTCGAGAACAAAGAAAGGACACGACTTGATATGGGTAATAGTGAATCGACTCACGAAGTCAACCCATTTTCTCCCGATCAACATGAGGTACAGTTTGGAGAAGTTGACCCAGTTGTATATTGGTGAGATCGTTAGGCTACATGGTGTGCCTACGAGTATTGTTTTGGATAGGGATCCGAGATTTACTTCAAAATTTTTGCAGAGTTTACAAGCATCGTTGGGAACGAAGTTACGTCTGAGTTCAGCGTACCACCCACAAACCGATAGTCAATCGGAAAGGACAATCCAATCTTTAGAAGATTTGCTTAGAGCTTGCACTATGGAACAAACTGGATGTTGGGATGAAGTTCTACCACTAATAGAGTTCACCTACAATAACAATTATCATTCGAGTATAGGGATGGCACCCTATGAAGCTCTGTATGGACGACAGTGTCGAACACCATTGTGTTGGTACTAAGATGGAGAGCGTCTTACGATTGGACCAGATATCATTCAGCAGACAATTGAGAAGGTCAAGATGATTCAAGAAATGATGAGAACTGCTCAGAGCCGGCAAAAGAGTTATGCAGATAGGAGAAGAAAGCCTCTTGAATTTGAGGAAGGTGAGCATGTATTCTTGAAAGTCACACTTACGACTGGGGTCGGTCGGACTTTGAAATCTAGAAAACTCACTCCAAAATTTCTTGGACCTTACCAAATCCTTCGCCGGATAGGTCCAGTAGCCTACCAGATAGCCTTACCCTATTTTCTTTCCAACATACACAATGTCTTCCATGTGTCACAACTTCGTAAGTATTTGCCTGATCCAAGTCATGTCATAGCACCGGACACAGTACAGCTAAATGAGAACTTGACCTATGAGGCGCCTCCTGCGAGAATCGAGGACCGACGGATAAAGCAACTTAGAAGCAAGGAGATCCCATTGGTGAAGGTGATCTGGAATGAAACGACTGGTGATGCAACTTGGGAACCGGAAGACAAGATGAGGGAGCAACATCCGGAACTATTTTGAGGTATGTAAATTTCGAGGACGAAATTCTTTTTAGTAGGGGAGTGTTGTAACATCCCGAAAAATATATGTTTAAGTATAAATGATCATTTTATAATATTCTAGATTTTTTAGAATTTTTCTGGAATTTTCTGGAAACGTCGAATATTTTAATATATTCTTCGTCTTGCGTGTGCGCTGTGCAGACCCAGGAAGATGCGATGTCTTCCCTGTGGCTGGTAAACTCTAAATTGTGGACTTGTCGACGGGAGATCTTACTAAACCCGAGGCCGGACACAATTTACGAAGTTTACGTTTTACGAGGTTTTACCCGATGAATGAAATCGCGGTATTGTAAAATCATCTGATGAATAATGAAATATTATTTTCATCATCAGTAACTCTTCTACACTGGAGGAAAAATAATACTGACAGTGTAAATATTCATCTGTGTTAGTGTGCCCGATTAAGAAATAACTTTACTTTCACTTTATTGAGGAACGTGCGAAGCTTCTCATGGAAGCTTGGAGAAAGCTTCTTGGAAATTTCCTCTTCCTCCTTCCCCATGCAAAAGCAGCCCATTCCCTCCTCTCTCTGCTTCATGCACGGCTGAACAACATTTTGGGAGGGGGGAATTAATTTTTATTTCCTAAAGCATTTCCTTTACTTCTTCTTTCTTCTGCTTCTTTCTTCTTCTTCCTCATGATATTTTCTCTCATTTTTATGTTGTTCTTCATGATAGTGCATTTTGTTAGGTTTGTATGATTGATTGATGTCTCTTGCATGATTTGAAGGTATATTTGAGTAACTTGTTGATTAAATATAATAATGATTGGTTTGGTTTGAGTTAAAGGACCCGAGAACTCGTTTTTCGCAAGTTTACGCGTGGTAATCGATCACACGGGGCTTGTAATCGATTACCAAGCTCTTAAGGGTACGAAATCATGATTCTGGAAATCTGGTAATCAATTGCATCTTGTGTGTAATCGATTACAGAGATTCTGTCTAGCTTGTAATCGATTACAAGAGTAGTGTAATCGATTACCAAGCCTTTGATGTCACGAAATGGTGCTTTTGAGAATCACATAATCGATTACAACTTGTGGGTAATCGATTACGGAGGTTCTGTCCGATTGGTAATCGATTACCACGACTGTGTAATCGATTACCAGGTCCTTGAAGTTACGAATCGTAGTTCGAAATCGTGTAATCGATTACAATGGGATTGTAATCGACATGTGGATTCTGTTTTTACTGTAATCGATTACCAGGGTGATGTAATCTATTATTAAGACCCAAAAATGAAATTTTTAAGCTGGAAATGATTGAGATTATGGTCCTTTGTCCTTTGTAACTCAAACATAACCCAAAAACCCTGGATTCAAGGATTTTACTTTACTTAAATATGATAGGAATATGTATTCATACCGATAGAGAAGAAATGATTTTTGAAAATGGAATTCTTGGATCCATGACATGGAAATTGTGGTATGTGTGTGATAAGGAATATATATTGATGCTTATATTGGCCTATTGTGGCATGTTATGTAATGGCATGAGATTGTGAATCATACATGTCCATGCATAGTGTCATATGCATTGTGAATGTCCTTGTGGACTGTTGTAAGGCCAAGTTGCCTAGGAGATTGAACACACCTTAGTGCGGGTGCGAGTAGACAAGTGTGAGTTGTGTGATGACCTTGGGGGCGTCGGGGTGCGGGTCCTTCACAAGGGGTAGTTGGTAACTCCTCTGCCTGTGGGGCAAACCGATGCAAACGCACCGATGATCCGATGCAAACCGATGCAAATCGTGTAATCGATTACAATGGGATTGTAATCGATTACAGGGATTCTGTTTCGCTGGTAATCGATTACCAGGGTGATGTGATCTATTATCAAGACCCAAAAATGAGATTTTTAAGCTGGAAATGATTGAGATTATGGTCCTTTGTCCTTTGTAACTCAAACATAACCCAAAAACCCTGGATTCAAGGATTTTACTTTACTTAAATATGATAGGAATATGTATTCATACCGATAGAGAAGAAATGATTTTTGAAAATGGAATTCTTGGATCCATGACATGGAAATTGTGGTATGTGTGTGATAAGGAATATATATTGATGCTTATATTGGCCTATTGTGGCATGTTATGTAATGGTATGAGATTGTGAATCATACATGTCCATGCATAGTGTCATATGTATTGTGAATGTCCTTGTGGACTGTTGTAAGGCCAAGTTGCCTAGGAGATTAAACACACCTTAGTGCGGGTGCGAGTAGACAAGTGTGAGTTGTGTGATGACCTTGGGGACGTCGGGGTGCGGGTCCTTCACAAGGGACAGTTGGTAGCTCCTTTGCCTGTGGGGTAAACCGATGCAAACGCACCGATGATCCGGACTTAACACTATCCTATATCGTGATCTAGTGTAGAATGTCTGTACAATGCCATGATTGTGCACGAGAAAATTTATTGATAGCACTGGCCTCGGCAGCTGAGTTACAGACATGTCTCCTGATCTTTCTCTCCGATTGTTTGAGTCTAGCTCCATGGAGTACGAATTTGGGAAAGCATGCATGTGAGTTATGATATACATTGTCATCGTTAATATTTATTTTTCCATATCTATGACTGATTTGGTTATTACTGAGATGACTATCTGCCTAGAATCTTTATTTGCTTATTATTGGAATTACTGCTTATTAGTTGAATATGATATTCTGAATTGCTATTTGGGCACGTGGCGCCGTACTGTTTCTAGCTGCTATAATTGGTAATAATGGTAGGATGTCTTACCTCTTTCTTGTATCTCTGTTACTTGCTATATGTGTGTATACTGTATTGATCGAAGACGATGGTAAGGAGGCGGAAGATCCCGAGTTTCCCGGCTTCTGGCCCGAACGAGACTAGCTTCTACTGAGACGATGGCGGCACGTATGCGCGGATTTCTTGGTGATGTGCGTCTGACCTTCCTCAGAGGGCCGGAGTGTTGGCATATCAACTTGAATTCCGATCGCTACGTCTACTTGGGAGATGTGTCGATCGCCATAGCCTGGAGACGTCATGAGGCACCCGTCCTCACCGCCACACGCCCGCGACCGGAGTTTTACTTGCCCATCCGTGAGATGTGGGGTGATCGTTATTACACCCTTGGGAAGACTCTTTTGATTCTACCGCTCGGGCTCCCGCCCGTGGTTCCGTGGTTCCCATGGAGGTTTCCTCCGAAGAGGGGGATTCTCGCCGAGGACCGGATACGGCCCCTCCTTATCCGAGAGATCGAGTTTACTGGTAGCTACTGATGGCTACCAGTGTTTTATTTTGGGGCCTGATATATATTTTTGTGGGCTGTATATTTTGGTATCTCTCGGGGCATGTTTGTATAATCCTTTGAGACAGTATAGTTTTGCTTTTTGGATAATTCAAGTGTTTGTATCTAAGTGTAAATGATGTCAAGACATTATATATATATATATATATATATATATATATATATATATATATATATATATATATATATATATATATGCATGTTATTCAGATGTGAGTTTTGCCTACTATTTTATTCTTCACCGTCATTTATATTCCGCATGGTTAAAATAATTATCAAAACAAAAAAAAATATTTCTGCTATTTTGCTCGCGTATTTAAGAATTGAACAAGTTAAACTTAAACGAATGAATCGGGTCTTGAAATGTTAAAACTTTGCTTTTCTGCATTTTCTTTTATTTGACAATGTGATGTTCCCTCCCAGAAAGGGGCGTTACAGCATGCAGCTAACCATTTTCTAAACCTGGAGTTCTTCTATAGCAATCCACAAGTTGAATTTGATTCAGAAGTGATGAATGGACTTTATCAATGCATTGAAAGGCTAGTACCAAATGATGACGATGGAGATAAAGTTTTGAATGAGTTGTCATTATATATGACAAATGAAGGGATCTTTGAAATGAAGTCAACAATAAGACAAAGAGCCACTTTGGCTCCTGTTAAGTAAAATATATTTCTTGATAAATTTAATTACATGACATGATGACAACACATGCAAATAGTAGTGCTAATTAGTTATTGCATTATTACAACTGAATGGTGGAGGATGTATGGACCAAATACTCCAAAATTGCAACAATTTGTAATTAAAATTTTAAGCTTGACTTGTAGTGCATCCGATTGTGAGCATAAATGAAGCATTTTTGAGCACGTAAGTAGATGTTAAGTGATTATACTTTAGAGTTTCATGTAGTGATTGAGAAACTAACCCTTTTTTTTTTATAAATTATGCAATAGATTCATTCTAAGAAGAGAAACAAGCTTGAGCATCAAAAGTTGCAAGAGTTGGTTTTCATTAAATATAACTAAGCTCTTAAAGAACACTTTGACAACCGCGATGTGATTGATCATATTCTCCTCAATGACATCGATGCTAGCAATAAGTGGTTGGTGGGGGAAATGGGTGGAGATAGAGATGACGCCGAAGAGGAGTTAGTTTTTGAAGATGACATTTTGACTTGGGGAGGTGTTGATAATGTAGTTGGGGCTGGTGAGCCTACAAAATTCACTAGGTTGCAAACTATATTGAAGAAAAAAGTAACTTCAAGGCCTTCAACTAGCACTAAGAGAAAAAGAAATAGTATTATTAAAAATGAAGAGAAAGAAGAAACAAATGATGAAGAAAGTTGATGAGGTTTTCCATATGCCTCTTGATTTCGGACCTATTAGGACTAGAGCAAACTGAATTTGGAAGGTGAAATTGAAATAAAAGAATAAAGAAGGAAAAGAACTAATTTCGTCCGTTTTAGGAAAATTCTATAACTCACGCTACAGATTTCTAATTGAGTGATTCCAAAACGAGGTGAAAGATATCTTTCGAATCACGATTTAGACTCAAAAATCACCGAAAAAAGAGTAAGTATAATTTGAGATATGAGTACGAGATAATTAAGACGAAAATTAGAAAATTTCGAAAATTGAAAGAAGAAGTAGAAAGAAAATTGATGAAAAGAAAAAGATAAGGATGGAGCCACAAACCTAGTTTGATAAGCCAAGAAGGATCGCCACAAGAAAAGATTAATTCTTGATAAGATTCAATTGATGCAAGGAAGAACCCTAGCAGAGCAAAACTCCCAATTTTCTTATATGCCAAAAGTCTATCTCCCTAATGATTCCCAAATGTTTTAATACAATTCAGTTTAGAGGTTTGCCCATTTAGGACTTAACAAAAATAAAAATAAAAACAAAACCCCTTAGCATAAGCATCACTGATATGTTCCAGTGGTTAAGGAGACATATTTAGCTTCAAGTGCCTGGGTTCTAATGCTGCTGTGGATAAAATATATTTTTTTGAACACAGGCATACACCAAATAGAACTAGAAAGCAATAGAAAATAAAAACAAATAAAAACAGCCCCAAAAACATTTAAAGGTCTTGAAAGTTCAAATTGACTCTTTTGGCTCTTCTCCTTTCATTCCAAGTGAGCTATGCATGTGTAAATCCTAGGCTCCACATATCGGGCTTCAATCTGATGTTGGGTCTCTAATAAGTTGTTCAACATCTTTTTAAGTTCTTCTTGGGCCCTTTTAGCTCTTGCTCTTGTCATGGGCCTTCCTAGACCTTGTATTGGATCTTGGACTTCTTTCTGGACTTGGGCCTGGGCTTGGGCTTCACCCATGAAGTCCTCATCAAAAGTGAAGAGGAGGAGGAAGAGATTTATAAGTCTATAGTGATGAAAGCAACAATGATGAAGAGATCTTGGATGATCTTGTTGATGATAATTTCGATTGAAGAATTAGGAGAATTGTTGCTTATGTTTATTGTTATGTTTTGAATGTTTAGTTTATGACTTTATGCCTTAAAGTTTTACACTTATTAGGACTTTGGCGTTGTACCATTTTTTGTTCCTATGCTCATTGACTCTTGTTATTATCGACTTGTTACTTATGCCTTAAATTAGTGATGTTTATGTGTTTAAGTCTTTAAGATATGATTCTTGATTATTAATGATGAATTTATCTTAAATTTTGAATACACTTTGATTTTTGAGAATTTATGTGTGTATTACATATTATTTGATTTATATCCCCTATTCTTCAATATAGCGGCCGCTCTACGACCCGCTATACAATTATAGTGTTTTTGGGGTCAGCCGCTATGCGTTGTGATATGGGATTGACTATTATGACTGAACCTTAACACAATCTTTGTTGTTTGTGTCTTATTGTTTCTAGTAATGGATGACTTTTTTTTTTTTTTATCTCCATATACATTACTTGGAGAAGTTTGTCCATGGACCTTAGTTGAAGTATGTAAATGGCAAAAGTGCTACAGTAGTCATTAATGTGGACAAGTGGTCATATTTTGAAGCTTTGGACTATACGAAGGAATATGGGCACTATAGTAAATGTAAATTGTGGTGTTATTCTGCAGTAGCTAGTATATTCTACGGGAGTACTATCCCTATAGATTATGTGAGTACCTAGTATAGGAAGAAAGCATTTGAAAAATGCTATAACCAAATGATTAGTCCTACAAATAGAGAAAATATGAGGCTTAAGGTTGAATTTTTGCTGCCGCCAAATATTAGGAGATAAGGAAGACCAAAGAAGTTAAGGAGAATAGAACTAGATGAGCCCAGTGACAAGGCCACTAAGTTGAAGAGGCAGTTCACCTCAAACATGTGCAGCAAACACTTTTAATATGGGCATAATACAAAGGGTTGTGAGAAATATTGGAATCAACTTGTTGATGGGCATAGTGAGACACCACTTGTTACAACAGAAAGAAATATTGATGCTACACTTGATTTACCAGTGCCTACTACCACCCAAGATTAGAATCAATATACTGATGCTACACCAGATCAGTCAGTACCTACTGCAACCCAAGATCTGATTCAACATATTGTTGTTGCACCAGATCAGCCAACCAATGTAACTAACATAATTTCCAAATTTTTACTTAACATTAACCACATCATATCTCATGTGTGTTAATTTCTTGCTTAATTTGTTCCATGCTGGTTGGAGGGAGGGGTAGAGGTAGCACAAGCCATGTAATTGCTGCAAATGAAGCCTTACTTGATATAATGCTATTTGCTGCAGTTCAACCAAGTTCTAGCATAGGCCATGCAACTCAAGATAATGGTAACATAATGCAAGAAAGTGTTACCTGTTCACAACAACCACCTGTAATTGAAACCAATCCAAACTTGGATAGGGCAAACCAAGTTCATATATAAACTAGTGCATTGGGACCAACTGAAATTCAAAGCAGTGCAAATGCAATCATAGGGGGCAATAATCAGTGAACTGAAGCCACAAACACAAATGAAACAATTCAATCAAGTCTAATAAGAAGATGTACCATAAAGAGAAAGTTAGGAAAGATGGTGATTTATATATGAGGGATGTTATAGGCCTAGAATGGTAACCAAGTCATAACTCAAAACCAATTGCTTGCTACAAGAAATGCAGTGATTTATAACAAGAATACAATAAAAGAAGGGAGTCAAACATCTACTGATCCCTCAAGCAATTGAATTGCAATTTAAGAATGTAGTTATTTTCACTTTTTGAGATAGGTTACTTGATGACAACAATTGAATTGTGATCAAGTTTTTTTTTTTTTGAGATAACATGTAACTGAATTAAAATCATTTTTTTTAGATGACATGTAACCAAAGTTTTTTGGGGTTTAGGGAACCATGTTATGTAATCAACTTCTGATATTTTGGAATGCAAGTTCATTGTGGCTATATTCCTTCCTATTTCTGATATGGTTGCTAATTATCATTTTGCTTCTTATGTTGAATGCCACTTCTTATGTTTCTTCTTATTTATGATATAGTTGCAAATGATAATTTGTTATTTGAATAAAATCAAGTATTCATATACAAATTCTTTATTATTGTTGCTATGTTCCTTTTCATTTACTATGTTCCTGGTTATTACTCATATGCAAATTCATATACAAGTTGTAGTTGCAAATTCTTATTTCCTTCTTATTTCTACTTTGTTCCTTCTTATTTGATTTTTATTTCTCATTTCAAGGTATAAGTCCATTCTCATTGCTACTATGTCCCTTCTCAACTTGCTATAAGTCAGATTTCAAATGGTAAACGCAAATTATACAAACTTTATATGAAATGACTTCCTTTCAATAGGTTTCAAAAGACAAATACATTAGCAAGTCTTAAATTAATCTCACCACAACCATAATCATTACATAACCAATCCACCTATAATCATTGCTACACAAATACAACTATTCACTATTTCACATTGTCTACTAAACCAACATACATATCTCGTACCCTATTGAAACCCCATAAACATTATCATCCAACCAACAATGCATAATGCCCATGACAAAAAAGTACATCATATATCCATCTTGAGCTCCTTCTTTTGTGGATAGATATCTTCTTTTCAAGCTTCAAGATTTGTCTTCTTTGAGCTCTTAACAACTCTCGAGTAGCATCAAAGTTATCTTTCTCATCCACCCACTCAAAATAAAAAAAAAAAAAAGAGTAAATAAGAAAAGGAAGACTAGTCATAGGAAAGAGCTTCCAAAGTGACGACAACAGTCGAGACAAGAAGAACATTACCTTCTTCTTCCACCAGTTGGGGCAACGCCAGAACTTTCTTCGCGGATCGTCCTCCGTCAATGAGGTAAGATTCATTGTCCTCTCGCCACAACCACATAATCTCTAATTAAGGCCAGTTGTTGACACTGATAAACCAATCATAGTTGACATTGTTGGCGAAGAGGAAGTTTTGATCTTGCTTTCCTTATGCTAGGTTAGGGTTTGTTCAATACAAATTTGGGGATTTTGCTAAAAAATAAAGTTTTCTTCAATCCACGTAATCACACACTAACGGTTATTTTAGTCCATGTAAACCTCTAAGTAGTATATCATGTATGCATTTAATGATTCTGTTAAATGGTAAGCTAATGGAGGAACTAATGAAAATGAATTTTTTTTTGGAAAATTTGATAGAAACTTTTTAAAAATGGGAGACTAAACAGAAAAATCGTAATATTTTAAAAGAAATAAATTCATGCTTATTTTTCAATATTTATTTGTTGTATTTTGTTGCTACTGATTGGTCATAATTCCTTCGTGAATGGGATTCGTGTATAAATTTTATTCGATATAGCATTGCTGTCATTTAAAACCATAACCACTCATGTATGGTTAAGAGAGACGTGCTTGGTCAATAGAGAATTCGTAATTGGCATCGTAAAAAATGTTTGGTAGGAAATCGGAAATGACATTGCTCTCGTAAAATTAGTCAGCTCGGCTACTAAGACAAAAGAAAATTTACTTCATTTTGATGTTTTTAGAATAAACAAATAAAAACAAATGACTAAAAATATAATAAAATTGTAATGAATTGTATTTAATAATTAGACTTTTTTTCTTGAATAAGATTTGCATTCATACACTTTAGAGCCCCCTGCGCACTTTAATAAAATTATAATAAATTATATTTATATAGGATTTAGATCTCATCGTGCAATGGAAGAGAGAAAATAAATAATTAAATGAATTCAACTAATTTTAAATTATAAAATTATTTTGACCTATTAATTTTTTTTGTTGCGGCACCTTGGTATATGAATTAAACCATTTTCTCTCATGCTCCCGAATTGTGCATAGAAAGCTAATCTTAATAATCTAATTGGTAATGCTACATAGCTGAAAAAATAGTCATAATTTTGATAGAATCAATTTTTAGATAAAATAAAGTAAAGGGAAATACTTCAAGGCGTAGGGTGCATCCTGACCCGTCTTAATATGTGGCTGGATCCCACAACTCTTTTAATTATATTTTATTTTGAACAAAATACTTGCCTTTTATAGTAAAGTTGGGCCAGTTGGGATGTATTTCACCTGGGACTTGCAGCAGACCCTATATGTTTGATAGTTTAGAGAGAAATGAAAGGAAAGGGTTTAAAGGAAAGGGAAGGGAAGGGAAGGAAAATGAGAGGTTTATCTTTCTTTTGTTTGGGAGTGTGAAATATATAAGGAAAAGGAAATGAAAAGTTTATGATATGTTTTTTACCATTTTATCCAAAACAGAAGCTACTAACTCCATCAACTACATCCCAGTTTCAGACTTCCCTAAGTAAAAAGAGTTATTCACTTATGCAGAAGTCAACATATATGCTAAATTATTGTAAAAATTCTGACAAAAATGTTTTTTTTTTCTAATCTAAATAATTAAGTTCGAAGTAGGGATGGACTTATTTGATAGAGATTTGAGACATATGTCCCTAATTTTATTTATTTTTACTCATTATAGCTATTTATCATTTTTATCTCCTCTTCACGTTTAACTTAATTTGCTCATTGTATAATAAATAAATGAATAAATTTATAATGAGATAAAGTTAAAATTCACTTAATATTTTTTTCAAATTACATTTCATGTTATAAACTTTCAAGATCATTTTATATATATATATATATATATATATATATATATAGGATCAACTTATACCAGGTGTAAGTTAAACTCATTTTTACCGTTAGATCTATTTTCAAATGGTTATCTTTAATGAAATAATCTCAACCATTAGAAATAACGGTTAAAAATGAGTGTAATTTACATTAAGTATAAACGGATCCCCTTTCATATATATAAAAAAAAAATATTTAATAATATTAATAATAAAAATATCATTTAGAAACAATTATAAATTATTATTTTATCATTTTATATTAACTTATATTTTCATTTAAAATATTTTTTATATTTGTATATTGTCTTTTGCCCTCACAATCTAAAAGTTCTACTTCTATCACTGGTTGAAAGGTCAGTCTTCAATGGACATCCAAGCTTACACAGTAAGAAAGCATCCTAATATGTAAGGAAAAATAAAATAAAACAAAAGCTGTGTTCCTCAGCCTGCAATGACAAGAAAACCCAAATGACAGAAGGCGTCACCTACAAATTCATCCTAACAGGGTTACTTGCCAGCTGAAAGTGCTTTTGAAGATCTCCAAAACAAAACGTACAAGATCCCATTAAAACATATCCTTCCAGAGCGCACCCCGAAACTGTACACAAATTTTATGGTAAACTGCAATTAACTCAATGGCTCGGTTCTAGAAGCAAAGCAGGGATACCTGAACCTGCAAAACTCATAATATGATGTAAGATAATGCTATTCCAAATTTTACCAAAAACGGGTAAAATAGAGCTCATAGAAAACAAAAACCCATATAGAACCATTGAAATTGGTCCGTTCACTAGTAGTCATGTATGATGTGATCACTGGTCAGTGTCCCTGACTGTAAAATAATGCATGCATGCAAGAACTGCAAATCAACCACGAGAATTCTTGGCTAGAGGATAGTTAATTTATCATCATTTTCAGCTGAACTTCATACAGTGGAAACAAAAAAGGGCTCAGTATTTCTTTCTAATACATTCTATCGCTAAAGATAGCCTATAATGCAGCAGAAATAGCTCTGATGAAATCTGTGATGAAAACATGGCTCAAAGTATTGAAACATTTTGGGAAACCTACAAGTATTTGCATACAATCAAACATCATGCATGGAAAATCCCAAAGGCGGGGGGTGGAGAAAGAAACACATTCCATATCAAAGAACAGTGCACCTGCACAGTGGAAAATGGGTAGTGAGCTATATTTATTGTGTGGGTAGTAGAAATACACACAACTCAGCAGATAAGGACACTCAATTGGGTATCATCAATCCTAAACCTATCTATAACAAATATATATATATAGAGGAAGGATCGGTTTACATCAGTATAAGTCTTTTTTTATTTACACTCATTTTTAACCGTTAGATTCACTTTCATCTAATGGTTGATATTATTTCATTAAAATATATTAGATGAAATGAATCTATAAAAATAAGTGTAAATAAAAAAAACTTACACGATATAAGTTGACTCCTTCATATATATATATATATATATATATGTATTCATTAACTAACTACCACTCTAACAGTTAACAGTTAGTATTTGATGGTCATTAATTATTAAATATTTTAATGAGTAGTAGAGCAAAACCAAGTAACACTAAACAGAAATACGATGACTAACCAAACCAGCATAAAACCTTCCATGAGGTTTCTAACTGCATTTGCACCATGCTCTTCCTCTCTGAACTGAACGTACACATTACCAACCTGAAATTAAATTGACGATCCGATTTCGTTTCTGGGTATCAATCTTTAAAAAAAAAAAAAACAACAACAGCACAGGGAAGATAATTGAATTCAATTCAATTCAAAGGGGAATAGATTTGTGTTGTGGCTTGTGTGTGAAGATGCTATTAGTACCCAATTAGGGTTTGGAATTGGGGATTGTGAATGATGATGTTGAAGAGGTGTACTGTTCCGTCCAATCTAGAGATCTTAATATCCAATAATAAGTTAATGATTAATTTTATTTGCCTTAAAATAACCAATCAGCTGGTTTGCCCGAGAGGTTAAGGGGGAAGACTTAAGATCTTCTGCACATAAGTGCGCGTGGGTTCGAACCCCACAGCCAGCACCTTTTGTATCATTAAAGTTATTCGACCTTGTTTTTTGGGTACAAATAGTTATTGGACTTTAATGTATGATTTTGTATCATATATACCCACATTTTCACGTTGAGCCAAGCTTAGATGGTTCAAATATTAAATTTCAATAAGATTCCCTCTGGTGGGAACAACACTCATTTTTACGATACACCACAAGAGCATTATGTTTTTGCCAATCATTGGAAGAATATGCTTAACGTACACAAATTGCGAATCTGGTCTCTTTCGTTTCAGCCAGTTCATTAGGTAAGCATTAGAGTGATTTGTTTTGTCATACAATCAAGAATTGCAGTTATGGTTTAAATTGCGCAGTTTGGGCCAGTCGGGCTAATCTGGTCCAAGATTTTGAATCCAATAAACCCATAAGGTTATATATGTGGTGTTTCCATTGGCTGCTTTGGCAAACATGATGGTGTGGGAGATTGTTGGGCCAGAGCGTTTGGATTTGAAAGGTGTGCAAGACCTTCCTTTCCACCTCTAAAATTGACTAAGATGTACATAATTCCATAGCTAGAATATCCCCTACATGAGGGTTAGCTCCACTGATAAAATCAAACAGTGTCAACAAAAAGAATTTGGGTCTGCTAGTCTTTCATTGGTAGATCATGTATAAGTATTATTATAAAGGAAAAATTTTCATTAAATTGAGTTTGTTTATAAAATAAGTAGGTAAAGATATATTTATTTTTAATTTAATTTAAAATATATTAAAATCTTAATCTATTAAAATTTAATAATAGATACATACTTATTTGCATATTTTAGAAAAGCCTTATCTCATTATAAAATAGTTAGTCACAATGCCCAAATCTTAAAATATGATAACCTTCCTTTCCTCAAACCCCCATTTACTCTGTCTTTAGATAACTAGTTATAACCTATAAGCGCACTCATCGAAAGTGAGTAGGGAAGTTGAAAGTGGATTGTACTTGGACTCCACTAATGAAGCTTAAGTGCATTGAGCCATCCAAAAGAGCTTTTACTCACGCATAAAAAAATACCACAGTAGAAGTTAGTTACAAGAAAGAGAAAGATAGACCATATGATACATTTTCATATGAGCATTTTCATAACAATCTCATGATTACCAATCGTGTCACGCACCCTTTACCGGACTCTTTCCCTATAAAAAGCTAGCATCATTTATAGAAGAAGACTTTTGGAACCTTCAAATCACATGAAATAGTGACCTCCCATGACTTTTACCTAGAACTTGGACAGAACAGAGAGCTTTAAGCACAAGTCGGAAATTAAATTTCTCGTAAGAGCTGATTTTGTTATTAAGCCTTAACTAAATAACTAAATCCAGGTTTATCACCACCATCCTTCTTTGTTTGATGGAACTAGTATCATTCCTCTCAACAAAATGAAGAAAAAGAATAGAATAAATAACATTAAATTTAGCCAAGCTTTCATTAATGTTACATATTTTTTTATATATACACAAAAATTCATATTTGTATGCACCATTGAACTTACCGATAAATTGTTAGAGTTGTACATCTAACAATTTTCATTCTAGAGCTTGGTTTCAGAACATAATTTTTGCTATTTTCACAGCCGACAAGTAGCCAGCTCAGAAGATTCAATTTCGAGCATTACCAAACAATAAACAAAACACTATCAACAGGCAATAGGAGTTAAATGAGACAGCTACTTCCCAGTGCACCGTCCTTTAGAAACTCTGGCATAGTAACATTTTATTATGCACATTGTCTTATATAGTCTTTGTGTTTTTATGTTAACAACTATGGCTTCCCCAATAAATACCTTGACCAGACCCCTGCCATTAATGTTAGAAAACAAATTAGCATTCTGTTCTTGCCATAGGTGTAAGTGAAAAATCTGGCAATCTGCTCACTGTACACAATTGCCATCATGCTCTCCTATTTTTTAACCAGTTCATTCATCCCGTGAATCACATCACATTCACGTCACAGGTTCATCCTCAGTCTTGCTTCTTGTTCCTTCCCTAAAATAATGTCTTTAAAGGGAAAATTCCAAAAACATGAATCTCCTAAAGATATTATGCTTGAATTAGACTTAATAGAAGAATGCAATTACTATCTTCTTTCCGTAAACAAACATCTAAAATTTGTCTTTTCACAACCAATTGGTGAGACTCAATGCTACTTAATTAGGGTAGTAAGTTAGCCAACTTGTTTTTGTATGTGTTTGTTAATTACTACGTATCAAATCCACGGGAATCTATTAGAGCCCCAAGAATACTGCAGTGCTATAACAAGGTCAAAATGCTCATAAAGTGGCGGAACTTGACTTAAAGTTTTGGGGGGGGGGGGGTGGATCTTAGGCCAAGTTCTGATAATTGGAAACATTATAAGGGATGTATTACTTGTAATGTATTTTCATTTTGTTGGCCTTGAAGCTTAAGGAAATGAAATTAACCAGATGCTCCAATAGTTAGATTTTGGCCAAAGTATGTTAAGGCAAGTAAATAGTGAGAGTGTAGCAACCAAAGTAATAACTTGTGAAGGGAGATAATATGATGGAGCAAATGAAGTGTAATAAGAAATCGGGAGCATAATAATATTAAAAGAAATTTGGAAAATTTTGAGTGGCAGCTGCGGATGGGGTTCGTCTTCGTCTCCTCTTTGTGGCTAATAGGAGAATGTCCTGTTTATTGAATCTGAGCTTTACATTTTCATCAATTCATCATCTACGGTCTATAGAAAGACACGTCACCCAATTCATCTTCTTCCCAACTTGTACGCTTCTTTTTGCCTTCACCGAAACTTGTGTTTCTCACACTACTTGAATAGTTAGCCATGTTTTGCAACACACGTCGCACCTTCATTTTGAGATAACCTTCGTACACTTCTCCCCATATGCAGAGAAATTTCCATCCTGAGCAACTTTTTCCAGTATGCTTATTGCTTATTACTTTGTTATAGGCATCAGTGAAGTGTTGGTGATATTGAAAACCCAAAATAGCATTGGCCCATTCTTCCTACAAGCACTCTCTGTACTTTTCTTAGCAGTGTCCAATGAGGGAAAGGCCATATTAGGACAACCCCATGAACCATAAACCGTGAAGAATCTCAGACCGGTGAGGGAAAGGCCATATATATGATTGTAAGTGCTTGCAATTTCCTCTCCAGCCTTCTTAGTTGCATATCAGAAAATAAAATGGAATGTCTCAACAGATTATAGCAATATTAGGTACGATAATCACAAGAAACGTTCCTAAACATCAAAGGATCTAATTCTAATGCAATCTCCTTAATATTATTTCCTTCATGCTGTTATTGTGTGGTAAAAAATCAATAAGAACATAAGATCAGTGTCGTAGAGATAAAAATATTGCGTTGAATGTGTAATCATATAAGACAAGATAGAATTAAGAATAATTACATTAGAGAGAAAGTAAGGGTAGTACTTATTGTGAAAAAAATGATAGTATCTTGCTTTACGTGATTTGAACATATAAGGAGAAGACCTTTATAAACTCCGATAAGAAGATAAGATCAAATAAATGATAGTCTAATAATTAGAGGTAGAAGAACACTAAGAAAGACTATATGTGAAACAATTAAAAAAAAATTTAGATTTGAATGACATTTATGAAAACTTGGTTTATGATAAGGCACAATAACATTGTTTGATCTATGTAGCCGACCTCATCTAGTAAAAAAAAGTTTTGTCATTTTTGTTATTGTTGTTGTTGTTATTGTGCATTGAGTGCAATCATGTTGAGAACAGTAACAAAGAAGAATAACAGCTCAAACAAGTTCTAGTGGAGACAAAAATAAACACAGAAGTCAGGAAGAACATGAGTTTAGTGACTTGTTTTACAATGGACCGTAGAAGATGAATTAATGGAAATGTTAGGCTAAGATTCAACTAACAGGATATTGCATTGTTAGCCACAAATAGGAGAAGATCCTCATTCGACAGTGGCTAGGAGTGTTTATGATCTAACCCAACTCGATAACTCTAATTCGATCTAAAATTAATTTAGTCAGGTTGAGTTCTTAAAAATAAGCTTAATGTATTTTATGGTCATTTTCAAGTTACATTTTGGATTAGCTTAATTCGGTGCATTGTAATATAATATTTTAAATTTTATAATTTTATAAAAAATAATAATAAATAATAAGAGTTATTGATTTAAATTAATATTTTTTTATTAATATAATTTATTTCAAAATATATATTATAAAATATTTTATAATTTTTATGTCATATTTTTAAAATTTTATGACTTAATTATATATAATATTTAAATTTTATATTTTATTTATATGCTAGGTTAATCCAATCCGAACTTGATTACTAATCAAGTCATGACCAAGTAAGATCGGTCATCGACCCCGTGAGCACCCCTAGCAGCTGCCCCCTCCCGTCCTTAAGAAGCTAGGCCAGTATGCTTATAACTCAATGCTTAGCAGTAGGACAGTGCTATTTTATGTGTAAGATCTGATGCTGTAATCAAATAGATAAACCATGCAATAGATCTGAAGGAATTTGATGACATGGAACAAAGGTTGAGGCCCAACTTTGCTAAGAAATAGGTTTTGTCTTTAAGCATCGATATCGTGTTGAACAATTGGTTGTTGCTTTGACACCCTGTTTTATATCAAGACAAGTCTCTAGAGAAAAATCTTACCTTGGAAGTTTCTATTTCATAAAGAGGGCAATCATTGACAAATTGTTTAAATTAACGGGTAAAAATGATGTTGGCCCTTCGGATGATCTTAAGAAACTTAATCTGATGCACTCACCATATTAATTGTAGTATTAAAGTATGCATATCGAGGATTAGATTGCATGTGCGTGCGTACACATTTTACTCTGCTCATAAAATAAAACTAACTTATAATGATTAAAAAATAAAATAAAAATCTTCTAAAATAAACTTATTTTTAAAGTGAATTAATAAAAATATATTTATCTTTAAACTATTTAATAAGTTAAAATAACAATACATTTTAAATTAAATAAATAATAAATATATTCTTACTTATTTATTTTACAAGCAAATTCACTTTAAGAAAAAAAATTAAAATATATATTGGGAAAAGTTTACAGAAATAATGACACTTATGCTTGAAGTAACCAAAATGACAGTTCATGATTCTTGCGATCGCAGGGTTACATACGATTAGGTACTAGGCGTAAGGGGAAACTTGAGTGTTTCCAAAAGGATACTTTTTTCAATCTTTTAGGTGAAACCCCAAGGCCAAGGGTACTTTGCTATCAAAAGAACATCATGCTTAAAAAAATTGTCAAGAAGGTTGTGATTGGTTATAATTGAACCTGTTGCGTTAGGACAATTGGCTTAAGAACATTGGACAGCTGACGCACAAGTCTAACTGATGGTAAGATATGTTTGATAGCGTGGCTCAAAGAGAATAGCATATGTTCAAGTGCATGTGATCTCTTATCCAGTTATCCTAGTGTTTATTTTATACAGTATGGAAGATATGAACAAAAACTGAATGATGGTATCCCATGCTTTTCCCTAATAAGATATTCATTAATAATTTAAGTGAAAAATGGGGGGCGGGGGTTTATGGCAAATTAAAAGTGAATTGATTTGAGAGCTTATGAATTTTTGCAATTATTTGTTTTACTGTCGGAAGGTTGAGAAATCAAAAAGATTGTAGCTTTTAAGAAAAGAAAATTAGAAAAGAATAGAGCATTGTCTGCATAAAATTATTAACACTGGATCTTGACCGTAGGGCAGAGGCAGAACTCCCAAGTCTGTTTAGAAGAGAGCAAGGAAATTTGCAAACATTGTAACCAAATGGCCTGAAAAATTGCTGGTTTCAAATGATAATATATTGAGGTTTTGGAAATCAAGTTTGCTTACAGTAGAAAGCTCTGGGAGAAGAATCACTATCAAGCATTTATCCATCCCAGACTATTTACTCAAGGTTCCCACTTCCCAGTGGTAATGTTGTCACAGAAGTACCTTTTGATTACATAAACCATTAATAAAATTCATTCCATAGGAAAAATAATGACAAACAAGAATCAAAAGTTCATCTTTTATCCACCACATTATTTGGCTCAGACTATGGATAAAAAAATAGAGGAACCAAGAAATAAATAACTGTAAAATATCAAACAATCTATGCAAACAAAACAACATTATCTACTTGTTCACTCTAATTTAAGAGCATTTTGGTAGATCTTCTTGCTTGTCCTTAAGCCTGTGTAATGCATTTCAAAGGCACTCTTTACTTGTGATTTGTCTGGATCTTCTTGATTGAAGGCATGGAAATAAATCTTGGGAAGAACTTTCTCTTTCCAAACATGAAAATAAAATTAGCTGTAGATTTGGCACAGCGCTTTGTTGTTTGAAGAAATCAGCCCCCCTTTATGTATTTTGTAGAGGAGATAAACAAGAAAGATATAGACACAACACTAGTGAAACTTAAGTAACTTGAGACGTTGGCTCAACAAGCTTTAGACGATGGTGCCAACATAGCCAAATCCTACAATTGAGAAGGTTATGGTCTGAAGGAAGAGGTACACAAAGTAGCTGTTCTTCCCGTGCACAAAGTCATAGCATCCACAGAGGAAGAGGAAGGCAGCAAATCCAAGCTCCAATAAATTAAGTCTGCTCATGTTCAACAAATAGTAACAGAAAACATACACATTAGCCAAAAAAGACTACATGAATGATTTTTTCTATCGCATATGAAATTCGGAATATTAACCAGAGAAAACAGATATTGATAGTAATTAGAATCTTAACATAAGAAAATTTATACCAAGTACAGTCGAGTATGATTTGGCTCAAAGCATAAAGTATATTCCGGTTTTCTTCAGTTCTAACTTATTGTCATATCATTTTGAGTTCATTATATAATAATTTTAATCACGTGGTTTTCCAAAATCTTGTGTCATGTCACATGTGCAAGTGACAGAAACGTATAGAGTGTAGAACACTCATGAACAGTGCCTATTTTGTCAAGGGCCCAGGAGAATATAAAAAAAATTCGAACAACTAAGAATTTCTAAGTATTTTACTGTCGATATACTAAATTGCCTACTCAAAGAATCTTAACTACTACGATGAAGCTAAAACCAAATTAGTCACACTAAATGGTTAGAGTGTCACATATTATTCCTTCATAATCATTAATTTATTTGCGTGGCCATCTCGAACCTGTCTCCTTCATAATGCCAGAGAGTCTATGAAAGTCCAAAGTCCAAACCTCCCAACAAGCGACAAAAGTAGGACATAGATATGCAGAGCAAAGACATGGAGAAGTTGAAATTTAATACCAAATGAAGATAGAATTATATTCTTTGAAAAGAAGACTGACCTTTCACCAAATTTGAATCGAGGTTTTTTGATTGCTTTGGTGACATTAGTCTTATTCTTGGCAGCAGCATCTGTTTTATTCTTATTATTGACAGAGTCACCAAGTTTTTCAGTAACAACCCACTCATTGGCTCTCCCAGCTTCTAGTAGACCTATGAAGGTTGCCTTGGTTCGGTGCAAAGACATCACATTCTCAAAAAGAATCCAGTAGAACAACAGGTGAATGGACCTGCCAAAGTTTCAAATGGCGTTTAGAACAAATTAAGGGACTAAACTAAAACTAAGGTATAATATGGCAAATATATATATATAAAAAAAAAAGATCAAATCAGAACCTTGGTGTTCCTACTGAATTGAGGATGGTGATGATGGAAGGAATATAAACAGCTCCCCATATTGGAACACGAACCTCAGGGACCAAAATTGTAAGGGGTAGCACGACACAGTAGAAGAAGAAGGTGACCATGTGAGCAATGATTTTACGAACAAAGAAGAAACTGTATATAACGTACACTTTCTTCCAAAATTTTACTTTCTGCAGAAATGTGCACCAAAAATAAAACATCAGAATATATGGCAATGTTTTTTGTTTTTTGTTTTTTAAGTTCTTCACCTTTAACAGACACCCTTTTCCCCTCATATGTTCAGTATGTTATTGAAAAGGCTAACCTTGTTCCTTACTATCTCCATCACCATTTTGCGGAATAGATTAGCAGGACCACAAGACCATCGATGCTGCTGGAAGCGGAAGGCTCTCAACGTACTGGGAAGCTCACTTTTTGCCTATACGTAGTTGGTTTTTGCAAGTTAATAACAACCAATCAAACACCATTACTAAAAAAAATTGTAATGATAAACACCTCAGATAGAGTAGCAGAACCATGCGTCATATCCTCCATTAAATTGCATGCAGTATATGTAATTGACTTTGGAATTGATAATGTTGCATTGGTACAAAAGAATGTGTACCTGAAGGTCTCCAAGGTACAAAAATTTCCAGCCCCTAAGACTGGCACGGACAGCAAGATCCATGTCCTCCACTGTTGTTCTGTCTTTCCACCCTCCTGCTTCGTTGATAGCAGCAATTCTCCAAACACCTGCTGTCCCTGCATTACACCAATTTGTGTTAATGATTATATTATTATCTTATAGGTGATGCAGTCTAACATGTTTGGAAGAGTAAGCTAAAAGAATTACCATTGAAACCAAAGAAAGCATGAGTGGCTGACCCAACTTCTTGCTCTACTGTGAAATGGTAATCCAGGGACATCTCTTGCATTCTTGTCAACAAACACTCATCCGCATTCACTGTTACAAACCAACAATCACCATGATCAAAAGTAAAGTGAGTAAGACAAAATTCTGAAATTGTTATTTGCAATTGATTTATCATGCTCAAATTTAGGATTAAAAGAAAAAAACAATTTGGAATTTTTAAGTGCTTTAAAATCTCCAAATATATATAATCTTACCAAAGCTTTTAATAACAAAGTAGAAAAATTATTGCATAAATTTAGAATATTTAAATTAAATGTACTAAATTAATTAATATTTAATATTTTTATAAAATTTTATATTTTTAATTATGTAATATAAAATTTTATAAAAATATTAAATATTAATTAATTTAATGTACCTAATTAAATGTTTCAAATTTATAAAAAAATCTCTCAAACTAATTAATATGTATGAAAATGATCAATATTAAAAAATGATAAAACAAACAAATCCTACCTAAAACTGAAAGTATATGAAATCAATTTACTTTTGTCCTCACGTGACTCAATCAGTAATATGCCACGTAATAGATGCAAGAGCCAACAGGGATAAGTGAAGTGTCGGCAGCCAAGGATGAGGTACACCATTAGGCACATGGTACGACCCACAATATTACTATTTCTTTTTGGGTCTGAATCGAAAAATATATAAAACGATCAAATATACTTCGAAAGCACGTGGGAAGTGGGTTTGCTGGATTAATGGATTTGGAACTTTGGAATGGTGCATTACTGAAATAACAAATTTTCCCCCCCTAGCCATTTTTTCTTTACAAAAACACTCAACAGTTTCTATTCATCGTATAAACCCGCTCCCATATAAGGCAAATCAGCAATGCTATTGATCACCAAAAATTTTGTACCAAAGCTATTATGAGTACATCAATACACAAATGTCTAATATCTACTTCAATTATGATTTTTTTTTTTTCACATCATTTTTTTTATACTACTTGGTTGGATGAGTAATTCTAATAAAATACATACGAATGATTTAACATTTTAAGGCTATTTGCAGACCTTTTCACTCAAAATGACAAAACTACCACTCCACACAACCATCAACATTCCACCGACGGCATCGACTGTGACCATCATCCCCCAAGACCAGGACATCACATTTCCGTCACCTTTATTGAAATCTGATTTCATAATGCCACTGAAAATAGATATTCACTTTCATACTCCCCACATAAGATTTTTTTTCTTTTTTTGTTTTGGTACAGCACCCCACCTAAGATTATTATTTTGATGCATCATGCATGCAATGAATGATGATGGTTATTACTTGTCTTGGGCTCTTGGCTTGGCTGCTAGAAGAGGTAGGTTATTTTTATTTGTTTTTCCTTTTTTAAGTGGGGGCCATAACCCTTAGGCAAACAAGCTTCACAGTGAAGGCGGCACATGGTCCCACCCGTGATTGATGGGTTTATTTCCTTGGACCCCTTCCCCTTGTTGGGCTAACCCTCCAGCCCCCAGTCAGGTCAGCACAGGACAGGGGCAAACTACAACCATAAGTCCACAACGCTTTACACAAGCTGTGAAATTTAGAAACAATAAAAATAACCCCTAAATTTATTTAATATATATATATATAATGAGATGCCACCGACACTTCTAATTATTAGTAACACTAAAATTTAAACCTGTAAACTCAACTAATCTATTTAAGCTCCTTATCATTAGCCCAATGGTAATGAACATAAATCCAGCATGTGGATGGTGTATTAAAGAAGTTAAATTATTAGTGTTAAAAACAAAGGTGAATTTTAGTGGGTAGTGGTAGTGCCTAGTGGGGCTTACCAAATCTCCAACGAGCTTGAACCAGAGCAATCTCAGGGTTGCCCACCAAGAAGGGAATTGCTCGCCTCAGGAAATCTGGCTCTGGCCTGAAATCCGCATCGAAAATGACCACGTACTCGCAGTGCTTCACATAGCTTCGTTTGAGACCTTCTTTCAGTGCACCAGCTTTGTAACCCGTTCTGTTCTCTCTGATTTGGTATGTTATGTTGATCCCTTTGCTTGCCCATCTCTGACATTCTACCTCCACCATTTGCTGCAATCAATGCAACTTAATAATGTTCATTCACTAATACTAATAAATATAATAATAAAACCAAAAATACAAAATCATAAATGCAAACGATTCCATGCGTTGGAATCTGCTATAATGAAAATGATTAAACCGGACGACAATACAATGGAAAAATATTGAGTATACACATCAGAACACACATGCTAATCTTAAAGTTGACTCGTGCTAAAAGCAGAAGAATTAAAATGCTGTGCTCCTACAGAAGAACTCGACATTAAACTGAAAATACCAACACAATTTATCAATAACACATCCAAAATACCACAAGACATATTAACATAAGTAAAACTCTTTATTTTATTTTATCTTTTGTTTTTTTGAGTAATATACCTTAATGACGGGGTCGGTAGAATCATCGAGGACTTGGATAACGAGACGGTCAGCAGGCCATGAAAGCCCACAAGCTGCTCCAATGGACACCTTATAAACCTGACCCAGAGAAAAACCAATCAACCGAATCATATTCATAAATCATAAGCAGCAATTTCAATTTTCAAAGTTTTCTCCTTCTGCTTAAACCCAGAAAGACAGAACCCAATAAAACAAGAGAGAGAAGAGAAGAAAAGAAACACATAATATCATCTCACCTCTCTTTCATTGAACATTGGGATTTGCACAAGAACCGTAGGGAAATTAGAGCTGCCCAATTCCACATCGTCTTGAATGGGCTCGTACTTGTAACGCTGTTCTGGTTTCTTCCAGAAGAGCTTCACGAGAATGATGACAACACCCATGTAGAGCCTTTCAATGAAAAGCATGAGTGCCATTGCTAGGCAAATGTACACCCAAAGCTTCAGCAGAGGAACTATCAATGGCACTTTGATCACTTCCCAAATCAGTTGAATCTGCCCAGCTATGTCGTAACTCACACCCTGGATTGAGTCTGGTATGAAGAATTTGGGTTGCCCTTCATCCATTTTTGTTGCTCTATCAGTACTATCTTAGCCAAGTGAAACTAGCAGAGAAGAAAACAAAAGGGAACAATGAAGCTGGGTTGGGTAGGATAAGGGGTTTAAATGGTGAAAAATGTGGTTGAATTGGGTTGTAATTTAATTGGTTCAGACCTACCAAACATTTTTTTGCAAACTAGGAAGGATGTTTATTCATATTAATACTACAGATCTCTTCTCCATTCACACATGGAAAGTAGAAAAAAGCACTCTACTTTCCCCACTGTCAATGCCACCTCTCTCACAGTGAGGTGCCAAGGAATGCTTCTCTTTCTTTCTATTGGAGTGGAACTCAAACAGAACCCAACAGAGGCGTTCCAGACATGGACAGAGTGTGTGTGTGTGGGAGAGAGAGAGTGTGTGAGAGGGGCAATAGATGGAGAGAGAATGGGGTCACTTTATAGTCAGATTTTGGTGACAGATTTGCTTTTACTGCATTTCTCATTATTACAGAATTCAGATTGGAGTTTTTTGGTCACTAGAAAAATCTGTGCTCCGTAGAGAAATTTTAGAATGTCTTTTTAATAACAATAAATACATATTTTAGTAGAATTTTCATCATTAATTTAAATTATTCTTTTAAATTTATATAAATAAGGTTAAAATTAATCATAAATATCTTCTTATAATATATATTTATTTTTACTTTAAAAACATGGAATAGATTCCGGTGCTCCTTGCGTGACTCACGTTAACTGTTCCTGCTTCCTAGTGTTTTTTTTTTAACTTTTTAGTCTGTTCTGCTTCCCATGATTGGGGAAATAATACTATGAAACGGTTTTCTTGTCATTTCATAATGTATTTTTTGAAAAAAAAAATCTGCACAATTGCCTGTGCATGAGTAATTGCGAAGAAAACAGAGTAAAAACGAGATAATATTATCTAATTAAAAACCATACACAGGCAAATGCTCATAAACACTGGCAATTAGTATTATCTTTTAGTATGCTTTCATAAATGGAAACCGTCATAAGAGAAATGCAGATTTTTTTGTGGAAATAATATTGAGTTGGCTATTTAAGCCTCTTTTATTAAATGTAGGATCTCCCCTAAAATTAATCCACTTCCTTGTTTATATAGAGAATCTGAACATTCTTGGGTAATTAATAACCAGCCCTTATGGGGTAGGGGAGTTACAAAAATTATAATCCACGGGTATAAGTGAAGAGATATTTTAAGGAAAATGAGTAATACCATATATTTTATTATTATTGAATGTGTGTCACTGTAAACTATTATTATTATTATCTTATACAATCAAGAGAAATTTTTAAGTGGATATAGTTTATTACATTATTATTTAAATATTCAAATAATTATTTAATATATGTAAAAATATTATTAATAATTGATATAATTTTATGATAGTCTTTATTACTTTACATATGTCAAATAATAATTGAAGTGTTTAGAATAGATTATATTTACTTAAAAATTACTCATACAATCAATTATATAAAAATTTACATTTTTTTTGTACTTAACATAAAAAATTAATCGTAGTAGTTAAATAAAAAATAATTAATAACCAGCCCTTATAGGCTGGGGGGAGTTACAAAAATTATAATCCACATGTATAAGGTATAAGTGAAGAGATATTTTAAGGAACATGAGTAATATTATACATTTTTTTTTCAGAATATCTCTTCACATGATAGGTGAGAGACTAATATTTTGATATACAGTTAGGCGCTTAAGCAGAAATTCTTTTCAACAGTATTATTTCTATACACATAAATTTCGAGATTGAATCTAAGACTACATTATTAATACCATACATTTTTTTATTATTGAACGTGTGTCACTAACTTTGAAGGCTATTATTATCTTATACTATCCATTGCATAATTTACATTTTTTTATTTGTACTTAACATAAAAAATTAAGAGTTTAATTTTGTTATATTGTCAATGTAAATTTTTTTACATTATTAATCAATCACATGTTATTATATGTGTAATTTTTGAGATATTAATTTTTAATAATATGATAATACATAATTGAATAATGATATAAATTTTTTTACACTGACTATGCATAGAAACTAAATCCAAAAATTAAACGTAGTAGTTAAATAGAAAAATAATTATAACTTATAACAATATGTCTTAAATTCTCACCAACAAAAGAATTTCTTGTAAATAAAAGAGATTCATAAAGATGGTAAGCACAATTAATATGAATTTATAGGGAGTAATATTTTTCTTTCACTTATATTTTCTTCTCTGTATATGCAAAAAGGATGATGGCCAATTAACAATAACTATGGTAAGCACTATTAATATGAATTTATAGGGTGTAAATATTTATCCTTCACTTATATTTTCCTCTTTGTATATGCAAAAGAAAAAACTCAGCTCTAACCATTTTTCTTCAACTCCTTTAATCTCCTTTTATTTGTTACTTTCAATCTCATTTAATTGAATTAATAAACACATGAAAAGTGATTAAAAGAATTAGAATCAAGTTTTGTTCTATGCAAAAAGGATGATGGCCAATTAACAATAACTAAGCATTTCAAATCCTCTATCTCTCACTACTAAAAATTACATAGATAGCAACGAACATTAGTGACAGAATGAAATATGTGACAACCAGCAATGGAAATTGTCACGGATTTTAGTTGTTGAATTTAGCAACAAAATTAATCCATCACTAAATTTTTCATGACAAATTTCGTCGTTGAATCACTTTATTTATTGAAAATTAAATGTGTATAAAATATATAACGACAAAAAATTTTCCATCGATAAATTTTTTATATTAAAATAATGAAAATTTTATCATTAAAAGTCCATATAGTGACGAGAAATTTTTCATCACTAAGTTTTTTATATAAAAACAAATGAAAATTGTATTATTAAATATCCAAAGCAAGAATTGGACCCATATATGCTGAGAAAACAAACACTCTACTTACCACTAAGCCATGCTTGGCTTTTATGCTTATATTTACATGTTTTATATTTGTATAATTAAATGAGAAAAGTGTATGCAGTTCCCCTGAACTTTAACTATTTTTCAAATCACCACCATAAACTTTAAAATCTTTTCAATTAGTCTATAAACTTTAATTAATATCCCAATAGATCTTTCTATTTAATTTGAATCTGTTAATTCATTAACGATGATATTGTGTAACAACATCTTATTTATTTTGTAAGGAAAAAAATATATTTAAAATTAAATTTTAATAAACAAATTAATAAATAGTTTTTAATTAATGTTAATACAAATAAAATGATACTACGCAATATTATCGTTAGTGAATTAACAGATCCAAATTGAATATAAGAATTTATTGAGACATTAATTAAAGTTTATGGACTAATTAAGAAGATTTTAAAGTTCGTGGTGATAATTTACAAAAGGGTCAAACTTTAAGGAGTCTCTATATTATTTTCCCTAATTAAATTTATAATTTTATATCATTCTAGAAGTCATTCCCTCTCATTCTATTATAATCGCCTAACTCTCATTCTCATGCGCAATAGCCCCTCCTTCCCCTTTTCCCAAATCTCTATTCTCTCAATTTACCCTCTCATTTCAGCGTTGTTCTGCCGTTGGCGCAAACCACCACCAACTCGCACCACCACAATGCTTAATTCCAAATGTGAGTTAGGATTTCTATTTTCTATTTTGGGGATTTTGGGTGTTGTGGGTTCACGTTCAAAATTTGACTTGTTGCTAATATCTAGGTTGACATTTGTTTCTATTTCAGGTACCTAGCTATATCAAATTTCCTCACTCATAGGCGTAGTGTGATAGATAAGGTGAAAAGGACAACAAATACCTTGGCATATGAACTTGAGGAGGCCATGAAGAAGGATTTCACTAAAGTCATGGGAAATTTGGACACCTTCATAAAAGTCCTTAACAAACCTTACCAAGATCAAGCTCAGAATAGACTTAACAAGCTAATAGACATTCAAGAAAAGTTATCAAATGTTGAGAAAAAAAAAACTTGGAACGCTACAAATTGAAATTCAAAATCTTAATGTGTCATGACTTCTCTTTCAATTGTATCGCGCTATCTGATTTTGTTATTGATGTGTAGGAGGTCCATCCCTTTTAACACTTATACCTTACCTTTGTCTTGGACTCATATATATGTATGAGGGGGGATCTGTTTACGCTAGTGTAAGTCTTTTTTTTTTTACACTCATTTTCAACCGTTAGTTCAACTTTCATCTAATGGTTGAGATTATTTCGTTAAAGGTAATCATTGGATGAAATCAGATCTAACAGCTAAAAATGAATGTAAGAGAAAATCAACTTACACTGGTGTAAGTTGATCCTCCCTATATACATTTTTAAATTTTGGAAATTTGTTGTTGGATTTTGGATTGGATTGTTGTATTGTTGTGTTGCATACATGTTTACATTTTATAATTGAATTGTTTAAAAATTTAGGTCATCAGCGAAAGAAATATTTTTGTCGCTAAAAGGCACATATTGATACTTCTATTTTAGTGACAGAAACTATTCCGTCGCTAAATAATAATATTTTAACAATTAAGAAACTTTGATTATGGATGTTAGTAACAAAATTTTATTAATTAGTGACGAAAAAATTCATCGCTATTTAGAGACGAAACTCTATTTTTGTCGCTGAGAAATTAACCACCAAGGATTATGCGACGGGAACTATTCCATGACAGATTACATCGCTAATCATTATAACGACAGAATTTAATAGATCAACAACAAAAATTTTTCGTCGCTATTTAAGAAATTTTTAGCTCTCTCTCTCTCTCTCTCTCTCTCTCTCTCTCTCTCTCTCTCTCTCTCTCTTGTTTTTGTTAATAATACAAGAAAAAAATGTGATTCATCAACTAGTCCTACAAAGGAGTGTTAATAGCGTGACTTGGCCCGAATTTAATTTAGTTGGATTTACTTCTTAAAATTAGGTTAAATGTATTTTTCAAGTCGTATTTCAAGAGAAAAAGTTGTAGTCCGAAGAGAAATTACATATCTAAAACAATAAATATAGAGAATTTTTATCATTAACTTTAATTATTTTTTCTTAAATTTATGTAGATGAATTTAAAATTAACAATAAATATCTTCTTATAACATATATTTATTACTACTTTAATAACATATAATAATTTCTTGGTCCTTGGGTGGCTCAAGTTAATTGTTCCTGCTTCCTAGTGTTTTTGCACTTTTTAGTCTGTTCTGCTTCCCATGATTAGGCAAATAATACTATGAAACGGTTTTCTTGTCATTTCATAATATATTTTTTGAAAAAAAAAATCTGTACAATGGCTGTACATGAGTAATTGCGAGGAAAAAAAGAGTAAAAACGAGATAATATTATCTAATTAAAATCCATACACAGGCAAATGCTCATAAACACTGGCAATCATATAATATATTAAAAAAATATATATCTTATAATTTTGATACGTGTCTTCTTTGTCATTAAGAAAATATATTATTTGCTTGACATATAACATGTAAAATAACAAATATCATATCACATGTCGTCTTATGTAATTATTTTCTTTCACATATGATCTAATATGATTATTTTTATACAAGAGTAATTCGGATTACAAAAAAAATTTATAAACATAATTTAAATTTGAGTTCTCATCCTAATTTAATGACATTTATATACAATTAATTAATTAATTATATCAATCATTTAATATATTAATTATTATTCATTATCTTCTATGAATCTCTACAAAAATTATTTTTCATGAATAATATTACTATTTAAATTCAAATAATTTAAATAATAATATAATTAAAACATTTAAATTTTGAAACTCATCCTTAATGAATGTCATTTATTTACTATTATACATTTTATATATAATTAATTAGTTTCCTAAACTAATTATTTTGTTAACTTTGTACTATCTTCTACTATAATAAGATTTACATTTAAATAACTCAAACATTAAAAGAATTAAAAAAATCAAATTCAAATTTTTCTCCTTATATTGAATGTCATTTATGTACATTTAACTAATTACCTCAACAAATTAATATATTAATTATTCATTACCTTCTATGAATAATATTACTATTCAAATAATTTAAATCTTTTAATAATAATAATAATAATAACAATAATATAGAAAGATAAAAATAAATATCTAGAAGTTCATCTTAAAAAAAAAAAAAGTGGACAATACAAACACAAAAAAAAGAATATTCATAGAAGATAATGAATAATTAATGACCAATAAATATTATTGCTAAAAAGATAATCATTGCAAGTAATAATAATGTTATTGCTAACAAATTAGATTATGATTATTTTTTAAATTTCATTTCGTGTGTATTTGAGTAAAGTAATATTTATTTGTCTTTTTATATTTTGGTTATGTCTTTTAGGCCATTTATAATAAATTTTTAATAGTTTATTTCACTTTGTAATAATTTTTTAATAATCCAAAAAGCCAATCGCTATCTTTATAATTTTTCAATGTTATTCATTCAATTAAGGCATTCACATTAAATTAATTAATAAATGTATAATTTGTCTTATTACTTTTAAATTTGTATTTGTTTTAATTTTGTCTTATTAATTTGTATTAATTGATATTGTAATATTTTTTATTGGTTAAGTGAATTATATTAAGTATGTCAATTTTCTGTTTAATTATAATTTTTTTATTCAAATAATTCATGCACCAACTATTTGTCTATACAAAGAATTAATTATTTATGTAAATATAATAAAATCATTAATCAAATTAAGTTTATAAATATTTTTTCTGAATTTAGTGTATTAATAATTAATAAATAGTTTTTGGTTAGATCTTTATTTTAAAATTCTTAACCGTTCATTATAATCTAAACTTTTGTAAAATATCTAAGGTAATTAATAAAAAAAATTGTAAATAGTCCTTATATATGAATATTTATTAAATGTATATTTATAAAATAAAATATTCCTTTCAAATTTTTAAATCTCATATTATTCTTTTATTACTATGTTTTGATAATGATGATAAAAGTCATTTATTGAGTATTTATTTATTAAATCATTTGTAATATTTTAGTTTCTAGACTTTTCAAAAATGTGAGGCTTGCATATTTAGGGTTCTAAATCCCTTTGCAGATTTATCTAAATCTCCTTAGAATGAAGCATTAATGATAAACAAATGAGCTTTTGAGGAATTTGGTAGAACTTTTATGAGATATTTTGAGTTTTTCTAATGACAAAAGCATTGAACAACAATTTGGAGGAAAAATAGTTGTTCTTGAAGGAGACTTTAGATAAATATTGTCAGTATTAATAATTCCAAAAGCAAGTAGATAATGTATTATTATGGCAACACAGTTAATTTATCGAAGTTATGAAATTACTACAATGTCTTGATATTGACTAAGAATATAAAGTTACAATCTACATCTACTATATCCAACTTTTATGAAACTAAGTCCATTTTGTAGATTGAATTATTAACATTAGCGATGACAATTTGGAAAATGATAATGATGGTGAAGCTAAAATTGAAATCCCAAAGATCTTTTGATTTTGAATTCTAGCAATTATATTTCAGATATTGTTGATTTTACATATCCTAATTTAGTTGCATATATGAAGGATTTCAAGTTCTTTGACCATATAACAGTTCTTACTCAAACCCTTAAAATTGTTAAAAAAGTCAATGAATTCATTCTTTCATACAAAGAAAAATAATATCTTAGTTCATATTGAATTTTTGTAGCAGATGAAAATGTTGGTATTTAATCTAAATAATTTACAACTGAATTTTTGCATGAGATTAAAGGTTCTACAATCCCAAATCATATATTGGTACTAAAAAGAGAGTTCCAATTATGTTATTTAGATATAATGATATAAAGCAATAGAATTGTGCAATGAAACAAGATTAATTGTGAATGCATTGGCACTAATAGTGACAAGATTTAATTTTTTAAATTGAGTTTAATACCTTCAGATCTTGGCTTAAAGTTTCAAAGAAGATAATTTTTATTAACTCTATGCTTTGCAATGACTATATAAATAAGAGTCAAGAACAATCTCTCTCTCTCTCTCTCATGTAGGTTTTTTCTTTTACAAAGACTAGTTTTTACTGGTCAATTTTATGTTGTAATTTCAAGAGTTAAATCAAGGAGAGATTTGAAAATATTGATATTTGTTTGGTCTCCACTATTAAATTTCTTATCTTAATATTATTTATATTTTGTTAACTGATAATTATATAATTCCTTTTACATATTTACATATTTCAATGATTGATGAAACAACATTATACTTTACTTATGTATAATCATTATATATGATTAAAACTATATTTTTATACTCATGTAATTTTATCAAATTGTATCAAGAATTTTTGAAGTTAAATAATAAGATTTTTATTCTATTTTATTAATAATTATTTTTCTATTAATTTTTCTTGTGCAATGCACGGGTACAAACACTAGTTAGTATTATCTTTTAGTTTGCTTTCATAAATGGAAACCGTCATAAGAGAAATGCAGATTTTTTTGTGGAAGTAATATTGAGTTGGCTATTTAAGCCTCTTTTATTAAATGTAGGATCTCCCCTAAAATTAATCCACTTCCTTGTTTTTATAGAGAATCTGAACATTCTTGGGTAAACCAGCCCTTATGGGGCAGGGAAGTTACAAAAATTATAATCCACAGGCATAAGTGAAGAGATATTTTAAGGAAAATGAGTAATACCATATATTTTATTATTATTAATATGTGCCACTAATTTTGTAAGCTATTATTATCTTATACAATCAATTATATAAAAATTTACATTTTTTTTTATCTGTACTTAACAGAAAAAATTAAACATAGTAGTTAAATAAACAATAATTATAACTTATAACAATCTCTCAAAAAATAATTAATAACCAGCCCTTATGGGGTAGGGGGAGGGGGAGTTACAAAAATTATAATATATCCACATGTATAATTGAAGAGATATTTTAAGGAACATGAGTAATAATATATATTTATTTTTTTCAGAGTATTCCTCACTCTATAGCTGAGAGACTAATATTTAGGAGTTCGATTAGGCGCTTAAGCGGAAATCCCTTCCAATAGTGTTATTTTCTATACACATAAAATTTGAAATTGAATCTAGGAACACATACTTACTACCATACATTTTATTATTATTGAATGTGTACCACTAACTTGGTAAGCTATTATTATCTTATACTATCAATTATATAATTTACATTTTTTATTCATACTTAACATAAAAAATTAAGAGTTTAATTTTGATATATTATCAATGTAAAGTTTTTTACACTATTAATCAATCACATGTTATCATATGTGTGATTTTTGAGGTATTTATTATAAGAGTCAAACATTAATTTTTAATGACATAATAATACACAATTGATTGATAATATAATTTTTTTTACACTGAATATGCATATAAACTAAATCCAAAAATTAAATGTAGTAGTTAAATAAAAAAGGTTTAATTAACTTTTTAGTCTATGTAAATATACTCATTTTTTTGTTTTGGTTCCTATAAAATTTCTGACCTCATTTTGAGCTATTTAAATTTTGAGATAGATAAAATTAGTCTTGTCGTATACCTCTTTTAAAGACTAATTTCATCTGTTTCGAAATTTAAAGAGACCAAAATGAGATTAAAATTTTTATAGAAATCAAAATTAAAAATAAGTATATTTATAGAGACTAAAAAGTTAATTAAGCCAATAAAAAATAATTATAACTTATAACAATTTGTCATAAATTCTCACCAACAAAAGAATCTCTTGTAAATAAAAGAGATAAGAAATATTTTATCTTCTTACATAATCCTCATATTAATCATCCTAACTACTAAATGAAAAAAATATTGAATATTTTTTATGTTATCAAAACATTAGATACATTTACTTTTTCATTTAAATACTTTCTTCATTTAGTATTAGAAGAATTAGTAAGAGGAACTTCTAGGAGGATATAACATTACTCAAAAGAGATTCATAAATATGGTAAGCACTTTTAATATGAATTTATAGGATGTAAATATTTATCATTCACTTATATTTTCTTCTCTGTATATGCAAAAAGGATGATGACCAATTAACAATAACTAAGCGTTTCAAATCCTCTCTCTCTCTCTTTCTCACCCCATTTTTGTTAATAGTATAGGAAAAAAAATGTGACTCATCAACTAGTCCTACAAAGGAGTGTTAATAGCGTGACTTAGCCCAAATTTAATTTAATTGGATTGAGTTCTTGAAATTAAGTTAAGTGTATTTTTCAAGTTGTATTTCGGGTTAGCCAAATCCGGTCTAATGTTGCATACTATATTGAAACTTATAAATTTATGAAAATTAATAACAAATTATAAAATCCATTGACTTAAATTAATATATTTTACATTGATATAATTTGTTACAAAATATATATTGTAAAACATTTCATAATTTTTATTTCTTATTTTTAAAATTTTATGACTTAGCTATACATAATATTCAAGTTTGTATCTAAATATCGGGTTGATCTGATCCCGACCTGATCACTAATTTAGCCATGATCTGATCGAGTTTGGGTCTAAAAGTTTAGCTCAATGAAAATACCAGATCGAGTTTGGATCAGGTTAGACTCGGCCATGAGCACCCCTATTACAAATGACGGAAAGGAAGCAAAACAGTCATTGTATTCTTTTAATTGTCATTAATTACTTCAAATTTAATTAAGAGAATCTTAAATATACTTTACGAAAAATAATATTATTATACTATATTCTATCATTTAACCTAATGTATATAATAAGCTGGCGTGGAAGTCCAATGGCTTGACCTAGGGATAGATGAGCAAGCGATATGTGGGTAGGTGCACGGTCACCGGTTCAAATCTCAGTTGTGTAAATTTTTTAAGGTCAGACCGCAAAGAATATCATTGTGAATCATCTAGTTCTGGTGTGAATGATTTGTCTTTGACCCAAATGGAGAGATAGATTAGTCAATGTGCTGAACGCAATACCAAAAAAAAGAAAGCTAACTTGGACCACAATACAATTTTTTTTTTAAAGTATGCCATAATAGCTAGGGGTGTGTATGGCTCGACTTGACACGAAGCTAGTTTGGTCGAGTTAGGTTCTTGAAATTTGGCCAATATATTTTTCGAGTCAGGCTTGGGCCACATTTCGTGTTGCCCAACTCGACCCGATGTTATATAATATATTGAAACTTATAAATTTATAAAATTTAGTAACAAATTTTAAGACTTCTTTGCTTAAATTAATACCTTTTTGCGTTGATATAGTTTTGTTTCAAAATATGTATCGTAAAACATTCCATAGTTTTGTTTCATACTTTTAAAATTTCATAACTTATTATACATAATATTCAAATTTGTACGATTTATCTAAATGATGGGTTAACCCAATTTCAGTCCAGTCATTAATTGGGCCATGATTAAATCGGGTCGAGATCTAAAAGTCTGACTTACATAAATATCAGATTAGGATCGGGGCAAGTTAAACCTGACCCATGAGTACTCGTAATAATAACTAATGATTAAAATAAAAAAAATTGTACTAAAAATATAGGGAAAATCCAGTAACCTCCTCCAACTATAGGTTATGTGCAAAAAACTCTCTTATACTTTGAAACTCATGAACACAACTTCTTAAACTTACCAAACTGTGTATATTGACACCTTATAAAGAAGTTTTCTACACATGCATAAGTGAGTCAGTATATACTAAAATGTATGATTTAGTTCATTCAAAGGGTCATATGGGTGAGTTTTAAAATATAGAATAATTTTGTGCACATGACCTATAATTATTGAAGGGAATTTATTATATTTTGCCCTAAAATAAATTAAAAATAATTGTCGATAAAACTTGACTCATCTAGCTAGAAAGATCAAGAAAGAAAAAGCATTGGGTTCGATTCTTGGTTATAGTCATTATAAGTTATCTAAAGTATCACCATGTATAATAATATTGTCTCATACTGATTAGCTCTAAGAAATTTTTTAGTAGTGTAAAATTATATTATTATTTAATTATGTATTATCATATTAGATTTTAATTTTTATGTATTGTTTAATGTAACATTTTTACACTACTAACAACTAATCATATTTATTATTATATTATGGCTTTGATGCGGTTGTTATGAGAGCCAAATATTTAAAATGACGTGATAATGTATGATTAATTGATTGTATAAAAAAATTTACATCGATAATATATCACAATTAAATCTATCATATAATTAAAAACATTAACTACCATAATAACTACTTGAATAGTTAAAATATTTTAATTAACAAAATAATTCATAATTAAAATAATAAATACAAAAACTTGCTCACTTATATTACATTAAAACTAAACTCTTTCATTTTTTATAAAAGAAATGTTTAAGTTTGAAACCTAATTCTGCTTTTATTACTGAAGTGCTGATCTCAAACCCTTGTTGCTGTTTAATAGGCACAAGCAATTATGACAAACTAATGGTCCCAGAAAGGAGGAAAAAAAAACTATGACTTTAGCTTGGGATCTTCTCTATCACCCAAATAACATTTTATTGCGGAAGAGGCATTGCCTTACTATAGGAGTGCGGTAGGAGTTCAATCCACCCACGAGGCCTTGGTGGGGCATCATTATATATGTTATATTATATATTTAAGTTGTATGCGCAGTTCATAATGTTATTTACATTGGATAACACTATATTTTTTTATAAAAGTTATTACATCACGAGTAATCTTACAAAGAGAGAGATTTCTTAATAGGTTAAGTTTTGATTAGTTAAATTAGTTTTTATAACAAAATAAATATTAAATTTTATACATATGTATATAAAATCCCAAAATACATTTTATAATAAAAAAAGGCTTAATTAACTTTTTACTCTCTGCAAATATACTCATTTCTAATTTTGGTCTCTATAAAATTTTTTACTCTATTTTAGTCCTTTTAAATTTTGAGATAGATGATATTAGTCTTTGTTATTATTTCATCTCTATTAAGTGATGAAGTGACAAATGACACTCTATATCAGCTTATCACTCGGATGACAACTTAACTCATTTATGCCACGTGGATGATAAGTCATCCACTTATGTCCCACGTCACCTTATTATTCCTCCCTATTTCTTTCTTAATGTGCAACAAGTCCTAACTTGTATAGATGAGATCATTCTCCCCCCTCCCTCCCCTGTAGCTGCAATTCCAACCTTTGATTCTTCCTCCCTCAGCCTGTTTTATTCTTTCCTCACATTTGCTTCCTCATTTGTGACCAATTTCTTGTCATTTTTGGTCCCTCACTCCTAACTTGCAGAGATATTACCATGACTAGGGCTTCATGATCTTCATCACCAACTTAGGGTACCCTTACCATGTCATCACGAAGGAGACTTTGTGGCTGTGGATATAGAGTGTTGTATCTCACCTCAAAGAGCGTGAAGAATCTTGGAAGAGCATACTGGACATGCCCAAACTGGACTATAAGCACGAATCATTTTCTGATACAAGCATAATTGATTTTGTTAAAATATGTTTTGAGTCCCTATAAATATTTGTGAGTTTTGGTTTTTGTCCCTATAAAATGTTTTGATAAGGTTTTAGTCCCTGTAAAATTCGAGACAAGTGAAATTAGTCTCAGCCCTTATCTCATCTCTGTTAAGTGGTGATGAGATTTCTGGGTTTGAGGGACCTTTGCAAGTCAAGGGCGAGGGACCAAAAATGGCAACAAATTGGTCACGAATGAGGAAGCAAATGTGGGGAAAGAAAAAAACGGGTAGATGGAGGAAGAATTAAGGTTGGAATTGCAGCTAGGGCTTACTGCAATTTAGGGAGAATGGTAATGTCTCTGTAAGTTAGGGCTTGCTGGCTTGCTGCACATTGGGGAAGAATGAGGGAGGAAGAAGAAGGAGACGTGGAGCCTAGGTGGATGACTTGTCATCCACATGGCATAAGTAAGTTGATTTGTTATCTAAGTGTCAAGCTGATATAGAACGTTGTTTGCCACTTCACCACTTAACAAAAATGAGATAACAACAAAGACTAATTTTACCTGTCTTGAAATTTAAAGAGACCAAAATAAGATAAAAATTTTATAGGGATTAAAACTAAAAATGAGTATATTTATAAAGACTAAAAAGTTAATTAAGCCTAAAATTAAGCTCTTAAAAAGTTTATCAATGTGCAGCACCTTTATGGGAGGGAAAATTAATGTTAAGGACTAATAGAGAGTAATATTTAATTGAAAAGAATTAAAAAATTTAAAATTATTAAAAATGAATATTTTAATTTTAATTAAAGAAAAAAATCATATAATTTTATCTAATAGTCAAAATTACTTTTAATAAATTGACCTAATTTTTCACGTTTTATACTTACCAATGCCATTGCCAGACTATACACAACACCCTCAACATTGCTGGACCAAAGACCCTCACCGCTCATGGACCAAAAAGAAAAGCACAATCATCATTCATCAAGTTGGAAGCAATAATGTTCCTCTCTGACATTTTATATACACACTCAGCTTCTTTTACAACACCTATTTGAAAATACCCAGCCAAAACGGTGTTCCAAGAAACCAAATCCAACACAAGACTTTCATCAAACACCTTACGCACACTCGCCATGTTCCCGCAAACAGCGTACAAATTGATCAACATGTTTTGAACATAAACATCATAATCAAAAGCCATCTTCAGGACATGATTATGCATTTCTCTTCCTTCAAATTCCGACAACTTGGCAATGTAGGACCAAGGGAGAATCGAGTACGTGCAGTTTATTTGGAAAGGCATCGTTTACAAGGAATGACTTGTACAAGCAGAGAGTTTCGGTCCAAGTGGGCACGCATGATGGTGTTCCAGATGAAGGCGTTAGGGCGTGAGCATTGGTGAGCAGTCTCCCGACTTTTTTTATCAAACTGCTATTAGTGGCAAAACTAATTATCAAAATGTCACTTTTTTAAAATAATTTACCAAAATACCACAATTTTGAAACATGTTACCTAACTGCCACACTTTGGTCCAACGTGACACTTTTTAATTATTTTTTGGTCATGTAAGATGCGCCAAAGAAACTGGCGCATCCACGTAGATTGTGCCTTTGGCGCATCCTAGCTGGCCAATAACATTGAATACGCTAAGCTTGTTGGCGCAACCTGTGAGGATTCACCTACCTTGTTGGCACAACGTAGCTATATAGGTAACCCCTCTCCCTCCATCCGTGCCACAAGCCTCATTTCCTCAATTCTCACTCTCTCTTTCTACAAATTTTCTCTCTTTGAACTTTCTAAACTCTCTATTACTGCTAGAAGTGGTGTATTTTGATCATTCGGATATTATTCCTTATATGTAAGTATTTATTTTAATATTTGAATTTTTTGGTTTATGATTTATTGGTTATTATATTAATGTTAATTATATATTTATGTTATTTTATACGTATTTAATGGTTTTACAATTATTTTTTTGATTGGTGATTAATAATGTGATTAATAGGATACGTAGTATTAAATTTATGAATTAATTATACATAGAATAATAGTATGATTTTTATTTTGAGTACTTAACATGTTTTAATTAACTAAATGTAGGGCTTAGGAAATTATTTGTACTTAAAATAATTAACATGTGTAAATTGATTGCATATGTATTTAATTTAAATTGATTGTTATTGTTCAGAAGTGAGATTGAAATGACAAAACCCTTTAATATGCTCATTTACTTCAATAGGACAATGTATGATGGTGAAAATGGTCTCATGTATCAAGGTCTTCCTCCTAGGCCTATTGTGATCACAACCAATATGACTTTGAATGGCTTGAAAAATAAAATCCATTCAAAGTTGAGGCTCCAAGCAAGTGTATATGTGTCAAAGGTTTTCTATTGATATCCACAATGCTACAATCCATTAGATATGGATAGGTTTAGGGTTACAAGATGATGATGATGTAAAATACATCATAGATTGTTTCTCTCAAACTCTAAACATGGCCTCAATTGAGTTGTATATTGAGGCAGAAACAAGTGGGCATGAAGAGCATGTTGAAGCTCCTGGCCAGACAGAATCTCAAGTTTGTCCTTCTAATCCAATTGAGTCATGCAGTATGATTATTATTAAAGGTGCAACGGTTGAAGCTGATAACCCACTTGTCAGAGATGCAGTGTGGGAAACAAGTGAAGATGAAGAACAAATAGTTGAGACTGATGATTCGGATACTGACATAGAGGCAGAAAACTTTGATGTTGAAGAAAATTTAGAAGAAGACGACCCTCCATTGTCAATTGCCCTTGAATCCATGGTTGTGCCTTCAGGCTCTGAATCTGTGTTTGTATCACCATGCCCTCAATTCTCTCTGATTAATTGGGATGCATTGGAGAATCCTGATAACTTGCCTGAATTAGATCGTTGTGGGACTTGGAGCATAAATGATGAATTATATTAGAGTTTGTAATTTTCATCAAAAGATGTCGTGAAGTTAGCCCTCAAACATTATACGATTCGCAAGCATCAAGAGTACAAAATTGAAGATTCTAATTCACGAAGACTAACTGCTAAGTGCCCTAGATTTGACAAAGGTTGTAATTAGAGAATTAAGGTTATACAAAGCAAGAGATTGAATGTGTGGCATATTACAAAATATAATGGACTCACACCTGTGTCAACCCAATTATGTCATTAGATCACCGCAAGTTGGACTCTCGTATGATCTGCTCTTGCATTCTGGAGATGGTTAGATCAAGACCTGATACACTTGTATGCTTAATTGTCGAGAGGATTCGAAGCCAATTCAATTACCAAGTTTCATATCGGAAAGCTTGGAAGGTAAAACAATTGGTCATTGTGAAGGTTTTCAGGGATTGGGACAAATCTTATGAAGTGTTGGCCAGATGGCTAGCGGCCATGAGAAGAGACATGGAAGGCATAGTGGTGGAGTTGCAAGATGAGGAATGTTTTGTGCATAACCGACTTGATCGGTTGAAAAAAAGTGTTTTCTTGGTTATTCTGGACATTTAGACCATGTGTTGCTGGCTTCCGATATTGCAAGCTCATTGTTCAGATTGATGCTACTCATTTGCATGAAAAATACCGTCATAAGTTATTGATTGCAACAATCCAAGATGGAGATAGAAAACCTCTGCCAATTGCATTTGCCATTATGGAAGAGGAGACAAAGGATGCCTGGAGTTGGTTCCTAGCCCACCTTCGAGAACATGTCACACAACAAGAGGGCTTGTGCTTGATATTTGATTGACATAAAGGCATCTAACATTCAGTGGATAATCCACATCTTAGATGGCAGCCGCCGAATGAGTATCATGTCTTTTACATATGGCACATTGGTTCCAATTTTAACTCTAGATTCCATAATAAGGAGCTGAAAAGATATTTAATTAACACATGTACTCAAAATTTTCAACTTGTATTCTAATTTATTATACTAATAGTTAGTTCCTAATACTAACTCAATCCATATCTTGTATCAGGGTATGAACCAATTGCAATGAAATTTGATGCTAGGCTAGAGAAGTTGACAGCTACTACCGAGATGACAGATTAGATTAATGCGATTCCGAAAGAAAAATAGAGTTTAGCGTGTGATAGTGGTCACAGATTCGGTCATATGACTACTAATTTATCAAAGTGCATTAATGGAGTGTTAAAGGGTAGCAGAAATCTACCTATAACTGCATTGGTTCAGTTGACATATACCAAATTAGTAGAATACTTTGTCAACCAGAAAGATGAGGCGAATGAGAAACTCGTTACTGGGCAGGAATGAAATGATGATTTGTTAAAGCACTGGAGAATGAACATAGCAAAGGCGAGCTCACACTAAGTTCACCGTTACGACATGCAGAACACCAAGTTCATGGTTGAAGAGACCTTTAACCCTGTGACACAACAGGGTGGACTTTCTTATACTTTAAACCTGCGAGAAGGCCGATGTGACTGTGGGGTGTTTTAAGCATTGCATTTTTCATGCTTTCATGCGATTGGTACGTGTGCTTCTGTGTCACTTGACTCATTCAAGTATGTGCACAGGGTTTATATGATGGAAAGCATTTATAGAGCATATGAGCTTGAATTTGAATCAGTTTGGGCTGAACCATGGTGGCTTGCAGGACCTGACATAACTTTGGTCCCTGATCGTGCATTGCTTAGATCTAAAGGTTGACCAAAATCAACCTGACTCAGGAATGAGATGGATTGGTGATAGCAATATTTTATTCAATTTATAATCCTCTCACTAAACTTCTTAACGTTCAATTTGACTTAATTAAGTTGATTTTATCATATTTTATGAAATTAAGCTTAATTGGATCATTAAAAAAATTATTACTTGAATTATTATTAATTTGGGTGATTGCATTCTTAAGTAAACTGACCACAATTTGAGTTGCAATTATCTGATTAATGTGATTCTGGTCTTGTTGGAAAGTTAAGATAATTCTCTAATAACTATTCACTTGATAGCAAGAGCCACATTGATAGCAATATATTTCATTCATTGTATAATCTTTTTACTTGACTCTTTTTAGTAAACTGACTATAATTTGAGTTACAAATATTCAATGGATGTGATTTTGGTCTTGTTTTAAAGCTAAGACAAATTTCTATAACTTTCATGAAGACCTCAAGACCTGAAACACACGTTTAGATACTCAAATTGGAGTTGAAGTAAAATCTAGAGTTTTAAACTTGACAGCTTGACTTATGCATACTCATTAAATCATATTTTGAGTTATAGGAGAGATTTGGGAATGAAACCAGTGCCATTTGAAAGTTAAGACATAAATCTACAACTTTCATGAAGAATACAAAATTCAATTCGAAAGTCTTAAAGGTGATATTGGGCTTGAAAGTTAGAATAGAGGAGCTGAAGTTGTGCTTGACCTATGTATAGTAATTGGGCCATGTCTCGGGCTGTAGGTGGTATTTTTTGCTAAAACTGACGGCTATAGAAAACTAAGACAATTTCCTAGAACTTTCATGAAGACACTTGATCACATTCTGACGCATGCTATGAGCTTAGAGTAGAAATATTTCGTAGACAAGAATCTCTATAATTTCAGCTCATTTATCATTATCAAGCAACTATTTTGGCATTTACTTCTCATCATCAAACAACTCTATTATCGTCTTGTACTCTTTGAGCTTTATAAAAGGGAGCTTGGGTGCTTATTTAGATTATCTTTTATCTTAGTTTAGTTTATACTATTGTGTTATTTGTTTCTCTTGTTGTAGTTTTCTTTGTTCTAAATTGAAATTATGTTCATCTTTTTCTTTCTATCTCTTTCTTTCTTCTTGTTCATGAGTAACTAATTTTCATTTTGCTTAGGTAAAATGGTGAAGCTTTTGGTAATAAGTTGAGGTTAGATTAATTTCTTTCTTGTGCTTAAATAATATATTTTTAAGTGATCATTATATGTGTTGTATGTTGTTTTCAATCAATTTAGAAACCCTTCTTGTATATTGAAGAACTTGATTCATTGTAGACAAGACGTTGTCACAATAGATGCTTGAGACCATTTACAAGGGTTTATGGATAATTAAAAGAACCATAATATGATTACATGTATAATCTAAATTGAATTTTGAATGTTAAATCTTTTGATTGGAACCTCCATTATGTGTGATTTCAATTGAGGTATAAAAAGAAATAATATTGTCTTTAATTTATTACCAAGAGTGGATCACATAACCCAAGCAAATCCTTTTCATCTGTGAACAACTTTTATCACTTTTAGTATTGTGACAAATCTGCTTCTTACCTCAAATAATTTTTTTCTTTATCAATTCCCTGTGGATCGATCTCGGACTCCCGAGAATTTGCTACTTGAAACAACCTACACTTGGGTTTGAAACTTATAATTCCCAACAATTGACGCGAAGCAGGGCCGACACAAACGTGTAGAAGATGCCATCAACCTGGACATAATTCTCGCACTTGTCGTGTCGGTGAATCGAGCTCCTTTAGGGATGATGGAGAAGGGTCATCTAGTTGATCTAAGACATATTTTCGTTGTTAGAGATTCTTGTATTAGCCAACCATTAATGTGTATTTTGGTTAAATATAATTTGTGTATTACTTCATTATGACGGTGTATTCGAGTACTATTAATATATGTTAGTTGATTATGAGTGTGACTTCATTACTCTATATAATATGATTCTTTGTTACTTTTAATTGTGCCTTATTATTTTCTACAGTCAGTAACAAATATTATATATTATTTTTCATATTGTCACACTAATTGTTGTTGTTTTTTGGCATACAACATGCTAGATGGCTTTCCATGTAAACCCAGGCCTAGAGGTAGGGGTGTCAAAATAGGACAGGCCCGATGGGCCGACCCGATTAGCCCGACAAAATGGATGGGCTGGGCCAGCAAAATGCTAGCCTAAACCTTACATGGCCCGAATGGGCCGGGCCAGCTCGCTCTTTTTACACTATATAAAGCTAAATGGGCTGGGCTGGGCTGGCAAAATACCAGCCCGAAATTTCTGTGGCCCGAATGGGCCGACCTGAAAATGGCCCGAGCCCGAATGGGTAGGCCCGGCCCGTTTTGACACCCCTACCTAGAGGATAGATTAGTTTTGGAGTTGCAGGAGTACCATGTGTCTCAACATGTTTAGCAAGGACATGAGGATCGACATTTGCATGTCAGACGTGCTCAGAAAACAAAACATATGGATCCACCTACACGTATTCTTCCATATCTGGAGCGAGTTGGCTTCTCGAGGGTTGCCCATATGGGATACTGCAGCATCGATCACTCTTTGATCAGTGCGTTGGTTGAGAGGTGACGTCCGAAGACACATATATTCCACATGCCTACCGGAGACTACACCATGATGTTGAAGGACATCAGTATCATATTAGGTCTTCATATCGACGACATTGCTATTACTAGCCTTATCCATCAGACTGATTAGCTCGATCTGTGTAGTTGGTTATTGGGGATTGATGAGACTCCGTCGCTCATATCCTGCGGATGCATTGATATGACATATCTGTGGCAGCCAGCTGTTACAGAGTTTGCCGCTGATGTTTCTGACGACTACGTGCAGTAGCATGCATGACATTACATACTTAAGGTGATTGGGGGTTTCTTATATCCTGATCTTACTGGTAAGTCTGTGCACTTGATGTTCCTTTCGCTGTTGGAGGACTTTGCTGTTGCCGGGACATACAGTTGGAGGTCTACAATCTTGGCGTACTTGTATAGAGAGCTTTGCAAAGCTACAGACTACCAGGTGCGTGAGATCGAAAGAGCTTGCATCTTATTACAGTATTGGGCCTGGTACATATTCTCCCAACTTGCCCATTCACTAGAAGACCATGCTGAGCTCGATGTGTTCTATGTTGTTGATCATGGTCAATTCCGTCCATTAGGCTGGCAGTAAATTCTTTTCATATCATTTCTTTACATTACTTTGCTCCATTGCTTACTTTGCTTTATTTCTCACTTACGTTCAAAATACTTTGACTTATAAATAGGTGGTGCAAGCATAAAGTTTTGAGTGATACTGTGATCGACGTACTTGAATATTATCGTCAGTTCTTTGACCAACTTAAGAATGATGAGGTATGTATTATTTTACATTCATTTGAATTAATTACTTATGTATATGGCTTCTTAAGTCAGTGTCCATATCATTTTGCATATTATATGGTAACCCTACATAGACAAGAAGGTGGCATTACTTCCACCGGCTTGTGTGGTTGGTAAGGATATAGCACTGACAGTTGTCCTTCTCATATGTTTTCATATTGTCGACTAGCACCAGCCAGTCCTGGTGATGCACCAGTTTAGTCTTGACCAGCCCATACCACAGAGACCGCACTAGCCTGACAGTTTGCACTCAATTACATTGGCAGGTAGGCACGATGAGAATTGGCTAACTACACATGTTGTTTACGTAATAACATGGGATAGTCGAATGAAGAAGCTTGTTAGGGGAATCTCATTACAAGCATCGCTCACCTCGCGTTCTGAGTACACGCATTGGTATAAAAGAATTACCAGACGCTGGATGTCTATCACCGGTGCATCTATTGGGAATGCGGTAAGCTCTTTACCAATTCATCAATTACTATATGTATTTTGTAGTGATTATAATGACATATTTTTTATCTGTTTCTTAGGCAGATATTGCAAAGTGTTTATTTAGTTCGACTAGTGACGATGTCACTCGAGAACCTACGTTCATTGCAGAAGCATGATCGCATTACCATGGAACAACTTCGTCCAGCTCCAACAGCAGATGACATTGTAGGGCCACATGAGGAGTCTAATGCACAGAGGACGCGACGTAGAAGGAGGAAAGGGTTAGCGAGCACTCAGACGCGACTTTGACATCCCGAGGACTCCATTTCTACGAGCCAATACACGACTCAACCTCCTACCACTGTTACCACTGCTACCATTCCGGATGTAACTGCTACATATTCGGTCACTTAGCTACCACCTACATATCACCCACCATTAGTGACAGACTCAAAAATTTAGGACAGTGGGGGCAAAATTATGAATAATTTATATAATTTTTTAAAAAAATTATATTTACACATAAAATATAATAAAAATAATAAAAAATAAACTTATAATTGTTTCTTGTAATTTGTTAATATTTTGAGAACAATGAATAATTTTTTTGTAATTAATATTATCATATATTTCTTTTTATACATACGTAATTAAAGAATAATTTAAAAATTTATGTCTCATGTGATTAAAAATTAGAATTAAAAAATTTGTGAAGTACCAAATCAACCATTTATTTTAATATGGGGGCAAAAATCTATAAATAATAAAATCATAAAAGCATAAATGATAAATGTTATGTATATATAGTTATAAAAAAAGTTTAACGCAAATGGGGCATATTTCCCCATATTGGGACACTTTCCGTCCTTGCCCACCATACCCACCACACACATATCCTTTGTATCCTTATCCGTCATTGGGTTACCCACCATATTCTTACCCACCACACCCTTACCCCCCATATCCTTACCAGTCATTGAGTTACCCACCATACCCATCACAATCAGGTCTTTTAGCTGATCCCTCTCACAGACCACCATATTCTGATGCTGGCTTATCTCATTGACGTGTAATTATATGTCATTATTGTATATGAGAATGTTATATTTAATGGCTTTGATTAAATTACTGTTGATGATTTTCAATTACGATTTTGATACCTTTGTTGGATTGAAGATGTTTGCTGTTTTGTTTCTATTACTGATCTTGATACTATGGTTGAATTAAACAGGTTTGTGTGCTTTTGGGGAGGTCAATATTTAGGAGAAATTTTGTCAAAATTTTCATAGAATCTGAATGCCCGAACGCATAAGCATTTGGATTTTCACGTTTACAATTTTCTTTAAAATTTATTTTATTTAATTACTAAGCACAAATCCCATTATAATTTAAATCATCCAAATGTTATAACACTCAAGCTTATATTAGCAAAATCTAATAATGTATAGTACGACGCTCATAAGGAATTTAAAAAATAAATATATAGGAAAGTATGGATGCCAAAAAGTCATCGTCTTAAGAAAATAATAATTTTATAATATTTAGTCTATACTTAGTGGTCATCTAATGCTAAAAGGGATACCTAGTTAGCTGTTACCCTAATCTCATATCATTAATTATTAAGTACTTAAAGATGTACAAAAAATATATATAAATTAAGCTAGGTTGCACCAACAAGGTAGGTGAATCATCACAGGTTGCGCTAACAAGTTTAGCATATTCAGTGTTATAGGACAGTTAGGATGCGTCAAAGAGGCTGACATATCCACATAGATTGTGCTAACCGTATGGGCGCAATCTACGTGGATGCCGCAGCCTCTTTGGCGTATCCTACATGACCCAAATATAATTGAAAAATGTCATGTTAAACCAAAGTGTGACGGTTGGGTAATATGTTTTAGAATGATAACATTTTGATAAATTATTTAAAAAAATGATATTTTGATAATTAATTTTATCACTAATGACAGTTTGGTAAAAAAAAGTCGCAGTCTCCCTATAGAATAAAGAGATTGGAAAAAGCAATTCATTTAAAAAATTAGGACAATTTATTAAGAATAATTTTGATTATTAGATGAAATTATATAGTCTTTATTTTAAATTAAAATTAAAATTAAAATTATTTTCTTTAATAATTTTAATTTTTTAATCTTTTAAATTAAATATTATTTCTTATTAGTTCTTAGCATTAATTTTTTTTAATGCGATTTACACCCACCCTCATCTAACTTACTCACCTCGCCTGTGCTGACCCTAGCTCCTAATAACTAATTATGATTGTTAATAATCCATAAACCTATACAATAATCACACAATTATATTCAATTATGATATTTTTAAAAAATAATGACTCAATTGACAGCAGTGCAAGTAACTTTTCTTTTTTTGATGGAGGAGTACAACTAATTTCGTTTGCTCTGATTGTGACACTTGACATTATTACTTATGTTGAGACAGTACAATGGTACTATAATGAAAATATCATAAGTTAAATACTGAGCGAGGAAAAACGCATTCTTCAACCAAAAAAAGAAATTGGTAGCTAGATCAAATTTTTTATCTCTAATGTGTGATATGTAATCTTTCAGTGTAAATGAAGTGGAAAAATGAAAGCATAACTATGAGAACACAAAAAAAGCTGTTCGTTCTCCTTTTTATTATTATTATTATTATTATTATTATTATTATTATTATTATTATTATTATTATTATTATTATTATTATTATTATTATTATTATTATTATTATTATATAGTTCTAATTACTCTGCACCGGGACATATTTACAGTGGTGGGTTTGAGAGCACATGTCTCCATTAAAGAAAAAAATTTACTGCTATATATGTAACATATTATTTTTATTTTTCATAAAATTTATTTATTTTTACTTAAATACAAAGTTAATTAGATAAATTTTAATTTTAAAAAAATATTGTCAATTTATTTCTTTCAAATTTTGCCTAATTTCATTCACATGATATTAAATTGTTAATTAGTTTTTTATTTACATAAAATTATATTTATGTGCATAACCATTAACCGATCTTAAATGACTTATATATAAATTCTTTTTAAATAAATTAATATTTATACACATCAAAAAGAAAAATAATATTCATATTAATACTACATATAAAAAAATATAATAAATATCATAACTTTGAAATAAAAATTGTTCGGGTCTGATAGAGTGAAAATGTTTACCTTCATTGACAAAAATTTCTAGGTCCGTTGACTCTGCATATAATGCCAGTCCACGAGGTATTTTCCGTGCTATGTGTGTTATAATTAGTCATAAGTAATTTCGCTAAACATTAATTGTCTTATCTGAAATATTAGGGGGAACCAGATTTGATTTGTATCATCGATCGCTTGCTGACTGCTGCTTAAGAATGTCACAACCGCAACAGAGATCCCTCATGCGTCCATTGTGCTAATTATTGGCAGAACTTCATAGGAGCATGAAGTTGCAGCAGCCTCAAAATAAAAAAAAATGGTACAATGCCTCCTCAAAATTTTTATTGATCTAAGTGTTGCATGTTCTTAGTCATCCGTCTCTATCATTTTTTTATGACTCAGCTTATTGTTTCATTCATAAAATTAAATCTGTCATATATTACAGAAGTTCCCATTTTGTGTTGAGGATATTCTCATCTAAACCTCAATCATTCGCCTACCAAAATTTATAGTTAAGCTCTGCCACTGATGTTAATGTCAGTTAATTATCATGTCGGTGTTGAACCCATTTGTGAATGGAGTCTTACCACATTTGACTCAACACCTGAGACCCAGTGATTTGACAAGTCTTGGCACAAAACCTGAAAAATTTAAAAAGACATGCTATGTACCAAATCCAATCCTTACTACAATCTAGGGCAGGGAAAAATGCATATCCAATTTTTTGTAACCTTTAATATTTCATTTATTCTTACCATTTTAATACCAGAATCAAAATATATGTGGGTTTCAAACAACATATATAAAGAGTATAGATATCTGACATAGTTGATCATGCGATTGAAAGAAGATGAAAATAAGGATAGATATTATAAATTTAAAATCTGATAATTATTTTTTTTATGAGCTAAAAAATAATATTAAATCTCCATTTATCTTTTCATTTTTTTAATTTACTATTTTCTATAGAACATTGCAGTTGGGGTTTACTTACTTTAAACAAATATTTTTAGGAGTAATATTATACTGTCACTCCATGAGGTGAATGCTTAAACATTATTTTTATTTGAAAAATTACACCCGCTTTTTTTCTTTTATATATTATTTTTTTGCCAGACACTCTTTTTTTGCATCAAATATTACAATTACACCTCTTATTTACAGTTCTTACATTATTTCTCTTTATAAATAACAAAGTAAAATAGATAAATATAATTTTCTAAACACGAAAAGCGTCGGATGTATATATATCATAGATAATCATTCTTAATTTTTCATCAAGTAGTTGACATATAGAGATTTAAAGAAAATAAGTAGATTCAAATTACAATAAATTAGTAATGGATCCTCAATGTATCAAAAGGAAAATCATATATTATCAATACAAGATATAATGGTATCCATAATCGTACGGCTTCCAATAATCTCAGATTTATTGCTTTTCTTTGGTGATGACTCATGCATGAAAGAGACTTGCGTTTTGGTCCATGAAGGAAAAAATGAGACACGCTGTGATGATCATCTGGGGATATTTTACACAAATGAGACAGGAGAAGTAGGGACAACCTTGTCTTTCAATAATGTGGTGAACCCCATATTGGAAATCAGAAAAATAATTAATTTATGATATCATGCTCTCAATAATTTAAGAGCAAGGCCAACATGCGTATGAAAAGCCAGGCAACCTTATTAAATGGTCTACTTACCCATCATAACTTGCTCTCTCTTCTGCTGCTTCCCTTTAAATTCATTGATTCCCACTTTAATGGTTGTTTAAAAACGTATGATAGCAGAATCTGGGGAGAAAACAGTAACACACTTGCCATCTCAATTTCTGCGATCAAGTTAAACCAAAAAAATAACTCAACACTCCAAAAAGCTCTCCTCTTCATTACATAACCCAAAGAGAAAGGCTTAGGATTTTCATAAAACAATATACTTTTATTATCGTTAATTTTTTAAGGTAAAAAAAGTGTAATCTTCCATATGAATTCAGGACAAATTGGAAATCGTAAACTAGGAATATTTGTGAAAATGAAGGATACCTATTACGAAAAAAATGATGATGAAGAACAATAACGTAAAATAAAAATGAAAACATTTAATTTCATTAATCTTTTCTTATCCTATTTCACAAGGAATCTCTCAAGACTTTTTATTTTTGTAACGAAAGAGTTTCAAAGTCAAATGTATAATAGGGGGGAGCGTGTTTAGGCCTAGAACCTTGTGTAATGCCACTAGGGCACACTCACTTAAAGAATTCTTGTCTTTGATGATCATTTACTTTGGTCTAACTGAATTTTCTTTTCTTTTTTTCTTGTCTAAACTTTATTGGCTTGTTTTATTTTTTTTTATGAGTTTTATTAACATGTACCCTTAAGTTACATATTAAGAAATCAAAGATAAAAACTATTAAATAAAAAGTATAAGTTTTTATTATCTTGAAATTTTAAAAAAGTATTTAATGTTTTCTTCTATAAGTAATTAATAATGAATAATAAATATTATTTTTAATCTTTAACAAAAAAATTATTTATTTATAATTACAAAAAATGTTTATGACTTGGTGTAAAGAGGGAAAGGAACGTGTAAACTAAGGAATTTGGATAACAATCGCAATTTTTAAACACCACTTTTTGTTACATAATTTTTTACACCGCTTTTGTTTACTTTGTAAAAATTTTAAAGTCTAATAGTAAATAACTTAATATAATATAGTAATTACATTTAGGTTAGGTAATAACCATTCAAATTTTACAATGAAACTTCCTTCAAAAAATGTTCTTTTATTTACTTTGTAATAACTTTAAAATTTAATAAGTAACTTAATATAAAATAATAATTATTTTTATGTTAAGTAGTAACTCATTCAAAACTCTAATAAACTTTGTGCCAAGATATAAAATTTTTCATTTACTTTGTAAATATTTTAACATCTACTAGTAATTAACTTAATATCATATGGTAATTACTTTTAAGTAAGATAATAACTAATTCAGACTCATTAAAAGCTTTCTTTAAAAATTGCTCTTTTATTAATTTTGTAAAAACCTTAAATCGTATTAGTAAGTGTCTTAATATAATATGATAATTATTTTCAGGTTAAATAAGTAATTCATTCAAAACCTTTAATGAACTTTCTCCAAAAAATGAACTCTTTACTTATTTTCTAAATATATTAACATCAAGTAGTAATTAACTTAATATCAAATAGTAATTACTATTAAATTATACAGTAACATTAAGTGATGTAAAAACTAGTGTAAAAAAAGTGATGTGTAACAAACAATTTTCTTTGGATAAAATCTAATCGCAAGATAAAGAGTCTTTAAACAAATTAAGGAAAAAAAAAAAAAACTCAACCTTATATATTTATATATATATATATATATATATATATATATATAAAATGTAATGAGTGTTTGATGGCATAAGAAAAGTGATAAGGAAATGAAATATCTTCGTATAAAGAGGGGGGAAAAATCACATGATAGATCTTAGTGGAATTTGAAATTACTCAAAGTCTAATGGGATAAACAATGGCCATTAGGCAAAATGTTTGAACGCTTGTTAAATATTAACATTGACAAAACTTTTTCCTTTTCTTTTCTTTTTTTAAGTGAAGAGATGAGGAACTTTTGATAGTTGAAATCAATAACATTTTAGTTTAAATAATTAAACGATAGAAATTTCAAGAGTTGATTTTTGTGTGCGTGTTTTTGCAAATGATAGAATGCAAACAAGTATTAGTTGAGTCGCTAATAATATACCATTATGGAGTAACAATTTATTTGAACTTGGCGCTTAATAAAACAGTTTAATTACATTATATATTATTCTTTTTGTCCCTTAACAACTATCTTTTTAAAAAAATTAATTTATTTGAAATTATTTGTCATTTAAGAATATTAAGAAGACATTAATTAATTAATTTTAAATTTTACCCTTATCTTAACTAAATTCAGTAATTTCACAATTAATTACCTTTTATCATTTATTATACTTTCTCTCCAGCACTTTTTGGATTGAATGAAGAGAATTAATAGAGTGAGAGAAATAATAGTTTAGTTACATTACATCATATTTCATTGTATTTAAGATTATTTAATTTTATCATTAATCTTTGTGTAAAAATTTTAAAAGACAATTATAAAGAAATGGAGAGCGTAATATAGATGGATAATTGAATTATTAGTTATTATCGTTTTCAGAGTTTGATGTCGCCTGATGTTTGGATGCACATATTGTTTTCTTTGAAATAATTTGAGATTGAAAACAAGTAGCATCTCAAAATCTATTACAATTTGGGTTTAATTCAATTATATTGTAACTTAGTGTATTTAAAAATGTTCAAAATGAATTGTATGCATTTTATATAATTTCAAGTTGTAATAGGATATTGTACGAATTAATTGCCAATAGTAACAGATTTTAAACAGGGCCCAGTACCACCAAAATATGACGAATTGATGAGCCACAAGCATATTAGTTCAATTAATTAGATAATAAAAGAAACTGGCGAAGAGGCATCAATTGCTTGTATATATTATTTCAATAGGCAAAGCGGTTGCCTTTATAATTGTGGAAAGCGATTGACATATGAGTGGTCTTATTAAAAAAGTGAAATATTTTATCTTTTATTTATTTTTTTATTAATTTTTTTAATTATTAAATAAAAAAATATTAAATATTTTTTATATTTTTAAAATATTAGATATATTTATTTTTTATTTAATTTTTTTTATTTAATATTAAGAGGATTATTAAAAAAAATTGTAAGAAATATAATATTACTCTATTAAAAAACATCTCTTCTTTACATTTTCAAGAGACCAAAAATACAATTATTAACGATGATTGATCCAATGTTATGAATTATAAGCAACTGCTTACCAACTAAAATTGAGGTGATCATCACAATCTTGTATTTTCTTTTCGTTTGTGTGAAACATCCATGTATATATAAACAACGTTACTTCTCTCTCTCTCTCTTTAATAATTTTAAATCTTCCTACTAATTTTCTTAATTATTAAATAAAAAAAAATATTAAATATTTTTTACGTTTTCAAAACATTAAATACATTTATTTTATCATTTAATACTTTTTTTTTCATTTATGATTAGAAAGATAATAAGAAGAAATTTATAGGAAGATATAATAAAACTCTTTTTTTTAGTGTTATGGTCAAGTAGTGTTCGGTTCAGTTCATGGTCAACCCACACACATCACATGCTTGTTCTTTATTTTCTTCTCCATAAACTTTTCTCACTTTATTTGATTTAGAGAAATTCTGGTTACACATATTTACACTCACATTATCTCATATTTATATAATTTTTACTGATTGATTACATCTAGTTCCATCTCGTTTTTTACACTCATTTATTCTGACTCTGTCATATAGACAGGTGTGAGATACACATTACAAAGAACTTCAAGACATTATCGCTATCATTGGGTCGGATGAATTATCTGAAGAGGATCACTTAACCGTAGCAAGAGCACAAAAAATTGAGCTTTTCTTATCATAGCTTTTTTCGTAGCAGTAGTATTTATCGGTTCGTAGGAAAATATGTTGGTCTAACATAAACAATTAGAGGGTTTAAATTGATTCTTTTTGGAGAATTAAATAGTCTTCTCAAATAGGCCTTTTATTTGATAGGTAATAATGATGAAGTTACTGCAAAGACTATAGACTTAAAAATGGAGAGCAAATTGACAAATTGAAGAAATGACTTTAAATTTTTTTATACTGACCCAAATTAAATTGTTTGGGATTCATAAATGAAGGAAATTATTATATCTATTAATAGTGGATAAATTGGAGTATTATCAACTGATGAGCCTATTTTCACAATTATAGATATAAGTATTTTGAGAATATGCCTTAATGACCAATGATTAATGATGGTTTTGATGAGTGGTTTTGTTAGAATAAGCAATAATGAGATCATTATTTTAGTAAATGATACGGAGAAGAATAGTGACATTGATTCATAAGAAGCTCAACAAACTCTTGAAATAGCATAAACTAACTTGAGTAAGGCTAAAGGCAAGAGACAAACAATTGAGCTAAATCTATCTCTCAGACGAGCTAGGATACGAGTAGAGACTATCAATATGATTTCATAAGAAGTTGGTGCATCCGAATAATTAAAGTTTGAAAAATAAAAAAAAAGGAAAAAATGAAATAAAGAGAAAGGCCTATCCAAATCATAATGAAAGATTCCCTTGTTTTCATCCGAAATAGGTAAAAACTAAGACCAAAAAAAAAATTAACCTTTCGAGTATTCCAAATTGCATGAAAAAATGATAGAGGGAGGGACAAATTTTATACTTCGAGTATTCCAAATTGTATGAAAAAATGATAGAGGGAGGGACAAATTTTATATATATATATATATATAATATATATATATATATATATATATATATATATATATAAATAGATATATATATGTGGTATATATCTATGTATATTGAATTGCGAATACAGAAATAATAAAATCATTTTTGATTCGACCAAATATGGGTGGGTATCCGATAGAGATGAAAGAAAAGAAATCAAAAAGATCGGTATCTAATGAATTTAACAGTTCCGGCCTAATTCTAATAATTTTAATGAAAAAAAAGCAAGCATCCTAATGAGATCCTAATCTCAAAGAATAAAAAAGGGGGGATATGGCGAAATTGGTAGACGCTACGGACTTAATTGGATTGAGCCTTGGTATGGAAACTTACCAAGTGAAAACTTTCAAATTCAGAGAAACCCTGGAATTAACAATGGGCAATCCTGAGCCAAATCCTGTTTTCCGAAAACAAAGAAAAGTTCAGAAAGCGAGAATAAAAAAGGATAGGTGCAGAGACTCAATGGAAGCTGTTCTAACAAATGGAGTTGACGAGATTTCCCTTCGCGTTAGGAAAGGATTCCTTCCATCGAAATTCCAGAAAGGAAAGGATCAAGGATAAACACACAAAGGATTAAGGATAAACTGAACACACATGTATATGTATTGAAATATTATTTCAATTGATTAATGAAGACTGAAAATCTATTTGTGAATATTTATATCACAAGTAAAAATGTGAATCAAATCAATTACAAGTTGAAGAAAGAATCAAATATTCATTGATCAAATCATTCACACAATCAAAGTCTCATAGATCTTTTGAACAGTTAAATAATCAAACGAGAATAAAGATAGAGTTCTACATCATGAACTATGTAACGTGCACATCAACATCAATAATATGGCCGCTAAAAAGAAAAAGTAACATTAAAAGAGATGAAGAAAATAGAAATATCAAATAAAATACAAAGAAATGGGTTGAATTCTAACACACACACACACACACACACACACACATATATATATATATATATATATATATATATATATATATATATATATATATATATATATATATATATATATATATATATATGTATTGAAATATTATTTCAATTGGTTAATGAAGATTAAAAATCTATTTGTGAATATTTATATCACAAGTAAAAATGTGAATCAAATCAATTACTAGTTGAAGAAAGAATCAAATATTCATTGATCAAATCATTGACACAATCAAAGTCTCATAGATCTTTTGAACAGTTAAATAATCAAACAAGAATAAAGATAAAGTGAACTATGTAATGTGCACATCAACATCAATTATATGGTTGCTAAAAAGAAAAAGTAACATTAAAAGAGATGAATAAAATAAAAATATCAAAGAAAATACAAATAAATGGGTTGAATTCTATTTTTAATGTATTTGAGATGAATTTTGACTATTCTCACTCTTGAACTTCCGTAAATTAGATTTTTCGGTGTGTATCTAACTTGTTTTTCTCTGATTTATTGATACCATTTACTAAAACGTCTCGCTGACCCAAGTAATTATCCCTGCAATTTTAGCTATGCTAATATTAATTTCTTTATTATTTGCCGAAGAAAAGTCCAAATGCAATTGGAAGGCATAGCTTGCAGGTTTCTCGTTCGGAAAGTTACTGCAATCTTAATTTATTATAAGCGTCGTCAACGAGAAAGTGATATATTCGAACATTTGAACTAGTTTAACAAGATAATTAGTATTATACGAAGCTTAAGTTAATTAATATAAATGTTAATTTGGTGAACTTAAATCATTTTATAGACATAAGTATTAACCTTTGGAAGTTGGGACAACTAATAATGTGAGATATAAATGGCACGAATTTAGCGCTCTGGAATGATGCTTATGTTGGTTTTTAATGACAGCTCTATATAATAATTAAGTGCCTCGCATATAACAAGCCTTTGATTTAGGAGTCATGTCCGTTATGCTGTGACAGCCTTGGCTAAGATCAGGATATATTTTTATCTATACACAAATATAATATTTTATTTTTACAGACACTCATATAAAAATAAAAATCACTCACAATTCATAAAATAAAAAAAAAATATTAAAACTTATTCTTAAATATTAATTATGTAAATATATATAAAAATAATGTGTTACATTTATGTGTAAACAAGAATATCTTTAACAACAGTAACCATTCTAAGACCTAGGAAGTAAGTTATTATGTTGATAAACAATGAGGCATTTTGTTACTCTAATTAAAGAATATTATACTTGTTAAACATTAAAAATAAAAAATTTTATATGAAAAATTGAATATTTCATATATTAAAAATTAAAAAAAATTATATAAAATTTATTATTTTATATTCTTCAAGAAAAAATTTTTTTTTATATTATTATTCTTCTTTGATAATATGTCCAGTAACAGAATGCCCAGACATCAGTGTCACTCTATCATCAGCAAACAAAAGTCCCTTATTTATTTAATCTGCAAAACGTCAAAAACTAAACTTCACCCTGTCTATGCGCAAAATTTTGAATAAACTGTGATTTTCAAGCCATTTCAAGATTGAATTGAGCAAACTTTGCCCATATCCCCAACAGAGAGCACAGTTCTGTTAGTTTCACAACCTTTTCTGTCTAGAGGTGCTTGTGATTAAAAACAACTAGGCTCTTGGCTCTATTGTTCCTGTCACTAGTTTTACACCCAATAAACATTGATGTTATGAACAATTGGCACAGGTGACGCACATCATGCTCATCCTACTGTAAGGGAGGAATGATATTAAGGAAAAATATATATTTACTTGACTCCTTATATAATTAGTCTAACAAAATGCTCCACTGTTTATCAAGATAACTAATAACTTACTTCTTAGGTCTTATAATGGCCACTGTTGTTAGCCCGAGGCTTTTATTATGATTATACACATTTTATCAAGTGAATTTTACATTTGGTTATTTATTCAAGTTATCACGTGATATTTTACAGTTGGTTAAAGTTGCAAGATTATTTTGTAGATAAAGAAATAATAAAGAGATTACTGAACAAAACTTAAAATCTCCTTTCCCAAAAAAAAAAAAACATTTTCTCAACCTATTTGCTTTCAATCTGGTTTTGAATTTTGTTGAGCTTTTCAAGTGATTATCACAATTGTCATGTGAAAATGAGTTAGAAATTTGACCTACCACATTGAGTGTGGAATACTGCATAAACCTACCATTTTTTTTTTTCATTTCTTGTTTGTTTTGGTCTTTGATTTGGTACGCCTACATGCATTAATGTGAGAGTAAACTCTTAGGCATATTGTCGTTACTTTTCTTTTCTTGTTTTATTTGATTATAGACAATCAATTTTTTTTTGGCAAAATATAAGAAAAAAAAAGATGGATATATATGACACATCCTCACCTCTAACTTTCTAAAATGAAAAGGAAAAAATATATATGGAAAAAAAAAGGAAAGAAAAAAGTGGGTCAAGTGGAATATGTACAAAATAATATAGATCATGGCTCATGGGTATCTAGAAGAAAGGTTCCCAAAGTTAATTAACCCTCAATAAAAGATGGAAAAAAACATGTCTACTACTAGTTTAGATTATATATATCTTTAAACCTACAATCCATGACGTGTGCTTTTATTAAAACCAGGTAGTCTTATTCGTGACATTACATAACAGACACGACATGTCAATTTGTTCTGCTACGTACCTTTCCAACACCAACCTCAATTTCTACACTATTAATTGTTCTCTTAACTTAATGATCCCATTTATATGTAATTAATCTCTAATGCTTGACGTAATCAAGAAGAAGAACTTTCGCAGTCAAATTGGACAAAGACAAGAAACACAAATTCTGACTTCTCTGCTTGTAACTGCGGGGTGTAAACGTAGGAGCAAAATGCAAACAAATCCAGTGCTCTAAGAAGTATAGAGCTGATTGATATAATGATATGTTATCTCTCGTGCATAGCCTGGAACTGGTAGTTGCTGTGATTTGGATCGTTCACCCAAAACACTAATCAACAATTAGCTGCACGCCTATTAATTCAGTCTCATGCATATATGGCCAATCATCAACCACTTTCTCCATTTCTTTTTAAAATCTTAATCTCCAAAATGTGGTAAGCAAAAATAATTAATTGGACTTGCCCACCGCACAAAATAATTACAGAAAGAATAGCCCTTGGACTCATTCTTAATTGATATGCACCATAGAGAGAATCCAAAATCCAAATCTTTTTCTGCCTGCCATCAATGGCTAACTAACCAACTACCACCTCTTCAATATATTAGTCTGTAGATGCCCCTCAAAGAAATGATGCATTCTCTCCCATGGAGCCTTTCATACGAGCTAAATAAATTGTGAATTAACCTAACCCTATGATGAACTTAAGAAAAATATATTTTTCCTAAGCAAAACCTTGCTTTTATCACCATCCAACCCTTTGATTGAGTTTCATTCTTAAATTTTAACTAGTTTTTAGTATAAGTAATATTTTAATAAAGTTTTAAAAAAATTAAAATCATTTCTTTTAATCATATTTTGTTGTGTTAAGTAAGGTATTCATTATGTATTAAATGTGTTCTTATAGGTGACTAACTAAGGGAGAAGATGAGATGCTTGAACAAGAAACAAAAAGTGAAGAATTTGATGTTGAGTAATTAGTTGCTCACTTTTGGCTGATTAATTAATCATTCAAGTCCAACATTTTGAGTCAAACACATGATTAATTAACCACTTTTGGCTGATTGATCACACATGCTAGGGCTGCATATATAAAAGAAAGGAAAATGGATCTTGGGGAGAGGAGTAGGAATTGAAGACGTCATTCACCCTAGAAGAGGGGAGAAGTCATTCCACCTTGAAAATTAGGAGATTTCTTCAACTTTCTCTTGATTCTTCCATAGAGTTTGCTTCTCTTATTTGTTTTCTTTCATTTTCTTCGTATGTAACTAAACCTTTTACTTAGGGTGATGATGAATCTTGTCTTTAAATGATGTAAACTCATTTTTATACTTACTTCAAGTTTATATTTGATGATTCAAGTGTTTATTTCTTATCTTAATGTTTTTCTTGACTTGGTTAATCTTGATTTGATCTTAGGGTTTACTTATGATTTGAAAAAATTGTACATGAACTTGAAACTTGAAATAAACACTATAATCTCTCCAACATCTAGGAATATGTATTGTGTGTTATGTGACTTTAATTTTGATTTCTTTGCTTATGGTAAAGCTTTCTCTAATTAGAGTTAAACTAAGGAATTAGTTAACTTTAATTAGTTTAAAGATGATTAATATACAAAGGAATTAAATATTGGTTAACTTTGATAATTTGGTCATAAATCTTGAAATATAACTTGGTTAAGTTAGATTTTGAGTTTGTATCGGAAAAGGATTAAGTGAAATCGGAACCCTAACATTCTAATTTCATTGTTTTCACCCCTTTCTCTTACAAGTCAAGTTTGTTCTTGTTAATTGTAATAATTTCTTGTTAGTTTCATTGCTTTTAGATTTGCATGAAGTTGTTTCTGTTTAATATCTTTATAGCTTACTTTGACTTTAATTTATCATTGCCTAAGTAATATTAGTTTAGTAATATTAGTTTAACAAATTTGGTGTTTGATACATATAATTCATAAGAAACAATTCTCACTCACTTATTATATTATTTTTACGATTTGATATATTTATCAAGTTCAGCAACACCCTATCTTTAATTAAAATAATTTAATTATTTAATAAGAAGATGAAAATAAGCAACCAATCTGATTACTTGTCCTCTACTATATAATTATAATAACCATAGAAGAAAAAATGTTTTATTATTAAAATATTACACTGACTTTAGTTTTTGGGTGCTAATTATAATAATAATAATGATATTTTTACTATTTTTATATCACATTTTACACTATTTATTATATTATTATTATATGATTTTTTTATATTATTTTTTTATTTAATCATAATTATTTAAAAATAATATAAAAAATAGTGTTTTGAAAAAAATAATGTGATAGTATCATTTTCCTTATAATAATTAGGATGTTGAGAATGATACTAAGCCAAAAAAGTAATAGATAACATAGTATTATTCCTATTCAATTTAGAAAAATGATGTAGTGACATTAGTTTTTTTTATTATACTACTATTTAATATAATCAATAATATAAAAAAATGTAAAAAATAATATAAAAAATCAAGATTGTTTAATTTATGAGACTGTCGGTGGCCTGGTTACTCAATCTTCTAGTACTATAATTGACAGCCCAAACAATGACAATCACTGGTGTTATTATTTCTATTAAAGAAATGATACTTGTTATTATTAAGAGGCGTTCAGTCCTTTTGGAACATCAAGTACAGTAAGCCATGTTTTCTCTAAATCTTGGAACATCAACTACACCTTTTGGAACACCAAGTACAGAAAGAGAATAAGGTCATCAAGCTTTATTTTCTCTAAATCTAATCAAAATTTAATTTGTCAATAAAAAAAGATGATTTTATATTTTTTTAAAGTATAGATATTATATATATCTTTTTTAAAAATATATAATTAAAAAAAATAAAAAAATATAATAAATAATATTAAATAAATATAAAAAAAATATATACATTATTTATAATAAAAATATAAGAATTGTTTACCAATTCCTGATTTTAGGTGTAAGAGGTAAAAGTAAAACACAAAACAAATGAGCTACTGTAGAAGAAAGAAAGATTCTCTTCCGTCACTCGACCATTTCCTTCCTTTACATGTGCATCAAGATGAGTAAGCAAGGCTAATTTACCCTCATTTTAGTTGTGTGTCGCAGTGATCGCTGACTACAAATTTGCACTCAGCCACTCTCCTAGACTCAATCCACAAAATTCTGCAATCGTTAAGGTTTTGTTTAAATTAAATAAAAGGAAGAATGATTTGATTTGATTTAATTTAAATTAATTTGATTTAATTTAAAAATTAATTTGTGTTTAAAATTATTTAAAAAAATAAAAATAAAAATAAAATTGATTTAAAAAGTTAAATTTTGTATTTAAAATTTATTAAAATGATAATTGATTTGATTTTATTTTATTATTTTATATTTTAACTATTATAAGAGATAGTTAAAAATAATTATTAAATGTAAAATAATTTATTTATTTTAAATTAAATCAAATCATAATAAATCTTATCAAATTTGATGAAATTTTTAAAATAAAAAAAATAAAATTTATAAAATTTTAAAAATTAAATTATTTTTTATTTTTTAATATTTTAAACACAATATTTAAATAAATTTGATTTACAAATCAAATTATTTTTTATTTTTTACATTTTAAATACACTCTAATAATTGAATGTGTCGCCTAAGGAAAAAAAATGTGACAGCTGACTTAGTAAATTCTTTTATATTAAGTGTAAGATTTCATAATTAAATTTCACTTGCATTGTAATAAGAGAAATTAATTGAAAAAAGTAGTTATTGTTGTGTAATTTCTATTTATAAACTTTTAAAAAAATACCAATCAAATGAAGTTAAATTATGTTGATAGTCATTCCTCACTATGCTTTGTTCTCTACAAAGATATAAAACAAATTAGGTTATAGTCACTATCTCCTAAGCCATTTCCTTTTTCTTTTCTTCTCTACTTTTGTCTTCTTTTTTTTTCTTTCCTCAAAAGAAAAAGAAGAACCTTCTGTAAATTCAACTTTGTTGAATAATCCTCCGTCGTTCATAGAATTCCACTTTTCTATGCCCTGATTACAATTGCTGATAAAAGGATTGGCTTTGAGTAAATCAAGAGCAAGTTATGTATAAATTATTATGTAAAAGCAATACTTACTTTCTACATAAAGCAGATAGCCTGATATATAGCAGATTAATATTAATGAATAAATCAGATAGAGTTAGATAGCAGTAGCATGTAGCAGTAGCAAGCAGATAGCAGTTATATATATGTATAGCAGCAGCTTATTATAGTAAAGCGTAGCAGTAGCAGTAGCGCAGCAGTAGCTTGATGAGCAGCAGCAATACTTTACTTTTACATAAAGCATATAGTAGCTAAGAGATATGCAGTATAATAGCAGTAATAAGTAATAGGTAGGGTAGACACTCATCTTTTATGTTTGGGACATAGTAGTAGTAGTAGGTAGGGTAGACACTCATCTTTTATGTTTGGGACACTTTACTTTCCACTAATCCATATATAAGACAATGACAATAAAGTGATAAACTGTCAAAGAATTTCAGGACGAGTTTCGCATGCCCTTAAAAACTGTATGATAATGCCCAGATTTAACGATTTGATAGAGAAAACTGTCGGAGAAAGAACATGCATACAGATCCAGGAAATGAAAAGAAATGAGCGGAAGACTTTCTTCATAAAATTGTGTTGATGAATTATGTAATGTAATTTGTTTAAAAAGTTGTTATAAATTTTATTGTAAAGTAAGAATCTTGATTTACTAAAAAAATATTAATCATTATAATAACGTGAAACTTTAAATTTATTAATAATGTAAAGACTAAAGAGTCGTTAGCAGAGAAATTAGGTAGGGAGAGTAGGAATTAGGAACAAGAGATCCTGGATGGGATAAAACAGGAACCTAATGTGTGTACTACATAGTCTAAATTTGGCATATGCCATGTTGTAAGACCAGCAACCAATTATTTTTTAACTTTCATTTTTTTGAGATTTTTGACCAAATATTAAAATTACTAAAAGAGGTATCAATGATGACCAGGTTGACCGTTCTTACAATGGGAATACTCTTTAGAGATAATATCTTTTTATATGCCTTATGCTTTGAACGTTTTGATTGTAAGTTCACTCCTTGAGGTTGTAATAGTGTTGCTGATGTGTTAGTAAATAAGGTTAGGAAATTTGATTTGAAAGGATATAATAGAAGAGAAAAAAAATGAAAGAAAGAGAAAATAGAAGAGTAATAACTTGTCTTATTTGTTATCATTCAGACTTTATTTGGTATCATATTTGATGATGGAAAGAAAAGGAAGAGGTTGAGGAAGAATTTCATCCCTTGTTTGATATAATATTTAAAGATGAAAAACAAAAAATTTAGAGAGATCATATTTTCACGGAATCTACCACTTTTCAATCCTCCTCCTCTTGGATGGAAAGAAAAAGAAATGAATGGAAGAAAAAGAATTTTGTAAATCTCACCGTATATTTACATACATTTCTTTTCATTTACATTTTCCTTCACGAAACCAAACAAAAGAAGGAAAGTTTTTTTTTTCTTCCATTAGATAATGTCAAATAAGGGAAGGGATAACTCTTCCATTTCTCTCCTTCTTTTATTTCATTTCTTTTCTATGATGTTCCTTTCCTTTTTTTTCTCACCATGATACCAAATAAACCCAATGGAAGAGAAAGGATGCTTCCTTTCCTTTTTTATTTTTATGAAGGACAAGAATGAAAATATACATAAATAAATAAAGATGTATATAAATATATGGTAAGACTTACAAAATTATTTCCCTCCCTTTCTCTTTTCTCCCTTTTCATCCAAAAGTGGAAGGATGAAAAATGGTGAGACCCATAGAAAGTTTATCTCTTCAAATTCTTTCATTTCTTTTGTTAAAGTGCAACTAAATAAGAGATGGAGTTCGTCTTCCCTACCCTTTCCTTTCTTTTCCATCATAAAAGACATACCAAACAAATTATTTTTTATATAACCATGCTTTTTATAAAGGTATTCTTCATAATTTAAAAATGAAAAAAAAATATCACAATGCTCCACATTCAGTAAAAGAATAGATAATTTGAGGAAACTTTTTGGAAAAAATAGAGTAACTCAAATTCGTCATACTGAATGTACGAAACATCACATTGATCTTTTAAAGATTTTAGACATCAATTTGGTCTCTCATTTTTTAAAATAATATCAATTTTGTTCTTCAATATATCTTTGGATTAATTTGACCCCTAAATTGATATTTATTTTATATTGTGAATGATTAAATTACGTCCAGAATATTTAAAGAATCAATTTGAATATTTACTCTACAAAACTTGAACAACTAAGGGCATTTGGTCTAGTGGTATGATTCTCGCTTAGGGTGCGAGAGGTCCCGAGTTCAATTCTCGGAATGCCCCATATCATTTTTCACCCAACGGATTCATCAGCTGCAGAGAATTGTTCAAATCGTACTGGTCAGTGTGCACATCAAATATAAAATAGATGCAACTAGAGAAAATGACGATAACATAATAATTAGATAAAAGTGTTTGGTTGGTTCTATCCTAATCTGCAAATAAGAAAGAATTAGAACTACATATTATTCCATGGGTTTATTAATCTAGGCCACTACCACATAAGAATTTGTGTAAAAGATTCAGCACCTGACATATCCAAGCACTATTCAAAATCAGCTAGGATATAGAGATTTTACACTTATAAAAAAAGGCTAGACACAAGAACTCCACCTCCTCCTCCTCCAGCACGTGTGCACAAACAGAATTTGTAAAGACAAAATTCAGAAGTCCAAGCTTTATTTACTTGCCAAGCTCCACACTACTAATGACGTCTGATTCCAAATATCAAAGTGACAACAAGAAGTGACATAACCTAATTAACTCTTATTTTCTTACCACACTTTTCTCTAACAACACGTGATGTGAGATAAAAAGTGATGCCACACTTTTCTCTAACCTAATATAATCTGTCAGAACTACAAAGAACAGCTTTTGTCTTGAATTCTGCGGGGGAGCTCAGCACCATGTCTCTAAGCAGCTGGGGAGCCTGAAAATCCATTTTATGACCTTGAAGTCTTAGATTGTTTTGGACAAAAACAAGGTCTTCCCCTCTTTCAAATCCCAACCCAGTAGTTGTTTCTTGGCATGGATTACCATTATGTTGCCATATCTCTTCACACATTGCAACACTTGAAACCTGACTCAAAACTTTTATGGCTAAGGTTTGTAACTGGGGTATTTCAAAACCAAAGTTCTCCCACCATGCAACCGGGTCCATTTTATCTCTACAATCCAAAGCATCTTCCTCTCCTAAGGATCCTTCAAGTCGCCAGTAAGAACTGAGCTGCTCTCTTAGAACTCTTCTGGCAGCACTTTCACACTCATATCTCTCTAATGTGGTTTTCCAACCCCTCATTATGGTTTTATCCTTGGTCTGGCCTCTGCCAAAATATTTAGGGTTCAATATATAACCTGCAGAATGAAGAGGTGAGAACAGCACATCCCACCTGTTATCTATCAACCCTTCTAGTTGATTGAATGCACTAGTATCTATTCCCGTACTCTTTACAGCATCAATAGCCTGAACACGCCACTCATGGACATCACCCATGACACATCTGTCAATATTAAGCGCAGCAAACAACCTGATGAAAGGTGCACATATTTGCAACAACATATGAGCCCTGCTCCAGAAATTTTCCCCTAATATGGCTGCTTCAACGCTTCCAACATCCTGTGGAATACTGAGCTTCCATTGCTTCCACTCTTCCCTCACAACCACTTCTTGAAAGCCTTGCTTTAGTTCAAGTATCTTTTGAACAATGTAACAGGAAGGTGCAATTTTATCAAACAGTGAGTCAGAGGTTCCTTTCAAATTTTGAGTGAAGACACAGGGAGAGAAATTATGAAATGCGATCATGCATTTCTCAATTTCTTTAGCACATATGACAGCAGGTCTTATCCAATCCAATTCAGCTATATCTTCCATCAAAATGCGGACAGAATGTGAAGAGCAAGGAGACCAGAATATTTGAGGGAACTCCGACAATGTATAAGATTCTGGATATGTACTGGCATGGCCTAGATGTGAAATTATCTGAACAACATTTGTAGGCCCAATTTCCATGACCGTGTTTCTAAGGATACTAATAACAGAATTGCCTGCTCCATCAATATTGTCCACACTCATTGCTTTCAAGAATGAGAGTCCCCTCGGACTAGATACAAATATATTAACCTGAAAACTACCCGACATACCATGTAAACGGCCAATACACAGTAACGTGCATCCTGTATGTGGCCAAGACTCCCTAACTAGAGCCACATATTTCTCAATCTTTTCTTTCTCTTTACTCAAAAAGGAACCAGACAACTCATGTATTGAGAGGGGTTCATAGCCTGGGCCAAAAGCTGCAACTGCTTTTACCATCTCATGGAAGTAAGGTGAGTTAATAATGTTTGCATTTAATCCATCAGCAAAGAAGAATCTTGCTAACATTTCATCTACATCTTCTTTGGTGACACAGGTGAGATTAGGTTGAGAAGTCCGAATACGCTTGCCATGCTTTCCAGTTCCAGAAGCTCTTTTCTTTTTCCGAGCAACCCTCTCTTCTTCTAAGATTTGAAATGATTCTTTCAATGACCTGTCTATAGCCGGACAGCTTTTTACTCCAACACCAGAAAAACCAAGAAGATGGGCTCTAACACGTGAATAAGATCCATTGTATCGTAGATTGCAGTGATTGCATTTCCATCTTTTAGTACCGCTTCCCTTATCAAACCCACCAAACACACTGACATGCTTCCATCCCCATTTGTCTGATTCTGATAGCATTCTTCCAACTCAGGGTACTGCATGCCACAAATGGGTAAACATCCAACAAGATGAAATTCCCAAGAAATGAAAACACCATATTAAAATTCTTAACATGCCATGAAAACAACAGAACAAGCACTTGATGCTTTGGAAAAGTTGCTAACCTTATGGAAATTATACTGAACATAAACAAATTTGTACTAGAAGCTAAACCATTTGCACATGAATGCTCTGCTACAACCAACCTAAATTCTCAGTTATATTAGCCCATGTAGTTTGAATTAGGTAACCTATTTTTCATTGACATGGGAGACAACATAGCATCACTCTAAAGTCTTAGTCATATTTTCCACATATAAATACCAATTGCATAATGGAAAGATTAAAAAAAAAATTTACTTGAAAACATTCTTCCACTCCCATGAGATTACAATTTTCTGTACCAAGCCAACTCCCTTGAAGATAACATATTCAGCTACCAGATCATTACAAGAACTCAAGTGGCCAGCCCTTGAAATTTGTCAATATTCTAGTTTCAAAATTATCATATTTAGCATATTTCAGGTTTTATATTATTTTATTTTACAAAGAAACATCTAACCATTAAGCTGCCATGTAGGTTGGATCCTTCCTATCATGTCCAACACTTACCAGAGTGGTTTCATATCCAAAAAACCATAAACTTTTTTGTTGTCCCCTTCTTCGTCCACCAAAAAATGTCTAATACCAGGTGTTTTACCAGTCCTAAACACTCATTAACATCAATTTCATTCTATCATGATTTAACAGGAAGCATCAAAATTGATCAAAAAAAATAATATAAAAAGCGCTATTTGAAGCAGGCATCATAGCTGTAATCTCAAGTCAACAACAAAACCATTCTCTGTAACAACAAGCTCTAATCCTTGGTCTGTATTTTTCAAGCAACTCAAATGTACTATCCCAAAAGAGATAGTTTCATTTCACAGCATTTGTTTGTTATTCCCTTGTAGCACCCTTGAATGTGTTACTTGGATTTCAAGTTAAAAATTTTACTTAAAAAACAAATTCAAATTAGTGAACTTTCATCTGGGTTTTTGTTCTACGATACGATCATCCACATACATGGGAACCCCATTTGGGTTTGAGGACTAGGTTTTCTCAAAATGTTGGGAAACAGAGCAAACCGTGAATATAACAATTAACATAAGAAGGTGACAACGTTAACACAGACATTGGGTAGTGAAACTCTTGAGTTGCGTTAGAAATTATACATAGCATGTGGACAATTCCAGCTGAAGATAATTTGTGGAATAAAAAATGACATATTATGATACGAGAGAGGTGAATTTACCTTAGCAGAGCAGAGAATTTTGCGACGCAAAACGTGTTGACGAAACCGCGCGTTTCTTTGGGGTTTCTGGGACTGTTGTGTTGAAACTTAAAACACTGTACGGGAAACGAAGAATTTAGGAGGATAACGCGTTTCTTCAGCTTCCGTTTCGTTTTCCCCCAACCTTCCAGTCTCAATGTCCAATTCTCATTTGAAACAATTAAAGTTTTTCTGATATACTTTATATTTATTTTAATTTAGTCTTTATAATTTTTAAAGTTTTAATTTATATATTTTACACTCATTTTTAATTAAATTATTATAATTTTCTTCAAAAAATTAATCCTTTCATTTATAAAAAAAATTAAAATAATTTTTATTATTAACTTTTATTATAAGCGTCATTATAATATCATCAATTGATTAATAAATTAAATATTTCTTTATTTAATATAAGTTACTTTAAACCTTTGTTTTTTATGTAAAACATAAAAACATGTGTTTTTATTTTAGTAGGTTACTTTTTTTTTTTTGAGTAAGTATTTATTTATCTAATAAGTATTTATTTTTTTGAATAAATATTTTTTTTTCTAATAAATTCTCTTTTAAATATTATTTTTTATGCTGTAATATGTTTAATAGAGATTAAATGAATAATATTAGAATAAAAATTAACAGTAAGAATTATATTGAAAATTTTTATAAATTTAAAGATTAATTAAAAAAACATAAATATTAAATTAAAAATAAATGTAAAATATATGGACTAAAAAATTAATTTAACCATTCTTATTTTTGGGTGGATTATCCCTTGTTTAGTTGGGGGGTCACGGTACACCGAATGAGAATTGTCACAGGGAAATGAGTGAGTCAAAGAACTAGCAAAAATGTTGAATTCTAAAGTATATGATTAATCTATATTACTTAATAAAGGGGATTGCTTCCTTTTGGTCTCAAACTTTTGTTTTCTATTTTTGTTATTTTATTATACTTAAACACAATTCAAACAAAAACTAAAAATTGCTAAAAAAATTACCCCACTACTAAAATGATAAAATTATATTCAAATAATCACTTTATTTTCTAACAGAAACACAAGAATCAAAAGATCAATATCGAAGATAGTAAATAATCGAAATCGAAGATAATAAAAAATCGAAGAAAAACTTGATGAAAATAGAACTAAAGTTAGATGAAAGCTGAAACAACAACTTGATGGAAGAAGCAGAAGCTTGATACGAACAAGAAGAGAAAGAAATGAAAATTGTAACTAACTTGAACTTTCAGTACAATCTAAACATGTTTACACACAAGGGATTTCAATTTACCTATCTGTGTTAACTAACTATAACTCTCTAACTAACTAACTGACATTTAACTAATTAACTACTAAATAAACTAACTCAACAGTCCTCCGCAAGCTAGATAATGTATCTAACATTCCTAGCTTAGAACTGAGAAAATCAAAAAGTTTTGGAGGAAAGGCTTTGGTGCAAATATTAACAATTTGAGATGCTGATGTAACTAGCAAAAGATGCACAACCCTTGCTTGGACTTTTTCTCTGACAATATGACAATTTTATCTCAATATGCTTTGTTCTTTCTTGAAATATAGGATTAGTAGCTATATGTAGAGCTGACTGATTGTCACAATATATCAATGAAGGTTGAATGAAGGGAACCTAGAAATCCTGTAAGAGATAGATAAACCATTGTACTTCACAAGTTATTGTAGTCAAGGCACGATATTTTGCCTTAGAAGATTATTTAGAAACTGTGACTTGTTTCTTAAATTTCTATGAGATAAGAGAGTCCCCAAGATAAACGCAATAACCTTTGACTGATTTGCGGCTGTCATGACATCCTACCCAATTAGAATCTAAGAAACCTTTGAGATGAAGAGAGGAGGTTCTAAGAAAAAATAGGCCCTGATAACTCCACAAAGTATAGTTATTTGTGTCTCATATCTGTGTTTCATTGATTGCTAAAGTCCTTGTATTCATGCATATTTGGAAGGTTTTATGCTTATATTTGTTATATCTAATTCTGATACATTTCCTGTATGTTATGGAGCAAACTGTGCGTATTATGCTATTGATTAAGTGGATTTTATATTAGTTATTAATTTGGTGATTTCTCTAATGCAGGAAGAGCTGCAAAGCTGATTAGAAAGCCCAAGAGGAATCCAAATGAGCAAAAGCAGCAGAAAAACAGTGTTGGCTGCAGAATTATGCAGCAAGACTTGTAACACCGCGGCGCTGAGGAGCGTACGCCGCGGTGTGATAATCCCCTGCATCCAAAGTCAAGGGCTATGAAGAATTGAACGACGCGGCGCAAGGAAATCAATGTCGTGACGTCCCTGACCTAATTTGTCAAGCGCCACGACGTAGGCATGTTAATGCCGTGACGTGACTCTGTTTTGTTGAGTCTATAAATAGGTTTTTAACATATTTTGTTAAGAGAGCTTGGTAGAGTTAGAGAGCTCCGTAGGTTTTAGAGAGGCTGCGGCTTTGTTCTTCATTTCTGGGCTGATTGGAGGCCTAGGGAGGCTAGGTTGGAGGTCCTCTTCCTTAAGGAAGAGGATTCAAGCTTCAAAGATCTCATCAATGGCATCCTTCCTCTTCTCCCTGAGTTTTCTTCTCTTCCCTATCTTTTGAGCACTGTTTTGCTTTGTAAATTCGTGTTCAATGGATTAGTAGCTGTATTTAGGAAATACTTTAGATCTTGATATGATTATTGATGTTTATGTTATCTTTTGAGTTTCTATTGATGTTTAGCTTTGTTTTTCCATGCCTATACTTAATGCTTGCTTCTGTTTGATCAATAATTATATGATCTTAATTGATGCAAATGAACTAGACATAGGGATTTGTGGAGATGGACATGGTATGGTTGATGCATGTTCGACGAGTTCAATTGGCTTGAATGAGTTAATTCGCTAACTGGATAGAAATATACCTTTTAGCCATGTATTAGCGTGTGTTTGAGAATAGATCGTTCATTAGTGGAGTTTACACTAGTCCTCATGTAACCATAAGAACCATAGTGGATTAGGTAAATGACACCAGGGTTAATCGACCTAGACATAGGCTTTTGACTAAATCAGATTCTCAAGCTAAACTAACTAACCATTGATGTTGCTTATAAGGATTACATATCATTAGTATGAAGTAGGAGGTGAAGAAGGATTCCCTAGATCTCTAAACCTTTATCTTTATTGCTTTTGTAGTTTAGATTTAGATTATTTTTGCTTTCTTTATTTTATATGTCCTTGGATAGAATTTAGCTAAGCTATTGGTTGTTACTTAGTAATGGAAACTATGTCCTCGTGAGAACGAACTTTTACTTCGTATCTGTATTACTTGAACGACCCGTGCACTTGCGGTACACAAATGGTCTAACAAGTTTTTGGCGTCGTTGCCGGGGACAATGGTGTATTTCCAAAGAGTTTAACCTTATTCCTTAGCAATTGTTGGGGGATAACGGTTTAATTCCATATTACTAATATCAACAATGAGTTTGGTTACTTCTAATTCAAGTTGTAAATAATCTATGTTAATTGCAGTCTTCATTTTTTGTATATAGGTACAATAATTGGAGGATGAGCTTCATCATTCGAGGCCTTTGTGGGAGCTCGAGACCCCTATATGGAGAACCTCTATTCAGGCGAAGGAAGGCTTACCATCTAATCCATCAATTTTGGGATCAAACCGGCCATGATCGAAAGAGTTGGCTTGCCTTATGAAAGTCCTGCCGGGACTATAACTCAAGCCCTGCTTGGGAGGGAATCCAGGTTTTATTGTTTTTGTTAATTAGTATGTAATTAGTAAGTTTTAATTCATAAATATGTTAGTAAGTTTAGTTTTTGTTGTTTTAGTTAGTTTTTAAGCTTTTATTGTATTTTAACTTATAAATATGTTAGTATCTTTGATTTTTGTATTTTGGTAGTTAGTATGATTGCTTTTAGTATCTTTAGTTAGTTTAGAGTCTTAAATATGTTAGTATGTTAGATTTTAGTAAGTTAGTTAGTTTTTTTTCATTAGTTAGGTTTTAAGTTAAATATAGGTTAATATGTATGATTTTGAGTTTTTATATATTTTAGTTGTCCATTTTAGGATTTAGCTTTTTGGACAAGTTTTAAAGGTGTTGAGGGCCTTTTTGGGTAAAATTCTACAACAAAATCGAATTTTTGCACTTGATGCAGCGGTGATGTCTTACGCTGCGGCGTGAGGTTGTTTCACGCCGTGGCGTGGAAGGTTTTTATGCACATTCAGGCCAAATTTCAGAGGCCTAAGCGCCGCGGCGTGGTAGTTGCAATACCGCGGCGTCCACCTGCTGAATTTGTTAAAAAAAAAATTCCTTGTTTTGGGTGCTACTGAGGGCACCCATTCTGATCAAATGTCGTGGCATGGATGCTGTGTGCTGCGGTATGTTGTGATTTTGTGTATACTTTGTTTATATTCAATTTTTCTTGTTCATATTTCATTTTTTTTGTTAATATTCTTGTTTTTATTATTCAACTCTCTCATTTTTTTTAATATCTATTTAGACTCAAGTACCCTGGACTCCATGGAAAGTGAGGACTTTGTCTCACTTAAGTTTGGGGGAGTATCTTTACATGCTTTGGATGAATATGATGTATTATGTAATGCATGTGATGATATTTTAAAAAATGCAGTTGTGATAGCCACCATGTTTCAATGAGTTTCTATTTGATTTAGTTATTACTGATGGGGTTAAAAAGAAGTTTCAATTTTTACTCTTATGCAAATGATGTATGCATGTCATATTGAAAAGTTTGAATCTATTTGAATGCATGTTTTGTTGCAAAAGACTGCTAGTGTTGTTTTGGTTGTTCATGATATGAAAGGTTGCTATTTGCCCCCTTATGAGTGAAACCTTATGTGATCTGGAAGCAGGTGAAACAATTCAGTTGTTTTTATGTATGATTTACATTCTACTTAGATGCAAGTATAACTTTGAATATGATTTGAATGCATGTTTAGAGAAAGTTTATGGATGTACATGTAGAGTTTCGATTATCCTAGAAATTGTTTTTAAACTCTCTTGAGGTGAAATCCTAGATTGTGCATGACTGAGGAAATGATTAGGGCATTCTTTGGACCGATTGAGCTTTAAAAAGCTTACCCTGAATGATTATATCCTTAGTTCCCACTTTTGAAGCCTGATAATTGTTTGGCCTTATATGTTTTTCATTACCCATGTATTCCTTACCCTGTTCACCATTCTAATGCATGTAAAAGCATTGCATTTTCTTCCTACCTTAATGTTTGTTGAGTATATGATGTGTTATTTCTTGAAGTGAGTCTAGTGAGTAGGGGTATGTATGTTTAAGAAAAATGAACCTGAAGGAACTAAATGTGATCAAAAGAAAAAGAATTTGCTTTGTAAAAGTAAAAAGAAAGAAAATGAAAAGAGAGAAAAGCAAAGCAGAAAAAGAAAAAAGAAAAGCTTAAAAATGAAAAACATTACATAGTTCTAGCAAGTTATGATACTTCACTATTGAATACTGATGATCACATATTTTATACATTAATAAACCCTTATTTTTAGTCATTTACACTCTTCATTACTTAATTGATTAAGCCTAGTTATGTTTTATAAGTTTGGACTCAAATTGGACTTAATTAATTTTTTTCAGCACTATTTTGGTCTTACGCTGTTTCTGTATTTCGCCTATATCTTGAATTCTAAATGTCTGATAATTATGAATTTTATCTTGTAAGAAAGATAAGAGAGAACTCTACAACTTTGATGAAGAGCTCAAAGTCTCAATCAGACATCTAGTAGAGCTAATTGGGCTTGGAAGACAGAACACGAGTTTTGTGTCTGAAACCTGAATAGTATACAGTAATCAGAGCATAACTCGGGCTGCAAGAATTATTTTGGGCTGAAATTTATACATTTGAAAGTTAAGACCCAGATCTAAAACTTTCATGTTGAACACAAAACTTGATTCGGGATCCTTGATGGTGATATTGGGTCTGAAAGTCAAAACAGAGGTGCTGAAACTGGGCCTGAATAGTCTGTAGTAATTGGGTCATATCTTGGGCTGTAGGACGAAGTTTTAGGTGATTCCAGAGCCATTGGAAAGCTTAGACAATTTCTTATAACTTTTATGAAGAGCACTTGGCTTGAAAATGATGGAATCAATGACTTAAGCAATGAATGATTTCGGAGACAAGAAATCTCAATGATTTTTCACTCTTATCCTCACCATTTGACATTTTTCACTCATTCATCCACTCATCCATCTACCCCTAATCAATCCCCTTGTCATTTTGTATCCCTAATCCTCTATAAAAGGCACCATTGACTGACTATTTGGACACTTAGTGTTAGGTTTAGTTTTTACAAATTATGGTTATGCTTGTTTCTTGTTTTACTTTGTTATAATTTTCTCTTATTCTAAAGTGAATCTATGTTTATCTTTCTCTTCTTCTCTCTTTCTCTCTTCTTATCTTTGAGTAACTAAATATTCATCTTACTTGGGTGAAAGAGTGAAGCTCTTGGTAATGAAATAAGGTTAGATTATTTTATTTCTTGTGCTTAAATGATATATTATCAATTGGACATTATATGTGTTATATTTTGTTTCCAATCAATTTAGAAACCTTCTTTGTATAATGGAGATCTTGATTTATTATAGACAATAGGATTGGCACAGTGAATACTTGAACTCATTTACAAATGTTGATAGATAATTTAAGGAATTATAATATGATTACATATAGAATTGAATTTTGAATGTTATATTTTTCGATTGGAACCTATGTTGTGTGTGGATTTCAATTGAGTTAAAAAGAGAAATAATCTTATTTTTAATTTATTACCAAGAGTGGATCTCCTAACCCAAGCAAGCCCTTAAATTCATTTGTGAACTTATTTTATTACTTTTGGTGTTGTGACAAATCCTCTTCTTATCTCAATTAATTTTTCTTCATCAATTCCCTGTGGATCGACCTCGGACTCCCGAGAAATTTACTATTTGAGATAACCTGCACTTGAGTTTGTATCCTTTAATCCCGCAGTCAAATACCCTGCTAGTTCACTTGTTCTTAAGTCTTGAAATAGCATGATTATGTTCTCAATGTTTATATGTATCTTTTCTTTCTTTTCTTACACCCATACCATAGCTTGACATTACAAGCTTTAAAGACCCTTTTGATCCTCAGTTGTGTGTGGTTTACATTAGTGGAGAGAGATTTTAGGATCAATTTGTAGATTTTATGATTCATATTCATGTATGTTTATAAACCTATCCGGATGTGTATGATTTAAATAGGAGAAGTTTATCTTGCATGTTCGTGGATAATGTGGATTGCATGGAAAGAAGCTGGATTGTTAACATGTGCAGGATTATGTATATGTGAAGTTGGTTTTGGGGCATTTGCATACTTTTTATGGATTAATGTAATCAGTACATACTAGTAGTTTTGGGTTAATTGAAGAATAGAAAGATTGAAACTTGAAAGCTGCTGAATGATAATGAGTCTAAATTGTTAAATGAGTTTGCTTGGTCATACTTTGTTTTGCTCGAGGACAAGCAAAATGTTAAGTTTAAGGGAGTAATAACTCCACAAAGTGTAGTTATTTATACCCCATATCTGTGTTTCATTGATTGCTAAAGTCCTTGTATTCATGCATATTTGGAAGGTTTTATGCTTATATTTGTCATATCTAATTCTGATACCTTTCCTGTATGTTATGGAGCAAACTGTGCGTATTATGCTATTGATTAAGTGGGTTTTATATTGGTTATTAATTTGGTGATTTCTCTAATGCGGGAAGAGCTGCAAAGCTGATTAGAAAGCCCAAGAGGAATCCAAATGAGCAAAAACAGTAGAAAAATATTGTTGGCTACAGAATTATGCAGCAAGACTTGTAACGCCGCGGCGTTGAGGAGCGTACGCCGCGGCGTGATAATCCCTACATCCAAAGTCAGGGGCTACGAAGAATTGAACGCCACGGCGCAAGGAAATCAATGCCGCGGCGTCCCTGACCTAATTTGTCACGCGCTGCGGCGTAGGCATGTTAATGCTGTTGAGTGACTCTGTTTTGCTGAGTCTATAAAGAGATTTTTAACAGATTTTGTTAAGAGAGCTTGGTAGAGTTAGAGAGCTCTGTAGGTTTTAGAGAGGTTGCGACTTTGTTCTTCATTTCTGGGCTGATTAGAGGCCTAGGGAGGCTAGGTTGGAGGTTCTCTTTCTTAAGGAAGAGGATTCAAGCTTCAAGGATCTCATCAATGACATCCTTCCTCTTCCCCCTGAGTTTTCTTCTCTTCCCTATCTTTTGAGCACTATTTTGCTCTGTAAATTCGTGTTCAATGGATTAGTAGCTGTATTTAGGAAATACTTTGGATCTTTATATGATTATTGATGTTTATGTTATCTTTTGAGTTTCTATTGATGTTTAGCTTTGTTCTTCCATGCCTATGCTTAATGCTTGCTTCTGTTTGATCAACAATTGCATGATCTTAATTGATGCAAATGAACTAGACATAGGGATTTGTGGAGATGGACATGGTATGGTTGATGCATGTTCGACGAGTTCAATTGGCTTGGATGAGTTGATTCGCTAACTGGATAGAAATATACCTTTTAGCCATGTATTAGCGTGTGTTTGAGAATAGATCATTCATTAGTGGAGTTTATACTAGTCCTCATGCAACCATAAGAACCATAGTGGATTAGGTAAATGACACCAGGGTTGATCGACCTAGACATAGGCTTTTGACTAAATCAGATTCTCAAGCTAAACTAACTAGCCATTGATGTTGCTTATAAGGATTGTATATCATTAGTATGAAGTAGAAGGTGAAGAAAGATTCTCTAGATCTCTAAACCCTTATCTTTATTGCTTTTGTAGTTTAGATTTAGATTATTTATGCTTTCTTTATTTTATATGTCTTTGGATAGAATTTAGCTAAGCTATTGGTTGTTACTTAGTAATGGAAACCATATCCTCGTGAGAACGAACTTTTACTTCATATCTGTATTACTTGAACGACTCGTGCACTTGCGGTACACAAATGGTCTAACAAGGCCTTGCCAAGTGAAGCTTTAACATATTTGAGAATTTGCAAAGTAGCATTGTAGTGTGAAGTCATAGGCTTGGATAAAAATTGATTGAGATGATGCACTGCATAGGTAATGTTTGGCCGGATTGTGGTCAGATATAGAAGTCTGTCAATGAATCTTCTATAAGTAGAGATATCTTTATAAGGCTGCCCATCATCCTTCTGTAGTTTAACATCAGAAAGCATAAGAGTTGAAACAGGTTTGCAAGCCAATAAACCTGCATCTTGTATGAGCTCAAGTGCATATTTTCTTTGATATAATGTGATGCCAGTGTTGTTTTGGGATATTTCGAGACCCAAAAAATACTTGAGTACCCCCTGATTTTTAATTTTGAAGGACGAATCTAACTGACATTTAACTAACTTGATCTCATCCATATCATTTCCAGTCAAAATGATATCATCTACATAAACCAATAGAGCAGTAAATGAAGTGTCATTTCTTTTGATGAATACAGAATAATCTACCTTGCTATGAGTGTAACCAGAATTGATTAAAAAATTGGACAATTTAGAAAACCACTGCCTACTGGCTTGTCGTAAACCATACAATGATTTCTACAATTTGGATACTTGGTTGGCTTTGGAAGAATAAAAACCAGGAGGTGGAGTCATATATACATCTTCATCCAAATTTCCATGCAAAAAAGCATTATTTACATCTAGTTGACGTAAGTGCCATTGTTGAGTAAATGCAAGAGCTAGTAACAATCTCACTGTAGTCATTTTGGCTACTAGGGAAAAAATTTCATGAAAGCCCAACCCTTCAGTTTGTGACTAGCCTTTAACTATTAATCTTGCCTTGTGTCTCTCAATAGTGTCATCAAATTTGTATTTTAGCCTGTAATCCCATTTACAGCCAATTGGCTACTTACCAAGAGGTAAATTAACTAGTATCTAGGTTTGATTCTACTCTAAAGCTTGAATTTTAGAAGCCATGGCTTGTCTCCAACAATCATGTCTAACAACTTGTAGATAGGTTTTAGGTTCAGGTGTAGTGGTGATATTTAAAGTAAATATTTTATGGTGAGGTGACAATCTATCATAAGAAAGATAACTAGACAATGGATACAAATTGCTTGAAGAAATTGGGGTTTGTGTTGAAGTATTAAGACTGCAATGATAATTCTGTAAATAACTAGGTGGCTTTCTAGGTCTAGATGAGTGTCTAGGAAATGGATTATGAGCATGTTGTAGTGGTTGATCAGGTGGAATTAGTGGTTGATTAGGAGGAACTACTGGTGAAGCAACAAAAATATCATAATTAGAAAAGGAATGTTCTATAAATGATTGATTATGATTGGCAAACTCAATAAAAGAAGAGGAAACTTGATATGGAAAAACATTTTTATGAAAAACAATATTTCTGGAGACAAACACATAGTTGGAACTAATATCAAAAAGTAAATTACCTTTTATACTAGCCCAAAATCCCAAGAAAAAACACTTTATTACTCTAGAATCAAACTTATTTCTATGAGCAACAAGTATGGCTACAAAACACAAACAACCAAAAATTTTGAGATCAGCAAAAATAGGAGGTTTGTCATACAAAACAGTGTGAGGACATTGGTTTTGAATGGAACTATAAGGAAGTCTGTTTATCATAAACACTGCATGAGCAATAGCAAAAATCCAAAAAGATTTTGGAAGGCTTGACTAAAACATGATAGCTCTAGCCACAGTTAAAATATGTTGATGTTTTCGTTCAACAACTCCATTCTGCTATGGTGACTTAACACATGATCTATGATGAATAATGCCCTTGTCTTTATAAAACTGTGACAAACAAAGAAATTCAAGTCCATTATCCAATTTGATGACTTTTACTCTGGTAGAAAATTGAGTTTCAACAAGAAAAATGAAATGCTTGATATGAAATGCAATTTCAGACTTTTGTTTCATAAAAAATAACTAGGTATGCCTTGAATAATCATCTACAATAGTTAAAAAATATTTGTAACCTTTGAATGAAGGAAGAAAACAAGGACCTTAGATATCCATATGTAACAAATAAAAAATGCAACTAGATTTTGTATTACTGTCAGAATAAGGCAATCTTTTGAATTTTGCCATAGGACAAATGTCACATACAATAGAAGAATTACAAGTAATGAAGGGAAAAAAATTTATGAAGTACATCTAATTTGGCACTAGATGGATGACCAAGACTATAATGCCAAATATCATTGACACAACTAAGTACAGGATTGACTATGTCATTCTTTACAGAATTCATCATATGAGAGGCTTACAGTACATATAGGTTATTAATGACTTCAGTTGATCTAATTTTCTTCAAGGAAATGTGATCTTGTATTGAACAAGATGAATGATTAAAAAGTAAATCACAATGGAAGGATGAGGTCAATTTTGAGATTGAAATGAGATTAAAAGTAAACTGAGGCAAAAACAAAACATCAGTAAGATAAAATTGATTGGAAAACATGGCAATACTAGAAATCTGAGCAAGAACAACCATCTGGTAATCTAATTGAAATGAGCTTTATTTGTTTATAAGATGAATATAGATCCAGTGAACAATATATGTGATTTGTTGCTCATGTGTCTAATATCCAACTTATAAGTTTGGAATGACAATTGAAAGCTAAATGAGAGCTAACTAAAGTTGGTTTGACATTAAGATTAGAACTAAGTTCTGGATGTGTAGTAATGTGGTTGGCTATATGTTGTTGATGTGATTGTTGAATGAGGTCCATGAGAGTTTGAAGCTGAGCAAGTGTAAAACCAAAATTGTTTGAACTGAAGAATTTCCTTGTGAACCAAAATTGTTTGCAGAACTAGTTTCTTTAAGATTCACAGAACTGATGTTATTAGCCACTTTACGGCTTCTCCTATATCCTAGTGGAAAATTATGTTTTTGGTAGCATACTTCTATAGTATGACTAGTTTTGTGACAATGGGTACAAAACTTAGAAAAAGCACCACCTCTACCCATAGATGGTTTGCCTTTGGCAAATTTATTTAAACCAGAGTTATTAACATTACTCATGGTTGCAAGAACTTTAGAATCTTCATGCAATTGAGAATCTTCATGCAATTGACTATTATATTGTCTTTCTTGTTAAATAATAAGAGAGAACACCTTGCTGATTTCAAATAAAAGTTCCATCACTAAGATTTGAGATTTAACATATGAATAAGAATCATTCAAACCCTTCAGAAAACACATTACTTGATCTTGTTGTCTATAGGAACGAACAATTTGGATTGAATCATAGGTGCAAGGGTGTTGACATCTGCAATTTGGAATTGGTCTGAAATTTTCCAACTTTTCCCACAAAGACTTTAATCGGGTGTAATACTAAGTAATTGTGAGATCACCTTGATTGATTGCATACAACTCCTCTTGCAAGTTTGTTATCCTCATCTTATCACCTTGTGAAAATCGAATCTTGAGATCAGACTAGATCTCAATTGCAGTGTTCATCTACATAATACTGTGCACAATATCTTGGGACAAAGATCGAGTGAGCCAAGAAATCATTATTGTGTTACATCTTTCCCAGAGCAAAAACAATGCATCAGCTGCATCAGGAATTAGAAATGATCCATCTACAAAATGCAATTTGTTTTTTGCTTGAAGAACTATTTTCATCTGACGTGACCAAGAATTAGAGTCATCAAAATAGGTCAAGCCTGATAAGTCGACCTAAATAGTCCGAAAAAATAGACAGGTTGACCTAGCAAAAATGAACAAAAAATTAGAAATGACCCGAATGGGCTAGGTCCGAATAGGTCGGCTCGGCCCACATTAATAATACTTCATTAAGCTGAGACAGGCTGGGCTAAGATAGCAAAATATCAACCCGAAACTAACATGGTCCAATTTGGCCGGACTCGGAAATAGCCCTGCTCGAGCTGGGCCGGCTCGTTTTAACAACCCTACCAAGAATGATAGTTGGTACCCAAAAAAGGAGTGGAAACTAACATGCTCACAAGATTCTCATTTGGATGCAGAAAGTAAGGACTAACAGGATCTAACAGAGGATTAACTGAGTTCTCTATGATTATGAGAGAAAAGAATCACATCGTAGCAGAAATAGAAGTAATGATAAAACTGATACCATAACAGAAGTAGAAGAATCGAAAGATCAAAATTGAAGATAGCAAAGAATCAAAATCAAAGATAACAAGAAATTGAAGAAAAACTTGATGAAAACAAAACCAAAGCTAGATGAAAACTGAAACAATAACTTGATGGAAGAAGCAAAAGCTTGGTACGAAAAAAAAAGAGAAAAAATTAAAAATTATAACTAATTTGAACTTTTAGTACAATCTGAACATCTTTATATAAAGGAGATTTTAACTTACTTAACTATGTTAACTAACTAAGTATGTGTGTTAACTAACTATAATTGTCTGACTAGCTAATTGACATTTAACTAACTACTAAATAAACTAACTCAACACTTTCTATTACTAAAAATTACTTTGCATCTTTCATCTCTCACTATTTTACGTCACTTATCTCTCATTCTTAAGTCTTAACATTCTTTATTAGAAAAAATCTACAAATAATTTATGATTTATATCTAAATAACTTTACATAAATAAACAAGAAATAAAAAATGCAGAATCACTATCAATCATCTAGTTATATATATATATATATACATGTATATATATACATACATATACATGTATATATATACATACATATACATGTATATAGTGAGAGGAGTTTTTATTATGAGAAAGTGAGAGGAGTAAATTTTGACCATACAACTATACATAGATGGTCGAGATTAAAAGTTACTTAAAGGTCATGTGACCATTTAAAAAAGTCACATGCATTTATATTCTAATCTTGATCATTCATGTAAGGTCTAATTGTCAATATTTATTCCTCTCATTTCTTACAATAAAGACTGTTCTTATCAGAGTAAGATCATATATATATATATATATATATATATATATATATATATATATATATATATATTGTTGAAAAAAATATTCAACATGTGTGGGCTCACATATGTATCTAATAATATTGTATGACTATCTTAAAAGTATAGTCCAAAATTAATTGTGATCTAACAAGGTTAAAGTTGGACTCAGGCGTATTAAATTGTCATGGAATTTTTATGTGTGGATATCATTAGGTGATTTCTAATTTGATGAGGGGCCAAATTAGAAATAAAAGAAATATTATAATAACTGATAATTGTCAGTTATTATAAAAGGGGTTATGGTCCCCATTTGAATGTGTTGTTTGGTTTCTCCATGTATCCTTTCTACAGAGAAAAATACACCAAAAATACATATCAAGTGGAAGATCTTCAAACCCGACATCTCTTTGAAGAATTGCTATGGATCAAGGTACGCTTCCGCTCTTGTGTTCTTCTTACATCTTTCTCTTTGAATCTAAATGGAGAATGGTTAAATTTTTTGGACTTGATCTATATTGAGTTTTGATATTTCTCTGTATGAATGGATCAAGAATTCAAACCAACAAGTGGTATCAGAGACATCTCTTTTTTTTTTAGATTTTTTGAGAAATTTCAGATTTTGAACTTTTGGGGAAAAGTTTACTATATTAGGGTTTTAAAGTTTTCTGATTTTATTCATATGAAAGTTACGATTTTGGTGGTTTCACGCTAATTGGTTTACGGTTTGAAAGAAATTTTCTTTACGATGAATCAATTACGATTTACAATTATATCTAAAGTTAAGATATATGAAAATTTCTTTCGGTTTCACGCCATTTCATAATTGTCTGAATATGAAATATATATGGATCAAGAATTGATTGGATCATTACTTACTTTTGTCTGGATATGATATATTGATACTGTTCATCTTTTGATATATATTGGCATATATTGTTCGGATATGAATATATATATATATATATATATATATATATATATATATATATATATATTGATCAAGTACATGAATGGTTCAAGTACGTGAAATACTAGCATTGTTGTTCTTTTGGTATAATATATATATATTGATGAAGTACGTGAATGGTTCAAGTACGTGAAATACTAGTATTGTTGTTCTTTTGGTATAATATATATATATATATATATATATATATATATATATATATATATATTGAAACAATTTATAAAGCACATTCTGGAACAGCACTTTAGACCATGTGATTTAAATATATATTTTGAAACGTTTGGGTTTAAATAATAGATGTTTCTTGAAGTAACTTCTGGACCATGTGATTTATATATATATTGAAAGATATTTAATTTTGACATCTTCTGGTATATGATGTATATTGATTGGATCAAGATGTGGGCGTTGAGCCCATGAACAAAGGCACTGATTTTTTAAACTTTTAAATGATATTTTGGTGCATCTAATGACTTGTTAAGTTTGTCTAACATTTAAAAGAACTAATTGAAACAAGATGTCGCCAAAATGAACTCTCTTGTGTAGATTAGCTTATTGAGAATATTGAGATGTTTCTGTGTATGTGAATTCATGCGGGTATTAGTTGGCCTAAAGGAAAGCTAATATTTGGCCGAATTGCATATACATTTGTGGTGATAAATATGTGAAAATTGTAAAGTTTCCATGTGAATAATAAGTTGATCCAAAGATAAACTCATTGTTTGACCGGAGTTATTTTCAATATTTGATCATTACACCAAGAGTACCACTTACAATTAATATTACTGTCCAAAGACTTGATATTAATGTTGTGCTAGGTATCTTGAGATGCATCCAATTGTTTAAATTTGAAAATCATATATTAAGTTTATGATGTGAACATGTTTATTTATTTCGATTAAATTCTCTGTACAGTTATTGCATCTGCTACTACTATATCTGCAAACACAAATAATATTCCCATGCTTAATGGGACCAACATCAAGGATTGGAAATAGAATGTGTTAATCATTCTTGGCTGCATGGATCTAGATCTTGCGTTAAGGACGGAGCAGCTCACTCCTCTTACAGATGAAAGTTCTTCTGAAGCCAGAAGGTACTTTGAGAAGTGGGACCGCTCTAACCGCATGAGTCTAATGATCATAAAGCGCGGCATTCCCGAAGCCTTTCGAGGCACAACATCTGAAGAGGTAACTCTGGCTAAAGATTTCCTTGATGAGATTGAAAAACGCTTTGCCAAAAATGATAAGGCGGAAACAAGCACGCTTTTAGCTAGCTTGACTTCCATGAGGTATCAAGGCAAGGGAAATATAAGGGAGTACATCATGCAAATGTCTCATATTGCTTCTAAACTTAAGGCACTAAAACTCGATTTGTCTGAGGACTTACTCGTGCATTTAGTATTGAATTCTCTTCCTGCACAATTTGGTCAATTTAAGGTCAGTTATAAGTGCCAAAAGGAGAAATGGACTCTCAATGAGCTCATTTCATATGGTGTGCAAGAAGAAGAAAGGATGAAACATGAGAAATTTGATAGTGCTCATTTGGCTACTACCTCAAAAGATAAGGGCAAGAAAAGAAAGAAAGATGAAAGCTGCTAAGGGTCCAACACAAAAGAAACCTAAAGAAAGCACTAAAGGATGTTTCTTTTGTGGAAAGCCTGGACACATGAAGAAAGAATGTCCGAGGTATCATGCTTGGCGTGCCAAGAAAGGTACGTTCTTTACTTTGGTCTGTTATGAGGTAAATTTAGCTTCTGTACCAAGAAACACTTGGTGGTTGGATTCCGGTGCTACTACTCACATCAGTGTTTCTATGCAGGGTTGCCTGAGCTAGAAGGCCAAGTGATGTTGAAAAATGCATCTTTGTGGGCGATGGAAAATCGGTAGAAGTCGAGGCGATAGCGCATTTTAGGTTGTTATTAGGAACTGGTTATTATTTGGATTTGAAAGACACTTTTGTTGTACCGTCTTTTAGACGGAATTTGGTTTCTGTTTCTTTATTGGACAAATCTGGTTATTATTGTTCTTTTGGAAACAATCAATTTAGTCTTTCTTTAAATTCAAATATTATTGGTACTGGTTCATTGAGTATTTATGATAACCTATATTTGCTTGAAACTATTGCATCATATAATGAAACCTTGCATGTGGAATCACATGGTACTAAAAGAAAGCTAAATAATGACAAATCGGCAAAATTATGGCACAAGCGTTTGGGTCATATATCCAAATCAAGAATAGAAAGACTTGTGTCAGAAGGTATTTTAGATTCACTTGACTTCTCAGATTTAGATGTCTGTGTTGAGTGTATCAAAGGAAAACAGACCAAACAAAAGAGATTATATGCCAATAGGTCTTCAGACGTCTTAGAATTGATACATACAGATATTTGCGGACCATTCCCGACGGCTTCATGGAATGGTCAACGATACTTTATATCATTCATAGACGACTACTCACGCTATGGGTACCTATATCTCATTCATGAGAAATCAGAGTCGTTGGACATGTTCAAAGCTTTCAAGGCTGAAGTTGAAAACCAACTTGGCAAGAAAATTAAGTGTATCAGGTCTGACCATGGTGGTGAATATTATGACAGATATGACGGTTCAGGAGAACAACGTCCAGGACCATTTGCCAACTTACTGGAGGAATGTGGAATCGTCCCACAGTATACCATGCCGGGTTCACCTAGCATGAATGGTATAGCTGAGAGACGAAACAGAACTCTTAAGGATATGGTAAGGAGTATGATCAGTCAATCCACCTTACCAGAATCACTTTGGGGAGAAGCAATAAAGACAGCAACTTATATCTTGAATAGAGTACCAACTAAAGTGGTTGTCAAAACACCTTATGAGCTTTGGACAGGCCAAAAGCCTAGTCTAAAGCACCTTCACATTTGGGGATGTCCATCTGAGGCTCGGCCTTATAGGCCAAATGAAAAGAAATTGGACTCCAAAACAGTGAGCAGCTACTTTATAGGTTACTCTGAGCGATCTAGGGGCTATAAGTTTTATGATCCCACAATCAAGTCAATTTTTGAAACGGGAAATGCGACATTTTTTGAGGAAGTTGAGTTTGGGGGGAGAAATAAGGTTAGAGACATTGTCTTTGAGGAGGAACCGATTCTGATTCCTACTACTACTACTTTTGACAGTGTACAAGTTTTAATACCTATACCTGTCATTGATCAAGAATCAGTTTTGGAGCCTCAACAAGATAATGTTGAGCAACTCCCTAATCAAGTTAGGATAATTATTCCTGAAGAACAAACTCAACAACCTCAAGAACCCATGCCATTAAGGAGATCCACAAGAGAGAGGAGAAATGCTATTCCAGATGATTATATAATATTCCTCCAAGAACATGAGGACGTTGATAGCTTAGTGGAGGATGATCCAATCAACATCCATTAAGCTATGCAGGATTCTAACTCTGAAAAGTGGATAGATGCCATGAATGAGGAGTATAAGTCTATGCAAGACAATCAAGTTTGGGATCTTGTCCCATTACCTGAAGGAAAGAAGCCCATTGGATGCAAATGGATATTTAAAACCAAAAGGGATTCTAAAGGTAATGTGGAAAGATATAAGGCTCGTCTTGTAGCTAAAGGCTTTACTCAAAAGGAAGGCATTGATTTTAAAGATACTTTCTCTCCGGTTTCTTCGAAAGACTCTTTTAGAACTATAATGGCTCTTGTTGCACATTTTGATCTTGAATTACATCAGATGGATGTTAAGACAACGTTTCTTAATGGAGACATTGATGAAACAATATATATGGTGCAACCAGAAAAATTTGTATTTGGAGACTCAAAGAACATGGTTTGCAAATTAAAGAAATCCATCTATGGACTCAAGCAAGCTTCTCGTCAATGGTACTACAAGTTTCATCAGGTAGTTGTCTCATTTGGTTTTGAGACAAATGCTGTTGAGGATTGTGTGTATCACAAGTTCAGTGGGAGTAAGTTTATATTCTTGATTTTGTATGTTGATGACATACTACTTGCCACTAATGATAAGAACATGTTGCACGAAACTAAGAAATTTCTATCAAAGAGTTTTGATATGAAAGACCTTGGTGAAGCATCTTTTGTATTAGGAATCCAGATACGTCGTGATCGCTCTCGGGGTATTCTTGGATTGTCACAAAAGAGCTACATAGAAAAGGTTCTCAAGCGATATGGCATGCAAGAATGTAGACCAATAGACACCCCTGTCACTAAGGGAGACAAGTTCAGTCTTAATCAGTGCCCAAAGAATGACCTTGAAGTTAAAGAAATGCAGAAGATTCCCTATGCTTCGCTTGTTGGGAGTCTAATGTATGCTCAGGTTTGCACACGTCCAGACATAGCATTCATAGTTGGAATGCTAGGCGGATATTTAAGTAACCCGGGATGGATCATGGAAAGCAAAAAAAGGGTTTTGAGGTATTTACAGAGAACTAAGGACTACATGCTCACATACAAGAGGTCAGATCATTTAGAGATCATTGGGTACTCAGATTCTGACTATGCTGGATGTCACGACAGTAGGAGATCCACATCAGGCTACATTTTTTTGTTGGCTGAAGGAGCTATTTCTTGGAAAAGTGTCAAACAAACACTCATAACTTCCTCCACTATGGCAGCAGAATTTGTAGCATGCTTTGAGGCATCCAACCATGGATTATGGCTGCGAAACTTTGTCACTGGGTTGCGTATTGTGAGTGGTATTGAAAGACCACTAAAGTTGTATTGTGACAATAACTCAACAGTTCAATATTCCAACAACAACAGGAGCTCATCTCGTTCAAAGTTTATTGACATAAAGTTCCTGGTTGTGAAGGAAAGGATACAGAGTGGACAGATTTCTATAGAGCACATTGGGACAAATTCTATGATTGCGGATCCGCTTACTAAGGGATTGACACCCAAAGTTTTTCATGAGCATACTACTCATATGGGTGTTTTATCATATGAGGATACTATGGTTTAGTGGGAGTTTGTAATTGTCTATGTTTTGTTGCTCTATTTTGTACTTTAGACATGTTTTGTGTATTTGGATATTTTTTACAGAAATATAGCATTCAGTTTATTCGCACTCTGTTTTATTAAGTTAAGCTTTGATCTCAATAAAGTTTAAAGTAGGACCAGTTGGAAATAGACATATTTAGATCACGTTACATGTAATTTCCATGCTACGCATCCATGATTGATCTATGTCATTTGGTTGTATTGGTATATGTGACTACTGATGGATTTAGTTACACTAAATGTAACGAAAGTTCCTTTAATCCTATATCAATGTAGTCAATGGGCGAGATTGTTAGGAATACCCCATTATGTGATAGCAATATTTAAGCGCATAAGGTGTATACATTTATAAGGTAGCATATGTAGCCCAAGTGGGAGATTGTTGAAAAAAATATTCAACATGTGTGAGCTCACATATGTATCTAATAATATTGTATGGCTATCTTAAAAGTATAGTCCAAAATTAATTGTGATCTAACAAAGTTAAAGTTGGACTCAGGGGTATTAAATTGTCATGGAATTTTTATGTGTGGATATCATTAGGTGATTTCTAATTTGATGAGGGGCCAAATTAGAAATAAAAGAAATATTATAATAACTGATAATTGTCAGTTATTATAAAAGGGGGTTATGGTCCCCATTTGAATGTGTTGTTTGGTTTTCTCCATGTATCCTTTCTACAGAGAAAAATACACCAAAAATACATATCAAGTGGAAGATCTTCAAATCGACATCTTTTTGAAGAATTGCTATGGATCAAGTGACGCATTTCTTGTGTTCTTCTTTACATCTTTCTCTTTGAATCTAAATGGAGAATGATTAAATTTTTTGGACTTGATCTATATTGAGTTTTGATATTTCTCTGTATGAATATTTCAAGAATTCAAACCAACATATATATATATATATATATATTGAAATGATTATCTATTTGATACTTTATATAATATTTTTAATCAGATTTTTAATTAAAATAATTATACTCTGCTCATACTTATTATTTAATGTATATCTCCGATCTCATTTAGTATTATTATTATGGCCACTTATTGATGTCATGTTTTGGCTTACAACAACAACCTCAATATTAACAAACAAATGCGAAGGAGCTCAACAGGCTCTACAATAGAGGATTTAAGAGATTTTTCCTCTGGTGGCAGGGCCCTTGAAGAAAAAAGAATTTAAGATCCTTTTGCATGCACAAGAATCCCTTTGTGCAAGTCTTGTGGGATGAAGACGATCCAGTATTTAAGGGGATTTGGATTTTTAAACAAAGAAGATAAAGCCCATTATTTTATACATCGCGGGCATATAAAGCCAATTTGCGAGTTAATGGACCTGTGTCATTAAAAAAATATTAAGGTGACATTATCGAATCATCCTTGTGGTACTGAATGCTTCTTGAGTTACATTACACCCTTAATTTAAAATAGGATAAAGCCAATATTTTCTTATAGGAATGAGTAATGAGAAATCTTTCTCAGAAAAAGGAAATGCTAAAAACCTATCCCATTTGTTTTATTCATACTCTGTTTATATAGCGGCATCACATGCCGACTTTATGTTACGAAATATTAGTTTTAATAATAGTCAGTCCTATTGCTCTAGTTGCTTCAGCGGTTTCTTAGCCTAGCCTCACCTCACCAAAGAAAAATTAAGGTATTCATATTAATATTTTTAAGGGTTGAAATTTGATCCAAAATTATTAAATAGTATTTTAAATAAGTTCTCCCTCCCCAAGAACAATAAGAATAAGACAGCTTTTCCAGCTTCCTTGGCCATACCAAATACAGTTGTCCAATCAAAATATGATCTGCAAACACATGCAAGCACCTTTCAAAGCCTAATTAATTACTCTAATTTGGGCTGCACTTTGTGAATTGCTAGCAAATAATCTTGACACTGAGTTATCAACGTGTCCAATTTGGAGTTTATAAAACGTTGAATGTATAAAAATATAATATTTAAATATTTAAAATATGACATTCAAACGATACCATACTTATAATTGCATACGCATTATGTTATATTCATTACAGTTTTACAAATTATATATAATAATATTTAATGACACTTACTTAAGACAGCGTGTCCCACAAAAGATACTGTGTTGGGGTATAAAAAATATTTTCCATTGTTTTATGCACAGTAGTCAAAAAAATTGACTGGAAATATCAGAATTGTTTTTTGCCGAGTAGTCAAAAAAATTGACTGGAAATATCAGACTGACGTCACCTAGTTGCTTGAACAAATTGACTTTGCTTTATAGAGAAATATAGTAGTCGGTAGTTCTGTTATTAGGCCTTCGCTGACTCTGTTCATTTGTTAGAACTTAGAACACACACATACAGAGAGCGAGAGAGAGAGATATGGGCACGGTGCTTCCAACCTCAAAAGCAGTACATGAAGCAGAGAATCCTAATGCTTCGCAACAACTTCACCACCAAAAGGATGTTGACGCAGGCGCTCTCTTTGTCCTCAAATCAAAAGGTATTAATCATTTATAGTTTTATACCATTCTTTAAGTCTTTTTCCTCTGTTTAATTATTCAGAATAAGTTGCAGGGTTCAGTAGTGTTTGCTTCCTATAACCTTAGCATTCCAAGAACAAGATATGGGCTTAAAAGCCATCTTTATAAGCTTATTTGGACATGTTGATTTGTACCTGTAAACAAACCCCTTCCCCTACCACCACAATAATACTATAATAGAAAAGGATATGAAGTTATGAACATGCCTAAACCATTTTTATGTTGAAAACTATTTCAAGAATCAAGAGTGTTAAGTAACTTACTAACTTCATTAAGTGGCTTTTTGTGATTGCATCATAAATCATTCCAGGTCAAATATCCTCTTGTTGTTCTCACTTCTCACTTACATGAACAGAAAAGTGACACAATTTTGTCTCACTTACCTTGCTTGCATGTTTTAGTAATTGGGGCACATGAGGAGGAAGCAGCTTTTCACTTTTCAAGATAAAAACAAAAGGCTATCATGTTCAGGATTGAAAAAAGGGCTATTTACATGTGATTCATCTATGATTTGTAGGTTCATGGAAGCACTGTAGTTACCACTTGACAACTTCAATTGTGGCTCCACCACTCCTAAGTCTTCCTTATGCTTTCACTTTCCTAGGATGGACGGCTGGAATCTTGTGCTTGGTCATTGGAGCTCTGGTCACTTTCTATTCCTACAATTTGATATCTCTGGTTCTTGAGCACCATGCTCATTTGGGTAATCGCCAGCTCCGATTTAGAGACATGGCTCGCGACATTTTAGGTACCACACTTCTTGAATGTGTTATTGAACTGCTAGTTAAGGAAATCTTCATTTATGTAACCCCAAAAAAAAATTGAAAAAAAGGAAATGTTCATTTTGGTTTTGTATGACATTAAAATGCTTCCTCCAACATAATATTATTATTCTTTAATAGATAGAATGTGTGTTCTCCCACATGAAAAATGAATAATTTTATCATTCTATGCAAAGTAATGTTTGGTGGATGGTTTTTAAATAAATAGAAAAACATATATAATTAATACGTAGAATTATTCAATTTTATATAAATGTATAAAAAAACTATTGGTATAATTCAGATTGAGAAATAAATTTTAATTACGTAAAAAGAAGTATAATTTTCTGAGATGTATTACTTGAATATCTTACATTACTCTTCTAATTAAAAGTGGATAAACAAAAAAATTGAAACCTTGTTATATATATATACACTTGAATTTTATTAACTTATAGGCACATGTTAAAAAATTAAAATAGCATTTATTACTTTTACTTGTGTAAGATATAATTGCTAAAATTTATATTTTTTTTCATTTACCTAAAATAAATTGACAGGTCTCACATGATAAGAGATAAAGTGAGAGACTTAAATATGGAAGCAAAAGCCAAAAACTAATAATCAAATCATTTTTTGAGGAGAAATATTCTAAATACTCATTTGTTGTATCATTGTTGAGTGTTGACCATTAGCTATACTACATAGTACATATATTGAAGCCCCTCCGTTTGTAGTTTGTACCACATATATTAAAGGAATACACAGATTTGGTCTCCCCTTATTAAATCCTTCTTTCCTAACAAGTTGTACTAATAATGTCCTGTGATGTTTAATAAGCAAAGCTCATGAATTTTGTACGTTTGAAAGAAGTAAATGAATATTGACATGTGTATACCCAACACTAGTGGAGTCATTTGGTGTTGGGCACCACAAGCTCGAGTCACTACTAACCACAGGAAAGACAGCATTTGATGTAGAATTTTTATGTGTGAATAACATTACTTTTCTGATAAACCCATATGGGTTTATGTAAACATCATGGTCCCTCCTCACCCCACTAGCTGATCGATCTGGAAACTTTTTCTAATATACCTGAGTAAGTTCTAGATCCATTTTATGTTTGCCAAGTAATTGTCTCGAGAAATTTTTAGGTGGGCATAATTTATCATGTTATCATTTAGTTATTTAAATTATTATTTAATATGTATAAAAATATTATTAATGATTAATGTAATTTTATGATGATTTTCATTATTTTACACATGTTAAATAAGAATTTGAGTGTTTATGAAAAACCGTGCCTGTTTAAAAATTACTCTTGTTCCAAAGCTAATGTATCAGTATTATTAACCTTGTCAGGTCCTCAATGGGGTCGGTTTTTTGTGGGGCCAATTCAATTTGCGGTTTGCTACGGTGCTGTAGTGGCTTGTACTCTTCTGGGAGGACAATGCATGAAGGTTATCACTTATCACACACATAGAACTTGATTGTGTTCTGACTCTTGAGCTTTTTCTAATGGAATCAACTGCAGGCAATTTACCTGCTGTCACACCCAAATGGGACTATGAAGCTTTACGAGCTGGTGGTGATATTTGGATGCTTCATGTTCTCTGACTTAAATCCTCTCTCTCCACTCATTGTGACACATTAATTTGGTGTCTTTGATTCGATGCTTAGCCTATAGTGCTTGTGCTACTGCTGGTTCCATATATATTGGTATTTCCTTTCCCTCCTTAGTAACCCAGTTAATTAGCACCTGTGCTTGCAATTGAATGAAGTTTTCTCTGGACTTTCCAATTTCTACCTAATCAGGTGACTCATCAAAAGGGCCCAAAAAGGATTATTCTTTAAAAGGTGATACAGAGAATCGCTTATTTGGAATCTTTAATGCCGTTGCCATCATTGCTACAACTTATGGAAATGGAATAGTTCCAGAAATCCAGGTTTGAAATAGCTGGATCAGTTCCCTATTGAACTTCTTAATATTCAAACCATCAAATCATTTATTTTAAGCTAAGTATACATGCTTGGATTTTCTTTGGTTACAGGCAACATTAGCACCACCCGTTAAAGGGAAAATGTTCAAGGGACTGTGTGTTTGTTATGCTGTACTTATAGTCACTTTCTTTAGTGTAGCCATCTCTGGCTATTGGGCATTTGGAAACGAAGCTGCAAGCCTCATTTTAAGCAACTTCGTGGATAATGGGAAGCCTTTGGTGCCCAAGTGGTTTATTTATATGACCAACATTTTCACAATAGCCCAACTATCAGCAGTTGGAGTGGTAAGTATTAAGTACATTATTGGCAATGACCCAAAAAAAAAAATGTAAAATAATGTCACGTGCATATACTTACACATACATCACCTCAAGTTCACATAGTTTTTATTATATGATTATATTGAGTCTCATCTCGTTTTCTAGATATCTATACTCTGACTTAGGAGAAATTACAAATTGTGTGGGCTAAACCAATCAATAAGTGATACACTGTCACTTTTAATATAAAATAATTGTATAATACAAAGATCTATATAATTAATCAAGTGCTAATTGGTTTAATTCTCACAACTGGATAGATAAGATCTACTTAAGTCTTTCTTTTGATTTAGTCACCTAAACCTAATGTGAAGTGATGTGCACCAAAAAAGTTGGTTAGGGACAAGTTACCAAGTCATCTCTTGATACTTAAATCATTTTTTTGACATGTGTACCAGGCATTATTTTATGAACAAAATTTGTTTTCAACCTTTGATTCCAATCCTTGCATCTAACTCCATTTAATCTTCTTCCATTTGTCACTTTCAACTCCATTTAATTGAATTAATGGACACATAAAAGGAGATTAAATGAAATTAGAGAAAAGGATTGAAGCCAAAGATTAGAGCCAAATTTTGTTCTTATTTTATCAAGTAACACCCCTATCCCCATTACTTAACCCCTCAATCTCTCTGACGGTCTCACCTTGAACCAGGAGCTAGTTCACCATTAAATTGCAACATTTGGTGCAGGTTTACTTGCAGCCTACAAATGAAGTGCTGGAGCAAACATTTGGAGACCCAAAAAGCCCTGAGTTCTCTCTACGCAATGTAATCCCCAGATTGATATCTCGGTCATTAGCTACAGCTATTGCAACTACTATAGCAGCAATGCTTCCCTTTTTTGGGGACATAAACTCGCTTATAGGAGCTTTTGGTTTTATACCACTTGACTTCATTTTGCCAGTGGTTTTCTTCAATCTGACATTTAAGCCATCCAAGCGAAGCCCCATTTTCTGGTTGAATGTAACTATTGCTGTTGCTTTCTCCGCATTGGGAGCTATAGCAGCAGTTGCAGCAGTCAGGCAGATAGTTCTCGATGCCAAAAATTACCGATTGTTTGCTAATGTATGATCACATTGGGCTATGTCGTGAGGCTTGGCTGTTCTATATTTTATATCCAAGTTTGTATGATCTTGCATAGTTGCATTCTAGAATTTTCTCTTCTATCTTAAACCATTATTAACGGCACTACTTTAATATGTGAAATCTGAAGTACGAAAAGCTGTAGCTAGGAAACTATAGCATGAAAATAAGAGAAATTTTTGAATGGAAACTTCTCACCTTAAGTATGCAAATGAACTTTTGATATGTGTAAAGTTATGTTAATAGATATAATGACCCACATAACTCTGCACATGTCAAAAGTTAATTTGTATGCCTAAGATGAGAAATTCTCAGCTAAGAATTTCTCAGAAAATAATGGATGAAGGGAAACAAGAAACAATAGTTGAATCACTGTTACAAGGTGAAGTGTAGTGAACACAACTAATGCCAATCATATAATCTCTAGAAGATATTAAGGAAACATACAGTGATAAGGCCACATTCATTAAGTATAAGTCACAAATGTATATGTTGTGTGAAAAAGTTCTTGTAATTTTTCTCTGAAAAGTAACTTCAGTTTTTTCATAAAAAAAAATTAGTATTTCTATGTAACTTGCAAGTGACAATCAAGTTACTTTTAAAATAGATTCATAAGAATTTATATTGAAATTAAAATATATCGTTAAAAATGTTATAAGGAGTCTATGCACATTTTTTATAAATATATATTTTAAGAAGAGCCATAAGATTGTCATTGACAATATCCCAGGTTACAAGTTTCATCTACTACTACAATAGCAGACCTGGAATATCATCTACAATCGGCTTTCCTCAACAATAGCAACCTGAAATATAGTCTCTTCTACAAGAATAGATGGCAACAAAATGCATCATATGACGCGGAGACTATAATGCTAACTGCCCTTCCTAAAAATCACTGAAAAGAAAAAAAATAGAAAGAAAAAAAAAAGAAGAAGAAAAAACCAATCACAGCTTCTGGAATTATTTCCTTCTTGTTATTAGTTACTATAGTTCTCTACTTCATATGAAGACTAATCAAGAACTTTTCACTTTTACAGTCACCCACTAGAAAATTAGACACTGGCATCATCATGTGCAGAAATTCTTTGGTCTGTATTGGGTTGCACGACCTGGCAGTCCAGGCCAACAACACCATTTATAGAGGCAGAGGGCATATTCTGATTTGATGGAATCACATTATCTGATACTTCAGTAGTTGTTGCAGGAATAACGTTCTCTGGTAGTCTATTAGTAGTTGGCATAAGTCCAGATGTTGGTGAAGGGCAACTCCTTTCGCCTTCTATAATTTTTGGAACTTTTGGGGGAAACCTTTCTAAATCTGGATTACTAGACATATTTGGAGCAGCAGAAGATCCAGCTGAGTGCCTTCTCATGATTTCCTTACTGATGTTTTGCTTGAAACTGGCTACAATAAGCTGATGGACGAAGAGAGGTTAAGAGTTAGTTTGATAATTATTTTTTGAAGAGTGCAACATAGTAATAATAAATAATATATAGCACTTTAAACAGAATGCCCCAACTCCTTGTCAACTATAATATATAAATTATATCGTTGATCTATCTCATAAATATTCGAAAAAACTTCTACTTTTAAGATGGTTGAGGATTGCCTCTAGCGTTTCTTTGTCAACTATAAATGAAGGAACTAATTATAAATAGAGTATTGTTAGATACACACACTTCACATCACTTCCCATTAATCAGATATCAAACTTATTTAACTAAGAATCTACCTATAATTAACTAAGGGGTTTGTGGCAGGAATTTTGATTAAGTAGTAAAGTGGTTACTGATAGGTAAATCATTTGTTCAATAAATTTGATATTTGATTAATGAAAATGACGTGAGGTGATGAGTGGAGACTTATTCTTATCAATATGCTTGCACAACACCAACATACTGCAAGAAACACAAGTTTTTACCAAAGTTTTACTAGTTTGACAGGATTTCTTCCCATCCAAAGACATCTTAGTTTAATATGCACTACATGTGCCAATATAGATACATTATAGTAAGCATCCTATATTAAACTTCTGAGTAATTGACTTGAATCATCTTTCCAATCGGTGCCACACGCCTAAATATGCCTTAAAACCACTCTGTGCATCAAGTTTTAATATGGTTGCGTCACTGCCACCAAAGGGAAAATTTCACTTGATAAAGTAAATGGATACTTAAAAATTTCTTACTTGAATAGGGCCAGCAGCTACCAATGAACCCTCAAGGACACCTCCGAAAACCCTTCCATCAGGTTCAGCCAGTGAAACGCTCAACAAGCCCTTTTTGCGATGTGCATCACCATCAGCAACGAAGGTATATGATCCAGATAAAGAAAGAACCTCAAAGCATCCCTGCATGTAGGAGATACAAAAGAAACCAAAAGAAAAATGAAAAACAAATACACACACACAAAATAAGGTGAAATTAAGAGGTTTTACATCATCAGATGCAAAATTTAGGTTAGGTGCCCTCAATTTGGGACCTTTATTATTGAAATTACAAGAAGAAACAAATCAAAAAGTAATGAGAAGATTAAAGGGATCAAAGTTCAAGAGCCCATTATAAGTTATAATTGCCTTTACATATCTTTTTGTTCCATGGAGTAAGTAGTGGTGGGCACATTCACTGCTTCTGGTCTATATGACTAGGAGAACTACTATACTACTTTAAGGACTTGTATTTTTTTATGTTATTTTTTTAAGTTGTCAAGTAAAAGAAAGAGATAGATACAAAAGTTATAATTTTTTTTTATATAAATTTTAGTTAAATCTTATTAATAAATTTTTTTATATTTATCTCTCTCTTCTATTTAATTATTTAAATCGAAATTCTTATTTTAATTGCGAAACTAGAAAGCAACATGAAAGAAGAATGATACACATGAAGTGTACATAATTAATTGTTTGTAACTTGGTACCTCACGTCTCATAGTATCAGTTGAAGAACCAGGTTTGCGAATGAGGACGCTTGATACGGCACCAGTGGCAGAAAGTATGCAAACAGCCCGAGGGCCTTTTTGAGAAAATGCTAATATCCTGCTGACCACATCCTGCAAATAACCAAAACCATATATAGTTCCTCTTCCTCATTGATATATAACAGATAGAATAACCGTGAAGCTTATAGATATAGATAAATAAGACATGTGAACATTGCTTAACGCGTGTGATACTACCTCCCCAGTATTCACAGTCATCACATGAGGGGTGAAGCTTCCCCCGGCTGTTTCTGCTACACATCCACCTTCAGCAAATCAAGTTTGAAACATGAGACCAATAAACAATATGACGCCGTAGTGAAAGATTAACATTATAAAGACATTTTTTAAAGGAGGAAAATGTTCCACCACAAATGAAGCTCTTAGTTTGACTGGCGGACTGTAATACATCTGCAAGTTCATCCTAAGGCACAGGTGGCAATGGAAGTGTCTAACTGTCTATCAAACTAGTGGCCATGTAATCCTTCATCCCTCCCTCCACTTTTATATGTGAATTTAAGAATTTTGATTTGTATAATGTTATTTATTATTTATTTAAAAAATTAAAGAGTAAATTTTTTTATTTTACTCTCATTTTTTATTATATTTACTAAATTTAATAAATAAATATTAATTAATTTTTACAATTTCTTAAAATCAACTACTCTAATCAATTTATAGAATACTATTTTGTTTACTCAAGTAATTAAACTTCTTTAATTTTATTAAGTGAGAGAAAGGGTAATTTAATCATAATAAATCATATTTTCTTATTATTTAGTATATTGAACAATTTTTTTAATCTATACGCATTAACCTTAATGGATGAGATAAAAATATATAGAGGGAGTATGTTATGTGTAAGAGAAATACTTGTATAGACTTTATTATATAAGTTGTGTAAACTAATTTAATTAACAATTAATACATTGTTACTTTTAATATAAAATGATTATATGATACAAAAATTTATACAATTAAACTTCTTTAATTTTATTAAGTGAGAGAAACGATAACTTAATCATAATAAATCATATTTTCTTATTATTTAGTATATTGAACAATTTTTTTGATCTGTACGCATTAACTTTAATGGACAGATAAAAATAGATGAAGGAATATATTATGTGTAAGAGAAATATTTGTGTAGACTTTGTTATATAAGTTGTGAAACTAATTTAATCAGCAATTAATACATTGTTATTTTTAATATAAAATGATTATATGATACAAAAATTTATACAATTATTCAAGTGTTAATTGATTTAGTTTACATAAGTCTAAAAATAGATTCTCTCATATGATTTTCACATGATAAAATTATGTAGAAAAAAGAGATAAATACAAAAAAAATTATTATTAAACTCAATCGAAACTTATGAAATTTTTTTATAATTTTTGTATCAATCTTTCTTTTTTACATAATGTCACTTGAAAAACCCATGAGAAAATTCATTCTCATCTACGTCTACACATGTATAAAAAACCACGTGAAAGAATTCATTCCCATCTATGTCTACACATGTATTTCTCTATATGTCAACGGGTTTGTAACTCAATTGACATGTGTCAAGTAAAAACGCAGTCAACTCCGTCGACCAGGTAGAAAATAAGGGAAAATATACTTTTATAGGAAAAGAAAGGGCAGAATTTTAACCTTTTTTCACATAAATTGAGAAAAAAAAAACAGAGAAAAAAAATGCTTCCAAAATTATAAAATATATTCACCTGTGTCATTTCAGGTAACACTATTGAGAAAAAAATTATAACAAGATGACAAAGATTTGACATTTTCATTAAATTACAGTATTATATCTTTTAAATATTTTTATCGAGTTCTCAGTAGTTTTACAAACTTTCAAAACCAGTCTAACATAATACAAAATGGAAACAGTGACATAAGCTCATATAAAAATAAATCTGTTCAAAACTAAACTTAATTTGATTTAAAACTAGTTCAATATAAATATTATTTCGCTCAAAATTGGTTTAATAAAAAATTTGAATAATTTATAAGCATCGAGAACTAAAAAAAGATACATTATCAATAGCTGGAAAATAAAAATTATAAATATTGTCAATAACTATCATTCAGTAAATCAATTTACGAAAAAAAATTTAAAATTTAGTTACTTTAATAATTTCATGAAAGTTGATAATTTCTTAATATTATTTTAAAAATTTAATTTTATATAATATAAAATGATATAATTAAATAAAAAATCGAAGAAAATATAAAAAAATTAATTTTATTTTATTGATAATAGATTTCTGTTAGTTTCATGTAACAATATGTGAGAGACAGGGAGAGAGAGAGAGAGAGAGAGAGAAAAAGAGTCAAGAAAAAGTTAGACTAAGAAAATAAAAAACTAAATTTAAGTTGAAATTTTTTAAAAATGGTTTTATCTCAATTTCTATTTAGATAAGAATCATTTTTGATAATTTATAGGCACGCATATTTGGACGGGTTTGGCTGGATAGTGTGCAGTCTTGAATCTGCAGCAAGCTAATGGGAGGAAGCCAAGCAAACCGTTAGTGCTGCGAGACTGGCCAGGACCCTCTCTTGATCTCTAACATGAAGGTCATGTTATGAGACACAAAAGAAGGAATGATAGTACAAATCACCATTATTTATGTAGGGTTAAGATAAGATCGCTTATCACAATACTCCCTACTCCAGTTAAATAGAAATAGACTATGAATTCAGTTTTAGTTTAGTTAAGTTGAAACACTCGATGTATTCATATGGTGTGACATGTAACCACAAGATCAGGCGTTAGTTGACATTATGGTTTTAAATTATAATTCACAATCACAATTATGACCATAATATTATGATTTTTGTAGTTTTTGAAATTACATCATGACTATAATTATAATCACGTTAGTTGTATTTTTTTTTTTTTTATAATTTTCTATCATTGCAGTATAACTGTAACTACAATTTAAAACTATGATTGACATGAAGAAAGAAACTAACCTAGAGAAGCTAATATCTGCAAATTTCCTGAACCACGAGGCCGTCCTCTGCTACGCTTAACAGAACTTCCAAATGGGTGAGTTGAAGGCATCGATGATGTTAATGACAACATGCTCCCATTAACATCATCGTACTTCCGAGGCCTCCCCCTCCTCTTCTTCACTCTCTGTTCCGAGCCCACTTCAGCCTCAGAGTCCAATGAAGCGCCCCCCATTACATCTACATCGTTGTTGTTGTTGTTATTGTTATTGTTGGAGTTGGCATAGGCCACTGCCTGGTCCAACACTGGAGTCTTAGGTGGCTCGGTCTGAATGGAGATTGAAGACTGAGTTACCTGATCCTCCATGAATCAAAGACACTCCCTTTAGAAAGGTTGTGTGTGTGTGTGTGTTTAGAAGATGAAGACAGACAGTAGTGTGCAAATGGCGCCAGAAGAAAGCCCGTCTTCTAGAAATTAATATAAGAAATTTGGATTTTCTCAACCCCTATACTGAAATGGTGAGTGCAACTCTTCACCTATGCATGTGTTTTTTATAGGGGAATTTTGTTGCTTTTTTTTTTTTTTAAATGCCAATGATATATATCTTTTACTAATTTTGAAATTTGAGGTAAAAAAGGATAAATTTAAATTTATCACTAATTATTTTATTTCGTTTTTTTGGGGTATCTGATTTGTTTTTCCTGTTAAGTAAATATTATATATAGAGAAAGAAGGAATCTTGTGGATTATGAAAAAAGATTGATATATCTTGGGTTTTATGTGGCAATAAGAATTTTAATTGCTAGGATTAAAAATTTAATGTTTTATATTATTTTAGGGGATTTCTTTTCCCAAATATATGATTGACCAAATAAGATTAAATTATTCAATATTAATTAGTGCTTAATATATATGGTATTTAGTTTTGTATTTTTGGGAAAACAATTTTTCTAGCTATGCTTGAATTATAGATAACTTGTACAATAATTTAAAAAAAATTAGTAGAAAATCTAAAAACTTTAAATAATTTATAATAATTAAAAAAAATTGGAAGAGAATTTAAAAATCTTAAATAGTGTATAATAGGCCATGATACAACAAATAGATAAGAACGTATAAAAACCACCAGAAAAATAGATATTTTTCTCAACAATATTTCTTTGTTGAAAACTTCTAAGAGAAGTTATATATATATTTTTATAATTGCAGGAATTATATAAATATTAAACAGGTCATAATAATTTTTAAATTGCAAACATAATAATAATAATAATAATAATAATAATAATAATAATAATAATAATAATTGTTTAAACAAGTAGATTAATTCCCAACCCAAAGAAAAAGGTTATATTAATTATCTGTTTTATCTTGAAAAGTAATGATATAATACAGAAGATGTTAAAATATCTAACTAAATAAATTATATAACTGTAATGGAGATTATTGATAAAAACGATTAATTTCTTGCCCTATAATGATAATTATTAATTATGACCGAAAAAATCAATTATGCAATGTGGAGATCTAAATAAAAGTGAAAAAGAATTTAAATTATACAGATGTTGTTTGTGAAATATCTAAATTAAAAATAAATAAATAAATAATAATTACACATGTGATATGAAGCATATGCATTGGATTTAGTGTACAAAAAGGCACTTGTATCATTTACTTAGGGTTTGAATATACTTATAAATCCCTTAATCTTAACTAATTGTGTTCAAAATCAAAACAATCAAATCAAAACGAAAAAAAAAACTAAGTTGAAAAATCAAAAAATAATTAAATAAAAAAAATGAAATAACCAAAAAAATTAATTGGATTTGATTGATTTTCAATTTCAATTTAAAAAATCAATCTAATCTAAATCGAACAAAAAATATTATATAAAAAAATAATAAAAATATTTACATAGAAAATTACCATGTCATTTGCACTTATTTATAAACATTACCATTCTATCCCAACTTTATGATATGAGTGTTTATTGTAAAAGGTGAGATGAGTGAATCTTGACTATTGAATATTACATAAATAGTCAAGATTAAAGCATAAATATGTGACTTTTTTAAATAATCACATGACATTTAAGTAATTTTTAATCTTGATCATTCATGTATGGTTATATGATCAGAATTTATTCCTCTCATCATCTCACAATAAAAATTATTCTAAATATATATATATATATATATATATATATATATATATATATATATATATATATATATATATCGACCATATTTGCATTAAATTGTGACAACAGTGTTATTCTAAACTTTTGTTCAACAAAGATGATCACTCGTCACTTCCTTTTCCTTTGTGTTTGAATCAAAATAGGTGCACTCCTGTTGTTTGAGAAGTGAGACTTTAAAAGTTCCATGAGAAAGCAAAGTTAAGTCAAATACCAAAAAAATAAAAGGTGAAGCAGAAACTAAGATTAAAGAAGCAAAATATAATTTAACTAGCAAGTAGCTATTGCAATGCACGGTTTTTTTTAATAAATTTTAATGTCTTTATTAATTATATTTTATTAAAAAATTTGATGTGCTTAGACTTATTTTTTTACTTTTTCAAAATATTCTCTATTCTCGATATGTAAGAAATTAATCTCAATAAATAATAATTTTAATTTAATATATATGTAATAGGCAATATTTTTTCAAAAAATAACAAAGAACAAAATAAATAATAACAATTCTTTATATTGGTGTGCACATTATGATCATTTATTATTTTACAGCTTAAAATTTCTTAATTTAATAAAATTGTTGCCAAGTATTTGACACTTGCTACAATCAATATTTGATGAATCTGATTCATAGAAATTTGAAATTTAGATAAGCAGATAAATAGATAATTAATTAAGTAAATTTAAAAATTAATTATGTAAATTTAATTTGTAATTGATATAAAAAAATAGAGAAGGTGAGAATAAATAGAGAGAACTAACATAATATTATAGAAAAAAAAAAGACATGTGCATAAAGAAAAAAAAAGTACCATAAAAAAAAAATCATACTCTCATAGAGGAAGAGAGTACAATAAAAAAAATATTATACTCTCAACAAAGAATACTCTTATTTATAATATTGGAATAGATTTAAACGAAGAATATAAAGTGTGTACTCCAAGCTTTTTATAACTTGTCTCTCAATTTATGTACTTCATTACTATTTATCATTTTATAACTTGTCATGTCCATGATTAAGGTTGTTACGACCCTCAAGCACCAACTCTGTGTAAGTTTAAACTATAAAGTAAATTTTACTCATGAATGACTTTATATTTGATATGATAGATATATAAAACCGTTCATGAACCTTCCCTCTTAAGCATGTAGAAGCTCATAAATTTAATCAAGAAAAAAAAAGCTCATAAATAAAAAAGCACGACACATCTGATCCAATTTCCGTTGATACTTTATGAAGCCAATCAGAATCCTTACAAAATGAAGCGAACCATGTGCACAGATAAGAGACGCAAATTTGATAGTCAAAATGCAATAGAAACTATTACTAAAATGTTAGAAAGCCTAAACGAACGAACCACTAGAAAAATGACGGAGTCTATCGTTGCATTTCATGGCAATGTGGTACACGTTACAAGTGAACATAAAATGCAATATACAGTGGACTCTCAAGTTGTCCAAGATTAGATCGCTCAATGTATGTACAATTAATTTATAAATTGTGAACTCTAATTGTAATGTATTGTTTGGAAGAGGGTAAGGAGGTGGAAGGGAGGTGAAAAGAAGGGAAAAATGAGTAAATGACCCATACTCTTGTTTGGATGATCTTTAATGAAGGAAAACGATGGAGCACCTCCTTTTATCCTTCTCCCTCAACTAAACCTGAAAAATTCTTCCCCTTCAAAATCGAGGGTAAAGAGGGGGAAAGGATTCATTTTTAATTAAAAGGTTATTGAATCAAATAAAGACTATACACTATTTTATAACTTATCCATTCCCCCTACTTATTTTAAACATCAAAACAAGGGGAAGTAAGCCCCTCTCCATTCCATCCCTTTCCACCCCTTCCCCTCTCCTTTCCCAAACATAGCATAACAATACCATAATGTAGCCCAATTTACATCAAAGATTTGCACCTAATTTGCACATCCCCCCTTCAAACAGCCTGATTCAAGCATGATGTTGATCAAGACATCCACTAAACTTGATCTCCCTACGGAAGTTGCAAGCTAAGAGACAACTCCCTGGCTCAAGTGCCACCTCAGAAGCACCTTCATATTATGAGTCACAACTTTCTTGCACTAACGAGCACTTTAAGACCAAAAGAAAACTACAGGATGCAAAATGCAAAATGGTGAAAGGTGCATGGTGCACCAAACAGCAAACAAACATACTTGCACTATCTCAGTGGTCTAAGTAAAAAGCATCTTCAATTCCTCAATCCGTGCAGTTCGAACTTCTTGATCGGTCAAGGCACCAGAAATCATTCGTTGTTTACGTGCTTGCACTGCCTCCATTCTCTCCTCAACTGTCCCCTGCAATGTGAAACATAAGAACAAGTGTCACATTCAAGTCAATAAGTTGACATCAAGGTTGAAAATTCACATCATTTGGCGATACATGCCAAACAAACATGCTAACAAGTGACACATAACAATCTCATATATTGGACTCATAAAGCAAGCACTATCCTAACTCATTAAAATATTAGCACTTCAATTAAAAAAAAATTATAGATGAAATATTTACATAAAAAAAGAATAGAAGTCCAGCTCAGCTGGTAGTTTTGCTACCAAAACTTCACAGTTCACTACCAGATTCCTTGTACCCAGTGAAGCAATTAATCAGGCCCAAATAAAAATATATAATAATATAACCACGTGAGATATGCGCATGATTTTCCAAAATTGGGATATCAAATATACCTTCACAATAAACCGTTTGATGGCCACCTTCTTTGTTTGTCCAATGCGGTGAATACGCATAACAGCTTGTTCTTCTACAGCCGGATTCCACCATGGGTCCTGTTCATATTGACAAGTTATCTATAATCCACAATTACTACAAACAATTACTTTCCAAATGTTAATTGTAATAATAACCTGTCATATACCCGTTGGCTATTCATAAAACATACCATTCTTGTGCAACTTTCCGAATCCTATATACATGCAATTATGTACTCCCATATAAGATTGATTGCTCCCTATACATTATATAGTTTAAATTTCTTAATTTAAAAAATATACTAAAATGGCTAATTAGTAATTACAGTGGAACAAAAAAATTGACTGTAAATTTATACAGAAACCAGTAAAAGTATGGGTGGGTAATAATAATTTTAATTTAAATAATGTCACCCCAATCGTGATATTTAAATCTTGAATCTTTAAATGACAATGTGATACAAATATTTTGTTCTCAGACTAATTTATCCTCAATGAAGACTTGAGACAAGGTAATGTATTTGTTCTTAAAATTTTAAACTACTCTAAAGCAACAAAAATAAACGAAAGTCAGAATTGTCTGGGCAGTGGGTAATAATGATTTTTATTTTAATAATGTTGGGAGATCATATATTATATACTCAACTCAACTGACGATCATGTGATTTTGGTCACTATTTTATTTTTTTATATACATTCAATGCTAGTAATTATAACTTTGTAGAGGACGAGCTTTTTGCAAAATCAATTGAATTAAAAGCTCTCATCATGTAGATCATACTCAAAATATTAATAGTAATCCAAATTCACTTTGACACTTTGTATTTTATGGGAATATTTTCAAATTAATGCATAATATACATTTGAAGTAAAAAAAAAAAAAAGTATTTTATTATATTAATTGATTTTAATTTTCTTAAATTTAACACTCAAGATAAACATGAGTTATTTATATTTCAATGGTGTTAAGTGCATGAAGTTTTACATCGGTGTTAATTGAACTCCAACTATACTTCCCAACTTCAAATTAGTCAAAGAGCCATATCTAGATTATTATTTTTTAAAGCAGGGGTTCTATTATCTGAAACCTTGTTAGAAGATCTTGAGATGAATCTCAATACTTTGTTTACCCTATCTGAATTCTGTCATTACACCTGAAGCTAGACAAATACAAAAGTTGAGCAACAAGAAGTGATTTGCACGTACCATGACAAAAGCATTTGAAGCTGCTGTTAGGTTTATACCCACTCCACCAGCTTTTAGTGACATCAACAACACCTGGTGCAAGAAATAAGTACTAATGGTTATAAACACTAACAGTCAATGCATTGAACCATTTTACTACACTGTCTAGGTCACAGACAAAAGCAAGAGGAAATATGTCAAGACCAGGATGTCGCTGTCATCTGAGAATTGTTTGATTACTTTTTCCCGCTGCTGCTGATTCAAAGTCCCATCAAGACGAACAAATGAAATGTTATTCCTGGACATGAAAAATGAAATCACAAAGATAAGAAACGTCTTTGGTATCATTGCTCGTCACCAAAATGTGTCAAAACAGTAAAAGATAAATACACTCATAATGGCATAAATGGCTTAAGCATGATGCAGAAAGGAACAGATGAAGCATGCCTAAGATCACAGCAATCCTCAAAGCCAACATCAACTTAGAAAGAATTATTACAACACAATGTAAAGAAAAAGCATGTCAAGACTATGGGAACAGCTCTTTCGAAGAATTCACATTGACTCATATTCTCACCCACAAGAACAGCATCTTTCCTTAAATATGATTCAACCAGCAACTAATCTTACCGAGTAAAGGGGATCTGCAAGAGGTCTAGAAATGCAGTCCACTGACTGAAGACAATGCTCTTGGAGCCAGATGAGCGAAGATTTTCAAGTTCATGCAAAAGAACAGTTACCTTGCATGACTCTACCCAGTTCTTCTCAATATCAATCTGAAACCGACTATCAGTAGGAGCAGTGATAAGATCCTGCCTGCTGATTATTTTCCTGTAAAAGAAACAATATTGTTAGGAGTTTAAACTACAACCAAGATTCATTTGAAAAACACTGCAATAAAACAATCTTAAACTTCCTTTAATCAAAGTTAAACAGAAGATATCCAAAATTCTAACAGTTTAACTAGACAATACCTACACACAGGACATAAACCAGAAGTAGAATTTCGCCAACTTGCCAATAAGCATTCCCGGCATAAGCGGTGAGCACAAGGTGTCAATACTGCATCTTCAAATGCTTCAAGACATATTGGACACTCTCCCTGCTCCCCTTTACGTAGCTCTTCCACAACTTCTTGAACATAAGCCCACGAAGGTGCATCTTTTACTTCACCTTCTGAAGCATTATAGGTTCCTCTAAGGAAGCGCTTAGCTAGTTTGTTTAGATCAGCAAATTCTTGAGTATCACCTCGACTAAATGAATCAATTCCCACAATGACAACAAGTTAAAGCTTATGAAGAGAAAACAACTTAATGATGCAAGGGTCAAAGAAAGCATCGTCACAGGAGTGCTTTCTAATCACATTGCATCAAACAAACTTCCCAAGAAACACCAAAAGTAAAACATCATTAAGCAAAGCTAAGAAAAAACCATCCTATGCCAACGTAAGTGAAGATGACAAACTCATTCCTAAGTAGTATATTGTTCTGATGCAACCAAACATACTGAACTATTACAAACATTGCAAACATATTTTTTATATATATCTTTCTGTCTTCAAAAAAGAAAGAAAGAAGGAAGTTTATGGCGAATCCACAGCCCAAACATGTTCCAAATAATTTAGACAACTTAATGATGCAAAATCAAATCAGCAAGAGTCACCAACCAAGAAAGTCGAATAAAACAGACCAACAGACTATTACTTTCAATCCTGATAAGAACCAAAGAACTGACTTAAGGCTCAACAACGAAAAAAAGGTACTGACTTAAGGTTCCACCTTAAAATCCCATGGCCTTCCAAAAATGATTAGCACTGAAAATTTTAATTTTTCAGTTTCTTCCATCATTAATATTCTCCAATCTCAGAAAGTAAAAAAAAAATGAGGTGAAGTCAGAAAAAATATTTGAAAGTCAAAACCAATATGTAAAAGTAGTTCCCAGCCATCATTTTTGCTTTTCAGCCTCCACAATGCTACCATCACCCAGCAATTCATCTTTGTGTTAACATCCTGATCAATTTGACTAGTGCTAAAGTTTATTATAAATCCTCTCAAATTCAACTTGGAAATTGTAACTACCATATACAGCACATTTCAGAGTCCAATGTTCATAAAAATCTTAAGCCTCTTACTGAGGACCTTCCTGAATTTTCTCCTGAAAATTAAAAACCTAAACAAACCTGACAAAAAAACTCCTCAGATTAGCTTATTAAATGCATTATGTTGGTCAGAACAGGTCAGAAATTTTGAATAGAAGATTAAGTATGTTAGCATAACTGTTCCTTAAAAACCAATTGACCTGACCAGATGCTTACAGTTACAATAAATTGCACTGGCAGCAGAATTCCGGTACAACCTTCAAGTACATAAATAGGAATGTAAGACATCATACCTCATTACAAGAAATGGATGATCACAACATTGCCGAAGACGTAAAAGTAAGCCCAATATTGAAGCATAATTATGAAGAACACGCCCTTGCTCAACAAACTGGTCAAACTTGACCTACATAAATTTCATCAAAAGGTTGTTGGATCAATGTGACTGTTTTCAGTGCCAAAAATATAAGGTGAAAATATCAAATATAGATTATAAATTTAAGAATACCTTAGATCTTTTGAATAGGGCCTCATAAAAGTCCTTTTCAGCTTCTGTCGGTTCACAGTAAATTATCTGCATATCAGCTGGAGGGAGAACTAGGATAGGCCTGCAACAAATAATTAGTTAGCAGAACATAGTAGATGTTAAACTAGCGCAAGTCCTTAACCAGTTTACTGACTTGCCCTCTCGATCTGTGCTATGTTTGGTTCTCCTCAACATGATTGGCTTCAAAATGGACTGAACTAACTTCAACCCTCTCTCATCACCGCCCTCAAATGGCTTCTGAATAAGTTTGTTCCACCTGAATCATACAAAACAAATCTTCCCAGTCCAGCACTCCAGCCACATATATCCACTTGGAGTATCAAAATAATAAACAGAATAGCAGTAACTTATAATAAGATGTGTTCCCGCAACAAGAGCTTTGTATTAGATGACTATGCTAAACATTCATGACATCCAGCTTGATTTCATACTTGGCATCCCAGTTATTTTACGCAAATTTTGACTGGAAAACATAATAACTCATAAAACCCAATTAAAACATAATAACTCATAAAACCCAATTAAATCATTAACAAACAGAAGTTTAACAAGCAGAGTCGACCACTTGCCTTAAGTTTACATAAGATTTACACTAAATTTCATGTATAAATCTGTGACCATTGTTATTGTTGGGTCCAGCCCATTTGGCCAAGAATTATGTGGCCATAAATGCTTGATGGTGTGGCAAAATATTAGCCAAGTGTTCAATACTTGGCTATGGTTCTTTGGTGATTTCTAGCCATAGAAATTGAATGGCTATAATTCATTCTTGAAGCCTATATAATGGAGGCTTGAATGAAGGTTAAATCATCTAATGTTTAGACATCCAAGAAGCAATTCAAGAAGATAGAGAGTGAAGAGGCAAGTTGTTTGAGTGCAGAGTGTTTTCTCTGAGTGAGAAATAGAGAGTTTGAGTAATTCCTATTTGTTTGTGAGTGTGGGTATACACTGGGAAATATTGGGTTTCATCTCTAAGAGTCTCATTGAGTGCCACTATAATTTATAATTTTTGTATCACTTGAAAGAGAGTAGAGTGTGTGTGAGGATATTTGTAATTATCCTTATTATAGTAGAGATATTTTCGGAACTTGTCCCGTGGTTTTTCCCTCAAACATTGGAGGGTTTTCCACGTTAAAATTAGTGTCTCTTGTATTTATTCTTTCTGCTTGTAATTTCATAGTACGTATTTATTACGTGGTGGGAAAAGGTGATCCTGAGAAGCATCCGCTGCATATCAAATCTCGATCAATTTTCCCAACAAGTGGTATCGTTTGTTGGTTACGACAGTGTCAGATTCTTCAGGAACTTCTTAGTATGCTCTGTGGTTGCAACATTGATTGATCTTCCACATCAGAAAAGAATTGTTCTTGGTTTATTTGGCGTGAAGCACTCTACTTATACACCTGATTGTACTGTGTCAGAATTGTCATAGCGTGGAAGTGCATGTCTAGGAAAAGTTCTGACTAAGGAAAGATTTGGTATTTAAGTGTGTCCTTTTGTGACTCACCTCTCTTTCCTGGGAACTTACCTGGTGTACTGTTCACATACTGACATTATTCTGATATACAGTTATAATTCTTGGTGAATAAGTGGAAGTTTGATGGAAATCAGTACAGGCAGAATGATTAGTCTGAACGGGACCAACTATCACATATGGAAGGGAAAAATGAAAGATCTTCTTTATGTGAAAGGTTGGCATCTACCGGTGTTTGCTACACTAAAGCCGGAATCAAAAACCGACGAAGAATGGGAATTTGAGCATGCCCAAGTATGTGGTTTTATTCGGCAATGGGTGGATGACAATGTGCTCAATCATATTTGTGATGAGACGCATGCAAGATCGTTGTGGGAGAAACTTGAATCTCTATATGCTAGGAAGACCGGTAACAACAAACTCTTCTTGATCAAGAAGATGATGAATTTACAATACAAAGAGGATAGGACTATCTCTGATCACTTAAGTGATTTTCAAGGAGTTTTACAAAGAATCTGTCCTCTATGGGTGTAAAGTTTGATGATGAGATTCAAGCACTTTGGCTACTTGGAACTCTACCAGACTCTTGGGAGACATTCGAATGTCCCTTTGCAACTCCGCTCCTAATGGTGTGGTGACAATGGAACTTGTCAAAGGAGCTGTTTTGAATGAAGAGATGAGGAGAAGATCTCAAGCCTCGTCTTCACAATCTGAAGTTCTTGTTGCGAAGATAGGGGAGAAGTAAAAATAAAGGTTCTAGAGGTAGAAGTAAAAGCCGAAGCAAGTCAAAGTCCAATTACAAAGACGTGGAGTGTCACTATTGTGGCAAGCTGGGACACATTCAAAAGAAGTGCTTCCTCTTTAAGAAAGATAAGAAAAAGGGCAAAGTTAAAGACAATCAGAAAGACAATGATCACAACGATACAGTTGCTGCAGTCGACCTTGTCATTGTTTGTGATGAGGAGGTAATTAATTTTGCCTGTCAAGAGACAAGTTGGGTCATTGACAGTGGAGCTTCCTTACATGTTACATCAAGGAAGGAATTATTCTCATCTTATACACCCGGAAATTTTGGGGTGTTGAAGATGGGTAATGATGGTTTTTCAAAGGTTGCTGGCATGGGAGACATCCACTTGGAAACTAATACTGGAACACAACTGTTTCTTAAGGATGTTAGGCATGTGCCTGATATCCGCTTTAATTTGATCTCGGTGAAGAAGCTTGACGATGAGGGCTATTGTAACACCTTTGGTAATGGACAGTGGAAGCTTACTAAAGGTTCATTGATTGTGGCCCGAGGAGAGAAGAATCTTAGCTTGTATTTGACACAAGCTAAGATTGTTGGTGACTCGTCAATGTGGTGGATGATGAAAAGACAACCGAGTTGTGGCACAAGAGACTTAGCCACATAAGTGAGAAGGGACTAAACTGCTTGGCCAAGAAGAAACTATTGTCAGATATAAAGAACGCAAGTTTGAAGAAATGTGCGCATTGTATGGCTGGAAAGCAGAACAGAGTTGTCTTCAAAAGTCACTCTCCTTCAAGGAAGTCAGATTTGCTAGAGCTAGTGCATTCTGATGTTTGCGGTCCCTTGAAGGTAAAGTCTTTTAGTGGTGGACTTTACTTTGTGACGTTTATTGATGATCATTCAAGGAAACTTTGGGTTTATGTTCTGAAGACCAAAGATCAGGTGCTTGATGTTTTCAAGCAATTCCATGTATCAGTTGAAAGGGAAACTGGTAAGAAGTTGAAGTGTATTCGCACTGATAATGGTGGTGAATACAGTGGTCCTTTTGATGAATACTGCAGAATGATGGGTATTAGACATCAGAAGACACCTCCAAAGACTCCACAATTAAATGGTCTGGCTGAAAGGATGAATCGAACTTTAATTGAGAGAGTCAGATGTTTGCTTTCAGAAGCAAAATTGCCAAAATCTTTTTGGGGGGAGGCATTGCTCACATCAGTACATGTCATCAATCTGTCTCCAGCAGTGGCTCTGAATGGTGATGTCCCTGACAGAGTTTGGTATGGCAAAGAAGTTTCTTATGATCACTTACGAGTTTTTGGATGTAAGGCTTTTGTTCACATTCCAAAAGACGAGAGATCAAAGCTTGATGCTAAGACACGACAGTGCATCTTTATCGGTTATGGTCTTGATGAATTTGGCTACAGGTTGTATGATCCGATTGAGAAGAAACTCATTCGGAGCCGCGATGTAGTATTCATTGAAGATCAAACCATTAACGACATTGAAAAAGCTAAGAAGGAAGTGTCTAATAGCAGTGAAGGCTTGGTTGATCTAGATTCAGTTCCTATGCTGAATTTGCCTGATCCAGTTGATAATGGTACTCAAGGTGATGAACAAACTGCTAACCAACCAAGGGCAGTTGATGCTTCTACAAATGATGTTGGAGAAGATGATGAGGTTATTGAGTTAGGGGGAGCGGCCCCTTCACCTCCGCCCAGAAGATCAGAGAGAGAACGACGACCTTCTACCAGGTACTCCAGTTCGAGTATATCCTTCTCACTGATGAGGGGGAGCCAGAAAATTTTGATGAAGTTCAAACTCATAAGGATAAAGCCCAGTGGATAAGAGCCATGCAGGATGAGATCAATTCCTTGCAGAAAAATGACACTTATGAGCTTGTGGAACTTCCCAAAGGCAAGAAGGCTTTGAAAAACAAATGGGTGTTCAAGCTTAAGAGAGATTGTAACAAGCTAGTAAAATATAAAGCTCGCTTAGTTGTGAAAGGCTTTGGACAAAAGCGAGGGATTGATTTTGACGAGATTTTCTCCCCGGTTGTCAAAATCAGCTCAATCAGAACCATACTGGGTTTAACAGCTAGCTTGGATCTAGAGCTTGAGCAACTTGATGTGAAGACTGCATTTCTCCATGGTGATTTGGAGGAAGAAATCTACATGGTTCAACCAGAAGGGTTTGAGAAGAATGGGAAGGAACATATGGTTTGCAAATTGAAGAAGAGCTTATATGGGCTGAAGCAAGCTCCGAGACAGTGGTATAAAAAGTTTGACACTTTCATGATAAGTCACGAATATACCAGAACTAATGCAGATCATTGTGTGTATTTCAAAACTTTCCCAGATGGCAGATTCATTATTCTTCTGCTATACGTAGATGATATGTTGATAGTGGGGCAAGACAGGGTGATGATTGGCAATTTGAAAAAGGAGTTGTCAAAAGCATTTGATATGAAAGATCTAGGACTGCAAGGCAAATTCTAGGAATGCAGATTTTGCGAGACCGAAAAGCAAAGAAGCTTTGGTTATCACAAGAAAAATATGTGGAGCGAGTCTTAGAAAGATTCAACATGCAGAGTGCTAAACCAGTTAGCACACCGTTGGCTAGTCACTTTAAACTCGAAGGAGTTGTCCCACAAGTCAAAAGAAAAAGAAGACATGGCTAGAATTCCTTACTCATCTGCGCAGTCGGAAGTCGATGTATGCCATGGTTTGTACGCGTCCCGATATCGCTTATCTTTGTAGGAGTTGTCGCAGGTTTCTTTCCAACCCGGGTAAAGACCATTGGGAAGTCATGTGAAGTGGATCTTGAGATATCTCGAGGAGGCGGTACAAAAATGTGTCTCGTGCTTTGATGAGTCTAAACCAATTTTGAAGGGATACACCGATGCGAGATATGGCGGGTGATCTTGATTCGACAAGAGAAAATCCACTTCGGGATTTTTATTCACTTTTTGGGGAGGCGTATCATGGCGGTCTAAATTGCGAAGTGTGTTGCTTTATCTACAACCAAGCGAGTATATTGCTCTAACCGAAACAGGTAAAGAAATGCTTTGGCTAACTAGATTCCTTCAACAATTGGGAGTGAAGCAAGAAAATACAAGAATTTATTTGTGACGATCGAGTGCTCTAGATTTGAGCAAAAATACTATGTATCACTCGCGTACGAAGCACATTGATGTGAGATATCATTGGTTGCGATTGGCAGTGGGAGAAAAGCAATTTCTATTAGAGAAGATCCACACTGATAAAAATCCTGCTGATATGATGACAAAAGTTGTAGCTCGGGAGAAGCTTCAACTATGTCTTAGGGATGGCCGGCATGCATGCACTCCATTTGATCATTCTCTTTCCCCTTGGGCTGGAGGGGGAGAATTGTTGGGTCCAGCCCATTTGGCCAAGAATTATGTGGCCATAAATGCTTGATGGTGTGGCAAAATATTAGCCAAGTGTTCAATACTTGGCTATGGTTCTTTGGTGATTTCTAGCCATAGAAATTGAATGGTTATAATTCATTCTTGAAGCCTATATAATGGAGGCTTGAATGAAGGTTAAATCATCCAATGTTTAGACATCCAAGAAGCAATTCAAGAAGATAGAGAGTGAAGAGGCAAGTTGTTTGAGTGCAGAGTGTTTTCTCTGAGTGAGAAATAGAGAGTTTGAGTAATTCCTATTTGTTTGTGAGTGTGGGTATACACTGGGAAATATTGGGTTTCATCTCTAAGAGTCTCATTGAGTGCCACTATAATTTTTGTATCACTTGAAAGAGAGTAGAGTGTGTGTGAGGATATTTGTAATTATCCTTATTATAGTGGAATATTTCTCGGAACTTGTCCCGTGGTTTTTCCCTCAAACATTGGAGGGTTTTCCACGTTAAAATTGGTGTCTCTTGTATTTATTCTTTCTGCTTGTAATTTCATAGTACGTATTTATTACGTGGTGGGAAAAGGTGATCCTGAGAAGCATCCGCTGCATATCAAATCTCTGATCAATTTTCCCAACAGTTATTTGTTTCAATCGTCAGAAGGAAATATTTGAAAACTACATCTTCGCTAGAATGTAGAATGTTCTAAATGCTGTTAGATATATGCAATAAACAGTTCAGTTTAAAAACCGTATTTAACCAAAAATATAATCAAACATCAAAGGCTAGCATTCATCATCCAAAAATAGGGAAATAGAAAGGTAATTTCTTTTTTAAAAAAAAAACCTTAATTAGAAATAGGGAAAAATGAAAGAAAATATTGGAGATAATTCAATTAGAGTGAACATATCCAACACCAAGAAAAAGGTAATTTTACCAGGCCCAATGACCCCAAGGCTCTATTCTCAGAAACCGAAGAAGACTGTAAATATCCTCAAGGTTGTTCTGTACATAAACAAAAAGGATTCCATGTCAGGAAGCATAAAAACTACATCTGCGGTCATGAAACTCATGACCAATGTAAAACAAGCCAACTGATATTCAATGCAAATACATGAACAGGATTGCAAGAAAAAATTTGAAGTACATACCCATTTGGAAGGTACTGAAAAAAATCCGAAAGCTGAAATTTTTAACCTTTTGGAAAAAGGTTTTTTATACCACATTCACTTTGGAATTGAAAAAACAAAAAAGCTTATGGAAACACACATTAAGATTTTGACGCCATTGTAACGTACATATGCATAACAAACAATAGGTTATCATGCTTAATCCAACTTGCAACACTAGGATAAAACATGAATAATAAATGAAAGTGCAACCTAGCCAGAATGAAAGATGGGAGTATAGCTGCAACTCAGAGCATGAACACACAAACTAATGCAAAACCTCATCAATCATTATACCAGGATATCATAAACAGATTTTAATAATACAACTCAAAGATGGAAACCATAAAACACTGTCAAAGCTAATTAAAGATCCATAAGTTTAATCATACAATATAACCTTAGCACTAATAAAAGATTCCTGGCATATTAATGCAGCACATAGTGGCATTCTTGGTAAATCAATTAGTAAATTAATCCACAAATTCCAAAAATAAAATTGTCAGCCATGAAATAAGAGTAAGGCACATAATTATAATAATTCACCTGGATAGGAGTGCCAGTAAGACACCAACGTTTGTCAGCAATTAAAGCAGCAGCTGCTGTAGAAATTTGGCTTTTAGAAGATTTTATAGTATGTGCCTCATCAAGAACCACTCTAAACCACTGAATTGAGAAAAGTCCACCATTATCCTCTGCATTCTGTACATAAGACAGATAGAAAGATGCATCATGCATCAGTTGATAAGTTTCAAGAAATGAAGCAAATAGGCTGACAATTATCAGAGTAAACAGGTTTTCAACTACCTCACTGGAAAATTCAGAGGCTAAAATTCCATATGTAGTAATTACAACATCACTTTGAGCCAGATTTTTTGCATCTTTTGGCCTACTTTGTCCATAATGAACATATAGAGACAGAGACCCAGGCTGCACATGAGTTTCAATCTCTGCCTGAAGAAATTGTCAAATGTTCAGAACAGGAAAGAAAGTAATTGACTATACTCTATACATCCCACAGCTGAATACAATGTGCTCCGAACTTTCAAGTAAAGAAATGCAGTAACCAGCAGAGCTACATATGTAAAAATTGATAATGCAAATACCTTCCACTGCCCGAGAAGAGTCATGGGACATATTATCAAGTTGCCACCACTTGTTAGGGCATTCTTTTGCTTCATCAATTTATCAAAACCAGAAAATTTGGTTGGCTTCTTTGGTTTGTTTGAAAATTTGTGCACTGTATCACTAACTTCACCACCTTCAGTAAAGGACTGAGCTATGGGTTGACTGCCTGATGATCCACCCCTTCCTGAATGGGCAAGGAGAAGGGATATGGTCATGATGGTCTTTCCAAGCCCCATAGCATCTGCCAAAATCTTCAAATTCACAATAATATAATACATTACAAACATTGAACAGTACACAAAAGCAACAAAATTATCCAGGGTTATCTCATTAAGAAACATACTCCTCCTCTGGCCATTTGAAGGGTGCTAGGAAATTCAATTGTGGCTTCACCAGAAAATGCATTCAAATAAATAACAAGCTCCCTCCTACAAAGTACAAGCAAAACTACTACATCAGAAACACTCCTTGATTTATCTATCTATGTATATATATCTCAATATAACCACATGCTTACTTGTCAGCCAGGCGATATGCCTCCCAACATGGATGAAGGGTTGTTGCTGTCTCATCCATAGGTCTTCCCTTCTCCATCTGGATCATCCAATAAAGAGCCTGCTTTTGATAGGGCCGCAGTTCACACAGAAGATTATCTGGGGGATCCATTTCCTGAATAATACTTTCTGGTTAATGGTTATTACACCATTTATAAGCGTAACATAAGTAAAACAGTGTGTGTTACTCTTAGAATGCAGCACCTCTAACTCTGAGCTTGATCCAACACCAACAATGTTTTCAAGATCAATTTCAGAAATGGAATCCTCATTGTCATTCTCATTACTATTTTGAGAAGGATGCTCAGACTTGGTGTGTAGTAATGTGACCTGAAGAGAATATCTCTCAGTTAAAGAAAGGTACCATGCTAAGATGGTTGCAGACATAGTCACAGAGCAATTATAACTGCAGTTTTGTACCTTTTGGTTGAAAGGACGCTTGTTGGAATAGAAGTCACCAGGAGTTAACTCTGCCTAAAAATCAAGTGATGATGAAAGTCAATATTCCTGTACCACTCTCTTCATAAATAATGGTAACTGTAAGTTACCTTCTCAAACAACAGAAGCGAACTCCACAGGTGGAAAGAAAATATAACAATTTCAACTGAATATACTAATGATATAAGAAAGGCTTGTCAGGCAACACAGGGTCAACAACCACCTTCTTAAAAGGGTTCAGGCCTAGTAACCGAAACAAGGTTGGAAGAGGATGAAACACTGATTCATCGGTGGAATTGGTAGCATCCTTGAGAGAAACCTGGTGATGCTTACCAAACATTGACCTATTGATGAATACACTGAAATATACCCAAAAAAAAAAACAGAAGAATTTATTTATTTACCATCATAAAAATTAGTTGTAAACCATAAGATTTTATAGACAAATACTTCAACACAACATAGTAACTTGTGACATAATAGCTTTTTGCATTGAGCATACCTGACTGACAAAATAATGGTGTCCATGATGCCCAAAACATTAGGTGCAAATTTACAATGCCCCTCAATCCTAACCTTATTATCCCGCACGAGAGGCAAGAGACACCGACCCCATTCATTAGGTATTCTACCAATCTGCCAAAACCCCCATCAATTCAAACACTATAAAGAGAAACTCAACCCACCCATATAGAACAATCGTTACCATGTTGTAATGGGAATTGCTATGGTACCTTATGGGTATGGTACCCATCGTGAATTGTCAAATATTTATTGAATATTAATTTCATAATAAATGTTTTAAGATTCCATTAAATATAATCAATTGCCAATGAAATACTTGACAACTCACATTGTCTACAATACCCAGGAAAAAAAGAGTAATGCCTTGTTGTACATTACCTCTCCAGATTGTTCCGTGGAGAATCGAACTATCTCCGAACAAGTTGCCGCCGCCTGTCGTCCCCGCCCGAACCCTTTACCCGGAGAGAGCAAAGCAGAGAGTGTCTTGGTGGGAAACTTGAAACACACTGGATCACCGCATTTTATAGTCCTCCCTTTACAAGTGGACAGCCCCGCCATTTCGCCGCAACCGACAAACCACCAATCATCGGAACAAGGTGCAGAGCAGTTATTGTTGTGTTTATCTCCTCTACCGCCACTTTGGTTGGAGTTGGCGGTGACAGTGTGAGAGGACAAATTTAGAGGAGCAAGCTGTTGTTGTTGTTGTTGTTGGAGATTATTGGGTTTGAATTTGGTGGTAGTGGTGGGGGTATGGGTGTCGAAGATGATGTTGATGGCGGCGGTGACGTCGTTTTTGGCCATGTGGAGGGCTCTGATGATGTCCATGTCGGTGAATTCGGAACCAACGATGGATCGGACGGTGGACAAGTGCTGCTCTGTCACCTTGCTCCCCATCGAAACCCTAACCCTAAGTTCCCTTTCCCTATGGCTATGAATATGATTTGGAGCAAAGAGAAGAAGAAAAGTTGAGAGTTTCTAAAATTCATAAATTACAAAATAGGCGGGCACGGGGACGAAAACCAAGTGAAGTGAGTGTCTCCATTATTACTTAGTTGTTACATGGCGGGAGTCCGCGTGAGACGCACGTGCTCTCTTGCCTTCCCGCCATCTCCATTATCCCGTGTTTCTTTTCGATTGCAAACATAGTATTCTAACTACGCGCCATTATTCTTTCATATTAGTTTTGTACAAGTGTTTTTTTTTTTAAAAAAAAAAAAGGGAGAATATTTTTATGTTTTTTAATACTTAGGAAGTTTATTTTTTATGTTATTTTTTTATGGCATAAAAAGTTGTCTTTCTCTAATTAGTGAAAAAAATTAACTAAAAAATGTGTATTTAAGAGAATTAATTTTTCTAAATACACAAAATTAGTGTAGAAAGAGTGTTCTTAAAATTATTTTGAGAAAGATTTAATTTTAGTTGAAACCAAAACATAAATTATCTCATAAAAAACATAAATTATTAATTTTCATTTCAATTCTCTTGTCACGTAGGATTATCTTATTAAAAATAAATAAGAACAATTTTTTTGTTTAACACGTCTTATTTGTAATTTGATTTCACTATATCACCCCATGCAAATATACATTATGCATAACTTGAATGTTAGTATTTATTTCTCTCATTATTTCATAAACAGACTTATTTTACATGATAAATTAGTTGGTTACATGTACCATTATCATTCAAGTTATTTAATGTTCTTGTCGCGACCGTAATCGCGGCGGGAGCGGCGAAACAAAATAAATAAATTAGGAGTCGCCACCAATTTTATTTAAATTAGGAAAAATTGGAAAACCTTTTTTGAAAATAGTCTTTGGAACCAGATTGGATTCGGGAGTCGGTTATGCATAGGGAAGGGTGGAGACTTAACCCCACAGCACCCCTAATACATCCGTCCTAAAACGGTTACCCTAAATTAGTTATGCAAAACTTAATAATCTTATAATACATTTGTTTTACCCTTTTTTTTAAAAATAAAAAAAAATAAAGAATTTGAGAAAATATAAAATTTGGCTTGACAGAATAAAGATTCTCTCTACGTATCCTCAGGTGCGATGAGGAATTCAAAGTCACGTAGCTTCTTTAGAAAATAAGTGCGGGTTAGTTGATTTTATTTAGAGAAAAGATTAATTTTTTTATTTTTATAAAAATTTGAATTAACAGGTCGTCGCGACTGTTAATCAAATTAAAGTTTGAATGAGTGAAGCTTTTGCGCGCCACGCTAGACGTCACCCACTGATTGTTAAATTTATTAAAAATAAATTTTGAGCCTTTATTAAATAATGATTTATTTAAAATAATTTGAATCATTGAGTTGTCACAACTCAGATGATCAAAAAAAAATTATTATGAGATTAACAAGCTGTCACAACTCGGTTAATCCCATTTATTTATTTATTTATTTATTTATTTTAAAATTATTTCAATTATTTTATTTCCTTCACTTTGCATGGGTTGGTTGATTAAAAGTTTTAATTTTTATTTTATAAAAAATTTGAATTAACAGTCGTCGCGACTCTGTTAATCAAATTAAAGTTTGAATGAGTGAGCTTTGCGTACACGCTAGACGTCACTCATGATTGTTATTTAGATAATATTTTTTTATAAAAATAACTAATTTTGAGTATATATTAAATACGATTTTATTTTTAAAATGATTTGAATCATTAGGTTGTCGCAACTCAGATGATCCAAATAGTTACGAGATTAACAAGCTGTCACAACTCGGTTAATCCCACTTATTTATTTATTTGTTTATTTTTAAGAAAATCATTTCAATTATTTTTATTTCCTTTTGTCATTTTTTTTATTTTTCGTTTTTTTATTTTTATTTTTCTTTTCAGTTTTTTTAGATTTTTTTTATTCTAGCCCATTAAGCCCACTAGGCCTATTTCAAAAAAAAAAAAAAAAACTTACCAGAAATCTAAACAAAGAAAAAGAAAAAAAAAACGAAGACTTACAAAAAAAAACAGAAATGAAACGGAGGGGGTTATTATTATATCTCCTTCCTCTTTTTGCAGAACCAGAGGAGTGAAGGAGACTCGACGGTGAGCAGCTCGGCGTCGCACCAGAGCGGGATGGAGGTGCGGCGGATCGGCCGGATCTGGGCGGTGCCGTCGGCCCAGGACAGCGGCGCGACGATCGGCGCGCGGCCGGGGAGCGCGACCGACGGACGGGCCGGGAGCGCGTCTTCGGTCCGCGAACGACGGCACGGCGGATCGGCTCGGTTCGTCGCGATTCGGTGGAGACGGCACGCGGTCGGTGTGGCGAGGAGCGATGTGCGACGCGAGTCTCAATCGGAGCTGGCGTGTTTGCGGCGAACGCAGTCTCGATCCGCTTCGTGCTTGGCGGATCCGGTTCGCACGGCAAGGGCGCGATTGGAGTCCTGGTTCTATTTCGAGTTGTAATGGAGCTTTGGATTTGCAAGGGGCTTTGTTTGGTTTAAAGGGATGAGTGGTTAGAATTTTTGGGTTTTTGATTGTGGGTTAAATGGTGGAGGGTGACTCTTATGGTAATGTGGGTGAAGGTTGGAGATGGTGGTTTGCGGTGGGGCTGTTTACGGTGTAGAGGGAAGGTTGTTGGTGAGTTGAAGGGTGGTTTTTGGTTTAGGATGATGACTCTGTTTTTTAGTTATTGAAAGGTGAGAATAGTTTGAAACGATGGTGAAAGTGTAAGCTTGATGATAATGATGGAATGGTGTGGCGTTATTGATTGGCGAAGAAGGTGATTATGGAAGATGATGGGGTTTAGAGGTTGAATAAGGTGTATGAAGGTAAAGGCAGAGGGAGGCTACGTGATAATTAGGAAAATGTGTCGGGAGACGTTATTGTAAAAGGTGTCTTTGATGTGTTTTTAGTGAAGGCCAGAGGTGGGAATAAGCCGTGAGGGTTTAGAGTCTGCCAAAAGTGTGTGGGGTTATGGGTTAATATAGGAAGGGATTAGGGTGAGGAGTTTTAGTTTGAGTGTGATTAGGATTGGCTTGAGGTGATGAGTTAAGATCTGTTTAGGATAAGTATTGGGGTTAGTCTAGGATGGTGATGATTTGATTAGGATGAGTTTTGAGAGTTTGAGTTGGTTTAGGGTATGGGTTGAATATTTTTTTGATTTTATTATTTTTTTTTATTTTATTTTATTTACAAAATATCCAGGACAAAATTCGGTGTTTCTGATTGCCTTCTCTTTACTTGTTTCTTACTAGATAAAAGAGAATAACCGCAGCTTTTCATTTTATCATAGTAAGGAGCAGTAAAGAAATAAACCCAAATTTTGTTCGGGAGAAAGCAGAAGACAATACGAGAACACAATGCAAGGAGCCGATGCGCTCAAAAATTAAAAATGCAAGGAGCCGATGCGCTCATGAATTAAAATGCAAAGAGCTGATGCGCTCAAAACTTAAAAATGCGATGAGCCGATGCGCTCAGACTTAAAATGCAAGTGCGACGAGCCGATGCGCTCAAAACTTAAACATGCAATGAGCCGATGCGCTCAAACTGAAAATGCAGGTACAATGAGCCGATGCGCTCAAAACTTAAACATGCAATGCAACGAGCCGATGCGCTCAAAACTTAAAGTGTAAATGCAACGAGCCGATGCGCTCAAAACTTAAAATGCAAGTGCGATGAGCCGATGCGCTCAAACTTAAACATGCAATGAGCCGATGCGCTCAAACTTAAAATGCAATTGCAATGAGCCGATGCGCTCATGCCAAACACTTAGACCAGTCTAATGGTTTCTTAAAATTTTTTCTTCTCTCTCTCTCTCTCTTTTTTTTTCTTCTCTTTTTCTCTTTTCTTTTAGTCATTCGAACCCAATGACGACTTTGGAAAGCTTTGACCAATCAAACCCTTCGTTCACACGTTGTTCTTCCTCAGGCCCTTTGGTTAGTTTGGAATCCTCCCAACTTACTCTTTTCTTTCTTTGCTTCTTCCTTTTTCTTTTTATAACTTCGACCTTTCTCATCAACAAAAGGCTTACGAGAATAATTTTCCATGAATGTCACATTGCAAATCGCACTTTGAACTACCGAGATCTTTTAATCTGACTCAATCATTGAAGCATTGCTGCAGAATTATCAAAATCAAACCGTTGACCTTTAAATTTATGTTATTTGAGACATAACCTAATGAGTTAAACATGCATTCATGAATGGATAGAAATTCATTGAATGAACAAACTTCCTTTTATTTCTCTGGTAATCAAGTAAGACACGCACATAGGAAAGAAAATTACAAGGGAAAGAAAATTTGCCCCAGTATTGGTTCCTTGTTCCTCGTTTAATTGATTCCCTGCAATCGTTTGATAATTCAACCACTGTCTCTGTTGCTACTTTCTTCAGCGCATCTTTCCCTTAATCTTCCAGCAATTTTGCCCCGGTTTAGCCAATTGAATGCAGAACAAAAATTGCCCCAGTTTGGAGTATCAACCCCTGTCTTTGAGATTTCGCCCATTTGTTTGCCCTAACTTTTGCTTAGGTCGCCCTTTCAGGTTTTCGACCTAACGGACTTCTTCTTCCTCTTTTTTTTTTTTTATTGCTCTAACTTTTGCTTAGGCCGCCCTTTCGGGTTTTCAACCTAACGAGTCGTTCTTTTTTTTTTTTTCTTTTAGGCATAAAATCTCTTAACGGCATCGGTGTTTATGGGTCTTGGCAATTCTTCTCCGTCCATGTTCTGCAAAATTAAAGCCCCTCCTGAAAATGCATGCTTGACTATGTAAGGGCCTTCATAACTCGGAGCCCACTTTCCTCTGGCGTCCTCTTGATTAGGGAGAATTTTCTTCAAAACCAAATCTCCGGATAAAACTCTCTAGGACGAACTTTCTTGTTAAAGTTAAAGGCTCGCCATTCTACTTTGATACAATTGTCCATGATGATAGCTGCTAGTCTTTTTTCTTCTATCATATTCAACTGCTCATACCGAGTTTTTACCCATTCGGATTCCTCTAACTCGCCTCCATCAAAACCCTCAAAGCGGGAATCTCAATTTCTATGGGAGAGACGACTTCCATTCCATACACCGAGAGAGAAAGGTGTCGCCCAAGTACTTGATCGTATATTGGTACGATATGCATGCAAAGCATAGGGTAACATCTCGTGCCGGTCCTTATAGTTCACAACCATCTTGGCTACAATTTTCTTGACATTCTTATTTGCGGCCTCAATCGCACCATTCATCCGGGGTCTATAGGGAGTGGAATTATGGTGCTTGATTTTGAACTTTTCACAAAACTTCGTATTTCGCCACCATTGAGATTTGCAGCATTATCTCGTGATTATCTCTCTGGAATTCCATATCTGCACACGATATCCCTCTTGAGGAATTTCGAAAATACCTTTTGAGTGATTGTGGCATATGAGGACGCTTCTACCCATTTGGTGAAATAGTCAATTGCTACCAAAATGAAGCGATGACCGTTGGAAGCTTTGGGGTTAATTGGTCCAATGACATCTATTCCCCACATCGAGAAAGGCCATGGAGACACCATGTTGTGTAAGGGAAATGGCGGTGCATTGACTCGATCTGCATATATTTGACATTTGTGGCACTTTCGCACATATTCTATGCAGTCTGTTTCCATGGTAGACCAATAATAACCACTTCTTATAATTTTCCGTGCCATCATATGACCATTAGCATGAGTCCCACAGATTCCTTCATGGACTTCAGTCATGATTAAACGAGCTTCACAAGCATCCACACATCTAAGCAAGGTACCATCATGACTTCTCTTGTATAAAACCTCCCCGTTCAAGAAAAAGGCCATTGCTAATCGGCGGATAGTCTTCTTATTCACCTCATTTGCCCCAGTTGGGTATTCTCTATGCTGGATGTACTGCTTGATATCATGATACCAAGGTTTACCATCTGGCTCGCTTTCCACATTGGCACAATATGCGGGCTCACTATGTATCTTTACTTGGATGGGTTGGACATTATTGTGGATATCCAACTTGGTCATCACAGCCAGAGTGGCCAAAGCATCCGCAAACTGATTCATGTCTCGAGTTAGATGGGAGAAAGTCACATTTTCAAATTTCTCGGTCAACTTGGTCAAATACTTTTGATAAGGCACTAACTTTGGGTCTTTAGTTTGCCATTCACCGTTCACTTGATAAATGATAAGTGCCGAATCTCCGAATACTTTCAACTGCTTGATCCCCAAGTCAATTGCTACTTGTAAGCCACTAGCACAAGCCTCGTATTCTGCAACATTATTTGTGCATTCGAAACCCAACTTGATAGCGACTGGGTATTGTTTTCCGACCGGTGAAACAACAACGGCTCCTATGCCACTACCATACATATTGACTGCCCCATCAAAATACATCTTCCACACAGACTCTTCTCCTTCTTCTTCTCCTTCTGCCATCAATATTTCTCCATCCGGGAACTCAGACGTTATTAGTTGTCCACCCTCAAGCGGGTTTTCAGCTAAATGGTCTGCGATTGCACTCCCTTTGATGGATTTTCGAGTCATGTACTTGATATCAAACTCCGATAATATCACTTGCCATTTTGAGACTCTTAATGAGACATGAGGGCTTTCAAATATGTACTTCAGGGGGTCCATTCGGGAGATCAGCCAAGTAGTATAATAGAGCATATACTGTCTTAGCCGTTTTGAGGTCCATACTAGGGCACAACATGTTTTCTCCATTGTCATGTATCGGGCTTCACAGTCATTAAATTTCTTGCTCGAGATAATAAATTGCTTGTTCCCTCTTTCAGGATTCATCATGCTGCCCCAAAGATTGCCCCATTGCGGTTGGCAATACGGTTAGGTACAATATCAGAGGACGACCCACCGTAGGGGGTACCAACACTGGAGGATTCATTAAATAAGCCTTTATCTTGTCAAAAGCTTCTTGACATTCTTCATTCCATTCTCCAGGCTGATGTTTCTTTAAAAGCTTAAATATGGGCTCGCACGTGCTGGTGAGGTTGGCAATGAATCTAGCAATGTAATTGAGTCTCCCGAGAAAACTTCTCACCTCACGCTCAGTCTTAGGAGGAGGCATCTCTTGTATTACTTTCGCCTTATCCGGGTCCACTTTTATTCCTTCTCTACTGACGATGAATCCAAGTAATTTTCCAGTAGACGCTCCAAAGACGCATTTAGAAGGATTGAGTCTCAACTTATACTTTCTGAGCCTTTCAAACAACCTCCGCAAGACCTCCACATGACTTTCCTCTTCTTTAGATTTGGCCACCATATCGTCCACATAAACTTCAATTTCTCTGTGCATCATATCATGAAATAATGCAACCATAGCACGTTGATATGTAGCCCCGGCATTTTTCAACCCGAAGGACATTACTGTGTAACAAAAAGTTCCCATGGGGTAATAAAAGTCATTTTTTCCTTGTCATTGACATCCATGGGAATCGATTGTACCCGAATAACCATCCATGAACGAGAACCTATGATTTCCTTTGTATTATCAACAAGAACATCAATATGAGGGAGCGGGAAATCATTTTTGGGCTTGCCTTATTTAGATCCCTATAATCCACGCACATCCTAACCTTTCCATCCTTCTTGGGCACTGGCACAATATTTGCTACCCATTCTGGGTGCCTCGACACCTCTATGAATCCGGCTTCTAATTGTTTAGTCACTTCCTCTTTGATCTTTAGTGACATGTCAGGATGCATCCTTCTCAACTTTTGCCTTTTTGCTTCCGCATCTGGATACAATGGAATTTTATGTGACGCTATCTTAGGGTCTAAACCAGGCATATCTCTGTAGGACCATGCAAACACGTCCAGGTATTCCTTAAGTAGCGCCATCATTTCCACACGCTCGGGATTGTCTACTATTTTCAATTCCTTCTTGACTTCTTTGGTTCCCATGTTAATCACTTCAACTACTTCATTATCCACATCAAATTTTCTTTCTGAGTACTCCAATATCTTTTCAAATTTTTCAACAATCTCATCATCTACATCAGATCCAGGGTTTTCTTCATCAAACGTCGCAGGAGAATCAATTGACGAGTTTTCAAGGTACCTTTCATGAGGCGAACCTTCTACAAGACTTAGATCCCTGTAAAGCAATTTGTTGGAGTTGGAAAGGCAAGAAACGAGAGATTTTTTTTTTTTTAACGGAACGTAAAAAGAAAAGAAAGATAAGCCAAAAGTATGAGAAAGGGGAATGCTGAATAAACATGCAACTTTATTTAGTTAATGTCTCAAATAACATAAATATAAGATCAAAACATAGCTAGACTTAAATATCTGCCTGTTACAGTATGACTAGACAATTACTTGGCAGCAATAACATCAATCATTAGTTCAGATTGCCAGTTCTTCAGTGGTTCCTCATCAGCAAAAGGATGGATTGCTTTGAACTCTTCTGGGCTTTCTTCATGCAGTGCATTAATAGTGAGATGGTGTTGGGGACGAAGTGCTTCTTCAGGCATGATTACCTCGGCTGGTGCCGGAAACGTTTCCCTCAAATGAGGAATGTGCTTCATTTGGCCCTTATCACTCCTTTTTCCCAGAGTCATATTCTCCATTCTCTCATCTAGAGATGCTTCGTACCCCAACCCGAACTTGTCTAGCTTTTCTGGAAATGAGACTGGTGTCCTTGCACCTTGCAGCTGTAAGCCCAAGCCTTTCCCTTTTTGGTACCCGTTGTTAGCCATGATTCGAGCCACCACATGATTCACACTTTGTGCCGGGGATTCATTCCTACTGAGTCCAGTCTCAATTACTTCAAAACTGTGCCATAAGTTCTCCTCGTCTTTCTCTGCACTTTCCACATACGGCACCGAAACTGGTTTTGTCAACATGATTTCTTCTTCTCCGTGTATGGTGATGACCGACCCTTTTTCAATGTATTTGATACTCTGGTGGAGTGTAGAAGGAACAGCACCAGCGGTGTGGATCCATGGTCTTCCCAGGAGCATTGTATAACCAGATTCAATGTCCATAACTTGGAACAATACTTGAAAATTACTCGGGCCGATCTCTAATGGCAATGTTATCTCTCCCAAAATGCCTCTCCTATTTCCGTCAAAGGCTCGCACCACCATTTCTCGAGGGGACAGTTCATCCTCACTTATTGACAATGAGGTTAGAGTAGACCTTGGTAGGATATTCAGTGCAGACCCCCCATCGATTAAGACCTTTGCGACTATGTACCCCTTGCATTTAAGGGTTATGTGTAAAGCCCGTGGGTTTCTCTCAGCCTGAGAGGTGATCTCTTCATCCATAAATACAATCATGTTGACACGCTTCACCGGGTCCACCATGCTGACAACATTCTCCGGGGTAACATCGGGTTTGACATAAGCCTCACTTAGTACTCTTAGCAATGCTTTCGATGCAATTCCGATGTCAAAACAAGTGATGAAGAGATATCCTTCTTTGGAGTCTTCTTCAATTGTTCCATCACGTCGTATTCACTTTGTTTCATGATCTTGAGAAATTCCTCTTCTTCTTCTTTCCCTCTTTCCTCTTCTTTTGAACTTCCCTCTTTCCTCTTCTCTGTTTCTACTGGGCCATAGCATCGCCCACTCCTTGTGATTATATTTGTCACAGACTCTTCATCCTGGTGGATTTCAGTCACTCGAGCCTTTGACGCCTCCTTAACTCCTTTCATCTCTACTTTTGCTTCATAATTCCACTCAAGACTTGAATGAGTATTATTATAAGTGAATGGTGTTGGCTTCTTGACTGTCACCACTACTTTACCTGGTGTCGGGGCTTGGTTGAGAGGTGGCACCTTGAGTACAAAACGTTCAACCACATTAACCTCTTCAGAGGAAGCTACCCCTTGCCTGGCTTGTATTACTCCCAAAGTGAGTAGACCTTGGACTCGAGCTTTAAAGTCCCAGCAATTTTCAATATCGTGTCCTATTCCCCCACAATGGTAAGCGCAACTTGACTCTTCATCATACATCTCATCTTCTTTCATTGACGAAGCCGGCGCGGTGATAACATAACCTGCTTTCTTCAATCCTTCAAATATTTGAGTCATCGGTGTACGCAGACTCATGACCCTTCTTATTGGTGGTCCTTCAATCCCCACAGCATTTGCCTCATTCCTTCCACCATGGTTAGGGATTGGGTTGTTAACAATGCTAGGTCCAGCCTCCTCTTGAATATCCAGCTTTCCACAAGCGATAAGTTTCCTTACCGCGGTCTTAAAAGACTCACAGTCTTCGATTGAGTGCCCTGCGACATCCATATGATACTTGCAAGTTAAATTTGGGTTGTACCATACTGGAAACGGTGGTTGTAGGGGACGTACAGGACTCCCTGAAATGAGGTGAGCATCAAATAACCTTTGGAATAAATCTGTATTTGGAATGGACAGTTTTGGGAAAGGGGGTAAGTTTTGGGGACGGAAACGGCCTTGATTTTGAAAGTTTGGTCGAGACTGTGGGTAGTTTGAGAAATTTTGCGAAGGGGGAGGTGGGTATTGAGTGTAGGTTGGGCGAGTCGATGTGTATGGTTGAGGTACAGGAACATTGTTGACTTGGAATGGCTGGGCTTGAGGCGTGTTCATAGGAGGGGTGGTTAGGCCAGTTAGCTGAGACGGTGTAGATATCTGATAGGAAGGGTAAGTGTTTGGGTTGTATGTGGGTGCTCGGTATATGGGGTAGGACGGTGAATATCGAGGTTGTGAAGGTTGCCGATTTTGCACGTAACTCACTTCGACTCTTTTTCTTGGGGAAAATCCTTTCTTGAAACCACCTTCATTCTTGCCAACGGTGAGTTTTCCACCTTTACTAGAATCTCAATTCTTTCTCCACTGCAATTAAATCAAGCAAAGTCTCGGTAGCGGCGCCCGCCATTGTCCCAACATAAGAGCCCCTAAAGTCCCCAAAAGTACGAACACATTTCCGTCAGAGTCAATGGCGGTTGTACTTGTGCAGCTAGAGCTCTCCACCTCTGGGCGTATTGCTTGAATGTCTCCTCATTTTTCTTTTCCAGTGTTCCCAACTGCTCTCGGGTTGGGGCCGTATCCAGATTAAAGCGATATTGTCCCATGAACAAATTTGTCCAGTCATCCCATGATGAGATCTTGGAAAGGTCTGTTGGATGCACCATTCTAAAAGCTGGTCCAGTTAAACTTTCATGGAAGAAGCTGACAAGAAACTTCCAATCCTTTGACCAGATTGACATCTTGGTAATGTATGTTTTTAGATGGAAGAAAGGATTTGTGCTCCCATCGTACTTGACAATCTCGGGATTTTGAAATCCTTGGGAATAATGATATTAGCAGTAGGGCATAATTCTTCTATCCCAAGGGGTCCGTAAGTACTTGGACTCTTGATCGCTTTAATCTGTTCTTCCATCCTTTCCATCCACTCTTCTCTTATCTTGTCATTTTGGATGGCCGCATGACCCGTCCCCCAGCAGCAATCCGGTTGGCATAGACATATGTGGGGGCTCCCATGCACACTCAGTATTACCATGAACTTCATTCCGAGCTCCTTCTAGGGAATGGTATCCTTCTCCAATAGGAAGTACTAGCGATGCAGCATTTGATGTTCCTCCCACAACAGGTATTGCAGTAGTAACCGCAGGGTTTGTTCTCATGGAAGTGCTATGTAACTGTGTCCCTGCCCCCATCAGAGTGAGGCTTTCCCTCATGGCTAACAACATCTCTTCCATTCTTCTTTGAGACTCCGTAATCTCATTCACCCTTCCTTTCACTTCTTCTACTTCCATACTTAGGTTCCTTCCTTCGTTTTATTTGCCATTGCCAAAAGCTTTGTTCGAGCCCTTGTGTTGTGAACTCGGGTTTGATTGGTGTCTTCTTTCCTTGGTCGCGCAATGGTTCTAAATTTCCTGCGAACAATTAAGGAACAATTTATTAGAAACCACCATGATTATTACTTGTTTGTTAGAAGACCATTATTAATTCGTCTTTGAATGGACTTGAGTGAGTATCTTTGATCTTTTTTTTTTTTTTTGTGTCATGACTACTTCTTAGAACGTCTCGTTCAAAAGCTGTTTGTCACGAACATTTCTTAGAACGTCACGTTCAAAAGAAATGGGTTTCTATGGGATCAGAACAAATATAATGCATACTTTATTTATTTGAAAAAAATCATCAACATCAGAGGAGTACATCATTTTCAATACATCATTGTCTAGTCTAATCCACCATTCTCAACTGAACGGGCCTTGATCATCTGCTTCATTTGTCCAACGAGACCCTTGCAATACTCAATGAAGTCATTAATTTCTGCCGGAGTCTTAAGAGGATCGACCATCTTATCTGCCACCTTTAAATAATATGGAATGTCTGCGATTGCCGTGTTGGCTAGGCCTGCTAATTTCACAAAGCGGTCTCTCAGAAGGTGGGCTTCTTCTTTCCATTCATTAATGTCCTTGTCTTGTTGCCTTACAAGATCTATCATTTTCTGCAAGTCCTCCTGTCCCTGTCGCAATGCCGCTTCATACTCTGCAATTTCCTTGGCAGTGTGCGACCGCTCAATTTTGATCATGTCTTCGTATCTTGAAGACATCATTTTCATTTTTGCCTTATACCATCCACTTCACGAAGAGCATCACTCTGCATGGCCTTGGCATTCATGAGTGTGTTCTTTAAGTTGTTGGTTTTCAGCCAAAGCCCTATCTCTTTCTTGCCCTCTGAGTCCCAACTCTTTGTTTGCAGCTTCCAAGCATCTTCTAGTTCTTGATATCTGTTCTTGCCCTGTCTTTAGCCTCTTGTTAGCTCCTTCAAGGGCGTGAGCTTTCTCGAATTTTCACGCTTTAAGACTGCATATGCTTGGCGAACCTTTTCTAGTTCTGCTTCTAATTGCCTCTTTTGTTCATTGGCCTCTATTAACTTTTCCTTTACTTCTTCGTCTTCTATTGGAGCTAGAGGCAAGGCTTTACTAGCTGACATTTTGAAGGGTAACTTGACCTCTTGAGCCGGTCCTTGACCCATTGCCTGTAGCTTTCTTTGACCCCACGACTTCGACTCCCGGTTGGGGCCGCCTCTTTCGATGATATTCTTCCAAGCATCTCGCACTCTCCTAAGTGTCTCGGTACACCCGAGTCGCATGTCATAAACAAAAGGAGTAATCTCTAACTCCGAGGGTGGTCCCATCATAGGATAGCCAAGTTGTCGTAATGCTAACGCGGGGTTATAGTTAATGCATCCCTGAGTACCCATTAGGGGAACATTAGGAAACCCCTCACACTGATAAATCACAGTTTGCCCTTCCTCACGCCATGGGTACCATACAATCTTTCCATCTTCAAGCTTGGTCAATTCCTCGGCCCATTCACGACCGTTCTTGGTCTTCAATTGGAGCATCTTGAGACTTGTAATGGGACATGAATCCACGTACCCCCTCTTGAACATGTGAGAGGTTAGCCATACAAACAACATCGGTAGACAACATAAGATTCGCTTACCCTTCTTTTCATGACATAAATTCAAGGTGTAGTAAACATCAGCAAGAATGGCCGGGATAGGATTTGCGGCATCATTTCGTCGAGCAAGGAATACATCGATTGCCGTGAAACCTACCAAGTCTTCACTATTTGGGAATAGGATAGTACCATAAATGGTGAGGGCTAGTACATCCATAAAAGTATTCCAGTCTTCAACCTTGGCTAAGTGGCGCATGTGTTCTTCCAAGTATTTGCTCTGGAAACCCTCTATCCCTTTCCTGTTTTGCTTTGCCTCTTGTAAATCCCTTACAGGCACCTTCAAGACCTTTGCTATGGTTGGCAATGACGCATAGTGACCTTTATATTGGTATGGTTTTTCCTTTTTCAACGATAAGCCCAAGATCTGTTCGAACTCCTCTAATGTAGGGGCTAACTGAAAATCTTGAAATGTGAAGCAACGTAATGGTGGATCATAATACTGGGCTAGTGCAGTGATGGCTTCTGTTTGTACGTCCACTTCTAACAGATTCAAAATTTTCCCATATCTTGCAGTAAAGGTCAAACGTTGTGTCTTTTTCAGCAATCGGCCCAAACCCACTAGACTCGCAGTATCCGCTATCTTGGCCTTAAGTTGCAGGGTCTTTTTCAAAATTGATTCCTTGTGATCTGATCCCATGTCACTTTCCATTTTTAATCAAAGATACTCACTGCTAGTCCTTAGGCACTGAATTTCAAATGGTTCTCTAACAAACCTGGGGGATGAAGAATTATCAATGCATGGTTTAAAAAAAAAATGATTTTACAATTTAATAATGAGTGAGTTGTTGGTCCTTTAAAAGTGATTCGCCCCCATTTTTTTTGGAAAAACTTTTTATTTTTATTATTATTATTTTTTTAATAACAAGAGGGACACCAGTATGGTTCATCACATTAAGGGACTGAACAACTCACAAGGTATACGAGATAAGTCAAAAGATAACGAAAGATATGCTCCCTTTGTGTCCTAATAGGATTTCCTTAACTCGGGGATTTCTATTCTAAGGATCTACAAGTCTTTTCTAAATCGTGAAAACTTCATTTGGTGGCTTTTCTATTCTGAAGGTCTCTAGAGCCAAGTCCTATTTCAAAATGTTGACCACGAAATAGTGGGTAAACCACTAGGTGTGGGACATTTGTGAAAAAGGCGCACTCTAGATGAGGTTTTCGTAATAGCCAAACAGGATGTACATCCAAAATGGTTACTACTACACAACCTCTACTTAACTTAAGTTTCACTCAGACCGGGTATAGGGCCCCACTCGAATGTGTGATACATGTGTAGGCGTGGTGGGTGTAGGGAGCATACAAACCTTCATTATCCTAAAGACTACCCGTATCCTGCAAAACAAAAAAACAAACAAAAAAATTCCAAGAGAAATTCTCTATCCTAAGGTTTTAATAACAATTAAAAAAAGAAAGGTAAAATAAAATATACAAAGATTACAAAATTTTACACAACAAAATTATATGGGTTTGACCCTCAAGTATCCCCAGTGGAGTCGCCATCTGTCGCGACCGTAATCGCGGCGGGAGCGGCGAAACAAAATAAATAAATTAGGAGTCGCCACCAATTTTATTTAATTTAGGAAAAATTGGAAAACCTTTTTTGAAAATGTCTTTGGAACCAGATTGGATTCGGGAGTCGGTTATGCATAGGGAAGGGTGGAGACTTAACCCCACAGCACCCCTAATACATCCGTCCTAAAACGGTTACCCTAAATTAGTTATGCAAAAACTTAATAATCTTATAATACATTTGTTTTACCCTTTTTTTTAAAAAATAAAAAAAACAAAGAATTTGAGAAAATATAAAATTTGGCTTGACAGAATAAAGATTCTGCTCCTACGTATCCTCAGGTGCAATGAGGAATTCAAAGTCACGTAGTTCTTTAGAAAATAAGTGCGGGTTAGTTGATTTTATTTAGAGAAAAGATTAATTTTTTTATTTTTATAAAAAATTTGAATTAACAGGTCGTCGCGACTCTGTTAATCAAATTAAAGTTTGAATGAGTGAAGCTTGCGCCATTTAGGACGTCACCATTGATTGTTAAATTTATTAAAAATAAATTTTGAGCCTTTATTAAATAATAATTTATTTAAAATAATTTGAATCATTGAGTTGTCACAACTCAGATGATCAAAAAAATTATTATGAGATTAACAAGCTGTCACAACTCGGTTAATCCCATTTATTTATTTATTTATTTATTTATTTTAAAATTATTTCAATTATTTTATTTCCTTCACTTTGCATGGGTTGGTTGATTAAAAGTTTTAATTTTTATTTTATAAAAAATTTGAATTAACAGTCGTCGCGACTGTTAATCAAATTAAAGTTTGAATGAGTGAAGCTTGCGTCACGTTAGACGTCACTCATGATTGTTATTTAGATAATATTTTTTTATAAAAATAACTAATTTTGAGTATATATTAAATACGATTTTATTTTTAAAATGATTTGAATCATTAGGTTGTCGCAACTCGGATGATCCAAATAGTTACGAGATTAACAATGTTGTCATGGCTCGGTTAATCCCACTTATTTATTTATTTGTTTATTTTTAAGAAAATCATTTCAATTATTTTTATTTCCTTTTGTCATTTTTTTTATTTTTCGTTTTTTTTATTTTTATTTTTCTTTTCAGTTTTTTTAGATTTTTTATTCTAGCCCATTAAGCCCACTAGGCCTATTTCAAAAAAAAAAAAAAAACTTACCGTAAATCTAAACAAAGAAAAAAAAAAAAAAACGAAGACTTACAAAAAAAAAAGAAGTGAAACGGAGGGGGTTATTATTATGTCTCCTTCCTCTTTTTGCAGAACCAGGGGAGTGAAGGAGACTCGACGGTGAGCAGCTCGGCGTCGCACCAGAGCGGGATGGAGGTGCGGCGGATCGGCCGGATCTGGGCGGTGCCGTCGACTGGGACAGCGGCGCGACGACTGGCGCGGCTGGGAGCGCGACTGACGGACGGCTGGGAGCGCGTCTTCTGGTCCGCGAACGACGGCGCGGCGGATCGGCTTCTGGTTCGTCGCGATTCGGTGGAGACGGCACGCGGTCGGTGTGGCGAGGAGCGATGCGCGACGCGAGTCTCAATCGGAGCTGCTGTTTGCGGCGAACGCAGGTCTCGATCTGCTCTGTGCTTGGCCGGATCCAGTTCGCACGGCAAGGGCGCGATTGGAGTCTGGTTCTATTTCTGAGTTGTAATGGAGCTTTGGATTTGCAAGGGGCTTTGTTTGGTTTAAAGGGATGAGTGGTTAGAATTTTTGGGTTTTTTGATTGTGGGTTAAATGGTGGAGGGTGACTCTTATGGTAATGTGGGTGAAGGTTGGAGATGGTGGTTTGCGGTGGAAATTTGTTTACGGTGTAGAGGAAGGTTGTTGGTGAGTTGAAGGGTGGTTTTTTGGTTTAGGATGATGACTCGTTTTTAGTTATTGAAAGGTGAGAATAGTTTGAAACGATGGTGAAACCGTAAGCTTGATGATAATGATGGAATGGTGTGGCGTTATTGATTGGCAGAAGAAGGTGATTATGGAAGATGATGGGGTTTAGAGGTTGAATAAGGTGTATGAAGGTAAAGGCAGAGGGAGGCTACGTGATAATTAGGAAAATGTCGGGAGACGTTATTGTAAAAGGTGTCTTCGATGTGTTTTTAGTCAAGGCCCGAGGTGGGAATAAGCACGAGGGTTTAGAGTCTGCCAAAAGTGTGTGGGGTTATGGGTTAATATAGGAAGGGATTAGGGTGAGGAGTTTTAGTTTGAGTGTGATTAGGATTGGCTTGAGGTGATGAGTTAAGATCTGTTTAGGATAAGTATTGGGGTTGGTCTAGGATGGTGATGATTTGATTAGGATGAGTTTTGAGAGTTTGAGTTGGTTTAGGGTATGGGTTGAATATTTTTTGATTTTATTATTTTTTATTATTTTATTTTATTTACAAAATATCAGGACAAAATTCGGTGTTTATAATTTCTCATTTTGAGCCTCTCTTACATAGGAGTGCAGACCATTCTCTTTTTCTAGTGATATTTTTACCGTCTTTTTTTCCTGCCTTTTTTAATAACTTGCACATATATAATAAATCTTGAGTTTAATTAACCATATTCATTTTTCTCAATGATAAATATTATGATTTTTTCTTTCTTTTTATGAATATTTTGATTTTCAATTTTTAAGAATTTTTTTGTATAATTTTCATGTGATTGATCGTATCATGATAGTTTTATAAGTATATGATAGTTTTAAATCTATTGTGAAAAAATATATAATATATTTTTCAAATTTTAACACTTTTTGTATTAGTCTTTGAATAATGAGATTATGGATTAGTTCAGATTCAGAATGTACATTATATTATTTTTTTTATTAATTCTCATGTATATTTTTAAATTTATAAGTATCATTATGCTTCATTCATAATGATTTTTTATTTCGTAAAAAAAAAAGTTATTTAATGTTGAAAAATGTTTCATATAACTTGAAATCTGCATATTTCATTTTTAAAAAAAAAAAGATGAAATTCGTAGATATCGTAAATTTACCATCCGATACATAGAATGTAAATTAACGTGAAATCATTATATATCAATTAAAATATTTATCACAATTTTTTTTACGGTATATTTATCACAAATTTGTTTTCTTTTTACTAAGTAAATATAATATAAAAGCAATCTATATACTTAAAAATTTTAGAGTTAATTACACATTGGAATTTTAAATTATCCATCCATTAACCAGGAAATTTGAACATTATATTTTGGAATTTGGATCGTTCATACATGACTGAAGAATAAAAATTTGCTCCTAACAGTAACACCAAGTGAAGAGAAACTCGGACGAGTGAAGAGTAAAACTCAGCAAGCTACAGTACAGACTCCGGTGGTGGTGTGAGGTGTGTGTATTATGGTATGTGTGGATGTTTATCTCTTCTCTGCTTATCAGAAAACTCAGAAGCAACAACTTGTGTGGATGTTTGAAATTGGAATGCTAATTTTTTGCTGGTTGGTATAATGGTATGTGTTACTGTCTTAGGATATGGTATATGTTTTTTTTTTTTTTGGTTTGTTTATTTTGTATCTTGCCTTGTTATTTTATTCGATTTGATATGTATCTTGGTTTAATATTTGTCCTATATGGGCATTAGGTTATTGTCATGAGGGCGGTTCCATAAGCTCAACAGTCTCTACGTATGAGGAAGTTTGAGGTCTTGACCACTTGCAAACAATGTTATCATGCCAAATTACTTACTCAAAAGGAGACTAGTAATGAATTTCCAACCAGTCCCTTACTCTTATAAGGATGAGAATAGGCATGGCACCCGCGCGGGGCAGTTGCAGAGAGTACCTTTCCGCTTCTCATCCCTGCACTCTAACCCCGTCCCCATCTTCGTCCTCGTTCTCTATTGCGGAAGAATTTTTTTTCTTATCCTCGCTCCTTGAAATCTCGCAGATACTCGTGAGGATTCCTCGCTATATTAAAAAAAAGATGAAATAAATTATTTTAATATTTTTAATTTTAAATAAATATAAAATTTAATTAAAGATGAAATTACTAAAATATATATATATTTATTTATATAATAATACATATATATATATATTATAAAGAATATTTTGATAATTTTTTTCGGGACAGAGACCCCGCGAGGCGGGAAGTATGATCCTCGTCCCCATCCCCGAGTGTACCACGGGAAGATTTTTCTCCCTGTTCTCATCCCTGCTGGTAGAAAAACCTAGCATTCGAAGTGGTCCCCGCGGGGATCCCCGAATTGCGGAGAGAATTATCATCCCTAGATGAGAACATGGCTCCGTGACAATTCTGAAGGGACGAAGGCCTAAATGTTATGATCAAGCACTGACATCTATCAGGACAAAGGATAGTGGTTTCGACATGAAACAAGTCACTTCTGATTCCACTTTGGCAACAAAAATACGTTGTAAAATTTGTTCTTGGGGCATTATATGGAAATACAAGCATTGATTTCAAGAACAAGAACATACTTCTAAAGGGAGGTTTAGGCACGCCTCAATTGGAACTTGTTTGTCACTTGTTTGTGTCGTAAGTAGTATGTTAGTCAATGGTTGGTGGCTTGCTTTTTTGAAGGAAGAAGACTTTTGTGGAGGCTTGATTTTCGGTGGAAGACTTTTTCGTACGAGGAAGATTTTTGTTTTTGTTGCAGATCACTTTGGGTGCTTTTCGGTGAAAGTTGAAATTGCATCAAATGTAATTTTGGCAGAAATCTCTATAAATAGAGATTTGAGCTTCCATCCAAAATACAAAGAAGCATAGGCAAAAATAAGAGTTTCTGAGAGTGAGAGTAAGAAATAGAGAGTGTGAGAAAATTTTAAGAGTATAGTGTGTGAGCATACACTGAGAATTTTTTAGTTTACTCTCTATTTTTTGTAATACTACAAATTGTAGTATGAGAGGGGATCTCACTGGAAAACATTATATTTTGTATATTTTGTGTGAAAGTGTGTAGATAAGATATTGTAATTGTCCTTGATATAGTGGAATATTTTTCAGAATTTGTCACGTGATTTTTCCCTCACTGTACAAGGGAGTTTTTCACGTTAAATTTGGTATACAGTTCTTGATATATTTTTCTGGTGCAAATAGTACTGACAAGTGAGTCTCACTATAAAAGTACTATTTACGTGCTTTACAATTTTATCTGTTCTTCTTCACAAATCTGAGTACGCTTCCACTCACATCCATAAAGTGTTCAAGACACTTGGAGTGTTTCCAACTCAGATTTCCCAACAAATGGTATCAGAGCCACTTGATCAAATTTCAGATCGAAGATGTCGGTGCCAAAATTTGATGTGGAGAAGTTCAATGGAACTAACGACTTCAGTTTATGGAAGCTAAAGCTGCAGGCATTGCTAGACCAACAAGGCCTGTCAAAGGCATTAGAAGGCGAGAGCAAGTTGCTGAAAACATTGTCTTCTGATGATAGTGATATTGAATGTGTCCAAACAATTTCCACTAGTGACTCAGGAAACGAGTGGATCCTAGATTATGGCACATCTTTTCACATGACACCTAATATGAACTTTTTCTCTTCGTATCAAAAGTGAGAGGGAAAGGTCCGATTGGGAGACAACAGGGTCATTGTTGTTGTAGGTGGAGAAGAGGTACGAATCGGATTGGATGATGGTACTGAAAAGATATTTCAAGCGTGGCATGTACTAGGACTGAACAAGAACCTGATCTCTTTGAGTGCCCTAGACAACCAGGGGTACAAGTTCTCTGGAGATGGTGGTTTTTTGAAGGTGACCAAAGGCTCGATGGTGGTGATGAAAAGAAAGCTGCAGGGCGAGATCTATCTATTGCTGGGGAGCATAATTAATGAGGTTGTTGTTGTTCTATCCTCTGAAAAATCTAATGATGATGTTACACAGTTGTGATACATACGCCTTGGTCATATGAGTGAGAAGGGAATGACAATACTTGCTGGCAGAGGACTGCTAAAAGACGTAAAGAATTGTAAACTTGATTTCTGTGAAAATTATGTATTTGAAAAATAGAAACGAGTGAAGTTTAGTTCTGCAAAACACACCAGCAAGGGTATTCTGGAGTATGTCCACTCGGATGTTTGGGGTCCAGCCCCTGTTAACTCATTGGGTGGTACTTATTATTTTCTTACTCTGATAGATGACTATTCTAGGAAGGTTTGGATTTATTTCCTGAAGCAAAAGGATGAAGTGTGTGGCAAATTCAAGCAGTGGAAGGCCATAGTCGAAAAGCAAACCAGGCGGTCAGTCAAGCGGCTGAGAACTGACAATGACGAGGAATTCTGCAACAAAGAATTTGAGAAGTTCTTCAAGAATGTAAGTATAGTGAGGCACCATACTGTACCTGGAACACCACAGCAAAATGGAGTTATAGAATGAATGAATAAAACACTTTTAGAGCATGCACGATGCATGCAAATTAATGCTAAACTTCCCAAATCATTTTGGGTTGAGGCAATCAATACAACTGTATACTTGGTAAACAGATCTCCATCAACTACAATTAATTTGAAGATTCCACAAGAAGTATGGTCCGGTCGACCTGTAAATTATTCTGATTTGAAGATATTTGGTTGTCCTGCGTATGCCTATGTGAGTGATGGTAAACTTGAGGCGAGGGCAAGAATGTGTATATTTCTAGGGTATGCACGAGGGGTGAAGGGCTACAAATTGTGGTGTACAGAAAAGGCAAATTCACCTAAGATCATTGTTAGTAGACATGTCACATTTGACGAAGCGACAATGGTAAATCAGAAACGGGAATCTGAAGTAGATTAGGCAAAGACAGATTATGGTGTCAAGAAACAGGTGGAGCTGGAGATTGACACTAGGAAGATGAAGTAGGAAGAGAACAGAGGTCAGTCAAGTACTTTAGGTGTTGCTCAACCTGAAGAAGAACAACAAGATGAACTTGGAGACAATGGTACTGGTGAAGAAACCAGAGGAGCAGAGCCATACAGTATTGTTACTGGCAAAGAAAGACGACAAATTCAGAAACCACAGAGATATCTGAATTCTATTACTTGTGCACTTGACACATTAGATGCTGATCTTATAGCCTTTGCTTTGGCTATGGCGAATGGTGTAGTAGGAGATGAACCATCTACCTACTGTGATGCAGTAGATAGTAAGGAGTCAAAGGAATGGGTAGTAGTAATGAATGAGGAGATTGAATCTCTTCAGAAAAATTAAACGTGGGAACTAGTACAACTTCCAGAGGAGAAAAGAATAGTTGACTGCAAATGGGTCTTCAAAAGGAAAGAAAGAATCCCTGGCATTGAACCTCCAAGGTTCAAGGCAAGACTAGTAGCAAAGGGTTATACTTAGAAGGAGGGCATTGACTTTCATGAAGTATTCTCTCCTGTGGTGAAGCATAACTCTATCCGGATCCTATTAGCTATTGTAAGTACGTTTGACTTGGAGTTGGAATAGCTTGATATGAAGATGATGTTCTTACATGGTGAGCTAGAGGAGTAGATCTACATGAGTCAACCGGAGGGGTTCGTAGTTCCTGAGAAGAAGGATCATGTTTGCCTATTAAAAAAGTCATTGTACAGCTTGAAGCAATCCCCAAGGCAATGATACAAAAGGTTTGATGCATTTATGATTGGTAATAGATATAACAGAAACCAATATGATAATTATATCTACTCTAAAGAGCTTCTAGATGGTTCTCGTATTTATCTATTGTTGTATGTAGATGACATGTTAATTGCAACTTGCAACAAGGCTGAAATTAGTATATTGAAATCTCAGTTGGGAAAAGAATTTGAGATGAAAGACTTAGGTGTAGCATAGAAAATCTTTGGTATGGAGATTCATAGGGAGAGGCATCATAGCAGATTGTGCTAGTCATAACAAAATTAAATTATGAAAGTGCTACGACGCTTTAATATGGATCAATCTAAACCAGTTGGTACTTCCTTAGTTGCGCATTTTAACCTATCTTCAAAGGAATATCTGGAAACTAAGGAGGAGGTGGAGTATATGACTCATATACCTTATTCTAGTGTAGTCGGCAGTCTCATCTATGCCATGGTGTGCACAAGACTGGATCTTTCACATGCAGTAAGTGTGGTGAGCAAGTTTATGAGCAAACTAGGAAGTATGTACTGGGAAGCTGTGAAATGGATCATGCGGTACTTGAGAAGTTCGACCGATGTCTATTTGGTGTTTGATGGTCAACAGACCCGTGAGGTAATAGGCTATGTAGATTCTGATTATGCAAGAGATTTGGACAAAAGGAGGTCATTAACAGGCTATATGTTTACAGCTTTGGATGTACTATTAGTTGGAAGACAACATTGCAATCCACAATTGCATTGTCAACTACTGAAGCTGAGTATATGACATTGACTGAGGCTATGAAAGACAGCATATGGGTGCAAGGTCTTTTGGGTAATTTTGGATTTGGCAAAAATGAACCAATCATACATTGTGATAGTCAAAGCGTTATTTATCTAGCAAAGAATCTAGTCTACCATGAAAGGACAAAACACATTGATGTTAGACTTCATTTTTTTAGAGAAAGTATCAACAATGGTACAATTGCAGTTTAGAAAGTAGTCACAGCTGAAAATCCTACAGATATGATGACGAAATCATTGCCGGTTGACAAGTTCAAACATTGCTTGAACTTAGTCAATATTTGTAGAGGTTGAAGACTCTTGCAAATGCAAGTCAAGGTGTTGTTAGTCAATGGTTGGTGGTTTGCTTTTTTGAAGGAGGAAGACTTTGGTGGAGGCTTGATTTTCAGTGGAAGACTTTTTTGCAAGAAGAAGACTTTTGTTTTTGTTGCAAAGCACTTTGGGTGCTTTTCAGTGGAAGTTGAAATTGCATCAAATGCAATTTTGGCAGAAATCTCTATAAATAGATATTTGAGCTTCCATCCAAAATACGAAGAAGCAGAGGCAAAAATAAGAGCTTTTGAGAGTAAGAGTAAGAAATAGAAAGTGTGATGAAATTTTAGGAGTGTAGTGTATGAGCATATACTGAGAATTTTTGAGTTTACTCTCTAATCTCTATAATACTACAAATTGTAGTAGGAGATGAGATCTCACTGAAAAATACTATATTTTGTACATCTTGTGTGAAAGTATGTAGATAGGATATTGTAATTGTCCTTGATATAGTTGAATATTTTTCGGAGTTTGTCTCGTAGTTTTTCCCTCAGTGTACAATGGAGTTTTCTACGTTAAATTTAGTGTACAGTTGTTGATTTATTTTTTTGGTGCAAATAGTACTAATAAGTGGATCCCACTATAAAAGTACTATTTACGTGTTTTACTATTTTATTTGTTCTTCTTCACGAATCTGAGTACGCTTCTGCTCACATCCATAAAATGTTCAAGACACTTGAAGTGTTTCCAACTCTGATTTCCTAACACCGTATAGGTCTGATCTGATGTATATTTGCTGTGAGACATGCAGAAGTAAGTTTGTTCTATAGTGAAATAAGTGATGACATTTTCAAGGGCTTACACTTTATTTATCTGATCTCTGTATGTGGGTTTCACATATTGGTACGTATCATGCTGAAGCTGTTGAGCTTGAAGAGTCCAAAATTTTTTATGTGTTGGACTTCAAATGTTGCAAGTGTCGCAGGATAAAGTCGCCGGTGTGTCCTTACTCTGATTTGATGTGCAAGATCCAAGAGGGCAAGAATTCACACTCAAGGGTTTCAGAGAGAAAGAGCATTCTCGAGTAGATTCTGATTCTGGAACACTTCCTGACGTGAAAGAGTGAGAGCCTGCTACTCAAGTCTTTCATATAGAGTATGTGTCTAGAGTCTAGACAAGAGAATGATCCTCTGGTTTTCTCTCTTTCAAGTATTGAGCTGATTATAGAACCCAAATTTGATGGATGTTGATTGGAATACTGTCTCTGGGACAGGGCTTCAGGAACTACCAGTGAGAAGCATGTTAAGCGTGAGGGGGACAATGATGGTTCTTTTGGACGTAAACTTTTGCATGCTGAATTTCCAAAATGAAATGGGTAATCTGTCCAAATCTGGACACATTTTATCACCTTCTGGATATGGAATCAACACCTCGTGTGAATGTCTGAAATTGGAATCCTAATTTTTTGCTGATTGGTATGTGTTAGGATATGGTATATGGGTTTTTTGGTTTGTTTATTTTGTATCTTGTCTTTTTTGGTTTGTTTTAAGTTGCTTCGGTTTTAGCTAGTATATCACGGAAAAAAATTTAAAAGAGTAAATAACTTAGAAGTATAAAATAAATTAATTTTTTTATATATTTTTAAGCTCACATGAAAAGGTATTAATAGAAATCATCAACTTATAATTGTTGCAAATTGAATCTCACAAAGTAAAAAAGTTAAAGCATAAAACTAATAACAAAATTATAATCCAACAAATAGACAAAAGTAATTTGAAGGTAAAGTCTATTAGTATTAGGCAAAGCGATCAGGTAGCATAATAGATTAATGGTTCTCAAAATTGACTATTGCTTTAATGCTTTAACATTAATTAAAAATTCTATCTTGGGTAAAAGCTTATTGACCTCCTAAGCTATTTAGAATAAATTTTTTCTCACAATAGTATAAAACTCACTGCAATAAATTTGCAATAAATAATTTAAGGTTTAAATATGTTTTTAGTTTATCTAAATATAACGGATTTTAGTTTTGGTCCTTGTAAAATTTTTGGTACGATTTTGATCCTTCTAAATTTCAAGGTGAGTGAAGTTAATCTTAGTCATTATCTCAACTCTGTTAAGTGTTGATATGACAAACGATGCTCCACCTCAGCATTATCACATGTTCTTCATCAATTAATCATTTTTGTCACATGGAGTCATGTTATCTTGTGGGTCCATCAAACAAGCCACATGCATGGTTAGGTCTAGTTGTGGTTGCATACAGAGGAGAATTTGAGGTCTAGTTGTGGTTCTGATGAGATTGATCAGCTTCTCTAGCAGGGTGGGAGAGAGGGCAACCTTGTTACGAATGCTTCAGCTCCTGAGCTCAGAAAGATGGCTCCCACCAATGGTTGCGTCGTCTTGCTCTTCCAAGCACGTCGAGGCTACCCTATTGCCAAGCTCGAGGGTTGGAAGAAGAAGGGGGCTAGTGGCGATGGCAATGGAGGTGGCCAATAGAAGCTAGTGCATGTTAGAGAGAGAAATTGTATGGGTTTTATTTATTTTTTAATTGAAACATTGTAAGCTTCTGGTTTTATATAAAATAAAAATTGGGATAAGAGAGGGAGAGGTGTGACAACGCTGAGGTGGAGCGTCATTTGCCACATCAACATTTAATAGAATTAAGATATATAACAGTAAGAACTAACTTCACTCACTCCGAAATTTAGAGGTATCAAAATTGTAACAAAAAATTTATAAGAATCAAAACCAAAATCCGTTATATTTAAAAGGACTAAAAACATATTTAAGCCATAATTTAATCTACATAAAGATACATATACATACAAAATTAAGTATCCAATGTTTCCAAATGTAGATTAAAGCAATTGTTCAACTTATTGACTATTCATTTATAAATGTCTTGTAAAGAAAATATAATGCCCCAAAAACATAAATATGTCCAAGCCAATAAATTACAGAATTAAATGAAGTTACTACCATGGATAATCTCCAACAGTTATTAAATTATTAGACCTGTTACGACAATGTTCAATGAGTAGTTCATAAAGAAAGAAGATAGTGATAGTGTTCAACCGTTATCAAATTATTAGACCCAGTTTTGTAGATTGAGTGATTTGGCATGATTTTCAACCTACAGTTGGTTTGGTGAAAGCTCAGGAGCCATGGCATCCCTAGTTGCATATCGGGTTTTTTTTCTTCCATTTCACTATTCACAAAAATTTGCTCTAATCTCGAGAGATAAACAGGTTTTTATGATGTTTATCTAACATAATTATTTGTATAGACTAAAATTCACATTTTTGGGAGGTCGGTCAAAATTAAAAGCCTCACCTCTCATCTTAACTCATATTGTGACATGCTTATTAAGTTCCCCTCCCCCACTTAAAGTATTTGTTTACAGCATTTTATTGTTCTTGGGTTTTTGGTTCCTATTGCGTGACAAAATAGGTAGATGTTGTGGTACACCTTATTAAGTTTGGGTGTACATATATCCTTTAATTTACTTGTTATTGTAGTTTTTTTTTATGTTTTTTTTATTTTTTTACATATCACCACCACTATTGTGTCGCCAGCCTACTGTCCTCTACCGCTAGTCACCGTTCGTTGGTCATCACTTTTTTCGGGTTATGCTATTCATTTCTTTAAGTTGTATAACTGTGTAAATAATTTCAATTAAAATAATACAAGTTAAAATTGTACTAGTCCTTATTTTTTTTTATAAATAATTGTGCATACTGAAAACTCTACAAATTTTAACTAATAATATTTACACACAATGAAATCTGTAAACTTTTCAATATCCATAGTTATTTATGAAAAAAATATTAGACTAGTATAATTTTAATTGATATTATTTATACAGCTATACAACTTTAAAAAATAAATAGTATAACCCGAAAAAGGTGGTGGTCGACGACAACTGCGAGGGGTGGCCGACGACAGCTACGGAGGGTGGTCAGTGGCCCGTGGCGGTGGTGCGGTGACAGAGGAGCAACGACCGACGGCTGAAGGGCGACCGGCGGCCAGTGGTGTTGGACGACAGCCGACAACTGTCGACAATGAAGGGCGATGGTCAACGACGATAGAAGGTGGTGACAAGTTACATGTCTTTTATCTAAGCCCCTATTGTATTTTTTAACACAATCAATGATTGAGATGAGATGAGCGGAATACACCATACACCAATCTCGACAAAATAAGTTAAACATATCTCCAACTTAGCAAATAACAAAAAAAATTAAAAAAGCGCTTCCGTACTAGGCATGGCAAAATTAAATGCACCATGAGGATCGTGGGGATGCATGACGGGGTGGAGGATAGATACCGTTTAATAAATGAGAGTGGGGCGGAGATTATAAGACGTGCTACCATGCATGCAAACCCGTTTAAGTATATATATTTTATTTAATATATATCATATATTATAATTTTTTTTTTTTTTAACTTTGAGATGAGATAAAAATACGTATATTTTATTATTTTAAAATAATATTTTTATTAAATGAATCCATAATGATAAAACTTGTTAAAAAAATATATACTATTTATGTAATAGTTATTTATGTAAACTAATTATTATAAAATATAATTGAATTTAGTTTGTTATTTATAATAATCTTTTAATTTTGTAAGAATCTTATATTATAAAACAAAATTGTAGTATGTGATGCTAAAATTTATTTTATTTATGTTTGTTTTATAATTTTTAAAATTTTATTTTAAAATATCAAATTCCCGCATATACCTACGGATACCTGCGGATATTTCATCTACCCGCAAGAATCATAAATGAGTACCCGCAAAGTAAACGAGACGGAGACAGGGAAAGCACTATCTGCCCCCGTCCCGCCCCATTGCCATCCCTATTCCGTACTGCTAAATATTCACTCCAAGGCGCTTTAGGATCACGTGCTATTCTCAAGTTTCCATTACATAACATTAGTTTTATCAAGTTACTTTGGGATTTGAATTTGTGGGTAATTTATAACCTCCGGCCAAACAGTATAAGCTCCAAATCGTATATACGCATGCTTCAGCACATGTATCATTTATATTTTATTAAATTTTCCGGGGGGTGGAGTCACCTTCGCTTTAATATAGCCATATAATAGGATTTTCATGCACAACTTGACACTGAAACCCTAAAGCATTTTACCTTTCAAAAAAAGAAAAAGAAAAAAACCTAAAGCATTTTAAAGCAAAAATATGTATACCCCACTTGCTATTATTGCAACTATAATTTCAGAATAACAAATTCAAACTGTTACAGTTGGACCTATCCGAGGTAATATCTTACACGCTATCAGTTGCACCACAAACAAACCAGCGAAACTGGGAAGGGGAAAAATATGAGAACTAAAAACCCTCGCCCAAATGATATAAAATCTCACTTAAAGAACAATCACTTTGTGCAGAAAGAATCTCAAAAATGCTCGCTAACCCATAAATCCCTGCTCGAACACTCAGCTGGTAAACAAGCTCACCCCTAATTCCGCCAGCCCTTGCATCATGATTTTGTTTATCCACCCCACTAGCTCGAGGGACAGATGGGTGGGTTAGGCTGTGTAGATCAGGTTTACAAGTGTGTAATGAACATCCTCATGAATCAATCACCTTTATATTGTCATAGAAGAGCAGCCAGCATTGCCCCAGGATCTGTCAATGCTGTGGGAGTACCGGCTGGTTGAGCCACAGGAGGTGTTGGAGGTGCTTGTGTTGGTACACGGGTTGCTGTGGGGATGCTGACTAATTGTTCCTTGATGAACTCCTTCAGCCTGCAAACCAATATCAGAATCATCTGAAAAAGCTGTAGAATCTATTGATAGCATCCTGTAAGTAGGAAACTAAATCACGTACTCAAATGTTAGTGTAGGGTCCCCCGAAGCAACTGTCATTCGCAGCTGGGTTCTGTCTGCTGGATCTGTTTCAATTCTTATCTGCATATCATTTAAGTAACATGTTAAAACAACTACCTCCCTCAAGTTTCAACTAACGTTATCATCTAAATTAAATTATGAATGACTAGCAACAGAGTTTAAAATTGACAATCAATTAATAAAAAAGCAGTCCCACACTTCCAATACTTCTCCAGGAGAGAAAAAAAAAAATCCCCTATACCATCCTGCCTGCATATATCATATATGGAGGTTCTTTATGAAAAACCAATACAGACAATAACAGAAAATTGTCATTATGATCTTGAAGCATATGAAAAAAGCTGCCTCCATTTCCCCTTCTTTTTATATCAGATTATTTAAGAATTCATGACCATACTCCTTGCAGGGAAAGATATGTAGTTCAAAGTATATACTTACTAAACAGAGCATTGCCCTTGTACTTTCTGAATAGAATGTTGTGCTCACAACAAGATTGTTTGGATTGGGATCCTAAACCAGATAGATAGGAGAAACAAGATATAAATAAATTAAAAGATGGTAAAGAATTTCAGGGAAAAAAAAAAAAAGAGGAAGTAAAAAGAGGGAGTTCAATATCATACAAGCCCTGGGCAAACTGTCAAATGGTAACTATTGAATAAGTTTGCCATTTCGTGCAGTGGAAGTGGTCTAACACCTCTAACCTGCAAAAACAACAAGAAAGATGAATCTACGACCGCATGACCAGAAGAACAAGCCAGCCAAGCAATATATATATTTGCGACTGTGAATTGAACATCATCAAACTAACCATAACCAAATTGGCAAATATACAAACTTCACCATGTACACAATGCAGAATACATACCACTTCTTGAAGCTTCAAAGGTGGTCCAGGAAGTGATCTCCATTGAGGGAAAAACTCTTCAGCAGATACAGATATAGGCTGAAGAAATTTGTTTAGGACAGCTGGAAGGCGAAGCTTGACATTGACCTATTAAACGACACAGACAAAAATACATTAATTAAGGGTTCATGATTGTTGCATGTCAAAAATAGCAACAAATCCTTCATTTAACTTCACGTAAGATCCATTTTCCCCAAACTTCGAAACTTACCATTGAAATTTCTTACTATTATGATCATGTTTGCAATATTTCAATTTATTCAATAACGAGGAACTGGTAGATAAAAAACAACACATTTTCTAACCAATAAAAATTGAGCTAAATAAACACTTCGATGAAGTACTTCCCACTATCCAATTGAATTTTTAAGAAAAACCAACATGTTAAAGGCTTTAGATCCCATGCTTGACTTCTTGAGAGACATATCTCAAGATAATTCGTTTTATGCAAGTAAATGTAATATAAAGTGTCCAAATTAGGGGTTGATCTGAGTAGAGGGAAAGAATGGACTTTTCAAATTAGGAATATAAAACACAAGTTTAAATTTAAGTACCATATTGTTACCAAACTTGTAGGAGAAGTCAAGAACAGCAACATCTCTGCTTGGGCGGAGATTAATGACTTCAAGTGGGCATTGCACCTATGCCACCACAAGAGGGGAAATGTAAACAAAACTAAAAATTTGAAAGCAATAGATAACAGCAACCATGGTTTCTTACCTGTGCCCGGGGAGGTATAGTTTCCGGTACTAGTGAGAGCTCCATCTTCAAATGGGTGGGAGGCAACATCATAGCTTGAACAGAGACAAGAGGAGAAGTATTCTTGTTCCCCAAGAAAAGAACAAGATGCCCAAGATGAGCTCTCCATTCTGCTTTAATGCCAATCTGTGCAAATATATATTAAAAAAAAGAAGCTAAGAACATAAGCTTGAACCTAACTTAAATTACCACAAATAGAGATCTTTGTAAGTAACCTGCAAGTATAAATTAAAACCCAAAAAAAAAAAAAAACTAGGGAACATTGGAAAAAAATAAGGGAAAAACCTGAATATAAGGATCCTCATATAGAACACCACTATCCTTCACGCACAAAGCATGAAATCTTTCAGCAATATTTCCAATTGGCTGCACATACAAAGGGTGCAAGTTATCTTCCAATGCACACAACAATTGTTTTGTGGTAATATCTTTCTAATGTTGAACAATGGAGAATGGAGTGATTAGAGTCTATCATAAACTTGTATTTATTAGAGTAAAGAAATAGTTTTGGTGTAACAATGTGGTTCATCATGAATCCTAATTATGTGTAAAAGAAACTATAAGAAATATAAAAATGTGGCACTGATGACTGGTAATCTTCAAATGGAATTCTGTAGCAGCATTCAGTTAACACATTGGGTTAAGCAAAAGACTTCACTACTTATTTTGGTACTTAAATCAACGTAAGTACCTGCACAGCATTGGCCTGCTCTCCTGCAAGTACTATGGCTGTGGCTTCAACTACAGTTCCTTCCAATCCTGAATTTGTGCTCGGCTGAGGATGGACACTGGTACTGGGAGGGCCTTCAATAGCCAATGGACCCAAGAGATCACCAAGGAGATCTGCAGAGGGAGGTTGAGAATCTACTTTACTCAAAGTTCCATTTTCCTGGGATAATCTTTGATCTGCTGAATTATCATCCTGTTTCAAAACGAAGTCAAAGTCAAACTAGGAAGTGATAGAAGGAAACATTTTATGGTTAAAAAGGATGATACTGTTAAACATCTAATGTTGCCCAAAATGATATTGTAAAAAATACACAAAAAAAAGGGGGTGTAAGTGGAGGGAGGAACTAACCACATTACTGCTCACGCTGGGCATCTTTACAAGATTAAGTTGGCTAACAGGCGGAGTTCCATTAGCATGACGTTGGTCTGTTACAACCAAAGCATTTGATGTTTGAGATTGCTGCTGGGCTCGCAACTTTATGGCACTTTGTTCTGCAGTATCAACTTCAGTATCTTCAGCCCTTTTTATCAATGCAGACTGAATTTGAAGAAGAGTATTAATCCATGAGTGTTATACCATTGATTACTCAAGTGATCAAACAAATTTCAAACAAGTTGCCTTTGAATCAATATTGCAAAAATACCAGTCGTTCAGGGAATTTAGGCATTTCAGCCAATATATCCACTAGGGCTGCCCCTTTTCTACTCAACGCAAAATATTCAACAGCTCGTTGCTGTATTTCGACTTCAATTGAACTTTCGTATCTAAAAAGATGAGAAAATGGGTTAGAAGAACCTATGGCATCATGAAAAACCATAGAAAACCCATACTGAATAAATTGAACATTACAGAGGTAAATCTCACTTGTTAAATATTGCCCATATCTGACTCTGTAGTTCAGGGTCTGGTGGTTGAGTGTGCATCAGAATTTTAGCATATGTTGACAGAAGAATAGAAATAGTAGAAGTCCTGAAAATAAAGCATGTCTTATAAGGTATCTAGGCTAAATGGATCCTAACTATGAATAAAGTGAGAGGTAGGGTGTGATTCCCCTTACGATACAGTAGGAAGCTTCTCATGTATAATGTTAAATATCTCCTTTGGACTGCACCCAGGTCGTCTTGCTAGAAGGTGTCCAAACTCTCCAAGTATATATGCGCTGACCTGTTGAAGTGTATTCAGATGAGAAACAGATATTAAATGAATACTTGACTAAAATCAGACCTTTTACTATTTCAAAGTGATTTGATCAAGTGTTAAATTACTTAGTAGCTGTGAATGAATCAATATAAAGTAAAATCCATGAATTATCACAAAGAAATACTTATTGACATTCCTCATACTTCATAACAGATTATCAAAGTTCAACTTAAATGGACCCCTTTCACAAAGATCTAACTGTTTTGCTCTAATACGGATAAATGTCTCCTACGCATTCTACAGTTTAGAAATCATCATCAGTGAACGACACATTAACAGATAAATATTATCCATACCAACTAATAACACTCAGACGATTACAGAACGGTAGTAAAAAGCACACAAACCTTAACCATTGTCTCATGTATGGCAGGTTTGTCAAGATACTCTCGAGCTTTTGCTGCGGCATAAGGCTGATCATAGACATAAATTCCCTGTGAATGATGTGTCGACAAGGAAGCAGTAACATAGTCACTACTCGCTATAAGCTTCAAACTCACCTGTAGGTCTTCATTGTTTGTAACAAACTGCACCACACGAAACCAGATATCATCACTAACAAAATCTCCGGCCTTGTCAATTAACTGAAGAATCACGTCAACATACCTGAAAAAAAGTGATGGTATGATATCAATTTAATATATATAACATCAACAATAAGTTCTGTTCATGATGACTTGGGAATCCTAAATACAGGTTTTTTTTTTCCTGGTACATGTACTTAAATACAGGTCTACTCTACCAAGTACTGTACAAAATTTAAATAGATAAAGTAATGCACACCTTCACAGTTCCATAAAATGTTCACAAATTAATGATTTACATTTCACATGCTCAAAAAGGACACAAACTAGTTCCTCTAATCTGTCCCCACTACATTCTTAATTAATCATATATATTTGCCGTAGAAAATTCTGATTTTGACATTAGATAGGCCAGCTGTTATTTTGAATTTTATTGTTATACTGCTTTTCTTTTTCAAGAAGAAATTTTATGACAAAAGAGAAAGGTGCAAAAACTGAGTATTGGTCATCCCCAAAAGAAAAGCAAAAGAAAACAAGCTGCAAAGAAAGATAAAAAGACACGTCAAAACACAAAATATGTAAATAAACAGATCTCTTCAATCATACTGAACTTTTCATTTTGGATAAAAAAGCCCATCACATATATGATAATGAAACCAACATTAAAAGTAACGATTGGCTGAGCACCATAAAGAACCAGAAAAGACTGCCCTATCCAATAGAAGAGGTAAAGCTAGAAACTGTTCTTAAAAACTCCGGCACATTGCTCTGACAAAGAATTATGTATACTTTGGTAGTTTTGCACGTGGTATATTAGTTGAGCCTGTGGGGGTATTTTCTTCAGGGTTTGGGACAAGTTATTGACTTTGTTTAATTACCTATCTAAAGTAGCCCCAGTCATTGTCCTTGATTTATCAGTATTATGAGTAAGGAGCTATATACTATGGATTTCTTTTTTTCTTTTTTCTTTTTGGATAAAATAATTCATTAAAGGCTGTATACTATGGATGCATCCTTCTATATAAGCAGTTCAGCAGCTACACACACTAGACAATATGAGTCACAAACTTATAACTAATTCTCAAGAGAGTACTCAATGATGATTGTCTGCTACAGTAGCAATCTCTTTCTTGTATGTTTCCAGTAGGTGCTATTGCATTACCATGAAAGATCTGGTGCAAACTTCTCAGCTAGAATAGCTGCTTTAAGTGACAATTCCTCCCGCATTGCAAACTCTGCTGTGCTGAGATACTAAAAAAAGTTGAAATTGCAAACTAATCATTTTGTGGTTCACATGTAATAGCTGGTTCATTTTCTTTCTTTTGCTTTCTGTTCTGAGGTTGGGGAGGGAAAAGGGTATACAATTAGATTTCCAAATACCACGAATTAGTCAAGACCAAGCTCCATACCTGCAGTAGTTCTTCAACTATATCCTTTGCATTTGAAACGTCACACATGCCATAAAGCAAATCTAGAGCACGCCTCCGAATACTGCATATAAATAAATGCAGTTAGAAATACTCAACTTAACAAAAATTGACATTGAGAAAAAAGGAATTAGCTCTGTATCAAACTTGCATTTTTAGGCACTTCTAAAATTTTTAAGTAGAAAGTAGTTTAGTAAACAGTATCAACTTTGTCTTCTAAATTACATTTTTGCAAAAAAAAAAAAAACATAATTTATAACCTACTTGTTATTAACACTGGAGAACATAAAATAAAAACCAAGATACTCAGAAGAAAATCCACATCTCTCTCCATCTTTGCTCTTAAGTCAGCTTAAATAGTTTGGCGAGGGACAAGTAAGAGTGTGCTGAGGGTGAATCAACATTATGTAAATCAAATAGTAGTTTTATCAAATGGTCAGATAATTCTCATATGTTCTAATGCTACTTGTTTAAAATTTCAGCATAGATACTCAGCAAATACCGATAAAGGCAACTAGGTATCAGTGACTCGTGTATGTGAAGTCCTAAATACTAGAATCCTGCAGTCAACAAATTAAATGTGATAACCATACATTATGTTTCCAATTTAGTTCAAACAAGTTTAGCAGGTCCTTGAAGTCATCTCCCAAGAAAACAGGTACCCAACTGTGTTAATTACCAATCAACAAAACATTAAAAGCCATAAGTTAATTTGTCAAAGGGTAGAAAACAGCCTAAAGCATTGTGTGGTTAACCCAAAATCCAAAAACTGGCATTTCATACCAGGCCCTTCAGCTAGCAGAAGATAGAAATTTGCAGCTGTAACTAATAATCCTAGTTTGGATAGTAACTGATTAACACATGGCCTTTCGTAGAATGAGACAGCTCATATTTGGTAGTTAAAGGGCATCCTATCCTTTAAAATTACCACAAATACATGTATAATTATATGTTACCAACAGAATCTGTGCAGGCTGGATTTGGCATGCAAAAAATTCAGTGATGATAAATGATATATACAGGATCAATGATTTCATCACATAGGATAACACATGTAACCTGATGTCAGGATCCTTCAATGAGGTAATAATCTGAGCTTGATGTCTTTTTATGATATCTTGCACATCTGTAACCATCAACATTCTAGTCATATTCTCCTGCATCGCAATACTATGTGTTATGAACTGGGACATTGCATTACAACAACAATAACAACAACCACCAAGCCTTCTAAACTATGATACAATGACATCTACCACAGAATATTGGTCATGCAATCCTTGTCCCTCCCCCCAAACAGGAGGGCGGGGGGGAAGAAGAACATAATAAATACGGATAAATCAAGTGTACCCCCAAACTTACCAAGCCAAGATATCGAATGTTTGGTTCACGGACAGCAATGAATTTTCCAAGAAGAGCCACACATTGAGACATCATCTCTTTTTCAGCATCAAGATGCATCACCTGAATAGGGCAGTTAGAATAGAAAATATAACTAAAACACCTCATTGTGAGTAAAAAAAACCCCCCTTGTATGTAAATTAAGGGAAAAAGGGAATAGCATATAGCCACCAAATTCAATGTACACATCTCTATATGAAGAGTCATCCATACATCAATAGAAGTAAGGACAGGCTACCGAAGCCACCAAATGCACACTGTAAGCATCCCTACATGGTCGTGCGTGCCAGCAGATGTATTCATAGATAGAAACAAAGACATCCAAACAAAATATGGAAAAAGGCAAGAGAAGGGGCTTGAAAATACTACGAAATGACATGTCATCCCTCTACTTGTCTCTTTGAAGTTTGATGTGTGGTTATTGACTTAATGTGTGCTTTTATGTGTGAAGAATGGTACAGAGGACGGTCCCACATCCATATGGGAGCACTATTATCTCCACATAGTACATACATTATTTAAGCCACATGGTAATGTATATGGATAGGTCCATAACTGCATCTATTCAAGCAGCTATGTCTGCAAACAGGACGTACCCACGTTGGTGGGTTTGGGGGTATGTCCCCATTAAAAAAAAAAATCCACCACTATATATGTAACACATCATTTTTATCCCTCGCAAAACTTGAGAAGGTTTAACCTAAATACAAAGTTAATTAGATAAATTTCAATTTTAACAAACCACTGCCAATTTATCTCTTTCAAACTTTTTTGCCCAATTTCATTCACATATTGTTAAATTGTTAATTGGTTCTCTTCTCTACTTGCATAGAGTCATATTTATGTGCATAACCCTTAATCAATCTTAGATGGTTTACAGGTAAATTTCTCTTAAATAAACTAATACTTATACACATCAAAAAGAAAAATAGTAGTCACATTAATACTACATATTAAAAAAAAAAACACAATAAATATCACAACTTTTAAATAAAAATTATTCGTCTGATAAAATGTATGCAAATGTAAATCTTTTGAAATAAAGATTTCTATGAATTGTTTAATATAATTACATATATCATCTTCGGCAATAGAACCAAGAAGGTAAGAAACATGCTACTCGAACACCATAGTATAATGTCTGGGCCTATTCTGCTAGGGTTTTAGCTAGTTTGACCAACAAATTCATAATCAATGAATTAGCATTTACACACACATTGTCATCTATAATGAGATAGTAAAGCATGAAGAGATTGTTTTTGTTTAAATATATAGTGATGTGCAAATGAACATACCAGAGCAAGGGCTTCAAAAAGAACAGCATGGGATGCATTATTTTTGTTCACATTTTTCACAACATCAGTGCCCATCAGTATCCTTTGTAAGACCTGAAATGATTAATTCAAAGCTCACTAAAATTCATTAACTAAATAAAATTTTTAGATGTGTAAATGAGATATGACAAACCTCAAACAATGATCTTCTGGTATTAGGATCTTCAACGGTAGGAAAATATTGAAGAGCCCTCATTGTTTTGACCTACATTAAGCAAAAATTGGTAAGTATTAATGAAGGTGAACTTTCTGGATAAGATAAAAACTTATAGTTTGACACTTTTAGTTCTCAATAAAGCCAAACTGTAAGAATAGCACTCGAAAATCTTTCTAAAACCAAAGCCAACACAGAAATATTTTGAACGAAAAGAAAAATTTACAAACCTGAAGCCACGGAGATGGGATACCATAGTAAGTGTATTCTTGTGGGATATCCTGGTTCCTAGCAAGGCGCTCTAAAATTTTGACGCACTTAGGAAGACAACTCCAATATGCCTCGTGGTGGTTTGATACTAACGCAACAAGAAGACTCATAGAAGACGTCAGAACACCAAGGTCTCGTTCATCCAAAAGTTGTGCCATCCGATCCGCCCTTAAAAATACGGTAAAAGAGACTAATAAGATACATTTGAAGGAAAGCAATAAAAGGAAAGTGTATTACCAGCAAAGTCACATTCAGATTTACCATCCATCTACATTGACAACATCAGGATTTTTCCTGTACAAGCGCAGCAAACACAATGCAGCTTTTTTTCTCACAAGTGGTCTGCAGCTGCTAGATATCTAGATCACAAAATGCAGTTAGCATCAAAATTTTCCAATCATGCCACCTTTTTAATAATAAATTAATAATGCATAATTTCCTACCAGCAACTTCTGTACATCAGGTGCTAAGGACTCAGCAAATTCTCTCCCGCCAATATTTCCAACCTACAAAATAGAAGACTTAATATGGTGGCAGTGACTCAAAAGTTGAAAAGGTAAAATAGTTATAAATGTACAGCAAATAACATAATATGATATCAACAGAAAGAAAAGAATCCAAAGAATCTGATTTACATAAGCTACTCAAATGAATACTCCAGCTTACATAGCATGGCAGATGATAAATTTGGAAAATAAGTGAATGTATGCAACATTCTGAGAGAAAAAAATTGCCTCTTGCTGGTTGAAGCAAGACACCAGAAGGGGTCAGTGCCTCTTACTGGTTCAGGCACACACCTGTGGCGCCATGGGCTCACCTTTCTGGTTTAGTTAACGCACTACCATTAGCACTTGATTGATAACTGTAAAAATGCCTAAAATCACAGCCATCTAACCTGCTAACTGTGATGCTAAAGGGGATAAAATAGTCAGAATGTTAAAACAAAAAAAATTAACTGAGCGCTTTTTGGCGCCTCTCGCCTAAAGTTATTAAAACCCCCTAGTGCCTTTTACCTCTGACAACCTTGACTCCTTGAGTGCTACTGAGAATCAAATAAGCAAAAGGGAGGACGGATGAGTTTACTGTAAGTAATATAAAATGTGCCTATATTTCATCTGACTAAATCAGGCACATGCATGGGGTTTTCCCAACAAATTTCAACCAGCAAAGATTTATTTTCCCAGGAAAGAAACAGAGTAGCAAGACTTATCAACTTTCATAATTTACTAAGTGCACAGACTAGCATCTGAAAATTCTCAACTGCAAGAAATTTTAGATAATGTCTTTGTAGTGAGATCCTTGAACTCACATATTTGAAACCATAATGGCAAAGGAAAAAAAAAACAAAAAAGAATCATATAATGTGGAAATTTTGTCAGTTTATAAATTGTATATTCATTGCTAGTCCATATCACCAAGTAAAAGCCTTTTGTGTCACATGCATCAATACAGGATGGTACATACAAAAGAGAAAAGTTCTCCACAAACAGCAAAAGTTTTTCTAGTACTTCTCATTAGTACACAAAGATACTAAGAGAAACACAGTAATACAGTTAATTGTTCAATGATTAATATGAAGAGCAAGCCTTTGAAAGGTTGGAAGTTTTTTCCATTACCATACCATAGTCAATGCTAGGCACTGGAAGGTTTCATTGCGACCAATAATATCATTGCGCACAGTATTTATTGCCAACCTGAGAAAGTCATGATTTTCATTAAGCAAACTTGATGTTACGATGTACCCAACCTGCAGACATTTATGGCAATATTAGAATTCCTTCATTACCATCCATACATTTTCTCTGCTAGGTAAACATGTAAATGAACTGAAATGGCACTTCACAAGAATAGAAAACAAATATGGCTACAGATCATTTTAAAATGGTGTCATAAAAAGAAAGAAAATTACCTGCTTTTCTGGATACTTTGGAGCAGATATAAGAGAAACAGCTTCCATGTGACCAAAATCCACATCATAGCCAAGCATATATATGTAAAGCATCTTCCAAACATATTTCTTTTTCTCATATGGAGTCAAAGCCTAAAGACAGAACCAAAAGGTTAAAAATTAAAAACATGCACTACTAAGACATTGAAGTTGTTTTGATTAACAGCAAGCAACAATGGAAGATGGGTAATAGATGAGCAGATTTTTCATATTTGCAGTAAAAAAAAAAGAAGATAAAGAAGAAACATTACCTGGAAATGCTAAAAGAAACCTTTTAAAAGTTCAGTTAAAGCCTAATAGTTTCCCCAAACCAAATTTCACAACCCCCAGAACCCCCAGCAGAAAGCCAACAACATAAATAATAATAAGAAAAAGATTTATAAATCAGAAAGCAGCAGAACAAATTCGAGAAACTCTCTTTTCTCAGACTAAAAGAGCAAATTAACAGAGATATAGAGGGAAAAAAATATTTAAAAAGAGAGAAATAGAAGAAAAATCAAATAGAACAGATTTAAACACATAATAAAACCAACTTGGGTACCATGAGTTACAATTGTAACAACAAGAAGGAAAAAAAAGAACCAACTGTTAAAAAAAGGAGGGAAGTCTCTTATATCCATCAAGTATTTTTCACTTGTGGGACTGCATGTATGTGTCAATTGATAATTCAGATCCCCTCTGGTGTGCATTCTATAATACCATTAAAGCCAAAAATGACAGTTCAGGATAACAAACTTTAAACACCATTCAAGTGAGGGGTGAGAACTAAGTGGGCATGGACAAAAGCAAATTCCAACAAAAAAGTACTGCAGCAAAAGCAAAGGTCACATAACAGTCTTCAGCATCCAACACCACGGTCCAGGGCTAGAAGAGCTCTTCAAACTGAAATGTTCCTCATTTCTAGAAACAAGGTTAAACCCCATTGAAGGTGATGGTAAAATAACAAATGTCAAATTCTAACATTAGAGTACTGTTTTTAATCAGTATTTTAGTTTACTAGCCAGCAAAAGAAATTCTAGTGACATGGCAATCAATGGATCATCAATTTTTTGTAACAAAATGGAGTTCAGATCCACTTATATCTATATGATGTACATGTGTAGGCCTAGTTCATTTACAATTGATGCAAACACACAAATCAGTTTCATCTTAAATATATGTCAACAACTATACTAGTGCTGAGAAAGTAAGACCAAGGCCATCTTCCAGGTCATAACAGACTGAATTTGACTCAGAGAAAGATAGATGCATCTATAGAGGTTAAAAAACAAAACAAATAAATAATGTGGTGGTCTGACCACAAACATAATAATGAAAGAAATTATATATATTTGAAGTCAATTCCTCAAGGAACGAATTTTTCTTGGGGAAATTTTTTTTGATGTATCAGTATATAGCTTCAAATGCATCCTTTGTTGCCACAGTAACAGTGTGGCCACTTAAAGTTAGCCCAGAAAGAAATTATGCTCCTTGCAATGTATTTAATCTATTGAATCTGGTGAAACTAAAAAGCACTAGCCTTCTAGAACAGTGAAAATGGCATACCCTGTTTAGAAGAAGCAGAATATCTAAGATATTATTTGGCTTAATTCATATAATGATGTGAACTCAAGTGCAGTGACAGACCAAGACTATACCAAGAAAAATTTTCAATCTGATTTTAAAAGAACCAACAACATGTAAAATAATAGTTATGGGCTCACCAAACAGTAAATAGCAGTCAAAACCAAGTATATGAATATCTAGTTATCTACACGAGAGCTATTAAATCAATTGAGGCCTGCCATTCTATATTAACTTGAATTATGCAGCCAGAGGGACACAAGAAGTGGATAAAATAATAGAATAATGGAATAGTACAACCAAGAACGGACCTAACTGTACCTACACTCTACTGGCACCAGGAATTTGGGCTTAGGATGAGAAATTGCTGCTTCATCCACAGACTCATCAATACACAAATTACCATGAGAGCCTTTGTTTTTTACACAAACCAGCAGACATTTTCTATTTCAAGTCATCCTCAACATCTACCTCGATCAATTTTGAGAACGAATCATGACATATTCAAAAACACAAAACCCTGAAGAGCTGAATACTGATACTATCAATTGGTTGCATCATTTCTATTTTACAGGTTTCCAGTGCCTCAAAGTGATAATAACAATGAGCTTAATAAAAACGCGATATCAATTTTGACCATTAGAATCAACAATAACAAACTCTCCAGCAGAGGAGAAGGCTTAGTAAATTGGAATTTCGTATTTTCGCGTTGCAGTATGAGGGAAACCAAAGAGCAAAAAGGGGAACATAACAGGAAGTCGCAATTGAATTGAAGCAAAGAAAGCAAGTTGGAAAAGAAACCCTAACCTTTTCGTTTTTGAAGCGGGTTCGAATGTTGCCGAGCTCCTTATCGACACGGAGCCTCTCTTGCTCTTTATTCTGGCAATTGCGGATGTCGCTGATGAATACGGAGAGTCCCCTCATCCCCGACATCGCCATTTCCCAAAGCTTATATTATAGATCCACCCTCTTCTCTTCAGATCCTCAAATGGATCCAACACAAACAATAATGCTTATTTTATTGATCTTCAGCTCCAATTCAGAAACGGAAATGAAATGCACAATTGCATACAGAGAGAGAGAGAGAGAGAGAACAACTCTGCTACGGTGCGTTTGATCTAGAGCGAGAAACAGATCGTGGGGAGAGAAAGAGAGAGAGAAGGTGGACTGACGAAAATTGACAAAAACCGTCGGATACTGCTGGAACCACCTTTATTTACCCATTTCCATTTCATTACATTAGCAATTGCATCATTTCAATTTTTTTCTTTCTTTCTTTCTTTCTCACTTAATATTTTTCTCTTTCCTCGGACTTGAACACAAATTTATAATTAATTAACTATTGTTATTTGTTATTGACAATTTTTTATTTTTATTTTTATCCTGTTTTGTTTTTTCCCCCTTGTTGTCTTTTTTATTTTTTTATTTTAATTTTTATTGTTCAAGTCAAGGGTATCTTGGACAGCTCAAAGTCATATTTTTCCTCCTTTGCTTTCGGATTGAATTTGGAATTATGTTATGTGCACTGCTAGGGGATCATATCACACCTCTACCATCAATGCACTATGCAAACAACATTCATTAGGTGTCATCTAACCATATTTGTTTGAGTTAGTTTTTAATCTTATGAATTTAATTTAGAGTAAACTATTTCCTTTTGATGTTTTTTTTAACGTGGATTATATTTCTTTTTTTGTTGATGCTCGAAAATTTTATTTTTCTCTGCAATTTTTCCTCAAGTGGGTCTTGATGATGGTATCATGATCACAGAAGTCAACTATTTTCTCAGGACATTTTCAGTTAATGTATGTAATGAAGCTAAAAAAACAACCTTTTTTTTTATAAATTTTTACACTATGTTTAGATGACAGATAAAGAAAGAAAAAAAGGAAATGAGGGGAATAGAATTAATTTTTTGTATTTGAAAGTTTTAAAATACATAGGAACGGAACGAAACACAGGTGGAATCATTTCCCTCCTCTTCCCCTCAAATGATCAATTTTTGTTCCCCCCAAAATTGAGGTGGAATGGGGGAAACACATGTTCCATTCTATTCCATTAATGAATCTTCCAAACAAAGAGGGAAGGAACTATATTCTATTCCTTTCTTTTCCTTTCCAATCCATCCCCACCTATTCCGTTCCGTTAATGAGAAAACATCCAAACACAGTGTTAAAATTTTTCAACAAGCAAATTCTGTGGTGCAATAACACTAGTTTATTGCATCAGTGCAACATATATTTGATGCAAGTTTGGTATAAAATTTAAATGTGACACCATAGAATTGGCCTTTCTAGCCAAATGAGTATTTACTCCTAAGTTCCCAGCTGTCAAGCTTATATCATTGTGTTCACAGCTAGACTGGCCCCTCTCAGGGTGCCTTTTTTCTTAAAAAAGAAAATTGCTACTGCTGAGATATATAGAATGGCCCCTCTTTAGACCTTACGTTATGTGCTTCTGAATTGTATACAGTTGAGAAATTGCTGCTTAATTGATATCATCAGTGTGGTTGCAAATGACTGCAAGACAATACGGCACCAACCACCAAAAAGAGGTAGTTTGGCTCTCAACTTCTAATTCAGTAGAAGCTCTGTCATAGTAACTTTGGAAATTTAATACTAGTACTAGTATACTAGTATACTACTTCTTCACTTACTTTCATTATATCTGTCGTTTTCATTAACTAAATAATAAAAATGATTGATTACATGAAATCTCAACAATAAAATCTTAAATATCAGATAAATGTTCAAAGAGCATCACTCTTATAACTTTTTAGGCTCAAACAATAATCGTGCTTGACTTTTTCTCACAAGACCATGCTAGTTCAGATAAAAATTAGCTGCATTAATGCTACCAACCACCCACTGGTTTGTCTGTTGATGAGAATAATAGCTAATTTGACTCTTAGTAAGGAGACGCGATTGAGCATTGAGCTACGAAATGAAAATGACCACACCACTCTTATCCCCCATCTAACCCAAGAGTGTGGCAAAAATGTTTCTCTCTTTCCATGTGATTTAACTTGGGGGGTGGGATGAATTGGAAAAAGAAAACTCAGTGGCCTAAATGATTGCAAAACGATCTTCTTTTCCCATGCTTAGATTGGTTCCCACTTCCCAAACGAATGAATATGATAGCTTAAGACCATGCCCAGTTATATGAAGCTTATTTCCTCTCAGAACATACCTAACGCAACTAAGTTACATAACATTGAAAGATACTGAAAATTAAAAATAAATTAGAAAAGAAAAAGGGGCGTGAGTGGAGGGGTATGTTCCAATTTTAATCACAAGAAGGATGGCCACCAGATGAAAAAATGATGGGAGCTTCACTTCTCAAATTGAGTAAGAACCTTCCTCCTGAACAAGAATTAGCTAGCCAACTATGGATAAAACTTTGAAAAAGGCGCAACTGGAAAGTATAGATAAGGGCACTCATTGTACGCCACTCCATTTGGCCCAGTCTACGAACTGCATGCCACCATATATGTTGTTACCAAATCGCACACCTACAGTGAAAGCCATTGCAACAAGTGGGACCTTCTTTGCCACTGGAGATGCTTCAACAAGGCGTTCCAGTCCATTAATAATTTGATAACGAGTGTTGGATGACACAGCAAGAAAGAAACCTGATAAAGAGAGGGCAAACAAATTAAGCGAATTAAGTACATGGCAATAATCCTATAGCATCATCTCCTCAGCTACTGTTGGATCAGTAAACATGATTCTAGGTCCTGTAACCTTGGCACAAATAATCTAGCCCCACTTTCCTTCTTTTTCTCTCTTTCATCTCTCTTAACAAGTCAAAAATGCATCCAAGTGGAAGATAATGAAATAAGTAAGCTTAAAGTAATATGGTTTATATTCCTCTGGTATACCAAGTAAATAACAACCAAAGATGGTGCTCAGTCTTACGTCCATCTTGCCAGTAAGCCAAACAATAAAATACTTTCTTGAAAATAATAAGAACAACTTAAATTTAAATAAAAGATATTGTAAACAACATTAATGTGTCATTCTTTTTTCATTACCATTTTGAAATTAGGATTTGTACTTTATATATTTTCCATCCCTTAATACAACAGAGCCGACCCAAGAAACTGAATAAAACACAATACTATTCAGATATGCTCAAACAGATGCCCTTAGAATAAAAAGCATAAAAGACTGGAGATAAAAATATTGAATAACAGAGCAAGACATACCCCAAAGAGCAGCACTTTGCAGAAGAGGAGGCACAGGTATGTCCTCTTCAGATTTCTTAATGCTCCTGTTTTAAATAAAGAAAAAATCCTTTAATAATTTGCAAAAGGAAAAATGACCAAAAAAGAAAAAAAAACATTCATATTGCATTGCTTTCTATAATTATATATAACCAAAACAAATTCAAGCATTTATGATAAAATATTGCAACTAACAAAAGATTTAGTCAATAAGACAGATATCTAATAAAATTATACAACAAAAGCCATCCGGGTAGGGGTAGACATGTACCTTTTCGCATTCATGATCATATTTGCAATTCCTTGACCAATAAGACCACATCCAAAGCCAACTGATCCATACAATGCACCCTGATCACAGAATGTTAGGTATTCACAGGAATAAACTGCTACTAGAAATCAAATTAAAGTCAAAAGTTAAAACAAAGATGGCACAATAACTAATAACAAAGCAAATGGAAGCACTCTTATCACATGCATCCAAAGTTTGATTCTACTTATTGTTGGATTTTTTATATGACCTATATTCTGTCATGCTATTAAATAGTGCTTTATCAATCAAAGTTTCAGAACACGTGGCACCTTGTAGAAGTATGTGGCAATGCGCTGCTTTGCAGAGAATTTACATCCTGGCCTTTCAGCTTCAAAGACACTGCATTCAAGTAGTAATTTAGTATCATATGGATAATAGGATTCACATTCAGCTAGATCTCTGAAAAGTACGGTGAAGTTTATAATCAGTTTGAAGTCAACCAAAAATTATGCTAGGCATGAATGAATGAGGGGGAAAATTTATTCTTACAGTTCCCTGAAGTACTATTCGTCACAGTTACTAGAATAAAAGGAATCTCAATTTAAGACTTGAATTGCTAATTAACAACAGCCACCATATTGGTTCACTACACCTAATATATAAATCAAAATTGGTGACAATAAACAGAAAAAGAATTCAGCCTAGACGCTGCAAATAAAGAAATCATGAACACATATACAGTTGATATGCTAAACTAAACTATCCACTCTGACCTATTGGGATAACACTATTCAATTCACAATATTTCCACCCCTTTTCAGAATTGATCATCTGGTTGTAGCAACAAAATATGTGCTAGAAATATTCTGTATGAAAATTCACCAACCAGTTAGCTCTTACAAAAAGTACACACTGTTCGCTCCAAAATAATCAATCTCAACAAAGCAAAAATATCAATGGAAAAGAGCTATAATGGCTGCAGGTGGCAGAGATGTACAATGAAAAAGAACTCAGGCTGATCAGAAGAACTCAATAGTTAGTTGACATACATACATGCAGTGACACTAACCTGCTAGGAAGAGCTGCACAAGCATGTTGAATCCGTCCAAGCAAACCTTTTGAAACAGAAGGCTTCCCAATCCGAGCATAGGGTGCTAACATACCCACCAAAGCAATGTCAACAACCACTCCAACCAGAAGATCAGCAGCATACAACTCAAACTCAGCCCAGAAATCCTTGCCTCTTTTCTGAACCTCCGCAAACGTTGCACAACAAGAGTCTATGACAATCTGCACATGAAGTAAAAGTTAACAGCAATTGAACAAGTTCATATCATAACCATAACCATATGATGATAGAAACAAACCTCTATTCCAACTTTAAAGAGAAAAGAAGGGTCAGCTAGCATTCGATTTCTGAGCAGAGAACAATGCTTCATCAGAAAAGACAGTGGCCAAGCCGAACTCTGCAACACAAAACTCCAAATTGAAATTGAGCGTAAGCAGTGAAGAAAAATTTGAACTTTGAACCAAAAATTTCAACTTTTTCAAGAACCCACCTGTAACTCCAAGTAACGAAGAAGAAACATTTCACGAATGCCTGTGATCTTCGCGGCCTCAACCATATCCGAAGGCAAGTTCACACCCCGAGCTTCTGCTTCTTCCATAACCGCGTCAAAGTTTAACATGGGTCCGAACTCCGCATCGTCTTCGTTTCCTCCTCCATCCCCATCCCCATCACCTCCGCCGCCGCCGCTTCTATCGCCTCCATCGTTGTCTCCGCCAATTGGGGGCTGAGAGGGATCATCGAATTTGGGTTGTTCCAATGGGGCGATGGTGTTGGCGAGGGGGTCTGATCCGATGCAATGGATCCTGAAAGCGCGCTGTTTATGAAGGGAATGGTGGAGAATGGGGAAGGGGTGTTCCAAGTTGGGAGTTTTGAGAGATTGACAAGTGTTGAATTGGAGGGTGTGTTGGTGTTGAGTTGTTGTTGTTGGCCATGTGGAGGTGGTGAAGCTTGGTGACGAAAGTGACATGATGGTGGCACCAGACAGAGGTAGCAGTAACAGCCTAGCAGGTGTTTGTGTTTGGTGAGAAGTGAGAATGGAGAATGATGAGCGTTGCAAAATGGGCTTCGATTGGGCTCTGGAACTAAAACTGGAACTGATTTAGAATTCAGGAGAATCAGGACTCCACAAAGAAGAGTCAATGATGACAACAGATTCCAACTATAAAATTTGGAGGAAAAAAAAAAAGAATTAAAGATATATGAAAAAGAAACACAAACTTCAAATTGAAAAGACAGGAGAATCAGCACTCGAGAAGAGTCAATAATGACAACAGATTCCAACTACAAAATTTGGGGAAAAAAAAAAAAGAATAAAAGATATATGAAAAAGAAAACGTCGCCTGAGAGATTCGAACTCTCGCGGGGAAACCCCATGTACTTAGCAGGCACACGCCTTAACCACTCGGCCAAAGCGACGCTCTCTTTGAAAACAATACTTATATTTATTATTTATCTCAATTAAAATACTTACCTTCACGGAGTTATTAATTTTTTTTTGGTTGAAAGTTATTACATATTTGTTATTGGCTGATTTTATGATAAATGTTTGATAATTCATTAAACATGATTAATAAGCAATAAATAAATGAAGCCGTTATTCGTCTAACTTTTATACTGTAACTTTTTTTCAACTTATTCACAAACTTATTCTATATCATGCGAAAAAGTTACAGTCGCATACAATTTGATTTGACATATTTCTCACATAAATATATAATATAAATACAATATGTATATTTTTTATGTACAAAAAACATTTTCCTATATATAATCACTGCTTTTAAGACTAACTATAATTTTGAAAGCGAAATTATAATTACTGAAATAAGTATTCTAATTTTTCTTTTTATGTAGATAAAATAAATTAACAATTAAAAGTTATACAATTCTTTTAATTATTATTTAAATAAAATTAAGGCAAATTAATGTGCATATATAAATGTATATTAAGACACTAATATTCAATCATACACTTATTTTCAACTAAGTTTAATAAATATAAGAATCAGGAGATATCATCACTCCAAATTGCTTCCCCTAATAAAGGGGTAAGAGCCCCTTTATCTAGGCTCATTTTTAATGATTTCACTGAGCTACCTTAACCGAGTAGTCTGTTTTTTTTTTTTTCCTGTTTTGGGCTTTTTCCTTTTTGTTGATCGGAAAAATAAATAAATAAACAAATAAAGAGGAAAGAGCCGTATAGATGCCCACAAGCATACCCATTTGGTAATTTGTAAAGAATTACACTAGTGTCACAACTATACAACATTTGTCATCTATAAAAGAAACTATGCTAGTATCACAACTAGTGAGTTCATTGATGATTTCAAGGGACATTCATTTGTGAACTCCAATCTCTCTGCATCAGCTTTGCATCTTCATTGGGAGGACTTACATGATTCTTTCTTCGATGACAATAATGGCCTTCATAAATGGGGTCTAAAATAATACTATCTTCCACTGTCAAGATCTTAAAAATGAAGAATAAATCTATATGGATAAATACAGGAGCTACTCCCCAGACAAACAGGACAATATGTGAAATTTCCTATATAATTGTACAACCAAATTTACACGAGGGAAAGAAATGGAAAATGTTCAGATATGCAAACTTGTGAAATAAAAAACATAATGGATTAAGAAACATTTTCCTTCCCTTTCCCTCGTACCAAAAATTAAAACCACACACACACTGCTATGCATATATATATAAATAAAATGAAGAGTAACTCTGGTTTCTTGATACTCAAGAAAAACTTTCTCTGTGTCTGGACTTATGGGAACGACGTGCCCGATCAGTTGATGATCTCGGTATGGATCCAGGGCAGTCAAGGGATTCCGGTTGAGCATCTGAAGGTCTTGGAACAAGCTTACACCCAATTTTCCTGGCAACTAATCGAGGAGAACTAAGGGAACTGTGAGACTTGGTCACACTTTTCATTTCTTGCTTTATTTTACTGAATTCTTCTTCAATTTCTCCAACTCTAGAACTCATCCTATCCATATCCACCTTTAAAACCTGATTTTCGCGCACAACAGTCACCCATCCATCCCTTTGTACAATTTCGCCTGCTGTATCACCTAGGGCAGTTACAGGAACAGGAGCTGCTGGAGCAATTTCACCATCCAATGCGTTGAGACATCCAGCTAATGCTGTTTTCAAATGCAGCTGTTCAAAGAACAACACTTGAAGAACAACTCTGAGGGGTAACCTGTCATTTTGGGATGCATGAGCACAAGCATGGATTGAGAGTTTTTGGAAGTCAATGATGTTACATAGTTCTTCCTTCTCTTTATCGGAGAGCCAAGGATGAGCCTGCACAATACCATAAGCAGTCATCAAACTAACAATCCATGACCACAAAATTAAGACTTTTTATATAAAAATGCAGCTCGGGAAAATCAAACCTTGAAATATATGTCCAGTGCCCTGTAAAGTCCGTCATGCAATGATCTTGATGACTCAGGGAGGGCCTCTGCAAGAGCACGTATCTTTCCTGGTTTAAAATTAACATCAGAAGCAATTTCTGCAATGTAGCTATCTATCAACTTTGCAACTTTCCTTAATGATTCAGATGATGGCGACGCTTGCAGGTCAAGTGATGAAGGAGAAAAAGCAGTTAAATTTGATTCTGTAGATATAAAATGATGGACAATCCGTTCAATACAGTCTGTGTTATATAATGTATCAGAATCTGAATAAGTAGGAATCAGAAGACTATCTAGAGTTGCCAGTTCCAATTGCATTCCTATTCTCCTCTCTAAAGAATCCTTGCAAGTTTGATTGACATTCAATATCAAAGCCACACGAAGAAGTCCTAGTAGGAAACGGCAAAAGGATCTTCCCTTCTTTTCAGGAAGAAGTTTCTCAATGTTCTCCAACAGAACCCTTTGATCAACAGTAGCAGGCGTTAAGCTGAAACTTGCAACTGTTCTGGTTTTGCTACCTTGTCCACCCTGCCACCGACCCAGACCTGGCAAGTACTTTCTAGAATAGTACATTATGGCACCTGCCAGGTTTTCAGGTCTTATACCTCTCGCTTGCATTGTCTTAATAAGTCTCTCAAACAAACTCACACTGAGACATGAGATGTCTTCAAACCACCAGTCAGATTCTGAGCTCCGAATTCTAGCACCAGTATTTATACCATTCCATAGAATGCTTCCACCAGGGCTCTGAAAACTCCCATACATCATCATGGGCCATCCAAACAAACTTGGGTCCGTACAAACCATCATAGAAAGAGCATTCAAACACTTACCCACCAATTGAAGCTTTTCAGCCCTTGGTAGAACAGGCTTAGAACTTTGGAGAGCCAAAATACAATCTTTCCAGTTGCGCAGTATATTTTTATGGAAAAAACTCTCTGATTTTGGCAACAAGTTATCTTCTCCAAATTCATCTGTCATTTCAAGGTAGTCTGCAGCACAGTAGACCAATACTACATTTCTGGCTGTGAGTTCCACATGAAACCCATAACAGAATTTGGCTGCAATTAAGAAAGTGTCAGGACCACCAGGAAATTCTTCCAGCACCATTGTCAGAGTCTTCCCACAGGTATTCTTGGAATCTTCATGTGCTCGAGCAATTTTTCCAGATTTTGATACAAGAGGGAACTGCAGTTCCATGGCATATCTTACTCAAACTCCAATGCAACAGTGCAACTAGTAATTTTTATATCAAAGACATAACAGTATGACAATATGACTACCATAAAATCAAGCCTTGTATTACAGAAATGCCCCCTAGTTGACTGTGCATTTATGCATGAAGTCAAAATTGAAATACACAACAAGCCAGTTCTCAAAGCAACTTTCTCTAATATCTAAAAACACTAACCTTTTCCTCTTAATTCTGATGGGAGGACCTAGAAAACTAACTGAGAAAGAATGGGAACAAGTGTTCACAATGTGATAGACCTCATCTAGCAGCATAACTTCCAAAACAGTAAATCATTAAATCATTCATGTTTGAAGCTATTCTGTTTGGTCATTAGCAAAGATCACACCTTCGGCAAAACTAGATAAATTTTTAGCTTGATGACTAACTGAACTGTTGATCATTGTGTTAGCATTAGTACTTATAAATCTGCACCAATGGAGGTGTACCCCGAGCTGCATCCAATAACTTAAAAGCAAACTTTTATAGCCATCATCTTAAATAATACCAAATGAGCTGAAAAGCTATCCATCATTAAGAATTTAAGATAGACTTGTCCCTGCCCTATCTCAACTTAAGCTGCAGGAATTTCAATATTAAAGCCTAAAAAATAAGCCAACAAGAAGGCCACAAGTCCACAACCTTTGAGAATCATACAAGTGGGTTCCAGCATAGGAAGATCCACAAGGTTATAGATAAACTGGTGGTATTGTACTAAATTTCAAGAAGTAAATAAAAAATATTGTGAAAGGTGTGATCTCTGCAACAAGTTGTATCTCTAGTGAGTCTAATCCAACTCCCTTATTTAAATAAAGATAGATGGTTAATCTGCACTTAAACAATAGAGATGGAACATGTTAAAATTAAGCCCATCTTTCACATGTTAAACATGTGAAACATGTGTCATAGCTGACTCATAGTGGTGATTACTAGATATTGTAATCACCACTTCATATGACGTGTTTGTATTTAATTCATTCATGTACTACCACTATGTATATAAATACTAGTTTATTTGTGTGTGAAGACACACACAATTCCTCAAATCATCTCTAATTCTATATGGTATCAAAGACTGGTTCTGTTTGTGAAGCATCAACTGGAATGATTGCCTGATCACATGGGTTTGAGGAGGCATCAATTTGTTGTGGCCATGGTCTCCGTTGATATGTTATCAATGGAGGAACCGAGATAGGTGTGGGATTGACTTGAAAGGGATAAGGACCAATTGGGAGTTGAATATCCATGTTAGGATGCTCATCGAAAGTAGATGAGAAGAAAGGACAGGTCTCAAAGAAGCTGACATCAGCAAAGACAAGATATCTTTTGAGATCAGGAGAGTAGCATCGATAGCCTTTCTGTAATCGAGAGTATCCGACGAAAAGACACTTCAGGGATTTGGCGACCAATTTATCTTTTTCTGAAGTGAGGTTATGTACAAAACAAGTGCACCTGAAGACTCGAAGAGGAAGAGAATAGAGATCTTGTTTAGGAAACAAGAGGGAATGTGGCACCTGATTTTGGAGGAAGGAAGAAGGCATGCGGTTGATTAGGTAGCATACAGTAAGGATTGCACCATCCCAAAAACAAAGTGGCACATGGAAGTGTAGGAGTAGGGTACGAGCTATTTCGACTAGGTGTCGATTTTTTCTTTTGGTGACACCATTTTGTTGTGGGGTATGAGCGCATGATGATTGATGTAAAATTCCCTATGAATTCAAAAAAGATTGAAAGGAAGCAGAAAAATATTCACGTGCATTATCACTTCGCAAAATTTTAATAAGGCTACCAAATTGAGCCTAAATTTCTGAACAAAAACCTTTAGATATAGAAAAAAGTTTAGAACGATTTTTTATTAGAAATAGCCAAGTACAACGGGAAAAATCGTCAATGAAGGTAACAAAGTATTGGTAACCCAAAGTAGAAGTGATGTGACTAGGACCCCAAATATCTAAATGGACTAAAGCAAAAGGAGATGTAGCTCGTTTATTGACTCTTTCAGGAAAAGAACTACGTACATGTTTTCCTAATTGACAAGACTCACACTGTAGGGCTGACACTTTAGAAAGGCTAGGGATCATGACATGTAATTTTTGTAGGCTGGGATGTTCCAAGCATTGATGAACGATCTATGTTGACTGAACAACAAAACATGCAATAGGAGATGTAGGTAAGGTAAAGTGATACAAGCCTCGAGGCAAGACTGCCTGGCCCTGCACAAGAACAGAATCATTAGCAAAGATAACAGAACAAGGCAAGGTTTGAGTGAGTTTGCTAATGGAAATCAAATTAAAAGGACAATTGGGCACAAAAGAACAGAATTTAAAGGTTGTGTGGGAAGGGGATTAACTTGACCAATGCCTTGGACTATGGTTTGTGAACCATTGGCTAAAGTGACACTAGGCAGTCTATCTGTATAGGTAAGGTGGGAGAAAAGGGATTTGTTACCAGATATATGATCAGAAGTGCCTGAATCAAGAATCCAAGGTCCCAGATATGAAGATTGTAAAAGAAAGGCTACAGGATTATCGGTCTCAATGACAGGTTTAGTGGATTGCATGGCCGCCTTGAGCTGCATATACTCATTATACTTAGCGGTAGAGAGACTCATATGAGTCAGATGGGATAGTGGTGAAGCTGACGGCAACAGGTGCATCAGACACAGATCTGTAGGTAGACATAATGGTGAGGGTAAAAATAGAGCTTAATAGGCTAGGATGAAGCACTGAGATGGTTGGGGCAGAGGGTGAGGAAATGGTTCTCGTAATAGTGCAAAAAAAAAACCTAACGTGAGATGGGGTTACTGGTTGTTATAGGTTGGGAGGAGGTGAGGTTGGAAAGGGGTAAGGGGATGGCTGACAGTGTCGCCGAAGAAATATGGTGGCTGGAGAAGGCAACATGTGCTCACACGCGCCAACGCGTGAGCAAACGAGCAGAATGTGGGAGTCGCGCGTGGAGGCACGTGCGGAGGCATGTGGCGGTGGGTCGGTGGCGATTGGGCCGGTAGGCGGGTTTTGTTGCCGTTTTGGATCATCAGCAGTGATAGGCGTCGCCGGAAAAACCACAGCTGGCAGAGGCGCAACTGTTTGGATAGGAATAGGCACGAGAAACCACTAGTGATGCACAGTGGTGTGAGGATCTTAATCTACTATTGTTTGAAACAATCTCCTCGTGCTTGGTTTGGGAGATCCAGTTCTGTCATCCAGCAATTCGACATGCCTAGGTGCGAGCAATTCGACATGCCTAGGTGCGAGGCTGATCACATTGTATTCTTCCGGCACTTTTCACATGACCTTTGCATCTATCTTCTTGTTTATGTTGATGACATTGTCATCGCAAGTAATGATCAGTCTGGTATTTGCAATCTTAAGCAGCAGCTGTCCAATCACTTTTAGACAAAAGATTTGGGCCCTTTTAAATATTTTTTGGGGATCGAGGTTGCTAAATCTAAAGCAAGCATTGCCATCACTCAGAGAAAGTATGCCTTAGAAATACTTAAGGAAACTGGTATGTTGGACCGCCACCCTAGTGATACTCTTATGGATCCCAATATCAAATTGCTACTGGATCAAGGGGAGCCACTAACAAACCCTAGCAGATATAGATATTTAGTCAGTAAACTTAACTATCTTACAGTAACTAGACCAAACATTACTTTTGTTGTAAGTATGGTAAGCCAGTTTCTGGATGCTCCTTGTGATAGTCATTGGGATGTTGTGGTTCGCACTCTTAGATACATCAAAAGTACACCAAGAAAAGGGTTACTTTATGAAAATAAAGGCAATGCTCAAGTTGTGGATATGCTAATGCAGATTGGGTGGGTTCCCCATCGGATAGAAGATCAACTTTGGGGTATTGTGTTTTTGTTGGAGGTAACTTAATCTCATGAAGGAGTAAGAAGCAAAACATAGTTGCTAGATCCAACGCAGAAGCCGAGTATCGCGCTATGGTAGCAGCAACTTGTAAACTTACATGGTTAAAACAATTGCTTCAATAGTTAAAATTCAGAGACATCAAGGAAATGAAATTGATTTGTGACAATTAAGCTGCTCTACATATTGCTTCTAACCCAGTCTTTCATGAAAGGACAAAACATATAGAGATTGACTGTCATTTTATCAGAGAAAAGGTTCTTTCAGGTGAGATCACGACTAGTTTTGTCAACTACAATGAACAATTAGCTAATATATTGACTAAGTCTCTCAAAGGGCCTTGGGTTGATTTTATTTTTAACAAGCTTGGAACATATGAAATATATGCTCCAGCTTACAGGGGAGCGTTAGAATTAAGCTCATATTTCACATGTTAAACATGTGTCATAGCTAACCCATAGTGGTGATTACTAGATATTAGGGGTGTCTAGCGGGTTGGGTCAACCCACGAACTCGCGGGTTTTGACCCAACCCAACCCATAAAATGCGAGTTGGGTTGGGTTCGCAAGTTGGGTCGGGTTGAAAAATGCTTCAACCCACAGTGTGTGGGTCAGGTAGCAGGTTAGAATACTTCCAATCCAACCCACCCACCATTTTTTTTTTTAAAAAAAAAAGAAAGTGGCCCAGACAGAGTGTGCGTTTTACTTGAAAAATGACTTTAAGATTCATAAATATCCTCTCTGATATAGCTAGGAACAACGTTAGACTATGTAAATAAGCTAACAAATAGAGGCCAGAGTGGGAAGAGAAAAAGACATCAAAACCCTATCTATCTACTCCTTCTCCATTGCTTTTTCTCCCACCCGATCTCTCATTGCCAGCGATTACCTATCGTTATGAGTTCGTGACCATTGCTTCTTCTCCCAACCGATCTCCCAGTCATTCGCTGCAACTAGTCACGCCACCACACAGCCACGCGTCCCTCTTCCCTCTTGAGGCTTTTTTAGTTTTTTGCATCACGCAGTCCCAGCAAGTAAGCCTTCTTCCTCTACTCTTTTCATGTAAATCTGGAACATAAGAGGGAGTGCAGTTGGGTACAGTGTAGCTGCACCGTACGGGTAAGGAAGCTACAGGGGACAGAGCAGGCAGCAGAGCTATGGGTACAAGCAGAGTGGGCAGGCGATGAATGTAATATCGCTGGAGAAGAAGAAGAGCAAGCTTGGAGTGTAGGATTGCACTTGCTAAAATGATTATCATTGATGAGCTTCCATTTAAATTTGTTGAAAATGAAGGCTTTAAAAGTTTTGCTCAAGTTATATAACTTCAATTCCAAGTTCCTTCTAGACAAACTATTGGTAGAGATGTTATGTAATTGTATATGTCTGAGACTAATTTGTTATTTGAGTTATGACTAACTTTTTTTAATTTATTCCAGACTCAGTAAGAGTTGTTAGTTTGTTATGTACTTATTGACTTATGGTGTTTAGTTTATTTCAGATTGAGACTTATGATATTAATTTGTTAGATTTTGTATTGTGACTTTTTTTTTAGAATTTTTTTTTAAAAAAAAAGTCGGACCCATGGGTTAGACCCAACCTAACCCACTCTTGAACGAGTCGGGTCCGGTCGGGTTAAGCAAAAAAAATCTCTTCGACTCAACCCAACCCAACCCAACCTACAGCTCTGGTGAGCGGGACGGGTTCAAAAACACTAGTGAACCCACCCAACCCAACCCGCGGACACCCCTACTAGATATTGTAATCACCACTTCATAGGACCTAGTGTTTATATTTAATTCATTCATGTATCATTCATGTACTACTATGCATAAAAATACTAGTTTATTTGTGTGTGAAGACACAAACAATTCCTCAAATCATCTCTAATTCTATAGAACAAACTAACAGCAAAAGCATAAGCCATAAACCAGGAGCACATTAATTGGGTAGTATCAAAATTCAAAGAAAACTTGAAAGAGCAGTAGGATAAGTACCTAGAACCATAAAAAAGGCCCAAAAACTATTTCATCTATCTATATAGATTAGTGGAGGGAAGAGAACAATTCTGTAACGAAGGCGTGTACCTTATGAAGATGGAAAGTGACACCCTCGATGGAAACAGTAATATCACTTGGCAATCCAGCATTACAGAACCTACCAAAACCACAAACCAAAAATATCACATCAAACAACTCTATTAGAACTACAGAAATGCATGTCTGACTTGGACTCCACTCAGTAATTATCAGGTGAACAGAACATGTCATTTTCTTGTCAGTTCCACACAGCACAACACAAGGAAACCAAAACGTAATTCAAGCCTTGATTCTGATTAAAAAAGATCACCATGCAACTCATAAGGCAATAAATTCCGGTAGTGGAAAAAACAGGAATTGAAGTTCAAAATTGAAACTTTGAAGAGAGGGAATACCAGTCATCGCCTTCTCTACGAAACCCAGAAAGCTTCCCAGCTGGAGCCATGGCTGAGGGAAGGAAAACACCCTCTTTTCCCCTCTTACTCTACCAACCCAACAACATTTTTTCCTAAATTGTTGCCTCTTAATTTTAAAAAAAAAAAAAAGGGGAAAAGCAAAGAAGGGTAGAATGAATGATGGGAAGGCAAGGAAGGAAGGAAGGAAGGAACAGAGAGTCAAATAGTGACGTGAAGGCAACGGTGTGTCTTTACAGCTAAGAAAAACCCCTCCATCCAAAGTATCCCTATTAATCAAAAGGCAAACCCAGTAACAGTTTAACACTTCAACCCCCACCTTGCTACAAAAGAGCACAGACCACAGAAATAGAGCAATATTAAAGAAAAGAAGCAAACTATAAATTTAAAAAAACAGTTTTTGTGGGAAGAGAAAATGACGCAGGGATCACGACGGCAGAAACGGTCGTGTAAGGTAGTGCTCAAATTAAAAATGGAGCTGCAGTGACTTAAGCAGAAAGGTAAACAAAAGGTTAGTATAATAATATCATTATCATATAGTCAGATATACTAATATAATGAAATTAGCAGTGAATGTGAATAAAGAAATGGGGCAGGGAGTAGGGACAGATGGGAAAGACCACACAGGAGCGTCGTGGGTTCTAAGAAGAACATTTCCAGGTCAATAAATGATAGGTGATGTGGAGTGGAGTCCAAATCATTTTTGTCCCCCTTCCTCACCCATCTCATTCATTCCCCACTCTGTTTTTTCTCTCTTTGTTTTTCAGTTATTCTTTTCCTTTTTAGTTATTCTTTTTGGCTTGTGCAGTTGTGCACAACAACTTGCCCCTCTCCAGAATCATGTCATGGTCCTAACACTCCACCCGCAACACGCGTGGCTTTTGTTAGAGGAGTAATTCTTAATTTTTATGCGAGGAGTAATTTTTAGTTAAATAATATTTATTATAAATATTTAAATTACTATTTAATATAAGTAAGATTATAAAGATTATATTTAAAATATATTAATTTTAAATAACTAAAAATTAACTTAATAAACCATGCGTAGCTAAACATTTTTCTTGCTACAGAATAAAATACCGTCCAATATAGACGAGGGGGCCTTATTTTGTTGCTGCCGTCGTTTGGTGAGTAGGACCCACTACTACACATAACATAGGTAGCATTTATAATGTGTATTTGGGAGAATCCGAACTTCATAGTAAAAATTCAACTTTTGTTCTAACCTATTTTGTATGAATATGTGTATACTAGTTTTTTTTTCATTAAATTGAGTCTATGTCTATGCACTCTATGGTCATTTAATTTTAACTTAGTTTCACCTTGTTAAGGATATCTCAATGTGCTTAATTAATTCAATTTTGATCCATTATTTTAAATTTATTGTTTGATCTTGTTTTGTAAATTTTAAAAGACGAATAATATCTTAGAATAGAGGTATAAAGGAAGGAGCGTAAAAAATGGAACATTCAAGGACTTAAGAAAACATCAAAAGAACAATCATTTGAGTAAAAAATTCACGTTAGGTGTGATTGTTGCAATTGATAACCAAATCTTAAGGTTGAGAGAACCATGCCTATGAATGGTTAAGGTGGATTTTATTAAAAGTGTTCAACGCATATGTATAGTTTACACTTGATGGTATTTAAGTCAGTTTGGATAGATCTTTGAGAGTCTTTTATCATTTTTTTTATGTTTTTTCAATTTTAGAGAGACATATTCTAAGTTTGAGAGGATTTTTAAATAGTGAAATTTGGGATTTGGAAGAGATCAAGAGTGAATTGAAGATCCAATGCTTCAATATTACAAATCTAGTTCTTTCTTTTCCCTTTCTCTTGATTTTCTTGCTTATTTTCATGTTTCTTAATCTAGGGTATATGGATTTGAATATAATATTTCTAATCCTCTTCTAAGGCTCCATTTGAACTTGTTATGTAATTTGGATCTCTTGTAATTCTTTTTACTCTTTATTAATAAAATGATTTTGTTTATCAATCTATTTTTTAATCATTACATTTGATTGGTCATCAAATATTTGATGTGGGAACCCCAAGGAAGTAGGAATGGGGAATTAGGTGTTTAACGTTGGATTTAGATAATGCATGTTCATTTTCATCTAATTATGTGGGTGAAGTGATTCACTACTATGATAAGAATATACTTCTTAACCATGCATAATCATTGTTTAAGGTTTGGTCTTAATGAACGGATCTCGAACTAATTCACATAAGAATATAGTGTTTTAGGCAAATGAAGCATGTTTATATGACCTAAGGATATACTTATAAATAATTAATGTCATGACTAACAATACCAATTCATTGATATTTTGTAATGGATGTTGCTTGAATTCAAATGAAATAGTAAGGGATAATGGATCTTTAGGTCCTTAATCTTTTGTTTCTCAATATTTAACCTATTACTTGTTTGTTTTTATTTGTTATTTGTCTTATTCTCTTTGTTCATTTGGTTGTCCAATTATTGTGTTGCTTAGATAAAGATTAATGAATTATTGGTTAGTATTTAGTATAAAATTAGAACAATATCTATGAAATAATACTCTTAACTTATTACTTTATTATTTATGTGACTTAGTATACATGCCAATTTAGCAGCACACTTCATTGTTTATATATATATATATATATATATATATTCTTTTCAGGCGCTTATACATGTTGTTATGTACTAAAGAGAATAATTTTATTATTATCTTAATGATACATCCTCATTATTGATTCAATTGATTATAATTTATATAATGTCTTTATACATTTAAATAAATGTGAGTTAAATTAATAAATTATCTAAATAAATGTCTTTATACATCCTCATTTGAAATGAAGCTCAAATCACAGCTTCCAAGCAGCTCTGATAATTGATTTAACCCAGTGGTATATGATTATGTTGGAGTTATTATTGAGCGCCATATACCTCTCGTGTCTATAGCAGGAAGACTGACCATAAAGCTACAAGCGAAAAACCAGAAAAAAAACCAACAAAAAAACACAGATTAAATACGCATGCATAATCTGGATATAGTTATACTTATATTAATTACGTGAGATTTTAACTTAAAATTAATTAATATTAAGTAAAGTGATTCAATAAATATATAAATCATACCTAAAAAATTGAGATAGACAATGTGAGACTCTTAACACCCCTCTCCACAAATGTCTGAACGGAACAGGCGAAGGCCTAGCAGAATAGGCAATGAAAATGAGATCTAGACTCTGATACTATGTGATATTCTAACTTAAAATTAATTGATGTTAAGTAAAATGACTCAACAGATATATAAATCACACCTAAAAGATTGAGATAGGCGGTGTAAGACTCTAACACCCCACTCTATAGATGCCTAGACGGAACACGAGACTAAGAAACCTAACAGAATAAGCGACGAAGACAAGATCTTGATTTTGATACCATGTGAGATTTCAACATAAAACCAATTGGTATTAAGTGGAGTGACTCAATAGATATATAAATTGCATCTAAAAAATTAAAGCACGCGATATGAGACTCTTAACAAATTATTTTTTTAAACAACATTATTTTATGATTTGTAATAAAATAAATTTATGATTATTATTTCATATTATTTTACTTGAACTTGGGGTAGATAAAGGGGTAACGTTTTCAATGCAAATAATTTTAGAACATTGATGCTCCTCATATAAAAATCATTGATTTAATAATATTAAAAATGAATGCCAAGGATGGAAGACTGAAAACTGGTTGAATAGGTAATCTAAAAGGTTTTTAAAATTAAAAACTTAGGTCCTTTAGAAAATGGATAATTACAAACTACTCCCTGACACAAAAGCTCTTGTTGGGTTTGGTTGGGTCTAGTGCTATACAAGGTTCAAGGAATGGTGGTTGTGTATGGGTGTGGTTCGAAGGTTCTCGGCTAATGGTGGTTCAAAAGTGTGGTGGCGTAGCTGGCTGAAGTGGTGGTTGACGGTTGCTCGCAGGTGGCAAAAGATGCACGGATCTAGGCCGGAGAAGGGCGGTGGTTTGCAAATCTGAACGGTTGGAACAGAGGTGTTTGGGTGGTGGTGGGTCATAGGCTCGTGGTCAGCGGTTTGGGGCGAATCTAGGCCAGAGAGGGGTGCGCTAGTGCAGGATCTGGACTGTCGCATAAATGTGGGTTCGGGTCAAATCTGGACATAGAGGTCGCGGTTCGAGCGGGACGGCGAAATGGCTGGTGGAGCGGAGCGACGCGATGAGGCGGTCTGGGTATAGGTTGAGCGGATAAGGAGGCAGATCTATGGTCGCGATTGTGCGACGCAACTCGACGGTTCTAGGGTTGCCGGATCTGGTCGTGGTTGTGTGACGTGGGTTCTTCGAGTGCGGGTTCGATGATTCCGGGGTAGCCGGATCTGGAGTGGGTGAGCTGCGGCTGGCCGGATCTAACGTTTCCTGGTCTGGTCGGTGGGCGGTGCTGCGCGTTGGAACGATGGTGTGCGGCACAGAACAGTGGTGGTTGCTGGGTCGACGACATAGATTTGAACGGCTGGACTAGAGGTGTTTGGGTGGTGGTGGGTCATAAGCTCATAGCCAGCAGTTTGGAGATGACGGAGTGACTCCGGTGGGTGGTTGGGCTCAAACGATTTAGGCATAACAACGGTGGTGGAGCGACGACTCAATGCGGTGGTTGTCAACAACGGTGACGTGCGGCCGGCGTGGTATGTAATATTCTTAATAACATGTTAGACTTTTATATGTATACAAAGGTAACATATGACTTGTTTAACTTGTCTGTTGAGTTTTGTGGTGAATTGAGTTCATTTAGGTATTTTGCTGCAACTCTAAAGGTAAAAAGTAGCTTAAAGTGACTCAGATAATAGCATAAATTTCTTAGATAAGGGATTTAAGTATGAATATTTTATTCCTAAGTCACAAATGTGTGTTATAAGCTGTGGTTAAAATTTGAGAATAATTAGAGTCAGTTTGGTATTTTTTTGATATACTAGTTGTACTTTTTAATGTCGGATTGACCCCAACAGATATGGAAAATTAAGATATTGATGAAACAATAATTTTGATGAATCTTAGTATTTATTTCAAAGTTGTTGGAAACTGAAAATCTTGTTTTAGCTAAAGTTGAGTATTTTTAGCAAATAGAAGAATATCAGTGTAATGTTTAATGGTCATAAGCCCTCTACGGTTGACAACCTTCTTATTTGACCATTTGCTTGATATTTCTAAGCCTTCATTCACCATTGTTTTCATTCCAAAAACAGAAACAGAAAACGTGAGAGAAAGAAGGAAAGAAGAGGAAGAAGAGACTAAGGAAGAAAGAAAGAGGAAAGCTAAGGACAAAGCTAAAACTTGAGATCCAACCAAGTTTGAATCCATCTCAGTAGCTTGTGGAGTTAGGAGGTAGGGGTTCATGATTTCTATTCATCTATTTTCTCTATTCTCTTCATGTATGCACTTAAACAACCTAATAGACCAAATTGAGTTCTAGATGAGTTTAATATGTTTGGTTTGCATGAATATGTTTCTTAGGTCATTTATAATGTGTTCATGTCATAAACTGAATTTAGAAGCCTAGAACAATTCTTTTAGACCATTGCTGCTCATTTTGGGGTTTTAGGTCAAGCATGTTGGTTCTTAGTTTATGAATCCAAATCAAGAGGCTTAGGATGGTGATTGATGACTCCTATGTGTTAATGAACTAGTTAGGAACTTAGGATTACCTAGAAACTATTTGGAAATGACCAAAATCCGTGCAAATGACTAATGGAACAGTACCACACTGCAAAATTATGCAGAATGTTGCATTCTGTCATAGGTGCCGCGGCGTGGTAAGGGTGGCGCCGTGGCGCGCTATCCTGAAATCAGAAAAAATGGTTTTTCTCACTATTTGATGTGCTGCCTTTGATGGATCTATATGTATATGTTTCCTAAGTATGTTGGGGCATTAATAGGGGTATTTTTCCTTAGGGAAACTATCACCTAGAGTTGAGAGAATTGTTTAAGTTTTTAGTTATCTAAGAACAAGAGAATGACATAGAAGATGTCAAGCATGTTAAGAGAGGTAATCCAACAAGAGGTTGATTCCTTTGATATGCATATGTTAGAATGAACTTCAAAGCAACCAAGAGTAAGGATTTGCTATGGAAAAGTGTCTTTTACCTTTAGTAATTTATTGTTACTAGCTTCACTAAAGATGTGATGTTATATGGTGTTAGATATAAGTAAACTAGAATATGTTGGCATGTTTTATCTATGAGTGCAATCATGTATGGTAGTGAATGCTATTTGGCCAGAAGGAAGGGAATCAAAAAAGTTCTTAAAAGAACAAGTTATTCTTAACCAAGTGCTAAAGTCGCAAGTAGTGTGGAAATGTTTAGTTTTCCTAACTACGAGAGACAAACATGAGAAGTAAAGATTCTAGTAAAACATACTTAGGTCATAAGTAAACTAAGTAAGTAAGAATGATTAAATGTATCTTTAACTTAGTGTCTTCAATTGTTAAAGTATATCATTGTTGATGTTATGAATGTGTTTTACTTTTAATATGAGTTAAATTATGTTTACTATGCTATTTGTAACTGGTATTGATTACTTATATTGAGAAATGTTATTTCTCACTCCTCTATGTATCATGTAATTATAGGTGAAGCTTCTTCCAAGAGGAAAGAAGAAAAAGTAGTTAAAAGACTAGTACAATTTTAGTTTATAGCATTCTAGCTAAGACTTTGTACTTATGTATATTAGTTTGACATGTAAAAGATCATGTATTACACTAAGTCTTTCCAAGGCTAAGGAGGTATATGTATATGTTTCTTTTTACAATGATGCTTATGTTTTCCGCATTCTATAAGGCTCTCTGTAATGTTTTCTACGAACATTATGGATACATATATAAATGCATCAGATTAGTACATATGTAGTGACATTGTAATGCTAGATATCTCTTTATATGCTTTATAAATAGAGATGCTAGTATTAAGATGTTACATGGTGATCCGTGATAGTTCAGGTGAGTTAGGTGATTGAGATGAAGAGATTTAAAAAAAAAGAAGAATGATTAAAAAATAATAAATTAAAATATAAAATTACAATAAAATGACCATGTTACAAAAAAAAAAAAACCTGTAATAATAAATAATATAACTGGAGCATCTATACTCAAAAGTTATTTAGGAGAATTATAATAGATAATGGATAATGAATCAATTTGATTCTTTTTCGTAGGGCCTGATTTTGCTTGGATCAATCACATTACGATGTATATTAGGTAAAAGAAGTGTTATATATCATGTGGTCTTTAAACTCTTTAATAATCAGTAAATGAATTCCCATTTGGTAAATTACAATAAGCAATTGTTATGTTTTAGTACATTACAATCAGCAAATGAATTCCCATTTGGGAAAAAAAATATATTACAATCAGCAAACCAGAGCATAACTAATTATATTAAAACTGTTGCAATTGACTTTCACATAGACAAGACTTACAGTCGATAAAACTTCAAGTCATCAAGTGCGGTAAAGAAACAGAACAGCAGTCGTACAAGATAATTGTTTATAATTGCAAAGTTTTAGTGATTATGTTATTATTTTATTCTTATAGTATGAATGTCTGACTTAAAAAAATAAAATTATTTTGATTCTATAAAGATACGAGGTTACTCAATTTGGTTTCTTAAAATTTAATTTTATCAATTAAATCTTATACAATCTCAAATCAGTTTTTAATGTGATGTGCAGGATATCATATATTTAATCTTTATTTCATTTCTTTTCTTTCCCTTTTCCAGAATTGTATATGACGTTAGGAAAATAGGGAGAAGTACCGGTAACCAGGTATATAAAGGACGAGGTGGGGAAGCCATTACTGTAGATAGAATGAGACTGTCAGCTACAAAATCATACTTGGAACGTCATGTTCATCTTTTCCTCCACTCATAATGATTTGGACGCTGGGAATTCCATTTAATTAATGTCACGTCACGTACAATCGAACCTTCAATTGTGTTTTCTACACATTTAATGCATTTTTAAGTCGAAAATCAAGCAGAGACTACTACGGGTAGTGTCTTGAAAAGTTTGCAAAACAATACTGGACTATAAGGTTAGTTTCTAACATTTAACTTGTCTTCTTCAACGGAATATATATAATTCCCATAATAAAGTGACTTATTGCCTGTCTATTTCAAATGACTCACACCACGTTCGATTCCCTTCGAGGCATGCAATATAATAAACTACGGAAAGAAACAGACATGGTGGCAGTTACAAAGTCAATTTCTGTGGATGACTACATATTTCGGAATTGGAATGGTGGAGCCAAGTGGTTAGGAATTGAGATTGTGGCTTATAAGCCATCGCAATTCACAAGGAGTCCTATCTTACTCTTATTTGTATCTTGGATAGATAAGGAATTTGCCCAAATATGAAGCAGGAAGAGTTCTAAGTTATGCTTATATGTGTGGATGAAAATTGGAGGACGGAAAATAGGTATGATATTCATGCTCTAGTAACTATAATGCCTGATAATGTTATGCCTCTAATTCCACAATAATCCAACCTATTATTATACCACTGAAATGGAAGACATGCAAGTTGACCAAGATCGCCCTCTAACCAGGCCCCCTCCTTTTTTCTTGGAAAGGGCCCCCGCCCTATCCTCCTAACTTTTTCCAAGCTTTGGATTTGGGTAATGCTGGTGCTTACACATAAAGGATATGTTTTGTTTAATTATGAAAATTTTATTTATTTTAATAATTAATTATTATATAATTAATTATAATAGAATTAAATTTATGTTTTGATATATTAATTAAAAATTAATTTTAAAATAATTTGTTTTATTTAGATGTTATAAAAAATAATTATTTTTATACATTAAATTATCAAAAGAGATATATAATGATTAAAAAATTATTTGATTAAAGATAAAATGATATTTATATTTTTAAAATTTTTAAAATAATTATAATTTATAATCATAAGTTTCAAACTTTAAACTTATAAAAAAATTATTATAATATATTAAATTTCGTGTAAAAATTAAAACAAAATTACTCAAACATGCATAAACAATAAAAAACAACTTTTAATTAAAAAAAAAAGCTTTTAATTAGCAAGGTCTCTTTCTCTTTGTTAATATATATATATGCCTGGGCATTTGGGCATTTGGCCCTTAGATCAAAATTATGTCTAGCTTTTAGCAGTGGTAGTTGAATACCAATTTTATATTTAAGGGTGTTAAAATAGATCAAATTTGATGAGTCAGTCCAAATAGTCCGACAAAATAGACGAGTTGAACTAGTAAAATACTAGTTAAAAACTTACATGACCCGAATGAGTTGAACCCGAATGAGCCGGGTCAACCTACTTTTTTAACATTACATAAGATTAAATGGGTTGGACTGGACAAATAAAATATCAGTTCGAAACTTACATGATCTGAATGAACTGGTCCGAAAATAATCCGATCTCAAATGAGTTAACTTGAATGAGTAGGGTCGGACCGTTTTAACACCCCTATTCATATTTAAATAAGATGCCTTTATTAACTACTCCATCTATTTATTTGTTATTTAAGAAAATGACATTAATATTAAAAATAATTTAATAATCTTAATTTTAGAAACAAAAAATTATAAAAGATAATATTGTCCTTTAACTTATTAGTCAAAAAAAGAGAAAAATAAAAATTAGATGAATAAATATTAAGATATTCTAAGAATTAAATAATTAATAAAATAAATTTAGAATAAAATAATTAATTCTATATTAAAATTCTAAAATGACATCTAATATGAAACATAAATTTTTTTTTTAACACAACAAATAAAAAAAGAATGGAGGTAGTACGATCTTTATTATTAAAACACTATTATACTTCTTTTTTTTAATCTCTTTAAACTTTTACTGAAATAGCATTATCTTCATTATTAGGAAGCATACCAATATTTTCCAATGTCAGCTTCCATTATTGATTATGGAGGTTAGAGGTCACAAAGAAAGTTCGCATTTCATCATTTAATGTAGATGCCCAAGATGGCAACTGGGAAATAATAAGAGATGCTAATAAGAGTAAAATGTGAAGTGGAGCAAAAACAAGTGTACAGCGGCCGTGGCTTGATGGATAAAGCGTCTGATTTTCTAATCAAGCGAATGTAGTTCGAGTCCCACTGGGCCTGCTCAGTTTTTAAAACCAATCTTAACACCATGGCAAATTTTTGAGCTAGAGCCTAGAGTGGATGAATGAATGATATGAGGGTGGCAACCAACACGAAATTGATTATTAAGTGGTTTTCAGGAAATGTCAATGATGCACCTAATTGGTTTATGGTGCATCATTAAATGTTAAAAGTTATTGATTTATTATTAAAAAGAGTAGTGGAAACTTACTAAAAAAGTAAAAAAAAAGAAGAAAAAACTCTCTGTAGGTTCAGTGGCAGAGTCAAAAAGTCAACGTAGATAGCGACATCTGCTTGAACAGTGACCAGACGACAGTAGGTAGTGGCATCGTGGCCTTGGCAACCAATTGTTTGGCCCAAATCTAGATGTTTGGCCTAGATCTGGGTTGGATGACAAAGTGGCCTAATGTCAAGGCCATGAGACGTCACTGAGATAGGGGTTTGCGAAGGAGGTAATACTTAGGTGGAGGAGTTGATGACACATATTTGCCAGCAGCGAGATGGTCAAACGATGCAGCAACCAGGGGAGGCAGAGTGATTCCTAGGTTTGGGTGATTTACAGTTGAGGCTCGACAAAGATGGTGGTGGGTCATTGAGGAGAAAAGTGAGTCGACCACGGTAAGAGGTCAAGGCTTTGTCGCTAGGGATTGATTGTAGGGTCGTGGGTTAGAGTTCGATGGTACAGTGGTTTTGACTGGGTTGACGACGATGATTCATGGTGGAGACTTGCATTACTGACGACAGTGGCTAGGAATGGCAAATAAAAGTGAGAGGTGGCTGGGTGAAGCGATAGAGGTAGTAGTGCCAAAGACAGGATAGGAAGGGGTGGTGGTTCAATGATTTGTTTATATATATAATTGATTAACCTGTAATAACATGTCATTTTAAGTGATGCACTATACATCAAAATTCTTTTAAGTGCACCATAACATCCTCTGTGATTTTCATACAAGTTCACAAATCTCATCAAACATGCCAATACAAGCTTCTTATTGCTACTATTTTCAATTTTTTTTTTGGGGTTAGTTACAAAGTTTCGTTAAGCTTTATAATCAAGGAATTAGATTAAGAGCGCTCCTATTAAATACGAAAGGGTTTTTATTATGAAAATAATAACGAAATCATTTTAAGAAGTGTATATTGTTGCTCATTTATGTTTTTGTCACTTTTATTCCATTAACTTTTTTTATTCAATGACCTTTGATATTATTTTAATCAATGACTCAAAATAATTCACTTAATAAACAAAATTATAAAAAATGGCCTCATTTATAGTTATTTAATACATTATAGAATAAACAAAAATTATAAAATGGATCAAGTCCACTCCATTGTTTTGATATTGTTTTGCTCTCAATGTTCAATTCTTCAGTTTGAGGCACTTTTAGCTATTCATTTAATAGAATATAGAATAAAATGACCTCATTTAAAATTTAATAATATTAATTTCTCTTTTCTTTAAATTTTAAAAATTATAATAACATCCTCATTTTATTTTTAATAAACAAATATTCTATTTAAGTTTTATTTTCAAACACACTCAGTCTCTAGTACAATTCCATACCTGTAAATTTTTAACTAGGACAGGTCAGTACAATTTATCAAAACTTACGAGATGTAAACATATTGCTACAAAAGTGATCCATAAAATAAATTAATGACCTTACCAAAAAATAAAAATAAAAATAAATTAATGACAAATAATTTAGAAAACATGTGGCAAATGTTACAACTAAACCTGGAAAAGACAAAACATAGGAATGACATACACACCCCTAAAACACAAAAAACATCTTTCCTCGTATAAAAGGTCTCCACATATGTCTAGTATAGCCCGAAGCTCTGCACGAAAATTACATAGCAGTAGCATAGATTGCCCTTGATAAATTCCTACTTCTCCATAAACATGCCATAGAGAAGGCATGGGCTACCGAGGGCTATTGGCTACCAAAACCAAAGGGGGAAAATTACCATGTATGTAAAATCAACCAGTAAACTACATGCAAGTGCCACAATGGACCGAATACTCTTCTCAATGTAATACATCACCATGCAAGCTTAACTTGCAACAGGCTTTGCAATGACCTTCTTAATGGCTTCGGCATAAGTCCTGTGCTGATAGGTGAGAGTGGATTCAAGCAAGTCCCAAAGAGAGGTCTTAGGATTCCAGCCTGACAAAGAGGCAACATCCCATTAGCAGGTGAAGTAACTTACTAATCTTAAAGGTCAAGTAAGGTGAATGAATGAGGAAACCTACCAAGCTGCCTGTTAATTATGGTCATGTCAGGAATTCTCTTGTCACTATCATCATATCCCTCACCATAAAATTCTTTGGAGCTCACATCAATGGTAGGATTTTCCAATGTTGGTTCTCCACTTACCTTTGAGTAAACCTGCAGAATCGAACAAAAATAATTCTCAAATGCCCCCAAACAACATACTGAAATTCTAATAATAGGGTCAAAGAATCAAACTTAAGCCTCTAACCTGAGTCATCATTTCAGCAAGCTGCCTAACTGTAACCTCATTGTTTGGATTACCCACATTAAAAATCTGCCCATTGGCCCTGGCAGGATTTTCCTGTTAAAAGGTTATTGTTCACATTTAGTGGAGCAGCCAATGAGAATAGTAGTTTAAAGATAAACTTATACAATCAGATAATTTGTATTTAAAAAGCATATAATCTCAAAAAATATTGGATACGGGAACCTACAATCATCAACAAGACAGCGTCAATAGCATCCTTAATATAAACAAAAGTCCTCTGGGATTGGCCACCATCCACAAGCTTGAGGGGCTCTCCCCGGAGGAGATTCTGCAGAAAAGGAATGAAAAGAAAATTTAGAACTGATATTAAAAAAAAATTTGACAAAAATATATACAAGCTTAACCAAAATCTAAATAAAAAAAGTAGATATACATTACTAAAGCAAGCCAGAACTCGTGGAACACCCTCACTTGGACCATCAATACCAGGAATGAAATCCATTCGTGGTCCAATCCAATTAAAAGGTCTCACAATTGTGAACTCCAAGCCATTTTCAGCACCCTCAGCTGTCAACAATGGCATGTCAGTGAGACAAGTCAATATTGGAAAATAGAAATAGTATAAACACACACATACACACACAAAATCAACTCACCATAAATCAACCTCTCAATCAACTGCTTTGCACAGGCATAGGACCATCTCTGCTTTTCAATGGGACCAAAAATGCAAGGAGACTCGTCTTCTTTAAGAACATAGTATGCAGGATCCTAACACAACATTCAGACATAAAGACAGATAGGAACTGTTGATTGAAAAGATCCATCTTTACTAAATACTTAAAAGGAAATTAACAAACCAATCTTATATAATCCACAATTCCCATTGTCCTATAATTGACATACCAAATGCTAATAATCAACCAAAATTCTTAATTTCGTAAAAAGAGAAAGGGATGGTGTGCGGGATAGGACAACCACCGACAGATTCCAAATTGGAAACTATCATTGGTTATGCATAGATCTGGAATAACTTCCTCCAAGGAAAACGTGAAAAGAAAAGAGTAGGAAAATGAAAGGTTACCTGACGAAGAGGGCTATCTTTGGGGAGAAAGCTTCCAATGGTTTTCCCATACACTTCACAAGTAGAGAAATGAATGAGACGCTTGTTATTTTCCGAACAGTACTTAACCTGAAACCCACATCAAATCACATCATTTCTTCCACCCCCCAATCAGAAAGATTCAATCTTTGATTCAAAATTTCACAGCAAAGATAGAAAAGAGAATTGAAAAAAAGGTACCACGGGAAGCGCATCAATGAAATTGCTGTAAATGGTGTCCAAAGGGCGCGTGTTGTAATCCGCAGGAGTGCATATAGCAGCGAGATTAATGGTCTAAAAGCAAAACAGTGAAAGAAAGACACAATTTTGAGAACAAAAAAAGAAACCCAAAAGAGAGAGAAAGAGAGGAATGGAATGAAAGACACAATTTTGAGGACAATTTGAAGAAACAAATGAAGCCAGAAGAGAGAAAGAGAAAGAAAAAAAAAAAAAAAGAGGGTACCAGATCTGCCATTTTGATGAGGCCTTCGAGCCTGGAATCGTGCTTGATGTTGAGGCGGTGGAAGTGGATGCGACCGTGCCAAGGGAGGTTGTCGGGTTCAAGAAGGTGCTTGATCTTGTCACTGTAGACGTCCAAGGCGAGTACCTTGTGTGGCGTCTCCGCCATCAGCTTCTCGCACAGGTGGGACCCTATGAACCCTCCGGCACCGATCATGCATATGGTGATTGCCTTTATGGGGTTCCCATCCAGATCTACTCGCGTAGAAGAAGCCATGATATGATGAAATGAAATGAAGAATGATCTTGTTGTAGATAGTGTGTGTTTGTGACTCTGTTTTATGGCAGGGATAGAATGAGTGATTAAGGAAAGGGACTAATGTGCTAAGTGATTGTGGTGTGTGTTAATAAGAAGGGTTTGGATTTGGTTACTGCTAAATGCTAACTTGCTCTGCTGGCCTCCCCCACCTGTGATCCTCTCTATCTACTGTCACATAACTGGTTTTGTCCTCAATGATCAGGATCTATGTATGGATCATCACTGTCATTGCTTTCGGTGTAAGATTTTTGCACGCAAGGTATATTTGTTTGATGATTTAGGATTTTTAATTTACCTCTTCTGGAAAGATTGTGTATGTTTCTTTTATCGGTTTAGAGTTTGGGCAACTTTTTCCCCCTTTTTTAGTCATTCTCTAAAATGTTATCACTTTCAAATTTTATATATATTTGTTAATTAATAATTTTTTTTTATCATTATTTGTTAATTAATAATTACTTACATCTAGGGATGAAGTGAAACCAAAAGAAAAAAAAAATATATTTACATTGGAGACAGGCAATTCAATCCGCCTTTTGCTCCCCGTATCCGTGGTATGGGCATGGATACTTTTTTTTTTCTCGTAATTTCCTTCTTTAGAGAGAATAATATTGATTTCAAAGAGATAATAATATTTAAGCTAAAATGGAAGGAACCTTTTTAACTATACATTATTTTTAAAAAATCTTTTAATAATTTAAAATTCAATGACTCAACTTCTTAAATTTATCAAATTGTGTAATGTAGTATAAAATAAGCCTTCTATGCATATGTAAAATAATATTTTATAAAGGATTAATATGTACAATTTGATAAGTTGAATGAATCAAATTGTTAAGTTTTAAATTATAAAAATTTTTCTAAAATTGATATATAATTGAAGGAGGCTTCTTACATTTTAGCTTAATATTTATATACCTAATAGTAATTAGTCACAATGAAAATAGTATATTATAATTTTAAGTAAATTTTATTTGTAATGTTAGAAGTTCAAATTTTGAAATTGTCACTTTAAAAAGATTTTATCTAATTATTACTCTTGATTTAAAGGTTGGTCTCACACTAATACATGTAAAAATACATTAATTACAGATAAAAAATAAAAGAGATTTACGTATATTTATACAAAACTCACATACATTATAATTTTAGAGAAATGATATGGAAAATCAATTAATTTAATTATTTGATTATTTTTTATTTTAAATTATAATTTTATAACATCTTGTTTAATAGTATCGTCAATTAACATAAGTATTTTTTGATTAAAATAATTATTAAGACATCTTTTTATATTGTTTCTTCTAGGAACTAGTTAATTAACTACAACAATAATTCATTATGATTGTTAAAATATAAAATATTTTAAATTTTTTAACTTCTTTTAAATTATAATAATTGTTTTGTTTTAAACGGTATATGATTATATATACTTAGGTCTTCTTTTTTTTTTTTTTTGGTGGATTTGGATACTAATAAAAGCCTTATAGTAGTTTCTAAATATTTAATCAAACAATATACAAACATATTTTATAAAATATTTTATGAAAAAAATGGAAAATTGATGCACGAACTATAGGATTTTTTTAAATAAAAAACTTATAACAACTATTTCCTCGAAATTAACTCCGTCCAATTTTTTTGGGTGTAAAACTCCGTCTAATTAATTATATAAAAAAATAATATTATTTTTATATTTAAAATATATACATTATATTTATACTGTAAATTTATGTAAAAAAAATATCAAATTAAATTATATATAATTATAATATTTTTATAAAATATAAAATAAATTTATAAGTGAATTAAAAATAATTAAAATATTTTTGACCAACAAATAACACGAAAATTACACAAATCAACTACGACCAGATATGATTCAATGATGAAGTTAAAAAAAACTAGAATACATTATCATTACATCAGATCAACATGTCAACATTGCGCGGTTTTAAGTTGAACAAGCACAGCACAGTACAGCGACATTGGGAATTAGGAGCATACTTTCCATAGGTAGATAGCGCGTAAATCCTGCTTTCCTAAATAAAAGGCGCCCACCGTAACAAAACAAATAGTATTAAAGTCGTGAAATTTTGGATTGGCTCACTTGCTTTACTTTTTGTTTATAATATGATATGATTTTGATTTAAATTTATTTTTTTATAGATTATATGTAATTTAACTATAAATTTTTTATAAAATTAATAGTTTATCTTAATTTTAAATTAAGAAGAATTTCTTTTCATCTTAATTTTTAATATAAAAAATAATATTAAATTTAAGCATTTAATAAAAAAAATTAAAAGTCAATCAACACAAGAAAAAAATAATATTAAATTTAATCATTTAATAAAAAATAAAAATCAATTAGCACAGGAAAAAATTATTAAATTTAATCATTTAATAAAAAAACATAAAAGTCAATCGGCACATGAAAGTGAATGTAGTTGAGCTGTGTAGCCGTGAGCGTCCAACTATATAAATAGTTGTCGTATATGTAAAGAATTTGAAACAAATATATAAAATAAAATAAGCATAAAAGAAGTTATTCGGAATCTAAATTTTATTTTTAAAACTAATGTCTTGATTAATTAATAATTATTAAATATTTTATTAATTGTTGGTTATTATCTATCAGATAACAATTTTCTTTTAGAATAATCTCAAAAAAGCAAGTACTGAATTTAAAAATAAATATATAAAACAAAATAAAGTTATCACATTTAAGAGTATAAGTGAGTAATTTAATTTGAGTTTTTAAAATAAATTCGAACCAATCAAAATTAATTATTACAAATATGAATCAAATCAAATCGAATATTTATGGATTAGTTTAGTTAGGATAATTTGGTTGACCATTTTTTTAATTTCTACATAAAAATTAATTAAATAATTAACTTTCTATAGCAAAAAAAAAGATTCATAATATATTTATAAAAAAATTAGAAATAAAATTAAATTTATTTATCTCAATAAACACACTACAAAATACAACAAATAGATAAAGTCTAAACAAATAATCTTAATTAAAATATACGTAACTATAAATATCATTCTGAAAACAAGACACAACAATCTCAAACTTCAATCAAACATAATTCAAAAGAAATACAAGGACACAACATAATAATAGGCAGCATCCAAAGTCAATTCAAACTAATTCATACTCAATCTAAACATAAAAAAAAATGATTCATCAAACATCATTCATCAAATTCAATTTATCTTTGAACTTCATATACATCCTGCAATAAGCACAAATGAAAACGTTATGGTCCTTCATCTTCATTTCAATAACCAATGTCCAGTAATTTAACAATAGAAATGTTTGGTCCTCCAAGACCATTCTCAATACCATCTTAGCTTATCTACCTTATGAATAATCACTCACCTATCTTATCAACCCTGTAATATTAGTATTCCGATTTATGGATCACAGTTCCTTTTATATTTCTTTACTGCAATGAAATCATATTTCCAAAAATCAATATAGAGCCATTGTTATATATTAATTGAAATAGAAACTAGACAACCAGAAACGAACTATCAAGAATAGACTAAATCATAAACTAAAGGACAACATTTAAACATTCACTCACAACTCTAAACATAAACTAAATCAGAACATGCTTATGCATTCATTTGTAAACCAAACACATACAACAGCAATCATTTGTTCTAGAAGTAACAAATCAGTGTCTTTTGAGTTGTATAACATTTATAGTAATGAGCAAACACAATGCTAATATTCATTTTAAACAATCAGATCGAAATCTCAACCAATCACTAAGTTACACAGTTCTTTTGTAACTTTACACATCTATTTATGTCAGCATAATACTCTCATTTTATAGCAAGCCACCAATGAAACAAGATCTTTTCATTCCAACACATAAAAGAACATTTTGCATATTTAAAGTGAACCAAGCCAAAACAACCAAATAAGCACAGAACATATCAATCAAACTGGACACACACCAATAAACTAACACCGAAATTAAGTGAAAGACAACAAAGAGATTCTTAAAAAGATCTACTTAGCATGTTAGGGATCTCAATATTCAGATATAAAATCACGGTATATTATCTCCATCATGTGTAGGTACTCCAAAGCAACCACTACCTCAAATGCATAGAACCTATAGCATCAAAGACGCACAAATATTACTCAAAAAAATAAAAGCAATAGAACTATAGTCACGCTAGTAGTACATTCAAGTCAACAAAATAGCAGAATTACTATTGCCAGCGTCATATTATTTTTGGTAGTATATATAAGCATAATAATTTTAATACCATCAATTTCTCCAATAATTAAATTATGTAGGGTCCACTTTTGAATAATCATAGCCATTATTCTTAAAATTTGACCAAGGAAAATGTCATATAGATTTAAAAAGCAGAAAGATAAAACAAAGAAAATGGCGTATTTGAATATGAGCAAGAAAGCAATTGATCAATTGACTAAGTTTATAAAATTGCACCGTACATGACAATTCCCATTAAGAGCCCATAATTTGCATTTCAATCTATTTATTTATATAATATTTTAGTATCAAGAACTTCATATCCCAATGCAAATTGCCAAGTAATTATCAGTATTTGTGGACTTAATATTTCATCAAACAATGAGCATGCAACCAGAACAAACACTAAAAAAAGCAAGTTAATACCAAGTCATCCTCATCAACCATTTTCAATTCAAATCATCAATAATGTGGAAAATCATCCAAATGCAAGAACATGTGTATAACACAGTGAAAAATAACTAAGTCAAATATTTTCATAGCATTACATGAATAGAACTCACATATTACATAGATTTTCTTGTGATAAAGAGACCCATCCAAATATTTTCATTCATTAAGGATTCTGTTAGCAAGCTAGGCCTCTAACAATCACCCAACTAACAATATCACCGGGCTTACATTATACTCACAAGACTACAAAATCAGAAAATCAAATACGTACATATATATAAAAATCAACTTATAATGAATTTATAGGAATTAGGAACTGATGATACAGAGACCCAGCTTCAACAAAAATTACAGCTTCTGCTGAAAGTGACCATGAAAATCAAAAGCAAAAATGTGATATTAAAAAAAAAACAAAATCAAAGGTTTAGGTTGAAGAAGGAAATCGATGAAAACATAGATCAAGGATTCTCACCAGATGAAGCCGCAACACTGCAGCAGAAGCCAAAATCAATGGCACGAGCACTTTTCTCACCAGTCACCATGCAGCGATTTTGTCACAATAGCAAGCGAGGAAACGTACAACGCATCAATTTGGTCTCTCCACGCAGAAGCTTGAAGATGTTGTCGATTAAGGAAGTCGTGGTGCTCGATTTGGGGTTAAGGTTCAACAATTTTGGGGTTAGGGTTCATAAGGTTGGAGATGAATTTTTGAAATTTCAGTGCAAGTGGAGAGTGAGACTGAGATGAGATCTAGTTTAGTTTGGTAAGTTTTCTGAGATGTGAAATGGATTGGTTCATTGATATTGTGGTTATCTGAATTAGAATAAAAAATGGTTAACCGAACCATTTAATAAAACAAACCGGTTCAGGTTTTTATAAAATAAAATTGGTTCAGGTTATTTTAAGAATGGTTCAGTTTGGTTCATTTAGTTTTTATGCACAGGCCTACCATCAGGTCGCCGCTTCGGTCATTTGGTGTGCAGAGATTGGGGATCCACTCCTAACTTTGTGACTCCACGTCCGCATTCTTGTCACCCTTTCAGGCAAAATAAATATTTGTTGTGGGTGAACTCCACTCCTGTTACGATGGTAGAAGGTTAAAGGCTAAAAATATTTTAACATGGACCGAGAATGTCTAATATGGACTACTTTGCAAGTGGTCCATGAATGGACCAATGAGTTTTTAGGCATTGATTTATTATTAATAAATTAATAGTTGAAATTAAAAAAAAATAAAAGGTTAAATTTAACTAGTAACACTCATATTTGTACAGAAATTTATTCAGATTACTTTTTTTTTAATGAATAATTGTATATACAAGAAACTTATAAATTTTAACTATTAATTTTTTCATACATTTAAATTTATATATAGATACTATTAGATTAAAAAAAGATATGGTCCATCCATGGATCCAAATATTTTGGATCCATGATAGCCTTCTCCCAGGTACCAATCAGCAAACATTAAGTTTATGCTGCTGACCGTAGAATGCTAATATGGACCCAACAAGTTTGAGTCCATCAATGAACTATTTTTTTTTAATCTGATAATATTTATATGTAAATCTGAGTGTATGAAAAAATTATCAATTAAAAGCTATAAGTTACTTGTTTGTATAGTTATTTGTAAAAAAAAAAAAAATAATCTGACTAAATTTTGTACGAATCTGAGTGCTATTAGTTAAAATTTATTTTTTAATCTGAGTCATTAATTTATTTTAATAATAAATTAATGGCTCAAAAGTTATAGTTCATCCATGAACTACTTTGTAAGTGGTTCATATTAGACATTTCCGCTGTTAGGGGTGGAAATAGGTCAGGTTACCCGTCAGAGGCCTATGACCTGGCCTGCCAAAGGCCTGACTTGGTTTGACTGTTTAGTAAATAAGTCACGCCAAAGCTTTTTTAAAAACTCGTTTAATTAAAAAAGTCAAGTTTCAGGCTATCTAATAAACCTTTTAAACTTGACAATCGCCACTGACTGTTTACTTTATATTATATTATTATAATTATTAATTTCTTATAATATATTAAAATATTTTTTAATTAAATTATTTAAATAAAATTCAAAAAAACCTAAGTTAGAAACCTTTTTCGAATCGAAGAAAGTAGTTCTTTGGCTTTCTTCGCCTCTCCATCTCCACTCTTTATCCGCAAGACTACTCTGCAACTCTGTGCCTCACTGCCTTTGCCAATCCGTGGGCGACTACGTGCGCCGCCTCTTCCATCTGGACTCGTACGACCTGCGTCTCGCTTCGCCTCTTTCTAGACTCTCGCACGGCCGCGCCCGCCTCTCTCTCGCAACAACCTCGGCGCCTCTGCCTCTCCGTCCGGTCTCCAAGCCTCTGCCTCTTCGGTAATGTTTCTGGAACACACTTATTACTAACACACTTACATTCTCACAAACCATTCTCCCATTTTCCCCGTCTGCAACTTGATCCATTGTTCATGGTCATGGCATTTTTTTTATATGAATTTCTTTGAATTCTTTGCCAGAATATCTGAATTTCTAAATTTCCTGCAAAACGTGCTTTGTTAATATTTGAGTTTCTTTAAATTCTTGCCAGAATATTGCACATGCTTGCCCCAATTGATTATTTGACAAGCGATGGTCTATGTAACACACAACGCAAGTTGATTTAAATATAATAATAGTACCTTACAGTGAGCTTGCGGCATTCATTTAATTTTCTTCTTGAATACGTTCCTTGATGTATATAATACCTAGGTTATGGAATGTAGGTATTAGTACAAGGTTTATTTAATTGATATTATTGTTGCTACCAACTCATGATTAGTTGTTTCTATGCTTTGTCTCTATAAAATGATAACACGACCCATTACAATGATAGGCTTCCAAATTGCTTGTTCCATTCATCGTAAGTATGGATTGAAGAGAAAGGAAAATGTTTAAACTTTTTCTTTTGAAATAGTCATTTTTTCTTAAGTTTTGTTAATTTGATTATTGTTAAATTATTATATGCTCTAATAATAATTTATTATTATTATTTTGAAGGTGTACGAACATGAAGAGATCACCTTGAAGATTTGAACGTGGCTGCTGCCTGCTGGTTGTTGCACCTTCATTGCTACATTTTGGGAGGTTTTCATGTCTTGTTTGTTGCACTTTATGTTGTTGAGTTGTTTGTTGTTATTTTGTGTTACTTGTATTATTGTTGGATATCTATTGTGGACTTGTGTTGTGGTACTGTTTGTTGCACAATTTTAGGCCTGAGGCTTTTTAGATTTGTGACATGGACCTCATGGTCATATTTTGATGTTAGTAATTTGAGGTCTGAGGCCTTTTAGATTTGTCTAATTATATTGTTATATTGTTGGATAATATGAGGCTTGAGGCCAGTTATATTTGTTATAATTTTATATTGTTGAATAATTAGGCTGGTTAGACTTATGTTATTGAATTAAAATATTAGATTTTTAATGTAATATTTTAAAAATCATACACTTGTTGGCTTATTTAAAGGCATAGGCTCATTGGCCTATTTCAAGACTTAGGCCTGGTAGCCTATATAAAGGTTTGTCGGCTTTAGGCCTGTTAGCTTATTTAAAGGTCTGTTAGCCTATTTAACGATAGGTCTATTAGCCTTTTAAAGGCCTATTAGCCTTTTAAAGGCTTGTTGGCCTATTTAAAAGTAAGCCTGAAAGCCTATTTAAAGACCTACTTTGCAAGTAGGCCTTTAAATAGGCTTTCAAGCCAGGCTAAACTTTTAAAAAGGTTAGGTCAGACATTAAAAATCGGCCTATTACAGGCTCACAAGCCAGACTTAGACCTTATATTTGGAATACAAGTCAGACCTGTTTAAGGCAAAGCCTAACCTGTTTTCACCCCTACCCGCTGCTGACCTACTAGTCAGGTGACAAGGAAGTCATCACAACCATTATATTTTTACTAACTGATCCAACGACTATGACTAAGGCATCCATCGATGGACCCAAAGCCGACAAGTCCATTGATGGACCCAAAGTCGACAGGTCCATCTAGTACTTGGTCTTTCCTATGTGCTCAAGTTCCAACTCTCAACGTTTTATATGTGTTGGAGGCTTCTATCATGGACCTAAAACGTTTGGGTTCATGGATGAACCACCTCTTTTTTAATCTAACAGTATCTATATATAGATTTAGATGTATAAAAAGATTATCAGTTAAAATTTATAAGTTTTTTATATGTATTATTCAAAAAAAAAAGTGATCTAACTAAATTTTTATATGAATTTGAGTATTACTAATTAAAATCTATAAAGATCTAATATTTTAATCTCAATTATTAATTTATTTTAATAATAAATTAATAAAAATAAAAATCATGATATATCTATGGAACACTTTTTAAGTGGTCTATCTATGGAACACTTTTTAAGTGGTCTATCCATGGAACACTTTTTAAGTGGTCTATCCATGGATCACTTTTTAAGTGATCCATCCATAGACTATTCTTTAAGTGATCCATGTTAGACTTTTCGAGTGAACACAGTTTCTCGTTATCATTGAAGTTGTCAATAAAGTTAATGTGTAATTAATTTAAAATTAATCCCCAGGATGGACATCAAAAGAGAAAAAAATGCTAAAAAAAAATAAAAATAAATGAACAGATAAAAACAAATAAAAAACATAATAGACTTAATATTCCCATTTCCAGAATAAGATAAGTACCTCTTTGTGTACTGTAGTGTAAGCAACAAGCTTAAATTCTTTCTACCAGGAACATTCCTTACAAACTCACCGAGTAAAATCGATGTCAGAAATCAGAACTTAAGCAATCTTGCCAACTGCATAAAAGAAAAGATAATGGGGCATTGGAACATGGAAACCCGGATCAAGTTGATGTTCCGTAAGCTGTCCAAGTGTGTTTCTTGGATCAACCTAAAGTAAATGTGGTCACAGTTGATATTCGGATTGGCTTCTTGGCATTTAATATTGCAGATCAGTATCATTAGGACAGTTAACCACAAAATATGATCAGCGGGAAACCAAAAATGTACCAGTACTATATATATGACTTCTAAATGTTATAGCTTTAAAACACACAACTCTTTCAGGCAATCTTAACTACAAACGAGATTTCGTGTACCAATTCTACAAGAATAGTATAAATTGTTAGCAGTTGCACATTTTGGGAAGGGGCACATCAAAAGATGAAATTATGGTACACGTATATTATAATATACAAACATAGCCAGGTTACAGAACGGTGAAAGGAAAAATGACAGTAATTGCACAGGTAATAAAGATGGAGCATCAAGAACCAAGTATCTGGCACAAGGCATTGTCCTGCCTAGTGTACCAACCAAAGGATTTTAGAGAACCAGTGTCATTTGACAGGGTCAAAAAATTTAAAGCATAATTCAAATGCAACTCAAAGTACGGCAATTGTTCATATGTCTAGCAACTTCAATGCATTTTAGAAAATATAATCACAATATCTAGGGTCGAAATAAACAATTCAGATAGAATTGAACTTACAAAGTCAAACACAAAATGGGAAACTTATTTTACTGTAAATTTGTCTATAACTAACATTGTAAAGTACGTCTAGCATAGAGACCCAGAAAAAAATACTTAAAAGCCCAAAATGTCCCAACCCCATATCATATTAGCTTTTACATGCCTTAAACAAAGCATTAAACAAATTTTCTGTGCAGAGAGATACACAGACAAAATTAGATTTTGATTTACAAAGATCACCCATAAAGTAAATCTCCTACACTCCATTACTAACTGACATTGATAACCCATTAGTTTCCATCAACTTCTCTACAATCTTCTTTAATGCAGGAGCACTCGAAACACAATCTTTATCAGCAAAGCAGGATCTACCTTCTTCAGCTGCCTTACAAAGCAGTGGATCTAATGGAACCTTACCAAGAAAGGGTACCCCCATTTCGTTGCACATCTTCACTGCTCCACCACCACTTCTATCAAATACTTCACTGCAAGCAATCAAATTCAGTATTTCCGGTGCTTTTTCTCTCATGTATTCCCAAACCCACTCTGTGACATCTTTCTGCTCACCATTATCTGTCAACTTCATAAACTTCAAATCTGTGATGGGCTGGCACAGGCCACTCATATTTTCTACAACCCCAAGAACTTTCACTCCAACTTTCTTGCAAAAACTCACCTCTTTTCTCACATCAATAAGAGACACTTGTTGAGGAGTGGTAACTATTACTGCACCATCTACTCCAGTTGCATCAAGGCATTGAACAATTGAAATGTGTTCATCTGATGTTCCAGGTGGAGCATCAACGACTAGAAAATCAAGCTCACCCCAGTAGACGTCTTTTAGAAACTGCTTGATAAGCCCATTTTTACGTGGACCCCTCCATATAACAGCTTCATCAGGATGAGGAAGCATGAACCCAATCGACATGACCCCAAGGTTGGATTCCACATAGACAGGAGACCACCCAAGGTTGCTCTGGTGTATCTCTTGACCTTCTAGGCCAAGCATCTTTGGGATGCTTGGACCACAAATGTCAATGTCTAGAAGACCCACTTGAAAATCCATTGCTGCTAAAGCAAATGCCAGCTGGGCAGAAAATGTGCTCTTGCCAACTCCTCCTTTTCCTGATAAGACCAATATCTTATGCTTCACAGTAGCCATTCTTTCTGCAATGGCAACCAGATCTGTGGAAACAAATGTAGAAGACAAGGTGAGCAAAATTCTTAAGGCTAGTAATATCAGCGACAAATAGTAAATCTATCATAGGAAACAATAATCTGTTTCCACTTTCCATCTGTTGAATTAGAAGGTTTTAGGTAGAGAATGAGAAAAAGAGAGAATAGAGACTCAGAATAATGAGATTGATATTGATTTGATGCAGGGACGTATCCAAGGGGGGGCGAGCATGGGCCTCGGGCCCCCTCCTTTTCTCATTAATTTCTTTTAGGTATTAATAATTTAATTAAATTTATTAAAAAATAAAAAAATAATTATATTAATCTTTTATAAAGTTAATATTTATTATATTGACACTCTTATTTAAAAATTATACACATATCCCTGATTTTATATATTATTATTACACTCTAACATCCTTCTTTGTTTACAAAATTATATATACATTTCATACTTTATGTACAAACATTATACAAAGTCCCATTAAAAATACAAAGTAAGAAAAGTATGAGTAATTTCTCAAATAAAAAGAATGTCACTATTATAAGCACTAACCTCGGGAAAGATTAATATAATTATACCAAAAATAAAAATAATGAAATTAAAAGAATTTATACTTGATATGTATTTGACATGTGATTCATGATTATTTTATATACATTGATATTACAATTTCAACTCATCATTTTTATTAATTTTTAATCTTTATATAATAAATCTACTAGTTCTTCTTACTTTTAGCTTCACTTTTTTTTTTTTTAAATTATATATATAAAAACTTAATTTTGCTTATAAATCATGATGTAAAAACGACTACTATTAGGATGCATTTAATATCTAATATAAATATTTTTTTTATTTTTTTCACATTATTCATAAATCTTCCTATATAATGAAAGACAAATACTCTTCTAAAGTGAACAAATAAGAGTATATTTACCCTTAATTTAAAATAGTACATTTTGATCTTAACTCACTAAATAATTTAAGGGTGAATACATCATTATTTATTAACTTTAATTTTTTTCTCTATATTTAATAATATGATTCATGAGTCCCTTCATCGAATATTTTCTAAATCCGTCCCTGATTTGATGTGATGATAATGTGATACAAAAGACAAATCTAATAGTCCTATTTATACTAATAGTAGACTCCTAATCTTAATTAAGTAAGGAAACAAATCATGAAATAATGAATAGTAAATAACTCTTAGAGATCATCTAAGATACTCTAAAATATTCTAAGATACAATAAAGATATTATGAGATATTTTTCATATATTCTAACACTCTCCCTCAAGCTAAAGCTTCCTAAGCTTAAGCTTGTTACAATTAATCACAAAAAGAAAATGAACTAAAAAATATAACACGCCAAACAGTGTGATGGTGTGTGATAGTGGCTGAGACGGATGGAGATGGTGGCTGGCAATTGCTTCTGGGATGAAGACACAGACAGGGCCAATGCATCTGGGACAAAGACAGAGACCGGACTAGCGCAGCTGGGACAGAGACAAAGACAAGACTAGAGCATCTAGGACAAAGAGTGGGCCAGAGCATCTAGGTTCCAAAGAGCCGACTGGTGTGAGTCATAACCAGCATAAGTTACCATCCGAATGATCGTCGATAGAATTCATCCATGGGAGATGAGTCACCATTGTGATGATTGTCCGTGGGAAGAGAAACCACTGGTATGATCCATTAGTGGGAAAAGAACGACATGACAAACATCAACATTAAAGTATAAGTTGAAACATTATTATTCCATTCTCCCCTTCAATGCTGAACTAGCATTGGAAAAGAGCCAAACTGACAAACTAGTGTAGATCTAAGCATCAAACATGGTAGAACACATCCCAAGAGAGCCAAACAGCCACGTTAAGGTGGCAAACAGAGGCGATGAAGGTTGGGTCTAACTGGAAACACAGCGGCAAGGTGGCCGAAGGTGGCAGCGATCGGAACGAACCTTGCACGCCCAGGAAAAAGGGTTGGAATTGCATATTCCGACGATGGTGCATGGTGGCGCGTCCCAACTCCGGCGACAGCGAGGATTTCGGTGAGAGGTCAGTTAGAAGATGACGAATGTAGTGGTGACGTTGGTCAGAGAAGATACACACCTCAGACTTGTAGATTTGAGATGGAAGCTACGGGAGGAAAGAGAAAATGGAAAAACGTGCAGATCTAGGGGAGGCACATGGCGGCGCTTGGTTAGTTGGACAACGATGCACTTTCAGGTGCTAGCAGATTTAGGGATGCTAGAGAGGATGGTGCTTGCGGTGGGTTGAAAGGCCCATTGACGAGAAAGAAACGAAACTAACAGTTGCGTGGTGGAGAAAGAAAAGGGGTTGCCAGAAAGATGACACAATAGGAGAGGTGGTGGACCTGAGTTCTACATTTCAGGGAGCTTGACAGCGGAATAGTGACATAACAAGTCACGGAGGATGGCACCGCTCTGATACCATGTTGAATTGGAAGGTTTTAGGTAGGGAAGGAAGAAAAGAGAGAATAGAGACTCAAAATAATATGAAATTGATATTGATCTGATGTGATGATTGTTAGAACATGCTTCACATGTTTCATAACTGACTCATAAGTGATGATTACTAGATATTGTAATCATCACTACTTTATAGGAATTAGTGTTTACTTATTCAATGTACCACTTTTGTATATAAATACCAATACCAATATGAATTGACACACAATTCCTCCAATTCTCTCTAAGTAATTCTATATGGTATCAGTAGTAAGATAAGATCATCAAACCCCTGTGCATCACACCAGTGGTTTCTAGTACTTTTTACCTTCCAAACAGTTGTGCCTCCATCGACTGCAACTTTTCTGACGACGCCATCTAGATGAAAATGGTTTGACAGATGTTGCTTCAAATCCAGTCCTCAGTCTTCCTTGTGACTCATCTTCTACTCCATTGGACTCTTCGGCTCTGCCTCCTACACCAGAACTGCCCAAAGCATTATGCAAAGGTATCAGGTCCACTCGTAATCCTAACCCTATTTATGCTTGTCATCTGAGTTATCATCGTTTATCACCTTCCTATTATGTCTTTGTGTCCTCTTTGGCCTCTGTTTCTATACCCAAAACTAAAGGTGAAGCTATATCTCATCCAGGATGACGACAGGCTATGGTTGATGAAATGCCTGTTTTACACTCTAGTGGTACTTGGGAACCTGTCCCCTTACCTCCTTGTAAAACAACTGTTGGTTATCGATGGGCTATACTATTAAGATAGGTCCTAAAGGAAAAGTTGATCATTTGAAAGCCCGCTTAGTGGTCAAAGGATACACACAGATCTTTGGCCTTGATTATGGGGATACCTTTTCTCCTATAGCTAAGATTGCTTCGATTCCCCTCTTTCTTGCCATATAGTTACTATTCACTCCTGGCCCTTTCATTAGCTAGACATCAAGAATGCCTTCTTGCATGGTAAATTATAAGAAGAGGTCTATATGAAATAGCCACTAGGATTTACTACTCACGAAGCACCAGATTTAGTATGCCGACTACCTAGTTTGGGAGATTCAACTCATCCAACAATTCGGCATGACTCAATGTGTGGCCGATCACTCTATGTTCTTCCGGCACTCTTCACCTAGCCTTTGCATTTACCTTGTTGTTTATGTAGATGACATTGTCCTCACAAGGAATGATGAGGCTAGTGTCCAAAATCTAAAGCAACATATGTCAAACCATTTTCAGACGAAAGAATTGGGCCCTCTAAAATATTTTTTGGGCATTGAGGTTGCTCAGTCTCATACAGGAGTTGTCATCATGCAAAGACAGTATGCTTTAGACATAATTGAAGAAACAAGTATGTTGGATTGCCACCCTAGTGATACTCCGATGGATCGCAACGTCCAACTGCTACCAGGTTAGGAGGAGCCACTAACAGACCCTAGCAGATATAGACGTCTAATTGGTAAACTTAACTACCTTACAGTAACTTGACCAAACATTACTTTTGTTGTAAGTGTGGCAAGTCAGTTTCTAAATGTTCTTTGTGATAGTCATTGGAATGTCGTGGTTCGCATTCTTAGGTACATCAAGAGTGCACCAGGAAAAGGGTTACTTTATGAAAACAAAGGCAATGCTCAAGTTGTTGGCTATTCTGATGCTGATTGGGCGAGTTCACCATCAGATAGAAGATTAACCTCATGGTATTGTGTCTTTGTTGGAGGAAACTTAATCTCATGGCAGAGTAAAAAGCAAAACATAGTTGCTAAATCTAGCGCAGAGGCCAAGTATTGCTTTATGGCAGCAGCTAAAATTGGGAGACGTCAAGGAAATGAAACTGATTTGTGACAACCAAGTTGCTTTACATATTAATTCTAACTCAGTTTTTCATGAAAGGACCAAACATATAGAGATTGACTGCCATTTTGTTAGAGAAAAGGTTCTTTCAGGCGAGATTACTACTAGCTTTGTCAACTCCAACGAATAGTTAGCCGATATATTTAGTAAGTCCCTTAGAGGGACTCGAGTTGATTTTATTTGTAACAAGCTTGGCGCATAATGACATATATGCTCTTAATTGAGCGGGAGTGTTAGAATTAAGCCATGTTTCACATGCTTCACATGTTTCATAGCTGACTCATAAGTGATGATTACTAGATGTTGTAATCATCACTTCATAGGAATTAGCGCTTACTTATTCAATGTATTTACTTGTTCAATGTACCACTTCTATGTATAAATACCAATATACTTGTGTGTGAATTGACACACAATTCCTTCAATTCTCTCTAATTCTATAATGATAATGTGATACGAAAGACAAATCCAATAGTCTTATTTATACTAATAGTAGACTCCTAATCTTATTTAAATAAGGAAACAAATCATGAAATAATGAATAGGAAATAACCCCTATAAATCATCTAAGATACTTTAAAATATTCTAAGATACAGTAAAGATATTATGAGATATTTTCCATATATTCTAACACCATCAATATGACTTATAATTAAAACCTATGAGTTCTATAGAAAAAAATATAACAGCAAGAAAGCACATATTTTTGCCATTAAGAAAAAATGTTTTATCAAAGTTCACCATCAAATAGAGGGAAAATTAGAGGAACCAGAAAGAATATTTTCAGGATAATAATAATCAGTTTCAGAGGACTAACATGCTGATCAATTATTTTAATAACCCTTCAAACAAATAATGGAGAGAAGGGACACATTATATAAATCATGTCATAAGCTGGCTAATTGTACAAGCCTTAATTCGGTGAAAGCATGACAGGCACACTAAATAGTGCAAATGCAATCCAACTCATAGTTATTAGTATCATATGACGTGTATCTTAAAAACATGATTTTATTATGATCATTAACTGTATCAGATCAGATTTGAATAATTTTCATACGATACACACGGCATATCACACAATATGAGTGTATTGATCAATACTTTGAATTAAGAAAAATGCAGCCTCAAAGACTAAAATTCTACTTGGAAACCAAACAGAATCTGTTGATTTCACAGAGTTGATTAGAAATTAGATTTCTTGCTGTTATGTCCCTCCCTTTTGTTTGATCTGTGTCATGGAGAATGAACCCATGCCGTTGAGACCTTCGTGAGCTGATGGAAGATGCCCAGTCACACCTAGGTTTCAGTCATATTGGAATTAGAAAATTATTTAAAGAGCTGTGGCGGCATGCTCTTGGATGCAGAGTGTTGTAAACATCTTGTCGCAAAGCAACGAAGTACTCTGTTTTAAGGGCCTGTAGTGGGTGTCCCATAATCTGCCTCCCTCCTCCATGAGCAACACGCTAAGTACAGTTTGGGTATTTTATTATGACCTGTTGGCTTAAGTCTACCACCCGCAGTACTCTGTTTCCTCTCTTTCTGTGTGTTGTCCTTGTACTATTTCACTTTATGCTAATGACACCCCCCAAAGTATTTAATATTACGCTTCTAACTTAACCATCAGGTAGGTTTGAAGCTTATTACCTTGTCAATTTGTGTCCTTTATCATGGATGATTCACTTCTAGACTTGAATGATGACCAACACATATGGATCATTTTAGTACATGTGCTGGAAGATTATATGAATGAACTGATGACTTAGTAATATGCATCTTTTCTTGTGTAAAATGCATGTTATGGTTAACATATATTCCATTGTACAACTTCTATTTGTCAACATATCTTAGGATAAACCACATGACACAATACGACAAATGAAATTTGAGAAACCGATACAACTACAATACACAATACTAAGAACAATAAATACAACTGATAAATTGAATATGGAGGGTTGAAACTAAGGCCCAAAATGCATTTTCCCTTGGTAGGTCACATCGAAAAAAGTCGCCAACAAAAGTTCCATAACGAACAAGGATAAATAAAGAATAGGATACCTAAAAACTTCAACAAACAAATTTGTAAAATTTCCTTACACATCAGGATCAAGGCTATCTTACTGAATGGCTACTTTATTAATTTGTACAACACTTAGGATGTTCAACAGGGGCAATCAGAAAAGAATTTAATTCAAAGCCAACCTTTATTCAATTACCCAAAACTGTATTCAGAAATCAGTGGGTTTGCCCTTCAGAAAGCCAATCCCTACCATCGAACGTCCAACTACTAACCCCAACTTGACCAAACAATAAATGAACCAGGCAAAACAATATTACAGCAAATGCTTTAAATTTCCTGAGATGACATCCCAAAATCCAACATATGACAAGGGTATGAAGTATGAAGGAGATGATTCAGTCCACTCCCTATATATGTAATGGAATTCCCTGCTAGTCAACCCAGATAAGCAGTGATAACAATAAGCCTAGGGAAAAATGATACCACTAGTACTCTCTACTAAGTGAGCACAAAGACTTAGGTTCACAACACATACTGAGAAATAGTCCTAAATTCCAAGGTCATTAGCTATGGTGCTTGAACAAGCTTATATAAATCATGTCATAGAAAATTTTGAAGAATTTGATTTTATTGAAAAGAAGCATAAAAGCATAAGATAATGAAAGTGATAAAGGCGGAGATGAGAGAAAGAGAGAGAGTACCTGGGTCAGGTCCTTTGGGAGCGGTGGCGCAAATTTGCTGATTTGGGCATCCCTCGCATGCATCAGATTTTCCTGCAGATTCTGATTGAGGACCTGGGCAATCTGTAAATGCCACAATAAAAAAACACAAGAATCATATTCATATGCATATATAGAAGCAAAGCAAAATTCCAAAAAAAAAAAAGAGCACAAAATTTATACATACGCTCGTTGGCATCCTCGGGAATATCTCCCTTCTCCATGGAAGCTCTCCTCTTCTGTTGATAATTGTATTGAACAGAAAAAGAAAAAAAAAACGTTTAATTATTTGAAGGAAAAAGATATGTGACAAGATGAGAGAGGCGGTTTAAGGGTTTAGTGGCAAACACCAAACTTGCAATGACAAGCAAAGATCATAGAATCAAAAGGAAAGGGCAAAAACAAACCAGTTTGTCAAACCATTTTTTTTTTTAAATCAAACCGGCTTTAGTTTGAGTAGGTTGGTGGTCTGATTAGGTTTTGGCTGGTTCTGCCAATTCGAAGGCTTGGTACGGGTTAGGATAGTAATGACATAAGAGTGCGAAGGAATGCTAACAACATATTCTTTCATATACTTCTTTTAATATTTATTTTACTATTAGTTCACCTCATATATTTGAAAAGATTATTAAGAAAGAGATACTAGCAATACTTGTTTTTAGATCAATAATAAAGAAAATGTTAAAAATGAGTGTTCAAAAGAGTGTGTTGCTAGTGCACAGTCTAATAATTTGGGCATCCCTCGCATGCATTCCCTTACCTCTACATCGACCTCTGTCCTGTCTCGGTTGCGGTTATCCATTTATGATCTTTATGGGAGAGACAAATATTTATAGGTGTCTACAGATATCTAATAATTTAAATGAGATTTTAAAATAAAAAAAGAAATATAAATAAAATAAACCTTCATATTAGATACACCAATATCTTTTAACAATTTAAAATTCTTAAAAATTAAAAAGACGGTCATAAACACCATATCAAGTTCAATTATATTTTATAATAATCAATATACGTAAATAATTATTAGAAGAATGGTATATACTTATTAAAAAATTCATTATAAAATAGTAAGAAAATAAAATTTTTCACCTCATGACAAGGTGAAAGAGGGAAACAAAAGTATAATATATGTAAAATACTAAATGAAAAAAATATATTTGTTGGGTTCGCGTGTACTAGCGTAGTAGGCCTGTCCCAATTTATTAAATGGATATTCACAATCCGCTCCGTCACGGGTAATCCTTTCGAATCCCTACGAATGCGAGCATTTTTGCTATCTCTAGGTCAGGATTACCTATTCTATTTATTCTTTTTTTTTAAGATCTATTCTATTTACTTATTCTCAATTTCTCAGAAAGCGGGTTATAATTATGCTTTCCTCTAACCTGCACGACAACATCTTCAATGTTTATGCTCTGAACAAGAATCGAGGATGGCGTACCTGATCTAATTCAGAGCAGTTGAAGATAGTGGCTCCTCCTTGTGCAGCAATGAAGAGGGGGGGTTGGTATACCTGCAAGGCACTACAACGCTCAAGTTAGGGCTGCATATTAGGAGAGAGAGGAGTATATTAAAGTAGATGCATACCTGAGTCGCTTAAATCCTTATTTATAGCAGTGTTGTTAAATTGCGGCCACGGTGGATTGCGGTGGCGGGATTCTCGGAATCTGCCATTCGCCAGTTGCTGAGTTGCGGATTCCGCCTTGTTCCAAATGGCGGCCGCCACGGTCATGGTGCCATAGCAGTTATGGCGCCCCATTGCTGAAATAGCGGTTTCAACACTTTTTTTAAGGGCTTTTTGGGCTTTTCACGAAGGGATTTATTAAATCCCTAACCCATTCCATACGAAGGCCACTTCTGCCTCTTTACGAAGACCACTTCTTCTGCCTCTCTACCTCTCGAGACTTCCTCCCACTCCCACCCATCGTCCTCCTCCATCAACTCCGACGACTGAGCAGCGAGACCTCCGGCGACCGACGACCTTCTCCGGCGAGGTAATGTGACAGAACATCCTTCTCAGAATCTCAGCTCCTTGTCTCTTTCTGTTTTGTTCTCACTTCTCACTTCTCACCTCACTTCTTCTTCTTTCTTCAATCTTCACTTCTTTCTTTATTTTTTTTTTGTTCTCTGTTCTCAAACTATGTTCATTGTTCTGTCATTCTCGTGAATGACATTCAATTTTTTTTTCCATTTTGGGTTTTTCACTTCTCTCCATTTTGGGTTTTACGATCTCAACTCTCTATTTTACACTTCTTAGTTGCTGCACTTTATTTTTCTTTTCTATGATCATATTCCTATCTAAGTCTCTGTTTTATTTTCAATTCTAGGACCTAACCTAGATCAATGGCATCTCGTGGACAAAGTGAAGCCTCCTCTAACACTTCAAGGTCTGTTGCTAATAATAATAGGACAGACCCTGGGTGGAAATATTGCCACCAGCTTGCAGAAAATGATACCAACAACTGTGTGTGCAATTTTTGTGGTAAAGTCACAAGGGGAGTGTTGAATTGGAGGGAAGTAGGTAGAGAAGGAGGAAAAGAGAGAATATAAATTGATAATGATATTAACTTGATGTGTTGATAATGTGTTTCAATTCCATAACCTAGTACACTTATTTATACTAATATTTAGGTCAAATACTAACACTACTAAGATCTTGGTCCAAGCCCATTAACATAAGACTAATAACCTAATAAATAATAATCCTAATATTCTCAACACTCCCTCTCAAGCTTAAGCTTACTAAGCTTTAAGCTTGTTACAATTACATCTTAAAGTGTGTAAAGCGTGCAACCGAATCGGGATGGAAATAGGGCCAATGCATCGGGACTAAGATGGACAGGCTAGCATACGGGACAAAATTCGGACAGGCCGGTGCATTTGGGACAAAAGCTGGGACCAGTGCATCTGGGACAAAGTCGAGGCCAGTGCATCTAGGACAGAGTGAAGGCTAGTGTGAGTCATAATCAACATAAGTCACCATCGGAATGATCGTCGACGGGAAGAAAAAGTCACTAGTAGCATGATTCATCTGTGGGAGAGAAGTCACCATCGGAATGATCGTCAATGGGAAAAGAAGTCACCACTAGTATGATTCATTTGTGTGAGAGAAGTCATGATAAACACTAGCATTGAAGTATATGTAGAGATGAACTTATTCCCATTCTCCCCCTCAATGCTATGCTAGCAATGGAAAAGAACCAAACAGCCAAAACCAGAGATAACTGAAAAATCCAACGCAAGAAAACAAGGCTCGAGGGCAGAAGCGGCATCGGACGGCGGCCGGACGGGCCGTCACGCGCCAGAAAATAAGCCGCGCGGTGGCTGGGTGGCTGCGGCGAAGGGCGGCGTGTTACAGCGGCGTTGGGGTTGGGCTTCGGGGGTCTGGCCGGTCGGAGGGAGGCGGTTCCAACGGTGTGATCGGCGGCTGGAAAGGAGGCGGCGAACGGCAGTGGCAGCGGCAAGGGAAGGGAAGATGTCACGGCAAGGGAGAAAGGTCGGCAAACCGGAATGGAAACACGGTTGGCCAGAAAAGATATAGAAAGAGGGTGCCAAAAGGAGAACTCGGCAACCAGAGGTAGCGGCTAATCGGAGTTCCAAATCTTTGGGACCTCGGCAGCAAAAGTGATGGGACAGGTCACGGAGGATGGTACCTCTCTGATACCATGTTGAATTGGAGGGAAGTACGTAGAGAAGGAGGAAAAGAGAGAATATAAATTGATAATGATATTAACTTGATGTGTTGATAATGTGTTTCAATTCTATAACCTAGTACACTTATTTATACTAATATTTAGGTCAAATACTAACACTACTAGTATTGGTCCAAGCCCATTAACATAAGACTAATAACTTAATAAGTAATAACCCTAATATTCTCTAACAGGGAGGAATCACTAGAGCAAAAGAGCATATAATGAGGAAGAAAGGCAATGTTGCAGCTTGCTCTAAATGTCCAAAGGAAGTTAGAGAAGAGTTGTGGGGATATTTGAAAGATAAAAAGAAGCAAGAGAGTGAAGCAATTGCTGCAATTCAAAATCACAAATTACAAATGCGGGATATTCTTGATCTTGATGGTGATAGTGATGAAGAACGTGCAATGGATGAAGCATATGGGTTTAGAGATACAACACCTACACCTGTATCTGCAAGTAGGAGGGGTACGGGTAAGGGTACTTTGAAGGGCCCTATTGATCTGTTTTTTAGAAAACCAGAAAATGTGATTGGAAAAAATAAGAAAGAGAGGTTGAGGCAAGCAAGCATTAGAGAGGCATGTGATAAAGAAGCTACAACGAGAGTCCATCAATATATAGCTCGGTTTTGGTACCAAGCTGGGTTGTCGTTTAACATGATCAAATTGCAAAGCTTTCATGACATGGTTGCAGCCATTGGAAGCTTCGGACCACATTTGCGAGTTCCAAGTTACCATGACATAAGAGTTCCACTCCTCAACAAGGAGTTGGTGTACATTGAAGAATTGTTGAAGGGTCAAAAGCAGCAATGGGCAAGTTTTGGCTGCTCTATTATGTCGGATGCTTGGACTAATAGGAAGCAAAGATGCTTGATCAATTTTTTGGTCAACTATCCCGCCGGGACAATGTTCGTGAAGTCTATTGATGGGTCTAACTTTGTGAAGACTGGTGAGAAATTATTTGAGTTGCTTGACTCTATTGTAGAAGAGATTGGAGAGGAAAAGGTTGTCCAAGTTATAACGGACAATGGAAGCAACTATGTTCTAGCCGGTAAGTTGTTGGAAGAAAAAAGACCACATCTTTATTGGACCCCTTGTGCAGCCCATTGCATAGACTTGATTTTGGAAGACATTGGTAAGCTTCCTTTGATAAAGAAGACAATTCAAAGGGGAATCTCTCTTGTTGGCTTCATCTATAGCCATTCAAGTACCTTGAGTTTGTTGAGGTACTTTACAAACAAGAGGAATTGGTGAGGCATGCAGTCACTCGATTTGCAACATCCTTCCTATCATTGGAAAGGATTCATAAAGAGAAAACAAATCTTAGAAGGATGTTTACCTCAGATGATTGGGTAAGAAACAAGTTGTCTACGGAGGCTAAGGGGAGGGAAGCAACAAAAACTGTACTTATGCCGGCTTTTTGGAATAATGTGGTGTTTATACTCAAAGTGATGGCTCCTCTTGTTCGAGTGCTTCGGCTTGTTGATAGTGAGAAAAAGCCAGCCGTGGGTTATGTTTATGAAGCAATGGACAAGGCAAAAGAAGCCATTATCAAGTCTTTCAAAAATAATGAAAGCAAATATAAAGAGGTTTTTGAAATCATTGATAAGAGGTGGACTTGCCAGCTTCATCGTCCATTACATGCGGCTGGTCACTTTTTAAACTCAGAATTCTTCTATGACAATCCTGACATGGAATATGATTTTGAGGTTACAAATGGATTGTATGCATGCTTTGAGAAGTTGGTGCCAACTCAAGAGGTGAAACAGAAGATACTCTTGGAGTTACTAATTTATAAAGCTGCTAGTGGTATGTTTGGAAATAACTTTGCAATATTACAAAGGAAAGCCATTGCACCAGGTGAGAAACTAAGAATAGAACTTCTAGTCTTCTAAGTAAGTTGAGTTCTAAGTTCTTCTAACTTTTAAAATTTAAGTCATTTGCTTAACAAAATATCTTTGGCTTTGTAGCTCAATGGTGGCGAATGTATGGACAGTTAGCTCCAAATTTGCAGAAACTAGCTATTAAGATCTTGAGCTTGACATGCAATGCATCGGGATGTGAACGTAACTGGAGTGTGTTTGAGCAAGTAATTATCAATTTGCTTTCATTTTGGTCTACCTCAAATCCTCAATAATAATCAATACTTTCTTATAATTAACACTTTTTAATTGCTTATCTTAAAGTTGCAGATTCATTCTAAGAAAAGAAATAGGCTTGAGCATAAAAGATTGCATAACTTAGTGTATGTCAAATATAATCAAGCACTCAACACTCAACCGAAGATACAATCTTAGGGATGAAATTGACCCAATCTCACTCGATGATATTGATGAGTGTACTGAATGGCTACTTGGAGAGATGGATGGTGATGATGATGATGCTGTGAATGAGAAGGTTTTTGAGGATGATGATGGTCTTAATTGGGAAAGCTGTTTATAGGGCTTCGGGGTTGGAGAGCCTAGAACATATACTAGGCGTCAAACTAAAAAAGAAAGGAACCACCAAGTGGTTCAAGCACACAGCTGCTACAAGAGTTTCTAAGACCAAAAAGGTTCAGCAAGTGCATCTTCAACCAAAAGAGGAAAAGAGAAAGTGGTTGAAGTTGAAGATGACGAAGAATTGGAATTTGAAGACCACATTGAGGAGTTGGAAGAATTACAAGAAATTGATTTTGAGGATTCGGAAGGAGAAGAACATGAGGGATATGCCTCACTATATGACACTGACAATATGATTATATTGATGTGGAGAAGCTAGGAGGAGGAGGAGGGGGACACATAGATTTTTAACTTATTCTTGTGTGATTGTATCTTGTCTTGAACTTGTTGATAGTGTCACTTTTTTTGCTTATGCTTAATTGCGTATGGTATGACTTATAAGACTTTGATTATGTTTATATACGATGAGATATGAGTTATGATAGTTATGTTTTTCTTTTATGCTTTTGAATTGTGATACTTTTGATGAATTTTATTTGATAGAATATATTTCTAATTTTATTGTTCTTGGTGTATGTTATTAGTTGTTATTATTTATTATATTTAGCAGATTTTTTTTGTATTTTTTGGTATATATTTTATTTTTTTAATCAACTACCATGCTTCCGTCATTTTCCGCAACCGCCATTTGCCATTTTGCATGGCGGATTTTTGGCTTTCCGCCATGGACCGCCATCCACTATTAACAACACTGATTTATAGAATGCATTTAATTGTAGGGGAAGTAGTATCTGAAGATATACTGTTTCTATATAACTAGAATAGGTAGTTATGAAGGGTATTTGATCCTTAAATATCTTCATTATAGAGGAATTCTGTTAAGATAGGATACTTATCTTATTGAGCAAGCAGTTATCCATTAGATGAGTAATTAATTATCAAGGCCACAATAGCTTAAGACCACAATTGGGCCAGTCATGTTGGGCCTAGATCCAAGATACCGGTCCAGAACACTCCCAAATTATTTTGAGTATACTACTATTTTGGTACCTAAAAGATAGGTGAAATCAATTTGGAGAGTGACATCAATTAAATCCTCTAAAGAAATTGAAATCAATTGAGTTCCTCAATAATAGAAAAATGATATCAATTCAATCCTTCAATCATATAAGTTGACATCAATGTAGTCATTCAATAATAGAAAATGACATCATTTAGTCCCTCAATTTTGCGTTTTGTGCACAAAAGGATGACTTTGATGTCACTTTCCATGATTGAGGAACAAAATTAATGTCACCAATCTATGAGGGACCAAATTGATGTTGACCCCATCTTTCAGGGACCAAAATAGTAGTTTACTCAAATATTTTGGAGCATGGATGCACCAATGACTATGCACTGTTGATTATGTAGACAAAAAAAAATTAATGATAAGGATTTTTTACCTGTAACTTAGTGAATGGCTAAATTTATAAAGTTGTTATTTACAAATTGGTCCTTAATTTTAAAGGATAGCTTTTGTTCCTCCCATTTTAGGTAGACGCCAAGGCGGCGAAGGAAGTGGAAGTATGCCATCAACAGAGGAGAAGGAGGAAGATGTATGCAAGCAAAGTTAATGGTGGAGGTGGAGGTGGGGGCCCGTCATTGACAACGGAGGTGTATTGTTCCTCCTATTTCAGGCAAACCCTTAGTATATAGGGAGCGATGGATGGCGAGGTCGTCATATTTTTTCCGACGCTAGCAAGACTTGCCATAATGTTGATAGAGAGGTAATGAAGCAAGAGATGAAAAGTCAAAACTTTATTTTTTAATTCTATTAGTCAATTTGCACCATTTAAGAAAAACCCCAACTTGTAAGAGCCATATCAAATGTTTATCATCTCTCTACAAATGTTGTTGAGCGACATTGAAAAGAGGAAGTGGAAGGTTTGTGAGGTTAAGAAGCCGACGGAAGCTTGCCGCAGAGAGTTGTTGTGAAGGTACAAAGATAGAGCTTATCTGTGATGGCAACTTTGTGGATGCAAGTACTTTGTTGGTTCAACTCACATGACAAATTAGCTTTCAGGCATCATAATAAAAATAGGGGAGGACTAAGTCTAAAAATAATAAACTAAAAGATTTGGCTAAAAAATAAAAATAAAGAAACAGAGAGTGACCTTTAATAATAGATCATTTAAATGGCACATCCATGCTCCCAAGACTTTTGGGAGCATTGTATAAGGCTCCAACATGCAAGGTGCACCATCTAGTTAAGGTGCGTCGATGCACCTTATGTTTCAACCATTGATTTATGTCAAATTTAAATTAATGGCAATGAAACATGACTTAGAACTTGTTCAATAATTTAAGGTGTAAAAGTAAATTTTTGCATAAATTGGCTTTTTAATGGAAATTGTTATTGCAAATTTTGCAAAAGAACCCCCACGACCAATTGTATGTAACAATAACAACACACAATCCTTCTTCCATCGACCCTCATTCTTCTATAGGAACCCATGGACTCGATAGAGTCAATGCTATGGAAGGTGACATTAACATAGGTGGAATTGATTAGTGTGTCCCAATGGTTCCAATTGAACAACCAATTTGGGCAATGAAGCCTTCAATGGATACAGAGAAAGAATGATATGCTTCAAAGCATTTCTTAGTTCCCTAAATTAGGTTACAAATTTGAAGCTTTCAACGGCATGCTTTGCATGAAAAAAAATAGCATTAATGAAACAACAATGGAACAAACTAAACTCAACTCAACTAATAAATCAACAATGAAAGAATGATAGAAACCTAACCTAAACATCGAATCAAATCAACAAAAACTCACAGTCAACTCAAGTTTCAACCATATCGCTGTGGACGAACAATAGAGATGCTAGGGTGCTCGTGAGCCTAAAAAAACCCAAGCAATGCTAACCTCTATCTCTTGGCCTAGATATACAACGGCACGACGACAAGTTGGCGACGCTTGTCTCGCAATCTCTCTCTCAGAACAAAGTTAGTTCTGATCTAAAGCTTTCATGAAAGATTGGTCAAGTGTTTTTTATTTTTGGTAATATTAGTCGAGTGATTTCAATGGACGCAATCTAAACCTTAAACCTTAATAGTGAGATGCATAAATTGTTGCATCCAAATTTTGAAAGGTTTCAAATGCAAATAACAATAACTAAGGGGTTCAAACATAAATAAATAAAGGGCATACAACAACAATAATAACAACCAAGTCTTTTCCCACTAGATGAGGTCGGCTACATAGATCAAACGGCGCCATTGTGCCCTATCATACACTAAGTCTTCAGAAATGCCATTGAAATCTAAATCTTTTTTAATCGTTCCACCTATAGTCTTTCTTGGTCTCCCTCTACCTTTAGCTATTGGGCTATCCTCCACCCGATATACTCTTCTTACAAGAGCTTCTAAGTAAATAGTACCCAAATGTGTTATAATAGATAAAGTTCTAAATGCACTAGTGCACCCAAACAACAAAAGGAGCATGGCAGAACGCTCCATTGAATATCCCTAGAAAAGCATGGTAGGGTCTTAGTGGATTTTTTTTTGGTTTAAACTACATTTTAGTCCTTATAATTTTCACTCATTTGGGTTTTGGCTCTTATAGTTTTTTCTTTCGATATTGATCTTGATATTTTCACTCATTTGAGTTTTGGTCTCTACTGCTAAAGTATCAGTCACTATAGTTTTTACTCATTAAGGTATTAGTCCTTTTTTTTTCCATAAAAGATTGGTTTCTATATTTTTCACTTATTAAGGTACTGGTTCCTAAGAGATCAAAACCCAAATGCGTGAAAATATAGGTACCAAAATCTTGTTTAAACCTTTTTCTAAACCTATTGGGACCAAAGCTCAATTAGATAAAAACTATTGAGACAAAAATCTTATTTATTCTGAACGAGTCAGAAAGGTTTACCTGAAAAGCTTTTTAGTGAAACTGCAAGCTAGAAGGCATTCAAACTTCCAAGCTTACCATTTCACCATAATCACAAGTAGTGCCGATGGAATTTATGCAAATATATATTGGTTCACTGGGATCCATCTACTGTATGTACATTGATTCTGATCAAGGTTTCAAAAAACGGTTCGAGATGACTGTAGCTGGCGCGACAAAACGATCGCGGCGGCCGCCGGTATCGCTTCAGCCCGTGACACGGCTGAGCTTGAGATTCACGCGCGACGGCCGCAACGGAACGGCGTTGCGGCTGCAACGGACGAAATGTAACGGCGTTTCGCGCAACACACCTCGATTCAAATCTCGGGACTTCCAACGGGACAAACACCGTTTCGTTCCATTTTTCTCAGTATAAAAAGCAAAAAACAGAACAGAGAAGAACACCAAATCAACGCTAACAGAATTCTAACCTGTTGAGAGACTCAAACACCCATTTTTCTCCTCATCTCTGCCGCCGTGTCTTTGCCATCGCGTCTCTGCCGCTGCATCTCTGTCGCCGTATCTCGGTTCAGGTTGCAGCAGCTCAGATCTGGAGGCGTGGAGCTCTGTTCTTCTTCGATTTGAAGTTGCAGGCTTGCAACAACTCAGATCTCAGGTAACCCATCCTATCCATGGTTGATTTGTGTGTGGTTGTTCTTTGATTTGGGTGTGGGTGGTCAAAATTTGTGCCATGCCTGTTCGTGTGGCCATGGCGACGTGAGCTCAAAACAGAGGAGAGGAGGAGCAACCGAATGGGAAAGGGAAGGCTGTCGTGGGTGAGGGAACGGATGGTGGGTGAGGGAACGGGAAAGGGAAATTTGGAGGAGTGAGGGAGGGAGTGAGGAACGAGAAATGGAGGAAGATGAATTTCGAGAGATGAGGGAGAGGGACGGTGGTGAGTGAGAAACAGAGGGAAGGAAGATGACGGGGGGGGAAAGGAAATTATGGGAAATGAACCAAAAAAAAAAGAAACCGTGGAGGAAGTCGAAATGAGGGGGAACGGAAATTTTGTGAAAAATGAGAAAAAATTGAGAGAATGTGTAAAAAATTAGCTAAAAAGTGAGAGAGTTAAGATTATGGAAATAAAATTAAAGATTTAAAATAGAAAATTGAGGATAAGAGAAAAATTTTGTGTTGTAAATTCTTAGAGAAATTTAGAAAATTTTAGAATTAAATTAAAATTTATTTTCAATTAACTTGTTAATTAACAAATTTTAAGAATTAGCTTAAAGTATATGTTATAATATTTAAGTTTTAATTATATAATTTATCATTGATTTTATTTTAAAAAATTACAAACACATATTTGTTTATATGTAGGTTGGTTAAACAATGCCGCCAAGAGAAGAATTTCTAACAGGTAAAGCGAGAAGGTGCTCCAAGTGAAGATATTGGTTGGCACTTTGGAAGACTTGTACCTAGTAAAACCGAGAAATAATGTACAATGCAAATTCACGTAGTGTTAACGGGTGGAATTACTCGGTTGAAAGAACATCTTGCACATATGCAAGGAGAAGTTAAAAGTTGTGCTAGGGTCTCAACTTTTGTCAGAGAAAATATGATGAAGCTTTTGTTGGATAATAAAGCAAAGAAGATTGACTTTAGAAAGAGAAAAGAAGAACTTGTGGCACGTTTAAGAGGAGATGAAGATGATGATATTGAAGGTTTTCTTGATGAAGACAGGGTTATAAGGCAAGCTACTGAAGAAAGCATTATATCACAGAGACAATGCCGGTGGCAGTAGCGGAGCTTCTCGTCAACAACAACCAAGCGATCTTGAACGCAGATTGAGGTCAGTAGATGTTGATTTGACTAGAAGTAAAAGTATGAAACAGACCAAAATTACTACAACTAACTCTCATCTTAGGAAACCATGATGAAAACACTAAGAAATAAGTTAGTGAAGCGGTCTCTAAATTGATAATATATGAGCGTCTTCCTATGAACTTATGCAATTCTCCATGGCTACACATTTTACTCACTGAAGCTGCAGAGTTGGGACCAGGAGTTAAATTTCCTACTTCTTATGAGGTTTCAGAGGTGTACTTGGAAAAGGAATATTAGTCTATGAGACGGTATATAGATGAAGAACTTAAACCAACATGGAAGGAAAGAGGGGTGACAATAATGTGTAATGGCTGGACAAATAGCATAAATCACATGCACATTATGAATTTCCTAGTGTATTGCAGCAATGGAACAGTGTTCTTAAAATCTGTTAATGCTTCTAATGTTCCCAGTAGAAACACTGATTATTACTTTAAGCTTCTTGATAAAGTTGTGGAAGAAGTTGGAGAAGATAATGTTATCCAAGTGGTCACTGATAATGAGAAGCCACTAAAAGCTGCTGGTTTGAAATTGATGGAGAAAAGACCACATCTTTATTGGTATGCATGTGCAGCTCATTGCTTAGATTTGTGTTTGGAAGATATTGGAAAAGAATCTAATGTCAAAAAGATACTAGATGATGCAAAGAAAGTGACTTTATTTATCTACAACCACATTTGGACAGTAAATCTTATGAAGAAGTATACAGTGTGGGGAAATCATTAGTCCAAGCAATCAGCAAAACCAATTTCGGAAACACGCTTTTTTGCAGATTGAATCAATTGTGAAGCAAAAACATGCTTTGAGGAATATGTTTGAGTCTGAGGAATTCAGAAAATCTAAGTGGGGAAAGGAGAAATCAGGACACATATGAAGCTAAAAAAATTGTTTTGAGCAAAGATTTTTGGAGTAATGCCAGTGATATAATAAAGGTATTTGAGCCAATTGTCAAGGTTTTGAGATTGGTGGATGGTGATGACAAACCAACAATGGGCTTTGTTTATGAAGCAATTGATAGAGCAAAGCAATCCATTCAAAAAAATTGTCGTTATCATACTCAATATAATGAGATCATTGACAAAAGATGGTTCTTCATGCACTCTGACTTGCATGCTGCAGGTATATCAATATATTTAATTTAATTTTTTTTTCAAACGCTTATATTTGATTTTGAGATGCTAATTATTATTATTTTTATTCATAAGGTTATTTTTTAAATCCTCAATTTCAATTTAGAGTTGAACATGGAAGAGACGTAGCAAGAGAAACCTTGGATGGAACTACAAAAGTAATAAGCAAATTGGAGGCAAACATTGATCATCAAATCAAAGCTATCAACCAGGTGAATTAATTTGCATTTAAGATTTTGAAATATATCATAATTTGTCATCTAAGAACCAAACTGTGATATGTTAATGTTTAGAAACTTATAGTTTTTGAAGACTTATATGAATTATTGGTACTTGTAGTTGTTACTTTTTCGAGATAAGAAAGAGACATTTGGTACAACACAAGCTCAAAGAGCTTGGTCACAAATGAATCCCTGGTAAGATTTTGTAGTTTTGGTGTTTGATGTGTAAGTGCAAGATGTTTTTACCTTTTATTTTTTTATTAATATATATAATAATGGTTAATGGACAATCGTTTATTTAATCACTGAATGGTGGATGATATATGGATCTTGTGCTCCACGAGCTTCAATGCATAGCTATAAAAGTTCTCAGCCAAACAACTTCAGCTTCTAACTGTGAGAGAAATTGGAGTACATTTAGCTATATTCATACAAAGACGAGAAATAGATTAAAGTACCAGAAATTACAGAAGCTTGTCTTTACATTTTACAACATGAAGCTGAGAAAGAAAGATTCTATGAGGAGAAGTCAAGAAGAGATTGATGCTAGCTTTAATCCTATTAATCTTGATTATATATTTCAGGAAGAAGATCCTTTATCTCCATGGCTTGAGGAGAGAGAAGGACCATTATTGGATAGGATCCAAAACTCAGAATGGCTCCCTATTGATTCGATGATGATGGTGAAGGAATAGCTGGTGGGGGATGATTGATTCAAGTGAAACACCTAGTCAAGGTCATGATAGTGGATTAAGTCCACCAAGTAATAACACTGGTAGTGGTGGTAATACAGAACAAAGTCAAGAAGGAGGTGAAGGGTCGTATCATTCTTTTCAGGAAGAACCATACTTCAAACGTGATCAAAATCTCATGATTGACATGACAAATTATAGGATGGAGGTGGATGTAGATCCTTCTGATGACGTAATCGGTGGTAGTAGTAGAGGTGGATCCCAACCTAGGAAAAACAGAAGGCGTGAAAATGCTATGTTAGATGATTCTTCCTCATCTAGTGTATCACAATCTTTTGGTGATTTTGGTATTGGTGCATCATCTGAAGGCAATCAAGGCAACTATCCACCATATTATTAGCATCCTTCTTACATGTCTCATGGTTACTATTCACCTATGCCAGCCCCACCATATTATTAGTCTTTCATGAATTACCAAGAGCCTTATCAGTATCCATCATCACATGTTTCCTATGATCAACAACAACAAATGGAACCACCAAGAAATTCAGGATTTTTTGATTATGTCTTTGACGGAGTAGGATATAATGATAACCAAAGTGAAAGTGGAGGTTATGATCCAGCACGTCATTCTACCATGTGGTGAAGTAATCACTCATGTATGACCTTTGTTTAATATATTAGTAGCTAATGATTTGTTTATGTTGAAGTTGAGGTAATCACTCATGTATGAACTTTGTTAAATATATGGAAACAAAGCATGTATTGATTTATTTATGTTGAAGTAATCATTTATATATGAATTTTGTTAAAATATATGAGCAGGTATTGATTTATTTATGTTGAGTAGTTACTAATTTATTTATGTTTTAATATTGGTCAATTAATTTATTACTTTTGGATATCTCTTATTAATAAAAAAAATTATAAATTATTAATTATGATACATTCTATAATAAAATAGATAATTTAATCTAATTTATGTCAAGTTGTGAAGTTAATTCACTCTAGAATAAGCGCAACTGCATCACAAGACTTTTTCAACGCCTTGTGAATCGCAAAACCACAACGCGACCGCGATCCATGACCTGATGGCGCGAGATTTAAAACCTTGATTCTGATATAAGAAGCTCTGTGACTATTGGCACCAACTGAAAGGTAAAAAAAAAGTCAGAACAGGTTGCATAAATTACAACAGCAAAGTAATACTGTGATATACAGCAGAATTTGCATCAAACATAGAAACTTGTAGGTGAAATAATTAGAAAGAAGTCAAAGAATACATATTGCATAAAATATACTGATCCAGACAGTAAATATATATTATAGACAAACTTATTCTTAAATATTGATGGAGAAAGCATGAACTTCAAAATATTGATCCCGATAATTCACTTTCACAAAATTTAAAAATTCAAAATTTAAGAAACAAGGAGCCAATTGCCTATCAAAGACAACAAAACGACTTGTGGTACATCCCTGCAATTGCCCTTAGGAAAGGACAAGCTACCCGAGCTCCAGTTGCCCATGATGATCACGGACTGGACCCAAGACACCTTTTGGGCTCAGTTGAACAGTCCCTGGCTGCAAAACTTGACTCCTAAATACTCCAACATCTTAAACTTCTAGTGACTCTATGTATCATTACTCAACTGTATCAATTGCAAGTTAATTATTACCTATTTATTTTGGAATGGATGCAGTGGATTAATTAATGACGTCTTTATATTAATTTACTCTGTTAATTAGGCAGGTATTCATACATAAGTTTTGCTCAAGTTCTGCCTAGCTGGAACTTGTTGTCAACTCTACCCTGCCCCTTGTTGATGTTTCAAACTCAATGAATGTTCAAAGAGTAGATTTTATCAGCTTATTTAATTGGCCAGCTTCATTATTCACTATTTGGGGATTTGGTTTGAAAAGTTTACTGTTCTAGTTCCAACTCTGTGATATTAGTATTACGATTTATGGATCACAGTTCCTTTTATATTTCTTTAGTGCAATGAAATCATATTTCCAAAAATCAATATAGAGCCATTGTTATATATTAATTGAAATGGAAACTAGACAACCAGGAACGACCTATCAAGAATAGACTAAATCATAAACTAAAGGACAACATTTAAACATTCACTCACAACTCTAAACATAAACTAAATCAGAGCATGCTTATGCATTCATTTGTAAACCGAACACATACAGCAGTAATCATTTGTTCTAAAAGTAACAAATCAGCGCCTTTGAGTTGTATAACATTTGTGGTAATGAGCAAACACAATGCCAATATTCATTTTAAACAATCAGATCGAAATCTCAACCAATCACTAAGTTACACAGTCCTTTTGCAACTTTACACATCTATTTATGTCAGCATAATACTCCCATTTTACAGCAAGCCACCAATGAAACAAGATCTTTTCATTCCAACACATAAAAGAACATTTTACATGTTTAAAGTGAACCAAGCAAAACAACCAAATAAGAATAGAACATATCAACCAAACTGGGTACACACCAATAGACTAACACCCAAACCAAGTGGAAGACAACAAAGAGATTCTTGAAAAGATCTACTTAGCATGTTAGGGATCCCAATAATCAGATATAAAATCACGGTATATTATCCCCATCATGTGTAGATACTCCAAGGCAACCACTACCTCAGATGCATAGAACCTATAGCATCAAAGACGCACAAATATTACTCAAAAAATAAAAGCAATAGAACTATAGTCACATTAGTAGTACATTCAAGTCAACAAAATAGTAGAATTACTATTGCCAGCATCATATTATTTTTGGTACTATATATCAGCATAATAATTTTAATACCATCAATTTCTCCAATAATTAAATTATGTAGAGTCCACTTTTGAATAACCATAGCCATTATTCTTAAAATTTGACCAAGGAAAATGTCATATAGATTTAAAAAACAGAAAGATAAAACAAAGAAAATGGTGTATTTGAATAATATTTTATAAAATTGCACCGTACATGACAATTCCCATTAAGAGCCCATAATTTGCATTTCAATCTATTTATTTATATAATATTTTAGTATCAAGAACTTCATATCCCAATGCAAATTGCCAAGTAATTATCAACATTTGTGGACTTGACATTTCACCAAACAAGGAGCATGCAACCAGAACAAACACTAAAAAAAGCAAGTTAATACCAAGCCATCCTCATCAACCATTTTTAATTCAAATCATCAGTAATGTGGGAAATCATCCAAATGCAAGATCGTGTATAACACAGTGGAAAACAACTGAGTTACATATTTTCATAGGATTACATGAATGGAACTCACATACTGTGTAGATTTCCATGTGATAAAGAGACCCACTCAAATATTTTCATCTAAGATGCACGGATACGGGTACGAGTATCCGGTACGATACGGGTATGGTACGGGAATACGATAATTTCTTAAAAATTAGGATACGATGTACGACAAGATACGACATCACATATATATAAAAAATTTATAAAATATATCATTTTAAATAACTTAAAATATTAAGTATCAACAGATAAATCATAAAAAATTCAAAATACAAAATAAATAGTTTCATCAAATACTAAAGTCATTGTTCAAAATTAAACTATTCATTATCTCAGGATAATAACTGTTTCTCTAACTCTGGTTCATCAAGTGACAAGGATGCAACCTCAAGGCTTTCAAAACCATCAAATGGCACCCATTCATCTCCAAATGAGATCCCACATTTTGCTCTCTCCACTATTATACTTTTCGCTTCTTCCTTAATTTCGTTTGGAAAAAGACGAAGATTTGTATGTACATATACTAAATCTTTGCCCTTTTAAGATTAATCTTGTTTCTCTTCATGGAGTGAATGAAAGAGTAGGTGCTCCAATTTCGTTTCACAACATAATGATGAGCTTGGTTGTCCAAGAAGCTTCAAGGCAATGCCTTGGAGTAATGAGGCTCAGAACCATAAGTTATCCACACTCTTTTGGCTCAAAAAGAGCTCTATCCGCTAAAGAATCTTGAAGGCCGAAATCTAGCTCTCCGAGAATTTAGAAAACTCTCTTGTTACTCTCTCTCTTCTTTCATCAGGATCAAGTAAAATATCTTCTTAAGCACTTCTATCTTTCAGTGGAAATCTCGTGATCTCTATGTGGAGGAACTCTATTTGGTCCTTGTTGAAGCCATTGTTGACTATAATACCTATTTAATAAAAAAGAAAACTTAATTAATATTAATACCATAAATGCAGCAAGTTAAATTTTAAAAAAATAAAATTAAAAAAGAATCATTTGAATTTACCTAGGATTTAGTGAATGTGCTAAGCAATGCAAGGGTGTGCAACTTTTTGTCCACCGATCAATAAGAATTTGATAAACAACACCATAGAAGGATGATGTACCTCCTTCTTCGACCCTTTCATGGTAGAATATTATAGTCTTCACTTGCTCAATCATTGAGTCCCACATATCATAAATCAAGTGAAGTGTAGGCTTATCATTATCACACAATCGAAGCATATCACAAATAGGTCTTGTGAAAGAAAGAATATAATCCACCTTGTCCCACCAAGAATCATCAAGAATAACTGCTTTCACATGTGTTGCCTTTCCAACATCATCCTCCCTATAGGTGTTCCACTTCTCACTAATAACCATATTTTGGAGACCATGTTTGATGAGCCTTAGTCTTTTCAACATGACTATTGTGGAAGCAAACCTTGTCTCAGCAATGGAAAGTAGTTTTAAAGTCACACACTCATTGAATATGTTAAGCCTCATAGAATGGTTCATGACAAAATTTCTAATAAACATAGCATCATCACTAACTAAAGTGATCCAATGACATTCCTCATAAACAACCTCATTCTTCTCTGTGTTTCTAGCCGCACAAATATTTTTCAGAGCAAGATTGAGTGTGTGCACCACGCAAGGAGTCCAAAAATATGAGGATAGTCATTTTCAATAAGAAGTCCATCTGCCTTACACACAAGGGCATTATCTGTGATAATTTGGACAACTTTTTTGGGTCCAACCTCTTCAACTGTGGATTTAATTAGGCCTGCAATGTAATTCTTATCTTTTATCTCCTTAGAACCATCAATGGCCTTTAAAAATATAGGACCTCCATCTGAAGCAGCCATAAAATTAATCAGTGGCCTTCTTTGTGCATCAGTCCATCCATCAGTTACTATACTTATTCCTTTCTCACTTCAAGTCCCTTGATTGGTTCAAGTAATCTCTCAACATTTGCCATTTCCCTTTGTAACAATGTAGTTCTTAGAGAATTGTAACCAGGAGGAATAAAACTAGCAATAGAATTATTTGTAGCAAATTGATATGAACTAATGTAATAAGGATTGCGCGCAAGATTAAAGGGCAAACCGGCAGAATAAAACATCCTAGCAATTTCTGACTTAAGTTGCTCTCTAGCTCCAGCATTGAAAGCTCTATCTAAAGGGTTACCTGCTCTTCTTTTATTTCCCAAAACAGGTTGTGATGATTGTTGAAATGAGTTACCAATAATAGATGTAGGAGGAAGGGGAACATTTATTGGTTTTCTTGATTCTTCAGCACACTCAACAACTTTTTGAATTTCAACTAAGTATTCGTCATTCATCTTTGGACATCTATCAATTCCAACACTTAAGAAGTCTAAGCAAGTGAGCCTTGACTCTAGTATATGAACCATAATAATGGTTCGACAAAAAAAGTTACATACACATCCTCTATTTCTACCACCTCAAGTGAACTTCATCTCTTATAACATAGGCCCAAAGAGGAGTAGCTGATTTTTGTTTGTCATCAACAACAAATTTACTAATTATGTTGTTAGAATTGCTATTAGGCTCAGACATTCTTAGAGATTGATCTAAAAAATAAAAATAAAAATTTATTAGAAACTAAAAATTAAATCTAAAAATTGTAATTTATAAAATTAATCAATATCCTAAAATTAAAGTGTAAAGATCATACATATTAAAATTTATCAATCATAAAATTTTTAATTATTAAAAATTATCACTAAAAAAAGTCAGGATAAAAATTAAAAAATTAATAATTCTTAAAACATTGAATGAATTAAAGAGTTAAAAAATTTTCAATCACAATTCACAACAATTAAATTATTAGTTCAAAAACGTGAGTAAACTTTAAAGGCATAAAGGCATCAGCACCTAAAAAATTGCTGAAAAGGAATAGCTTCAAAATGAGTCAGTTTAACATTTAAAAAAATTAATACTTTCAAAAAGTCAATAATTAGTAATTCAAAATCCAAAACGTGAATGCACAGTAAACTAAACTTAAATGCATTTCGTTTTTCAATCAGTAGCTTAAAGCCTTTAATATTAATAAAAGAAAATAAAGTGGCTTAAAGCCTTAGAGAGCCATCAATAGCTTCACGTCTTTGCACTGAAAAGCTGCAAAGGAAAGAAAATTTGTTTTGAACCTTTGGCTTCACCGACTGTTTTTTGGAAACACGAAACAATAACAGTGAGAGAGCTTCGAGCAGAGACCGAGAGAGCTTTGAAAGCAGCGAGAGAGATGAGATGAGTTCAGAGACGCGGCAACAAAGGTTGAGATGGAGGTCGAAGATGGAGGTTGAGTGTCACCGGAAAAGTCATAGATCGAAGAAGGAAGCCGCAGATCTAGAAAACCATGGATGATTCGGGGTATTTTTCAACTCAAGATATAGGGTTAAGGTGAGTTAAATAGGTTGAATCTATTAGATAAGTTTAATCCCAAAAAAATCTCGAATTTTTCGGACTAATTTGATTCATCCCTCATTTACCCGTTTCGGCCGTTTTGGAGCGTTTTGGAACTTGTCTCACGAAAGTTAAAAAAAAAAAAAAAAATAACTTTCGACGTTTTTGGCGAAGACGCGTCTCCGTGTCCACGTCCACTGGGATTTTTACCTGGCTACGGCCGTCTGCCTTGCTTCATAGATTTTCATTCATCACGGATTCTGTTAGCAATCCAAGCCTCTAACATCACCCAACTAACAATATCACCAGGCTTACATTATACTCACAAGACTGCAAAATCAGAAAATCAAATGCGTACATATATATAAAAATCAACTTACAATGAATTTGCAGGAATTAGGAATTGATGATATAGAGACCCCTTCAACAAGAATTACAGCTTCTACTGAAGGTGACCATGAAAATCAAAAGCAAAAATGTGATATTGAAAAACAAAAAAAAACAAAATCAAGGGTTTAGGTTGAAGAAGGAAATCGATGAAAACGTAGATTAAGGGCTCTCACCAGATGAAGCCGCAGCACTGCAGCAGAAGCCAATAAATGGCACGAGCACTTTTCTCACCAGTCACCACGCAGCGATTTCGTCACAATAGCAAGCGAGGAGCAACGTACAACGCATTGATTTGGTCTCTCCACGCAGAAGCTTGAAGATGTCGCCGATAAAGGAAGTCGTGGTGCTCGATTTGGGGTTAGGGTTCAATAATTTGGAGTTAGGGTTCATAAGATTGGAGATGAATTTCTGAAATTTCAGGGAAGTGGAGAGTGAGATTGAGATGGGATCTGGTTTCGTTTGGTAAGTTTTCTCATATGTGAAATGGATTGGTTCAGTGATACCGTGGTTATCTGAAATAGAATTAAAAATGGTTAATTGAACCATTAAATAAAACAAACTGGTTTAAGTTTTTATAAAATAAAACTAGTTCAGGTTATTTTAAAAATAGTTCAATTTGGTTGATAGATCAATATGATTCATTTGGTTTTCATGTCCAGGCCTATTTTTGAACACTCATTTTTAACATTATTTTTATTATTATCTAAAAATAAGTATTATTAATATTTTTTAATATTTTTTAAATATATAAAATGAATTAATAATAAAATAAATATTAAAAAAATATTTGAAAGAATATATTGTTACTGCACTCTAATGTCATTATTATCCTAACCCATACCAAGTCTTCAAATCGGCAGAACCAGCCAAAACCTAATCCGACCGCAGACCTACACAAACCAAAGGCGGATTGATTTTAAAAACCTTATAATTTAATTTTCAATAACAATAAAATCAAATTCTTCAAAATTTTCTATGACATGATTTATATAAGCTTGTTCAAGCACCATAGCTAATGACCATTGAATTTGGGACTTTCTCAGTATGTGTTGTGAACCAAAGTCTTTGTGCTCACTTAGTAGAAAGTACTAGTGATATCATTTTTTCCTAGGCTTATTGTTGTCACTGCTTATCTGGGTTGACTAGTAGGTATTCCATTACATATATAGCGAGTGGACTGAATCATCTCCTTCATACTTCATACCCTTGTCATATGTTGGATTTTGAGATGTCATCTCAGGAAATTTAAAGCATCTGCTGTAATATTGTTTTGCCTGGTTCATTTATTGTTTGGTCAAGTTGGGGTTAGCAGTTGGACGTTCGATGGTTGGGATTGACTTTCTGAAGAGTTTGTTATGTGATTTGGTTTGTTATGTGATTTGGTTTGTTATGTGATTTCAAATCACATAACAAACCCACTGATTTCTGAATACAGTTTTGTACAAATTAATAAAGTAGTCATTCCAGTAAGATAGCCTTGATCCTGATGTGTAAGGAAATTTTACAAATTTGTTTGTTGAAGTTTTTAGGTGTCCTATTCTTTGTTTATCCTTGTTCGTTTTGGAACTTTTGTTGGTGACTTTTTTCGATGTGACCTACCAAGGGAAAATGCATTTTGGGCCTTAGTTTCAACCCTCCATATTCAATTTATCAGTTGTTCGATTTATTGTTCTTAGTATTGTGTATTGTAGTTGTATCGTTTTCTCAAATTTCATTTGTCGTATTGTGTCATGTGGTTTATCTTGAGATATGTTGACAAATAAAAGTTGTACAATGGAATATATGTAACCATAATAACATGCATTTTACGCAAGAAAAGATAGCATATTGACCAATACACTCATATTGTGTGATACGCCATGTGTATTGTATGAAAAATATTCAAATCTGATCCGATACAGTTAATGATCATAATAAAATCATGTTTTTATGATACACATCATATGATACTAACAACTATGAGTTGGATTGCATTTGCACTGTTTAGTGTGCCTGTCATGCTTTCACCGAAAGAAGGCTTGTACAATTAGCCAGCTTATGACGTGATTTATTTAATGTGTTCTTCTCTCCATTATTTGTTTGAAGGGTTATTAAAATAATTGATCAGCATGTTAGTCCTCTGAAACTGATTATTATTATCCTGAAAATATTCTTTCTGGTTCCTCTACTTTTCCCTCTATTTGATGGTTAACTCTGATAAAACATTTTTTCTTAATGGCAAAAATATGTGCTTTCTTGCTGTTATATTTTTTCTATAGAACTCATAGGTTTTAATTATAAGTCATATTGATGATGTTAGAATATATGAAAAATATCTCTTAATATTTTTACTATATCTTAGAATATTTTAGAGTATTTTAAATAATCTTATAGGAGTTATTTCTTATTCATTATTTCATGATTTGTTTCTTTATTTAATTAAGATTAAGAGTCTACTATTAGTATAAATAAAACTACTGAAAAATATGCCGTTCGTATAATAAGCTTTTTCCTTCGACAAAATACATTTCCTTATTAAATAGGACTATTAGTATAAATAGGTTATCATCATTGAAAAATACATTTCTTAATCGGCTTTTGTCGTTCACATTCATTATATAATAAAACTTACTACTTTGATTTTACATTCTCATAAAATAATTTTGAATTCCCTCAGCATCTCCAATCCCGAGTCGCAACTTCCTTACTTTGTCTATATAATTTCTGCAATCTTTTTCCTCAAATGTAAGATGTTCATACTCATTTGTTTCAACAACTAAAGATCAAAAATTTATACTCACATTAATCCTAGCTTGATCATTAAGTTCCAGTCTCCTTTTTATACGAGGCCCTACTATGCTACAGACTGCATTTCTGCCAGAAATCTTCAAGAGCACACATTTCTCGTGAACCCAAGGTTCAACTTTCATGTGCTACCTCTACTCATCCTTGAAGGGACACAAGTGGTGAGCATCCGTGATCAACAATGAATTCTTGGACACCATTGCACCACCCAGTCCTAATGGATGCTTTGTCCACAAAAAAGAGTTGGTTGAAGACCCCGCATGTTCCCACCAAGAGTGAGATGGCAGAGGCTTGTTGATTTAGAAAAGTCTTCTTTGTTGCATTTGAAATATAGTGCTTTGGTTGGGCTTACTTCATGATTATGCTCAAGCACAACCCTTAAAACTATAATTGTTCCATCTAAACATACACATGCATTCAATCTAGCCTTGCATTGTGTTTTTGTAATAGGATTTGGCTTCAAAAGATTCTTTGAATTGCTTATGTACTTTTATGAACGACTACAAGCCAAAGTGAAATATTTCTTTCCATCATCTCCATATTTTGAACTTAATTTACAAATCCCAAAAATTGTTGCGCTGACCATAATGCTTGTAATACCTAGCAACTTCATCTTCAGAATTAAATTTCATGCCAACTTTCGATACTCCGTCTTCTATGTTAGCATTTGATGACATTTTTAAATTAAGACCATCATTTGTGTCATCTTCATTAGAGACACATCCTACTTCCATACTATAAAAAATTATCAAAATAAGTACACATTAAAACAAGACTTGGCTAATTAATCAGAACACAGAATTCATACAAGCTAATAGCTATAACAATTATAAGTCTCTAAAGAAAAAGCTGCAAGCGTATTTACATTTTCATGTAAGAATTCCATTTATAGTTAGCAATTTAAAAGTCACATAAACATAATGCACATAAAATTAAACATATATTAGTTCCCAATAAATGAGAAATATGATTGTTTATTGGTTAACAAATTGTTACTCTTGTTCACAATCCTACACAGTTTAATGATACCATTAATATTAAATCATTGTAGAATTAACATGGAACTTAAAAAACAAAGCTTAATACAGTAGAACTAGCAATAACTTACTTACAATGTTGAATGCTTCCTCTAAAAAATTAGAAGAGCTAGAGTTGGTGAATTGTAGATTATCGAGTATGGGGTCAAGAGGAGGAAGAGATGTGGAGAAGCCAGAGCCTGAAGCGCTTTGCGTTTTGGTCAGGGGGAGCAACGAGCACCGTCGTATATGCTTTGGTGGTATAAAGATCAGCGCTGCTTGCGTGCTAGTGAGAAGAGCAATGAGGTAGTGCGTGCATGTTGGTGAGAAGAGCTATGAGGTAGTGCCTGCGTGTTGGGAGCAGATTACTTACGTTTGGAGTTTTTTTTTTAACATTTTCCTTCTAAAAAACAGTAACTCCCTGCCACATCATTGGTGTGGATTTCTAAGAAATTGTTTGGTAGGAAATAGCAGCTCTCTTTCGACAAACCCTTTTTAATTTTTTAATAAATTATTAATTTAATATAATAAGAAATAATTAAACAACTCTTATATTCTTACATCAAACAATACATACATCTCTTTTTACATTCTATTTAATATCATTCATTATACATATTTTTTCTTATTACTTTCTCTCACATTTCTTAAAAAGAATGAACATTTTAAAAAGGGGTGTAAGACTAACATCTTTCTTAATCAAAACATGTAATAATGTAATACATATGTTTAATAACTTTTATATTCTTACAGGGTATAAGACTAACATTTTTCTTAATCAAAACATGTAGCATGCTAGCTCATGTAAGTGATCTGCCATATGTTTAATTCGGGCTGTGTGTTCTGGCTTCCTAGCACTACTGATAAAAAAAAAAATCCACACTTCCACAACCTTGTGACCTCATCGTCGAAGACACACGGGATAAAGCAAAGCACAACTGCTTTGTCATTTGCCAACATATGGCAATTCCTAGAAGATAGGCCTGAAGGGTAATCCTTCTCTGCAATTTGTAACTTTGAATTGTTTGTACATGGAATAGATCTCATACATGAGCAGAAAATAAAATCATATCAGTATAAATAAGTTCATTTGGAAAATGATTTCCTTCAATTTACAGCCATTATCCTGGAGAGAATCCCAGAGAATATTTTCTTGAGACAAGCTTAATGGTCGATTACAAACACAATACTAATTCAATAACAGATTTGCATGGTTCTTCCCAATAGAAGTTCTCCAATTATTCACTATATAGATTCTTTATTTCACCAATTATCAAGAAAAATCTGGCAATTACTTTGAAGGAGTAGTTGCAAGCTTCCAATTGTATTTGGCTATAATATCAAATTCTCGTGTCCCAGCAACCTCAGAAACAGGAACAGAATCAGAAATTTCCATCAACTCCTCATCTGTAAGCTTCACAGCCAGAGAGCCAATGTTGTTTTCAAGGTTCCTAACTTTAGTAGTCCCTGTTGTATCAAAGAAATATATGATGAAGTACTCAATCATTAGAATCGATTCATTCTCATGTTTACAATAACGACTAATGTTATGGACAAGATATTAGGTACTATCAATCAACAAACTGACATTATGCCCTAGATAGATAGATGGATGGATTGATGAAAAAAGTTATAGTGAAAAGGGTTTTAGTATCATGCTTTTTTCTTCTTCATTGAGTGGTAATTTAGAAGAGAAATAAGTAAATTCAAGATAAATAAATTGGCAGAAATTTTGTTACGGATATGATGAGGAAAAAAGAATTAAAAGATGCAGCAGATAGTAAACAACTCATCACTTAAGTTGAACAAAGACACTACCAGGGATAGGGATTATGTGCTCGCCCTGATGGAGAAGCCATGCCAAGGCTAATTGACCAGGAGTGCACGCATGGTTAGAAGCCAAGTCAGCAACTCGTTTATAAAAAAGTTTGTTCCTTTCCAAATTTTCTCCAATGAACCTGGGATGTGCAGCCTATTACAGAAACATCAAATTTCAATAGGCAATAACTGCAGGCATAGAGCTAATACAATGATACTTGATAGAGTTTCTCCCAGGCAGTGGCATGATCCTACATATTCAAGCAAACTTGAAACTGTATTACTTGTCACTAGCTTCATACCAATATGCTCTGATCAGGCAAAGTCTCTTCCACCGCCTTCCCTGCGAAAAAGCCACGACCAAGAGGGCTATATGCCACTATTCCAATCCCTAGTTCTCTGTAAGTACAAATTCATCCTAGTTATACAATTAACAATGTCTTTCACATATTTTGCAAATAATTTAATTTAAAACTATATCCAACAGAATGAGAAAATATGTCAAACTACAAGAAGAAAGTATAATTGTAAAAATTGACAATATAAACAACAGAGGTAGTTATTCCATTTAAAAACCTGCATAGTGGAATTATCTCTTCTTCAATTTCACGGGTCCATAAAGAATACTCCATTTGCAAAGCAGTAATAGGATGAACAGCATGTGCTCTCTTTATAGTGTCAGCACTAGCCTCTGACAACCCAATATAATTTATCTTTCCTTCTTCTACCAGCTTTTTGAGTTCCCCCATCTTCATTACAGAGGTCAATTTTAAACAACATAATCATCTATAGTTTAAAAAGTGGTGGAAAAGAATGCATAACTGATATAAGTTGAGAAAGCCATTCAAAGCTTACAGTGTCTTCAATTGGCACTGTGGTGTCAACCCGATGTTGATAGTACAAATCAATATAATTGACATCAAGCCGCTTAAGACTAGCTTCACAGCACTCTCGCACATATTCAGGTGTACCTTTGACCCCTACAGACATCTCATCGGACATTAAAAAACCAAATTTTGTAGCCAACTGGACTTTTTCACGGGGAAGTTCTTTTAAAGCCTGATGACAGAAGCAAAGACAACTTTAAGTTAATGAAATATAAAGTTTGCACTAATTTTCTTCCCCAACAGATGATTACCTAAAACAAACTTATATTTATGTCATTGCCACCGGTAACAATACATGGAATATAGTGGTCTTTGTTAATTAGTTGTTAACACATGATTAACCAAACTATATTTGCAATTCATAAACATGATAATGTATTTTCAGCACCAAGAATAAATAAAAAAGATTAGGCAGTTGGATAATATGGTACCTTACCAATCATGATTTCATTATCATGATTATGTCCATAAACATCTGATGTATCAAAAAAGGTAATATCCTTATTGAATGCTTCCTTAATAATTAAACATCCAGCTTCATGTGAGAGGGGCGCATTATAAATTCCAGATAGTCCTCCACATCCAAAGCCCAACCTAGAAACCTACACTCCACAAAAGGATATATACAGGAAGCCCTATCATAAAGATCCAACAAAAGGTTATAAAACCAAATACTTGGTCAGTTCAAAGGGGAAATGAATAGAGAGAGGGAGAAGGTTGGAAAGGGGAGTAGAAATGTTAATGTGTATAACTCGTATTTGTATATGCTGTAGATTATCTGATAATCTCTTCGATAAACCCTTTATGGTTGCATGCAAACAAGCAAAGTACAAAACTTTAACAAACCACACATATTTGACATCTCATGTAATTGATAATATAGTTAAGCTCATTAAATAAGGTGTTAACACAAGATTGGATGATAGTGTAAATAAGTATTATACTGATAGTGCATCAAAATTAAACTCTTCTAATAATAATGTAAACAACAACAACAATGGATGACAAATTTAATTGATGACATCAAGTGCAGCAGGTCAGAGATTTGTGATCAATCAATAACACTACCCCTGCTCATACCTCTCTGAATGTAAACTGAACCAAAATCCCACTTATAGGCCTAACCACGTAAGTTTAACATTAACAATGTCTGCTGCTTTGAAAAATTCAAATTGTAATAGTAAAATCTGTTTATTCTGCAAGTGTCAGCATAGACTAAATGCAGGGTAATTTTTATGTAGAAGCTGCACGAATTGCCAAAAATGCCAAAATTGGAAGCGTCTGAAGGAGAAGAGGACACCTCCCCCTCCCATCCCCACCCTCAAAACGAAAAAATCAAAAAATAAAAACAAAAAAACAAAAAGCATGTATGATGGTACAGAGCTAAGATTAGCAAAAGCAAATTGTATTATCACATAAGTAGTACTAGTGTATAAGAGCATTCATTTAAATATTAATTCAAAATTTATATCTATGACAGTGAACATGATAATCATATTATTATTTTTTAATTCAAAATCAATACAGTTGATCATCATGAAATCAAAGAACCTTCCTTCTACCAAAGTTGTCAATTACAGAGATTGACTACAACAAGCAAAAATCAAAGAGCTTTGATGACAACGGATAGTACTAAAAATATGATTGAAATTTTTTCTTCTCCTTAATCCTGAATTGAAGTAGTCCACTGCATACAACAGCTTTAGATGATGAACGGGTTCAATTCAAGCATAAAACTAACTAGTTTACAAGGCAAGGATGACAAACATGAAACATGACTAACTAGTTTACCTCTAAGCCTTGATTACCCAGTTTAACTCTTGGGACATACACTTGGGTGATCTTCTCCATTTGCAACGCTCAAGTGCTCTGGTGTAGCTGAAGATGGCACGATCATCAGACTTTTAAAAGAGAAGTGCTCATCAAATTCAAAGGTAGTAAAAGACAAAATGGGCCCCATCTAGTTATTATGAATACAAGGCAGTAATGTACTCAAAAGCATGATTTGTAAGTAGGATATAGATATTTTTATGTTATTTTTTTATTGATCAAATAAAGAAAAGAGATAAATATAAATGTTATAAAAAAATTTTATAAATTGTGATTGGATTTTATTAATAAATATTTTTGTGTTTATTTTTTATTTATTTATTTATATAAGAGAAAAATAATATAAGAGAATTTAAATCTTTATAACTAAGTTCGAATGTTAAGTATATTAATTTCTTAAAATCAAGTCACTTAGAATATTTTTTTAAATTTCTTAATTTCAATGTTACCTTTTATCGAAATAGAAAAATAAATTAGTCACGCACAAGTTATCCTAAACACTACTTTTTCATAATAAAAAAAATTAGTATGTATTATTTTGGACTGTGATCCGAGATCTGATCTAGGAGGCTTGACCCTACATACACACCATCAGACTCCGCCATTAATACTCCGGCTAGGCCACACGACCACGGGCTTCAGCAATGGGCCCTATCAGCAATCATTAGGTCTGCGAAGATTTCAATAACTGTCAATCATAATCCTACAAATGTGGGGCCCATAACTACCTGCAACAGTAGTTAGTCACTACTGCAACATCTAAAACGTTTAGGGATTCACCTCAACGATCGTGGGAGGGCACCCTCAATCAGGTCACGATCAAAAAGTACCTGCACCCCATGCGAATTGCATAAAGAAGACTCTGCTGATGCTCTATAAAGATCATGCTAAGTTACCCTAATAGGGGATCCATCTCTTGATAACCTTATTGTGAAAACCCTACTTGTACATTTGCCTGACTTGAGTGTTGGAATTCTTTTGCAAGTACTCAACCCCCCGGTTCAACACACCTGGTTGCGGCTGCGCAAGGAGGAATCCTCCATACGTGCCTACTTCAGGCACCCATCTAGTTCTACATCAGAACATTAACGCCGTCTGTGAGAAACCTTAAACTTCTAATCCCACCCAAAAATGGTGAACACAAGACAAAATTCAAGTAGAGACATTGCACAAACCTTATATAACCAAAGGCAGGTTCCTGCTGCACAACGCCCTCCTCATCTTGTCCCACCACCTATTGTTGAAGCCTCGGCCGCAAGAAACCACGCACTCAATGCAGAGCACCAGCGCGATGGGCACTCCACTTCAATCTCCAATGAGAGTCCCAACCCATCGCGCAGAGTCTCTATAAGAAATAAACTTGGAATCCAAGACCAAGGAAGCAACCCCAATATCCAAAAACACAAAATTTCAGTGCGTCAGCGCCTGGGAATGCCAAATACTGAAGCCAATGATCTTGTATCTCGCTTTGAACACGATAGTCAATCTCATATGTCCCAACGTCAATTCCAAGACATGTTGCAGCAACACATGACTATGCTGAACGAGCAATATTCAAGGTTGGAGGACATGCAACGAGCTATGCATGAAAATCAACTCATGTCAAACCATCGTGACAGAGGACATAATGTGGAAAACCAAAGGAGGGTCCATGCTAATGCCACAATGTCCAACGTTGGGAACAACAACCTGAACTGCGGCATCCAGGAACATCCCTTCTCTGATCAACTTATAGAATACCGCGTTCCCAGAAACTTCAAGTTCCCAGCAAACTTGGAGATTTATGATGGAACCACGGGCCCTCAAGAGCATGTAAATGCCTTGAAGCAATCCATGTGTTTTCACGGAGGATCCATGGAGTTGCTATGTCGTGCTTTCGCCCTTTCCCTCAAAAAAAGGGCCCTTAAGTGGTTCTTCAGCTTACCATGAAGGTCCGTGGTGGACTGGTCAGACCTGAAACAACGGTTCCTGCTCTAGTACACCACTAGCAAAGAGTAGTCCAAATCCATCAAATCTCTGGCAAAGGTTCGTCAGGGACAGGATGAACCCCTCCGTGACTATGTAAGGCAGTTCATGACGGCGTACACCAATGTGGAAAACTTTGACGACAATATAGCCCTTCACTATGCCAGAAACGGCCTCTTAGTGGGATATGAGTTTTTCGCATCCCTAGTAAAAAAAAAAGCCAGAGAACTTGGGTGAGTTCCAGAGATGATCCTAGAAGTACGTCAACTTGGAGGAAGCAACAGAGGACCAGAGGAGATGAGCTAAAGATTAGCTCCCTCATCAGAAGCTAATCATGATTCCTCACGGTCTTGGCGTTCCAAAGGTAGTCCACCCCAGAGAAGGTATTCTGATTATACTCCTCTGAACACCCCCCGTGAAACAATCTTGAGGGAGGTTATGCAGACCGAGTTTCAGAATATCCAGAGGCCGCCCCTATTAAGAAGCACAAGCAGAAAGACCATTCCAAGCACTGTGCATGGCATAAAGGTTATGGTCATGATACTGAAGATTGCTACCAACTGCGTGACATTATTGAGTTCTTGATCAAGGCCGGATGATTACAGTAGTACATCCTCTGTGCCCAGAATGATGAGCACTGTGGCGGACTTTGGGATGACAAACGACGAAACCCATCTCCTCCTCACAAAAGAAGGAACCGAAGTCTGAGGAGAAGATCCCGGACTCCACCTTGCTGGGATAACAATGACCGACAGGGTAGGAATAGGGACACTCCACCCAATAACAACAATGATCATCGTTTCGAGCCAAACAGAACGATCAATACCATTGCGAAAGGATTCGCTGGAGGAGGGTCGTCAAATGGAGCACAAAAGAAAGCACTAAGGATGACAGTGTTCAGCGTCTCTCATTCCGAACCCAGATCCAGCACCGCAGAAAGAAAGATACCCTCCATTACCTTTTCGGACAAGGACTATGATGAAATTATCTTGGACCATGACGATCCACTTGTCATCTCCGGAATAATTTCTAATGCTGAGGTCCGCCGAATTTTTGTGGATCAGGGAAGCTCAGTAAATATTATGTTTATGGACCTTTACCAGAAGTTAAAGCTTCCGCGGTGTGACTTGACCCCCTATGACGGGAAATTGACGGGCTTTATGGGCAAAAAGATCACCCCAGTAGGGTACTATGAAACTCATTTGACCTTAGGTTCTTTTAAGCTTTTCAAGACAGTGAAGGTAAGGTTCTTGGTCGTAGACTAACTTTCGGCTTATAACATCATCTTAGGTTGCCCCTCTCTAAATGCTCTTGGTGTTGTTGTTTCCACCACCTACCTCGTTATGAAATTTCTAAATAAGCACAATGAGGTTGTCACTGTAAAAGGCAACCAAATGGCAGCAAAAAAATGTTACAACGAGAGTTTGAGAATCTGCAAGGCACCCAAAAAGGGAAAATCAGTCAATCCCGGCCCAGTCTTGGATCAGGTCAACATACTGATGACCGAACTGGATGTTAGGGAAGAACTCTGTGGTACCAGACCCCAGCTAGAAGGTGAGTTGCAGCCTCTCTTACTTGGAGCCCAACCGGACCAAGTTACCAAGATTGGAGCACATTTAGAAGGAGACGAAAAGTAACAACTAACAAAACTCTTGTTGAAAAACAAGGATTTTTTCGCCTGGACGTCGTCTGATATGCCTGGGCTCAACCCATCCTTCATCTGTCACCGCTTGTCCATCAGAGAAGATATGAAGTTGGTCACTCAGAAGAAAAAGAAAGTTGGCCATGAAAAGCAGTAGGTCATTGAGGAGCAGGTAAAGGAATTATTAAGTTGCGGGTTCATCAGGGAGATCGCTTATACCACATGGTAATCCAACGTGGTCATGGTGAAAAAGTCCAATGGGAAGTGAAGAATGTGCATGGATTATACAGATTTGAACAAAGTCAGCCCAAAAGATCCGTATCCACTTCCTAATGTAGACAAATTGGTTGACAGCTCTTCGAGCTTCAGGTGGCTATCATTCATGGATGCCTACTCCGGGTACAACTAAATTTTGATGTATCTAGGAGACGAAGGCTATCATTCATGGATGCCTACTCCGTTATGTCATTCGAATTGAAAAATACAAGAACCACCTATCAGAGGATGATGAACAGAGTCTTCAAGAATCAAGTAGGGAAGATGCTAGAAGTCTACATCGATGACATGATAGTGAAAACTCCACATGGCGGGTCGCATACTGCGGACCTTGAAGATGTGTTTGCACAAGTCTAGAAGCACAATATGAGGCTAAACCCGAAAAAATGCGCCTTCGAGTTCCGTGCTGGCAAATTCTTAGGATTTATGCTAACTCACCGCGGAATCGAGGCTAATCCTGACAAGTGTCAGGCCGTACGCGACATGAGAAGTCCTCAGAATGTGAAAGAAGTACAACAGCTCATGGGCAGGAAAGCAGCTCTCACAAGGTTCCTTGTCAAGGCAGTCCACAAATCTCTCCCCCTCTTCAAGCTACTCAAAAAGGGGAAGAACTTCGAATGGACCCATGAGTGCGAGGATGCCTTTTCATCTTTGAAGAACCTTTTGTCTTCCCCTCCTATTTTGACAAGGCCAGAACCTAAAGAGACACTTTACTTATATCTCTCAGTCCATAAAGAGGCTATAAGTTCGGTGATAATCTAGGGGACGGATGAAGGACAGAAGCCGGTCTACTTCATGAGCAAAGTTCTGCAAGGCCCCGAGATCCGATACCAGAAAATCGAGAAAGTGGCCTTTGCACTAATTACCATGGCAAGAAAACTGCAGCAGTACTTTCAATACCATCCCGTGGTAGTAAGGATGGACTAACCCATCCGGCAGGTGTTGCACAAACCAGATTTGGCCAAAAGAATGATTGCTCAGTCAATCGAACTCTCTGAGTTTAGGATTGTGTATGAACCACAACTTGCAATAAAGGCTCAAGCGTTATCTGATTTCCTAGTAGAACTCACGTCGGACCCCAGCAACCTAAGAGGAATTTCTTAGACCATCTTTGTTGACAGCTCCTCAAATCCCAAGGGAAGCAGTGTAAGGGTAATTCTGAAAAACTCAGATGGACTGACATTGGTGCATTCCCTGAAGTTTGAGTTCCTAACATCGAATAACCAGGCTAAATATGAAGCATGTATTGTCGGGCTAATAATGGCCAAGGATATTAAAGCAACCAGGATCACGCTATGCAACGAATCTCAGCTCGTAACCTCTCAAATCCGAGGAGAATAACAAGCTAAGGAGCCCCTTCTGCAGAGATACTTGGTCAAAGTACAAGAACTCCTCAAAGGCTTTGAGGAAACTAAGGTTATGCATATCCCAAGGAAGCAGAACTCTAGGGTGGACCTTTTGTCTAAACTTGCCAGCACCAAAAGCCCTGGCAACAACCAATCAGTAATTCAAGAAACCCTTTCTCAACCCTTTATCACGGATCACACCATGTTTCAAGTAGAAGAGGAAGAACCATCTTTGATCACCTTTATTATGGATTATTTGCAGTCTGGGGTTGTGCCATCAGATCCCAAAAAAGCTTCAAAGCTAATCAAGACAACAATGAGGTACACAATCTATGACGGTCGTCTATATCGTCGTGGTTTCTCTTCTCCCCTCCTCAAATGCCTTACCCAAAGGGAAGCGAAGTATGTTCTGACCGAGGTTCATGAAGAGAGCTGTAGTCACCATCTGGGGGGCAAAGCCTTAGCCTAAAAGCACTAAGGGCGGGGTACTACTAATCAACCATGAAAGTTGACTTCCACGCATATGTCTGAATTTGTGACAAATGTCAACATCACTCGGATCACTACCAGGCCCCCTCAGAGGAACTGTCCATGATGTCCATGCCCTGGCCATTCTACAGATGGGGGATGGACATCTTGGGCTCATTCCCCCAAGTCTCAAGTCAACTGAAGTACTTGGTGGTAGCAGTGGACTACTTTACGAAGTGGATCGAGACAGACCATTAGCCACAATCACTTCAGCTCGGATTCAGAAGTTCACTTGGTGCCACATCATCACCAGGTTTGGAGTTCTGGAATCCATCATAACGGATAACGGAACCCAGTTTAAGGATAAGGGATTTGAAGAATTATTGGCCGAGTTAAAAATAAAGCATTATTGCAGTTCCATAGAGAACTCCAGAATAAATGGGCAAGCCGAAGCCACTAACAGGATTAGATGAAGTCAAAGGAAACTTGGCCGAGCAGCTTGATCACGGTCTCTGGGCCTACCAGACAACACCTCATTCCACCACGGGTGAGACTCCTTTCAAACTCACCTCTAAGTGTGAAACAATGATCCTGGTGGAAATAAGGGAACCAAGTTGGCGTCATCAACAATTCTTACCCAACAATAACCCCGGATTGATCAGAGAAGATTTAGACTTATTAGAAGAAAGAAGATGTGTAGCTCATATCCGCAATGTAGCCCTCAAGCAAAAGACAACGGCCAGATACAACAAGAAAGTAGTCTCAAGGAAGTTCCAACCAGGAGACTTGGTACTCAGGAGAGCAGACATCGGAGGGAAAAATGTCTCCCAAGGAAAACTAGCCCATAATTGGGAAGACCCCTATTGTATTGTCGTAAGCACCGACAAAGGAGCTTATACACTGAAAACGTTAACAGACAAAGAGATCAAGAACTATTGGAATGCAGATAAACTTAGGAAATACTATAGTCAGACGCCTATGACGGCCTAGTCTTTTAGTAAACTAATGTTTGATCTATAACAATTTTGCTCTGTACGGACTTCTGCCCCCCCAAGATTTATCAATGAAACAGAGTTATTCAGATATTACCTTTCACACAAAACATTAAAAGCCTAAGTCAAGAGGTATAACACACCAAATTCTAGTAGCCAGTTATAGGGTCAACACCCAATCTCAATACTTGGCATCGACCGTCTAAAGGTCCTTGAGTGGCAGTGAGGATCCACTGATCTATGGTCCACCCTCATACCTAAGCCAGGGGGGATCTCGTAAAACTAACACGGTTAACGAAGGACCCCGGACAAGGTCCAATAAAAATATATGCCTAAGGCTAAAAGGGATCATGAGCGCCAAGTCTTCTTGGACGTTAAATCCTAAGCTAAGGTATTATTTTTGCCTAAGTCCAAAATCTTAAATGCTTGATATCATAAGCATTGGATTATGAACTAAGGTGTCAATTTTGCCTAAGTCTGAAATTTCAAGTGCTCGTTATTATGGGTGCTGGATTGTAGACTAAGGTGTTACTTTTACCTAAGTCAAGTGGAATGCCACATACCCGGGGTTATGGGTACGGGATCTCAGACCATGGTTCCTTCCATTTTTGCGAAAAATTTCTTAAGTCCATAGCATGGTTACGATAGAAACCATAAAGGGGCGTTGGACCCAAAATGGACCATGGAAATCAAAATAAATAAACAAAGGCGAAACAAATAGCAAAAGCGTATAAAATTTAAAAAAAAAACCAGTTACCAAGGTAATTGTCTTTACAAATTTTTAAAACCCCTTGCAGGGGGCAAAAGAAAAAAAAGAGAAAAGATTCAAGCCTCGGTTTCCTCTCTCTCCGGAACTTGGACAGCATTAGGGGCAGTACCAAGATTAGGTCAAGCAAGATCCTTCGCGAAGATTAGTTGGCTGTCATGGAAAACCTTTTCCGAATTAAGGTCTTCCAAGGCAAGGGTGACGTCGAGGTTAAAGTGTTAAATCTGGGCCATGACATTCTGAAATTGTTATCCTTCGATGTCCCCAGAAATTGCATACAGCTCGTCCACATCCTTCTCTAGCTAAACTAGACGAGCATAGCGGCCGGCATTGGTTTCATTAACTTAGAGCACCTTCTCAGCAAGCTCTTTTCTAGCCAAATCAAAGGTGGCCAAAGCTTTCTCAAGGTCGGTAATCCTCACTTAAGCATCCTCAATTGGCTTAAGGGCGGCATTGAGCTTTTGGCCGGCCTCCTTAACTTTCTTCCGGAACTTCTCTGCCACCCTCTTGTCGGATTCCTCCACGGACTTCTCGATATAACGAATTTTAGTAGTGGCACGGAGAGTTAAGTTCTAAAGATCCTCCAAAGTCTAGGCCAGGCTTCGTTGAGAGATATGTTTCATCACTTCACCACTCAGAAGCCATTCATCGACAAACGTCCCAGTAGCTGCCCGCCCCGTGATAATTGGTAGGGGGTCCGTCCTCTCTTCATTACCGCCATTCAAGGCCACCCCTTTACCCCGGTTAGAGGGGCCTTCAGTAGCCCTTCTCTTCCTCCCTTGAAGTTCACGGTTAGGAAATCCCAGCTGCTCATAGACCTCCTTGATCATTATGCCCTAGTCAGAAGATGCCGGTGCGGGGGGTGGAGGAGCACTTGAGGACCTTGCTCCTTTCCTCCTAGACTTTGAAGCTTGAAGTGCAACGAGAGAAGGCCCTGACGCCATGTTGCTCACTGAAAGGAGACAAGAGAAACAAGTTAGAAGCCAGGGAACCAAAATTGCAAGTATAAATGCCCCATGATGTAAAAAGCCTAAGGTAGACTACGAATGACTACAGGAAATGATGTCCTACTTCCTACCTAACAAAGCATAGAGAAAATCATCACCAGGGGTATCGAGGACGTCTCTAATGTTGATAAACCCATTCTTCTTGATGTACTGGGCTATGAACTTAACACACTTTAGCTCGTTCGGATTAAGGTCCTTTCATCTTTTTCAAGTGATATGGTGTGGGTACTCCAAGCATCCGGGGTCTAGTACAACGGGAACTTTGGCTCCCCGTCATCCTTCAGGAAAAAAGGGTGATGGCCTTTTGTCGTCATAAGTTTGAAAAACTTAGTTTTAAACCCTTTGAAACTGTCTTGAAAGACATCAAAGGATCTCTGGTCAGGTCTAGATCGAATAGTAAGCTAGCTCTTCTAGGACGATGAACCTGGGGGGTTCTTTCAGAGGTAAAGATAGAAAAAAGTGTTCGTTGATGTCACGACCGGGATCGCAGGGAAATAGTAACTCAACGAGATTTTAAAAAGATGAAAAATGGAGTCGCCACCAATTTTATTTGAATTTGAAAAAATTAAAAAACTAATATTAGAAAATAGTCTTGAAAAATCAGATTGGATTCGAGAATCAGTTATGGATAGGGAAGGCTGGAAACTTAATCCCACAGCACCCCTAACACACCCGTCCTAAGACGGTACCTTAAGTTAGTTGTGCAAAATTTGATAATCTCAAATATATTTATTTTACTCCTCTTAAAAAACATTGTATTTTTTTTTATTTTTATATTTTTGTATTTTTTTAAAAGAAAATAAATCACCAAATTGTGAAAATTTAAGTTTTGGCTTGACAGAATAAAAATTCTGCTCCTACGTATCCTTGGGTGCAATGAGGAACTCAAAGTGACGTAATTCTTTAGAAAATAAGTGTGAGCTGATTGATTTTAATTTAAAAAAGATTTTTTGAGAAAATGGATTTTATTTTTAAAAACAAATTCATCCTTGCACTGGCTTCAAGTTAGCACTAGGCTACTCAATAAACTCATACAATCTAAATGACATTGAAGATAACATCTACTATTCAATCATCATTATTAGTCATTGCATTAATTAAAAGATTTTATTTTTTTATTTTTTTTATTTTATTTTTTATACCATTCATTTTTAGTTTTCCTTTTTTAGAATGAATGCAAAAGGACAAACAAATAAACACAATTCTTCATGAGCCAAATAAATAAGAACAAATAAGATTAAATATAAGCATCACAAAACTACTTAAAACAACAATTTTGTTATTTTTAACAATTTTTATTTTTCTCTATTTTTATTTTTTTTATTTTCTTCATATTTTTTATTTTCATTTTTTTTATTTTTTTTTTATTTTTTACTAAATCTCTAAACTACTAAACAAACTAACTTTAACCCAAAAGAAAAAGAAAGAAAAAAAAACAACCCACTAATTAAAACACCCTAATGCAAACTCTTTCCTTTTTTCATTTTCTACGTTTCCAGTTTTCTTCTTTCTTTTTCTATGAGCTCTCTATACTTCTTAATGGTCCAAGTGTAACCCCTATGAGCCCAAAACATTTTAAACCACACTTTAACATGTTACAGGAAGCTTGAAAAACAAACATATGCTGAGAAACACATAGAATCAAATGAAAAAACCTGAGGGTGGGGCTCTGTCCTCTGCCTTCGCACACGATGAGATAACGCAAGGGAGTGGGGGTACTACCGGACGGTGGTCTGCGGTGGAGCTCGGACTAGGTGGCATGGTGGCTCGAGATCTGGGCTTTTCGGTTTGGCTCTGACGGCTTACGGAACGACGGTGCTGGGTTCTTGGAGCAGCGGTGGGGCATTTGTAGGGGATGGATGCGAGTCGTGCTGGTTGCCGACAGTACCAACTGGTGGCGAAGGCACGACTCTGGTTTAGGATTCGACGGTGGCAGTGGATGTGACGGGCTCGACGACGGCTTCAGATCTGGGTGGCATTGGTGTGGGCAAGCTGCAGCGCGATAAGCACGGCGAGGCGGAGCTGACACGTTGCAAGGCGGAGCTGGTAGGTGTTGGTGCGGTGCGCAGGCCTTTGAGATGGTGGAGCAGATCTGGTGCAGCGCGCGGAAGTTCGCGACTCTCATGGTTGGGTCGGTGCGAATGAGTGTGGTGGAGGTGAGGAAAGTAATGGTTGTTGGGTGGTGGTTGTGAGTGGTTGTTTGGTTTGGATGGAAGTGGTGATGGGTTGAATGTGATGGAGGAAATGGTGGTGTGGTTAGTGGAGGTTAAGGCTTGGTGGAGATAGGAGTTGAAGATGATAGTGGGGATGGAGGTTGAAAATGGAAAATGGTTGAATGTGGTGGTGGTGGAAAGTGGTGGCTTTGGTCACTGAGTTGACTCAGTGGTGATGAAAGGTGGTGGTGTCCCTGGTTGAAAGTGAAATGGCAGCAAACCCTCTTCTTTGGTGACAATGGGATCCCCCCAAATGAAAAAATTGCTCTTTGTAATATGTCCCCCTTTTCACGTTTTTCTTTCTCCTTTGTATTAACTACCCCATTACCTTTTGTTGAAAAAAAAAGGCTTTTTCCTTAGTTGTTTGTGCAAGTGAATGAAGTGTGTACAGAGTGATTATGTGCTAGAGAGGTTGAGTGTTGCAGTGAAAATGTGCAGAGTGATGTGAGTGAGCTGCTACAAATTTTTTTTTTTATAAAAAAATAACAAATTTCTTACTACTATTTTTTTTTTAGGAGTTCGGTCAAAATTGAGTGTTCACAGTCGAATACCGCAACCCCATTATCTGGCAGAATCTTTCAAAAACAATAATATAGTCCCAACCATTAGGTGGATTTGGGACGGAGCCGCACGTAAAGTCCAAAGGATAACAATTTGGAAGTTGGTAAAAAGGAGCTGCAGTCCTTAACAAAAAAAGGCTCGTACAGAAATATGAAATGTGACCCACCTCTCAGCATGAACACGCCGTCTCATTGTTCTCCGACCATAAAACCCGGAACTCGTGGTCTTGAGCCTTTTCCTCCATCAGATGCAGGTAATCCAACGACTGCCTAAGTTCGTTTCAAAAGACACTTCCAGATGTTATCTCCTACCCACGGGCACACCAACCCCGAACCACGACGAATTCGGATGAGCTCCTCCTCAGTCAGTTCACAAACTTTGGGAACCGACACTTCAGCTCTAGCCCCCTCTTGCCTCTTGCCATAAAGACCCTGAGAACACCCAAAGAGGTCGGTAAGTAATTGCCAGTATCATTTAAACAAGAGATTCAGATACAGAAAGGGGCGAACAAAGCATTTCACACCCACATACCAACCCTCTTTCCCTTTAAAAACTTGAAGTTTCGAAGGATACCTCTGTCGTGCGCGGCGTAGCGGAGATGGAGTTCCCAGGGGATAAGCCACTTGGAGAACGTTAGAAATCCTAACTCTACTCCATGAAGATGAAGGACATAAATGTGTTCCACTAAGGAACACATGACTATTCTATTATCCAAGAATAGTATAAGCAAAAAGAAGAAAAACATCAGTGAGAAAGAGTATTTACCTTGAAAGTAAAGATAGTTGAAGAAAGAACTTGAAATGGATGAAGAACACCAAGCAACCACGCTGACACCCTGAAGCTTTCAGAAGAACACTCAGAAATGGTAAAGGATGAATGACGAACTCCTAACCCTTACTTATAAAGGCTAAACGGTTAGGGGGCATTTTCGTCTCCACGACACAATTTTAAAAAAAGTGTTCATCATGGCGCGCAAAACACCAGGCACGTCTATCTATTTAAACTGCGCCACATGGCCCTCACAACTGTTAAAGCAGTTGAAAGGACAATTGCGCAGCAATTCAAACGTCATGTAATCTTTGAAGGTTAAATCCGGACATTTACTCTGAACCTCAGCCTAAATTGGGGTAAACTTTTTGGTTTAAGATTAACATTGAAATTTCAACCTCTCTCAGTACAAAGACCCTGGACTAAGGAATTGGAGCTTGCCACTTCGATTATTCCCGTCAAACACCAAGCTGGGGGCAAGGTAGCGTTACTCTGGAGTAAGCGCTACTCCGGAGTAAGCGTTGGACTCACCTTGGTCAAAGATAAAGACTACGACAACGAAAAAAAAAAAAAAAGAAAGAAAGAAAAGAAAGCAGACACAAGCAGAATTCAATAAAAAATAATTTTTATTGATATCATTCTCATTCCATACATCGTCTTACATCCGGAGAGAGTGAAAAAAAAATATTGAGACATGGAACTTATAAGGAAAGAGCAACCACTTGAGAACCTGGAGGAAGGAACCGACATCAACGTCACTAGTGTCCTGGACCATGTCACATCCACATTTCCTCCGGACTCTTCCTCGTGAAATGGCCTTTTGAAAAAGTGGATAGGCTTCGAAAAACTTCAGCAAAATCAGAATAGAGCACTTCTACCAGAACCCCGGACTTCTGCCACATTCTTCTTCACGGCCTCCTTCACAATGATAATAAAGGTCGAGACACCTCTCCTTTGTTGGACGGGGCATGACCTCTCATGAAAAAGATCATTCCACTGGAACCCTGACCAGCTTCATGACCAACACAAGTTACTCCCAGAGCAGCTTCAATAGTCCCTCCTGCTTGTCCAAGCATCCTTAGAAGATGAAGCACCCGCTAGGTCTCGGAAAAGAGGAGGAAGTGTAGGCTTTGTTTCTCTAAGGAGGACCATCCAACACGACAGATATCACTAATCTCTCCAGCGACAGAGCATAGATCAGACCTACCCTCGTACGCTGAGAGAGAGAAATATATGTTGTTAATACGCTGAGAAAGAGAAATATCTAGTAAAGAAAGAACCAGTTACAAGAACAGCAAAGATTTTCAGACATTTGGGGAAGAACAAAAGGATGACCTTTGCAGGGGACAAAACTCTCCATACCAAGGCAGAAAATGAAAGGAGAACTACTCTCTGAAAGAAAATCATCTTTGCAAAAAGATGCAAGGCAAAAACAGTGAAGGGAATGTCAACTTCAATGCAAACGTCCCCTATTTATAGAGAAAACAAAGTGCCCTGATTGGCCCCATAGAAGGCGAAACTGATCACGTGAGATAAGCCACGTTTTAATGCTCCTCATTTCTGATTGGACTCGAAGAAAGAGTGCCATTGGGAAACAATATGAAGCTGATAAAGGGTCTTTAATTCTCAATAAAGTCAAAATAACAGATTTTCAAGAAAGTCCAGTGTTGTTGCAGAGTGTGTAAAAAGACAAAAAGCCTTGTGGAACCATGCAGGGGGCAAAGGGCACACCTCGGATGACAGGATGGTGGTATATGCCAACTCCAGAGGTACCCCACAACAACAGACCTTGGCCCTTATGGATCCCCACATCTACTGTGCATCGTGGATCTCGTCCAAAGTCTGGTATCTTGACACTCAATTGTCTCACTTAAACGCCAAGTTATGGGTAACTGTTCTGGACCATGATCCAAGATCCGATCTATGAGGATCGACCCGGCATACACACCACCAGACTCTGCCATTAATACCCCGGCTAGGCCACACAACCACGGGCTTCAACAGTGGGCTATATCAGCAATCATTAGGTCTGTGAAGATTCCAATAACTGCAAATCATAATCCTATAAATGTGGAGCCTATAACTGTCTGCAATAGTGGTTGGCCACTACTGCGATATCTAAAAAGTTCAGGGATTCACTTCAACGATTGTAGGAGGGCACCCTCCGTCAGACCACGATAAAAAAGTACCTGTATTTGACGCAGATTGCATAAAGAAGAATCTACTGATGCTCTATAAAGATCAGGCTAAGTTATCCTAATAGGGGATCCATCTCTTGATAACCTTATTGTGAAAACCCTACTTATGCATTTACTTGACTTGAGCGTTGGAGTCCTTTTGTAAGTACCTAACTCCCTGATTTAACACGTTTGGTTACGGCTGTACAAAGAGGAATCCTCCATATGTGCCTACTTCAGGCACTCCTCTGATTCTATATCAAAACATGTACTACACACGTAATGATTAGTTGACTTTTTGTTTTTCTCTAGAATTTGTATCAATTGAATATGAACATAAATAATGACTAACTTCTTGTGAAGAATGGCTTGCATTTGTCAATAATAGAAGAAAGAATTTTTTACCCACACGTAAAAAGATTAGTTGACTTCTTATTTTTCTCTAAAAATTTTATCAATTGAATATAAACATAAATAATGACTAGGTTCTTGTCAGGAATGGCTTGCATTTTTCAATAATAGGAGGAAGAATTTTTTACCTATATATATAAAATAACTTTTGGTAAGTTGTAATTACTAGTGGATCGTGGTTGGCTAGTAAGAAAAAGCAAAGCATTAAATGCAATGCTTGAGAGGAAGAATTTTTAACCTACATATATAAAATAACTTTTGGTAAGTTGTAATTACTAGTGGATAGTGGTTGGCTGGTAAGAAGAAGCAAAGCATTAAATGCAATGCTTGAAAGGTTCTTTATAAATAGAGGCTAAATACATCGTCTGAAAAATCATCAAAGGAAGAAGCAAGTAGTATGAGCTTGTGAAAGTGAGAGTAAAAATAGAGATTGTGAAAAATTTTTAAGAATATAATGTGTGAGTATATATTAAAATTTTTTGGGTATATTTTATAGTTTTTATAATATTATAATTATAATAAGAAAGAATTTTATTGAAAAATATTATATTTTATACTTTTTATATGAGAGAGTGCAAATAAGATATTATAATTATTTTTGATATGATAAAATATTTTTTGAGTTTGGCTTGTTATTTTTTTTTCAGTGTACAAAGAAATTTTTATGTTAAATTTGGAATGCACTTTTTAATTTATTTTTCTGATACAAATAGTAATGATAAATGAGTCTCATTGTAAAAAGACTATTCACACACTTTATTATTTTATTGACTAGTGATTTGTACTCGTACGTTGTACGAGATATATTTAAAAATGTTAAAATAAATAAAAAAATATATATTTAACCTAAAGATATAATATTCTGAATGGTTTAAATAAATTTGATTAAGTTATAATTAATGGAGTCTATAGTGAGATCCACTCAAAACTATTTTTTTGTTTTTATTAATTGGCTCTTTCCGTGTTATGATAACCAAGTTATATAACTATTATCAAAAATATTTTTTTATATGATCTCTCAATAAATAATTAATTTATATAGTTTTAGATAATTTTAATTTTTGATTCTATAGTTTTTTAATATTTTTTTTATTCTTTTAATATTAGTTTTTTTCATCATTTTTTTCTTATTATTAAGAATATATCAAGTTAGTCCCTAATATCAAATTATACTAACAAAATAATCTTAGGTTAACAAATATTACAATGACAAATAAAAATAAAATCTACTAAAAATTAAAATAGTCAATAATAATATAATCAAATGATATTTAATGCATATAAATTTCTTAGCATTTCATAACCTATATATTTAGTTTATACAATTTAAGTAAACTAAATAAAATAACGTATTAGTTAAATCAATCAACTGACATATGACTTCTTAAGTTTTTTAATATAATTCTCTTTCACAAATTCGATCTATTTCAATATGACATAGCTTGCTTATTACATATGCTTCATCAATATTCCCATTGAAGTTAATTTCTTTCATTATTTGTCCACAAAAACTATTTCAACTCATCCAAACAATTTTACTTAAAACATCAATGAAACCTCCATGATATATGATATGAGTTTTCAATTGCATTTAAACGATTTTACTAAATAAATTTTATTATAAATCTGAACTTTTTAATTGGTTTTATCATGTCTTCTTGTAAAATTTTTATCTCATATGTGTAAATATTAATATATTTCTATTTAAAGTTTTCAATGTTAGGAAAATATAAATATAAAATATTAAAATATTATATATTATAAATACGAACAAAATTTTTTAAAAAATACTTGATAATTTCTTAATTTCTTTATAATAAATTACATTTAATTAATTTTATTATATTTTTATGTAAAATTTTTACTCTCCTATAATGTATATATTGAAGTTTTCTAAATAATATATAATAAATATATATAAATAACTATAGTAATTTAAAAATATAATTAATTAATTTAGATACTTACTAAAATTTTGAGATTTTATGATTAATTATTAATAAAAATAATTAATAACATAATCAATTAAAAATAAATAATAATATTTTGATTTTTTTTAATATAAATATAAATTAATATATAAAAATATATATATGTCAAAATAATTGATATACAATTATAAATATATGAATTAATATACAAAGATATATTTTTTTTTCTCAATTGGGTTTTTTGTAAAGTCTGTTTGTTTGATAAGCTGTATGCCCTTTTCTCAACAGGTTTTCAGCTTTATTCTATAACCTTCTACTTCTCAGTGCTTAGTTCTTTGGTTCTTCAATGTGAATTTAATCTTATATCCGGGGATTGTTTTCATTTTTAAATTATGATTCTGTTAGCCTCTAATTGATAATAATATATACATGGTTTTCACTACTCCTCAAACCCGTTTCTTACTTTTTTAAAAAATTTTATTTAAATATGGTACATTCAATTAATTATATTAAATTAATTAAAATTTAATATTTTTATAAAATATCATAAAATTAATTATAAAATATAAAAATTTATAAAAATATTAAATTTAAATTAATTTAATATATTCAAATATAATATATCATATTTATATAAAAAAATTATATTTTTTTATCTTCTCCCAAGTCCCCAACTGTGAGCATTTATTTGGATTTGGAGGAGATGCCACTAGCATCCGTACCTTGGATGGAGGGGACAGCTATAGCCTATACAGATTAACAATCTGTAATATTTGTTTGTAGGATAGTACACCCCTGACTATGTAAGTATTTTCATCCATTTGAGTTTTTTTTTTAAAGAAAAAGATAGTCGTTTATTTTTTTAAAGTGTATTATTTTTCACATTATTTTAAAAAATATGATTGAATGTAAAAAAATAATAATAAAAAATATATAATAAATAATATTAAATAAAATATAAAAATAAATATATATATTATTTAATATAAAAATATAAAAATTATTTATTTAATGCATTCAATACATGTTGACAGGGAACATAACTGACCTCATAGAATCCTTTTCATCATGACTTTGAGATGTGTCTTTTCAGTATTTATTTCTTGAGAGGTAGAGTATGTCTTGTACATTGAGATAGGGTGCACGATGATTGTTAATCTGTGTAGAAAACCGGGAAAAAAATACTACAACTTTTGGACCTGGGAAAATGCAGTAAACACTGTCTATATCAACATTTATTTTCTTTTCATATTGTTGCATGCTCTTTCTCCATTTAATAGTTGAGTTATTCTTTAAGATATGCTTTTCTTTGAGAAAGGTATAGTGAATTAACCTTTCACATAAACTTTTGGAAAGTGATATGCTGATGTGAATATACCTTTCTTTGAGATGCATACTATTGAACTCATGTCTTGAAAATGGTATGATTGCTAATGGGAAATAAATTTTTACTACAATATCTTCTTACATAGGAAGTCCAAACTAAATATTGATAATTCTTTATAATTATTGGAAGCCTCCTTACTGGTTCTATGAGGTGTTAATGAACTACATTCATATTTTTATTATTTTAACTGCATAGAAGTCTGAAAGAGATTATCTCATACTCTACTGATTTTTTACTTTTCATGTTAGCAGACGCATTAGCATTTTAGCTTTAAATATTTGTTGAATTTCAACTTTATTGATTACTTATTTTATTCTAAATTATCCTATAGAACTCCCTTACGAGCATATATTTGAATCTGATTGGCTGTATCTTGCCGAGTTATCAAAATATCCACTTTCCAAAAACTCCCTCAATACAAGGTTATATTATATTAATATAAAGTTGTTCAATACTGTGGAAATTAGGACGAAGATGGCTAAGCTGATGAAGAGGAAGTGTAAATCGGCAGAGGGCTCAGACGTAGTGGTTGGCCTTGCTCAAGCGAGGAAGAAGGCCACGAAAGTGCGCACTAGCTTATTTTCTCTCTCTCTGGGTTTCTTCTCCATGGTTTGCAATTTTTTCTTCTGGAACCTCCCAAATATCTTCTTCTTCTTCTTCCATATTTCAGCTTGATCTCGAGCTCTTACATCAATCCCTTGCGTTTAAAGTTCCCATTTTGAAAATATCCACGTGCTGATTTTCTCTATATTTTTGTTCATTAGCATAAATTTGCTTTTTTGACAAGTTTTTGGGGGAAGAATGCTGTATTTTAAGCAACCTAGAGCCCAAAATATGAGTTTATATTTTTAGGTTGTGGGTCATGATTTTCTGTATTGAAAGGCAATCTTCTACCTATGCATAAATCCCAGAGCATGCAAACAGTACACTTAGTGATATGACGTACACAATAGTATGTAATTTGGTTGGGACATGTTCTTTCTTGATAATATTTACTATTGATTGATCTATCTGAGAAAGTGAACCAAAGTAAACTTATTTCCAAAACGACAAAGGGTTAGAAACTGGAACTTAGGAAAGCATATTTTGTTAATGACATATTCAATAGAAAATTAATAGTGTAGATTATACATTGAGTTCAATTTTATGCCTTCCACATATTTATAATGTAGTCTATTTCTTAAATGGTTATCAGTCGATCTATGTCGATTGCATTTCTTTGTACGTCCCTTCCTTAGTACTGTGGTGCGATTATGGTTTCAGCATTTATAGTTTGGGACATCAAGGCTCAAATTTGGGACACAGCTGGCTAGAAAGGTGTACTGTGTTTGAGGGAAAGTTCCATTCTTTCATTTTAAGAATGTGCTACCAGTCACTTGAATATGCTACCCCATGTTAAATTTCCTTCTTTCAATTTTGTACCCCTACCTGTACATGCATGAGAAGAAATTTTCTCCTTTTTGGGTATATAGGCCTAAGTGCTATGTGATAATTTATCGCTGAAATCTCTTATTTTGCTAACAGATAACTTACTAAATCAGCTCATTATGTGTAAGTCGGCAAGATGCTGTTGATGTAACAATCATGGGCAAAATAAGCTCATGCTTCTGATAAAGCATTTGAAATTTGAGATTTAAGGTTGGTGACATATTTTCCTCTTGATTTTTGTGTTTGTTTCTTTGTTCATTGTGTAGCTATTGCAAGTGGATAAGAATTTGGATTTTTTTTTTTAATTTTGTTAGTTTCATTTTGTTTCATCAACGATGATGTTTGGGTAAGAAAATTTCTTTAGGCTTCTGGTCATGCTAAAAAGGTTATGCATATGTACGTCTATGACGGATTGTCCATCATCTGTCAAATACTCAAGTGGTTTTTGAAGTATGTCTACGATGCCTATTATGTATACTCAAGTGCTTTTGGTGCTTAAATTGGTCATGTTATTGGGAGTTTAAATGTAAGGTTTGTCTCTGCATTCTGACATCATTCTTTTCTAATAACAAACAGAAATATTGGTCGATGTATTTTTAAAATTTATAAATTTAAATTTGATTAAAAATATATTTATAAATATAAATTTAATTAAAAATATATTTTTAATAACATAATTTATATTTAAAATTTTTTATCTTAAAAGTTAGTTGAAATAATAATTTTAATATAAAAATAATATTTTCTTATTTTAGAACTAATTTAAGTTTGGTCTAAAATTTAATTAAAGCAAACAAAAATAAAAATTGACTAAATATAATTTTACATTGTTTAAAAACTCTCAACATGTGTTTAAATTAATCAACTTGTATGTAAACATGCACCAAGTACCATGTCAGCAGGTTATTATTAGTAGCGAGCAAGGTCCTAGATAACTTTGTTTTATATAATTCTTATATATGGTTTTTTTTATTTTGCAGGTATTCAAGAATACATAATTTAGAAAAAAAAAAAAGTCGTTCTGGCAGTAGTTATTTTTCCTTCCCTCTTGGGCCAACAGGCCATGCTATCTATGGTGGAATTGGTGCTATGATTTTTTTTTTAGTTGTATTGAGTTTTAGTAAAATCATTGAAGTTTGAACTACTTTGTTGCTTCTTTATAGTACCATTGGAATTATTGTCAGGATAGACTATTCTTCCCTATTATTCCTTTATTTTACATTTACAATTGTATTTAAGTGTAATATAAGAATCTCATACGCAATTTTTTTTCTAATTATTTATTCTGAGATGAGTTACTTTTAATTTAATGCTATATATGTGGTGCATAGATTATTAGAATCGTGATAAGGTGAGTTTAGCTAAAAAAAGATAAACTTGAATATAAATAGGCATGGACACTACTTTTTGGGCCTCCTTAACAAAGTAAGGATGCAATACATGTTAGTAATATGGCTCAAAAATAAATTGATTTCAAGAGAGCTTTTTAGAGATGACAGAGGGGAAAGCTCTTTAAGAGAGAAAATAACTTTTTTTTTTATAGAGGAAATATTTTAAATTTTTTAGAGATGGAATTTTTTTAGAGAGAGAAAGATTTTCAAAGAGAAAATATTTTTTAGAGAGAAAAAATAGATAGAAAAATGTATAGAGAAAAAATTGAGTGAGAGAATTTTAGAGAGAGAATAAATTTGAGAGAAATTTTTAGATAAAAAAAATTGAAAATGTTTTTAGAGAGAAAAAAATTGGGCGAGAAATTTTTAGATGATAAAAATATATAAATAATTTTTATAGTTTTTAAAATGATTATTTATTAAATATGTTAGTTATATTGGTTTTTTTAATAAAGGGTAAGATTGTAAAAGTATATCACACACCTTTAATTTCCTTCCCTTGGTATATTTTTTACTCTCAAACAGGGAGAAGGATAAATCTTATTTTTTCTTTTTTTTCTCTTCAAACTCTCAAACACAACCTTACGCTATACATTGATATTAAGTGATTCTTGTTATTTTAGACTCAAATTTATAAATATAAATTTTATATTAAAAAAACAAAATTCAGCACATGATGTAATATATATATATATATATATATATATATATATATATATATATATAATATTTATCTAGTGAGAGGAGTAAATTTTAACTATACAACCATACATGGATGATCAAGATTAAAAGTTACTTAAAAGTCAAGTGTCCACTTAAAAAAGTCATATGCATTTATGTTCTAATCTTGACCATTCATATAAGATCCAATAGTCAATATTCACTCATTTCATCTCTCATAATAAAAATTTCTCTCACTGTAATAAGATATATATATATATATATATATATATATATATATATATATATATATATATATATATATATGTTTTAAAAACAATTCAAAACAAGCTCTTAGTTTTTTAAGAGTTTTTTTTTTTAAATAGAGCTAATTGAATTAGTAAGATTGAAATTTTAGATTCAAATTCTACCAATAGTCTCTTATTGATAAATTAAGTGTAAGTACCACTATAAAAAAAATATGATATTTTTCTACACTTTTTTGTATTTTTTAATGTAAGATTGATTTTCGCTTAAGCATCAATTTTGTCCTACCACATACTGCTTATAAGTGGAACTAATACTCGTTTGGAATATCAAAATGGTCCTTTCTCATAAGTGCTTTTCTATAAACTAGAACACTTATATTCTAGAGTTCATCAAATGAGACCACCTCCCTTCTTGCTAAACTTTATTTTACCAAAAAAAAATTAATACTTTTTTTCGTTAATTATTGGGGCCTCAGCCCCCCAAATGAAAAACAGTTACACTTTACACTGTACAATATCTAGGAGTAAGAACTCTTATGCCATCATGTACGAGCAAGCACCCCAGGTCTGTTGGGAAATGTGAGCATCATTTCTCTCCTCTATAAACTCAAAATAGGCACTAAGCGAAATGTAAAATAAGTATAATAACACCAGAAATTTTTAGCGTGGAAAGCCTTCTCAATGTGAGTAAGGAAAAAACTATGAGACCCCTAAGCCACTTAAACTTTCATTATATAAAATAATAGGAATACAAAAATAATGATGTATCTTCAATTTGTGGATACAACGCTCACAAATTGACTCGCTATTTTTCTCTCTTCAGAAACTCTCTATGAAGCTTTTTCTATTTTTCTCTCTGTGATGAGGATTTGCTGCTTCACCTCTATGCAATTGTGCTTCTTCGTTCTCAATTTATAGGAAGAAAACAAGGCACATAATTTGCTGGAATTGAGTTGGAAAGCATGGCATCCATGCTTTATGGGTTGGCAACCCATCATGCACCACCGAAACATAAAAAGGTGGTCTGCTAATGTTGTTTCTTGGCTGGACTTAGGGTTCACGTGACCCTACAATTCTCCCCCTCCAGCCAAAGGGAAAATATCCTTGGATCAGTTCAGGATTGATGTTAAGCCCACAGCTTCTTGACAAAATTTTAACTTTTCTTTTGGTAGAGATTTTGTCATCATATCTACTCCGTTGTCATTAGTGTGGATTTTCTCAACCTACAATAGTTTACTTTCTAACACATCACAGATCCAGTGATTCTTCACGTCGATGTGTTTCGACCTTGAATGAAATGTCGAGTTCTTGTTGAGATGAATTGTGCTCTGACTGTCGCAATAGAGAGCATAACTTTCTTGATTCTGGCCTAACTCTTGTAGGAACTTCTTCATCCACAAGACCTCCTTACAACCTTCAGTGATTACGATGTATTCTGCTTCCGTGGTGCTCAAGGCAATGCACTTTTGTAGTCGTGATTGCCATGAGACAGCTCCTGTAACGCCCCTTTTTCGGAAGGGAACGTCACATTATCAAATAAAATAAAATGCAGAAATTAAATAATTAAGACAATTAAGACCCGGTTCGTTTCATTCAAGATTAATTTATTTAAACTTATCGGTACATGAGTAAAATGACGGTATATATATATATATATATATATATATATATATATATATATATATATATATATATATATATATATATATATATATTTTAATCAATTGACCAAATGTAATTAGCCGTAAAAATAAGGCAAAAAGGTAAAATTTATAGTGAATAACTTGCATATATAACTTGCACATATAATATATATATATATATATATATATATATATATGAATGTTAACTACGTTTTGAATACAAGCACTGGAATATCCAAAAAGTAAAAACTATACCCGCCCCAAGGAAATCATGCATATATAACCATCATGCATATACAAAATATACTGACCCACCAAAATAAATACATCAGGCCCCCAAAATAAAAACACTGGCGACCATCAGTAGCCACCAGTAAAATCAATCCCTCAGATGAGGAGGAACCGTGTTAGGATCCTCAGCGGGATCCTCCTCTTCCGAGGAAACCTCCATTGGGACCACAGAAGCACGGGACAGGGCCCGGGCGGTGGAATCAAAGGAGTCCTCCCAAGGAGTGTAGTAGCGATCGCCCCACATCTCACGGATGGGCAAATAAAACTCTAGTCGTAGGCTGACGTGGCAGGTGAGGACAGGCGCCTTATGTTGTCTCCAGGCAAGGGCGATGGACACATCTCCCAAGTAAGTACAACGCTCGGAGTTCAGGTTGATGTGTCAGCACTCTGGTCCTCCAAGGAAGGTCAGACGCACATCGCCCAAGAATCCACGCATACGTGTCCCCATCTTCCGCAGCAGATGCTAATCTTGTTCGGGCCAGAAGCCGGGGAAGTCAGGGGCTTCTAACTCGTTGCCGTCGTCTTCGGTCGATACAAAGTATATATGTACAGACAACAGATAGTAGAAATACAGAAAGAGGTAAGACATCCTACTATCATTACCAATTGTAGCATGCTAGAAACAAAACAGCGCCACACGCCCAAATAGCAATTCAGAATATCACATTCAATTAATAAACAGTAATTCCAACAGTAAGCAAATAAACAGTTCCAGGCAGATAATCATCACAATAATTATATAAACATGTTCAACTCACATAAGGTAATAATCATCAATAGTAAGACATCTCATGATACACATGCATACGGTATTCAAATTCCCTACTCTATGGAGCTAGACTCAAACAGTCGGAGAGAAAGATCAGGAGACATATCTGTAACTCGGCTGTCGATGCCAATGCTATCAATAAATTTTCTCGTGCGCAATCATGGCATTGTACAGACATTCTACACTAGATCACGATATAGGACAGTGTCTCGGTCCGGATTGTCGGTGCGTTTGCATCGGTCTACCCCACGGGCAGGAGAGCTACCAACCTCCCATTGCGAGGAACTTGCACCCCGACACCCCCAAGGTCAACCAATGACCTACACTTGTCTATTTGCACCCGCACTAAGGTGTGTTCAATCTCCTAGGCAACTTGGCCTTACAACTGTCCACAAGGACATTCACAATGTATATGACACTATGCATGAACATGTATGATTCTCAATTTCATACCATTCAATATCATGCCACAATAGGCCAATATAAGCATCAACATATATTCTTTATCACACACATACTACAATTTCCATGTCATGGACCCAAGAATTTCATTTTCAAAGTTATTTCTTCTCTATCGGTATGAATACATATTCCTATCATATTTAGGTAAGGTAAAATCCTTGAATTCAGGGTTTTTAGGTTATGTTTGAGTTACATAGGACAAAGAACCATAATCTCAACCATTTCTAGTTCAAAAATCTCATTTTTGGGTCATGGTAATCGATTACATTACTCTGGTAATCGATTACCAGTGAAACAGAATCCCTGTAATCGATTACCATCCCATTGTAATCGATTACACGATTTCCAGAACTTCAATTCGTAACTTCAAGGACCTGGTAATCGATTACACAGCCGTGGTAATCGATTACCAATCGCACAGAACCTCCGTAATCGATTACCCACAAGTTGTAATCGATTACGTGATTCGAAGCATCATTTCATGACATCAGAGGCTTGGTAATCGATTACACCATTCTTGTAATCGATTACAAGCTAGACAGAATCTCTGTAATCGATTACACACAAGATGTAATCGATTACCAGATTTCCAAAATCACAATTTTTGTATCTTTATGAACTTGGTAATCGATTACAAGCCCTGCGTAATCGATTACCACGCATAAACTTGCAGAAAACAGGGTTCTCAGGTCCTTTAACTTAAACCAAACCAATCATTATCATATTTTATCAACAAGATTACTCCAATACAGTTTCAAATCATGCAAGAGACATCCATAAATCATACAAACCCAACAAAATACATTATCATCAAGAACAACATAAAATGAGAGAACTTTATACATAGATTAAAAAATCAATAACAATACACATACAAGGTTCCTAGATGCTAAGAGAGGTTGAGGAGGAGTGTCTTCCTCTTACCTAAGAGAAGAAATCAAGAGAAACACCAAGAAATCTTCTTGTGAACTTTCGGATTTGAGTTCCACCAAACCCTAAAAATGGTGACTTGATTAGAATGGCACATGGACAAGAAAAACGAAATGTGAATGGTTATTAGAAGACCCTTGTAACTGAAAATGAAGAAGACAGAAGAGAGGCCTTGAAACTTACACAAAAGCTCAAAGCTTGAAGCTTGAAGAAGATGATGAAAATGGTGAAATTTGGCAATGCTCCAAGCAAGAAAGATGTTTAGGAGAGGGTAGGGATTAAGGAAATGTATTTGGATGAAAGTTTTGTGAATGTTAAGTGGGGAGAAGGAGAACTGTTGTAGCATATCAGAAAAAGAGGGAGGAGAAGAAGAAAATGGAGAAAGAAGAAGAAGAGTAAAAGAAAGGCTTGAAATGTGTTAATGAATTAAAGTGATAGTTGAATAATTGAAATGAAGCAATTTCCTTCCCTTGGGCTGCATTCAAGTGCAAAAAGAGAGAGAAGAGATAGGGAAAAATTGGCTTCCAAGGGAAGCTAAGGGTATTTGAGTCTTTGGTTGGTCAAAGCTTCTCAAAGAAGCTTTGAATATTTAACATTAAATTTGAATTAAAGTGAATGGATTAGACACAAGGTAGATTGCATTAGGATAATGTGATAGTATTTTTATTACACATTATTATCCAATAGATAATAGTTACAGTTGATAGAAGTCAGTATTTAATTAATCTGACAGATGAATTTTTCTTTTCGCTGTATTGATTTATTTTATCTGTTAAGATTTCTCGAAAGTTTGCGAAACCTCGTAAACTGTGTCAAGTCCCGGGTTTAGTAAGATCCCCCGTCGACTTATCCATAGTTCAAGGATTGTAGGAAAAATATCGCGTTTTCCCAGTTCTATTTAGTGCGCACGCAAAACGAAGAATATATTAAAATATTCAACGTTTCCGTAAAATTCTAGAAAAATTCCTAAAAATCAAGAATAATATAAAATGACTATTTATTCATAAACAGGTATTTGTCAGGATGTTACAGCTCCCCCTGCAAAAGTAATCAAATACTCTAATGTAAACTTTCTTGGATCTCCATCCCCTGACATATCTGCATCTGCATACCCAATGAGCATTAGATTTCCATTGCCAAAATGCAAGCATCTTTTGGCAGTTCCTTTCAAATACCTTAGTATCCATTTCATAGCATTCCAACGCTCATTTCCTGGATTCAATATGAATCTGCTCACAACTCATACAATATAAGCAATATATGGTCTTGTGCAAACCATTGCGTACATAAGGCTCCCCACTGCAAAAGAATAAGACACCTTGTTCATTTCTTCTTTTTCTTCTTCATTCCTTGGACATTGCGTCTTGCTCAATTTAAGATGACCAAGTAATGGAACATGCACAGGTTTAGCATTATGCATGTTGAACCTTTCAAGAACTTTCTTGATATAGTCTTCTTGTGACATCTACAACATTCTTCTAGAACGATCTCTAATGATCTTTATTTCAAGAATCTTCTTTATTGTACCCAGATCTTTCATGGCAAAAGATTTGCTCAATGCCTTCTTGAGAGCAGTTATCTTTGTCTTATCTTTTCCAACAATCAACATACAATAGAAGTATGATGGATTTTTCATTCTTATAGTTCTTCACAAACACACAATGGTCTGCGGAGGTCTTCTTGAAATTATGTTAGGTCATGAAGAGATCAAACTTATTGTACCATTGCCTTGGAACTTGCTTCAGACCATAGAGGCTTTTCTTCAGGCGGCACACAAGGTGTTCTTTACCTGGTTCTGCAAAATTTTCAGGTTGCTCCATGTAAATTTCTTCCTCTAGGTCTCCATGTAAGAATGTTGTTTTGACATCAAGTTGTTCTATCTCCAAGTCTAGTTTAGTAGCTAGACCAAGAATTGCTCTAATGGATGTCATCTTCACCACTGGTGAGAAGATTTCTTCAAAATCTATACATTTCTTCTTATTGCACCCTTTCACAACTATTCGTGCTTTGTATCTGGGGTTTGGGCTATTCTCTTCAGTCTTGAGCTTGAACACCCACTTGTTCTTCAACGTCTTTCTTCCATCGGGTAATTTCACCAGGTCATACGTCTTATTCTCCTTTAGAGACTGTATCTTTTCTTCCATGACTTGCAGTTATTTCTCCTTATCATTCGTCTTAATGGCTTCTATGAAGCTTTGAGGTTCTCCTTCATCAGTGAGATTGACATATTCATCAGAGATATACCTTCTTGATGGTTTTCTAATTCTCGTTGATCGTCTTACCTGAGGTTCTTGTTCCGTCTGATCAGTCTCCACCATCTGTTCTCCCTGCATTGTCTGACTTTGCTATGTCTGGTCAGGTTGTTCTGTTTAATCAGGTTGCTCCATCTAATGGGGTTGTGTTGTCTGATCAAGTTCACCATTCTTTTGAGGAATCTCTCCCCCTAAATTATGTATCACAATGGTCTTTGGCTTCTTAGATTATTGAATGTCCTGGATTGTCTGGTCTTCATAGAATACCACATCTCTACTTCGAATAATTTTCTTGTTTGCAGGATCCCATAATCTGAAACCAAATTCATCTCTTGGTGAACCAAGGTATATGCACTCATTCGTCTTAGTATCAAGCTTTGCTCTTTTATCTTTAGGAATATGGACAAATGCCCTACTCCCAAAGACTCTCAAGTGACTATAGGAGGCTTTCTTTCTAGACCATACTTCATCTAGTATCTCTCCATGTAAAGGTCTTGAAGGAGACAGATTTATCAAATTAACTGTAGTTCTTACCGTTTCACCCCAAAATGACTTAGGAAGTTTTGCTTGAGAAAGCATGCTTCTGACTTTCTCTGCAATCGTTCTGTTCATCCTTTCAGCTACTCCATTCATCTGAGTAGTCTTGGGAGGTACCTTCTCATGTCTTATCCTATGAGCTTTATAGTATACTTCAAATGGACCTCTATATTCTCCACCGTTATCAGTTCTTAAGCATTTCAACTTTTTTCCAGATGCTCGTTCTACAGAAGAATGGAATTCCTTGAAAACTTGAAGAACTTGATCTTTTGTCTTCAATGGATACACCCACACCTTCCTAGAGTGATCATCAATGAAGGTAACAAAGTATTGAGTACCACCAAGGGACCTTTCAGATGTTGAGCAAACGTCTGAATGAATAAGATCCAGAATTTGTTTTCTTTTTCTTGCATTATCTGATCTTTAGAAAGATACTCTGTGTTGTTTTCCTACTAGACAGTCTTCACAGAATTCAAGTGGCTGCCCCATTTTATGTTTGGAAGATGATTTTTTTGCGAGAATCTCTAAACCTTTCTCACTCATATGGCCTAATCGTTTGTGCCACAATTCTTTGGTTGCGTCTTGAGCAACATTGGTCTCTCCATTGTATATCTTTCGTTGCATGATGTACAAGAAACCTTCTTTCTTTTCACGAGCAACAATCATGCTTCCTCTAGTGAGCTTCCATCTACCAGCACCAAATTGATTTATCATTACAACTTCATCTAACTTTCCTGTTGAGATAAGGTTTAGACGCATGTCTGGAACATGTCTTACCTCTTTTAGCACAAGTTTGTTTCCATTCTCAATAATCAGAGTTACTTCACTAATACCAACAATCTTGCTTGTGACATGATTTCCCATCTTCACAGTACCAAAATCTCTTTTTTGGTATGATGAGAAGAATTCTTCATGAGGAGTTACATGGAAGGATGCTCTAGAGTCAATTATCCAAATGCAGTCATTAGACGCAACATTTAGATAATGTTCCTCTCCGACAAGAAATATGTTCTCATCATTCGAAGCCACTGCAGTAGTGGTTTCTTCTTCCTTCTTTTTCTTTGGGTCTATCTAGTCAGGATGGACTGTTCCAGCCTGTTGATCTCTCTTTGAGAATCTGCACTCAGACTTCCTGTGGCCTGGTTTGCCACAATAATAACAATTTAGTCTAGTGCGAGATTTGGATCTATCTTGTGATTTTTCACAACCTCCTTTTTCACGATCCTTACTTCTTCCTTTATTTTCAACAAAGTTGGCTTCAAACTGGTTGTTCAAGCCTCTTTCCTTCCGTATTGACTCTTCATTCAGTAATCTGTCTGTAACAGAATCCATGCTAAGCTTTCCGTCTAGAGCAGGATTGCTGAGAGTGACAACTAGAGCGTCCTAACTCTCGGGAAGAGAACTGAGGAATAGAAGAATCTGTAACTCATCATCTATCTTCATTTCTGCCTTCATCAATTAATTCACAATACCTTTGAAGGTGTTCAGATGTTCGATCATATTTTCACCATCCATGTACTCCAACTTTACCAACCATCTGACAAGGTGAGCTTTATTTCTGGGCGTCTTCTTTTGAATCAAGAATTCAAGTTTCATTCACAACTCATACGCATTTGTGTAAGTTGATACATGCTCGAACAAACTGCGATCAATGTATTTGCGGATCATAGCTACTGTCTTCCGATTCAGGAGCTCCCAATCTTTATCGATCTTCCCTTCCGATTTATCTTTTTGGATAATTGGCTCATACAAATCCTTGTAGTATAAGTGGTCTTCCATCATTGACTTCCAATAGGAGTAATTTTCAGCAGTTAGCTTGAACATATCTCCATCATGAGTGACAGAACCCTCCATCTTGAATTACACAGGATAATAGCTCCCACGAGCTCTGATAAAATTTTCAGTTGACAGTGATCCCAATAAAATCTTTTCTGATGTGGAAGATCAGACAATGCTGCAACCACAGAGTATACTAAGAATTTTTATGGGATTAACAACCAGTCGATCTCTGATACCACTGTTGGAAAATGTCAACACTATTTCCCTCCTCTATGAACTCAAAATAAGCACTAAGCGAAACGTAAAATAAGTGTAATAACACTAGAAATTTTTAGCGTGAAAAACATTCTCAATATGAGTAAGGAAAAAACTACGGGACTCGTAGACCACTTAAACTTCTACTATATAAAATAATAGGAATACAAAAATAATAATCTATCTTCAATTTGTGAATAGAACTCTCACAAATTAGCTCACTATTTTTCTCTCTTCTGAAACTCTCTATGAGGCTTTCTCTATTTTTCTCTCTGTGAAAAAGATTTGCTACTTCACCTCTATGCAATTGTGCTTCTTCGTTCTTAATTTATAGGAAGAAATCAGGGCACACAATTTGCTGGAATTGAGTTCGAAAGCATGACATCCATGCTTTATGGGTTGGCAACCCATCATGCACCACCGAAAGATAAAAGGGTGGTATGCTAATGTTGTTTCTTGGCTGGACTTAGGGTCCACATGACCCTACAAGATCCATAGGGGCATATCCCACACATCCTTAATCCATAATCCTAGCTAAGCCCCAAGTTTGCCCGTTTGTGAGCACAACTCAGCGTGTGCTCAACATAAACAGACCACTCTTCCTTCATTAATCTCCTTATTGCCATCACAATTTGACTTGCCGCCACACATCCTTCCTTATTTCCTCTTAAGAGTTGAACCACTGCTAGTGAATCCATCTCTACTACAACATGATTGTACCCCATTCTCTTGGCCAACACTTAGTCCATCCCAAGCACCCCATAATTTAGTAACTTAAGCATTTGTACTACCAAGCTTTCTTACAAACCCTATCACCCATCCTCCACTACAATTTCTTATCAGACCTCTGCATGCAATGCAACCAGTTCACCATTTCCCTTCAGTGTTTATTTCCTAGTTCCTATTGCTGATACCTCGTGGTCCTTGTTGTGAAATTATGTATTATCAAAAGAATAAGTCCCACATTGGTTGGAAGTAAGTCTTTTGAAGAGTTTATATTTTAACTTGTATTTTGGGCTTTGTAAGAAACAAATAAGGTGATGGGCTTGCGCGCACAAGATTGGGCTGAAAGCTCATGACTAGTGCAAATCATCGATTTGCCCCCCTGCGCGTGATATCATGAAGCCCAGATCTTTTGTCAAATATTTAATTAATTTTTTGAGCTTACCAGGAAAATGAGGTTTTTAAAGAAGTCAAAACTGACTTAGTCGTATTTGACTTAGTCTTTCCAACAGACAAATTAGTTTCTAACGTTCCAATCAGTTTTCAACAAAGTAGATAATTAGTTTCTAACGTTTCAATTAGTTTTCAACAACCAGATTCATTTTCCAACGTTACTTTACCAACAGTCAGATTTTCTAAACGGCTCTTTTTTTTCTTTCTATAAATTCTGATTACTGATTGTGGTCTTAGACACCCCATTTTTCTGCTTCTCTCTTCTATGCTACTACACTTTCTCTTCATCTTCGTCTGGGTTACTCACTGTTAAAAGTCTTTTGAAGTTCTTGAATTCTTGTCAAATAGAAAGAGTCTACTGTACCCTAGGGGATTTTCATCTATATCAAAATAATCCTTGAGGGCAGTGCTTAGCACGCTATAGACTTTACGGGTTTGCTGTTTTATTTCAGGTACAATTAGATAACAATCTCAAGGATTATAGAACCACAACCCGCCGCTCCTTCTGCCAACAACAAGTCTGACAATGCTACCCTACAAAACCCACCTCCTGTTGTTGCCACTGTTACATACGCCAAACCATTCCCAGATGTTTCCAAAATTGAAATGTTGGGAGGACAGAATTTCAAAAGATGGCAGGAATGTGTGTACTCGGTTCTAGACATGCACGGTGTTGCTGCTACACTCACGGAACAAATGCCTGACTCATCTGCTGATCATAAAAAACTTGACGATTGGACTTATGCCAATAAGGTATGTAGGCACACAATTCTAACCACATTATCTAATGAATTGTTTGATGTCTACTGCTCTTACAAGGAAAGCAACAAAATTTTGGAGTCTATGATTCTCAAATATACTGTTGAGGACGCTGACAAACAAAAGTTCGTCATTGGAAACTACTACCGATGGGAGATGATGGATGAAATTGATATCAAGACTCAAATCAACCAATACCACAAACTATTAGAAGAATTGAAGGCTGAGAACATCACCTTACCTGATGAATTTGTAGTAGGATTGGTCATTGAAAAACTACCGCAGACTTGGAAGGACTACAAACAACAACTCAAGCATAAAAACAAACAGATGTCCCTTGTTGATCTAATCACCCACATAATCATCGAGGACACAAACAGAAACGAGATCAAGGCTGCAAGGGCAAAAGCATTGGCTTCAAGGGCAAATATGATACAAGTTAATAAGAAAAGGTACGAACATAAACCAAACAAAAGGACTGATTACAATAAACCTAACTATGTACTAAGAGTGAATAATCCCACTTTCAAAAATAGTGGAGGAAACTGTTATGTTTGTGGCAAGTCAGGTCATCGGGCGGCTCAATGCAGACATAGGAAGAGAAATGACAAGTCTCCTAAGGCAAATTTGGTCGAAGGAGATGACATAATTGCTACAGTCATTTCTCAAGCCTTATTAATGGCCAATGTGAACGATTGAGTGGTAGACTCTGGGGCTACCAGACATATCTGTGCACACAGAAATATATTTACTTCCTACAATTCTGTAAGGGATGGAGAAGAACAAGTTTATCTTAGTGATTCCCGAACCGCCGAAGTTCTTGGGAAAGGAAAAGTTCTTCTGAAACTCACATCTGGCAAGACCTTAGCTCTCAACGACGTGCTTCATGTACCTAGCATAAGGGCGAATTTAATTTCTGAGGCCTTGCTAGGAAAGGTTGATGTTAAGGTATCTTTTGAGTCTGACAAAATAGTGATGACCAAAAATAATGTCTTTGTGGGAAAGGGCTATAGTGATCAAAGACTTTTTGTACTCAGTATTTCTGAAATTATTAATAAAATTGCATCTTCTTTTGCTTAATTGATTGATTCCGTTGATATGTGGCATGCTAAATTAGGACATGTTAATATTTCTTATATTAAGAAAATATGATGTCTTGGTTTAATTTTTGCGACTAGTGACGTATGCTTAAATAAATGTGATATTTGTATTGAATCTAAGTTAACTAAAAAATCTTGTCTTTCAGTACAACAACGTGAATATGAATTACTTAGTTTAATTCATACCGATCTAGGAGATCTAAAAAATACAATGACTAGAGGTGGTAAAAAATATTATGTGACCTTTATAGATGATTTTTCTAGATACACTAAGGTTTATTTAATTAGAAATAAAGATGAAGCTTTTGAAATGTTTGTTTCCTATAAGGCTGAAGTAGAAAATCAATTAAATAGGAAAATTAAAAGGGTTAGATCCGATAGGAGTGTTGAATATATCTTATTTAATGAATTTTGTGAAAAAAAAGGCATAATACATGAAGTAACTCCCACTTATTCACTTGAATCTAATGGTGTAGCTGAAAGAAAAAATAGAACATTAAAAGAAATGATGAATGCAATGCTAGTTAGTTCCTCAGCACCCGATAACCTTTGCAGAGAAGCCTTATTAACGACATGTTTTTTACAAAATAGGATACCTCATAAGAAAACTGGTAAAACACCCTATGAATTATGGAAAGGTTATATGCCTAATTTAAAATATTTAAAAGTGTGGGGGTATCTAGCTAAGGTAACGCTTCCTGATCCTAAGAAAAGAAAAATAGGAACCAAAACTTCTGATTGTATGTTTATTGGTTACGCTGAACGTAGTGCTACTTATAGATTCCTTGTTTTGCAAAGTGATGTGCTTGATCATAATACAATAATGGAGACTAAAAATGCTGAATTTTTAGAGCATATATTTCCTTTGAAATATGGAAATAAACAATCTTTAGAAAATTTTTCTTTAGAAAATTTTTCTTTAGAAAATTTTTCTTCAGGAAATAATTGTGAAAACTCATATGAGGATTTGAGAAGGAGTAAAAGACAAAGAAAAGTGACATCTTTTGGAAATAATTTTTATACTTATCTCGTTGAAAATGACCCTTTGTCTTTTTCTAAAACTATTTCGTCTTCTGATGCTCAATTTTGAAAAGAAGTTATTAAAATCGAAATTGATTCTATTTCAAAATGCAATACTTGGATTTTAGTTGATTTACCTCCTGGAACAAAACCTATTGGTTGCAAATGGATTTTTAAGAGAAAATATAATCCTAATGGCTCGATTGAAAAATACAAAGCTAGATTAGTAGTAAAAGGTTTTACTCAAAATATTATTTTGATACCTTTGCTCCTGTGACCAGAATTTCTTCAATTCGGATTTTGATAGCCTTGGCTTCAATTCACAAACTTGTTATTCATCAAATGGATGTAAAAACTGCTTTCTTAAATGGTGATTTGGAAGAAGAAATTTATATGACACAACCTGAAGGATGTGTAATTCGTGGTCAAGAAAATAAAGTATGTAAACTTCTCAAATCCTTATATGGTTTGAAACAAGCACCAAAATAATGGCATAAAAAATTTAATCAAATATTGATTGATGATGGTTTTACTTCTATTGAAGTTGATAAATGTGTTTACACTAAATTAATGAATGGTGAATGTGTAATAATATGTTTATATGTGGATGACATGTTTATCTTTGGTACTTGTAATGATATTGTGATAAGAACAAAATCGTTTCTTGCATCTAAGTTTGATATGAAAGACATGGGTGAAGCAAGTGTAATACTAGGAGTAAAGACCATAAGGAAGGGTGATAGTATAACACTATCCCAAGAACATTATGTAGAGAAACTTTTTAGAAAGTTTGGTCATTATGACTCGAAACCAATGAGTACCCCTTATGATTCTAACTCTCAATTAAAAAAGAATAGAGATGATTCTGTTGCTTAATCTGAGTATGCCCAAATTATTAGAAGTTTATTACATTTAATGAATTTTTCGAGACCATACATAGTATATGTTGTGGGGAGATTGAGTCAATATACTCAAAGTCCAAATCAGGATCACTGGGCTGCACTTGTTAGACTCATGAGATATTTGAGAGGTACCATGAACTATGGTATTGTTTATACTGGATTTCCCGCTGTATTAGAAGGATACAGTGATGCTAATTGGATCTCATATTCAGATAAGATTAAATCCACTAGTGGCTATGTGTTCACCTTTGGTGGTGGTGCGGTGACTTGGAGATCATCCAAACAAACAATAATTGCAAAATCCACCATGGAGTCAGAGTTTATTGCTCTAGAGAAAATCGGTAATGAGGCCAAGTGGTTGAGAAATTTCTTAGAAAATATTCTATTAGGAATAAAACCAACCCTTTCTATGTCTGTGCATTGTGATGACAAGGCGGCTATATCTATTGCAAGTAATAAAACCATTAATGGTAAGAACAGACACATAAGGCTAAGAAATGAAGTGATAAAGCAACTGCTGAATGATGGAATTATTTCTATTGATTATGTGAAGTCAGAAGTGAACTTGGCTGATCCTCTGACTAAGCCTTTGGGAAGGAATTTAATATATACCACATTGAGGGGAATGAGACTTAAGCCAATTTGAAACTAACAGTGATGGTAACCTGACTTTTATGAGTAGAAATCCCATGAAAAAGTTCATATGGGTAATAACAAGTCACTTCTTAGTACTGCTAGCACTATGTTTGTCCCTTCCTATGGTGTGAGAAATATGAGAAGTGCTAGACTGCATTTATTGTGAGGATAAGCTAAATGTTTTTAATGAATTTTATATCCCTTATGGGTAGTGTATAAAGTGCAGTATACACTTAATGAAATCACCTATATGAGTGTGGAGTGGGGCCGCTCTTATGAGATAAGGCATAGTCTCTAGAGCACTCATGAACAAGTACAACCAGGCATGCGCATGACCGAAAAGTACAAAACGACGTTAACACAAAAGATAAGTGAGGGTGTAAATGCGATCAAATGAGATTCTAATTTACACGAAAAATGTTTTGGTTCATAGAAGTTTAAACTTCACCAATTACATTGTAAGTTAAAATCCTATTTATCTAGGTCTAGTTCATAGTCCAGAAGACACCAGATTCGAAACATTTGCACTGATGATGTAACTCAGATTCTGTTTTATTTATTGTTTTTATTTTAATATTCTTTTGAAATTGTGGGAGATTGTTGTGAAATGTGTATTTTCAAAAGAATAAGTCCCACATTGGTTGGAAGTAAGTCTTTTGAAGAGTTTATATTTTAACTTGTGTTTTAGGCTTTGTAAAAAACAAATAAGGTGGTGGGCTCGCGCGCACAAGATTAGGCTGAAAAGCTCATGGCTAGTGCAAATCATCGATTTGCCCTCCCTGCGCGTGATATCATGAAGCCCAGATCTTTTGTCAAATATTTAATTAATTTTTTGACCTTACCAAGAAAATGAAGTTTTTGAAGAAGTCAAAACGGACTTGGTCGTATTTGACCTAGTCTTCCCAACAGACAAATTAGTTTCTAACGTTCCAATCAGTTTTCAACAAAGCAGATAATTAGTTTCTAACGTTCCAATCAGTTTTCAACAACCAGATTCGTTTTCCAACGTTATTTTACCAATAGTCGGATTTTCTAAACAACTCTTTTTTTTCTTTCTATAAATTCTGATTACTGAATGTGGTTTTAGACACCCCATTTGTCTGCTTCTTTCTTCTACGCTACTACGCTTTCTCCTCATATTTGTTTGGATTACTCACTATTAAAAGTCTCTTGAAATTCTTGAATCCTTGTTAAACAGGAAGAGTCTACTATACCCTAGAGAATTTTTGTCTATATCAAAATAATCCTTGAGAGTAATACTTAACATGCTACAAACTTTACGAATTTGTTGTTTTATTTCAGGTACAATTAGATAACAATGCATACCGGTTATGCTTTTGCACTCCACCTTCTCTGTTCACTATTCAATTATGTTGCAGCGGAAGGCCCATTTAGAGAAAAAATAATAGAGAAAATGACACTGAGAATTAACGTGGTTCGGCAATTTGCCTACGTCCACGGTCGAAGAGCAACGAGAAAAATTCCACTATGACAAAAGAGGATTATTACAAGCTCACTCAGTGTTTCACTCAGTTCCCAGCACCCAATTACACCCAAAATCACTCTAACTCAAGCCTCTCTTAAACCCAAAACTTTCTCTAACTATTAGAACTTTCTCTCACTTTAGAACAAGAGAATGAAGAGAAATATTAAGAAGAGAGAACTCCTAGAGCTTGGAGTTTTTGGTGTGTCTTGGTAAGGCCTTAAGCATGGCTATTTATAGCTAAATTCCATGATCAAGATATGGTCTAAAATCTTCGAAAATTTCAGCCACAATTAATGGCTTCATAATGGCCATTCATTAAGCTTTCTCCATTATTAGTGTGGCATAATGATGAGTGCTTGGTGGCCCTTATGTCCACTAATTATTACAAATCTCCACCTTGGCTGAAAGACTCCATAGCTTTTCTTCTGCTGCTCTCCTTTCATGTCCATTAGAGTCTCTGAACTCTAATCAAGTCCAGACAATGTCTGAACTTGGTTGTCGGAATCAAGCCGTCATCATGTCTGCTGGGTTATCTGCCGTGGGTATCTTCTCAACTCTAACAATTCCTCTTTCCACGATATCTCTGATAAAGTGCATTCTGACGTCGATATGCTTAGTTCTTTCGTGATACATAGGATTCTTTGTCAGATGTATAGCACTTTGACTATCGCAGTAGATGGTTGTTTCTTCTAGTTGTATACCCAACTCTTCAATCAGTCTTCTCACCCAAATAGCTTCCTTTACAACTTCTATTGTTGCAATGTACTCTGCTTCAGTTGTAGACAAAGCAACAATTGATTGTAGCGTTACTTTCCAACTAATAGTACAACCGCACAGTGTAAAGACATACCCAGTGAGTGATCTTCGCTTATCTAGATCTCCGGCATAATCTGAGTCAACATATCTGGTGATCTTGCTCCCGACATCTTTGATTTTTTTATACACTAGGCCTATATTCGTGGTACCTTTCAGGTAGCGCAAAATCCACTTTATAGCTTTCCAGTGAACTTTACCAGGACTTGCCATATACCTGCTTATCACGCTTACTGCTTGTGCAATATCTGGTCTAGTGCATACCATGGCATACATGAGACTGCTAACTGCACTAGCATAAGGTACATCTAACATCTCCTTCTTTTCACCCTCAGTTTGTGGTGAAAAGGCTGCTGAAAGTTTGAAATGGGCCGCCAATGGAGTAGTGACAGGTTTAGCATTTTGCATGCCAAAACGTTCCAACACTTTCTCAATATACTTCTTTTGTGACAGAAAGAGCATCCAGAATTTTCTTTGCAGCTCCTAAATCCTTCATTTCAAACTCTGTGCTCAATTGAGCTTTCAAGTTCTTTATTTCAGACATGTTCTTACATGCGATCAACATGTCATCAACGTACAGGAGCAAATAGATAAATGACTCATCTGCAAGCTTCTTGTAGTAGACACAACTATTATGCTCACTTCTGCAGTAGTCATTTCCAAGCATGAAGGTGTCAAACCGCTTGTACGACTGTCTGGGAGACTGTTTTAGGCTATATAAAGATTTCTTCAATAAGCAAACATGGTCTTCCTTTCCTTGGACTTTAAATCCCTCAGGCTGCTTCATATAGATTTGTTCCTCCAGCTCGCCATGCAAGAATGCTGTCTTGACATCTAACTGCTCAAGTTCTAGATCAAATTGAGCTACGATGGCAAGTAGGATGCGAATAGAGCTATGTTTTACCACGGGAGAGAAGACTTCATTGAAATCAATACATTCTCTTTGTGTAAAACCTTTAGCCACTAATCGCGCTTTGAATCTTGCATCTTCAATTCCGGGATTCCTTCCTTCTTCTTGAAGACCCATTTGCATCCAACAATCTTTTGAGTCTTCGGCCTTTCAACAAGAACTCAAGTATGATTCTTATGAAGAGATTCAATTTCTTGTCATTGCTGTGAGTCCATTGAGAAGCTTCTTTGCTACCGATAGCTTCTTGGTATGGTGAGGCTCACAATTGTTGATATTATCAAGAACATTTAGAGCATATGCTACCAAGTCAAGCATAGCCATACCTGGAAGGAGGTTTTATCTCTCTTCTTTGCCTGTCTCTAGCTAACTGATAGTGTTGCAATTGTTGTGTGTCTGAATCCTCAAGTGGGGTTTGTTCTTCTTCTTCTTGAACTTGATCCAATGAGGTTTCTTTGGAAGACTCCACCTCAAGCTCCACCTTCTTCGAGATATTAGTATCTTTGTTTTCATTTGATGACTCTTTATGAGGCTTTAGCATTTCAGCTTCATTAAAGGTAACATCCTTGCTAATAATGCATTTTTTTTTCTCTGGCAACCATAACTTATATCCTTTCACACCGTCAGGATATCCAAGAAAAATGCATTTCAATGCTCTTGCATCAAGTTTTCCTTCTTTGATATGAGCATATGCAGGACAATCAAATATCCTTAAATTTTCATAATTGGCAGGAGTACCGACCACATCTCTTTCGGAGTTTTGAAATCAATGGCCGTTGATGGACATGTTGATCAATTAACAGTCGTATTGATGACTTCACCCAAAATGCTTTTGGTAATCCAAAGCATTTGACAAAGATACATCTGGTTCTTTCAAGTAAAGTTCTCGTTCATTCGCTTCTGCAAGTCCATTACGTTGTGGAGTGTGCCTCACTGTATGGTGTCTGACGATACCATTATCCTTGCAAAACTTTTCAAATTCTCCGCTACAGAACTCCAAACCGTTGTCAGTTCTCAATCGCTTGATCTACCTTCCAGTCTGCTTTTCGATCAAGGTTTTCCACTGTTTGAACTTGACAAATACTTCATTTTTATGTTTCAAAATGAAGATCCAAACCTTCCTTGAATAATCATCAATGAAGGTTAACATATATCTGCCACCACCGTGAGGAGGTACTTGAGAAGGACCCCACAAGTCAGAATGTATATAATCCAACATGTCTTTTGTTCGATGAACTGCAGTGTTGAATTTTATCCGACACTGTTTTCCGAATATACAGTGTTCACAGAAATCTAACTTCCCAACTTGTTGACCACAGAGTAATCATTGCTTGCTCAACTCTGCTAGACCTCTCTCACTAACATGCCTTATTCGCAAATGCCATAACGTGGTGACATCAGAATCAGCTGTTGAGGAGACAGCGGCAGTACCTGTAATTGTGCTTCTTTGTAGTACATAGAGACTATTATCTTTCTTTCCTTTCATCACAATCAAAGCGCCTTTAGAGATTCTTATAGCTCCACCTTCACCTTTGTAGCTATAACTTTTTGAATCTAGCGTTCCCAAGGAAATCAATTTTTTCTTCAATTCTGGAACATGCCTTACATCCGTCAATGTCCTCACGATTCCATCAAACATCTTGATTCTAACTGCGCCAATGCCGACAACCTTACAGGGAGCATTATTTCCTAGAAGGACCTTGCCCCCATCTAAGGGTTGGTAAGTGGTAAACCAATCCTTATTGGGACACATGTGATATGAGCATCCAGAATCAAGAATACACTCATCTTTTGAGTCATGATATGAGACTATGAGAGCATCTGCACTGTCGTAGCCATTTGCTACAGCCGCACTTCCGGATTCAGAGATCTTCTCCTTTCCTTTGCGCTCTGGACAATTTTTTCTTATATGCCCTTCTTTGTGACAGTGGAAGCATTTAAATTTTCTAGGTTTCGCTTTGGATTTTGACCTAGATTTGCCTCTGCCACTATTTTGATCTCGTTTCTCTGTTCTTCCTCTAACAAAGAGACCTTCACTCGAGCCTTCAGATTTTGAATCTGATACTCTTTTCTTCAGTTCTTTCGAGTGCAACGCAGCCTTGACTTCCTCCAAGGTAAGATCTTCTCAACCATACATCATGGTGTCGATAAAGTGCTCGTAAGAACTTGGAAGGGAACATAGTAGAAGAATTGCTTGATCTTCGTCATCGATTTTAACATCAATATTCTTTAGATCAAGAATAATTCTGTTAAATTCGTCCAGATGCTCTTTTATAGGCTTTCCTTCCTGCATTTGAAGAGTATATATTCTTTTCTTTCTATTGGTGAGCGACTTCGTCATGTGCAGCTTTCCAAATTTTCACCATAATGAAGCAGCTGTATTTTCTTCCGACACTTCTCATAGAAGTTCATCTCCTAAGCACAACAAAATTGCACTGTGTGCTTTTTCCAAGATCTCGCTTTTCTCGATGTCGGTTAGACTTTGTGGCAGCATGTCTCTACCTTCCAAGGCTTTGCCCAAGCCTTGATGAACCAAGATAGTACTTTCATCTTCACGCCTGAGAGATCGAAATCATTTTCTCTATTGAATTTCTCCAAATCAAATTTAGCACTCGCCATGATGCCAGGTATAGTGACGTACATGTGAACAATATCGTATATTGGAACAATGCCGTAGTCCGTGAACGGTACACCAGGTAAGTTCCCAGGAAAGAGAGGTGGTGTCTGTAACACACTTAAATACCAAGTCTTTCCTTAGCCAGAACTTTCCTAAACATGCACTTTCACACTACCACACTTTTCCAGGAATAAGAATAATTCTTTTCTGATGTGGAAGATCAGACAATACTGCAACCACAGAGCATTCTAAGAATTTTCTTATAAATTCGACACCTTATCCGAGAGCTCTGATACCAGTTTGTTGTAGCGAAATGCCCATTTAGAGAAAAAATAATAGAGAAAATGACACAGAGAATTAACGTGGTTCGGCAATTTGCCTACGTCCACGGTCAAAGAGCAACGAGAAAAATTCCACTATGACAAAAGAGGATTATTACAAGTTCACTCAGTGTTTACTCAGTTCAAAGACCCAATTACACCCAAAATCACTCTAACTCAAACCTCTCTTAAACCCAAAACTTTCTCTAACTATTAGAACTTTCTCTCACTTTAGAACAAGAGAATGAAGAGAAATATTAAGAAGAGAGAACTCCTAGAGCTTAGAGTTTTTGGTGTGTCTTGGTAAGGCCTTAAGCATGGCTATTTATAGCTAAATTTCATGACCAAGATGTGGTCTAAAATCTTCTAAAATTTCATCCACAATTAGTAACTTCATAATGGCCATTCATTAAGCTTTCTCCATTATTAGTGTAGCATAATGATGAGTGTTTAGTGGCCCTTATGTCCACTAATTATTACAAATTACCTTTATGGTCATTCTAGATGCACAAAGTCCTCTTCAAAAATTGTCCGATTCCTCCACTGCCAGATCAGCCAGCACGTGATTGCCCAAGTCATCTGCCATTCTTCTACACACTGCCTTCCCATCTTCCTTGTCAAGTTCAACTCAATTCACTCCATTAATCCATAACCCTTTCTCACCAGTTTTTATCTTCCATCCCCATTTCATTAAACAGGCAGAATTCATCTCTTCTAGCTTCCTTATTGCTAACCCTCCCTCGTCCATCCTACTAGGTGGCACTCCCTTCCATTTTCCATAAAAATTAATGCCTTTTTATCATTGCCATTGTGTTGCGTTAGGTTAATTTGCACGGACTTTGTTAATTTCACTTTTAAAATTGGTTAAAAGTATATGAAGAAGTTCTTTTACGTCTTGCACTTTTGCTCAATAAAATAACCAAGTTAAAATTTTGATGGTGTATTGTACCAAAAAATGATTTTGATGGTGTATACATATTTATCTTTATTATCATTACACTGATTTTTAAAAAAAATCAAAGCAAAAAAATCTAAGATTGTGTTTGTTACAAACTAGTAATTATATTAGCACGCTATATATCGAATGTCAAACTAAACAATGAGATTTTTATAATACTATTTTTCGGTAGTAGAGATTTTTATAATATTGTAATTTAAGAATTAGTGTTCACATTAAATATAAGAAAAGATATTTTTATATTTTTTTAAAGATATAAATATTGTACATATTTTTTTAAAAGTGTATAATTAAATAAAAAAAATAAAAAAAAAAAAAAATAAAAAATATTAAATAAAATATAAAAAAATTATATATATTATTTACGATAAAAATATTAAAATTATTAAATATATTAGGTCGTCGCACGGCTTCCTTATGAAAGCACGAGTTGCCCCTCATAAATATTAACGGGTTGATCCAAAATAATTATAATAGTTTGTTTTTAACTTACTTCCCAGAGTTATGATACTGGATAAATTTGATACTCATGTTGTTAAGTATTTATTGAATATTTATAATAAATTAATTTTATTAAAAAATTAAATAGGCCTAGACCGGTCAGCTGCCCGACCACAAGTGACACACTGCTTCAGACCAAAAAAAAAAAAAAGTGATACATAGCTAACTACTATGGAACGGTTTATTAGCTAGTTAATAATAGCAATATATTCACGTCTAGTTAAACACACATCATCTCGTATTTACATAAATTTTATTATATGATTATAATTAAGTTTACAATTTTACATCATTTTTTACACTATCATATTTTAATTCTACCATATAAGGAAATGTGAGAGATGTGTATCACATTTTTTATTAGTTATTGTTAGTTACTTTCATACCTAAAAAAGATGAATATTTTTCCAATTTTCAAATAATTATAGACTATTCATTAATTCTTTTCTACTTTTATTTTAAGAAATTCCACTGTGCATATATTTTTTGCTTTTAAAGTTAGAATTTATAATTTTACTCTGACACAATTCTAAGAATATAATATAATTAGTATATAATTAAGTACATTGTTATAATAATAAAATTCAATTTAACTAATTCAAATTCTTTTGGCCAAGCTAGTATAGTGTTATAATAATGATACGTGCTCTTTTTTTTGTCTAGAAAAAGCTAAGGTCCAGCAAACTTTTTATACCAAGACATTCCACCGGATTTAATAATTTATATGGTAAAGGGTTAACATTGTATATGGATTTGATGACTTCATGCACACTATTGACACTAAGTCTAGCTCTCACATTTAATTGGGAGCAAAAGGAGCATTAGTGGAAGAAATGGAAAAGAAACCATAAAAATAATTTACCCACCAAATATCCCCATGTAGTTAAAACCTAATGTCACAAGAAACGGTAACCTGTTGCCCATAAGAAAAGCAATTATTGTCCTTATATATTAAAAACAAGACTCTAGATTAAAGCTATAAAGAAATTTGTAAAATCACTAAACTATATTTGTGTTTATATAAACAATCAATTATAATACTATACAGAATTATTGTAAAAATAACTGAAATTTTGTGTATGCATAAAATATTGTTTGTATTACATTAATCGTGATAAAAAAAAGGTGCCTCTGAAACTGAAACAAGGCGCACAATACAAAATTCATTAGTGGTCACTAATTATGTGATTGTTTGGGTAGGATTGTTGTGCTCTGAGGATTGTAAATGAACGTATATTAAGAGAACTTAATATAAAAAATTGATGCTGAAATAATTGATTTTAAAATCTTAGTTGGTTTAAATATGATGAAATGATTTTTTTTTCAAATATAATTATAGAGATATTTTTAAAATATTAAATTTAATCTAATTAAAATTATTTTATAATATTAATTGTAAAGGTATATTTGAAGAACTCCCTACTAGTGCAACTTTAAAACCGAAAAAGCTGCCTGATGGTTTGCAATACGTTAGCCTCAACAATTTTATATACAAAAATAATTTTTTAACACCCATAATACAACATTAGTCTAAAACACTGTATTATATATGCACTCATTATTTAAATAATGTCTGTTAAATTAAAATAAATATATTGTATATAAATGTAAATTTTAAGTGTTCAAATAAGAGAACTATTTTTCATAAAATTGACAAACATTGGAAACACCATGTTGTATCCCTTGACCAAACGTGCACGTGAACATCAATATATGTCCACAATGCAAATGCTAATACGTCTGGGTTATTCTCTCTTAATTTCTTCTTCTTGTTTCTTTTCTTTTCTCAGGCCACGGGTCTAGTTGAGTTTAAGTTGCGCCCTGTTGTGTTTTACATTCGGTATGGTCGAAAAGTGGGCTTGTTGAAGAAGCCGGGACAGCTCAGTACATCATGTGCAAGAGACTATACATGTACTTACTGGTTAGTAACCAACGTCCTTTGTTACTAGTATAAAATTGTTAGTCAGGTTTTTGGTTTTGGGAAATGTTGAAAACAGACTAGGAGAATGGCATTTATTTGCTTCTCCAATTGTAGTTCATTGTATGCTGAAAACTACATTCAACCATACCATATATCTTGATACTTGTATCTCTCTTTGATTATGTTTTAATGGTATCTTGTAGTTCAACGCTTATGATTTGAGAAAATGAGTTAATTTTTCCACAAATTTGAGTGACATTAAAAGATGGTTACAGCTAAGCCTAGGATTGTTGATGCTACCTACTTAATCAAACTGTACCATCTCAAGTTGTCAAGTTTAGTTACATATAATAGAAAGAAAAATGTTATTCTAAATTAAGCTTGTGTATAAAATGAATAAGTAAAAATATATTTATTTTTAATTTAATAAATATATTAAAATTTTTATTTATTAATAATTTAAAAATAAATACATTTTTATTTATTTATTTTACACACAAATTTATTTTAGTGGAGCCTTATCGTAATACAATTATGCAATCCCTTCACCAAATTCCTCAGGGAAGAATTTCAAATCATGTTTTAAGGTTTAGACGTTGATATGATTGTGATAGAGATAATTTTTCTATTTTGACTTGTGTGCCTTAACAGTTAAGTTGAAACATTTATAAGATTCTTGGAACTGCAGCCTTGCCAAACCAGCTCCACTGCATGCTACAGCTTCAAAGCACAAGACCAATCTCAGATTATCAGTTCCCAACACTGTAATCCATCTTCAAAGCCTGCACTCTCTCTCTCTCTCTCTCTCTCTCTCTCTCTCTCTGAAGAAGGACAAGCTAATTGCTGAAGAGAAATTGAAAAACATGGGACATTCAAGCTATTTCTTGACTTCCATGCTTCTGGTTGTAATGCTCAATGTGGCTAATGGACAGCCTCTGGTCCCTGCATTGTTCATATTTGGGGACTCTGTCGTTGATGTGGGCAATAATAACCACTTATACACCATTGTTAAAGCAGACTTCCCTCCTTATGGAAGAGACTTCAAGAATCACAGGCCAACAGGGAGATTCTGCAATGGAAAGCTTGCCTCAGACTACACTGGTATTATTTTCCATCAAAATCCCCATTTAATTAAATATCCTTTCCTTATCACCCACATCATCTTTTTTTTAACAAGGGTTTGATCTTTGTTTTTTTCACTGCAGCTGAAAACCTTGGATTTACCTCTTACCCACCAGCTTACCTCAACTTAAAGGCCAAAGGAAAGAACCTCTTGAATGGTGCCAACTTTGCCTCGGCTGCTTCTGGCTACTATGATCCTACAGCCAAACTATATGTAAATACGTTTGGAATTTTAAAACTCAAAAACTATCATTTTTTCTTCATTTCTCATCATATTGGTAAGTCCTAAAATGTGTGTGTCTGTGTGTGTGTGTTTTTTTTTTTTGGGATCTAGCATGCAATTCCATTGAGCCAGCAGCTTAAACATTACAAAGATTGCCAGAATATATTGGTGGGAATAGCAGGCCAATCAAATGCTTCATCAATTATATCTGGTGCTATATATCTTATTAGTGCTGGGAACAGTGACTTTATTCAGAACTATTACATAAATCCTCTGCTTTACAAGGTTTACACGGCTGATCAATTCTCAGACATTCTCATGCAAAACTATGCCAATTTCATTCAGGCATGTCTTTCTCTCAACCTTGACATGTTGCCTTATTTAGATGTGTGGATATCATTAATAAAAATTATCAAAAGCAAAAAAAAGATATTTATTTACCTTTGCTAAAGAAATTTGCTGGTTTTGATTTGCATTTCCAAATTCCAAACATGCATGTGACAGAATTTATATGCACTTGGAGCAAGGAAGATTGGTGTGACAACATTACCTCCAATGGGTTGCCTGCCTGCAGCCATCACTCTCTTTGGCTCTGATAGCAACGAATGTGTGGCCAGGCTAAACAGTGATGCAGTTAACTTCAATAAAAAGCTAAACACCACATCTCAGGGCTTACAAAAAATACTTCCTGGCCTCAAATTGGTCATCCTTGATATCTACCAACCTCTCCATGACATTGTCACTAAGCCTTCTGAAAATGGTAAAACATCTAAAGAGGGTGTTTGGTTTGTTTTTGCTGTTTTTATTTTCAGTTGATATATTTTCACTAACAAATACAAAAATGTTCGTTTTCATTATTTTTTTCACAAAAATTTAAAAACAAGAAACAAGGTGAAAAGAAGGTAACATTTTATAATTATCAATGAAAACATATCAACTGATCAAACATCACCTAACCTTGCTAATCCCAGTAAGCCAATCTTATTATGGCTCTTGAACTAGGCTTATTAACAAGTTTCCTTTGTGTGGCACGCACTACACTTTTCACAGGATTCTTTGAAGCAAGGAAGGCTTGTTGTGGAACGGGCTTGCTAGAGACATCTATATTGTGCAATAAGAAGTCCATAGGAACATGTGCCAATGCATCTGAATATGTATTCTGGGATGGTTTTCATCCCTCAGAGGCTGCTAACAAGGTTTTGGCCGATGATTTGCTGACTGCTGGCATCTCACTCATATCCTAATTGAACTCTTTCGGTTCATATAATGCTTTGGATTTTTTCAGTGTTATGTGTGGTTGCTGTTGTTGTATGAGTTTGGCTTATGCAAAAGGAGGTTGAATATGTTCAATTGCAAAGCTCAATATGTGTTTTTTAGTGTCGTGTAATAAGACCAATATTTGTATAAGCTTCATGTAAAACTTCTATTTTTGGGTGCTCAAGTCAAAGCTGCTCCTGCTGGGTTTGTATTCAATTCAACTGTTTTGGTTGGAGAATTTAGTTTTATGTGACAGATACGCGATATAACTAGTCAAACTACTCGCACCATAAATACAAAATATAAAACTTGAGGAGTGGGGCATCAAATAGGAAATTACTTTTGTTCACCCTTTAATTCTTATATAAGATCACACCGTGAGTTTCGTGCGAAGAAATTTGATCCTTATCACGTTATCTAAAAATTAAAATAGTGAAAATTGTTCGTTGTAAGATACATAGTCTCGAGTTCGTTCCATCACTACTCTTTGTTTTTTTACCCCTTCCCGTTTCACTTTGGGTCATTTTCTTCCTTCCTCATGATCATGTTCTTGTTCCTTAAACGGGAAGTTATGTATGGATGCCCACTTTATACTGTTTCCACTACAAGAAATTCAGCAATTAACGACGGCTATTTCTTGTTATTTGAGGTCACTGGTAATTTAGGTAATTTTTAGTAGATTATCTGCATGAAAACCAATCGTCAAGTAAAGAAAAAAAAAAAGTAAAACAAAATAAATTTTTGACAGAATAATTTGTCAAAAAATTAAACTATCATTATTTTTTTACATTTTCAGTGAATAATCTGCTTGTAAATGTATCAGTTTCTTTTTTTTTTTGGTCGTCATATTATTTTCACTCGAAAATTCCTCCAACTTCTAAGAAAGAGCGCCAGTCATTTTTTAGTGGATTTTTTGCTGAAAAAAAGACATTGGGATACTCGAATAACGATCCGATTACGACTTTGGAAGTTTTCGGTGGATTAGCCATTGATTTTTTTTTTTAAAAGTGTGCGAGACAGTTTTCTCTTCCATTTCTGCAACTCTTCTACCGTTTTCTTTTCTCCTTCCTCCTTCTTCCTATGTGCCAGATGAATATGGTGGGGAAATTTTCACCATTGTCACCTTCCTCCTTCCTCCTTCACTTTGAGCCATTTCCTTCACTTTAACGACTATGGCAAAGCAAACTGCAACGGCAAAGAGGAAGCAGTAGAGGAAGGAGGACCTCGCCAGGTGGAAGTGAGTCGTGGGCATAGGTTGTTCGTTGAAGGTGGAGTAAAGGGAGGGAGGAGGCGAAACGACAAAGGGGTGGGTGGCGGCAAGGTAACCAACGGTGCATTGGTTCTGCTTTTTGCGGAAGCGGGAAGCCGATGATAGTTTTGGAGTTGGCGAGGGCAAACCGGTGACAGTTATGCAGGATAGAGAATGGTGTGGTGCATGCATGGGACACAGATTTGGTGCATTGGAGCGCTGAACCGATACATTATATTTAATTTTTTTTTGTTTGAATTGAATGTTATATTTGTTTATATTATGTATATGCAAATGTATGTATGTATGTATGTATGCATGTATATGATATTTATATTTTGAATGTATGTGTTTTCTTCTATATTTGAATGTAAATTTATAAGTATGGTAATATTGATATTTGTCAATGTATGTCTGCTAGTATGATATAGGCTAGTATGATAGATAGATGATTCTCTAATATGATATTATAAGATTTGATTAATAACATTACAATGTATAAGACTAATACTAATTTATTATTTATTATAAGAATAATATAGTATTATGTGCTAATGTGCTAATTTTGAAATTAAAAATTGTGACAAAAATAGTAATATGAAATATTAATTTTTAAAATTTTAAGTGAAGATGTTGATAAATTATTTAATTTAATAATTAATTTAACTAATTTAATAATTCGTATATTAATAAAGTAAAATAAAAATAATTATTATGGCTTTAAATTAAGACGAATGACAAATATAAGATGCTTGATTCTTGAGTTTGAATTAATTGTATAAAAAATTATAATTATAATAAAGATTAAAATTATAATATAATATGAAATTATAGAAAGCAAAAATTGGAACAATTTAAATACTTAATTAATTAAATTAGAGGTAGTGTGCAAGATCTTGCAGACGAGCGATGACTTCAAACTACTAAGAGGAATGACAAATATATAATAACCCTCGATTACAGTGATACGAATGGTGTAATATACTAATTGTTATTGTTATTAACACTTCTTTGCATGCATGCTGTTCTGTTTGATTATTGAAATAATTAATGTTTTACTTAATTAGGAAGCTCTAAATTAGTTTGCATTGATTGGTTAAGTGACTTTGAGCGGTTTGAAATTTGATTGCTTTTATCTTTTGTCATCAATTGGTAGTGAGGATGATGACTCTAGTGATATGATTATCAAGTGATAAATGTGATGAAAAAAATTAAATAGTGATATGAGTCCACCTTTTATGATGATAAGGAGAAGACTAGACATGGTGATGTAAGAAAAGGAAGAAGAAAAGCAGTGCAGATTTAAAAAAAAAAAATATGCATGCTTTTGTGAAGTAGATTTTCTAACGAACAGAATTCGCATGGTGAAACAGTTAGAGAATAAGACAAAAATTGAAAGTAGTGAAAATTGATAAAAAGAGTTATTTCAACAACGAAAATAATGTTATACAAGAGTGTCATAGAGAATATATGCCGGATAAAATCGTGAGCTCGACGTCGTTAGGATTTGGAAAGTTAAGTGAGTAGTACCTAGACTATTGCCCTTGTTGGTGACACCAAAAGTGTGTCTCCTTGCATTCATCTATCGAGTTTTGTAGAGTAGTTAATTGAGAGAAAAATAATTTCAAGGATATTTGGCTGAAGTTGAGATTAGGGTTTTGATAGTGATTGCGATGACAAGTAAAATAGATGTATTTTTCTTATTAAATGCAATACAATTGGAACTCAAGGAAAGACTATCCATGTTTAATGAATGAGTTTAGGAACTTGGAGCGTCGGTATCAGAAAAAGTAAAATTTCTTTTAATCTTTAATAAATTGTTCTCGTTCATGTTAAAAGATTTTCATATTAGATTTTTCCCAATGAATTAGGATAGAAAGCTGACAACTATTCGAGAAGTACTTTTTTTTTCTAAGTAATGTTACTCGCAAAATACATCAATCTTCATCTTTGTCTTCAATAATTAAATACTTGAATTTTCTTAACATTCTTGTACTTTTCCTTATGTTTGGTGATAGTCACATTCTACAATTCTACTCATATGCCTTCTTCAATCTAGTAATCTCTTTAAATTAGAGAAGTTGTATGGTTTATATGTCTAGATTGGAGAAGGCAAATGAATTGACTTTTGTAAGATTTGACTATCATCTACTGTCTGGAAGAACGTACTTAAGAATGTTAATGAAATTCGTATATTTAACAATTGAAGACAATGTTAATAATTGATATATTTCACAACAAACATTGCTTTTAAAAAAAATTGTATTTATCAAATTATAGTAAACAAGATTGGTATCCCTATTCAATAGGAGAGAAACCAACACAAAAAATTTTTAAACACGAGTGTGATCGATTCAAGAGCTTAAAAGAAAATTGATTTTACACTCCTAGTTTCTAGATTGATTTGTTGATTTGCTAAATTTGGACAGTTTTTTCTTAAGTTTCATATTGTATTATATTTAATAAGAAAATTATGTATGTTTTCACTTGTCATTATCATCACTCTCGAAACCTTATTTGCACTCTCTTTCAAATTTTCCTAAGATTAAATTATTTATGCTACTCTTTAAAAATCATTAGACGACTGCAAGTAGACACATGCTTTCTATGCCACCAACTTGGGCCTGCCATCTCAATTATCCTAGTTCTAATGCTAAGCACACAATATTATCCGAATATTTCTCTCCATGATACTCTGCTACAACGTCATTTTCATTAGTGTCATCATTCTTAAAAAAAAATTATTTGTTTTTGGTTTCTTTCTTATTCTCCAGCTTCTCCACCAAGGGGTTTCTGTTCGTCAAAAAAATTACTTCATAAAATCGTGTAAATTATTTATTATAATCTACAATGCTTTTCTTCTTCTATTTTTATATCTCATTACCTAGTCTTGTTCTCTTCATCATAAGAGGTGAAATTATTTTCAGTACATAAACTTTCTCCTCTTCATCATAAGAGGTGGAATCATTTTCTGTACACAAACTTTCGATTATATCAACCATTTGAAAATGTTATTATTAGAGTCAATATCTTCACTATCAGTGAAATACGAAAGATGAGTAGAACAGTCAAATCTTAGACTACTCAAAGTCACTTATATAGTGATTCTGACAAAAAAAATAACGATAACAAGTATTTTTCGGTAGAATATTCATAAAAAATTTTGGTTGATTTTTTTGCCTAAAATTTCTAACAGATATTTTGCTAAAAAATGTCGTGATCTAATACTTCCATTTTTCTCCAACAACCAAATCCACTGGTAATTTTCGATTAGTTTTTTTTTCGACAAGTGTTTTTCCAATAAGCAAAAATCCATCAAAAATTTAATTTCCGACAGATTTCAAAGAATTATCAACTAATATAGTCATCAATAATTCCACATGTAATTCACGAATTTCTTGCGATGTTTAGTTACATATAATACAAGAAAAAGAGCTACTCTAAATTAAATTTGTATATAAAGTAAGTAAGTAAGTGAAAATGTATTTATTTTTTATTTAATTTAAAATATATTAAAATCTTTACCTATTAATAATTCAAAAATAAATATACTTTACTTATTTATTTTACGTACAATCTTAATTTAGAAGAAACGTATCCTAATAAAAGTAACTGCAGTAAGCAATCCCATTACCAAATTCCTCAAAGGAAGAATTTCAAATCATGTTTTAGACGTTCATATGATTGTGACAGAGATAATTTTCCTATTTTGACTTATGTGCCTTAACAGTTGAGTTGAAACATTTATAAGATTCTTGGAACTGCAGCCTTGCCAAACCAGCTCCACTGCATGCTACAGCTTCAAAGCACAAGACCATCCTCAGATTATCAGTTCCCAATACTGTAATCCATCTTCAAAGCCTACTCTCTCTCTCTCTCTCTCTCTCTCTCTCTCTCTCTGAAGAAGGACAAGCTAATTGCTGAAGAGAAATTGAAAAACATGGGACATTCAAGTTATTTCTTGACTTCCATGCTTCTGGTTGTAATGCTCAATGTGGCTAATGGACAGCCTCTGGTCCCTGCATTATTCATATTTGGGGACTCTGTCGTTGATGTGGGCAATAATAACCACTTATACACCATTGTTAAAGCAGACTTCCCTCCTTATGGAAGAGACTTCAAGAATCACAGGCCAACAGGGAGATTCTGCAATGGAAAGCTTGCCTCAGACTACACTGGTATTTTTTTTTTTCCATCAAAATCCCCATTTAATTAAATATCCTTTCCTTATCACCCACATTATCTTGTTTTTTAACAAGGATTTGATCTTTGTTTTTTTCACTGCAGCTGAAAACCTTGGATTTACCTCTTACCCACCAGCTTACTTCAACTTAAAGGCCAAAGGAAAGAACCTCTTGAATGGTGCCAATTTTGCCTCGGCTGCTTCTGGCTACTATGATCCTACAGCCAAACTATATGTAAATACATTTGGAAGTTTAAAACTCAAAAACTATCATTTTTTCTTCACTTCTCATCATATTGGTAAGTCCTAATATGTGTGTGTGTGTGTGTGTTTTTTTTTTGGGATCTAGCATGCAATTCCATTGAGCCAGCAGCTTAAACATTACAAAGATTGCCAGAATATATTGGTGGGAATAGCAGGCCAATCAAATGCTTCATCAATTATATCTGGTGCTATATATCTTATTAGTGCTGGGAACAGTGACTTTATTCAGAACTATTACATAAATCCTCTGCTTTACAAGGTTTACACGGCTGATCAATTCTCAGACATTCTCATGCAATACTATGCCAATTTCATTCAGGCATGTCTTTCTCTCAACCTTGACATATTGCCTTAGTAAACCACGTGCCATTTAGATGTGTGGATACCATTAATAAAAAATTATCAAAAGAATAAAAAAAAATATTTATTTACCTTTGCTAAATAAATTTGCTGGTTTTGATTTGCGTTTCCAAATTCCAAACATGTATGTGACAGAATTTATATGCACTTGGAGCAAGGAAGATTGGTGTGACAACATTACCTCCAATGGGCTGCCTTCCTGCAGCCATCACTCTCTTTGGCTCTGATAGCAACGAATGTGTGGCCAGGCTAAACGGTGATGCTGTTAACTTCAATAAAAAGCTAAACACCACATCTCAGGGCTTGCAAAAAATACTTCCTGGCCTCAAATTGGTCATCCTTGATATCTACCAACCTCTCTATGACATTGTCACTAAGCCTTCTGAAAATGGTAAAACATCTAAAGAGGGTGTTAGATTTGTTTTTTGTTTTTATTTTCAGTTGATATGTTTGCACTAATAAATACAAAAATGTTTGTTTTTATTATTTATTCACAAAAATTTGAAAACAAGAAACAAAGTTAAAACAAGGTAATATTTTTATAATTATCATTGAAAACCTATCAACTGACCAAACACCACTTAACCTTGCTAATCCCAATAAGCCAATCTTATTATGGTTCTTGAACTAAGTTTATTAACAAGTTTCCTTTGTGTGGCACGCGCTACACTTTTCACAGGATTCTTTGAAGCAAGGAAGGCTTGTTGTGGAACGGGCTTGCTAGAGACATCTATATTGTGCAATAAGAAGTCCATAGGAACATGTGCCAATGCATCTGAATATGTATTCTGGGATGGTTTTCATCCCTCAGAGGCTGCTAACAAGGTTTTGGCCGATGATTTGCTGACTGCTGGCATCTCACTCATATCCTAATTGAACACTTTCGGTTCATATAATGCTTTGCATTTTTTCAGTGTTATGTGTGGTTGCTGTTGTTGTATGAGTTTGGCTTATGCAAAAGGAGGTTGAATATGTTCAATTGCAATGCTCAATATGTGTTTTCTAGTGTCGTGTAATAAGACCAATATTTGTATAAGCTTCATGTAAAACTTCTATTTTTGGGTGCTCAAGTCAAAGCTGCTTCTGCTGGGTTTGTATTCAACTATTTTATTTAGAGAATTTAGTTTTATGTGACAGATACACGACATAACTAGTGAAACTACTCGCACCATAAATACAGAACATAAAACTCGAGGAGTGTGGCGTCAAATAGGAAATTATTTTTGATCACCCTTTAATTCTTATATAAGATCACACACGGTGAGTTTCTTGCGAAGAAATTTGATCCTTACGTAAAAATTAAAATAGTGAAAAATTTAGAGTAGGGTCATTGAGGTTGGCATCTGACATCTGGGATTTTTTAAGATTGTGTTGGTGTTCATATCTCTTTATAGAATAGTAATATCTGGTGAGAAATTTACTAACAAAGTGCCTTGCAATCGTCCATAATTAATTACAGCTGTTATCGTTTGTGAAATTTTCAGATCTGTGATACCAGTCTCTTTGTTCCCAACCATTCTTTTAAAATGTCACTTCCTTCTTTGTACCCGAAAAAAGTCACTTTTTTCCTGCTTCATTGATCATCACCAGGGTTATGAAACTGTATAGTATATGCACATTTATGCTTCCCTCGAGCAGAAGATGAGAGGGGCTATAAACAATTTTGAGAGCTGAATTGCATGTGACTTTTTCCAAGGAACTAATTCAAGAAATCATTAGCCTTGAAACGATGGAAGAAATGTTGAAAGGAAATAACATCAACTTAAGCTTACTTTCTTAACGCCTCCTTGGATGAGTCTCTTCTTATCTTTTCGTCGCTGTGTTTTTTATCATCATTTCTTTTTCTACCCTTTAAGCCAAACAAAAATTACTTTCCTTCCTTTTTTACTCTCTTTATACCAAACAAGACATCACCGTTCGAACCACTAAAAGGGATTTTACTTCTCAACTCTGATCAACTTCGGAGGAATTTGTACCTCAATTTCAGGGGTGTTATAGGAGAGAATTAAACAAGATGTCAATGCTAGGGAACAAAACCTCACCGAAAAACAAACCTCAGGGATGAAGGATTAGGAATCTTACTACTCTTCTTCAGTTTCATCACTCAAGAAGAACGAATCACACAGATTACTATCCCTCTGAGTATGTAGGTGACATAAAGCTCAGCTATTAACAGAAACCAAAAAGCCAGGTGCAAAAATTCTCTCACTAGCTTCTGAAAGAAGGTAAGAGACAACAATATCAAAATTGATATTGATATCCATATACACCTAAGTAAACGTAACTGCCCAGAACAAGCAAATACAAAACAGTATCTACAAATACAGAACCTTCGAAGATTGTCTGGACAACCGTAATTTACAAGAGTAAAAATACTAAAAATAGGTAAATTCTACTTGGAGAATTTATGACAGCAATCCAACAATCTTTTTACATCTGTCTCATTGACAAGAACTTCAGCATTCACATTATTCTCAGCATTCTCCTTTGCAGCAGTCCAATGATTCAAAATGCTGATTATCCTCCTGAGCTATTGGAAAGGTAAAGGGAAACAAACAAATGGCAAAACATGCATGTGTATAAATAAGCATGTGAAACTAACCGTCAGTAGGTGTAGCTGCCTTTTTATAGTTAGGGTGTTAGACACATTTGAATGGCTGGATAGAGGTCTATAGGTCTAATACTTCAGAATTAAAGGCCAGTTATAATCTAAATACCCAAAGATCGTTAGTGCTTTTGATTGCCCTGCTTAAGAATTTCACTTTAATAACCAACATTGAAAATATATAAATGAAGGAAAATGATAAATGTCACAAATGGATTCTACAAAAATAGATACGAAGTAACAGCCATCGAAAGGAAAGAATGATATAATAGTAATCTCTGCCACATCATTCATACCTGATTTTGTTAAAAATCCTTTGTAACATATAGCATCACTACTAAATGAAAAAGAAAAAATTGCCTTGTATATAAGACTTAAAAACAAAAATATAATATAAACTAGTTGCATATGTAAATGATTTTTTGTTTCAATAGAAGTATAGTTTTAACTCTTCTTAAGATGCATAATTAGTTAGTTAATATAAATTATCACTCTTTTTCTAGCCTATACTGTGCCAATTACTGCAACAGGAATCAATAAGGATTCCTAATCATATAATCATGACAACACACAAACAAAGGAATGAGATTAAATCCAAGTATCCAACATCTTAATTCTGAGAAATTGAAATTTCATTCCTAGAATTGTGATTCATCCTACATTTCAATTCTTGTCATTCAAAAGGGGGCCTCAGAATCACAAACAACAAATTCAACTAACTAAAAGAGAAGGATACAGATGTGTTTCTAGCATCTGCTTTAGAGCCAGGAGAAGACAAGCTTTCCTGTTCATGACTAGAGTAAACTATTTGTTGGTTGAGAAGCTCATCTTCAATCAGATCAATTTTGCTGACAAGAACCGAAACATAGTGATATACACTTGATGGGCTCATCTCAGTTTCCCGAATTCTAACCATTATTCTAGCAATTACATTCCAGAGTGCATTTCTTGCTTCCAAATCATCCGAAGCAAAAGGGAATATGTCAAGCAGACTAGCTAAGAGGCACAAATCTGGAAGGCACAATGGCATTTACCATTATATTAACTAATCCAGAGGGAAAAAAGAACAGAAAAAAAGAAGATAGAGAATTGAAATTTATGGATGGGAGTGGGAAGATATATGTTTTACCCCGTGATATCTCAGAAGCATGATTGCCAACATCAGACAAAATATTTGCAATAAGAACGACAGCAGTAACACAACAGTTTCCAACCTACAGCAGATATCACCAATTCACATACTTTTGCAGTTAGCCAAATCATTTTCATTCCTTGTCAATCTAAAAAAAGCACATATTAAAGTAGCAAGAGGCATAAGAGCATGTAGGTCACCAGATGACAATTCAACTTTTATCACATACAATTATTTCATACGTTAAATGCATCAGTATTTAAAGTGTTAACTACAACAACTATGTACCTCAACTTTATCTGGGAACTTGACCAGATCACAAGCTAGTTGGAAAAGCTCTTTGCTTGAACAAATTTCCTGAGAATGATTATCTATAACAGAAAGGGCTTCAGTTGCACGAAGAATTAAATCAAGAATTGAGTACCTGAAACATTAAGATATTAGGTTGCCATATCAATTCCAATCGATAGTGGGATAAATAGTTATCTGGAAAAATTAAACGTAAGAAGGAAAAAATTGCAAGGCAATATATTTTACAAGCATTTATCACTGATACAGTCAGAATTAGTATCAGAAGCTAATAGGAACCATGTAATTTCATCATTACAGAATGGAGGGTTGTGGATCAAGGAACCTTTCAGGTATTCTTTCACTCATTAATTTGCTCATCTCAAAATTCAAGAGACTTATCAATATACTTGCCAAACCCAGCTTCATCATAGGCGGAAGAAGAGCATCCACAACTTTCTCCCGACTTTCTAATATAGCTAATATAAGTCCGATGCTCTGTTAAAAAGTAGAACACTCTTAGCTATTGATTAGATGTAACTTGCATTCTGACTCAGAAAGAATGCCAAAAAAGCAATCAAAATAATCAGATTATTTTTCCCCCCAAAATATTTAAGTTTCTTGTATACATATTCCACAACGTGCTCTTTGCAAAGTTTAGTGACTTTACACATTATAACCTCTATAAAATCAAAAAGCCAAAACTACCATGGATTAATACAAAGTATTCATTACCTTTTCTATAAGCTGAAGGTTCAATGTATTTTCAGCAATCCATAATATTTGATGTAGTATATGTTCAGACTGCAATGCCTCAGCCCATGTAATAGATTCACCACTTTGAAGACCCACAGTCAATAATCTGTTCTCAAAACTAACTATAAGAAAAGTTTGAAAAATAAAGAGTAAAGATAATTATGTCAAAAAGCAGTATGATACCTAATTTACAGCATGACACGAATACAATTCTTGAGATAAATAAAACATCATGCCCTTTTCTTATCTATTCGGGTGGGTATAACTGTGTGTGCATCTTCAAATTGACAAGGAATAATTAGATAAGCATGGAATAAATACATGTTTTTCTTGATAAAAACAAAGAAACATTTGATATTAGGAAAGTGTTTCTTCCTCACACAAGTTACGTTACGCATTGAAGAAGCAGAAAGTGAAAATAATAGGAATGACAAGAAACTTAGGCATAAATTTAGTCCTCAACAAAAATGAAGGTAGTCAGATATCCAAAGTTGACAAGAACCACGTGTGTAAAAAATGCAACATACCGGCATGTTTCACATAGGCATTGAGGATCATCCAGAAACAATTTGTCCACAATTATCTCAATCAGTCCTTTTGTGGAGACTATAAGCTTCATTGGAACTTCATGACAGGCAAGGTTCCCAATAATTCCTATGCTAATTTCCTGCAACATGAAATTAATCCACAAATATGTAACAATATTATATTAGAGCTTTCTTAGTTACCTGATAATTTTATTTTCCACAAACCATGAAAAGAATGCATTCTGAATTATGATGCGTATTTTGATAGTGACTTACAGTAACACGCGGGGAATTGCAAACAATGAGATTTGCTAAAAGCACTTCGAGAATGAGATTCTCCACCTACAGGATTATATCAAGTAACCACTTCATTTCAGTTTAGACAACAACCAAAAAAACTTGAAAAGCTCGAATCAATGACAACCTACATGTACTTAAATCACTGGTGAGAGAAAGTAATAATGATGGTTATAATGTCAATGATTGGGAGCTTGATAGGTTGATAGGGGAGAGCGGGCAGGATTGGAAAACATAGACTAGAAAACATTCAAATAATCATCTATTATCTTCTTAAATAGGCAGCATGATTGAGATTTGAGACTAAAAATAGGTGTTGCAGGACAAAATGATGGCTGTACAGTACATAAAATCCGCTCATTATTTGAAAGAAAACAACCAGACAGGAACATGTTTTCAACTGAAACTAACATATAATAATAAGAAAGAAACACAAACCAAAAAGACAATAGCCATGTACCATGAGTTCTGCGTGTGTTTTGCTGGCAGCTAGATCCCACAAAATGCAACCATAATCCTCCCAGGCCTCCTCTCCAACTGAGACACCACCAGACTGTTCGACTCCATTACCCTTACCAGTATCTTGATATTCACCAGAAACATCAACATCCATATTCTCAGATTTATTCTTGGATGATTTAAGGTGTTCATCATTATCATTAGATGCAGACACAGCAGCCCCTTTTACTTTGTTATCAAGGTCGGCATGTGATCCTTGGTTAGGGCCATCATTAAAGCTACTCCGTGAAGGCAGCAGCTTCCTTATCAAGGAGATTATATAACTGGGATCAACTGTTGTTGATAAATCAAAAAACTGCATCAGAAATAATTTTAAACAATCACTGAATAAGAAAAATAAAATAAAATAAATGAAGCCATATACTTGTAGCAAAGAAAAGAGATTCTATAAGTTAATAATGACTTCATGAACCTTGAGCACATATTGCAATCCTATTTTCATCTCCAGTTACCAGTACTACTTGGTTGTTATTTTACATATTCAATTTCAAAGTAAGCAAGAATACACTGTAGAGTTGCCAATAAGAGAGAGATTACAGCTCCCTTAAATGCCCATCGATTCAAATGTAACAGGAGCAATGAACTAAGATTACAGTATCTAAAGATCAGAAGAAAATTTAAAAAATAATAATAATAACAATAATAACCTCATGTGACGGAGCAGAAGGGTGGTGCGTGGGACCACCGTGCTCTTCTTGTTCATGTTCTTCTTCTTCTTCAATGGCTGGATTTGCCGGAACCGCCATCAGCTTCGCCTTTGATTGTTCCCTCCAATTTTAAAAATTTATCAGAATAAGAACCATCCACCCCCTGCGTGTGTGCTGCCTTTGATGAAGGGATGCTAATCTAAACACTGTTGGTTGAATTTAGTGTATATAAATTAAATTAATTTTTTTACACGTCAATTTCAATTTTCTTGGATGGACCTGAAACAAGGCCTCTCTAGTAAGCCCCCAAATACACCTTAGATTGGGCCTCTAGTCCATTTGGTCTAGTCTGTAAATTTATGTAAATCTTGATCTTTCATTAGGGAGCCCGTCAAAATGCGGGCTTTCAAATCCACAGAGGGTCTTGCCCAACAGACTCTCAACTAGATGAATTACAAAATATTTTTTTAAAAAATGGTAAGGAGAGAACAGCGCATCCGAATTCCGTAGGCGAATTTCAGCCACAGATAAATATTATTATTATAGTAATTAAAAGAACCATGTAATAAAGTATTAGTTAAAAAAACAAATCTGGATAAATTATTCGTTGTTCCGTTTTAATCGTTACAGAGACAACTCCAACTACCCCATTCCATTCCCACCTGCACGGCATGCATGACCATAACCATAACCATAACCATAACCATAACCATAACCATTCCCACACCTAAACCAGAAACAACATGGCATTAACTTGGCCCCTCCTGCTTCAGTTTCGTTCTCAACCTTCGCTCCCTCCCACCAACTACCTCTTCCTCTCCGATCTCACCTTATCTCGCTCTCTCCAACCGCCACCATGCCCACCTTTCTTCACTCCTCTACTCTGCCGGACCAAGATCTCCGTTCCGTCTCCGGCCACGCCCAAACCGAAGCCTCTCGCTCCCGCCGTGAAATGCTTCACCAGATCCACGGAGGAGAAGCAGTGGAGCGACGCCGAAACCGCCCTATCTGATTCCGATGAAGCTACAGATGATGCAAATGATCAGGCTCCGACCCGAACCTCCGTTCCTGCAAACGGTCGTCTTGAGTCTCAAAGAATTGCCACCTCCTCCTCTGGCGATTCTCTCTCTCTCGGAATTCGAGAACCGGTTTATGAAGTTCGTTCTTATATAACCTCTTTTTCTGTTTTTTTTTATATTTTAATTCTGAAATTATATTGTGAAATTTTAGTATTTTCCATTTCCAGTTAAATGAACTAAAACCCTAGGACTAAATTGGCAGCTTCTTGTATTTTATTGCAGTTTTTTCAGCTTTGCTAGTTTTGTTTTCTTCCTTATGTGATTGTTGTGTTTTCTTTCTCCTTCAATGTATGTGAAGGTTGTAGAAGTGAAGGCTAATGGGACAGTATCAACTAGAAAAATCAACAGGAGACAGCTTTTGAAGTCAAGTGGTGAGTAAAATGCTATGCATGAGCTGGAACTTGACAATACGTTATGCTGCTACTATTTTGTCATGTTCTGTTAATATATCTTATGCTTATTTCACTTAAAGTGGGCTCAAATTCTATGAAGCTGCTTATATAACATAATTATAATATAATTTGCATTATTATTGTTTTTGTATGAGCATTGCACCTACATCATGTTCCTCTCTCTCTCTCTCTCTCTTCGCATTGATACCCTCCATCCCTGGCTATTAAGTATCGTAAAACCGTTCATATCATTATTATTTTCTTTTTCATGTTCTGTTTGATGTGTGTTTAATTATTCAGGTCTTCGTCCACGGGACATTCGAAGTGTGGATCCATCATTGTTTTTGACAAATTCAATGCCTTCTTTGCTGGTATAATTTCTTTTTTTATCCCTATTATTTCTTAATACCTCATTGTATGTATATACACACACATTCAAGTTTCATGGAGTGCTCTGCCCTCCATATTATTGTAAAGTCCAGTTGGTTTTGCTGAAAATTTGTATGTTTCATCACATAAATTAAGGAATGGAATTTGAACTTGGCTTTTGTTCTCATCCTCATCCTCTCCTTGCTGTAAAGGACTTTCCAGATACAATCAAGTATATAAATAGGCAACATGGAAAACAAGAACTGTGCCCTAAAAGTGGTAGAGTAAAAACTACATGAGACATCACTAAGAAATAAGAACCTAATCAACCTATCTTGAAGGTGGATGGAAGAGTTGTTCTTGAACTACTCATTTATATGGTTGATTATATATGCATGCACACACACTCATTATATCAGATACTTTTTGTTTTGGAAAGTTTACCTCATATATGATGGTAAAGATGATTATACAACATCTAGTAAATTGTCTCTATCAACAGCCTTCTTTATCATTAATATTTATTCAATTTCTTCGTCTTGTATTAGGTCCGTGAGTATGCTATACTTCTAAATCTGGGTTCACTTCGAGCAATAGCAATGCAAGATCGCGTACTTATATTTGACTACAATCGGTAATGTTTTGATTCTGAAATAATTTATATATTATGGACTGAATCACTGTCGTTATTTCTTTGATTTACAGAGTGAACTAAAACCAAACTTCTATCTCTGTTGATATTTATCAGTAAAGGAGGGAAAGCTTTTCTAGAGTCATTGCTGCCTCGGTTGAACCCCAAGAACAACAACGGAGTGCCATCAATGCCATTTGAACTTGAGGTTATTCTGGGATTTGCTTCTTTCATTTAACATGCTAATTACTGAATAGGAGAAAAACAAAACTGAATAGAGTTGCAGTCACTTCCTGACATAATCTTGTGCACTAATGCTATAGTTTTCCCATCTCTTGTGTTGTTCTGCTATATCATTGAGAGCACAAGGTGATTATCAGTCTTCTGAGACAAAAGAAAGAAAAGGGAAAAAAAACTGATTTGAATATGGTTTATTTTCACTGGTTGAAATATGATAATCACCATACGGGCTTGAATCAACTTAATAGCGATTATTTCCTTAAATCTAGATATCAAAATAACATGCATTTCTTCCTAATTTTATTCTGAGGAATGAGGATAAATAAGAGAAATATTAGAATTATACTTCAGTACATATCTATGGCCCAAGGTTTGGAAAAGGTAAAGGTGGTTGTAGTGTATTGGATGCTTGGGGATACAACGAATAATAAAATAGATAACAACGTTATACCAAATAAATTGGTAACTTAAGTGGAAAAGATGAGGCAGAATGATCTAAAGATGATGACAATTCCAATGCAGAAGGCCAAGAAAACTTAATTAGAGAATCTTCTATGGGGAATGAAGAACTGAGGAGATCATGGATGAAAGTGATATGGAAAGTTACATTTGCCAAATTGTGGAGAAAAGTGTGACCTTAAAGTAAGTTAGGATGCCAAAAGAGAAAACACATTTTTTGGGAAGGGGGGGGGCGCTAAATGGTTTTGACTTTTGGCCTTTTAGGTGGTGGATTCCAAACAATTGTGCTTAAGGCCTTTTACTTGTTATAAATACCCTCTTTAAACAACTTAATGAATTTGAATATTGCTGTTCATATGAGCATACATATGATTAGTTGGTTACCGTGGTGTAATTTTGTTTTCATTTTGTATATTGTTGAGTCATCCATTTGGCTTGTCATCGTAGGTATACTGTTGTGAATTGTCTTCCCCCTAGTTAATTGGTGGAACTTTCAGGTTGTTGAAGCAGCATTGCTTTCAAGAATACAGCGTTTGGAGCGGAGACTGATGGACTTAGAACCTCGTGTGAGTATGGGAACACAGTGAGTAACTGAGTATATTTATGTTGATTCTTTGTCTGTGTGTGCTTGCAGACGTGTTTCTCTGTTTTTATTTTTTTATGACTTTGATAAGTAGTTATATCTAAACCTGCCTGTGAACCAAACCTGGTGAAAAATTTTGGGCTTTATCTACTACTACTTGTGTGATATGTTCCTGTCACTCTCTCTGATATGATCCAACAATGGAACATATGATTTCTGAATCTTCCTTGAGTGGGTTCTCTTGTAACCGTATTCAACAACAAACAAAAAGAAGAAAAATTAAACAAAGATTGATGTAGAAGAATAAGAAGTGGTGAGAAGAACAAGTAAGATAGAAAAAGATTAAAAGATAGAATTAGACAAGAAGATGAAGAATGGCGCCACAATCTCAATTCTATTGAAGAGAATGAGAAAGATAAGCCTTGTGTAGAATCGCCACAAAGGTATGAGGAACCTTTGATAAGATTCAAGCTATGGTTCTCTCTAAGAACCCAAGAGGCACGAAATAGCCCTCTCAAAAATGGGGAGTTCCTCCACTTTCATTAATCTTCCAAAATCTCCTTTTTGGAGTACAAGAGTTACCTATATATAGGCTAAGAAGCTGTTTGCAACCCTTGAAACCCTAAAATGACTCTTGAAATTCAAAGAATAAACTCCCGCTATCATGCAATTACCAGCATTGATAAGTGCATTATTACCTAGAAAATAACCTTAAACATGATAATAAATTCCCACTAGCCATCATAATGACTTAGGAAGTCTTTAAAACCCCAAAACTAACTTAGGGAAAACCAAAAGACATCTGAACTTATTCCAACCAAATAAAATACGAAAATTACAAAAAAAAAAAAAGAAAAAATGGATTAATTGGACCAACTTGGGTTCTTCTTCTTCCTTATCTTGCTTGAGATTGAATATGTTGGCCACTTCTTGTTGTAAAGCTTCCTTAGCTCTCTTGGACCTTGACCTAGTCATAGGCCTTCCTAGCCCAATTAAAGCATCCTCCTTCTTAGCTCTTCCTTTCCCACTTGATGGTCCTCCTTGGTCTTCATCATCCCCTCCTTCTTTAAGTGAATTCGTCCATGAATTTGGGGCTTCATCACCTACATCAAAAGGACTTAAGTCAGCCACATTGAATGTTGCACTAATTCCATGCTCACCGGGTATATCAATTTTATAAGCATTATCATTGATTCTCTCTACAACTTGGAATGGCCCATCTCCTTCTTCATCATCCCCTCCTTCTTTAAGTGAATTCGTCCACGAATTTGGGGCTTCATCACTTACATCAAAAAGACTTAAGTCAGCCACATTGAATGTTGCACTAATTCCATACTCACCGGGTAGATCAATTTTATAAGTATTATCATTGATTCTCTCTACAACTTGGAATGACCTATCTCCTCTAGGTTAGAGCTTTGATTTCCTTTGAATGGGAAACTGTTCCTTCCTCATGTGTACCCACACCCAATCTCCTAGTTCAAATACAACCCTTTTTCTACCTTTGTTGGCTTGTTTGGCATATTGCTCCATTTTCTTCTCAATTTGGGGCTTCACTTGTTCATGGAGTTTCTTCACATATTCGGCATTTGCCTTGCCATCCTTATGAACTAATGTAGAGGGGTTAGGTAAAGGAATCAAATCAAGAGGGGTTAGAGGATTAAATCCATAAACAATTTCGAAAGGAGAAAATTGAGTAGTAGAATGGACTACCCTATTGTAAGCAAATTCAACATGAGGCAAACATTCCTCCCAAGATTTAATATTCCTCTTAATGATGGATCTAAAGAGAGTAGAGAGAGTTCTATTTACCACCTTGGTTTGTCCATCCGTTTGCGGGTGACAAGTGGTAGAGAATAGAAGCTTTGTCCCTACCTTGTTCCACAAAGTTCTCCAAAAATGGCTAAGGAACTTAGTGTCACGGTCCGAAACAATAGTCCTTGGCATTCCATGGAGTCTTACCACTTCTTTAAAGAACAAATCAACCACATGAATGAAATGAGCCATCTTTGAAAATCTATCAATGACCACAAAGATAGAATCCTTTCCCTTCTTGGTGCGTGGCAGCCCTAAAACAAAATCCATAGACAGGTCAATTCAAGGGAAATTAGGAATGGGAAAAGGAGTATAAAGTCCATGAGGCATCACCTTGGATTTGGCTTTCTTACAAACAATGCATCTTTTACAAATTTTCTACACATCATGCTTCATACAAGGCCAATAAAAATGTTCATGCAACATATCTAAAGTCTTTTGAACCCCAAAATGCCCCATCAAACCCCCTTCATGAGCTTCTTTAATAAGCAATTCACGCATGGAACTCCTAGGCACACAAAGTCTTTTATCTTTGAACAAATAATTATCATGCCTAAAGAACCCATTTTGCGTTATTTTCTCACATGAAGCATATTTATTAGAGAAATCCTCATTATGCACATACAACTCCTTAATAAGTTCAAAGCCAAGCAATTTAGTTTCAAGGGTAGTAAGCAAGTTATACCTTCTTGAGAGTGCATCCGCCACCACATTTACCTTTCCTTGCTTGTGCTTTATAACATAAGGAAATTGTTCAAGGAACTTCACCCATTTAGCATGCCTTTTATTGAGTTTACCTTGCCCTTTCAAATGCTTCAAAGACTCGTGTTCACTATGAACTACAAATTCCTTGGACAAAAGATAATGCCGCCATGTTCGCAAAGCTCTTACAAGTGCATATAATTCTTTGTCATAAGTGGAGTAATTAAATACAGCCCCACTAAGCTTCTCACTAAAGTAAGCAATTGGATGACCTTCTTGAAGTAAAACAGCCCCAATCCCCACATTAGATGCATCACATTCAATTTCAAATGATTTTGCAAAATTAGGTAAAGCAAAATTGGGTGCATTAGTGAGCCTATCCTTAAGTGCATTGAAAGCATTTTCTTGTTCCTTTTCCCATTTGAATCCCTTATTTTTTTTTACAATTTCATTAAGGGGTACAACCAAGGTGCTAAAATCTCTTACAAATCTTCTATAGAAACTAGCCAACCCATGGAAACTCCTAACCTCACTCACGGTTTTGGGAGTTGGCCACTCTCTAATTGCTTTCACTTTCTCCTCATCTACTTGCACTCCTTTAGAACTTACAACAAACCCAAGGAAGACAACATGATTTGTGCAAAAAGAACATTTCTCCAAGTTGGCATACAACCTTTCTTTCCTAAGGACATGCATCACAGATTTGAGATGTTCAAGATGCTCTTCAAAACTCTTACTATACATCAAGATATCATCAAAATATACAACCACAAACTTTCCAAGAAATTCACGCAAGACATGGTTCATAAGCCTCATAAATATACTAGGTGCATTAGTTAAACCAAAGGGCATTACCAACCATTCATACAATCCGTATTTAGTTTTGAAAGCTGTTTTCCATTCATCCTCCTCCCTTATCCTAATTTGATGGTACCCACTTTTTAAATCAATCTTAGAAAAATAGTAAGAACCATGCAATTCATCAAGCAAATCATCAAGTCTAGGGATAGGATGTCTATACTTGATAGTGATGTTATTGATGGCCCTACAATCCGTGCACATTCTCCATGTTCCATCTTTTTTTGGCACCAAAATCACGGGTACAGCACATGGGCTCAAGCTTTCCCTTATCCATCCTTTTTGCATCAGCTCCTCCACTTATTTTTGGATCTCCTTTGTTTCTTGAGGATTGCTTCTATAGGCTGGCCTATTGGGTAGAGAAGCACCCGGAATGAGGTCTATGTGGTGTTCTATTCCCCTCATTGATGGCAAGCCGTGGGGTATTTCTTTTGGGAACACATCTTCAAATTCCTGCAAAATAGATTCAACATCACTAGGCAAAGGGTTAGCATTAGAATTCAAGCAAGCATCTTTGTATAAGAAAATGTAAATAGGTTGCCTTGCAAAGAATGCTCTCTTAACCTCATTTTCTTTTGCAAAGAAACTCTCAAATTTTCTCTCATTCTTTTTCTTTCCTTCTTTTCCCTCTTTCTTTTGAATTTTGTCCTCAAAAGTGGAATTTTTCTTTTTTTTTAAGGTCCTCCTCTTTTTCTCTCAAGTCTTTTCTCTCTTGTTCTCTCTTTATTTTCAACTTCACTTGATCCTCACAAACCTCTCTTGGAGATAATGGTGCAAGTGTGACCTTAAGAGTATTATGTACAAAAGAAAACTTGTTAGTGAAACCATCATGAGTAACATGTCTATCAAATTGCCAAGGCCTTCCAAGTAAAATATGGCCGGCCTCCATGGGAACAACATCACATAGGATTTCATCATTATATTTACCAATTGAGAAGCTTACCAATACTTGTTGGTTCACCAACAACTCACCATCCTCACTTAGCCATTGGAGCTTATAAGGTCGCGGGTGTGGAGTAGTCTTTAGGTTGAGTTTGGTCACCAATCTAGTACTTGCAACATTGGTACAACTTCCCCCATCAATAATCAAAGAGCACACCTTCCCTTGAATGAGGCATCTTGTGTAGAAAATGTTCTCTCTTTGGCTTTCATCCTTCTCTTTAGCTTGACTCCCCAACAATCTTCTTACCATCAATAAGTCTCCCTCTTGTGGAATAGCCTCACAATCACTTTCCTCCTCACTTGATGAAATAGAAGATTCACTAGTGATGCTCCCATTGTCCCTCATCACCATCGCTTTCTTATTTGGGCATTGAGAAGCTATGTGTCCCCTTCCCAAACACTTGAAGCATTTAATGTCCTTCTTTTTAGAAGTAGAAGATGAAGTGGAAGTAGTAGGCATGGTGGCCTTAGGGGCAGCCACGGGTACCTTTGGACTAGAAGAGGATCCCTCCTTCTTTGGCTTGTCCTTCCAACTTGTGGTGTTGAAGTTAGAAGAAGCCTTCTTCAAAGTATCCTTCCTCTTGATTTGTTGCTCCACCTTCATGGCTTGATACACCAAGTCTTCAAGCTTAACATAATGTTGCAACTCCACAATATCACTAATGTCTCAGTTGAGACCATGGAGAAATCGAGCCATGGTTGCCTCCCTTTCTTCAACAATGTTGGCTCTTATTATGGCAACCTCCATCTCTTTGAAGTACTCATCCACACTCCTACTCCCTTGAGAGAGTCTTTGTAACTTATTGTGTAGCTCCCTATGATAATAAGAAGGTACAAACCTCCTCCTCATCAAAGTCTTCAATTCATCCCAAGTAATGATAGGATGCTCTCTATATCTTACTGATAGGGACCCAGGCCGTATTGTTAGAGGCCCAGGCCCAAAAGTGACACAAGTCTACACTAGAAGGAGGCACCAATAGCAGGCAATAACTAACTGTTGAGTTGGCCAAATGATGGGGTGGGAAAAGTGAGTGGAAGTTTGTTAGAGTGGTTTATATACTGAGAGAGTGGGAAAGCATGGGCAGGCAAGGATTGGGTTGGGCATAGGAGGGACTAGGCACCCTACAACTGTCTAGAGCTATTTCTTCTTCTTCTCTGTAATTCTGTTGATTTCTTTTCCAAGAATACACAAATCTGGCTGTGATATCATACTGGCATCACCCGGAATATTTAGTTTATCTTGTTGTGTTAGTAATTTATATTATTCTATCTGTTTGGTACCTATCAATTAGTATCAAAGCTGTTCGTTCTGGGCATTTTGATGGTCAACACCCGAGCAAACATGGAGTCACGGTTGAAAACGGTAGAGAGGAGTCTGATGGAAAGTCTGACGAAACAAGATAAGACGGAGGCCAAATTGGATGAGCTGGTACGCTTGCTCAAAACGAGAAACAAGGGACACTCCAGGGGACGATCATGCTACAGGAAGCATTCCCCACTGCGTAATGAAAAGGATGGCCCTGACAAAGATCAGAGAAGCAAGGCTGGACCAGAGGAAAAGTGGAATTCTTCCTGAAGAGATGAGGAACGGTCTCGGAGTTCGGAGACAAAGTCTTTGGAAGGAAGCCGACCACCAGAAAAGAATGAAGAAGGTAGGAAATTAGAGATTCCGGTATTTTCGGGGGAGGATGCATATGGCTGGATCAACCGGGTGGAGCGTTACTTCAAAGTGAATGGAGTGGGTGGAAAGGAAAGGTTGGAATCGGTAATGGTGGCCATGGAAGGGAGAGCTCTGAACTGGTATCAATGGTGGGAGGATCAAATGTATAATCCCAGTTGGAACCAATTCAAGGAAGCAGTAATTCGCAGGTTTCAGCCTGAGATTATCCAAAATCCTTTGGAACCTTTGCTTAGTATCAAACAGACCAGCATTGTCATGGAAAACCGTGAACAGTTTGAGCTAGCTGCAGGGCCAATCAAGGTCGCGGACAACACGGTGATGAGGGGGATTTTTTTGAACGAGCTAAGGGAGGAACTAAAAGCGGAGCTAAAGCTGTATGAGTTACACTCACTGTCCGATCTTATGGACAGAGCCCAGTTGATTGAAGAGAAGAATTGGGCCTTACAGAAAGGGGGATCTTCGATGAAAGGAGGAAGAATTCTGTTTAAAAAGGTGCAAGGAGAAGCGGGATACAAAAACTATGGAGGATTTGAAGAAGGAAAAAGTTATTATCAAACAGCTCAAAGAGGTAGTATTAATCCAAGGCCACCCGTAGAACCTAAACCACCAGATGGGGTTACAGATGAGAAAAAGCACACGGGCCCTAGGAGACTTTCTCAGGAAGAACTCCAAGAGAGGAGCAGAAAGGGATTATGCTTCAAATGTGGAGAAAGATGGGGCAAGGAGCACATATGCAAATTTAAACACTACCAGTTATTTATGTTGGAAGGAGAGGAGGATGAGGATGAGGAATTCAATATGGAAGAGGAGGATTTGGAGCAGGAGTTGAATGATAAAGCTCTACAGCTATCAATGAAGAGTATAATGGGATTAACTTCTTCTAAGTCCCTGAAACTGTGGGGAAAAATTGGGGAGCATCAGTTAGTAGTGCTCATTGATTGAGGAGCTTCTAATAATTTTATTTCAAAGGAATTAGTTAAGGAGTTGGGTCTGGCAGTTGAAGATACTCCTGATTACACAGTAGAAATTGATAATGGATGTAAAGTAAGGAGCAAGGGAGTTTGCAGTTGTGTGAAGATGACAATTCAAGGAGTGGAAATACAACAAAATTTCTTCCTCTTTGAATTAGGAGGGGCTATGGCAGTGTTGGGGATGGATTGGTTGGAGAGTCTTGGGGACGTACAAGCCAACTTTAGAGACCTCACCTTGCATGGGAGAAGGATGGATACAGGGTATCACTGAAGGGAGAACCATCTCTATGTAAGGCTCAAGCATCATTTAAAGCCATGTTAAAAGCTTTAAGGGATGAGGGTGAGGGATATTATATAGAGTACCAGGAGCTGCAAACAGAGGAACATCCTAAGAAGCAAGTGTCAGAAGATATTCAAGATATTTTGCAAGAGAATACAGACTTATTTCAGGCACCACAGGAGTTACCTCCCAACCGGGAGCAAGATCATGCCATCAACCTCAAGGAGGGAGCTCAAATTCCCAACTTAAGGCCCTACAGGTACCCCTACTACCAAAAAAATGAAATAGAGAAAATTGTGGATGAGATGATGACTGTAGGAATAATCAGACCAAGTACAAGTTCATATTCTAGCCCAGTGATCTTGGTCAGAAAGAAGGATGGGGGGTGGAGATTTTGTGTGGATTATAGGGCTCTAAACAAATTGACTATACCAGACAAGTTCCTAATACCAGTGATTGATGAACTGTTGGATGAGTTAGGAGGGGCAATCATTTTTTCTAAACTGGACCTAAAATCAGGGTATCACCAGATCCGAATAAAGGAGAGTGACATCCCCAAAACAGCCTTTAGAACGCATGAGGGGCATTATGAATTTTTGGTGATGCCTTTTGGCTTAACTAATGCCCCTTCCACTTTCCAAGCGTTAATGAACAAGGTGCTGAAACCTTATCTAAGGAGATTTGTGTTGGTGTTCTTTGATGACATACTAATTTTCAGCAAGGATCAACCAATGCATGGCAAACATCTCAAGATGGTTCTGCAATTACTAAGAGAGAATAGGTTGTGGGTGAATAGAAAGAAGTGCTCTTTTGGCCAGGCATGGTTAGAATATCTGGGGCACATCATCTCAGCAAAAAGAGTGGCAGCTGACCCCAAGAAGGTGGAAGACATGCAAACATGGCCTACACCAGTTGATATCAAAGGGCTAAGGGGTTTCTTGGGCCTCACAGGTTATTATAGAAGGTTTGTGAAAAATTATGGTAAAATTGCTTGGCCCTTAACACAGCAGCTTAAAAAAGACAATTTCAAGTGGGGAGTAGAGGCTCAAGTAGCATTTGAGGAGCTCAAAACTGCCATGACTTCACTACCTGTCTTGGCTGTACTAGACTTTGAAAAAATGTTTGTGTTGGAGACTGATGCCTCGGGAAAAGGAGTTGGAAGAGTGCTTATGCAGGAGGGCAAACCCGTGGCCTACGTGAGTCAAACTCTCTTAAGTAGAGCTCAAAATAAGTCAGTCTATGAGAGAGAATTAATGGCCATTGTAATGGCAATTCAGAAATGGAGGCACTATTTGATGGGAAGGCATTTCTTAGTGCAAACTGACCAGAGGAGCCTCAGGTTCTTGCAAGACCAGAGACTATGGGGTGAAGAACAACAAAAATGGGCTTCTAAATTAATAGGGTACGATTTTGAGGTCAAATATAAACCTGGCAAGGAGAATGGGGCTGCAGATGCTTTGTCCAGAAAATTGCAATTTTCAACTATTTCCTTTGTACACTTCAACGACTGGGATGACTTAGAGGAGGAGATCCAAACTGATACAAGGCTGAGAGGAATTCTGCAAGATCTATTGAGGCAACTGGACTCTCATACAGGCTTCCAACTTAAGAAGGGCAGGTTATACTACAAGGGTAGGATGGTGATTCCAAAAACTTCTCAGAAAATTCCTTTGGTGCTTAAGGAGTTTCATGACTCAGCCATTGGAGGGCATTCTGGATTCTTCAGGACATATAAACGAATCTCGGCGTTGCTGTTTTGGGAAGGCATGAAAAGAGACATTCAGAAATATGTGCAAGCATGTGAAGTTTGTCAAAGGAATAAGTCCCAAAACCTCACTCCGGGAGGTTTATTACACCCTTTACCCATTCCATCTATCATCTGGACAAATTTGTCTATGGATTTCATTAGGGGGCTCCCAAAAATGAGTGGGGTGGACACCATCATGGTGGTTGTGGACAGACTCACTAAATATGCTCACTTTGTGGTTGTATCTCACCCCTACACAGCAAAGGAGATTGCTGAAATCTTTACTAGAGATATAGTCAAGTTGCATGGTTTCCCTTCCTCAATTGTATCAAATCGGGACAGGGTTTTCCTCAGCTCATTTTGGGCTGAACTCTTCAAGATGGCTGTGACAAAGTTGAAGTATAGCACTGCTTATCATCCTCAATCAGATGGCCAAACGGAGGTAATGAATAGATGTGTTGAGACCTATTTGAGGTGCCTCACTGGTTCTAAACCTAAGCAGTGGCCAAAGTGGTTGGCTTGGGCAGAGTTTTGGTACAATACCAATTATCACTCAGCTACCAAGATGACTCCTTTCAAGGCTCTATATGGCAGAGATCCACCTGTCCTTATTCGAGGGGATGGAGTTCTTTCAGCAGTGGAAGAAGTGAATCAACTCTTGACTGAAAGAAATCAGATGCTGGATGAATTAAAGGACTCTCTAGCCAAGGCTCAGAATAGGATGAAGATGCAAGCTGATAAGCACAGGCGTGAGGTGGATTACCAACCGGGTGAGACAGTCTATTTGAAAATCCAACCATACAAATTGAAAAATCTAGCCAAAAGAGTTAACCAGAAGTTGAGTCCTAGGTTCTATGGCCCCTATGAGGTCCTGGAAAAAATAGGACTTGTGGCTTACAAGCTGAAATTACCTCAGGGCAGTCTGGTCCATCCAGTATTCCATGCCTCTTTACTTAAGAAATCCATCTCTCCCATGGTTGACACACAACCATTGCCATTGTTCCTTGCTGAAGACTGGGAGTTGCAGGTTAGACCAGCTGACGTCATGGATTGCAGACAAAATGCAGCAGGGGAAATTGAAGTTCTGGTTAAGTGGTAGGACTTACCAGATTTTGAAAATTCATGGGAGTTGCTCTCCGCTATCCAGGAAAATTTTCCTGAATTTCACCTTGTCCTTGGGGGGAAAGTATTGATAGGGACCCATGCTGTATTGTTAGAGGCCCAGGCCCAAAAGTGACACAAGTCTACACTAGAAGGAGGCACCAACAGGAAGTAGTAACTAACTGCTGAGTTGGCCAAATGATGGGGTGGGAAAAGTGAGTGGAAGTTTGTTAGAGTGGTTTATATACTGAGAGAGTGGGAAAACGTGGGCAGGCAAGGATTGGGTTGGGCATAGGAGGGACTAGGCACCCTACAACTGTCTAAAGCTATTTCTTCTTCTTCTCTGTAATTCTGTTAATTTCTTTTCCAAGAATACACAAATCTGGCTGTGATATCATACTGCCATCACCCAAAATATTCAATTTATCTTGTTGTGTTAGTAATTTCTGTTATTCTATCTATTTGGTACCTATCACTTACCCTTTCTTTTTGAACTTGATCCCACCAAATCAATGCATAATCTGTGAATTCAAGTGCAGCCACCTTCACTTTCTTCTCTTCATTGTAGTCGTGGCATGAGAAGATTTGCTCAATTTTCATCTCCCACTCAAGATATGCTTCTGGATCATTCCTCCCTTGGAAGGAAGGTATTTTGATATTCACACCCCCAAGCCTTTCTCCCCTTTCACCTCTCTCATTTTCTCTATCTCTCCTCTCATGTCTCCTTCTCCCTCCTTGCCTCCTACCATCTCTCCTTTCTCTTTCGGATTCATGGGATTCTTCATCATGGTTGGAAGTTCTATCCCTCTCTAACCTGTCAATCCTCTCATGGATTTCATCACTTTGCCTTTGAAGAAGCCTTTCCAAATGTCTTGTTAGGGCTTGCATTTGGAATGTCATTGCGGCTGTCCTTGGGGAAGGAGGGGGACTTCCATTTGGATCTCCTTCCTTAGACATTGTACAAAATCAACAAGTTAGTGAACACAATAAAACAAGGTCCTCACTCACTCTTCTCACATGTTTCCCTCTTAGAATTGTAGTTCCCTCGTGTTTACACACATCATGGCTTTTATATAACAACCTCTCTTGCCTTTTTCCACTCAAGTCCTCTTTACAAGCCCTTAAAGTGAATCACAAGCCAATCAACACAAAAGTACTCACACACAATGTAAACAATTCACACAAAGTCTAGCACTCAAGAGGTCAATGAAATGTGAAATACTCTTATAGACAAAACCAAAGAGCCTAATAAGACAAACAAGGAAAGCTAAAAAAAAAACAAGGCACACTCAAATAGGAGTTGATCAAGACAAGAAACAAGAACAAGAGTAGAGTAGAAATGATCAAATTAGCAAAGGAGAATTATAGCACCAAAGTCCACCAAGTAAATGTTAATATTCAAGAAGACTTAAAACACTCTAAATATGTAATAGGGGCGAAAATCAGCTGCTGTATTTTTTTTTTTTTTCATTTTTTTTTTACACAAACAGCCCCACACAAGTTGAAGGAGTGTTAACAAGATCAAATAGCCAAGGAAGGTTCTATCTAACACATAAACATCAAAATATCAAAATCAACAAGATCAAAATGGATCAAACTTAGAACATAAATGAAGAATAAGTGCTAAATTGAAAGAACACAAGATCATAACCCAACTCTAGGATCCTAGCTCTGATACCACATGATATGATTCATCAATAGAACATATGATTTTCAGATCTTCCTTTAGTGGGTTCTCTTGTAACCAAATTCAACAACATACAAAAAGAATAAAAATTAAACAAAGATTGATGTAGAAGAATAAGAAGTTGTGAGAAGAACAAGAAGATAGAAAAAGATTAAAAGATGGAATTAGACAAGAAGATGAAGAATGGCGCCACAATCTCAATTCTATTGAAGAGAATGAGAAAGATAAGCCTTGTGTAGAATCGCCACAAAGGTATGAGGAACCTTTGATAAGATTCAAGCTATGGTTCTCTCTAAGAACCCAAGAGGCACGAAATAGCCCTCTCAAAAATGGGGAATTCCTCCACTTTCATTAATCTTCCAAAATCTCCTTTTTGGAGTACAAGAGTTCCTTATTTATAGGCTAAGAAGCTGTTTGCAACCCTTGAAACCCTAAAATGACTCTTGAAATATAAGGAATAAACTCCCATTATCATGCAATTACCAGCATTGATAAGTGCATTATTACCTAGAAAATAACCATAAACATGATAATAAATTCCCACTAGCCATCATAATGACTTAGGAAGTCTTTAAAACCCCAAAACTAACTTAGGGAAAACCAAAAGACATCTGAACTTATTCCAACCAAATAAAATACGAAAATTACAAAATAAAAAGAAAAAATGGATTAATTGGACCAACTTGGGTTCTTATAAAGCTCAAATCTCACCAATCACAAGTCCTAATTGGAGTCCTCTTCAATTTGGATTAATTGGACCAACATGGGTTCTTCTTCTTCTTTGTCTTGCTTGAGATTGAATATGTTGGCCACTTCTTGTTGTAAAGCTTCCTTAGTTCTCTTGGACCTTGACCTAGTCATAGGCCCTCCTAGCCCAATTAAAGCATCCTCCTTCTTAGCTCTTCCTTTCCCACTTGATGGTCCTCCTTGGTCTTCATCACTCTCTATGCATGCATTCTATAAGATCTTAAAAGTATCATAAAGTGCATTTTCCATGGTGCTTTATGAGGTACTTTTATGTTTTAGCATAGCATATGTCTAAAAGCAGAAACTTTCTTATTGAAATATTTAGAGAGTAGATCGGGTTTTTTGCCTTCTGGATTCATAACATATAAGTTTCCACCTTTTCTTGGTCTCCAAATTCACTCTCTGAGTGGAATAACTATTTTCTTTTTCTCTTTCTTTCTATCTCTTTTGATCCTAGGTTCAAGCTCTTCTTGAGGCCGTGCCAAATCGGTTAACTGGTGACATATTGGAGCAACTTCGTATTAGCAAACAAACTTTGGTATTTTTGTCTGAAGTTTTTTTTCCCCAATAAGTTACCAATCTTCAGTGGTACTGGGAAAACACTATAGTTTTTTTATTTGCTTCCTGGCAAATTGCTAGGTTGAGTTAGGTTCTAGGGCAGGTGCTCTCAGACAGATGCTGCTTGACCTTTTGGAGGACCCCCATGAAATACGCCGTATATGTATCATGGGAAGAAACTGCACACTTAAGAAAGGGAACAATGATATGGAATGCTCAGTGCCCTTAGAAAAGCAGATTGCTGAGGGTAAGCTGTTTAAAGGATTCTTCTTTGTTGCTGACATCAATATGGATCTTCCCATTCTGCTGATGACCTATAACATAGCTTCTTATTTGCTTTTTTTCTCATGATATGTAGAGGAGGAGGAGGAAATTGAGATGCTTCTGGAAAATTATCTTCAAAGGTTATTCTCGTTCTAAATTTGTGCATTACATTTCACAATGAATTTTTGTGTGTACTCACGTGTTGAGGTTCTATGTATGATATTTGTAGTACACCATACAGCATTATTACATGCCTTCATGGCCTTCCTTTTGTCAAGTTTAAGAAGGCAGCAGTCACAGCACTAACATGGCAGAACGGAGAAACAAGTTGAAACCAATAATCTTAAGCTTATACTTACTATTAATATTCATACACGAGCACTGCATGTTACAATCCCATGAATATCCAGAAAGCTCTCTAATCCATGTTACGATATCTGAAAGGAATCTGCACTAAGAAACAAGTCTCATAAAGCTTTCAAACTCCACAAATTGGTTGATGATTCTAGCAAATGCTAGTTACTTTCATTGTAAGTTTAACATTTCTAATGATTTCATCGCAAAGTTGACTTCTATGTCTAAATACACTTACAGATGTGAATCTTGTCATGGTCAAGCTGAAAGGCTTCTTGATTCTGCAAGGGAAATGGAAGATTCTATAGCTGTCAGTTTGAGGTTTGAATGTCTTCCTTCTCTCTTGGCCCAGGGGGTGTTAGACTTGTATCATCTGATTGTAGAGTACTGTATTGAAAGATTACATAATTTGATGCTAGGAAGTTTAGTGTTCTTCCAAAGTCATGATTATACTAGCCACGGGATTGTGTTTGGAGACTGCCAACTTTGTATCTAATACAATGGCATAGGCTCAAAAGTCACATTAGGCATTAAAACGATATCTCGAATTGTCAATGAAGTCAAGATCATAGTGTAATACTGTGACATTCGAGGACTTCAATTTAGACAGGTGAAGACCAATCAAGAATTTCAAAATGCATTATTCAGAAGCTATCTCACAATCAAGAATGCATGAAATATTGTGTGCTGTTGTTGTAAAGTTAAAAGAACCATTCAAGTTCCTTCCTGCAACAGTGTTAGAGTAACTTCAGAGCATATGCATATAGTCAGACACCATAGATTAGCTTGGCTTTAAACTCATAATTCAAGAAAAGCAATTTGTTGACGTCAATAACTCTTATCAGTCATTACTAACCTTGTTTGTTCTAATAAATTTGATTTCATTCTACAGTTCACGAAGGCTTGAGGTTAGCAGAGTGGAACTGCTTCTCCAGGTTGGAACATTCTGTGTAGCAGTTGGTGCCCTTGTAGCAGGTATAGATTTTGGGTGATTCTTTCATACGGTCTGTACAGTGGGTTGTATTAAAACCACCCATAACTTTAACCAAAATATATTTTAATTAATCACACTCAATTCCACATTAACCAGTTAATGAATTGATTTCACATTAACTACATTAAAATTAACCAGTAATTAAAGTAGTTAAAGTGAACTCAAATTTTATTTTGTTAAAGTTTTGGATGGCATCAAAACAACCCGCTGCACTCGTATCAAAATCAATAATAATTTTTTTATCCTTTAGTTCTGAAGTTTGGGCAAATGATATGAACATGCATTGCATCATTTAACCACCTAGGTACATGCTATATAAATTTGCTACCATCAAGATCATGGCACAATGTTGTTTTAATGTGCTTCTCTATAAAGGACTTCCAAGATTTAGAATATGGAGGTGTTCAATTTGATCTTCAATGGGATGTTAAAAAGGAATATGCAGATTACAAACTTGCATGGGACTGGTTTATTATCTGAGAATATTATGTCCATTGCCTGATTTTATATCAAGATATATTTTCATGATTTCAGGTTTATTTGGCATGAACCTGAAGTCCTATCTTGAAGAACATGTGGTATGTGAGTTAGTATCTGAAATCTTATTCCATGCATGACTTGATTGATTTTCTCGCAAGTTGTTGCCCATTAGTCTTGTTAAAATAACTACATCTTTTGGATTTGATGCAGTTTGCATTTTGGCTGACAACAGCTGGGATAATTGTTGGTGCCGTTATTGCTTTTTTTCTTATGTATTCCTACCTCAAGGCTAGGAAAATATTTTGATTGGAAGAGACTTCAAATTTAGGTAATAACATTTATTACCTTTTAACCTGTTTCCCCAGCATTACTTCTGAGATCTTGAGTATGTGGCAGAGCTGTGATCTAGTATCATGATATTACCAATGTTACATTTTTATTTCAAGATATATGAAGTGTCTTTAAGGCTGCTAATGACCTTCCAAGGTTTAGTCATCAATATAATCATAATTCTGTATTAAGTCCTCCGAATCTGGAGGGAATCTAATTCATTTTTCAGGTGACATCAGGTTATGAAGAAAATTGAGCACCCAACAAATGCAGTGATTGTACACGAGGATCATCCAAAATAGGTTTGAAAGTATGCATGGTATTACTCTCGTTACTAATCTGTGGGAAATGTGCTTACAAGCATTAGTTTTCATTCTTATTTTGGAGGGGGGTAGACAATTTTGTATTGCTTCATGTTCATGATGGCTAGGATAGTCATGATCGATAATTAGCCATCAAGAGATTCTTCATTTGGTTGTTGCTTCCCTCTCTCTCTCTCTCTCTCTCTCTCTCTCTGTTTTTTGTGTGCTAAAAGATTCTTCAACTTTCAAACTGTGAGCATGTTTCTCTCACTGCTCTCTCTCTCTCTCTTTTTCGTTAGGGGTGTTACAATATGCATAAAGATGTTGAATCATTCAAACTTTCAAACTGTGAGCATGTTTAGAAAATCAGGTAATATACGTTTAACATGCTTTGTGTGCTAAAAGATTCTTCAACTTTCAAACTGTGAGCATGTTTGGTATATATTTTTTCTCACTGCAAAAGTCATGCGCACGTTGCAATGCACCTTTATCAAAAGGAAGTATTAACTTCTTCCCAGCAAACGTAGCCAAAACAAACAGGCTGACTATCGTTAGGGGTCAAGGTTACAATATGCATAGGCACTGCATCAAAAAGGATGTTGAATGCACCATTCAATCAGCAATTTAGTTGGGTACTGTGACATTATCAAGCGAATTTTTAGGGTGCTGATGTGTGTTTAAAATTAGAAAATCAGGTAATAATAGGAAGGAAACGTTTAACATGCTCTTGAAAATTTGGGAGCATGAATGCTCTGGACTATGTGGATCGTTGATATTGTTAAAAAACAGATCAACGACTATTTTTGAGTACCAACTACTTTTTTAATAAGTCAGTCTTGTAAGTAAGGAGAATTGGATATTCGGTTCCTCAACATATGAAAAATTATGTTTAGGATCCAATCAAATGAACCATTGCAAGAACTACCGAAGCATGGAACAAGGAATAGGGCAAAATCATCCTAAAAAGTACAACGAAGCATGCTCAAAATATGAGTTTCCATAAAGTAACATAAACTATTGACTTTTTTTTCACCTTTTTTCCCTATTAGTTTTTCTTTTTGTCATTATTTTCCAAAATTTTCCCATAAAGTTCTCATTAAGCTTTTCTTTCTTTTTTTTTTTTGGTTTCAACAAGTTTCCTTTTATTCTCATATTCAAACTTTTAGATGCATTTCTTCAACATTAGATTTCATTTTTTTTCTTTGCTTTGCGTGGATCCAGTGTTTGTGATTCAGACTTTGCTTTCTCAGTTTTGTTCTTGTGGTGTGCATCATCCTCTCATTATTATTATTTTCTTTTTTGCATCCTGTTTTGACAAACTCTTTGCAAGCTTCTATGATTTCGATCAATGTTTTTGGAATGTATAATATTGAATGATTTGATTATATTTCCTAGAAATTGGTCATGGCCTTAGGTCCACGAAAGGTGCAAGCTATGGCGTCGCAGGCTCGAGTCGCTTCATCAACGGAGTTGAAGGTGTCGAGCCACACCCTAGCTTTTTTCAAAGAGTCCCTAACTCCTTGATCTTAACGGCTAACTTACTCCACCGTCTCTTTCTCACGCACTAGTACCTTGACTCTTTAAAAATCATCCTTGACCAAGATCCGACAAGCTCCACTGTCGTAGTAGCCACCACTGGTTTGAGAACCGCGGCTCATCTACTCTCCTCATGGCTTCCTTCCAAGAAGAACCAAGCTGTTGAAGAATATAAAGAGGGTGCTCATAGAGGAAGAATTTTTTGTGACTTCTCCAAAAGTCAGATGGAGTTGGGTAAAAATATGAATACGAACTTTTTAGCAAATAAACAAAAGTAAAAGTTTTAAAAATAAACAAACATTTTACAATAAAAAATAGAATAAAATTTTAAATTAACTTATTAATGTTACCTGTTATTGCACCTATCTTAATAGGAGCTTCCATTTTTTTTTAAAAAAAAAATAAGTGTATGTTAAACGTCACCAATGATTTGGTGATTGAATTCAACGGATGAATAAGGAAGGAGAGATTTAGGTTCACATTGATTGGGATAAAATGTAAAAATAAAAAATAAGATGTTTAAAAATAAATAACAAAAAAAATAGGGATATTTTAATAAAATACTCAAAACAAGTAATTATACGCAAGAAACATTGCTCCAAAGTTTTTCAGGTATATTGTAAATTTCTCCTAATAGAAATATGTCCACACACACGGTGCAGGATTTAACCAATCTTTGTGGAAATTAAAATACTGTAAAATTTGCACCATAAAGCAGTTTACAAATATCAGGCTCCTTTAATAATCGGGTGGAGCCCACCAAATTTAGTGAAAGCCTGAAAGAAAGAGAAAATCTTACCCTTTATTCTGTAATAAAAAAAAGCCTGAGATCCAAATTCCTTGTGCGTAGGTGGCATGGCCTGTGAACATTCGATATTTTTTTTATTCCCTGTAGTATAAGAATTTTTCCTAAAGTAGCCATGCACACTGCGCAACTTGTATCTGGCTTTCAAAAATGTAATTGCATTGCATTTGCATCTCCAGATTCAGTCAAAATTCAAAGCAGAATTTCCAGAAATCATGCGCCTCCACTTCGTCCTTTTCTTTTTTAAAAATGTTAGCAACACATTTTTTTATATTTCTTTTAATATTTATTTTATTATTAATTTATTTTATACACTTAAAAAAATTATTAAAAAAATATTAACAATATTTACTTTTGAACTAATAATAAATAAGTGTTAAAATTAGTATTTAAAATAATATATTGTTGCTAATATTTCTCTTTCTTTTTTGAGTGAACAGAATGGGGATAAGGGCACCCAATATTGGGTAAAGTTCATGGGCAGATTTATTCAAAATGGAGTCGACCAATTGTGTATGCAGTATAATAAGAGGGCAAATGGTCATTGGGATCATGAACCTTTGCCAGTTAAGTTTTAAGAACTGACGCCATAGTTCAACCGACAATCATGGACGGAAAGGAAACTTTATGATAAGCATGGAAACGCCTACCCCGCGCTCAAGCCCAAGAAACTAAGACTCTTTGATGGAGTAGCTAAAAATTGAGATTGAAAAAGTGAAAATTAAGAATAGATTTACGAAATTTTTACTGGTACACATTTGAAAAAAAAAAATCCATGTCAATATGACTTTTTTTTTTACGTGGTCAGTAAGACATTTATACGCATTCGTAAATTTGCTCTTTGATGATGAAAACACGCAACATAAGGAAAAATTAAATAAGTAATGCTTGAAGAATAAACAATTGTAATTGTAAGACTAAGTTATTTATTTAAAAAAAATTACTAAGAATTTATTTAAAAAAAACTTTGTCTATTTTTTTTTTCAAATACATAGTAACAATTATTATATTCAGATGCATGATAGTCAGTATCGTAAGAATCGCGATTCGATTCTTACGATTCGATGCAAATCAGACCTCCAACGATACAGATTGGTTGTTGTATCGTTTTCATCTTCGAATCGCACTGCGAATTGGTTGAATCGCAGTGGAATCGCAAGAATCGCAAATCTGCAGCGATTCGTGAGATTCTTGCAGGGACAGGTCGCGATGCAGAAAACGGGTCGCGCAAAGTAGAAGCTCCAAACCAGGTCGCGCAAAGCAGAAGCTCCAAAACGGTCGCACATGGAGAAGCTGCAGAACGCGCAAGCTCAAATGGTAGAACCGGTCACGAAGCTGTAGAACGGGAAGCAGCAAACAAGTTGCGCGAAGCTCAAACGGGTCGCGTGAGAAAACGGGTCTGGTTTTACGCGACCTGATTCTGAAAAATCCATTTTTGAGGAGTTTTTTTTGCAAATTTTTTATGGGCTTAGAGGGAAAATGCCAAATCTTTCCCTCCCATCAATCCCAAACAATAATACTAACCTAATATTCCCCGCTCTCTGCCTCTCTCTCCCACATTTTGTCACTTTGCCCTTTACTCATTTTCTCCCCCACGAAGCTACTTTTTTGTCTCTTAAATGTTGTTGGTCCCCTTGCTTTCTTTGTCTCTTTTCTTACGTGTTGCTGCTACGATTCTCACATTTTATCACTTTGCCCTTTACTCATTTTCTCCCCAACGAAGCTGCTTTCTTTGTCTCTTAAATGTTGTTGTTGGTCCCCTTGGTCTCTTAAGTGTTGCTGCTAAGATTCGGTTGGTCCCCTTGGTCTCTTAAGTGCTGCATCTTTCTCTCTCAAGATTCAGTTGGTCCCCTTTGTTGTTGTGTGCTACTGTGCTATTTTTTGGTGGGGTGCAATGGGTCAAACTAAGAAAAAGAAGAAAGTTGATGTCACATGGAACCATTGTGAGAATGTTCCACCACATAGACTTAGTTAAATGTAAGTATTGTTCACATACTTGTTGGGGTGGTATTGCAAGGATGAAGCATCACTTTACTGGAACAAAGGAGAATGTTAGTCCATGTACATCAGTTCCTGATGAAGTCAGAGAGATGTTTGTAAAGTTGTTAAACAATAGAGAAAAAGCTAAAGAGGTAAATAGCCTAGAATGTTTTGAAGAAAATGCAACTCAAGATGCTAATGCAAGAAAGGGCACAATGGACTCATTTGTTAGCAAAGGGAAGGAAGGAACTTCTAAATCTACAAAGCAAAAGACAGTGAATTAGATGTTGAAAGATAGGGAGTTGGTAATTCAAGACATTTGCAAATGCATTTATGGCAATGCTTTACCATTTAATTTGATAAGAAGCCCATTGTTTGTCCAAATGTTGAAATCAATTGGTGAATATGGAAGGGGTTTGAAACATCCTACTTATCATGATGTGAGAGTTTCTTACTTGAAAAAGGCAGTTGATAACATCCAAAAAAATTTAGAGAAATACAAGAGTGAATGGGAGAAATGGGGTTGCACTTTGATGTATGATGGTTGGATGGATGGAAAAGGGAGGTCACTCACCAATTTTTTAGTTAACAGTCCAAGTGGGTCAGTTTTCCTTAAATCTATTGACACTAGTGATGTGATCAAGGATACTAAGCAAATGTTTGATTTATTGGACAACATTGTGGAAGAAATTGGGGAGGATAATGTGGTGCAAGTTGTGACAGATGGTGCCTCTAATCTTGTGGCAGCAGGGAAGATGTTAGAGGAGAAGAGAACAAAGTTATTTTGGTCCCCATGTGTAGCTCATTGCTTTGATTTAGTCCTTGAGGACATTGGGTAGCTTCCGGTATTTTATAATACCATTGCAAATGCAAAGAAAATCACAACTTACATATATAGGCATACATAGGTCCTAAACTTGTATAGAAAGCATTCCAAAGGAAGGAAATTAGCTAGACCAGCAGTCACAAGGTTTGCAACCTCTTATCTCACACTAAATTGCATCATGCAACAAAAGAATGCTCTTCGATCTATGTTTGCTTCAGAGGAATGGGCTACTAGTAATTATGCTAGTAAAAGTGAGGCTAGGGAGATGATGAACATAGTTTTATCTGATGCTAGATTTTGGAAATCCATCTAATATTGCTTGAAGTGTATGATTCCACTTGTGAAAGTATTAAGGCTTATGGATGGTGACTCAAAACCCGTCATGCCATATATTTATGAAGTCATGAATAGAGCTAAAGAGCAAATAGCTGAAAACTTCAAAAAGCAAGAGTCGAGATATAAAAGGGTGTGGAAGATTATTGATACTCGTTGGGATTTACAACTGCATAGACCTCTCCATGATGTTGTCTACTATTTTAATCATAAGTAAGTAATTTCATTCTTTAAGTTTTATGCACTTTAGTTATTTATTTTAGAGACTAAGTTACTTTGGTAATAAAAATTGTCTTATTTCTTGTTTTATTAGGCTCTATTATGACAAAAACTTCAATACGGATAGTGAGGTTTTAATTGGGTTATATGAAACCATTGAAAGAATGGTTCCGGTTAGAAGGACAAGATTTTTAATTGATCAACAACTTGAGAAATTCAAGACAACTAAGGGGCTTTTTGGAATAAGCATGACAATAGATACTAGGGAAAAAAAGCAACCCGGTAAGTTTTTCATTAATTTTCATAATTTTAGATTTCAATCCTAAAGCAAAAAGATGGTGGTAACTTACCAAGAATCTAAGATGTAGTTTTAATTTGTATGTTTGCTTTTGTTTTGATAGGTCTTTGGTGGGAAAGTTATGGTAGAGAGGGTAAAGAATTGCAAAAGATAGCCATGAGAGTTTTGAGTCTCACATGTAGTGCTACTGGATGTGAGAGAAATTGGAGCACATTTGACCAAGTGCATACTAAGAGAAGAAATCGCTTGGAGCAACAAAGATTAAATGCACTTGTGTATGTTAAGTATAATCTTCAACTTGAGATGAGACAAAAGTCTAGAGAGGAAAAGGAAGATACTTATGATCATATATGTTTATCCAATATTGAATCGGATGATGAGTGAATTACTGAAAAGGAAGATCCTTGCTTACTAATTGATGCTTCATGGATGGATATACATGAGTGCTTCACTTTTGAAGAAGGAGCTCCAAGCAAGAAAATGAAGAGAGATATTTGTTTAAACTTAAAACACTCTAACTCTGCACTAAAAATTAAATAATGTTGTCTTACACTCTTTTTCTTTTATAGGTCCAAAAAACTTAAATACCAAGGCCAATAAGAAGGAAAAATCTATATCTATAATAGAAGATGAGAGTGAAATTGAAGAGATTGTTGAAGATACAGAGGAAGAGGGAGAGCGTTTGACATCAAATGATGAGGATTATCTAAGTAACATTGATCTTGGGAATGATGAATGATGATCATTAAATTATGTATTAAGTTTATATTGGTTTATATATACAATGATGATCATTAATTTTGAATATTGGTTAATATTTCAATTTATTTGACTATGTAGTGAGTTATTTGACTTCAAAATACTAATATCTAGATATTTTTAATATTTATTTATTAAAAAAATATTTTATACTATTTTTAATTATTAGTCATAAATCTTACGATTTATGATAAGATTTGATTAACGATTTAGAAAATAAGTCTTCTAATTCATGATTTGAATCCCAATTTGAAAACCATGTTCAGATGTAATAAACTTGAATTTTACTTCACATTTCACTTACGCAACCAAGTATATCCTAAATCTCAAGCCAAGAATCTCCATCTCATTAACAGGGCGCTTAAGGTAAATAAAATAGTATCAACCGACCTATAATTTTCTCAAATTTTGTCGCTTAAAAACAAATCTAGAAACTCTTAATAACGTGACATGCTTATTAACTTTTAGATAAGTAAACTGTCTATACCATTTTATTCCATTCAACAAACAACCTTATATTCTGTAAAAAATTATGACTTTTTTTTCCAGCTATGTAGCATTGCTCAATATATAATGTCTATGCATATAATGAACCCTAAGTTTTAGGTTAAAAACTAAAGTGTGAATTACTTAAAAAAAACACCAAAAACTAGGAAACATGAGATGCGGCGGTCAAGTCTAGAGCAACAAAATCTGATATGGTCACATCAAGAATCAACTCATTCAAATGTACAATTCAAACCCCTCAAATGTAGCATTTTTGAAAGATGAAAATCTAATCTAGGGAGAAGTTTCAAACAAACTCTCCAAAAAAATATATATATATTCGTGTTATAACATAGCGCGCTTTGTGTTGAAAGTGAAGGAAGCAATCTTTAAGGCATTCTATTCTGTAATAAATAGGTAAAAGAGGTGATATTACTCCGTTGTAGCAGACATCCAGCTTCCCTCACCCTATGAAGGGCTTCCCAAATCACAACCTCACGAATGACCTATATTGCATATAAGGTCTAATATAAGTATATAATAGTTCCATAGAATATCACACTCCAAGGACCAAGACCAGCAAGGCTTACCATATAAACAAAAACAGGTTGCATACACCACCCAGACAAGCCAATTTCCATCTATTTTGATGGCTTTATAGGTTGGGACTCTTTGAGTGGCTTTGGAGTTGCATCAATAGCCATATTCCCCACACCAACTTCCACAGCCTCCTGCTCAGCCTTTTCCCTCTTCGTCTTTTCAGACATTTCTCCATCCACAGCATCAGGTTGCACAGTAGTAAATGAAGGCTCAAGAGTTCGAGGACCTGCACTGATCCATGGATGACTAAGGCACTGAGCAGCTGTTGGCCTCTTTTCAGGGACAAAATCAAGTAATGGAAGAAGGAAGTCAGCTATGTTATTTGCATCTTCCTCACTGAAATCATACTTCTCCATCAACACCTTATTAAGAGGCCAGAAACGCAACCGACGAATGTGCCTCAAATCACCATATCTATTGAAAAATTCCCGGGAATAGCGGCCACCTAGTGCAATCTGAAGGAGATATTTGTTCAATTTTTGCGGATGGGAACAGATAAAATATTGATAATAATCAATTAAATATGAATTGGAGTAAACTACCATACTGTTTCTTTTTCTGACAGCAGAAGAATTCATTAAGACAGAAAAGGAGTAGAATCCAATAGGATCAGGAAACTAAGGTCTATAATGGAGTAACTGAATTACACACGAGATAATTAAGCATCTATAATAAGTATGTTGAATTCTTTTTTTTCTTGAGAATATCAACATGCAGATTGATAATGACAACTTTGGCAATTTTCAGCAAAACACCTAACATGCTTACCTTACGAGGCATCATTCCAAGAAGCTCCATCATCAATGCTAGATGATCCTGTAGAGTAAAATCTTAAATATCATCAAATAATCCATCGATTGAAGTTGAATTCCAAATAACCACAGCATTATTTCACATTTTTTCCCAAGATAATAGGAAATGATGACATTTTCAGTAGGTATAACGCAAGTAAAACAAATTCAACAATATACATGATATTAAATGAAATCAGGGCTTAGAGCCCCAATAATTATAAATAAGTCACTTGGCCTACTATTGGTTAAGACTTAAATGTTTTCACTAATTAGCGCCAAAAAAGTATAGTGAAGCTTCGAATCTAAGATCACCAAGAGAACAACAAAAAATCTATTCAAAATTGAGAAGAGTGCAACTTCTTTAGACAAAATGGCCTTAATTTAGCTGTTTAATGATTTCAAAATGCCATTGAGTATTGACACAAGCACATTTCTTCAGGTGATCTAGTAGCATAACTTTACAGACTGGGAGCTAAATCTCCATTTCAACCGTCAGAAGACAAAGCTGAGAACAAGTAATTCAAAATCCTTAGTTAGAATAGAAAGTCACTCTTCAACCGAACTATTTAGGCCACAAAAGTTATCAATCTAACACCCTTACACCCACTTTTTGGAGTACAAAAGAAGTATTTTGATAGGGTAACATTTTCAGTTTTCACTAAATGTTTCTTATTTTTCACATACAATCAAATTCATAAGACAGCAGACATAAACGAAGAAAAAAATCAAAAGATGATACAATTATTGGTCTAGGCAGCAAAAAAGAAAAAAGCATAGCACTTCAAGCAACACCAAAAAGTAATTTGTCAGCACAAATATAAATAAGCAGCAAGATGCATAGAATTTTTTTAACAGATATTTACTTTACAAAATCAGCAGAAGTATGCTTTAATGCAGATACAATTCTAACAGCATGAAAAGGGTGCAAAATTGAATTATAGTATTGTATAACAATCAAACCAAACAGTTAAGGACCACAAAAACTTCTACTCTGTTCAGAAAACATTCGATAGCAAGCCACTTTTCAAATCCAAAATAATAATGATAATATTAACAGTAAGCATAAGATAATGATTGCAAGAAATGAAGCCAACCAGTACTTTTGAAGTCCAAAACTGGTGCACTTACCTCATCCCTATCATAGTTGTCACCACTGTGAGGATCAAAAAGAACATCGCCAGTGGCAAGCTCAAAGCAAATGCAAGCAAAGGACCATAGATCTGCTGGAGTTGAGTATTTAGATCCAAGAATAACCTCAGGACACCTATACTGCCTCGTCTGAATATCATTTGTGAATTGTTTATAAGTCCAACAAGCATTACCAAAATCAACTAGCTTGCAGTTAAGATCAGCAGCTGCAAGCAACTTCTTTCTTGTAGAAAGACTACCTCTCCTATGACCATGACTTCCTTGTGGAACATCCTTAGTTTCAAGAATCATTGTTGAATCATCTTTACTCACAGGACTAATAGGTTTACCTTCACCAGATTCTACACTTGGTTTCACATCATTACTACAATTGTCTTGCTCAGGTGCTTTAGAATCCTCCTCAGCTTCCTCAGGACTTTCCTTCCCAACACAGCCTTGAGCTGCCTTTTTAGCCTTTTTCCGCATTTTCTTTTTCTGGTTCTTGGTCAGATCTCCATTCAAACTTTTATCATCTTTTGTGGGCCCATTCTTGGACACAGTCTTGTCCTTGGTGTTTGGAAGGACAAGTGAAACACCTGATTTTCTAGGATCCTTAGATGGATCTATTGGAGACAGAAGCAAGACATTCTCTGGCTTCAAATCAGTGTGTATTACAGAAAGCTCACGATGCAAGTAATCCAAACCCATCAAAATATGGAAACAGATTTCTTTAACCATGGGAAGGGGAACCCCTCGATAATCACTATACTTGATAAGGGTGAGAAGATTATCACCAAGGAATTCAAAAACCATACACACATGCTGGCCATTAGGCCCAGAATGCTTAAAGTGATCCAAAAGCTTCACAACACATTTCTTGTCATCTGGATCCCCCTCTGCAATTTGTCTGAGAATCTTTATTTCATCCATTGCCGCTTCAGTGTAGTGCTGAGCACTCTTTTGAATTTTTAAGGCAACATATCGCTACAAAAAAATAATTTCCCCCATCATTAACAGAGCTCCAAATTAAAGATGGTGGCATGTGTGTTAGCTAGGCTTTCAAAGAATGATGAATAACATAGTCACGAAGTGTATTACCATGTAGTTAAAGGAACCCTAATGACACGCAATAGACATGATCAACAACATAGCAAACTAGAAAGAGTAACAAGGCAGCAAAAATATGAATAACTACTAACAAAATTTATTTGCCGAGAGAGAGAGAGAGAGAGATAGCCAAAATAAAATAAAGCAGAACATTAAGCAGTAGAATCTCGTGATCCTTTTATTAGTTAACATTAAGCAGCAGAATCTCGTGATCCTTTTATTAGTTGAGATTTGAGAATGACAGATTTCTATCGAAAACCAATCATTGTCTACTATTAAAAAGCTTAAAATCCAATACTAATAATTTCTTTTAATCACCAATGGAAGGGGGTTAAGGCGAGTCCTTTGTTAATTGTTCGTTAGGGGGAAAAAAAAAGGTAAATAGGAAAGCATACACTTTGCTCAAAGTTCTCTAGCACTGACACAGTGACACTCGTTCATAACCCAGATAAAGGACAAAACTCAACTTTTCCCTAACCCAAAACACTAGTACACTAGACTAATAGTCAAAATTCAAAAGCATTCATTTTTCCACAGTTTTCTGAGTAAACAAACAAAAGGGTACACGTACCGATTTCTGTATGTCCCAAGCGAGCCACACAGTGGAAAAATGACCCCAACCGAGCTTGCTCTGCACCACATAGCACCCATTCTTGAAAGTATCCCCAATCCGAACCGCATGGTACCCTCCACGCCTGTAATCCTCGGTTCCTTCGTCCTCGGAACTGTAATCACTGACTTCATTGCGGTCCTCCGCCATTGAAGGACCTCAAAGCTCAAAGCAGAGTCTACAGTACAAGCTATCGATATCAATAAACGGAAAGCACAAAAAAATTGGAAATTTCAACGACGATGAATCGATTTGTGAAATAATGGTTAGAGATGAGACGGGTTAGAGCGAGATAGAGGGGAATGAAACCCTTCAATTTGCAGTGAACGGTGTAAATGGGAAATTAGGGTTTTTGAGGAGGGTCTTGCCGGGAAAACGAACAAGAGAAATGAATATATGTATGTATGAGAGCGTCAACTATACTCTATAGTCCTAGTCAAAATATGTACATTTATATAGTCTACAGTAACTACTAACATTAATTATAGCTGAAAAAAAACACTAACATTAATGATTCATTCATTGTATTTCGTGTCGACAATTCGTGCCCTATTACCAGCGTTGCGATGATAAAAAATAGTCATGTGGATCTTGTTTATATAAATTATATTGACTAAAATGATTAATAAACAATATATTATTAATTTTAATAAAAAATAAATATGTGATATAAAAATTTATATAAATAAAAAGTATTAATTGATTTAATTTATAAAATTATGTAAATAAAGTTTATCTAAATATTTTTTGTTATGGACTGAGTATAACTTTATCTAATTCTAATCTAATTGATTAGTTGAATATTTGAATTAATTTTGATCCCAAAGACCTGAATAATGGTTTGGGATTTGAATTTTGAACGACTTAAAATTTAAATAAAATAGATAATCTTACTCTTTTTATTTTTAAATAATAATTGTTTAAAGTTTAAGTATAATAAATAAAAATTTTATTAAATGACCTAAATTTTTTAAAAAAATTGATATTTGCTAATATTGTTCTTGAAAAGATAGGAAGTAATTAATATGAAAAGAAAAATATTTTTAATAAATATAACAATAAATAAAGATAAAATTAAAAATTAAAAATAAATAATAAATATTTTCTTGATTCTTTAAAAGTGACAAATAATTTAGATTAAAATAAGTTTTAAAAAATAATTATTATTTAAGATCAGAGGGAGTTTAAAATTATATATTAAACATAATTAAGTTAAAAAAATAACAAAAAAATTAAAATGAAAAGATATTTTATGATATATATTTTTAAATAAATTATTTAATATAAAATTATTATCATATAATGTAGTATAAGATATTAAATTAAACTAATAAATTTATAATTTATCTTTAATTTATAAAAAATTATAAATTTTAAAATATTATATAATAATAGACTAGTAGGGTTATGTAGATAGTTGGATCTTGACTAGCTTACTGGTCTGTTTTTTGTACTTTGTACTTTCTATTGAATGTTTATTTTATAAAGAGTAATTTTATTGACACACATTTACATTTAATCATTTTATATCTATACAAAATTTATTATTTGATTATAATTTGTCTCATTTCATTTTACATACATCTACACTCTAATTCTATCATCTCACACAAATATAAGATAATGTGCTTAGTGATTATGTGTATCAAGCATTATTCTTTTGCAAAATATTCACCTGAGTATTTTTATGGTACCCTAATGAATTTGGTATTCAAAGTAAGTTGTCAAACATTTATTGAATATTAAATTCATAATAAATATTTAAAATAAATTAATAACTAATGAAATGCTAGATAACTAAAGTATCAAACTAAAAAAAAAAAAAAAAAGTACCATAGAAATCCCCATATCTACTTACATATAATTTGATTAACTTGATGGTACTTAGGGGTGGAAATAGGCGAGAATTTGTCGTCAGTCTATGGTTTGGTCTGTCCATTTTAGGTTTGGCTAGTCGGTTCTTAAACAAGTTAGGTCAAGACTTTTTTAAAAGCTTGTTTAACTAAAAAGGTTAGGTCTCAAGTCATCTAATAAGACCTTTAAGCTCGACAGAAGACCGACTGACCTATTTAACTATATATAATATAATATATATTATTATAATAATTATAAATTATAATTATTATTATTTATTATAATATATTAATATATTTTTAAATAAAATTTTAATAAAATTCAATAACTAAAATACATAAGTTAGAATAGAAATAATATATTTATTAATATATTTAATGTAATATATTTATTAGAATTAAAATAATAAGTTAACACTCATCCCCTAGTTTTATAAATATGCACTACTTTCTTGTTCTGATCTTTAGTTGATGTGAAACTTGGAGATATACTAAGTTACAAAATATAAGATATATCTCCAAGTCTCACATCAGCCAAAGACTAGAGTAAAAAAACTGTGAACATCTATAAAAATAGAAGGTGAGTGTTAAGTTATAACAAAGGTTTGTTGGCCTATTTAAGGCTTAAGTTTGTTAACTTATGTAAAGACATGTTAATCTATTTAAAGGTAGGTCAATTAGTTTATGTAAATGCATGTTGACATATCTAAAGGTAGACATGTTAGCCTATATAAAGGCCTGTTGGCCTATTTAAAGGTAGGCCTATTAGTTTATTTAAATGTCTCATTGCAAAATAAACTTTTAAATAGGCTTTCAGGTCAGACCAGACTTTTAAAAAGGTTAGGTTAGGCCTTAAAAATCGACATATTTAAAGGTCTCATTACAAAATAAGCATTTAAATAGGTTTTCAAGTCAGGCTAGACTTTTAAAAAGGTTAGGTCAAGCATTAAAAATTGATCTATTTAAAAGTTTCATTACAAAATAGGCCTTTAAATAAATTTTCAGGTTATGCCAGACTTTTAGAAAAGCAAAGTCAGACCTTAAAAATCGGCCTATTATAAGCTTACAGATCAGCTTAGGCCTTATAATTGAGATACAGGTCAAGCTTATTTAAGACAAAGTCTGGTCTGACCTAACCTGTTTCCACTCCTAATAGTACTCCTGAAAATTTGACAATTGTATCCAATTACAATGGTTCCAACTATTGCATTCATAATTTTCAAAATCAAATCAGATTGGCTAGTCAAATCAAAAAAATTGATAACTAGTCCTCAAACCAATCTAATCAATATTCAAAAAGTAGATTTCCAAAAATCGATAAAAAAAAGTTGAAAATCGATCCTAAATCGATCAACCCATTTAAACTACTTACGATTCACAAGATTGAATTGGTTCTTTTTTTCAAAAAATCCAATTTTTTAATAAATAATATTAAAAAAAAATCAAGACACTAAATATTTGGTTCCTGATTTAAAATCAAAATTCATTATTTCTCATTTTAATTTACTCAATGTAAAATAAAAAGGAGTTTGTAAGTTGTAATGCAATAAAAGTTTGATTCTAATTTATAATAAAAAATTTCACCAATTATCATTTTACTTATTTGATGTGAGATTAATATATCTTATAAAATATATTAATATTAATATAATACTTTTAGTTTAATATTTATTTATATAATAAATGAATTTAATTATATTAATTAAAATACATTTCAATATTTTTTTGATATTATTTATTCAATTGACATGTGTATTATATTATATATATATTATAAAATTCTAATCGGAACTAAAAACCTTTATCATTTGTCTTTTTCTGACCAGTTGAATTATGAAAACGTTGATGCAATCATTATTAGATGGATATGAATATCAATTTTATAATTTAAAATACAGAATCAAACCTTCGAGAACACCTAAAACCACATTTTATTTAGATTAATAGTTTTGTAAGATATTAGCTTTTGGTTTGCATGTAATTGAACTTACAAATATGTAATAAAATAAATTTCTTTTAACTAATATGCGCATAAATAATGTGTAGTAGGAAAATGGATCCAATGCAGCACGGAAAAGAACTGCAACAAATCTCGACCATAGAAATTATTTGGTTGTAAGGTTGAATATTAACAGAATATATAATTTTATAATTATCAATGGTTAGATTTGGAACTACACCTCTGCAGTTTATCTTACAACTGTAGAGAATATAGTCTAATACGTCGTTTTAATATGGACTTTCTGACATAAGGATCATCCATGGTCCTTGTAATCTAGATCGTCAAATATAAGTAAAATTAGATCAATGGTTATTATTGACTACTTGCTACATGTTCATCAAGTAAGAATGAAAAAGTTTAATATTACAAAGTTAAAAGCGTTTTTATCCCAAATTTATTTCATTTTATAGAATTACCTAACTTTTTCTTGTACTTGAACTAGAGCTCAGAGGTGAGTTGAGGGTTAAGGGCTGATGACGCAGCACTAGCTCTGATCGGCAACGCAGCACCAACTCTAGTCGGTGATTCAGCACTAGCTCCGGCGAGTGCATGTGACGATTCTAATGACCCAGCTCAACAACCAGAAAGACGTGTCATCCAACCAATCCCAAAACTTCGAACCAGTCCCACTCGCTCAAACACTTCCTCACACCACCACAACCACGACCTCCATCGTCATAGCACCCAAACCCATTAGATCTGCCAACCTGAACCACCATCCAGCTCATGTAAGCCACCTGCAAATCACTGTAACCCCTTTGTTTTGCCTCTATCTCAGACTCACAAGTCGTCTTCCACCACGAACCTCGCTTCCATCCAAGCCATCTCCACCACGAACCTCGCTGCCAGCCAAGCCATCTTCACCACGAGTCATGCAGCTCTGCTCCCTCTACGAACCAAATCCACGCAGGAGTCGATGTCTTTTGCCGTCCAAGCCACCGCGCCACGCACGATGTCGCACCCGGGACCTGTTAAAGATTGATTATTTAATTCTTTAATCTTTAAAACAAATTCTAGATGCATACATCTTAGAACAAAACTTCATAAGGCCTAGGATCTACATCATGCCAGATTATCACAGATTCTTTGATTTTCACAAATACCTAGATCCATAGCTATCGATCACCAAATGTTACGGATTCTTTTTGGGAATCAATCATGAACAAGGGGGTGGTTTGTGATCTTCCTCAACCAAATCGCCTTAGCTCCTCTATAGGATCGTCTTCTCTTTTCCAGATAAGGAGAAGGAAAATTGTGTTATGATTTTGGTATATTGGGGACCATAACCGTTTCTGACGTATATTAACCAATTAGGGTTCCTATAATCCCCTGATGGACCAATATGGTATCTACTCATTAAGCTAACATCAAGTTGTGAAATCTACTGGCTCACTAAATATTTAGATCACTTAATAACAAGCCTAATAAATTAAATAACTAATATAATTATTAATTAAATATAATGTCCAACATTAATTAGGAAACGTAAATTTCCTAACAATCTCCCAATTGGGCTTCATATTATTCCTTAAACAATTATACTACAAATTCTTTAAGCGTGCATCCATATGTTATTTATCTTTAGACTTCTCCTTAATACAATTTGGTTCGTCTCATATATTAGCTATAGAACCACTGGAGCTTTTATCACAATCAGGACCGGACTTTAAATAAATCACGCTAATACGTAAACGCAGAAGTTTTGCCAATGTAGGACCTCAAGGGAGCGTACGCGTAACTAAATCACAATGATCATCATAGCAATATACTTAATGACATAGATCAAATATAGATGAATAGCGTGAAAATTACATGTAATGTGATCTCAGACATGCTTATTTCCAACTGGTTATTCTTTAGTCCTTAGTGAGATCAATCCAAAGTCCTTAAATGCAACACTAACATTGTATATACAAAGCATAAACAAGTTCAAAAAAGAATCATAAACCATCAATTTTATTCTGCAGAAAATCAAATAACACAATGTCCAAAGTAAAATATAAAACATAAAAAGACCCCCAGTAAACTAAGGTATCCTCAGGAATAACACCCATATGAGCAGTATGCTTATGAAAAACCTTAGATGTCAACCCCTTAGTTAATGGATCAGCTAGCATAAATCTGTCCATGTATGTTCTATAGAAATTTGTTTATCCTGAACTTTTTTATTAACAACTAGAAACTTGGTGTCGATGAACTTCAACGCTCGTGACCTAGACTTGTCGCGTGAGGGAGTGATGATGGTTGAGTCTTGTGAAGGGGCAGAAGGGAGCTCGTGTCGATGAGCGATCAGACTTCGTCGAGCTTCTATTGTTGTTGGAGTAAAAAACTGTTAAGTTATTATCACAATAAATCTTCAGTGGCATGTCAATGCTATCAACCACACACAAACTAGCGACAAAGTTTTGCAGTCATATCTCATGATTGGACGCCTCATAACAAGCTATGAACTTTGTTGCCATGGTCAAAGAAGCTATAAGAGTCTATTTAGCAGACTTCCATGAGATAGCTCCTCCAGCCAACATATAGATGTAGCCTGATGTGGAGCATTTGCTATCTTGACATCCCGCAAAATCGGAGTCAGAGTATCTGATGATCTCTAAACTGTCAAATCTCTGATAAGTGAGCATGTAGTCTTTTGTTATCTTCAAATAACGCATCACGCGTTTGGCCGCTTTCCAATGTTGTATACCAGGATTGCTCAAATATCTTCCCAAAACTCCACTATAAATGCTATATTAGGATGAGTACAAACTTGAGCGTACATTAGACTCCATACCATTGATGTATAGGAAATCTTGTACATCTCTTTCATTTCAAGATATTTATTGGGGCATTGTTTGAGACTAAACTTGTCTCCTTTAGCAACAAGTGTGTCTCCTGATTTATTATCTTTCATGTCGAATCTATTTAAGACTTCATCGATATAGGTCTTTTGTGACAACCTAAGGATACCTCGAGATCTGAATACCCAACACAAAATAGGCATCCCCAAGATCTTTCATCTTGAAATTCTTCATTAGAAATTTCTTGGTTTCATGCAATAGGCCTATATCGCTGCTAGCAAGTAGAATATCATCGACATATAATACTACGAAGATGTATTTACTCCCATTGAACTTGTGGTATATACAGCCATCAACGACATTTGCCTCAGAACCACACAAGGTAATGACTTGATGGAACTTGTGATACCATTAACGGAAAGCCTGTTTGAGACCATAGATCGATTTTTTTAGCTTGCATACCATAGACTTTAGGTCACCTGACACAAAGTTTTCTGGTTGTGTCATGTAAATTGTTTCATCAATGTTTCTATTTAGAAACGCAGTCTTGACATCCATATGATGTAGCTCCAAATCAAAATGAGCTACTAGTGCCATTATTGTCCTAAAGGAGTCTTTCGAGGATACTAGAGAGAAAGTCTCTTTGTAGTCAATGTATTCCTTTTGAGTAAAGCCTTTAGCAATAAGACGAGCTTTATATCTCTCGACATTACCCTGTGAATCCCTCTTGGTCTTAAATATCCAATTACAACAAATGGGCTTCGCACCTTCAAGCAATTCGATGAGATCCCACACGTCATTGTCCGTCATAGACTTCATCTCATCCTTCATGGCATCAATCCACTTTTAAGAGTTAAAACTATGCATAGCTTGACAGAAGTTGATTGGATCATCCTCTATTAAACCAACGCCATCCTCATGTTCTTGGAGAAAGACGATGTAATCATTTGATATCGCGTTTCTCCTCTCTCTAATGGATCTCCTTAATGGCACTTCTTGAATTTGTTGAGTTTGTTTTATAGGTGATGCTTGAGGAAGAACCTCATCAATGTTGCCTTGTTCTAGAATAATGTCAGGAATAATAACATGAACATTATTGTCTAATACCAGAACTGTTTCTTGAACAATGATAGGTACAAGGATTTGATCACTGTCAATAATAAGTTCTTCTTCGAAGACAACATTCCTTATATTTCATTCCCCCTCAAACTCAACTTCCTCAAAAAATCTGGCATTTCCCATTTCAAAAAATGATCTTGATGTGGGATTGTAAAACTTATACCCCCGAGAGCGTTCAACATAACCAACGAAATAGCAACTAACTATTCTTAAGTCCAGTTTCCTTTCATGCGGCCTATAAGGCCGTGCCTCATCTGGACAACTTCAAATGTGCAAGTGCCTTATGCCAGGCCTTTTGCCAGTCCAAAGCTCATAATGGATTTTGGTTACTGTTTGCTTGGTACCCTATTAAGGATATAAACTGCGGTCTTTAAGGCTTCTCCCCAAAGTGACTTTGGTAAGGAATAATGACTAATCGTACTTCTTACAATATCTTTAAGAGTTCGGTTTCATCGTTTTGCAACACCATTCATGTTGGGTTTGCCTGGCATGGTGTATTGCGTGACAATTCCACACTCATTAAGGAAAAGTGCAAAGGGTCATGGACATTTCATATCTGTCATAGTATTCACTACCACGATCAGATTTGACAACCTTAATTTTCTTTCCAAGTTGAAGTTCAACTTCAGCCTTGAAAGACTTGAAAACGTCTAGGGGATTGAGACTTCTCATATATTTAATATAGATAATTGTACCTAGAGTAATCGTATATAAACGTAATAAAATATTGTTGTCCATTCCAAGAAAGCGTAAGGAAAGGACCACAAATATTTGTATGTATTAGTTCTAAGACATCCTTTGTTAAAATCTTAGCTCTTTCGACACCTAATTTCTTTATGTTTGTTCGTTTTTCCCTGATACACTCAATACAGACTTGAAAATCTGACAGATCTAAGGGTTCAAGAATTTCATCAAATACAAACCTTTGAATTCTCTGTTTAGAGATATGGCCTAAACGTTTATGCCATAAGGCGGCTGAATTCTCATTTAATTTTCGCTTTGTACCTTTTGAACTTGTTTGTAATATTTCATTATAGGAACTAACAATGTCAAGCATATATAGATTATTAATCAAAGAACCAGAACCAACAATACATGAATTTTGATAGAGACTAACTTTATTACTTCCAAATGAACAAGAAAAACCTGATTTGTCCAAACCAGAAATAGAAATTAAATTTCGTCTAAATGACGGTGCAATAAATGTCTCCAACAAATCCAAATGAAATCTGGTTTTCAATTGTAATATAAAAGTTCCTATAGCTTCTACTGCAACTTTATTGTCATCGCCCACAAAGATGAATCTTTTTTCATCACTTGGCGGTCGGCTCCACAGACAACCCTGCATGGACATACTTATGTGAGTAATAACACCAAAATCCACCCACTAAGTATCCTTAGGTACACAAGCTAAATTAACTTCAGAACAAACTAAAGTGAGAAGCTTACCCTTATTTACACGTCAGGCGGCATACTTGGGACACTCTTTCTTCATGTGTCCTGACTTCTTGCAGAAGTAGCAAGTAAATTCCTCATTTTACTTCTTCTGTTTCTTCAGATGAAAAGAACCTTCCGCGGTATCTTTAGCTCTTTTCTTCTTCTTGTTCTGAGAGGTCAAAGCCAAGTAAGCACTTTTTGTCTTATCTCTCTACATTCTCTCTTCCTTTTACACATAGTAAGATATAAGCTCATTGAAGGACCATTTGTCCTTCTAACTGTTATAACTCACCTTGAATTGCCCAAAGTGTGCAGAAAGAGAGATCAAAACCAAGTGCACGAGCAAGTCCTCAGATAGCTCTAACTTGAGTGACTTGAGCTTTGATGCAAGGTTAGACATTTCCATAATGTACTCCCTTATGTTCCTTTTGCCCTTATATTTCATTGAGATGAGTTTGACCAAAAGATTACTCGCCTCCGACTTTTCATTATTGGCAAAATATTGCTCAATTTCCTTAAGGAACTTCTTGGTATTCTTGCTCTCAACAATAGAGCCCCGAAACGCTTCTGAAATGGAGCGCTTCATGATCATCAATCACATTTGGTTAGAACGATCCCACTTCTCAATTTTAACCTTATTAGGGTTTTTCGGAGTAGGAGTGGGTCACTCTGTCCTAAGTGCCAGATCTAAATCTATACAGTCGAGAATTATCTCCACGGCTTCTTTCCAGGCTTTGAAATCCGTCTCATTCAGCATTAGGATGGTATTGACTTGAGTAGAAATATTTACAGCACTAGCAACAGAAACTGGATAGGGAACAAAATAAACAAATATATTCACAAAAATAAGCACATCAATAAAAATAAGACATGAACAATTATCCAGAATTGAGAATCCATCACAAGATACTTAGCACAACATTAATTACTAGTCTTTTGACAGAAAAATTAACTGTAAGTAGTACTCTTAATGCAATGATCAAATATTGACGATAAGTTCTGTCAAACAACAACCTTTCTTTGGACCGACTATTGTTCATATAAAAAATAAAAACTTTATAATCATCACATATTCATCACCGCATGCATATCATTATTTGGCCAAACTGTGTCTTCCTTTAGGCCGAGCATAATTCACATAAATAACTTCACGCAAACATCTATGTAATTTTAATCAAATTAATTTACACAACAGGGATTACTTTGCTAACATTTTGTTTCAATTAATTTAATTAAAAAATACTAGACCAACCAAGAAATTTTTTTTTATCAGTACAGGTCATGACCGTATTACTCAACACGGCCTGGTCGTGTTCCATTCTGTTAAGATTATCGGATTCAGTCTTGACGTATTACGACCGTGGATCTCAACACAAGTAGACTGTGTAGGTTACTGAAAAAAAATTACTTTTCGCAAAAGAAAACACATGTTTCGTGCAGACCATTCAAAACAATTTACTTTAAACATCAAATCCTTACTTTTGAAAAGAATTTCATAAAAACTATTTAAAAAAAATCATTGCACGGTGGTCTTATTTTCACGTACATGAAGGCATTCTTGTTAAATAAAATATATAATAAAACCAAAACATTATTGGTTACATGGAAGCCACTAAAACCAATTTGAAATTCATGCCAACACACATTCTCGGCCAATATGTTCTGATGAGCGCCGAACTCAGTCAAAATTATAACCGAAGTTATTACCTAAGCTTGTAGCACAGTGACAACACCGGATCGTCTCCTCAAGGATCGTAAATGCAATTTAATCAAATCAAGTGAAAGTTAGCAAAGGGGGGTTTGACAGTTTAAGATCGTACTTAACAAAATTAACGGAAGAAATGACAATTAAAGAGTAGTCAATTTAGAAACTTATCCAAGATTGGGTGGATTCAATCATAGACCCTTCATAAAACACTTGAAGTGCAATTGAATTGTTAATTTGGATTTAACCGAGATCTCTGCATCAAATCCAAAATTCATACTAGACGATCGTCTAGAATTCAATTAACAAGTGATAAACACAAATCCGCAATCGCATCATTCATGAAAATCTATGTTAATTTCAAGTACCGAATTCAATTAACTTAGGCACAAATCAAGTAACCTAACCTCTTCAATTACGTGATTAATTTAGATCAATCAGTTCTAAGTTTCATCACAAATCTCAATCTTCATTTATGTGATTAGTTTAGATCAATTAGTTCTAAGTTTCATCACAAATCTCAATCTTAAACTAAGATCAAATCAGATCAACATAAATAGAATCACCATTCATGCATTCAAGATCAAGAAGAAGAAGAAAGAAGAAGAAAAGAGGAATTCAATTACAAATCAAATACAATGCATAACCAAGGTCTTAAGAATCCAAACCACAATCTCTTCAAGAGTTCTAAATTGACCCAAAGTAGCTTAGCCCTCCATTACCATGAAGGGGAGCATCAAAATATACAAAACTATGAGAAACTATGAAGAAGCAAGAAGAAACTTAGAGAGAAAATGAAGGAGAATTACATGTTGTTCATGATAAATGGTGCCTTTTATAGAAGTCTAAGGTAACAAAATGACAAAGGGAAGTGGGTGGATGAGTGGATGAGTGAGTGGAGTTTTTGAGTGGATGGATTAGTGGGTTGGTTTAGTGGATTGGTTTAGTGGATTGGTTTAGTGGATGAGTGAATGGAATGGTTGAGTGGTTGAATTAGTGAAAAATACCAAAGGACTTTTGGTGAGTGGGAAATTATGGACATGAATGGGTGAGTGGATGGATTAGTGAATGGATTAGTGGATGAGTGGGTGGAGTGGTTAAGTGGTTGGATTAGTGTATGAGTGGATGAATGGGTGAGTTAGTGGATGAGTGGATGAGTTAGTGGATGAGTGGATTAGTGGATGAGTGGATTAGTGGATGGATGAGTGGGTGGTTGAGGACGAAAATTTCGTGTCTGACTTGGAAGCCAAAAACGACCCACTATACTTCAGAACCACGAAAAGTGTTCTTCATGAAAGTTGTAGATCCTTGTCTTGGCTATAAAATGGATAGCTGGTTAGTCCAATTTGGCTTCCTTAAGCCCAAGATATGTCCCAAATACCGTAGGTTTCTCAAACCCAACTTCAGCACCTCTGTTCCGACTTGCAAGCTCAAAATGACCTACTAGACTTCTTTTTCTCAAAATGTGTTCTTCATGAAAGTTGTTTATTTGGATCTTGACTATCCACTATCCAAATTTCATCCCATCTCCATAATTACATCTTGAGATATGATTTTATGAGTGTACACTGTTTGGATTCTACTGACAGAACCTGTATTCTGACTTCCATGTAAACTTAGGTCCCTTAGACATCTGAATAGGACTTCGAGCTCTTCATCAAAGTTGTAGAGCTTCCTCTTAGCTTTCCTACAAGGTAAAATTCATGTTCATCAGATATTAGGAACTCAAGTTATGGCCAAAATACAGAAACAGTGTCAAATCTCAATAATGCTGAAAATATTCAATTAGGACCAATTTAAGCTCAAACTCACAAAATCATACCAAACTCAATCAATTAAGAATATGGAGAGTGTAAATGACTAAACATAAGGGTTTCTTAATGAATAAAATATGTAATTATCAAATTCCCCCACACTTAGCTTTTTGCACTCCTGGGCAAAACTCAAGACCAAAACAAGGACATAAGAGATTAAAAATTTAAATTCCAACGACATTCAAGAGCCCAAAATTTTACAATCAAGAAGAACAACCAAAGGTTCAAGGGATCAAAATATTCATGAGTTAACAATTCTCCACATCTCAAACCAACAAGCAAGGTATCTTCAACATGAATCGAGAATGATAGATCTTCACAAGATCCCCTCTCAATCTCTCAAGTGTTTAAAAGGTAGGTATTTCACTCAATTCAACCCATGAAAATTGCACTACCATAAGCTTGCTTATCTTTTACTTCTCCACTACTCAAAACACATGCACACACAAATCATGAGGACTTTATTCAAGGTTGTAGTGAGGTCAAGGTAACAGGAGAGGATAAAATGGATATGAGAAGATAAATACCAAAGAGAATAAAAGCAAATGAGAGCTGAGTTCAAATAACAAGCATAAAAGTTCATCCCAACTCTAGTGTATATCCCTTTACATATTCATTTCCTAATCCTTTTCTTTTTTTAAACACTTAGTTTTTTTTTTTTTTTTTTTTTTTTATATATATGAACATAACTATATACATACATTTTTTTTTTCTTTTTGGGCACTCTTTTCTTTTTCAACAACCATTTTGTGCACACACCCCCACGCTTATTCAAAAACTCATCCATTAACTAAGCTAATGTTCTTTTATTCCCTAAGGTAAAGTAAGAACACGATTTATCATTTAAGGTACATAATGAACTAGAAACAAGGAATGGTCAAATAAGCTCAAAGAAGTTAAGTAAAGGAAAATATACAAGGTTGGCAGGAATCAGAGAATTTTCAAGAAGTCAAAAGAGTGCTTGATATCATATTGAAAACAAGGTTGGCTATTTGGTTAAACTAGCTAATTAAGAAAGAGGGCCTCAATCATGTTCATGCATGCAAGTGAAATGTAGTTTCAAAAAGAATCAAAGCAAGTTCTAGAGTGGTCATTAACATGAGTGAAAATCACACAAGAAAGAAGAGAATGGCATAAATGTTGAATCCATCCATTAGGCTCAAAATCTCACAAGGTATGCATCCATCAAACTCAATTCATCAATTCAATCATCCATCTCCAAGCATATCAGTTCAAGAAGGGAGAAAAGTTATTCAATCATGCAATGATCCCTTTTTTGTGTTTTTTTTCTTTTTTTTTCTTTTTTTTTAACAACCAAAAGAAACATGCTAAAATCTCTCCCCCACACTTAATATAACATTGCCCTCAATGTGAAAGAGAGATATAGAAAAGAGCAACACAACCTGATAAGAAGTGAATCAACGCCAAGCGAGAAAAAAGCACACCTGTCGATTACGCCTCGCACTCGAAAAGAAATCAAATAAGAAAACGTTAGTACTTCCACAATTTAATACTAATTAATTACTACCTAAAAAACTCCTTACTCGCCACCAATTAAGATGCGTCTCAAGAGTAAAATTCTCCTTACTCGCCATCACTAATTGGTTTAATAAGTCCATGACAATCATATCATACTTTCCAAACAAAACAACAAATTTTTTTTTTTTTTTAATAAAATCAAACCCATTAAAGAGAAAGTGTCGATCGGCTTTTTTTTCTTGTTACTTCCTTTACGCTTCTGTTGACCAATCTATCTCGAGCTAATACCTTATCGTGTACATACTCAAAAGCTTCTAATTTATCAATGAGCTCATCAATAGTGGAGGCAGAGATAAGAAGTTGTCTTCTAGAAGGAGTGATAAATTTTTGTTCCACGGCTTTGTCAAAAAAATAACAAAAGATCAAAGAAATTATTAACATTCAACAAACCAATGGGTTTATGGTGGATGTTGATTAAACCCAAGAGACAATTTGAAAAATCTCTTCCAAAGTACCAAAACCACCTGGTAAGGCAATGATTGCATCAGAGTTTTCAAGCATGATCTTCATTCATTCATGCATTGATGATACTTTAAGTTCCTCTCCAATTGTCTTTCCATTGATGTTCTCATTGAGCTAAAGGTTCAGGAATGACACCTAAAACCTGACTGTCTCTTACATATGCAGCAAGTGATATAGCCCCCATTAACCCATGACAACCTCCCTCATATACAAGATGAATATTCCTTGCAGCAAGTGATCGACCAAGAGTGCTAACTGCGTTTACAAACTCTAATCCCTTCCCATAACTCGACCCACAAAAAACACAGACATTTTTGAGGTTACGAATAGAAGCCCCCATTCTATACTCTTCCTCCCTTTGAGTGTCTCTGAGTTGAAGGAAAATGGAGTGTTTAAATAAGAAAAAGAATGGAAAGGGAATAATTGCACCTATAAGGGTAGGTTGGTACATTGTCAAAAAAGGTTGAAATTAAGAAACACAGAATCTTTTCTTCTTTTTCTTTTTCTTTTTCTTTTTCTTTTTCTTTTTTTTTTTTTTTTTAATTTTTTTAATTTTTTTTATATTTTTTATTATTATTATTATTATTTTTTACTTCAAGAAAACCATCAAGGTAAAGAAGTCTAGAAACCCCTGAAGGACCCTGCTCAAAGGATCGTCTGTACAAAAATCAAAATACAATAAAATGATACAAAGATAAAAGAAATAGAAAATGATGACATATCTGTATGTACAGTTTCCATGGCGTATCTTTATACTGCGCGTCATGAGTGTAGTAGACATCACGTCCTTCCTTTTTTTTTTTGAAATTGTTAGAAAAAAAACTTGATGGAAGATGAGTGTATACTTACTTAAGATTGGGATTCGGCTTTGCGCCAAAGCATTGTTGACCAGTATTCGACCCATTCAAGACCAGCGCAACATAGGGCTCCCAAAAGGGACAAGTGACCATAATACGACTGGCTGCCTCACATGTGGGATACAATCTACCTTCTTTGCTTTTCAATTAAGAAAGTTGGACAGGATGCATGCATTTCCCCATTCACGGTGTGTGTTACCAAAGCCAACCCTAAGACGTATACATAATTTTTGTTTTTTTTTTTGTTTTTTTTTTTTTTTTTTGTTTTTTGTTTTTTTTTGTTGTTTTTTTTTTTGAGAGATGACATGAAGAAGAAGAAGAAGATGATGATATATACAGATTGTTTGTGGATATGGCTCACATCTGCCTCTGGTTTAACATCCAGTAACGGCTTAAACGTCTTCTATGAGTCGAGGATAAGTTTCCCATCCAATTTTCTTATAAATTGGCAAACAGGGTCTTTTAGAGTCAGATTCCCAAGACTGTAGCGTTTTTCTTCATCCTTGAAGAGATTCCACAATTTAAGAATTTCACGATACACCAATCCACAAGAATGCGTCTCAAGAGTCAATAAGATATCATCTAATGACTCCTTACTCAGTCCATTCTTAATGAAGAAAATTTTATCTTCTCTATTTGCGAAAATCATCCCCAAAGTATGACATCGCTTGTTACAGTTCCATCGTCCACATTTGTGACAGACTTGTAACCTTTTTGCTCTTCTCCTTTTAGAATATGAACTTCTTCCAAGACCGGGCATATATGAGTCAAATGAAATTGAGGACTCACCGCTAATCGGACCTTCGCTTCAATTATCCAACAGTACATCTTCGGCATACCTTTGTGCATTAACGGTCTCAATCTTTCACATCGAACTTTGTAGATTTTTCTCGAGCATTTTGAGGAAGAGAAGGAAAATGTTTTCTCGGGTTTGAAAGAATGACATCCATTTTGAAGGAGAAGAAGGATTCTCGTTATTTTGGGAAACCGAAAAATAAACCGACTTGAGAGTCACGGAGTACCGTATCCGCCACTTAACCTAAGAACACAAAGAACTCAAGAACTTGGTTTTCCAGGAATGGTTGAGTCTTTGTCTATTAACTTTAAGCGCATTACCATTCCTAGGATCCTCAATATCTACGGCCCCAGAGGATACACGTGTTTGACAGCAAAAGAACCGCGCCACCTGGATCTCAATTTTTCAAGGAGTAGGTGCAGATGATAATCTCAAAGCAGAACCTTTTTGACCAATTTCTGCAACTTTGGCAAAAGGTGTAACAGACCTTGAATAAAATGGGCCAATAAAATCCATACTGCAAGATTTTCGCAGTTGTTGTCGTTGAAGAAAAAGTGACCTGCACTTGCTTTCGAGTAACAAAATTTAATGGCACTACATACCTTATTGTCGGGCACACAAATTGTTTTTTTTTCTTTTTTTTTTTTTTTTTTTCTTTCTTTTTTTTTTTTTTTTTTTTCTCTCTTTTTTTTCATTCATAATGCGGATGGAGAAGGTTCATCACCTCCACTTCGCATTCTCTCGGTAGTTCATGATATCCTGTTTGAGGCGGTGTCCATTTACGATGAAAGCTTTGGCAGTGACCTCACTTTTAATCTGAACAGCACCAGAAGGAAAAACCTTAGTAACAATAAATGGTTCATCCCATCTAGACCTTAATTTGCCAGGCATTAGTCGGAGGCAGGAGTTATAGAGGAGAACTTTTTGACCAATCTCAAATGCTTTCCTCAGAATCAACTTATCATGGAAGGCTTTGGTCTTCTCCTTATAGAGTTTGGAACCTTCATAAGCCTCCAAGCGGATCTCCTCCAATTGCTGCAGCTGGAGCTTCCTCTCCATACTTGCTTGATCTAGGTCCAAGTTGTACCTTTTCACTGCCCAGAATGCATGATGCTCAATTTCTACCTGCAAGTGGCAGGCTTTTCCAAAAACAATCCGATACGGAGACATCCCGATTGGTGTCTTATAAGCAGTCCGGTAAGCCCATAAAGCATCCTCAAGCCTCTTGCTCCAGTCCTTTCTGTTAGGTTGAACTGTCTTCTGGAGTATCTGTTTGATCTCCCTGTTGGAAATCTCGGCTTGCCCATTAGTTTGGGGATGGTAAGGTGTAGAAACTCTGTGCAAGACCTCATACTTTTTCATCAAAGCTTCCATGCTTCGATTACAAAAATGTGAACCCTGATCACTGATGATGGCCTTCGGAACTCCAAACCTGCAGAAAATCTGTGATCTAACAAAATCCACAACAACTTTAGAATCATCAGTCCGAGTGCTTTCGCTTCCACTCACTTGGATACATAATCAACAGCTAGCAAAATGTAAACAAAACCAAAAGAAACAGGAAAGGGTCCCATAAAATCAATACCCCATACATCAAAAATCTCACAGAATAATAAGGATTTCTGAAGCATCTCATTCCTTCGAGAAGTGTTTCCTGTTTTTTGGCATTGATCACAAGATTTACAAAACACATATGCATCATGAAATAGAGTGGGCCAATATAATCCAGATTCCAAAACTTTCCTAGCAGTCCTTTGGGGACCAAAATGACCGCCACATGCAAGTGTATGACAAAAGCTAAGAATAGAATGAAATTCATTATCAGGCACACATCTCCTAATGACTTGGTCACTACAAAATTTCCACAGATATGGTCATCCCACACATAATATTTTGACTCACTCTTCAATTTATCAATCGAGCCCTAATAAAATGTGCGGGGAAAACACCAAAGAACTAAGAAATTTATCAAATCAGCGAAACCAAGGAGTGTTACCTTGCGGCTTGAAAAGCTGCTCATCAGGGAAGACATCATGGATAGGAAAAGTATCTGCCTCCTTTTCAATTTGGCTTAGGTGATCAGCCACTAAATTCTCTGCACCACTTTTATCACGGATTTCAATATCGAACTCTTGGAGGAGCAAAATCCACCTAATCAACCTAGGCTTTGCATCAAGCTTCTTCAGGAGAAACTTCAGAGTTGTATGATCTGAAAACACAACCACTCTAGAACCAAGCAAATATGATCGAAATTTGTCTAAAGCAAAAACAATTGCTAAAAGTTCCTTTTCAGTGGTGGTGTAGTTGACTTGTGCAGGATCTAAAGTTCTTGAAGCATAGGAGATGACATGAGATATTTTGCCAACCCATTGTGCAAGAATAGCTCCCAAAGCATAATTAGAGGCATCACACATGAGCTCAAATGGGAGTGTCCAATCTGGTGGCTGGATGATAGGTGTACTGGTCAATGCTTGCTTCATGTGATTGAAGGCATCCTTGCATTTCTGGTCAAAATGGAACTCCACTTCTTTTTGTAGCAAGTTGGATAGTGGAAGAGCAATTTTGCTGAAATCCTTTATGAACCGCCTATAGAAGCCTGCATGACCAAGGAAAGAACGAACCTCCCGCACGCATGTGGGGTAAGATAAACATGAAATAACATTTATTTTTGCAGGATCTACCTCGATACCTTTGCTAGATATTACATGTCCTAAAACTATACCTTGTTCTACCATGAAATGACATTTCTCAAAATTCAGAACAAGGTTAGTTTCAATGCATCTATGTAAAACCTGAGCCAGACTCTCCAGGCATGCATCAAAGGAAGAACCATAGACAGTAAAATCATCCATAAACACATCCATGCAATTCTCTAAAAAGTCAGAAAAGATACTTACCATACACTTTTGAAAGGTGTCCGGAGCATTGCACAGACCAAACGGCATCCTCCTATATGCAAATGTGCCAAATGGACAAGTGAAAGTAGTCTTCTCCTGGTCTTCTGGGGCTATATGAATCTGAAAATAACCTGAATATCCATCCAGAAAACAATAATGTGACTTGCCAGCTAGCCTCTCCAACATCTGATCAATGAAAGGTAGCGGAAAATGATCTTTTCTGGTAGCCTGGTTAAGCTGCCTATAATCAATGCAAACCCGCCAACTGTTCTGAACCTCTTGTGGGTAGAAGTTCATTATTCTCATTCTCAACTACTGTGACCCCAAATTTCTTGGGAACAACCTGTACGGGGCTCACCTATTTACTGTCTGATATGGGATAAATAATGCCACTTGAAGTAGCTTGGTCACTTCCTTTTTCACCACATCTAGAATCAAGGGGTTCAGTCTCCTTTGGGGTTGCCTTTGGTTTCGTATCCTCTTCCAATAAAATCCTATGCATGCATGTGGAGGGACTAATACCAGGAATATCTGCAAGTGTCCATCCTATGGCTTGCTTATTCTGCCTCAAAACCTGCAGCAATTTTTCTTCTTGTTCGGGTTGCATGTGAGATTCTTAGCAACAATCATCGGTGAGCTTTCTCACCATCTCCTAAATATGCATATTTAAGATGGTCTGGCAAAGTCTTCAACTCTAAGGATGGGGGCTGATAACCACGCCAAAGGCATGGTTATATGCCTACTAATTCTAGTATAATTCCCTTGATTTTACCCTTTTTTACTGCTCATTGCCATGATAAATTGAAAAAATTGATTGTGAGATTGTGATTTAACTTAGTCAATCAAAAAGATGGTGAGTTCTCATTCTTTTACTGTGTCTTTGCAGGAAAACACCGAAGAAGAATGGACTTGAAGTCTCCAAGGAAGACTATAAGCAATTCTGGCGATCACGGGCGAAGCGCTACTGAAGGAGCGCCTAAGCGCCCTTGAAGACTTCAGAGGAAATCCTTTGGGTATACAGCGCCTAGGCGCTCAAGACGGCAGCCCAGGCGCCCGTGAATCATGGAGAGGATGCGTGCTTTGGACATATAGCGCCTAGGCGCTACTGGACGCAGCGCCAGCGCTCAAGACAGAATATAAGTTAAGTTTTGCTGACCTAATTTGGGGGTGCGCGGAGAATAAGAAGGAGGAGCACGGATCATTGCTATTCCGGGGCATTCTGAGGTGTTCTGAAGAGAAGAAATCGTGGAAACGAATCAGATCTTCACTTACCTATGGAGTTCCCCTTTTTCTCTTCTCTTATTTCAGTTCTTACAATAGTTGTCATGTGTAGCTAAATTTCCCTTGTTGGGATTAGGTGGATTTTGATGAATCTTGATTGTTATTGATGTTGGATTTAATTAATATAAGTTGCTATCTCTATTTTGAGTTTATGATCTCTTCTCTTAATGCTTTCTAAGGATTGATCCTCTTTGGAATGATTTTAAGGTTGTATGTTGAATGGAAATTTGATATATGATTTGTGTTATGAGATTATGAACCTTGCTTATCTCTAGGCTAGGAATAGTCATTGATTTGCTTGTTACCTCTTTGAATTCTAAATCGTAATGTTTGTTTTCTCTTAGATTCATGATGTGTGTGAAACAACATCATATTTTGATCATGTGTTTGCATGCATTTTTATACATTCTAGGCATTTTAGTTTCCCTTTTTGTTTGTTTTTCCCTTTAGTTCAGATAACTGCGGTGTTTTTGGTGTTGTTGTGCAGGATTGGTGCTTAATTGGCCTTGAAATGGATGGAAAGCTTGCACAATTGAAGTTGGAGCTTAAAGGGTAGCAAATTGGGACAAAAAGCTCATTCCAGAGAGTTCCACGGCCTGCCCGTGGTCCGAACCACGACATGGATCGAGCAAAATTGCGTGAAAAAGCAAAAAAGGGAGTTTTCGAGAACCAACCACGGCACTGGCCGTGGTGGCCACCACGGCCGTGGTTGAGAGACAAAGATAAAAATCATGAACCCGTAACCAACCACGCCGTGGTTTGGTTCGGGGTGCGTGTCGATGTTTAAGTCCGTTTTCTCTTTTCTTATGGGCTTGAACCAGTTTTAACCCATGGGGTATATATAGATGTTCTGAAGACAACATTAGGGTTGGAATTTGGTTAGAAGGAGGCACATTGGAGGCTCTTGATCTTCATCTTCCTCTCTTCTCTCATGGATTACGGGTTTGGTTGTTCTTGGAACATGAATTCTAGTTTCTTCTTCTCCATGTCTGAATAGTTCCCTTTTGTTTCTAGGATTGGGCAATGCCCTTTGATACATTGATAATGATTAATTGATATTTTTACCCCTTTTATTAATCTTGAATGTTGTTGATTCAATCCTTATTGCGATTATTCATGTGAATTTGCTGGCCACTTATTTGCATCTCATAGATATCTAGGGACGTACTGAAAGGTGAACCTAGGTGTTGGAACTATAAGAATTGAACTTAAGGTTTAAATCACGAGAGTAGGTTTAGCCTTTCGAGGATTAATGAATTACCAAAAAACGTAATGGGTTCAATTGAAATTCAATTACCACGAGAGTAGGAATTGGTTTAATTGGGCACGGTTCTTGTATCTTGAAAGGGAACATTAACTAATTTAGGGTAATTCACCTTCAATTGAATTTCAAGTGTTAATAAGAGGATTGTCAATTAGGAGTCTTGTATCATTGTGGTTAACCCCAATCCTGGAAGCTTTCTTAATTCTGAAATCTTTTCTCAACAATTTACTATTTTTATTCTCAATTTTGCGTCTTAACTTTTATTTATTTAATTGTTTGGTTTCTACGTTCTTGTTCAACAATTATATTCTCTTTTGTTTAATTTAATTGAATTAATTAGTTAATTGGTATTCATAAACATAGTCCCTGTGGATTCGATATTTTATTACTTGACGACGAAACCGTACACTTGCGGATTTCACCCCAATCAAGTTTTTGGCCATTCTTCGGGATGCTGTGTTCTTCTTGAATATCAGTTAAATTTTTAATTTAATTATTTTAAACCTTTTTACTACTTTCTTGTTTTCTCTTTGAGTGTCTACAGGTAATTCTCTTGTTTATGCGAAGAACTAGATGTTTTGGGACTCTTGAAGAAGCTGATCCTGAAATTGAAAGAACCCTTCGCAGAAGAAGAAGACAACAAAGCCAAAGAGCAAGAGATAGACTTGAGCCAACGCTTGTCATGGCTGCACCTGCTGATAATAGACCTCTTAAAGAGTATGCAGCCCCTAATGCTCGGGGTTTGCGTTCTGGAATTGCTCGGCCAGACATTGAAGCTAGACAGTTCACCATACCACCGCTTTACTCACCATGATAAGGCGAGAATCCGGTTTGGAGGATTGCCATCAGAGGACCCAAACGATCATGTGGATATGTTCTTGGAATTCTGTGAGACCCTCAAGATTGAAGGTGCCTCTGTTGATGCCATTCGTCTTCGCCTATTTCCATTATCATTGAGAGATAGAGCTAGGGCGTGGTTGAGGTCAATTCTCGCTGAGACCATCACTTCTTGGGACCAATTGGAGCAAACTTTCTTGAACAAATTCTTTCCACCATCCAAGACTGCTCATCTGAGGACCCAAATCACAAGCTTTGTTCGAAAGATGGTGAATCATTGTCGGAAGCTTGGGATAGATATAAGGCTTTTCTTTGGAAGCCCGCCACACCATGGGTTAGAAAAATGGTTGATCGTCCACACCTTCTATAATGGGTGGAATATTCTTCGAAGGTGTCTCTAGACTCCGCACTGGTGGAGCTTTGATGAATAGAAGACCCGACGAAGCCTATGAGATCATTGAGAGTGTTGCCACAAATCATCACCAATGGGCAAATGAAAGAGGTAATAACCCGAGAAAACTCTCGGGAGGTAAGTTTGAGGTAGACGGAGTTGATTTAATTATGTCAAAATTTGATTCTTTGAATAAACGTTTTGACATGCTTGAAAAGGCTCATGTAAATGTCATAGGTGCCTCTAACAATTTTTGTGAGATTTATGGAGCACAGGGACACATAGGTGTTGAATGCCAAGTTGGAATTGGCACCTCACAAGGTGCACCGGTGGAGCAAGTGGAATCATGCCACAATTTCCATGACTTCAACCAAAAGGGGAGGAATGATCCATATTCTCAAACTTACAACCCCGGTTGGAAGTCACATCCCAATTTCTCCTACCGGAATAGTCAACACCAAGCAGGGCAAGGTAGTGGTAAACCCTCTTCTGGACTCCAACAGGTACAAAACTCTAAACTTGAGTCTCTTCTTGAGAATTTTGTTGAGAGTCAAGCTAAGCAAAATGAGGAGTTTAGGCAACATGGGCAAGTTGTGATCGAGGCCATTAGAGAGTTGTCATCTAAAGTTGAAAATTTGGCCATTCATAATAAATTGTTAGAAACTCAGATTGCCCAACTTCATGTGCACTTCACATAGGCAACAAGGTAAATTTCTGGTCACCGAAATGAATCCAGGTAATGAACACGCATGGCGGTTAGTTTGAGAAGTGGTAAGACATTAGAGGATCCCAAGGGTAAGGAGGTGAGTGACAAAGATGAGGGAAATGAGGAAAAAGACACTAAGACACAACCCTTAGAGGAAGAGAAAATTAATGAAAAGGTGTCTAAGTATGTACCCCCGAACCATACCAACCCCCAAGTGCCATTCCTCAAAGATTGGCTAAGGCCAAGCTAGATATGCAATTTGGGAAGTTCCTAGAGGTCCTTAAGAAATTGTACATTAATGTACCCTTCATCGAGGCGTTGAAACAAATGCCTACCTATGCTAAGTTTCTTAAGGACATTTTGTCTAATAAGAGAAAGCTTGATGAATATGAGACCGTAGCTTTAATCGAGGAGTGTAGTGCTTTAATTCAAAATAAATTGCCTCCTAAGCTAAAAGATCCAGGTAGCTTCTCTATTCCTTGCTTGATTGGTAACACAAATTTTGATAAAGCTCGTGTGACTTAGGGGCTAGTGTCGGCCTTATGCCCCTTTCGTGTGCAAGAAGTTGGAGGTGGGTGAGTGAAACCCACAACTATTTCACTTCGGTTGGCGGATCGGTCCGTCAAGTACCCCATAGGCATCTTGGAGGATGTTCCTATCGAGTGGGTAAGTTTTTTTTTACCCGTTGATTTTGTTGTGCTTGACATGGAAGCGGATGCTAAAATGCCGCTCATACTTGGGCGACCATTCCTCGCCACTGGAAGGGCAATTATTGATGTCCACGAAGGGAAATTGACTTTGCGATTGAATAATGAGGAAGTAGTTTTTAATGTTTTCAATTCTGAAAAAATCTTAATTCCTCTAATTCATGTAATTGCATAGATGCTACCGATGATGTGGACAAAGTTGTACTTTCATGTATGCAGAATCGTGACTCATGCTTGTATTAGAGGAGACCTTGCCCAAGGTTGCTTCCAAGTTCGAGAAGGTCAAGCCCTGCAAGAAAGGACCAAAGAAGCGGGATGACAAGTGTGTCAAGAAGCGTGAATTTAAACCAGGGGATAAAGTTCTTGTTGATAACTCGCTTCTACGTTTCTGTCCAGGTAAGTTGTGGTCGAAATGGTCTGGGCCATATGAGATTGTTCGAGTCTTATCCTATGGTGTGCTTGAGGTAAAGATAGAAGGCCAGAAGACATTCATGATAAATGGCCAGAGAGTGCAACACTATGAAGAAGGAGTGGGGACTGAGGACCACTCCATTGACATCACCTAAGCATAGAACAAACTCACAGTCAAGCTAATGACTATAACTTAGCGCTTCTTGGGAGGCAACCCAACATTCTATCTCTTTTCCTTTATTTTCTTATTTTTATTGATTAACATTTTTTTTATTTATTTTGTTTCTTAGTTAGCTATTGTTGAGTCGGCTTTGGTGCCTCCCTGAGTTTGGAGCCTTTGTAGGGGGATGTATATAGCTGTCGGCCAAAAAAAAAATGAAGTTTTAGACTGGATGTTCGAGTTCATGGCTACACGTCTCCTTTTTCCACCACCGCAGTGAGTTCTTTTCATTTATTCCTTCCATAGTTTTAGATTTTTACATTGGGGACAATGTAAGATCTAAGCTTGGGGGTATTTATTTTTCATTTTTTATTTTTATCTTCATTATCATGCATTCCCATATCTCATTTTGCATTGCATTTTCACACCATCTTATATTTCTGCTTTTTGGTTGAACCTTGTCCCCCTCTCTTTTGGGGATTTTGAGATGATAATTGATTTGGAACCCAATTTATTGATTCTTGTGGTAGGCAACAGGCATTGTCTTTAATTGATAGTGGAGGTGATTTCTTTATAGTTGATAATTAGCATATGTTCTCTGAATTTGTGCTTCTCATTGATTTTTGAACCTCTAAAAGTGAGTTTTGAGCTTGTATGGGATTTATTCACTTTATGATTTTTCATCCCATTCTTTGTGTTGAGTGGTCATTCCTCATTGATTTTGTGTTCTAGAACTTGATTTGAAACCATTTTGAGGCGAAATCTTGGTTTGCATGCTTGAATGTGATTAAGGCATCTTTGGTATTTTTCTGGCCTTCTGAATTTGTTACACTTTCATCCTCTAGTTGCCCATTTTGAGCCTATTGTATAATTGTTTTCTTGATGCCTATGATGATACATTGTCGGTGATCATTTAGAATATTGAATGGAGCAATCTGAGTTTGAATGTTGTATTGGGAATCATGTGTTTTGAAAATGAGGTCTCTCCTCTTAAAAAAAAAAAAAATGAGGAAAAAAAGGAAAACAAAATAAAAGAAAAGCTTGAGATGAAAGCTTGAAAAGAAAGGGAGAAAATGTGGAATTATGCCTTGATTGAAAATTGTCTTTGCTCCGTGTATGTTCTATTGGGTTTCTTGTGCTTGTTGAAAATGTTGTTAGCCCTTTGTGCATACCCTCCTTTCTTTATCCTTCCTGACATCATTCCCATGGCCCCATTATATCCCTTGAAAGACCTTTTGATTCTTGCATTCATGCTGATTATTAGTGAAAATTTGGTTTCTTATCAAGCTTATGGAAGTGCATTTTCTTTGAGGAATATTGAGCGCATTGTCTTCATCCTTAAACACTTTGAGTGTAGTTAGTGGAGTGATCCTAATTTGGTGAGGAGCATGATTTCTGAGAACTTTAGCCTCTAATTGGACTTGATTTTGATTACCTCTCTATTTCTTAGTTTGTCTTTGCCTATTGCTTGGTTGGATGTTTTCTCGGGTTCCTCATTTATTATTGTCTTTTGATCCCACTCCTTGGTTTGGTCTTAGTTATTGCTTGGGGACAAGCAAAATCTTAAGCTTGGGGTATTTTGATGTGTGTGAAACAACATCATATTTTGATCATGTGTTTGCATGCATTTTTATACATTCTAGGCATTTTAGTTTCCCTTTTTGTTTGTTTTTCCCTTTAGTTCGATAATCTGCGGTGTTTTTGGTGTTGTTGTGCGGGATTGGTGCTTAATTGGCCTTGAAATGGATGGAAAGCTTGCACAATTGAAGTTGGAGCTTAAAGGGTAGCAAATTGGGACAAAAAGCTCATTCCCAGAGAGTTCCACGGCCTGCCCGTGGTCCTGAACCACGGCCATGGATCGAGCAGTACCTGCGTGAAAAGCAAAAAGGGAGTTTCCCAGAACCAACCACGGCCTGGGCCGTGCAGTGGCCTACCACACGGCCGTGGCCGTGGTTCGGGGTGCGTGTCGATGTTTAAGTCCGTTTTCTCTTTTCTTATGGGCTTGAACCAGTTTTAACCCATGGGGTATATATAGATGTTCTGAAGACAACATTAGGGTTGGAATTTGGTTAGAAGGAGGCACATTGGAGGCTCTTGATCTTCATCTTCCTCTCTTCTCTCATGGATTACGGGTTTGGTTGTTCTTGGAACATGAATTCTAGTTTCTTCTTCTCCATGTCTGAATAGTTCCCTTTTGTTTCTAGGATTGGGCAATGCCCTTTGATACATTGATAATGATTAATTGATATTTTTACCCCTTTTATTAATCTTGAATGTTGTTGATTCAATCCTTATTGCGATTATTCATGTGAATTTGCTGGCCACTTATTTGCATCTCATAGATATCTAGGGACGTACTGAAAGGTGAACCTAAGTGTTGGAACTATAAGAATTGAACTTAAGGTTTAAATCACGAGAGTAGGTTTAGCCTTTCGAGGATTAATGAATTACCAAAAAAACGTAATGGGTTCAATTGAAATTCAATTACCACGAGAGTAGGAATTGGTTTAATTGGGCACGGTTCTTGTATCTTGAAAGGGAACATTAACTAATTTAGGGTAATTCACCTTCAATTGAATTTCAAGTGTTAATAAGAGGATTGTCAATTAGGAGTCTTGTATCATTGTGGTTAACCCCAATCCTGGAAGCTTTCTTAATTCTGAAATCTTTTCTCAACAATTTGCTATTTTTATTCTTAATTTTGCGTCTTAACTTTTATTTATTTAATTGTTTGGTTTCTACGTTCTTGTTCAACAATTATATTCTCTTTTGTTTAATTTAATTGAATTAATTAGTTAATTGGTATTCATAAACATAGTCCCTGTGGATTCGATATTTTATTACTTGACGACGAAACCGTACACTTGCGGATTTCACCCCAATCAATTCACCTAAGGAATTAGGGATTTTAATTGGGAACAAAGGGTCAATCGTCTAAGGAATTAGGGTTTGATTAAATTAGAGAATTCGGTAACAAAATAGGAATAGTAGCTTGTATTAATTCCAATTGATATGCAACAAATGAAATCAAATGAAGCTTGATCCCAACTCTTTCATTAATTGATTATTTTTCATTTTGCATACCAAGTGTTTGATAATTTTCCAACTAGAAAAACTCAAAAATATTGTCATTGCTTTTGGTTCTTTTGATTTTGTTATTGTTATTGGAACCCATTTTAATTCAAATCTTGGTTTAAATAGTAGCTAACTTTGTGAATTGGTACTTGGCCATCGATCCCTGAGAACGATATCCGGTTTCTCACCGTTTTTATTACTTGACGATCCGGTACACTTGCCGTGGTCACATCAAGTTTTTGGCGCCGTTGCCGGGGATCGATTTTACCAATATCGGTAATATCGAAGGCAGCCACTAGTTTAAACATTTTTCTTTTGTTTATTGATTGTAGTTTTTAATTTCTTTAGTTTACTTATTTCATTGAGTTATTTTTGCTCTGATATTGTGTGTTAAGTGTATGCGAGGTACCATTCATCCAGACAACCTTCTCTTTGACTCTGAAATTGAAAAGACCGCAAAAGCTTTGAGGAAGCAAACTAGAGAAAGAAGAAGGAATTTGCGTGACATTCAAACAGTTTTTGAAGACATGGCAGATAATGGAGAGAATGTAGATCCTCCACCACCACAACCACCTGTTAGGACTCTCATGGATTACTCTATTCCTAACATGGATGGGTGTGGAGCGAGCATAACGAGACCGATTCGGCCTGTGCAAATAATTTTGAATTGAAGCCAGCCCTTCTTCATTTGGTTCAGCACAATCAATTTGGAGGACTTGACAATGAAGATCCACATGCACATATACAAGGGTTCCTTCAAATTTGTGATACTGTGAAGCTGAACGGGGTGAGTGAGGATGCTATTCGCTTGAGATTGTTCCCTTTTTCCGTGAGGGACAGAGCTAAGAACTGGTTGGACTCATTGGCTCGGGAAGCATTACCACATGGGTCTGTCTTAGTCCAGAAATTCCTCACTAGATACTTTCCTCATTCCAAAGCTGCAAAGTTGAGAAGCGAGATCACTTCATTCAGACAGCTTGATGGGGAATCTCTAAGTGAAGCGTGGGAGAGATACAATGAAATACTGAGGAAGTGCCCACATCACTGTTTTGACTTTTGGATTCAAGTCCAGAGTTTCTATAATGGCATGCTACCTCAAACTAGAGCCATGGTTGATGCTACAGCAGGTAGGGCATTGAATTATAAAACCCCAGAGGAGGCATGGGAGTTGTTTGAAATGATGCCCAATAACGATTACCAGCGAGCTGGAGAAAGAGCTGTAACGAAGAAAGGGTATTTGGAGATTGATTCTATGAATGCACTGTTGGCTCAAAACAAAATTTTGACTCAACAACTTGAGAATCTCACCAAAAAGGTCGACACCCTTAGTGTGAATGCGGTGAGCAATGCCCCTATGACTTGTGACTTCTGCGGAGGTGAACATGGGAGTGTGGATTGTCCAGGAAACATGTTTGGACCTCCAGCTCAAGAACAAGTGAACTTCATGAACAACCCTCCAAGACAGTAGAATAATCCTTACTCCAACACGTACAACTCAGGGTGGAGGAATCACCCTAATTTTTCATGGAGTAATCAAGGAAATCAAGCTCAACCGAGACAACAGATGGGATATCAAGGACACTCTCAATAGTCGTATCAAGGTCCTTCATCATCCCAACCTCAGTCTAATGAGAAGAAGGCTTCATGGGAGTTAGCCTTAGAGAAATTGGCTACACAAACTTCGTCCTTTGTTAAAACCACCACTGATTTTATGGAGGAGACAAGAGCGGGATTTAGAAATCAGGATTTTACAATCCGTAATCTAGAGACCCAGGTGGGCCAGCTCGCAAAACAACTTGCAGAGAGACCTCCAGGTTCATTGCCAAGCGACACAGTCCCAAACCCTAGAGGAAATGAACATGTGAAAGCTATAACAACTAGGAGTGGGAAGGTTATTGAACCACAATCAGGAAAGGAGAAGATCAGTGAAGGAAAAGTTGAGAAACTTGGTGAAGAAGTGCCTCATGAAGAAGTTGAAGTATCTCAAGATCCTTTGCCCAATGACTCTAATGAAAAGGAGTCACAAAAAGAGCAAACAGTGAAGATTCCACCGCCAATTATTAAGTTGCCCTTTCCTCAACGACTCAAGAAGGAGAATGATAAAAAACAGTTTGAGAAGTTTCTGGAGGTCTTTAACAAGCTACAAATCAATATACCGTTTGCTGAAGCTCTAGAACAAATGCCCTCATATGTGAAATTCATGAAGGAGATGTTGTCTAAGAAGAGAAGGATTGGACACGAAGAGACCATTATGCTTACGGAGGAATGCAGTGCAATCCTTCAAATGAAGCTTCCTCCTAAGCTTAAGGATCCTGGAAGCTTCTCAATTCCATGCACTATTGGGGATAGAACATTTGGAAAAGCTTTATGTGATCTTGGTGCAAGCATTAGTCTCATGCCTTTGTCTATTTTCAAGCAATTGGGGATCGGCCAAATAAAGCCCACCATGGTAACTCTTCAATTTGCGGATAGGTCTATGAAGCATCCTCATGGAGTTATTGAAGACGTATTAGTGAAAGTAGACAAGTTCATCTTCCTAGGTGGACTTCGTTGTTCTTGATATGGAAGAAGATAGAGACATTCCTTTGATTTGGGGCTACTTCCTTGCAACTGGTAAAGCTCTCATTGATGTGGCGGATGGGACTTTAACATTAAAGGTCTAAGAGGAAGCCATCACTTTTAATGTCTTTGAAGCTATGAAGCACCCGGGAGATCGAGAAGCATGCTTTAGCATTGACGTATGTGACTCCTGTACCTCCAATTCTTATAGGGAAGGCAGCCTCTCTTCACTTCTTGAAAAAGTGCTTGTTGAATCAAAAGTGAAAGCTGATGATGATGATGATCTGACAGTTAGAGAAATACTTAGCTTGTTGGAAAAATCATCCCCCGATCCTAAAGATGAACAACAAGAATGGGAGGAATTGGTGAGAGGAGAAGATAAAACCCAACAAAAAAGAGATGAAGTGCCAAAGGTTGAGCTCAAACCACTACCCACACACTTAAAATATTCTTTTCTTGGTGAACACAATTCTTACCCTATCATCATCAATGCTGAATTGAGCCAAATGGAAGAAGAAAAATTGTTGAAGGTGTTACGGGATCATAAGAGAGCCATCGGATGGTCGATCGGTGATTTGAAAGGAATAAGTCCTTCTTTGTGTATGCACAAAATTCTCATGGAAGAAAATCACAAAACAGTAGTACAGCCACAAAGGAGGCTTAATCCGGTCATGAAAGAAGTGGTTCGTAAGGAGGTCTTCAAGCTTCTTGATCTTTGGGCTTATCTACCCCATCTCGAGACCCACTTGGGTTAGTCCCATCCAGGTTGTGCCTAAAAAGGGTGGGACAAATAGTGGTTATGAATGAAAACAATGAATTGATACCCACTCGGACGATTCTGAGGATGGAGGGTATGTATTGACTACCGAAGGTTGAATGATACAACAAGGAAGGATCATTTTCCACTTCCTTTTATTGATCGATGTTAGAGCGGTTGGCCGGGCATGAATACTATTGCTTTTTGGATGGATATTCCGGCTATAACCAGATTGTTGTGGCTCCAGAGGATCAGGAGAAAACAACATTTACATGCCCTTATGGAGTGTTTGCTTACGTAAGAATGCCCTTCGGACTTTGCAACGCACTGTACCACATTCCAAAGGTGTATGATGTCCATCTTCTCGATATGATTGAAAAACATATCGAAGTATTCATGGATGATTTCTCTGTGTTTGGTTCTTCATTTGATATATGCTTGCATAACCTGTCTTTAGTTTTAAAAAGATGTGAAGAAATAAACTTGGTTTTAAACTGGGAAAAATGCCATTTCATGGTGAGAGAGGGAATTGTTTTAGGGCACCGCATCTCTAACCAAGGGATTGCAGTTGATCGTGCCAAAGTTGAAGTTATTGAAAAACTTCCCCCTCCCACTAATGTAAAAGGCATTCGTAGTTTTTTGGGGCATGCTGGCTTTTATAGGAGATTCATAAAAGATTTTTCGAAAATTGCTAAACCTCTCAGTGATCTCCTAGTAAAAGATGCTCCATTCAATTTTAATGAGACATGCATGTTAGCTTTTAACACTTTGAAGCATAAACTGACCACTGCACCAATTGTAATTGCACCTGATTGGGGTTTGCCATTTGAAATTATGTGTGATGCAAGCGACACTGCCGTAGGTGCTGTTCTAGGTCAAAGGAAAGATAAGTTGTTGCATGTGATTTATTATGCGAGTCATGTCTTAAATGCTGCACAACTTAATTATGCTACTACGGAAAAAGAGTTATTAGCTATTGTTTATGCATTTGACAAGTTTCGTTCTTACTTGGTGGGTTCTAAAGTGATTGTGTATACAGATCATGCAGCTGTCCGGTACCTTTTCGCCAAGCAAGATTCGAAACCAAGGCTTATCCGATGGATTCTATTGCTGCAAGAGTTCGATCTGGAGATAAAAGATAAGAAGGGAACCGAGAATTCAGTGGCTGACCATTTATCTCGGTTGGAAAGTGCAGATGAAAATGAGGAGAAAAGACCAATCAATGATCAGTTTTCTGATGAGCAGTTATTGACCGTGGTGAGCTTACCATGGTATGCCGATATAGCAAACTACAAGGTTGGCAAAGTGATTCCTGTGGATTTTAATTCACAACAGCGGAAAAGGTTCTTCCATGAAGCCAAGTTCTATGTGTGGGACGAACCATTTCGTACAAGAGAGGTGTTGATGGTCTGTTGAGAAGATGTGTGCATGAAGAAGAGCAAGAACAAATTTCGTGGCATTTTCACAATTCGGGTATGGTGGACATTTTAGTGGAGATGGGATGACGGCAGCCTAAGGTCCTACAATCGGGGTTATTTTGGCCATCACTTTTCAAGGATGCGTTTGCATATGTCAAGAGGTGTGATAGGTGCCAAAGAACTAGGAAATATCTCAAAGAGGAATGAGATGCCCCAAAATCCCATCTTAGAAGTTGAAGTATTTGATGTTTGGGGTATCGACTTCATGGGCCCTTTTCCTTCTTCATATTCTAAGGTATACATCTTGGTGGCTGTGGATTATGTTTCAAAATGGGTGGAAGCCGCAGCTGTCCAGACCAATGATGCCAATGTTGTGATTGGGTTCGTGAAGAAGCAAATTTTCTCAAGGTTTGGGGTGCCCCGGGCCCTAATAAGTGATGAGGGTACCCATTTTTGCAACAGAAAGCTTGAAACTTTGCTGAGAAAATATAATGTTCATCATAGAATTGCTACTCCCTATCACCCTCAAGCAAGCGGTCAAGTTGAAGTGTCCAACCGACAATTGAAGCTAATCTTGGAGAAAACAGTAAATTCTTCTAGGAAGGACTGGGCAATGAAGCTAGATGATGCTTTTTGGGCATATAGAACCGCCTTCAAGACTCCAATTGGCATGTCTCCATTCCAATTGGTTTATGGCAAGGCATGCCATTTACCTCTTGAATTGGAGCATAGGGCACTATGGGCAACAAAGTTCTTGAACTTTGATTTGACAAAAGCAGGAGAGTCAAGGATATTGCAGCTCCATGAACTTGAGGAATTCCGGAACTCAGCCTATGAGAATGCCAAGATTTACAAGGAGAATACCAAGAAATGGCATGACAAAAGGATCGTTCACAAAGAATTCCAGAAAGGCCAACTAGTACTCTTATTCAATTCAAGATTGAGGTTGTTTCCAGGAAAGCTCAAGTCTAGGTGGTCTGGCCCGTTTGAGATCAAGCAAGTGTTTCCTAATGGTGTGGTGGAGGTGAAAGACCCGTATTCAGATAGAAGCTTCAAGGTGAATGGGCAAAGGCTCAAACCCTACTTTGGGGGAGATGTTGAGCGAAGAAGGGAGTCCATCAACTTAATCTCCACTTAAAGCAATCAAACGTCAGGCTCGGGACGTTAAACAAGCGCTCTTGGGAGGCAACCCAAGCTCGGTTTTGTTTTCTTTCATTCTTGTTACAATTCACGATTCGCTTTTGATTAATTGTTTTGGGTTGGATGTGGTTTTAATTTGTTCCCTGTTTTTTTTATTATTAATTGATGATGGTTGAAATTGTTCGAGTGGAAAACAGGTGAAGAAGAGCAGGGTTGGGGAAGTTCTAATGAGAATCGGGGCGTAAACACGGGTTTGCATGAGTGTTAAGCTTCCAATAATAGCGCCTGTGCGCCTTATATATAGCGCCTAGGCGCTATATCAAGGAAATGATTGACGTTCATCGCTTGCACGGCGCTAAAGGCGCAGTAAACGTGGCGCCAGCGCCAATGTCACGTCTTCCCTGGCATGGCGGCGTACGGGACGGTGTAGCACGGCGCCTAGGCATTTTTGTTTTGTTAAATTCTACTCGCCTATATAGCTGGCGCTTAAAAAACAGACGCCAGGCGCTGTGCCATGCTATCCCTGGAACACTAGCGTTCAGACGTTGTAATTTGTAATTGCCGTCTAGACGTATTTGTATTCTCATAAAAATATTTTTTAAAAAAAAAAAAAAAAATAAAAAAATAAAAAACAAAAAAACAAAAAAATAAATAAAATAAAATAAAAAAATTAAAAAAAAATAAAAAAATAAAAATTAACCGGCCGCAGGCCAAGGCACATAGCATAGCGCCTAGGGCTACAGTACATAGCGCCTAGGCGCTAACATCGTATTCTGCGTTTTAAAACGTAGAACCCTCCCCTTCCCCTCGTTTGTTCCCCTAATCTTCCCCTTCCCTTCTCACACCCCACTCGCTGAACCCTATCTCTCTGTCTCTCTCTCTCTCTCTCTCTTTCATTTTCCCTCTCTTCCTCACTCCCTTTACCGTTCTCCCTTCTCCCTTTCCCTCTCTTTTCTTCACTACCCATCAACCCCCTTCCTCATTTCCCTTTTTCGTGTGCATTCTGTTGTTTTTCCTCGTGATTCCTTGCCCCAGTGCGTTTTTCTCCTTTCTCAATTTTTAATTTGTCTGCCTTATTTTTATTTTATTTTATTGTTTGTTATGCAAATGCTTGAGTTATTTGGGTGTGTTATTCCCCGTATGGTTTTCCCCTACATCTCATAATTTTGGATTAAGGGTTCCCAATGCTAGAATATGCCTATTTCCACGGTTGAATTGTTTGACACACTAAATGTGTATGAGTGATTTTGGGTTAGTGGGCATTTCCAAGGTTTTGGGTAATTTGCATGAGTCTACTTTAATGGGGTAATCTTTGGTCTGGGTGACATATACATGTTGTGAATTGCTGCCCAAAAGTGAAATAATTCATTATGGATGTGGTGTGCATAATCTGATTCGATATACCTGTCTTGAGAGAAAACACATTGCATGTGTACAGATTTTCATAGATTCTGGCATTCTAAATTATACACTCATATTGTCTCTGTTTACTTTACAGATTCATGGCACCCAAGATGTAGCCCACACGCAAACGCAAGACTCAGGGTGAGAGCTCATGCCAACAAGCTGCGTTTAATGCTGATCTCTTCTTGTCGGCGGAGCATGAGAAACGCCTGAATGAATTTCTATGCAACTGGGGATTTGTCCCAGAACGAGGGATATTTTTGAATAATGGGGAGTGCGATGAAATTTTCAACCAAATCTTGAGGAGGAACTGGTCAAAGCTCTGCAAATTACCGGTCGATGGGTCCGCTTCCATCGTCCGTGAATTTTACGCAAATGCATTTCGGTCAGAGGATGATGCCCGCAACAAATTTGAATCCTACGTCAGGGGGCGTCGCATTCTATTTGATGCCCGAACTCTGGACCGATTCTTGGAGACACCCGAAGAAGTTGGTGATTGTGGGTACACTAAGCTAAAGAAAGAAACATTGAACCCTGACTTAGTGCTTCGAACCATCTGCAAACAGGGGGCACAATGGGAACTGGACTCAGGTGGCTACCCGAAGTTTCTGAAGAAGTCTGATTTGCTACCCATTCCAAAAGCCTGGTGCACGTTCTCCGAAGCTGGATTCTTCCCCAACTCTCACCATCAAGAGGTGACGAGGGATCAGGCGCTCTTGATTTTTGCTATTATGACTGGGCGATCAGTGGATGTGGGCTTGCTGATCTCCCGTAACATGCAAACGTTGGCACAAAGCAGGACCCGGCGGTCCCGTTTATGGTACCCCAGCCTCATTACCCAGTTATGTCAGGCAGCCGGGGTGGAGATCACTGGTACTTACAAGACGATGACCCCAACCAGATTCCTCCAGCAGCTAGAGCCCGGGCAGCCAGGCCACCTCGTCCCCGTCCAGAGACTTCATCCAGTGGAGTTGAACGTCGTCTCCAACGCCTTGAGACCTATATGGTTCAGTCGAGCCAAGCAATAGAGATGATGCTGAGGAACCTGGCGGTTCAGTTAAATGTCGATCCAGATGCCCTAGGCGGCATCCCACTTCCAGCAGAGGAGTCAGAGAGTGAAGATGGAGCTGATGCTGGTGGGGAAGACAATGAGAGCAGCGATGACTGATCTTCAAGGGGGAGTTTCTATTTTCTTTTTCCTTTATTTGTTTTGCATTTCCAGTTTTTATTTTCTTTTTGCTTTTGTTGTTATTCATGCTGTTTGAAGTCAATACTCGAGCGCTTGGGGACAAGCACGAGAGTAAGTTTGGGGGAGTTAAGTTTAGTTAGAAAATTTAATCTTTGTTATGATTGGACTACCCCATTTTTCCCATTTTTGCTAATCCCTTTCAAAAAAAAAAATGAAAAAATGAAAAAAAAAAGAAGCATGGCAGCTGTGTGATCTTGTTGTTTGCAGTTCATTAGGAATGGTTTCATACCACACTTACATGAATCTAGTTGCTTGGCTGTTAATGGGTTTTGGTAAATAATTTGCATTCATTATCCTGGGAATGAGTATTGAGCCTCCAACATGATTTTATTCGTGAGTGGACACTTGTGAGGCTTTACTCTCCTGCATTTGCTTGATTCTCTGATGCACTCATGATTTGCCCAGTATGTGATCTGAATTAAGCCATTTTGATTGCTGAGCGGCCCCAAAAAACAAACCCCATGACCACATCTTTTGCATGACCTTTGAGCTTAATGAGTCTCTTTCTTGGTTGAACCCTCCTATTTGACCTAGCCTTATGAGTGACATCCTAAGAGACTAAGTGAGCATTGGAAGTTGAAAAGAGGAGAAAATTTGAGTAAAAAAAAAAAAAAGAAAACAAAGGAGAATGGATTTACTGAATCGCTATCCCTTTGAGGCCGATGGGTTACTGGGTGATACTTGACAATGATCAAGTACCCCTTTGAGACCAGGTAGGTTACTGGGAAAATTCAAAAAAAAATTAAAAAAAAAATTGGAAGGGTTGAGATTTCTGAATTGATAAATTGTTAGAAATACCAATGCTCATTTACTCTCCAAGATAGTTGTTTTACATGTTCATCTCTTTACCTTGTACCTTGGCACCAATGAAGTTTTGAATTTTAGCCTTCTGAGGGTTACATGGTGTGAATCATGAGCTTGCATTTTGAGAAGAAGATCAAATTCTTGGGGGGTGGGCTCACAGTGTGTTGACTGAGAGAAACACAAGCCTAAACACAGGAGGGATTGAGTGAGCATTCACTTGAAATCATCTTGCATGTATTGGTTGCCAGATCCATTAACTTCCAAGTGATGATTGAGCAATGTAATGTTGGTATGACTCCAACGTCTAATTTCCAGTTGAACTTCAGTTTGCACAGTTGTGGGTTATAATCGTAGGAATGCTTGGTTGGTTGCCGTACCTATGGTTTTGTTTCTTTGCCCGAGGACGTGGCAAATGTTAAGTTTGGGGGAGTTTGATAACCACGCCAAAGGCATGGTTATATGCCTACTAATTCTAGTATAATTCCCTTGATTTTACCCTTTTTTACTGCTCATTGCCCTGATAAATTGAAAAAATTGATTGTGAGATTGTGATTTAACTTAGTCAATCAAAAAGATGGTGAGTTCTCATTCTTTTACTGTGTCTTTGCAGGAAAACACCGAAGAAGAACGGACTTGAAGTCTCCAAGGAAGACTATAAGCAATTCTGCTGATCACAGGGCGCCCAGGCGCTACAGAAGGAGCGCCTAAGCGCCCTTGAAGACTTCAGAGGAAATCCACTGGGTATACAGTGCCTAGGCGCTCAAGACGAAGCACCTAGGCGCCCGTGAATCATGGAGAGGATGCGTGCTGGACATATAGCGCCTAGGCGCTACAGACGCAGCGCCTAGGCGCTCAAGACAGAATATAAGTTAAGTTTTGCTGACCTAATTTGGGGGTGCGCGGAGAATAGGAAGGAGGAGCACGAATCATTGCTATTCCGGGGCATTCTGAGGTGTTCTGAAGAGAAGAAATCGTGGAAACGAATCAGATCTTCACTTACCTATGGAGTTCCCCTTTTTCTCTTCTCTTATTTCAGTTCTTACAATAGTTGTCATGTGTAGCTAAATTTCCCTTGTTGGGATTAGGTGGATTTTGATGAATCTTGATTGTTATTGATGTTGGATTTAATTAATATAAGTTGTTATCTCTATTTTGAGTTTATGATCTCTTCTCTTAATGCTTTCTAAGGATTGATCCTCTTTGGAATGATTTTAAGGTTGTATGTTGAATGGAAATTTGATATATGATTTGTGTTATGAGATTATGAACCTTGCTTATCTCTAGGTTAGGAATAGTCATTGATTTGCTTGTTACCTCTTTGAATTCTAAATCGTAATGTTTGTTTTCTCTTAGATTCACCTAAGGAATTAGGGATTTTAATTGGGAACAAAGGGTCAATCGCCTAAGGAATTAGGGTTTGATTAAATTAGAGAATTCGGTAACAAAATAGGAATAGTAGCTTGTATTAATTCCAATTGATATGCAACAAATGAAATCAAATGAAGCTTGATCCCAACTCTTTCATTAATTGATTGTTTTTCATTTTGCATACCAAGTGTTTGATAATTTTCCAACTAGAAAAACCCAAAAATATTGTCATTGCTTTTGGTTCTTTTGATTTTGTTATTGTTATTGGAACCCATTTTAATTCAAATCTTGGTTTAAATAGTAGCTAACTTTGTGAATTGGTACTTGGCCATCGATCCCTGAGAACGATATCCGGTTTCTCACCGTTTTTATTACTTGACGATCCGGTACACTTGCCGTGGTCACATCAGGGGCTGTACAATGGAAGGCAGCAAGCTATTTGAAACAACTAATTCAGCAACATTAAATTCAGCACAGTTCTGACTTCTATTTTCACATGTGGTATCATTTAAGTCAGCAGTTGCATCATCACTCATACCAGCATAAATCTTAGCACATGCAGCACATGACTCAACATCACAAGCAACACATGTATCACAAGAAACAGAATCCAGAAAGTCAGCAATATCAGGGAATTCAGCATAAACATCATCAACCAGCATCTCAATCACATCAATATGAAAAACAGAATGCTCCTCTGGGGATGTCTCATGGCATCAAAAATGTTAAATCTGTACTAAATCATTGCCAAACTCCATAGAAAGGTGTGCAAGATGCACATCTATCTTGGTCTTGGCGGTCTTGAGGAACGGTCTGCCTAGAATTAATGGAGCATGGTTTCTTGAAGACTCATCTTCCATGTCCAAGACATAGAAGTCCACTGGAAAAATTAGTTCATTCACCCGAACTAATACATCTTCTAGCACTCCTGCAGGATGAGTAGTGGTCCTATTTGCCAATTGAATCACTATACCAGTAGGTTGCAAAGTGCCAATGTTCAAGGATTTATAAATTGACATAGGCATGACATTAATCGAAGCACCCAAATCTAGCATTGCATGTTCAAATTTGGAGTTACCTATCGTGCAAGGAATTGTGAAAGTTCCAGGATCTTTGCATTTTTGTGGCATGCTTGGTAGAATCATTGCGTAAAACATTTTTGCCCATGCTTATTTTCTCAGTACCCTTAAGTCTTCTCTTGTGAGTACACAACTCTTTGAGGAATTTGGCATACTTGGGAATCTGCTTGATTACATCAAGGATGGGAATATTGATTTCCACCTTCCTGAATGCGTCCATGACTTCTCTTTCTATTTTCGTTTGCGCTAAAGTATGCTTGATTTGTGTGACTCTGTTTGGAAAAGGTAGTGGAATGGCCGATTTGAATTCTCGCACATTTCTTCCGTGTCACTGATTTTTGATTTGAGCTATCCACTTTCTTCTCGTTTCTCGGTCACCTTGGTTCTTTGCACTTGTAGTTCGGGTTGTGGTGGAGTATGGACCGTCAACTTTTACGCCACTTCTCAAGCTAATGGCACTTACATTGCCTCTTGGGTTGTTGATTTGTTTGTGAAGGCGATTGGTTCGACCCTTGACTTTTCAGCTCACTCAGAGTGGTTGCCATCTGCCCAATTTGAGTTTGTAAATTCGGATGGTGGCATTGACATTCTGCTGAAACTGTTTCATCAAGTCTTCGAAAGGTGGCTCAGCTGGAGTGGTTGCTGGAACAGGTAGCTGGAGGGGCTGCTGCATGGGTGGCGGAGCAGGTTGTGCTTGCCTAAATGCAAATGGTTGGTACTTGTTGCTAGGGCCTGTAGCTTGGTATCTAAACCGTGGTTCTTCCGTTGGTAGTGAAATTTGTTGTTGTTGTTGACGAATTTCCATATCTCGAGGTTGGGATGGTCCCTCCGGCCTGTGGTTATAGGTATTAGAAAATGGATCATATCTAGGTTCTTCTTTGTGATTGCGATATTGGGGTCTACCAGGAAAAATACCACCGCAGCAATGATTGTTCGGAAAAATAGAACCACCATCCCGAAGTGTAGGGCATGCATCAATAGGATGAGATGAACAAGAGCAAATGCCACACACGATTTGCTGACCATCCGCATTGGTGCTTGTTGTCCCACTGCTAACTGCCTCACCAAAGAAGTCAATTCATCAAGTCTGTGTTCCATTCTCTGTTGGTCTACATGAGACGATTGAATTTCATTGACTCCTCTGGTTGATGTAATAATTCGTGTGCCAAATTGTTGGGTGTTGGCTGCCATGTTTGCTATCAAATCTCTCGCTGCTGCAGGGGTTTTGTCTACTAAGGCTCCTCCAGAGGCAGCATCCACCATGCTTCTGTCATTTGGCAACAAGCCTTCATAGAAATATTGAATTAAGAGTTAATCGGTGATTTGGTGGTGGGGACAGCTCGAGCACAGCTTCTTGAATTTTTCCCAATATTCATGCAAGGTCTCTCCTGTCATTTGTCTTATGCCACATATATCTTTTCTAATGGCAGCAGCTCTAGAGGCAGGGAAAAATTTCTCTAAGAACAACCGCTTCATGTCAGTCCAACTTGTTACTGAACCTGGTGAAAGATAAAATAACCAATCCTTGGCTGTATCAGCAAGTGAGAAAGGAAATGCCCTCAGCTTGATGTGCTCTTCTGAGATCCCATGTGGTTTCATGGTTGAACAAACCACATGGAACTCCTTTAGATGATTATGAGGATCCTCACCTGCAAAACCATGAAACTTGGGCAACAAATGTATCAATCTAGATTTTAACTCAAAATCAGCAACAAGATCTGGGTATTGAATACACAAAGACTGGTTAGTTATATCAGGAGCAGCAAGTTCCTTAAGAGTTCTATTTTGCATGTTATCAGCCATAGTTTCAGAATTATTCAAGATCTCAAGTTCACTCTCAATATTAAGATCAAATTCAGAAGCAATTCTTGCACTTAGCCTACGAGCTCTAATCAACCTATGCAAGGTTCTATCAATCTCAGGATCAAAGTCAACCAAGTTATCAGGCTCAGACCTAGTCATGCATCACACAAAAATAATTAAATAAGCAAAATACACTAGACAATGGTTAAAAATGTTAGAAAAATTAATAAAAAGTAAAAGTTAGTAAAAACACTTAAAATGAAAAGATTACACTTACTAATCCCCGGCAACGGCGCCAAAATTTTTTACGAGCGCCGAACTCAGTCAAAATTATAACCGAAGTTATTACCTAAGCTTGTAGCACAGTGACAACACCGGATCGTCTCCTCAAGGATCGTAAATGCAATTTAATCAAATCAAGTGAAAGTTAGCAAAGGGGGGTTTGACAGTTTAAGATCGTACTTAACAAAATTAACGGAAGAAATGACAATTAAAGAGTAGTCAATTTAGAAACCTATCCAAGATTGGGTGGATTCAATCATAGACCCTTCATAAAACACTTGAAGTGCAATTGAATTGTTAATTTGGATCTAACCGAGATCTCTGCATCAAATCTAAAATTCATACTAGACGATCGTCTAGAATTCAATTAACAAGTGATAAACACAAATCCGCAATCGCATCATTCATGAAAATCTATGTTAATTTCAAGTACCGAATTCAATTAACTTAGGCACAAATCAAGAACCTAACCTCTTCAATTCTCGTGATTAATTTAGATCAATCAGTTCTAAGTTTCATCACAAATCTCAATCTTCATTTATGTGATTAGTTTAGATCAATTAGTTCTAAGTTTCATCACAAATCTCAATCTTAAACCAAGATCAAATCAGATCAACATAAATAGAATCACCATTCATGCATTCAAGATCAAGAAGAAGAAGAAAGAAGAAGAAAAAGAGGAATTCAATTACAAATCAAATACAATGCATAACCAAGGTCTCAAGAATCCAAACCACAATCTCTTCAAGAGTTCTAAATTGATCCAAAGTAGCTTAGCCCTCCATTACCATGAAGGGGAGCATCAAAATATACAAAACTATGAGAAACTATGAAGAAGCAAGAAGAAACTTAGAGAGAAAATGAAGGAGAATTACATGTTGTTCATGATAAATGGTGCCTTTTATAGAAGTCTAAGGTAACAAAATGACAAAGGGAAGTGGGTGGATGAGTGGATGAGTGAGTGGAGTTTTTGAGTGGATGGATTAGTGGGTTGGTTTAGTGGATTGGTTTAGTGGATGAGTGAGTGGAATGGTTGAGTGGTTGAATTAGTGAAAAATGCCAAAGGACTTTTGGTGAGTGGGAAATTATGGACATGAATGGGTGAGTGGATGGATTAAAGGATGAGTGGGTGGAGTGGTTAAGTGGTTGGATTAGTGTATGAGTGGATGAATGGGTGAGTTAGTGGATGAGTGGATGAGTTAGTGGATGAGTGGATTAGTGGATGGATGAGTGGGTGGTTGAGGACGAAAATTTCGTGTCTGACTTGGAAGCCAAAAACGACCCACTATACTTCAAAAGCACGAAAAGTGTTCTTCATGAAAGTTGTAGATCCTTGTCTTGGCTATAAAATGGATAGCTGGTTCGTCCAATTTGGCTTCCTTAAGCCCAAGATATGTCCCAAATACCGTAGGTTGCTCAAACCCAACTTCAGCACCTCTGTTCCGACTTGCAAGCTCAAAATGACCTACTAGACTTCTTTTTCTCAAAATGTGTTCTTCATGAAAGTTGTTTATTTGGATCTTGACTATCCACTGTCCAAATTTCAGCCCATCTCCATTATTACATCTTGAGATATGATTTTATGAGTGTACACTGTTCGGATTCTACTGACAGAACCCGTATTCTGACTTCCATGTAAACTTAGGTCCCTTAGACATCTGAATAGGACTTCGAGCTCTTCATCAAAGTTGTAGAGATTCCTCTTAGCTTTCCTACAAGGAAAAATTCATGTTCATCAGATATTAGGAACTCAAGTTATGACCAAAATACAGAAACAGTGTCAAATCTCAATAATGCTGAAAATATTCAATTAGGACCAATTTGAGCTCAAACTCACAAAATCATACCAAACTCAATCAATTAAGAATATGGAGAGTGTAAATGACTAAACATAAGGGTTTCTTAATGAATAAAATATGTGATTATCATATTCTTATGCATTAAAAAAAAAGTAAAAGTCCTAAATTTCATAATTAGGGTTCATAAAAATTGGGAGAAATAATCATTATAAGAAGATAAAAAAATACCCTAACTATGCTATGGAAAATCCACAAATCCTAATAATCTAACAATGATGACTGCTCTGATACCACTTGTTAGAGATTGATTCTTTAATTCTTTAATCTTTAAAACAAATTCTAAATGCATACACCAAAGAATAAAACACCATAAGACCTATGATCTACATCATGCCAGATTATCAAGGATTCTTGGATTTTCATAAATATATGGATCTATAGCTATTGATCACCAACTGTTGCAGATTTTTTCTGGCAAGCAATCACGAACAAGGGGGTAGTTTGTGATCTTCCTCAACCAAATCACCTTAGCTCCTTTATGGGACCGTCGTCTCTCTTGCAGATGAGGAGAAGGGAAGCTGTGTTATGATTTTGGTATATTGGGGATCATAACTGTTTCTGACGTATATTAACTAATTAGGGTTCCCATAATTCTCTAATGGGCCAATATGATATCTACTCATTAAGCACACATCAAGTTGTAAAGTCTACGGGCTCACTAAATATTTAGATCACTTAATAACAAGCTCAATAAATTAAATAACTAATATAATTGTTAATTAAATATGATGCCAAACATTAATTAGGAAACGTAAATTTCCAAACAAGACCACCCCATCGCGCCTCCACCCAGAACCGTCGCCACCATTTGTTGTCGAGCCAGCCACCAGAGTCGCCGTCGAGTCCCCTTCTCAAACCTGTCGCGCCTCACCCCTGTTTCTACACACCAAAGTATCATCCCTGGCGACACAGCAGTAGCTCCGATGAGTGCGATGCAACACTATCTCCAGCAACAACTCCAGCTCCAACGACTGCTCAACCAGTATTCCTTGAAGATGTAATTTAAAAATTGATCCATAGAAAATACATAAATTGTAAAAAAAAAAGGTTGTTTTTCTCCTCCGTGAACCCGTCATCTTCTCCAGCATTCTAGATTGGGCCTGCGTGGCTAAAGCCGGTGGTGACGGTTGAATGGCATTTGGTGGATTTTTTGTGACTCTTAGATGGATTTTTTGTTTGAAAGATCAAAAAGAAAAAAACACACCTTAAGGGCTTGCAGTGGAAATATCAATAGTTGAATGACTTTGAAAATAACAAACTAGTTGAACCTTTATTGTAAATTTGAAAACTTGTGATAATGGATGAGATCAAAAGATCTATGGATGGACCTTTGACTATAAGGTCCAGGATAAAAGGACCCTAGTCCAATGTGTAGATAGACATTTCTAGTTTCATGTTTTATTTCTTTATAAATTTAAAGCAAGAAGACTAGTAGTAAAGCATGTTGGTGCTCTTAGATTGCTGGTTCAAAAAACTCCAATATACTCGATGACTTAATGTTTAGGCCATGAGCAGGGACGTACCCACGTTGGTGGGTTTGGGGCACATGTCCCCATTTTTTTTAAAAAAAATTAACCATAATATATGTAACACATCATTTTTATCCCTCATAAAACTTGAGGTTTTACCTAAATACAAAGTTAATTGGATAAATTTCAATTTTAACAAACCATTGTCAATTTATTTCTTTCAAACTTTGCCCAATTTCATTCACATGGTGTTGAATTGTTAATTGGTTCTTTACTTGCATAAAGCCATATGTATGTGCATAACTATTAACTAATCTTAGATGGTTTATTCATAAATCTATCTTAAATAAACTAACACTTATACACATAAATAAATAAAATACTAGTCACATTAATACTATATATATAAAAAAAACACAACAAATATCACAACTTTTAAATAAAAGTTGTTCATATTATAGAATGGAAGAGTTTACCCCTATTAACAAAAATTTCTAAGTCTGTCATTAGCCATGAGATTGGGCCGATAAGAATATATTGTTTTTGGACTCACATTCCCAAAGCCCAATCGAGAATGATTTTTATATAATCTATCAGTTTATCGTTACTCAGCACAAATATTGAAATATCAACTCTTATATTCTTACATCAAATAGTATATATCTCTATTTTTACACTTTATCTAATATCATGCATTATATATACTTTTTCATATTACTTTTTCTCACTCAATCACATCTCTTAAAAATAGTGTAAATAGTACCTACACCCCTAAAAGAGGTGTAAGATAATTATTTTCCTTGAAATATATAATTGTTCTTATTGAATAATTTTATTATACTACACATTTTTGTTCTCATCATGTGTAGAAAATATTCTATTTATCATCAAGACTAATCCCATATCCCATTATTTCATCTCTGTTGCCCACCAAATCTACAAAATAGACAAAATGTTTAACTTCAAGATAAGTTTAGAATGACAATATACCTTATCTTAAACAAGACAATATCTCAATTTAAGCAACTTCACAATCTTTTTTTATTGTCAAATTAACTAATGCCATGTGACCATGTCCAATTAACAAAATCAAACAAGAAGAAGAAAGGAGAAGAATGCAGGGTACATCATAGAACCAGCCAAACAATAACAAGAAACAAGATAGGGGTTTAGCTGTGCTCTGTTGACCCCTAAGATGCTAATACCTGGGGCCCAAAGGCTGATATAGCAAAGTTGGGCCACAATAATCGTTGCCTTACTTGTTATATTATGAAAAGCTATTTGCCCAAGTCTCATTGCATTGCATGACCAAGAAAAAAAAAAAGTCTCATTGCATTGTACCTTCATACAACTTGACAAATAACAACGCACATTTGTTTTTTGTTTTGCAGGTTGCAAACCATCAGTACAAGTTTTCCGAATATTGAGTTCAGTTGATGATGATTTCGATGTATAAATTCTTGTGTGGTTTTATGTTTTATTTTTACTTTAAAAAAAAATTATGCTGTAAAATATAGACAAAGGCAGCTTTAAACATTCGGAGGGACCAAGGCAAAGAGGGAAGGAAAACAACAAAAAACGAGGTGGAGTCTTACAAAGATAGCCGTCAATAGACCCCACTCCCTAAAGATTTTCTTTCTCTAGAAAAAAGAAGCCCCCCAAGAAGTTGTTTATTATTACCAAAAAGCTCAAAACAATACTCAAGATTCATGAGTGTGCATCCGGTGACTATGACTACTATAGACGTGTATATGAGAATGATGGTGTATGAGAAGAAAGATAAATTGAAAGAGGACCTAGTGGAACATTAGAAGAGAGCCAAAGTTGGATTTCATGTGCCACTGGGCCCGTTCAAAATTCAAGTTAGCACCACCAAATTATGCAATTACTAGATTTAATTAAAATAAAAAATAAAACAACATTAAGCATGATCTTTCAAATTGGGTATTAATTCGAACTGAAGGTAAATCTTTGCCTTCATATTTCATTCTCCCCATTGAGCTGGGAATGCTGTGTTTAAGAGCAGAAGAGGTCAGCATTAGCCTTTGTTTATTGAGATGGATTAGTTACTTTGACTTTATTCTTAGCAATTATTGGCCAAATTGTTCATAGTTGATTTGTTTAACATTCTAGAGAGTCGGATGTGCAATCCCGGGTTAGATGAGAGAGTTTAAAATTTTCAATTAATTATTGATGCGACTATGTGTTGTTCTGGAACCACATCTCTTGCACGAAAAGTTCAGCATAAGAGAGTTGGGTATATCTGGTGCACAAGTTATATACGCTTTACTCAAGCAGCGGGCTCCTTCAACTGATTACTCTAAACACTCTTGGTCAATTTATTGAATGAGAAATGAAGGAAATATCAACATTATATTGACAGATTCAGATTCTTTACTGAGTTTAAAATTTTAAATTATTGACTCAATTTAATTATGGTCAACAATTTTTGTGTCTGCTTTAAAAAAAAATAGTGAATTAGATTTTATCTTTACTTTTTAATGATTTTTTTTTTGGCACACCAACCTCGTGAAAACTCATGTTTTGGGATTTTCTTTTTTACTTTTTGAAGAGTTGTGGGAAGACAAATAGAATTAAACCAAGTCAATGTTTAGGCTAGTTTAGTTTATCAAACTTTTGTCAATGGTTTTGACAACACAAAACTTCGGAGCTGGTCTATGGTGTATCTACCTTCTAGAAAACTGAAAATATCATCCTTTTGAATCTTTCTACGACCTTGATAATAAAACAAACAATAGCGTTCAAATCAAAACATATAATAAAAACAACAATAACTTTTACCCAAAAAAAATAAAATAAAAAAACAACAAGAAACAGTAGCGTTTAATTTCATCAACTGATGAGGGTGTTTTTACGTCAAACAAGCGAATTAAACTTAACCATTTATTCATGTATACGAAATTATGAGGGGGAAAATTGAGTAAACAACATTATTTCTAGAAAATGGAAACAGCAATACATTTGCAGTAGGCTGGTAGCAATTCTAAATACATAACCAATATAATCATTATCAACTAATGTTGGATTAAGGGATGAAGGAGTTTAGTTTTTATGCCGTTTTGCGTCCATATTTAATAAAATAAAACAAAGATTTAAAAAAACTCAATTGAATTGATATATGAGCATAGTTAACTTTTCCTTTTCAAGCTTTGCAGTTATATGAAAAGCATGTGAGGGGGCGTGGCCATTTAGAATGAGCCGTACTTGTCTGCTACGATTTCTCTTCTTTGCAGGCCTCATGTCCCTTCTGAGGAGTTCGCTGACTCAGGCAAGGTAATAATGACAATCACCACAGTATTGTCTGCCCTTTCTCCAAAGAGATAAAGGCAAAGTATTTAAATAGAATAATTATAAAAATTTTTAACTAATTTTTTAATTATTAAACAACGAAATTATTAAATATTTTTTATATTTTAAACTATTAAATATATTTATTTTTTATTATTAAGTAATAAAATAATTATTAAAAAATATTTTAAGAGAATATAACAAAATTTATTTAATTAACATAATAATAAAAGAAGAGGTCCTAATAACCATAAAATGCCAGCTCAACCCATTAAAAAATTCATGGGCAATAATGAAAACTATAACACTAACAAAAGATAAACTTTCACTAAGTGGATTGGAATCAAATGATATTATTATATTTTGGTATACACTAAGTCTTCATAGAGGTTATTAAGTTAAATTATTTTTAATAATTTCATAAAAAAATTCTTAATTATCAGACTATCCCCCACTTAATAAGAAAAACATAACAAATAATGGGGGTAGTTTAGCCAAATGAAAATAGGCAAATAGAAACTTTGGCTTTTATAATTTTAGTTATTGTTATTGTACTTTTTTTTCCCCGTTTTCTCTAGCACAAAATGAAAGCAAAAGATGGTGGGTCGTGGATGTGGACTGCAATTTCCCTTTCAAAAACCGACCGTCTAAAGGACAATTTTGAAATAATTGTGCATTGGGCTTAGTTAAAGCTTGATATGATGTGGAGCAAAGCAAAAGCTCAAAGTACTCGTTTTTCTTATGAATAATAGTAAGCGCACATTTTTACAAATACATTAATTTATATTTGTACAGTTTTTTGAAAGTGTTATTTTATCTCAAATTGTGTTTGCATTTAAATAAAAGAGGAGAAATTTTAGCTTTTAAAAGTAAGATATCTAAAATATTAATCATACACTTCAATCTTAACAATTGGAATGGATGCTAGTTGAGCTGCAAATTTATTTGCACCCTTTGAATTATATAATAATACAAACATTTAAATAAAGGAGGAGAAATGTTAGCTTTAAAAAGAATAAGATATCTAAAATAGTCATCATACACTTCAATCTTAACAATTGGAATGGATGCTAGTTGAGCTGCAGATTTATTTGCACCCTAGTTTTTTATTGATAAAAGAGGTTTATCACCAATTACCAAAAAAAAAAAAAGGTTTATCACTGAGAAGGTGCTAATGAGTATACTATAGTAGTATCAAAATAGTATATGTCCCACCGAAAAAGGCAAGGCTGCAGCTACTGAGTTTGGGGGCAAGACGGTCCATTTTCATCTCCTTTGTTCGGTGGGGATTGAAGATATAGTAGCAATTTAGCAACTGTTTTAACCTCGTTCGCTAAAAAACAATTGCAGTGGGAAATGCTTGTGTCAGTTTCAGTTGTATTAAAAGCCAATCATTAGTGAATAATAAGTGTCAAGAGACAAGTAAAAGTAATTTACCTAGAGATTTGTATTAATTTAGAGGATGACTTTAGCTTGTTTGGATATATTTCTTAAAAAATATTTTTTTTTATATTTTTTATTTTAGTAGTATTTTTTCTTTTAAAAAATAAATTATTTTGTATTTGAATGTAATATTTAAGAAGCATTTATTTTAATAATATTTTCATAAAATTATATTTAAAAATTATTTCTTCTTCCACATTTTTAAAAACAAGGAATTGTTAATTTTAAAATTAAGTAGTTTAAATTTTTTTTTGTTCTACTTTTTTAAAAATAACATCTAAACATATTTAAAAATATGTTAAAATATTTTTTTAAAAAAAATAGATGCCTTTTCTATTAAAAAAAACTTATCCAAATGGGCTTTTAATCATTAAGCAGAGAGCTATATAAATAGAGGGCTGATTTGTATAACTTATAAAAAAAATTTCTAAAACTTTTTAAAAGTAATTTATTAAAAAGTTATTTTTCATTTAAAAAGTATTTATATTAAAAATTACTAATATGTTTTTTAAATTTATCTTTTTTTAATCATATCTAAACACACTTAAAAACATTTTAAAATACTTGTTTTTTAAAATATAAGTGAATCCAACAGGCTTACAGTGTGATTAAAAATTGGGGCAATTAAACTAAAAAAACCAAAATAAATGTATATGATACTCATTAAGCAATTAAACTTGATTGTCCAAGATTATGCAGAAAGCAAATACGTGTTTGTTGAAGAACACTACTACTAATAAGTTAAAAGGTGCACGCAAGATTATTAATTTTGGAAAAACAAAATCAACAATAACCTGTTTATAGTTGGAAGTTTAGGGTGTGTTTCGATTAATTGTGAAAAAATAGATTATTTCAATAATTCATTATATATATAATATTTTTTTCAATCGGTTATTACAAAATTAGTTTTGTATTTAGATATATTAATTAAAAAATAATTTTAAAATAATATGTTTTGTTTGAATTGTATAAAAAAATAACTTTTATGTAATAAAATTTTCGCAAAGATTTCAAATTTTGATTATAATCAAAATGCTTAAAAAGGAGATTTTAATTATAATCAACTTTACACAATTTTTTACAAATCATCTCACAATCTCTTCAATACAGCCTTTTTAAGGAAAAAAAACAAAGAAGAAGCTATTTTTGGGAAAATAATTTAATCTTTTTCAAATATGCACTTAGTCTATAAACTATTTCACTCTCTATCTAATGGGTGATCTTATGACAATTTGATCATGTTAAAGAGCTTTACGTTGGTTGGCAATGATGATTTACTAGCCTGAGGTGAAATGGGATATCTACAAAGACATTTTGACACTCAAGTTAACCTTAGAGTAATATGAAGGTAAAATTATAAGTAAAGAAAACGAACATACTTGAAGTGTGTGCTTATATAAATGATGAGGCTCCTAGGGCCTTAAGTAGTGAGTCATGTGTTGGCTATTGAGTTTAGGCCTAATAAAACATATTAATCCACAACTCTATAGTTTGGTAGTTGATGAATTGAGCATATCAAATGTTAAGGTATATAAACTACAACATTCAACCAATATTTACTAAATAATAATTTAATTATACCTGATTTTACTATTATAACTAACATTGGACTAACATGTGTTAAATAGCTGGGACCCAAAAGGATATAATGGATTATAAATTATAGCTTATTTGTTGCTAAGTTAATTTGTATTATATTTTTAAATGATATTCATCTCGATTTGTCATGTTTTACTAATTTCGTTTGTGACTTTTCTTTAGCTTTTGTGGCGTGATAATTTTAAGGTTAAATTATTTTATTGGTCCCCATAGTTTTATTTAATTTTTAAAAAAATTCTTGTAATTTAAAAGTCTTAACATGTCTTTATATTTTTAGAAAATCATATATAATATATAAAGAGAAGGTGCGTGACTTGAAAAGTTATCATATGTATTCTTTATCAACAAGTATATGGTTTAATTTGATGAAATATGACAAATAATAAAACTAAAATTTCACCATGTGTCATCCGATGTAGTTTTTTTTTTTCACGTGTAAAATGATATGGCTAATGCTACATTTACAAAGTGATATGGCTAATCCTATATATATATATATATATATATATATATACGATGATCTTACTCGCTGGTGAGAGAAGTGTTTATTGTAAGAGGTGAGAATAATACATATTGATTCATTGGATTTATACGAATAATAATATTAGAAACATAAATACGTGACTTTTGTAAGTAGTCACATGTCATTTAAGTAACTTTTAATTTTGTCCATCTATGTATGGTTGTATGATCAATATTTACTCATCTCATTCTCTCATAATAAAACTTCTCTCATAAGATATGACCAGATATATATATATATATATATATATATATATATATATATAATAAATTAATTAAAAAATCAAATAACTCCAAATAAAAATCACGTTTCAGCTTTCTGATTTCATCTTTTTCAGTTTTCTAGTAATAGAAAAAAAATTACTTATTTGAATGGAATATAAAAGTGTGATGAAACCTATAAAGACTCTTTCTTTAGACGAAATAGAAGAATATTTTGAAACCTATAATTTCTAACAAAATCGAAAACTATGTCAAAGTTCTAAAATACATATCGTTCTTCTTCTTTGTCGTAATTGCTTGATTTTTTTCTCACGGGTACAATATTGCGAGTCTTACGAATTGTGGGAGTGAACAATGTAAGAGACTCATGACCTTGAGAACAAATCAAAGTTATATACAAATAGAAACAAAGAGAGGAGTTGAGAAAAAAAAATAAGAACAAAGGAAGAATTGTACCTAAGAGTGACAGTTGCTAAAGCAGACGAGCGGTTACCAGTGGTGACAGACCTCCAGTAACCTCTAAGTTGGGAGTAAGAGTAGTTGGGATGTTAAGACATTCTTCAAAGTAGCTTTGTTACTTTTGTCAAAGACCACAAATTATTAATCTCTATAATTAGTAAATTTTTTAATTTAGTGTAAAATTATTTCCAATTATTATTTACAATTACTTTTTCATTATTGTAGAAGCCTAATTTATGTTTCTTTCCAATTTGTTGCTAACGAATCAATTGTAGACTATGTTATCAAATTTGTTGTATAAAAAAAGTTGCAATTATTGGCTCCACCAAAAAATGAGAGAATTATGAATTGATTAATATTTTGTTTGACAAATCAAACCATTTTGATTCGATAGAATATATATTTGTAAGTTTTTATAATTTATAATGCAATTTGTTCAATTTTCTAATATATATTGTGGTTAATATTAAATATTAGTTTAATTTATTTTTAATGAGAACCGGACATTCAAAAGAATATAATTTATCTTCGTAAATTTCCTCACAATTTGGGAAATAAATTAATGTAGTTTTCTTTACTAATTTCTTTCCAGAATTTTAGATTTAAACAAAGTAAAAACTCTCAAATCAATTATCATTATTGTCATTAACATCACAAAAAGAAATTATTGACATTAATATACATGTTTCATACCTTCAAAATTAGCTATATAAATGTAAATTCAAATAAAAAATTAATTAACATAAAGTAAGAAAATTTAGTGCTTTTATAATTTATACATTCCATACATTTGTAATCAATTTCATATCAAAGTAATAATTATATTAATTATATTAATATGACTAATTTAAACGTATTTAATAATTAATAATTAATAATATTATAAATTTTAAAATTCATAGTCAACATTTTAAAATTAATAATATATTTTTTCAATCTTAATAATTTACTTAATTATCATTATTTACATAATGGAGGTGTACTCTTTATAAAGAAAATAATGAAATTAATAAAGATATGTTTTATATATTATTTATAATTTAATAATATCTTTATGACAAAATTATTGGAGGATTGACTGTTGTTCAAGGTAATTTTTTAAATAAATATTTCAAAACAAATGACAAATAAGATTATTAGCATAATTAAAATAATTTTTGAAAACAAGTAATTATTAGCCTAATTATTCATAAGACTTAAATTTGTATATTTTGTCTAAATCTCGAGTTGATCTTATTAAATAGACCATGACTTGACCGGGAACATATGACTTACAATTTTGCTATGTGTCATCAAAGTCAACAAATATTTACATGACTTTCTTAGCATGTAATAAGTAGAGTAACTAATATTATGTCATATGTCATTTTATGTAGTCATTTTTTGCTATATATGATCTAATATGACAACATGAGACATGTGATAAAGAAAATGCCACATCCAAAAATCAAATAATAATTTAAAAAATTAAATTAAATAACCAAATAATAAAAATAAAAATGAATAAAAAATTACAACTTCTCAAATAAGTAACTCTGTGTTTAGATGTTTTTTTATTAATAGAACGGAACGGAATAGGTGGGGATGAACTGGAAAGGAAAGGGAAGGAATAGAATATAATTACCATTCTTTTTGTTTAGAAGTTTCATTGACGGAACAGAATGGAACTTCATTATTCATGTGTTCCTCCAATTCCACCTCAATTTTGGGGAAAATAAAAGTTGGACATTTGAGGGGAAGGGAGAGAAATGGTTCTCCATGTGTTTCGTTCCGTTTCCATGTATTTTAAAACTCTCAAATAAGGGAAGTTAGTTCTCTTTCTTTCATTCCTTTTTCATTCCCCCCATTACCTATCATCTAAACATAGTGTAAAACTAATAATTAAAATACTTTATATAATTCAAAAAACTTCTTCCATCCCCTAAAAAGAAAAATATCTTATCATTTTTCAATACAACACTGACAAGTATGTATACATTGATGACACATATTCAAATACTAAAAACCTAATAAATTAGAATGTTGATGTAAACTCCTTAAAAAAAGAATAATAATATTAAAATTACATAGACAAAGAAATAACAAAAAATGAAAATGGAATGAAAAAAAGAAAAAGAAATATAAAAATTAAACTAATTGAAAATAAAAGCTTACATGAATATTTTCTTTTTTAGTTTTATAAGATTTCATTGCACATTTTAGTTTTGAGATTATACTTGCTTAGGGTACAAAAACTTTGTAACACCTCTTAATTTAATAACCACAACACAATCGTCATTATTGCCACAGTCACTAAATCAAGACGCGCTACAATTTACAACAAGTCTGAAAATTTTTAATCATTATGCATATATAGAAAATACAAGTTACGACATGAAATATATATATAGTACTCAACCATTCAGAATACAACCACCTAAGGAAAAACATATTTCATATATAATATTTGTCCTTAACACAAAGCACTTTTAACACGAAACATAGTACTCACATATTCAAATAAAATATAACGGGTACAAAAGCATAAGAAGGGAAAGTAGTAATCCTGGGATAGGTACTACTAGTAGACAAAGCCGCAACCCCAAATATATGCGACGCTCGAAGTCTTAGTCGACAAGTCAGGCATCAATGCCCCCATGGAGTTGCACCGTGCGTAACCGAATAAATCTCGTCCTAACGCCATATTGAAAATAGTGAATCAACCCAATCCAATCAAGTAAGGGTGTGGTCCCTCGTCTTCTTCCTCACGATCTTTATATATATATATATATATATATATATATATATATATATATATATTATATTGTTTTATGATGCCATGATGATCTGAAATGTTTTAATTGTTTGTTATCTGAGATTCTATTATTATTTTCTCTTATCGTATGCGATTACTGTTGCTTAAATGTTATTACTCTGCATGTGACAAAAATACAAGGATAAAGGAAAGAGGTGAGACATCCTACTTACATTACCAATTATGGAAGTAAAGAAACAGAACTGCGTAGAGCGCCCACATAGCAGAGTAATAACATTTAAGCAACAGTAATCACATACGATAAGAGAAAATAATAATAGAATCTCAGATAACGAACAATTAAAACATTTCAGATCGTCATGACATCACTAAAACAATAGTGTAATCATAATATAAATGAGTGCCAAATAATATGCCGACTCACAATGCATGTGCACTTGGTACCAAGATTTTTAATTCCATTTCAAAGATGAACGTTCCGGAAGATCTGTCTCCCTCAATGACAGACTACGTCGGACCACGAAGAGAATAGTGCTTGTTAGGGGCGTGATGCGTTGCAATCGGTTTATTATGGTCAGGGGTATATAAAGTGATAACATCATCACGAAATGAACCACCGCGCCTCACAACCCTCAATCAGATCCTTCCACTAGATCACACTATTCAATTCTCGTTCATTTATCACAAAAAGAATAATGATTTGTCGGACCCGTAATGCGTACAATCAGCTTTCACCGCGCCTTATGCCTCCCATAGATCCATCACAGATCACACCATTATATTCTCATTCATTCACCGAGTAAAGAATAGTGATTTATCGGATCCGTAATGCGTGCAATCGGCATACACCGCGCCTTATGCCCCCTATAGATCTTTCCACTGGATCTCACTTATTCAATTCTCATTCATAAGCTCATATAGCCTTTTAATAGTCATCGACTGAGCAAATATTCAATGCATGTTGACTCAATGCATATTCATAAGCTCATCCAGCCTTTTAACAGTCATCAATTGAGCAAATGTTTAATGCATGTTGACTCCATACATAATCATGTATATTCAACAATAATGGTATACTTTCCATAACACTCCACAATTTGGCCAAGTTAGATATCAATATGTTCATGTATATTTCATAATAATACTTTTCCATTATATGCCACAATTTGGCCAAATAAGCATCAACAGAATTGTAGTCCCAAACACGGATCCACAACAGTATAGTATTAATTTCTCAAGAGTGATAGCACACTTTTAGAGGTTTACTTCGGATTTCACTTTAATTAACATCTCTTATGAATTCATTCTCTAGAGAGATTCTCTTGAAATCCTTATTCAATCTTCATTCATTTAAATTGATCAAGTTCCTTAATCTAATCAATTATGCTCACTTAAAATTACTCTAAGGTTTGTAAGTCTCACAAATTCCTTTGTTCTTCCCGTATGTCCAAAATCATTCTAAGTCATAACATGAAGTCTTATTATTTGTTCTTTTCATTTTATGAATTTTTAACGAATCTAGAATTCTCTAATCATCTACGTCTCCATTTTAGCACTACATTTTGTGGCATTTTTGCCTTAAGAATCTGTGGGCTTCATTATAACAAAAGTCCAACCTTTTTTCTTTCACTACAATGTCGATTACTTATCATTCAATCACTGAAGTCCCAATGTTGCACAAAGAATCACAACTTTGACCATTAAATCTCCTAGAGGCCGTGAGCCTCCCTAGGTGAGAACTCCCAAAAGTTTTCCATTACAATCATTAATCCTTCACCACCTAATCACCTAAGTTCTAATATCTCTAAAATCAAACTTAAATTCTCAAAATTTAGCCTCAAGGTCGTGACCCCCAAAATAGTAAGTAAACCCTATATTTCTCCATACATCAATCCAAACATTCTAACATACAATCCATAACCATCAAAGCATGCAAAGACAACCAATAACTCATACAAGTCCAAATAGATACACAATCATGAAAAACAACACAACAAAGAGAGCAATCTACACATGGATTCCTCATCAATAACACCAAAAATGTTTCCTCACTACCAAGATAGGTTGAAGAAGATTATCTCCCTCTTATCTACGGAAGACAACACAAGAAAGCAAGCCTCTTGGTCCTTTGCAGAGATTTTCATACTACACCTTCAAGGAAACCCTAAAGACATTAAAACTCACCAAAATCATCATCAAAGCTTAGAAAAGGAACCCTTGATCACCTAAGAGATCAATGATTACGAAAATGAGGAGAAAAGGTGGAAAAACTATGAACTTTACCTTAAAGTCTCCAACTTTAAAGCTTGATGGAACAAAATGAAAATAGTAGATTTTGGTGATGGTCACACCATGAAAGTTGCTTAGAATGGTGTCTAGATTCAAGATCAAGGATTGGTTAGAATTAAAGAAGATGGATGAGTGTATTTGAGGGGTGAGGCCGTGAGCCTCCAAGGAGAAATGTGAGAGCTTTTTGCTTGATCTCTTTGATAGGAATGATGAGATGAACAAATGAGTAGTAGAATGAAGTGAGGTGAAGAGTTTAGCCACCTTCAAGCCTCCATGGCCGTAGGAATGGAGAGGGAAAAAAAGAAGAGAAAAAGATAAAGAGAGAAAATAGTAGTTTTTGTGTGTTTGAAATTGGAAAGAAGATGGTAAAGTGAGATGCACAAATTTTGGCTCTCAAAATGGGTATTGCCGTGGAGTTAGAGAGAAGGGGAGAAAATGGTTGAGAGAAAAGATGAAGATGGAAAGTAGAGAGAAAGTGATAGTAAAGTGAAATGAAATGAAATGTGTAATTAAGTGTATTTTGTATAAGTGTATGGATTAAAATAAGTGGTCACAAAGAGCCCACAAAATTGTGTGGTGGAGAGGAGGAGAGAGAAAATGTGTCTTCTCCTACAAGCCTTGAGGAAATTGTTAGGAAACTTCCTCCAAGTTTCTCCAACAAGCCAAAAAGGAAGGTGCTAAGAAGTTTCTTCCATTTGAAAAGTCAAAGTGATGTCATGGTGATGATGTCACCATGGTGATGTCATTAAAGTGTTCTCTAAAATATGACTAATACTGTATCGGATTTATTATCAGTGGACATAATTTGCAGTTAACAAAAATAGATATTTATTGTCCAATGGATAATAAAATTATTCTACGATTTTTATTTATCAGATAAAAATATCAAAAAATGTAAAATCTCGTAAATTGTGTCCAGCTCGGTTTTAGTAAGATCCCATGTCGACGTTTCCACAGTTCAAGATTCTCATAAAAAATATCTTATTTTTCCGATTTATTTCAACACACGTAAAACGAAAAATAATATTAAAATATTCTGCGTTCTCAGAAAAATTCATAAAAATCATAAATATTATAAAATGACTATTTATCATGAAATTATTAATTTTTGGGATGTTACAAACTTCCCTTCTTAAGTGCATTTTTGTCACACATTTTATAAATATTTTTTAAACATATAAATTGTTTTATAATATTATATATTTAAATTATTTAGTATTTATATTATAATAAAATCTTTTGATAAAAAAATTATATTTTTTAAACTAAACTTATAAATATTTTTTTATAAATTATTACATATATCTCATTTAATAAAATTATTTTTAATTAAATTATATTTATTTTTGTTCTTTAATTCTTAAATTTATACGAGTAGAAAATCTAATTTTAAATAAATAATAGCACTATGACTAATGCTCGATGAAGCACAGACACATCGATTATGAGACGTGTCTGTGTGTCGGACACGGACATCAATTATGAGACGTGTCTGTGTGTCGGACACGGACATCGATTATGAGACGTGTCAGTGTCGGACACGTGTCCGTGTCAGACACATAGAGATACCCGTACGACACACGTGTCCTGCGTGTCCGAATGTGTCCGATTAAAAAGATTATTTTCTTCAAATTGGACACGTCTTGGATACGCTCGAACACTTCTCGGTTACGCTCAGACTCTTCTCGGACACGCTTGGACACGACTAGGATACAACTTAAACACGACCCATTAATATTTTTTTTTGACAAAACTCAACTCAATTCATTTCATTTATAACCAAAGAGGAAATACAATAAGGAACAGAATTAAAAACGTGGGAGCTAGCATAAAACTTAGAAGCTCTAGCTAAAGCATGAGTAATTGAGTTGGTTTGCCTCCTTACAAATAAGCAATTGAAGAAAGCTTTACTAGATAAAATATTCTTGCATTTTTTAATAATGAAACCAAACTCCGAATGATCAGTTTTGGAATGATGGAGAGCATCAAGGACAAGCTTGCAATCAAACTCTATAACGACCTTCTCAAAGCCGCTGGTGAGAAGCCATTGGAGAGCAAAAAGTAGTGCCCAAGCCTCACCTTCATGGACAAGGGGGTAGCCATGTTTCCACCTACAATGGGCTTTGACAAATTGACCATGATGATCGCGGATACACATTCCATAACCAAAACACTAGACATCCTGGAAAAAAGCAGCATCAATATTGCATTTCATGTACCCCAATGGGGGTTTGGCCCACGCCACAACAACATTATTACGGTTAGCAGACTCAGTTTTTGGACTGAATTCTCTTGCTTGCAACCAGTCGAAAAGCAGTTTCTTGGCAACGTAAACAACTTGTGATGGTGGTGTTTCGGTATTGCTCCAAAGCTTATCATTTTCCTCTTCCAAACCTCATCACAAAAGAGCATCTCACGTTGCTGTCAAAAGAGCCCAGCAGTGTGAAAAAAGCTTTAGCAAAAGACTCGGCTTGCAGTAGGATAGGTTCAATGGCAGTCCAAAGTTGAGCTCTTCTCCAACAAGAAATACCAAACTCACAATCCATAAACACATGTCAACTATTTTCATGATGTGCACCACATTGCAAACAAGTAGCATGAACATCCATACCTTTGGACCTGAGATTCATACCAGTGGGAAATGTATCACGGCAAAGCTGCCAACAGAAGTCAAGTAACATTAATATTTTTTTTTTAAAATAGTTTCCATGACTATTGTTCAGTTAGTAAGTCCGTAACCCACTTGAGCTTAATCACATGACTGACGTCCCAAGTCACAATTTTTACATACCAGTATTTTAAGTTTTATATTTTCACACGCCAATATTAGACTTTTAAGTTTTATCTTTTCACATATCATTATTTTCATCTGCTCCTTCTACCTCTACTCGTACCAAGTCATCCACTTCGTTGTCATCAAACGTTGGAATGTTCTCACACCAATATTCCATCTAGTTATTTTTTTACGCATATGTCTTGCATACGTGATTAGTTATTAAGAGAAGTTGATTTATGATATTTTTAGAATATGTTAATAGAAATTATGTTTCATATTTTTTAAGAAGATTTCTTAGGTAATAAATATCGACATATATGATATATATTAAAATATTATAAATTTTTAAATTTATAAAAATAATATTAATGAATTATGATTTTTTAAAATTTTAAAATTATATATATATATATATATCATGATCTTTATCTTATAATTTTTAAATTTATTGTATTGTTATATTTTTATATTATATCTATATCTGTATTTATGCTTTATAGCTAATGCTCCGAAACAAAAAATTTGACCGAAAGAAAAAAACAAAAAACAAACAGTGTGACATATTCACCTGGCGGGAGAATTAGGGGGCTAAACGTTGACATTTTTCATTTGAGCTTATTGCCGCTATCAATCGTCCTCGATTAGCAATATGAATTTAGAGAAAAAAAGAAAAAAATGTATTTGTATTATTATAGTAAAAGTGACCAACTAATTTGTAGACATACAAAATTGACCGTCTTATTTGTAGAGAAAACAAAATTGCCGACTGAAGTTTATGACGACAAATTCTAGATTTTTTTCTCGACAAACATGACCTCGTTTATTAAGAAAAAACCATATAGTCGATTCAAAAACACTTTATTTTTTCATTTTCAATTTTCTTATAGGTAGAAACTGTATTGAATTTCAATTAATCTAGAATTAAGTCAGATTAAATTATAAAATTATTAAATTTTTTAGTATTAACTTTTTTTATTTATAAGACTTAAATTAAAAATTTTATTTAAACAAAATTAATATCATATTATTTGAATCAACCAAATATTATTACTCAAAAACACTTTTAAAACATTACTATTTACTCCCCCTTTCCTTTTTATCATAGTTATTTGTCATAAAACTATCTTATAGTATTTGTTCACGGGGGAATAACTCATATGACATGAATTACAATCTTTACTCTTATATCTATTTAATGTCACAGGCTCAACTCTATTCCCTTTTTCTTTTTCTTCTTTAATTATTTTAGTCCTACATGTCATCTTATATAACAAACAAAACAATTATGTTTCGTAATGTTAAATTTTTAAAGATTGTGATGGTTGTGGGTTCATGTTTAACGTGATTTCATTTGATCTATGAAACATATAATTAATACAATCAATTATAATTAAAAATAATTAAAATAAATTTATTTTTAAAGTGAATAAATAAGAATATATTTATTATTAATTTAATATAAAATACACTATAATCTTAATTTACTAAAATTTAATACTAAATACATCATTATTTATTTATTTTAAATATAAACTCACTTTAAACTAGTCTTATCTAAAAAATATATATATATAAAGAGCTACATATTATACCATGCCAAAATACTTATTTATAAAAAACCTTATAATTATATGAATTATGTTTTCATTATTTGGCGAAGTTTTTAAAGTCCTAATTCACTTTTTATCAAATTATGTTTTAATTATTAAAAAAAATAAAAAATGATCATTGTGTTTTAATATCAAATCATTGTGTTTTGAACATTTTATTTTTTAAATTAAAAAATTAAAATGATCAAAACACAATGATTACTATTAAAATTTGTTTTAGAAAATTAAGTGTGACTTTAAAGTTTAAACTTTATGGTCATTGAAAGTAAGATCGAACAACGATTTGAATTCAATTTCTACTAATGATCTTAGTAAGTCACTTATAAATATTAAGTATTACAGCTGAACTTTCTTTTTTTTAAAAAAAGTTTAGTCTATAAATTGCATTTGTAAAACAATGAATCCAAACAGGAGATTTAATTTCAAAATTTTGCCACTCCTTACAAACAAACATGGTACTTCATTTTAGAAATATAAAATTACTTGTTAATTATAACTTAACAACTTAAAATTCCCATTAAAAAAAACTTAAACTTAAACTTTTAGATAATGACTCGTAAAAACAATTTCTAATAAAAGAATGGCATTCATTTGCGTGAATGAATTTAATGTTAGCAAATCTTTCTTTTTCTTAGCATACCATTTGAATGAGTTTTCAGTTCTTTGACCAAAAAGAAGAAGCTTCCAAAAGTTTAATCAAGCAATTTTTATTTATTTATTTATTTTATATAAAAAACTTGCTAATGTGCGTCTTAAAATATTGGTTAAGAAAAAAATAAAAAAGTTAAAAAATATTTTTAGTATATAAATATGATACTTATTTTTAATTTAATTCTTATATTAATTTTTTTTAATTCAGTCTCTATACATATAATTGTTTTTAATTTAGTCTTTGTTATTTGTTGTTGTAATAAGAATCAAATTATTATAAAATATAAAAACTAAATTAAAATAAGTATTGCATATAAAAATAAAATTTATATTTTAACGTATATTTTTAGTCTTTATATATGATATTTTTTTTAATTTGATCTATGTATTTTATTGTATATATATATAGGGATTAAATTAATTTTTTTATATAAATATCAAATTAAAAATTAGTATCATATATACGGGATAAAATATATTTTATCTAAATAAAAAATAAAAACTAAAACACTTATTATATTAAAAATAGAAGAAAAAAGAAAAAAATGTAAACAACCTAAAACGCGTTGAGAGAACGCACATGATTACGTAACATGCAGTTTGCCAAATAAGAAGTCGCGTTCCCTTCTCTTGAATTAAAAAAATGAACAAAAGGCACGTCTAAAAATAAAAAAAGAAAAAAAAAGAAAATGAACAATAGGAAAATAATAAAATGAAAATAATTCAGCTCAGCACAGAGAAACAGATGGTAACTTTACGTAATCCATAGTTGAAAGCAGAAAACTTCTGTTATTTGCTGTTATCTTTTGGAACTTTCCTCTCTCCCTCTTACCCTGTCGAGTCCCAACCCATTGTTGCATACAAATACATTCTCTCTATTTCTGGAATTACGATGATAAGGCCCAACAACAACAACAACAACAACAACATCCTCATTCTCAACCTTAATCATCTTTGCCTTGTTTTGCTTTTTGTTCATAATATGCTATTGTAGCCATTACTGTCTTAACTCAATTCCATTCTTTTCTTTCCTTTCTTCTTCTTCTTCTTCCACATACGACAGTTACGTAAACATACATAGCTATTTATAGTAACAAACCGACACGAATGGCGGCTGCTTTTTTCATCTCGGTGGCGGTGTTGGCGGCGGCGGTGATTGTTTCTGGATCTCCGGCTACTCTGACGCTGGAAAGAGCGTTTCCGTCGAATCATGGAGTCGACTTGACTCAACTCAGAGCTCGAGACATGTTCAGGCATCGAAGAATGTTGCAGTCTTCAAACGGCGTCGTAGATTTCTCTGTTCAAGGGACCTTCAATCCTTATGAAGTCGGGTAATTCTCTCTGCTCTTTCGGATTTCACTTTTCAACTTTTGTTTTTTTTTTTTAATTCTTTGTTCGGGTTATGGTTTCGTGTACTTGAGTCAAGTTGAAAGCTTTTTGGGATTGGATTGGATTCTGAATAATGGGTTTCCAAATTTATTGCTGTTTGATCAATTTATAGCGTTCCATGGTTCCTGCTTCTTATTGTTTACTTAAAACTTAAAACCATAGATTGCTTGGTTTGGTTCTTTGTGGCTCTCAAATTTCAATCTTTTTTTTTTTTTGAAACCTCAAAGATAGTTTTCTTCCTGTAATGGTAGGCCAATATATGGTTTCTGAATTGCTCTCCTTCCAATCCCCAGCTGTTAGTTTTTTCTTGCATTATATCTTCTGTTTTTGTGTTTTTTTTTTAAAATTTGAAATTAATGGATTATTTCAGGCTCTACTATACAACGGTGAAGTTGGGTACTCCTGCAGTGGAATTCTATGTGCAGATTGACACTGGCAGTGATGTTCTCTGGGTTACTTGCAGCTCCTGCAATGGTTGTCCCCAGACAAGTGGGCTTCAGGTAAATTAATTCAGTTTTTTCTATTTATAAATTCAGTATCATGTTTGTAAACAATATACTGATGGAATTTGTCAATATCATGGTTGCTGGATTTTGTCACAGATTCAGCTCAATTTTTTTAACACCGGGAGTTCATCAACATCTTCATTAATATCTTGTTCTGACCAAACGTGCAGTAGTGCAATAAAATCATCAGATGCCACCTGTTCCAGTCAGAACAATCAGTGCTCTTACACTTTCCAGTATGGAGATGGCAGTGGGACATCAGGCTATTACGTGTCAGATTATATGCATTTTAACACTATTTTTAAGGGATCCGTGACTACAAATTCTTCAGCGCCTATAGTTTTTGGGTGAGCTATCATGTGCCTGAAATGGTTGAATAGCATCCCTATTTTTTCATGTTTGTTGGTTTAATCTTGCAAAGCATTACCTTGTGTGTTTGTGCTATGGAGCAGTTGTAGCAACAACCAGACTGGGGACTTGACAAAGCCTGATAGAGCAGTTGATGGGATATTTGGATTTGGGCAACAGGGCATATCTGTCATTTCCCAGCTCGCCTCACAAGGGATAGCTCCAAGAGTGTTCTCCCATTGTCTGAAAGGAGATAGCAGTGGTGGGGGCATATTGGTTCTTGGTGAGATTGTGGAGCCAAACATAGTTTACACTTCACTTGTTCCATCACAGTAAGTTCTTTCATCAGAATGAAAATGCTACATTTTTATTTCTTTCTATCACTCAAACTAATATATATTTTTTAGTGGTTGTTAAGCAATAAATCCATTCTGAGGGTAATCTGAATTCTTTCGTAAATGTAGCGAGTGAATGCAGATTTGTGCCTTTGTTCTTAGGAGCCTAACAAGATGTTTGAATAAAAGTAGATGGCAAGTATTTAATACTGGAAGTCATTTGGTGTTCTAGGCTTCTAATTATTCATCTAAGCAAGATGTTAAAATGAAGTTTCAGGTGTCTGCCAATCTTGAACATTGAAATCACTTTATAATTTCTAGTGTATAGGTTAGGAAAGTGAATGTTGTGAAGAATGGAATGTCTAAAGATGAAGATATGAATGTAGCATCTTGATAGTTATTACCAATTTACAGCTATGAAACTACGGACAGTATGTTTTTAGGTTTTGTCATCTACTTAGGAGCCTGCTCTTGGAATAGTGCCTTGAGCAAGGCCAATGTCAAATTCAGTCAGTGGTTGCTTAGGTGGTCCTATCTATTTCATTTCTGAAAATGGTTAAGACTCAAAGAAGTTGAAATCAGCCCTCAGAACCCAGAAGGAAATATGTTCTACCATGAACCAGAGTAAGATGAACATTCATTATTGTGTCCTCAAAATTTTATACAGAAGTTGAATAGGAACCGGAGAATTTAAACTTGTTATTGACAAGGTATTTTGTGCTGAAGTTGGTTGAAAGAATGTTCATCAGAAAAAGCGTTTAGACTAACTGCTTCCTTTGCAAATATTTCAGGCCTCATTACAATTTAAATCTGCAGAGCATCTCTGTCAATGGCCAGAAGTTGCAAATCGATTCATCAGTTTTTGCTACATCAAACAACGGAGGTACCATTGTTGATTCTGGAACAACTTTGGCATACCTTGCAGAAGAGGCTTATGATCCCTTTGTCAATGCGGTGAGTTTCATTTAGGTAATTTCATGTTATTCAATTGATCAATAATAGGTATTGCTTTGATGCTTCATGTATTAATTAGCAATAATGGCATGCTTTTTGTTTGGTTGGAGGTTTACCAAATATTGATGGCAAAAATGCTATTTTTGTTAATGCAGATTACAGCTGCAATTCCACAATCTGTGAGCACTGTTGTTTCCAAGGGAAATCAGTGTTACTTAATCACCTCCAGGTTAGGTTGAGCATTTCATACGTCTTTTTTCTGGATTTTTTTTATTCTACTCATCCGTCTTTTGCTGATTGGATGCTAAAAAATAGAAAATCTTGACACATTCTTTCTCTAACTCTTTCTGTCTATACCATGTTTAGTGTCTCTGACATTTTTCCTCAAGTAAGTCTGAACTTTTCCGACGGTGCATCTATGGTTTTAAGACCACAGGACTACCTTATACAGCAGAATTCTATTGTGAGTATTCAAGCTTCAATTTCTATTTCTTCAATTTTCTGAGGACTAGTCTGGATTGCATGATTTCCAAAGACATTTATTTCAAGTTGGAGTGAGTTGCATTTGACAATGGTTGAAGAATCACTGTCTATTAGTCTAATTCTTTCCTTTCCTTCCACTTCTCTGTCCCTTAAAAGGTGACTTTGGTTTTACTTTTGTTTCTAAAGGTGCCTCATGTGCCTTTCAGTAAGATAATTTCCATGATAACTTTTGCATAGAACAAATAATTTCTTAAGGCATATGATATTACCCAAATTATCCTCCAGTACCAACGAGCTCCTTCTGCACTTCCATTATATTTGGTTAAATATTATTATTTTTATGCCTTGCTGGCTCTCTTTTGAGTGCATTATGAGAAAAAGAAAAAGACAACTTTTCTTTTTGTTCTCATTGCATGTCATTTTCCAACTGAAATCTGGTACCTTATATCATAGAGAAAGTTTTAGGACATGCCTCAAATATACCTCATGGTAAATATTAAATTCTTGGACATTGCTGCTGATAGCTTTGACTACGTGCATTTGTTCTTCATATACATCTTCCTGCTACATTTTCTCTGATTTCTATATACTGTATGTTATCTCACTAAATGCTATGGTGAACCTATGCGTGTTACAGGATGGTGCAGCAGTGTGGTGTATTGGCTTTCAGCAAATACAGGGTCAAAAAGTAACAATTCTAGGAGGTATAATACCAGTTTGAACACTTCAGGTCATATGTCCATGTTTTGTTTGGTGATATCTTTCAAGGATACATAAAATAAGTTTTGCATTTGATTGAGGTTCAACTCAAAAATTTGACACTTGAAGCTATACTTAGAAAGAAAATTGTTATATTGATTAGATTTTTTTTGTCCACGGATACTGCCTTCTTCCCCCACCTTTGTCCTGAAAAATTCTCGCAGCTGTTGGGGTTTAACACTATCTTTCTACACTCAACCTGCTAGAATATCAATTTAAAATGTTGTTCCTTGTACTTAAATGATTGTTTATCATCTGTTAGGGATCATGTTATCTTTTCTTCAAGCGTATGATATTGACAACATTGCTTTCTTTTTTTGGCAGACCTTGTATTAAAAGACAAAATTGTTGTCTATGATATTGCTGGGCAACGCATTGGATGGGCTAACTATGACTGTAAGTTTCAGCAACACTACCAGAAAGGCATATAGTGGATGGCATAAGGAAAAAGGATATATCTAAGTTATTGCTTTTCCACTCCAACCAAGAAAACTTTTTGTTCTTTTGAGGGTGGGAGCAGGAAAGAATCAGAACCAACTTTGTTTTTGTAGTGTTTAGGCTAGCATAATGATATTTGAGTATGATAAGGTCAATTTGAAAACTTCAACTGATTTTTTATTTTCCCCAAATATGAGTCTTGAGTAGGATTGTTCAATTTTTGGAACCAAGAAGGATCATGAGATGCCATGATGACCTGGACTATATTTTCATTGCTTCTATTTCTTAACGCTTTTCGGCCTATCATTGTTTATCTTTAACATTAGATTCTGATGCAGTTCAATTTAAATTCATTAATCTAGGTTCTTTGTCGGTTAATGTCTCTGCAACAACTAGCACTGGCAGAAGTGAATTTGTCAGTCCTGGACAGATAAGTGGCAGCACTTCTTTACGTGATGGACTTTACAAGTTGACAAAAACGGGGTTCTTGGCTTTCTTCTTGCACATAACGCTGATTTGCTGCTCTATGTTTTTATAGCATATATACATTGTGGGAGATAGAACTTATATTCTTTTTCCTATTTATATTATCTTGCCAGTATATATATTGTGACAATTGGCAAGACCACATATTATTTTTTAGTGTTGCTTGTGCCTCCGTTCTGCACAATTGATTTGTCCGTTTTAGCTTCAGGTGTTTCTGTTGGATACTCTATCAGTCATGTAGAATCAGATCATTCATTACTCTTTTTTGTTTTTGGCAGCATTGTAAATTACTTCACAGGATTACTGATTGAATCGCAGATACAAGTTATACATTTTTTTTTTGGGGGTTTAATTAAATTTGGTTTCTGCACACAATCATTGTTGTAAATTGCTTACACACACATGTATATAAAAGTTGATGTTTTAACTGTATTAAAGTAAAGCTGAACAAGACTACAATAGCCAAAAATTTATGATCGCAATAACAAAAAAAAAAAAAAAAGAAGCAGAAATATCTCAAGTCCAGGAAATAGGTAGCTTTGGGTGGTAACACACTTAAACAGGTTCTATGGCTAAGAAGCATGTTCCGTATACACGTATATCTGCATCGTAATACCTCTTCTATAATTCTTTACAAAATTTCAAAAGCCACATTATCCTTGATTAAGGGCAGCACAACGTTACTGATGTGGTTCCACTTGAGGATTGATGCAAGTAGGTTATGTTTGAAATCAATAAAAATAGGAAAAGATTTGATTTGATTTGATTTAAAAATTAAATTTTGTGTTTGGAACTTAGAAAAAATAATAAAATTTGAATTGATTTAGAAATTAAATTTTGTGTTTAGAATTCATTAAAATGAGAATTGATTTGATTTGAATTATTTATTTTACATTTTAACCCTTATGAAAAGTTGTTATAAATAATTATTAAGGGTAAAATAGTTTATTTATTTCAAATTAAATTAAATCCTAACAAATCTTATCAAAATTGATGAATTTTAAAACAAAAAAATGAAATTCATGAAATTTTAAAAATCAAATCAATTCTCATTTTTAAACATAAAATTTAATTAAATTTGAATTATTTAATCAAATCATTTCTTATTTTTTTACATTTTAAACACACTCATGTATTTTGCTGTACCATCACAAAGTTAACCAACTCGTGGTAGATATCCCACCTCTAATGAGTCGTTTTATGCTGGACCTTCTGGTCAAAGGTTCATCACTAAACCTTTGACTTTACTTACAATAATAAGTTTTTGAAATTTGTAGGAAATAAAAATTAGATATTACTCGTAAACCCTTAAATTTTATGTAATTTTACACAGGCACCAGTATCGCCGAGGCTTCCCCATCACCATTCACGGGGCGAGGGGTGGCTCATGTTGCCGACGAAGATGTGGCAAACAGGGCTTGACTGGTGGCTCACGTCTCCAAAGACAGAAAAGGGAGGTTTTGGTTTGTGGCTATTGTAACACCCACCGTAGAATGTCACATTTATGTTACTTTAATTACCCAAATATCCTCAAAAGTCATAAAGTGTGATATTGTGATAAAAATATGAGTTGTAAATTTTTTTTAACAATAACAATAAAATAAACTTAGCGGAAAATAAAACTATGATACAACAATCTCACACATAAATTACATCATATACATATTTCACACGTGCTGTCAGGTTTATTTATTACAAACCATTTATTGAAACAATAAACACACTTAAATAATTACAGACATAACTTATATCGAGTTCACACTCGCCAAGCTTAACTAAGCGAAGACCCCTCGAGACGGGTCCTCCTCGGGTTCCTCGGTAGGAATCCATTGTGACGATTAGCCCCTACGGGCGGTGTCGGGCCGATGACACTACGCGATTTCCGTTGGGACATAATTTCAGTGTCCCAATGTCGCCGATATGCAACGGAAATTCAGCAACGTGAACAAAGATCGTCACACGTAAAAACGGATCCCCACGATATAGCCTACTAATACTAATAGTCAGTACCCCTCATAAATAAGTCCTCGCTCATCCGGACTTGTCCTCCACTCTCTAGCTCCTCCATGAAGCGTAAACGTACATATCAGAAGAACTAGCTCCCGATGACATGTTGTCGAACTCGGTTCTCGATGTGAGAAGTAATTCCTCTTCTCCTTCTAAGACCGTATCTTTCTCAACGTCTTCACCCAATATAAATACAATAAACGGATATACATACAAAGAGGTGAGATCACCTACACCAATACCAAGTCTTTTGATGTAGCAGAGATAATACGAAAGATATTATGCAAAAATATCATATCATGATCACAATTATGGCATCATCATAGTATAAAAATAATTACCATCATGCCATCATCATTGTTCAAACCACAATTAATTACAGTAATACTACCACATATGTATATGTTAAATTCATGCATGTGAACATAGACTCAATGTCCTACTCCATGGAGCTAATACTCAAGTCGGAGAAATTGATCGAAAAGATCTGCCGGTATCTCGTGCCTCGGACCAAGTGCTATAATTATATCTTGCACATCGAAGCACATACACACCAGTCTTTGTCGATCTCGATTAAGAATAGTGTCTCGGTCGGATCATCGGTGTGTTGCATCGGTCTAACTCACGGTGCGAGAAGAGCTACCAACCGCCCATTGCGAGCAACCCGCACCCCGATGCCCCCAAGGTCAACTAGTGACCACACTACGCATATCGCACCCACTCGAGGTGTACGTTTCTCCCAGGCAATTAGCCATATTGGTCCGTTGGACCATTTTCAATGCATGTAACGCACCAATTACCAACCAAAGGTAAATCACATAATTTCTCATTCCAGATTGAGATCTTGTTTTGGCAAACTTCTCAATTTCTTGTACGTATTCATATACTACTTTTAAGCTGTATGATTTCTTGTATAATTAATGATTAAATCACATTCTTGTGTTTTTCTCATTCGCAAAATATTTTTATTACGTTTTTACGTACAAGTAATGATTTGTAACATTTTTACATTATGTTTAAAAATCGCAAAACTATTTTCTACTTTGTATTCTAAATTGCGTAAAAATGATCTTTTATTTTTAAAATGTATAGCAATGTTTCCACAATATTTAGATCGTGTAAAATATTTAAACGTGTTACAAATCGCGTAGGAATAGTTTAACGTTTTTTTTTTAAATCGCGTAACTTAAAAATTACGTTTTTGAGTTACGTAAATCGCTTTTTCACCATTTTCACCCTTCACAAAATATTTCTTAACTTTAAAAATATTATTTTGAACATTTCCCATAAAAATATAATTTCTTACGTTATTCTCTTTCTATTCTAAATCAAAAATCCCTTCCGTACTATATTTTCTAAAAATCACTTTTTATTGATTTAATCTTACCAAATCATATTTAATTGATTTAATTACTATTTAAATTTCTTAACATTTTTCAAAACCCAATACTTAAATTCTACGTTAGAAATTTTAAGTTACAACGTTTCCTTTTATATTTCTAAATCATTTCTAAAAAATTAATTCTTCTTAAGATAATTTAAAGTTCAACACTTAAATTCCTTCAAAATCCTTATTTGAAAATTCTTATATTTTGTTGCATCAAAACATTTTTTTTTTCTAAATTATCAAAACCTTATAGATGGTCATTGGAACCATGAAATATTTTTCTTCTAACTTAAACAAATTTCATTCTTGTTTCTACACAAAATAAATTCATGAAAATACTACTTAAAAACCGTGTACACTCATTTTAGAAAAACAAACCCTCTTGTTTATTTTCTTTACTTCTCTAATCTTTCAATTTTACCATTTATGAAAATATCATTTTTGTGAACACTAATTTAATTGGTGTCTTGGCTGAAATTTATTTAGTTCAAGGACTAAAAATCAACTTCATTGTTCTTGAAAAATTTCAATAAAAACCCTAAACTTGGAAGCTCAAAACCGTGACCTCCTCCATGGCCTTTGGAGCCAAAATTTTGTTTATTTCAACATATATCATCATGCTTCCATCATAATATATTCAACATATATCATCATGCAAATTTTAAGCATACCATCTAAACAAATAAAAATTATACTAAGCGTGCATCACAAGTAAATCATGCAAAGCATATCAAACATATCAAGCATAGGCAAAAATAATTTAAAACACATAACACACACACAAATTATTACATGACCATGGATAGGAATCCTCACATGGATTCACCATCCATCAAATATAAAACCCCTCACCACCATGCTTGGTTGGTGAGATGAATCTCCCTCTTACCTCTTGAAGAACCACCAAAGAGCTTGTTGTTTTGTCTTTGGAGCAAGATCTCCACCAATACAAGTTCTTAAACATGAAACAAATACAAGAAAATTAGTATATCAAGCTTGAACAAGAAGAACCATGGATCAAACATGGTTTAGAACATGAAAAAGAAAAGAATAAATGAAGTTTTCTTACACTTCACCAACAAAAGCTCTAGAACTTGATCTTGGTAAAAGTCCTTCAAAATGGAAGAATTAGAACTTGGTGTGAACTACAAAGGTTCTTAGAATGATGAAAGGATTCAGAAACTAGGTTGTATGAAATTAAAAAGTGATGGAAGAGGTGCTTGGAGTGCTTGGCGAATGGTATGTTTTTAGGAGAGAAATGGAGTTTTTCTTGGTTTGGTTTCTTTGAAGTTGAAATGATAAAGTGAAGAGGTGATAAATGAAATATGGAGTGGTCTTCAAATTGGCATTGCCGTAGCATTGCCTTAGAGAAACACAAAGTGAAATTTGAAGAAAACATAGCATTTATGATCAATAGTATTTTGTCTTTTTTTTCCTTAACCTTTTCTATCCTTTTTCTTTCTAAAAAGCGCTATTCTATCTTGGTCTCCCTTCATCCTTGCTCTCCAAACCGTCCCCCCCCTCTTCATGCATGCAAAATATGACAAATTAATATCCATTTTTGTTTTTAGTCATTTTAGTTATTAATTTAAAGCATTATAGGTAAAATAGGTATTAATTAAAAGTAGTCTCAGGTAGAAAATTTTAATTATGGACCATTGGATCACTTCACTTTAAACCATCCCTTAGATGTGTCTCCAAAAATGAAGGGTCAAGATTACACCTTCAAACTTTACATCCAAGGGTCCAAAATGGTTGTAATCATTTTTGATGTTAAATCTCCACCATTTATCTAAATCCAAATCAATGGTCATTAATGATCCATTTTCCACCATTGATTAAATTTACATCCAAGGGTTGATAATGGTCATAGCCATTTAGAAGATTAAATCCCTACCCTTGATTTAATTTCAATCCAACGGTTATAATTGATCCTATTTACTTTTAAGATCAAATCTCCATTGCGTTAATTAAATCAAGATGTCTAATGTCAGCGTAATTGAATTAATAGTGGATATCCAAACCACTAATGTTATCTTAATAATATTTTATTAATATAGAATTTTATTTTTATCCATTATAACCTCACAAAAGTATAATTACGTATTTTTATCGTCGATAATTAAATACGATCAAAATACTGATAAAGGAAATTTTCTAAAAAGCTGTTTCCGGATTCGGGTTTAGTAGAGATCACTTGTCTAAACAAGTACAAATTTTTCTACACGTAGAAAAATTTTTCATTTTTGGGACCCACCTGGGCCCACGTATGGCCACACTGGGCCCACATATACCTCGTGGGGCCCACAAACAGTAAAAATTCCAAAATCACACATAAAATCATAAAAATTACAAAACTCACAAATATCAAATCAGATTACGTAAATTAATTAAGACTAAACAGTAAAAATTAATTTACGTAGATTCCTACCGAAAATTATTATTTTTCTTGACACGGAGCAAATTACTCAAAACGATCAAATATGCAGACGAGAATATTCAAAATAGCTTTTTAGTAAAAACTAGAAAGAGTGGTCAACTGTCAAGATTATTGTTTAATACATAGGAAGTTTGGGGTGTTACAGCTATGGTGGAGCATGGTCGCCACGTGACGGATCTAGCAGTTTGTGACCAATTTGGTGGGGTGGCTCTTGTCGTCGACGGATCTGGTCGCCACGCGATTGGTGGCTAGTCGTTAGCCACCGTGAGACCCTATCAGGTTCACGCCGTCTTCGACCCTATCAGACCTCCACCACCGTGAGACTCGCGCTGCACGTACACCACCGCCGTCTAGATAGGCTAGCTGTCGAGCCACGCCATACGACCTCGTCGTAGATCCACCTTCCTCCACTGTGAACCAGCCTCCAGCTGTCGTTAGACCTCGCTCTACCACCGTCCTCATGCCTCAGCCGCTAAGAACCTAGATCTGGTCACGACCCACCTTGCTCCACCACCGTTGGATCAGGAATGTCCATGCCGTCGCCCAATCCACAGGTTGGACCACCACACTCCGCTCCTGCCGCCGCAGGTCGTGCCTTCCTCCATCGTCGCCGGAGTTGTGCGCCAGCTTCCCCCTCGTTACTTGTTTCCTTTTTTTTTTCTTTTGCATCTCACTTTGCACGAAAGCCATTCTTTCCTCTTTTATTTGTTACTCATTGTTTTGGATGACGGTGCGTCGGAGAAGATGGTGGTGTAGGTGGGTTGCTGATGGTGGGTCGGTGGTTTAGAGCGAAGTTGGATCAGGTGGTTGCTGTATTGTGGTTGTTGCATAATTTATTTTTGTTAAAAGACTAATTTTAAATTATCAATATTACATATTAACTTATTTATCAGATTATAGATCATTGATCTTGACCGTTCATTTTAATTTCTATGCATCTAGCACTCAATATAACAAGGACCATAGATGAATCTTAAATTGCAGGATCTATGTTAAAATGACCCACCTCTAATGAAGCACAAGACTGGGGAGAAATAAGAATTGTGACAAAGATGGAGCTCATGTGTACATGAAAAATAAATATCACCTACGGGAAAGCAACATTAGGAGTTTTGAAGTTCATGTAGGAGTGGCACAACACAACACAACACCTCTATCAGATGCAACAATTGGACAGAAAATATGAACATAATAGTTTAGTAAGTAGTAACGAAAATCATTGCATGATTCCCCTTCCTATGCAGGGGCAAAAAGACAGGAACAATATAGAAATGTCACTAAAATTAAAATTGCATTAACCAGATAAAATAAATTTATTAATTATTACATTAATGAATAAGGAGGTGTTTGGGACAGATTATTCCCACCCCCAACAACTTGTTTTTGAAAAAAAATGTTATAACAGTATTTAATCATGTTTGATAAAATCAATTTTAATTTTTGCAGAAATTTAATGTATTTTAACAGTTTTTTTATAATACTAAAATTTTAGTTTATGATTTTAGATTATAAATTATTCTTTACACTTTGAAATGTAAAAATAATTTTGTCTTCAATCAAATAATTTTTTTAATCATTTTATACATATTTTAATAATTTAATCATAAAAGTAATTTTTTTATATCATCTAAATAAAACAGATTAACTTAAAATTATTTTTTAACTAATATATTTAAATAATTGATTATTAAAATAATTAAATTTTCACAATAATTATTAAAATAATTAAATTTTACAATTATCGCAAATAAACACACACTAAAATTCAAGATCAAACAAGAGGACTAAGATTCAAATCGGATTAGTCCAACAGTAATATATATGGGAATACCTGATAAAAAAAAAATCAATGCCAAGAAAAATCAGGAATAAGATCCGAACTGGCCCACAATCCAAATTTGTAATATAATCGGGCCAGCCTGAGGGTGCAGTTGAGAGAAAAGTAGACCCAATAAACAAGTCCAATCGACCAAAAACAAAAAAGAACAGGTCCCCAACGAACCAGGATCGTCTATTCGTTTCCTGTTCAAGAAAAATCCCTCGCACTTGGCGGCAAAGTTCAAGCATCGCTTTGTGAGTTTTCCTTCTTCTGTGTGTCATCTAGGGTTTACTACACTTTTATCGTCTAGTTTGCTGGTATAAAATCTTGATACTTATTTCTATGTCTGATGCAATTTCGAATTTCGATTTCAAACGCGTTATAAACAGTATTTTATTTGCATTGTTCTTCAGCTGGTCTGGTCCAGATTTTGTTGTGCAACTTGGGTATGCAACTAGAACCTAGAAGGCTAGGTAATTGAATTGAATTGAATTGAATTGAATTGAATTGAATTGAATTGAAGGGATATGCGAGATGGAAAGTCCCCACTCTGTCAACAGTCCAAGAAGAACCCTCAGTCTCTCCAAACAGCGGAGGGCAACTGTGTCCTTTCTCGATCCCGATGATAAGAATTCTGGCTTTGGATTGTCTGGTGATCATGGCCCTAAGCCTTCTGAAGTTTATGGTTTTGTCGGATCCATAACCACTGTTGTTGCTTCAGGTCTTGTTTCTTATCCTGCTTTTCACAAATTTAATTTGGCTAAATTTTTTTATTTTTTATTTTAATTTTTGGGGGTCTTTATTTGAGTTCATTTGACTGCGATTTTTCTTGAGTATTTTAGGCTATTTCCAATTTCTATTGGAATTGTTTAGAGTTTAGACCATTGTTCTGGGCACTCATTGGCTTGTCATCCATTCTCACTTGTGACACACTGACATCTTATTGGGATTCATCTGATCAACTTTCAATATATTTCAATTTATCCATTCCATGTGCGTTTTACTTTTTATATATCAAATGATTATATTATATAGAACATTTAACGAAGTCAAGCAGAATGATGTTGTTATTCGCCTTTTCATAATCATTTCTTAAACAAAGTTTTTTAATGCATACCTTGGGGTTATACGTGTGGATATTCTCTGTATTTACTTGTAAGTTGTAACTTGAAATTTTGAATTAGAGTAAAAACAAGTAGGAGCAGGGATTTACCTTGAAGCACCATTCCATCTAACTTCTCTGATGTCTGTTGTTTTGGTTGCCTGCAGCCACAATCAAAATGATTTTTTATATTCATTTCAATATAACTGCTAATGTATCATTTATCAACAAATGTCTCTTAGTCACTCAGGTTTCTTGTGATGTTCATAAGGCATTTCATGATTTTTACTTTTATTTTTTTCATTTTCCTTTGTGAATAGTTATTTTCTTGGTATGGGCATATGTTCCAGAATCATGGCTACAATCTATTGGCATCTCTTACTATCCTAGCAGGTTAGACAGCTCGACTCCTGTTATTATTTGAAGCTTTCGAAACTATCAGGGTCCTCTACCATATGTAATTGTTTGAGCGCGTGAAACAAGAAACTTTCATTGAGAAAACTCTAAAGTGAGAGGAATTCTAGGGCGGTAATTTAAGTTGTACAAATATAAACTCAGTTAAGGTGCATGAAAAAGGTATAGTAAGCTCTTCAATTTAGCTGTTAAATGGAGAAGGGCTTTGGGGAGGAGAAGGATGGGAGTGATCCTGACATTTTCTGTCAGCGTGCTTAATAATGAAAATATATGGTAAAGGATTGCAAATCAAGTATGTGAAAAAAGGATGTGAAAAAATTTCAGCATCTTCTGCTTTCCAGATATTGGGCTGGAGAAATCATCTCAAATATATGGAAAAACATTGCAAATTCAACTGTTTATGACAAAATGCTGGAAATCTTCAGCAACTTTTGCTTTTCAGGTATTGGGCTCTGGCAGTACCAACTTATGTGATGGTGACCATTGTATTAGTGCTGGGATTCTACATTGGCCTTAACTTCATTTCAACACCTTCCCCTGCATCTATAAACACAGTTTTTGGTGAGTTTGATGCTGACTTCTTTAGTGATACAGTTTTGGTTAATTTTTTGTAAGCATATGTTATTGCTACATTACTTCCTAAGCTTCTTGCACATGTGAATACTTTTGATTGTTTATTTTTCTGCATAAAAAATTTTCTTTTTCAAGTCCTTTTCATCTAAGCAAAGTCATTTTAGCAATGGAGAATTTCATTTGGATTTTTCTTTTCTTAAGGCTGTGCTGTAGGATCTAACGCATTTTTTAGTTGAAGTTTTCCAACAGCTGATGTCAACACATCTCTTTGTTCAGATGAATTCAGTAGGGATCCTTTGAGTCTTGATTGTTCTCTGGAGGGAGATGAGAAACCCATTGAGCCCATCTCAGATATTGGTATTGACAGAATCAACAATATTATGTTCAATAATGCAACCTGACAATCATACCTGCCTCCAATGTTATGCGGGGGGGAGGGGGGCAATTGCCGCCAAACAGGTGCTGCTAATTTGGGTTGTTGCATGAGGGGTTATAGCTGTTAGACGTGAAATTGATTGAATTGATCTTGTGAAAGAATGACTGGGTTCGATTTTACTGTAGAATTTCTTTTTAATGTTTATGCCTGATGATTTAGACTTTTGAGCTTTGCTACTTTGAGAATTGGTGGTCAGGAGTTCTAGTTGTGGAAACAACCTCTTTGTTTGTGGGTGTAAGATTTTGTATATCTGACTCTTACCCCAAAATGATGGGTCTTGTGCCCCTTAATCGGGTTAAGCTTGAGTGGGAGTAACTCTATATACACTCAAGCTATGAGGCTTCGTGCACTTATGGTATAAATATACACATAGGGGTCAATTTTCCATCTTCTATGTGCTACAAAATCTATATCACTTCCTCTTAACATCATGCCCTCTTATCACTTGTGGATGAGTGAGTCATCAAGCCACGGTCAAACTCAGTCATATATTGAGCCTTATATATGAAGAAACATGCAAGAATTATTGTCAATAATGGGAATATTCGACTTGAAAGGGCCGTTGTGTTAACCTTATATTGCCTCTGTGCTCGACATGTTGATTACCTGGACTACATTCATTTGATCTCAAATGCAGATGCAGATTTTCATATTACCTCTATATATCATGCTGTTCGAGAAATTAACAAGTGTACTGATATTTTTGTTTAAGTGTGGTGCTTCTACTGATACTGCTTTATTCTTCATAATCCTCGGATGATTTCTGCATGAGCTTTCATACGAATAGTATTTCAATTATTTTTTGAAAGGCTAGAGGAGTCATCACAAAATTTTGTGAAAATTTAAAAGGCTTAATTCTTGTCACTGTGTTTTCATAATTACGTCTCATGGTTAAAAATTTTACTTTATTCATGTTTCGAATAATTGAATGAGACTCAAATACCAATAAAACAATTTAATTGTAAAATTAACCAGTATCTGTTATTTATAATGCTCTGATATTCTGATACTTTCTCCTATTACTATTCATTAAATAAAAATTTGTATTAATCTTATCATACATATTATAAAATCATTATTTAACAATAAAAAACAATATATAAAGTAATTCAGTTTTGTAGAAAATGAAAATGGGGAGGAACAAAACTATGTAAAACTTAAGAGATGTTTCAAATTCATTCCAATGTTGACGATGCATATTAAACAGTTCAATTGAAGGCCTTCCTTCTAACAAACAAGAAAGAAAGTATAAATCAGCCAATGTTTAAAAAATTAAATTGGCTGCTTCAATTTCAATCTGATCATTTCTTAATGTTACCCGGTTTGCGTCGATTGAAACATTAATTTAGTCAATTAAGTCAATTAAGTCAATCAAATTATGATTTACGCATGTTTGGGTCAACTTTTTCCTCTCATTCAATATATATATATATTTTGCATAAAAGCTGTTGTAAAATGTATGTAACATGTTTAGATAAATTATATAAAAGTTGTTGATGTAATATGGCAACAACTTTTTTTCAAAAGTTATCATTTGGACATTTTTTGTTTAAGCTGTTAAGATTATTTTATATTTTGATATTTAAATATTATTTTATTTTTAATTAAATAATTTGTTTAATCAATTAAATATTTTTTAAATTATTTTATATTTATTTTAATAATTTAATATATAAAAATAATTCTTTTTATAATATCTAAATAAAATAAATTATTTTATAATTATTTTTTAATTAATATATTCAAACATAATTAATTATTGAAATAATCAAAATTTTTTAGCTTGATTATTAAAATAATCAATTATTAAAATAATCAGATTTTTATAATTATTTTAAATACGTATTTAAAGTTCTTAATTTTTTATTCGATTTTTAAAATATTAAAATAGTTTATGAGAAATAACAATTATTTTCAATGAAATACATAAGATTATTTATGTGTTTTTTTATTGGTTAAATGAAATGATTTAATTATATTTTGTTTGCATGTTTCAAATATCTAAACGTGTTTGTTGGGGTTGTATTCATTTTAAAATTAATCTGAAGATAATAATATCAAAATGATTCATTGTTATTTTGAAAAATATAAAAAGGAATGAAAATGTTTAATGAATTCATTTAAAAAATTTGTTTTTTTTCACGTAGAAAACAATTGATTTTTTTTTTTTGGGAATCAGAAAACGATTGTAATTGTAATTTTAAATTGGCTTTAAATTAACGTATTTTAATTTAATAAGTCAAATAATTAAAAAAGAAAAAAACTGCAAGCTAAACCTAATCGTTGAGAAGCAATACCATAAACAAGGAGATAGTTAGCTAATTACTGACTACTGACACTGTGGGAAGGGAACTGAGTCCAGAAGGCAGAAACAGTGAGAGAACCACATCGGATTGAAATCGAAGAAGTGGCGAAGATGTTAGGTTTGAAGCGATTGATGCCACGACAACGATGTTCTTCGTGTGTCAGAGATTCCATTGTGGCTTCTTCCCTACCCACCACCCAACCCGAGAAGCTCCATTACCCACTTCCCTCCCACCATTTGGCTCGCCTCACCCCTAAACGCTTCCTCGATATCCACCAGGTCACCCCCTATTCTTTCTTCTCATTTGGGTTTCCTTTGATGGTGTTTTTGCACAACAAAATGTCGGAAAAATCGAATTTTTAAATCGATTTTTTTTTGGGAAAAATTTGAAATTTTTGCAGTTTGGAAATAAGGCAGCAATTGAGAAGGAGCGTGCTCGACTGTAAGTTCAATTTTTTATTATTTTTTTTGGGGCGGCCGGGGTTGTAGAAACTAGAAAGCTTTTCATTGAGCTCGTTGAGTTGTAATGCAATGAAGTGTAGTGGTGGTGAGTGATGTTGATGGTGGGGGGTTTTGTGCAGTAATGATGAAATGAATAGGGGATACTTCGCTGATATGGCTGAGTTCAATCAACATCGTGGTAAGGTAAGGTATTGCAATTATAAGATAATAATTCATTGCGTTGTATTTACTCTGCTTATATTGTAGGTAACTCTATTTGTTAGTAAGTGGAAAAGGACTCTGATATATATATATATATATAGCTTATCTAGTAAGAAAAATGTTTATTGTAAGAGATGAGAGGAGTGAATCTTGACCATTGAATCTTATATGAATGGTCAAGATTAGAACATAAATGCATGCGACTTTTTTAAGTAGTTACATGACCTTTAAGTAACTTTTAATCTTAATCATTCATGTATGATTGTATAATCAAGATTTATTCCTCTCACCCTCTCACAATAAAAACTCTTCTCATTAGATAGTCCCTATATATATATATATATATATATATATATTTTCTATAGCATATGTTACTTAATATGGAATGTATCCCAACTTGCAAGATTTAAGGATAGGATTCACATGCTTAGTTTATTTTTATGTGTTCCAATTAAGGTCTCATAAACTAAAATAAATTCCTCAAAACGCCCTATTGCTTAATTTTAGCTGTGCTAAATTGGTCCATTTGAGCTTCCTTTAAGTCTGACTTCTCTGCGAGTGCGATGTTAACATAAAAACAGTTAACTGTATCACTTGGATCAATTTATACATTTTATTGTCTAATAAGCCAGTGGTCGGTTGGTTAGAGTTGAAGCACATTTTGGGTGTACCGGACAAGAGTATAACAGATTTATCAGTGATTTGTGTAGATTGCTGTAGCAAATAAACTGATAGTACCGGCAATGGCAGCTGTGAAGTTTCCTGATTTGGAAGTCAACTTCTCAGATGGTAAAACAATGAAGCTTCCTTTCCGAATTTCTGACGATGTAGTTGATGCTGACAAATCATCTGTTCCCAAGGCATCTTTGGTTTGTCTTTCATTTCGAGCAAGCTCCCAGGTAATAAATCATGGTAGTTTGTAAAGATGTGACTTCTATTATCTACATTATCGCATTGTGTGCTATTCTTAATGCAGCCAACACCAGCCATGTATGTCTTAAATGGTTAATACATTGGTGGTAGTGTTTGTTGTAGTCTTACTATTCAATTTGAAAGCTGAACATTATCTGCTATCTGTTGCCCACAGTGAATGGGATTTAAATATCATTAGAGAAAACAGAGTAAATGACAAGAAGAAAATGATAGAAAGGAAGATATTGAAAAGTGCAATGAAAAGCTGCTTTATTTGTATTCTTACTAGGCTATGTTTGCAATTCAGCCTAGACAATCCTTTTTTTTTGGGCTAGCAAATCACTCAGTTATTGCTAAATTATGGCATTTCCTTCTGTACTAAGAAGTACCTCTTACACCTTTGGGTCAGGGAACAAGTGATAATGGAATTATATAGTATGTTCATTGTATTGTTTGGTTACAATTTTTTGGTTTGGTTTTGGTCTACTGTTACTGCAATAAAGTTCCTTTCTTTATCCTTTACAGGAAATGATCAACTCTTGGAGCGTGCCTTTTGTTGAAGCATTTAGTAAATCGAAAGATGTTCATTTTTATCAGGTAATTATCTGTTTGGTTCAGGTTTTATGCATTTCCTTGTCATTGATCGTGACATATTAATCTGGTATTTATGAGGACACATAGCTGTAATCTCGCACCCCAAATGCTGTGTGTTGCATTTGATGTTTTTTTGCATGTTGTACAAGGTGGTGAAGGTACTTATAAAAGTACTTAGAAGGTTACCATTGGAGATCATACATAGGTATCTTGATCCATCATACAAAATGACACCCTGGATGGATGAAATGGAGGAGCTTCGGGGAGTTATTTGTGATAGAAAAGTTGCTTAAGGGTAAATTTTACCGCAAGTTTATAAGGCCCCAATGTTTATTGAATGTTGGGCGGTAAAAAGCCAACAAGAGCACAAGATCAATGTTGCGGAGATGAGGATGTTGCGTTGGATGTGTTTGCATGAGAGAGAAAGTGTAGCACCTATTGTGAACAAGGTGGTTTGGAAGGTATTTAGTGGAGAATAAATAGTTAGAGGTAGAGAGAGAAAAGACCAAGAAAACTATAGGTGAAAGGTTAAAAAAGATCTAGATTTGAATGGAAGATTTGGTTTGAAGGAACAATGGCGTCGTCTGATCCATGTAGCCGACCCCACCTAGTGGGAAAAGGCTTGGTTGTTGTTGTTGTTGTTGTAAGTTTTTCCATTTTATGCTACTATTTATCTGGGCTATGAATCTTCCAGATTCATCTGGTTTAGCTTGTTGAAGAGAGCCTCTCTATCAACCACTTCCTCCATTGGAACTAGGGGTGACCACGTGGCTTTTCATTGAAAAACTACATATAGTTTAGGCCAGGGCCTGGTAAAATTGTGTAGGCTCTTGGATTGAACCCCAAAATTAAATTACAATTTTAATTTGAAATTAAAAGTAGTTAAAAAAGAAAAATCAAGAAGTTATATTGTATGAAAATGTAATTTTTTAGAACACCTAAAATGTTAAAAGTATCATAATTATATGAGATGTGAGATTTTTATGTTGAAAAATATGATTGGTATAATATATTTGGGCTGTACCAGGCTTGTGCCAAGCTTTTTACAAAGCCTCAAGCCCAGCCAGCATACTAAATGAACTTTGTTACTTTCTGTCAGGTATCATTTATAGATTCATGGCTTTTATGTCAGTATCCTTTAAAGCGTTTCCTTCTCTGGACAATGAAGAAAACTAATCATCATGAAAGCAAGCATATACTTCAGAGGCAGATGGTGTATTCATTTGGTGACCACTATTATTTCAGAAAAGAACTAAAGATACTGAATCTCCTCACAGGGTATAGAAGCTTTTCCTTGCTTATTCAATTCATGGTTAGCCAATGAAGTTATTAGTTATGAAGAGTACTGTTTTTAACATTTCAACTTTCACAGGTATATCTTTCTACTTGATAATTTTGGTAGAGTAAGATGGCAGGGCTTTGGATTGGCAACAAATGATGAGCTGTCTTACCTTCTTTCTTGCACATCACTTCTTCTAGATGGGTAATGAGGTAAGACCTATAATACTCTATCTGTTTTGATGACTTCTGCCTTGCTACAGTCATGTTTATTTATGAAATGATGGTTTTTTTTTCTTTTTCTTTTTCCACTCATCCTTGTTTTTTTTTTTTTTGTGGGTACACTATTTGTTTTATTTATAGTCTTTTTTTTAATTTATATTTTTTTCTTTCTATGTATGGTCACCTACACTTGCGTCTGTATTTGCAGAGATTTTGGGCTATATAATAAGCATGGTTAGATGAGATTACACAGTTGTAACTAGCCTGTTAGGCATTTATGGAGCTACTATCTTGTGGGGGACGAATACTGTAACTCAAGGAAGAAGCTGCATGAGGATTTTTTTTACTACCAAGATTTTCATTTCCTGGGGAAATAAATTTTTCAAGTTTTGGTTTAAGCAATTCCGTTTCCCAAATTCCAGTAAAATGTTCTTGTCGTGTTATTATGCGTGTGACTGTAATATAAATAGCCCCTACGTTACCATGAAGCTTTTTTTTTTTTTTTTTCTTTGGCCTACATGAATCAACCTATTTAACCCGTAAGATAAAGCGGACAAGACACACAAGACACAAGGCAGTCCTTCTGAATAATAACAAAAAAGAAAAAGAACTTACCAAAAAGAAAAAAATGTATAAAACAGGCCAAAGTACGCTTGCAGCAATTTTAGTCACTTTTTTATTACTCATTTATAATATTGATTTTATCATCAAACTATGTAATGTGAATTTTTTAGTAATTTTATTCATTTTATGTTTTTTAAAACTTATTATAAAAACTAGCATATGACTTGTGGCAGCATTTATAGGATTTATTAACTGGAGCATCAATGCTTCTTCAATTGGAGCCGTAAATCTTATTCAAAATTACATCAACAATTGGATTTATTAACTGGCAACTTGTTCAACAGGTGGAGTTGTTCAAGTTGGAGTGGAGCATCGATAATTGGGGCTCAAACTGGAGTTGCTTAAGTCGAAGGTGCACCTCCACGATTCATCGCCTGTCATGGTTGAATCCAACAACCATCTTCATTTGGTCACGACTTATTGACCTTAACCGCCTCAACCACTATCATCTTTCTCAAATTGAACCACATAAAACGAACTCCAATCTCCATAGCCATTGTCACCCCTAAGTCGTTATGCCATCCACTACCCACAAAGTTGCCATATCCACATGAATCAGCAACGATGGTCGAACCCCTGTTGTCAAGTCGGAAGTCACTGAGCTTAGCAGATTGGAGCTCTTATCACCTTTGCCTCCCATTGTCTCCATCGTGAGCTTTGCCGTGCTTGCTCGTCACCCCCCACAATCGAGAAACACTAGTCGCTCTGCTTGCAACTCACAAAACCAACCCCTGCACAACATCATCCAACTCGAATAGAGCTCGAATCTAGTCATCACGCGAACTGCCACCAAATCCTCTCCATCTTAGCCACCAAACTCGAACCACTTCAAATCCCCTCGCCACCTTACTCGCAACCCGTGAGCTCCAGCGCAGTGGTCAGTGGTCACGCACTCATGAGTCGCAGCTCGTCGGAGATGGGAACCTCTAGTTGATGGCTCCGGCGAGTTTTGAACCAGAAGAGAAAACTCATTACTTCTAATAGGAGATAAAGTCCAAGGTACACTCATGTTCCATAACTGAGCAGGATGTATTGTAGACGCAACTGACCTGTGAATTTGTATGTTTAAGCCTATAAGAAGTTAGACTTGTATTTTTTCCCCCTCTAGTTGGCCTGTGAAGATTGGTACTTGTTTTGATTGTGTTTTGTTTGTTTGTTTTTTTATTTTTTTATCTGTGGTTGTGTTTTGTTTTTGGTCTTAGAGGTGACTATTTCTATCTACAAGCACAAGTACTTTTCAGCAAAGTTTAAAATTATGAACTCATGCATCATCCCAAAAAAAATTATAAAACTCATCACATTTTGCTGAGGCCTCTTGACATTGCAGAGGCTTCCACATTCAGATAGTGTTAATCAACATCTAAACGGTACAAAAAGAAGTATGATTAATGGATTTAATTTTTTTTCCTCCTTCAGAACACAACAGTGTCATTTTTTAAGAGAGAAAACACAAATAACTATAATACAATATTTGTACCCTTACATGATAGAATGTCATAGGTACCAACAAAACAAAAATCGTTTGCCTTTATCTCCAAAAATATGACATCAAATTGGATAAAAACTAGTGAAATATTGTTTGAGGATCATGAACTTTTTGTGATAAGTTAATTAAGTGACTAAACTTTTATAATTATCAATTAAGGGCTTCAACTTTATTAAAATATATTTATATTAATAAAAATGTTAAAAAAATATTTAACTTAATAAATAAAATATAATTTATAACATGAACAAAATACATAAAATATATATCTTAATTTTTTTTCCTAATAGATAAGTATTATTAAAATAATTTTTTATTAAAATTAAAATCCTTCATTAGTAATCAAAATAAAGTTAAAATGCTTAATTGATAAGTTTTAAAATTGAGATCTTTAATTAATTGTTACACTAAAATAGATACTTATACGATACCTTTCTTAAAAAAAAAAAAAAAAAAACTCCTCCCAAATTTGGGTAACGTCACTAATAATGTATTATTTATTAAACGTGGAAAAAAAAAAAAAACCCTAACGGAAATAACAGTACTATAAAAGCCACATGACAAGAACATTATTAAACAAATCTTCAAAGTTCAAGTCCATCCGTACGCCGAAACTGAAACTGAAACTGAGTGAGATTTGAAACTGTGAACGAATCGAAGCCTTTGGGACCCAATTTCTAAAGGAAGCGCGTGTTTCCTTCCAAATTGAAATGAAAAGACGAGAGCTTTATTATTATGGCTATAGGCTCCAGATTGTGGCGGTAGCATTAACAACAAGTTTCTCACACTTATTCAGAAAGGGGAAGAAGGATTTGTATTCCTTCACCCGAAACACTATGACTATGTTTGGATGGGTGGGATTGGGGATATGAAATGAAATTATCTTTTTTATTATTATTATAATTATGATTTTATTACATTTATTTCATACTCTAATACACTGATGCCTCCCTCCTTCGACTTACTCTATATTTCTGGCTTGCTCTTTCACTGTGCCTTTGCTCTGTCCCTGTTACTTTCTCCATTGCTGCACCTTGCTTTGTCCCTGTTGTTGTCACAATTGCTGCATCTTACTTTTCCATAGCATAATTTCCCTTTTTCCTTGGCAAGGTAAGAACAGGGGCTGTTTGGTTTTAAGTTCTATTTGTCATTGAATTTCACCCATTATTGGTTGCTTTGATAGTTTGATGTTGAAGCCTTTACTGTTTCTTTCTTTTAGTTTGATCTAATGTGGATTATTTGGTTGCATGTAATCTGTTTGATAAAATGTCAAGCTTGGGTAACTCAATTTAGCTGCTGGCATGGAGGTTAGGTTTCGGTGGTTGGAGTTTGGGTGTTACCAGAGGTGTGGCTATGGTTTTTGGGTTTGGGTTTGTTTTGTTTAGGAATGGTTTAGCGAAAAGTGACTTCATGTGATTGACTGAAGAGTGAATGGTGGTTGACTTGAAGGATGAGGAATCGTTTAAGTTTTGGGATTGGATGAGGATTTATGGGGTCTTGGTACTAGTTGATGTTTTAGATGATGTTGGTTGATGTTTAAATTTGTATGAGGAATGAATGAGGAATGGTGGTTGATGTTTAAATTTGTAGTCCAGAATCATACCTTAGCTACAAGTTACCAAAGCATTGTCTCAATAATTGTTATTTATGTGTCACTTTTCTTTTTTTAATTTATGTGTCACCTTTTACATTGTCATAGATGACCAATGAAGATATAAGATTCAAATATATAATATTGCTCCACATGTTTCAAATGATGGCTGCTCAAGTATTGTGCCTTATAGCTATATTGTGTGCACTAAAAAACAAATCTAGAAGATGTAGAATACCTTCCAGAATAACAGAACATAGAGAAAGAGTTCGAGATGAACTAATGAAACAAATTATGGGTCATGATCGAAGTTATGATCTTTTCAAGAATGGTCTAAGTGGGTTTGGTTGGGATGCAACAACAAACATGTGGATTGCTGAACCTGAAGTGTGGGACAAGCTAATTGAGGTATATTTAATATGTAAATATTAAAGTTTGATGGTTTTTATGTAAGTTTAGATATGGTTAATTTTGTTCTTTAATGTTTGATTTCATTTATTTTCATTGTAGGTTAAACCTGAAGTTGCTGGGTGGAGAAACAAGCCTATCCCACATTATGATAAATTAACTAAACTTTTTGGGAAATATCGGGCAATAGGAGAGCATGCAGAAACAATAGCTGAAATTAGAGCAAGAAGAACTGCATCTGGTAGGAATGATTATGATGACACCATAGATGACATTGACCATTTGGTATCCACAAATGAAGTTACTTTAGAGGGCTTTGACAATTATGAAGAGGAATTTCAGCCCTTCACTTCTCCTAAAGTGCCTTCTGATGGCCATTCTCATGGCGCAACCTCATCTAGGGCTAAGAAACGAGCAAAAAAAGTTGTGGAAGATGATATAAGCATGGGCCATATTGCTAAATCTCTTGAGAAAATGGTTGAGGTGTTTGACAACATAAGCAAGAGCACAACTAAGTTGGTCAAACAAAATAAGAATGTTGCTGCTGAGGATGTAATATGGGAACAATTGGAGGACATAGGCGTTGAACCAGCTTTCTTGCCCGATGTATACATGCACTTTATTCACCATCCTGATGCTATGAAAGCTTTTAATGGAATTCCAGTTCACAAGCGCAAGGAAATGTTGCCTCGGATTGTGCCAGACTACCCACCTAACATTTAGGCTCTTGACTTTCATGGTAATATATGCCTATTGTGTTCTTACTCTCTTTGTCATTTAGAATTAGTTTCGAATATCCTATTTGTTTGGTGCAATTAAATCTTCAACATGTTCTATGCCATGGTTTTGCAGATTATGTGGAGGCCTCAAAGTAAGCTATTTCCATATGTTATGGAGGCTACATAACGTTTTCATTTTGTTAGTTCTACTTCAGTTGGGGTTGTCTTTCCTATTGGATTAGAACTTTGATGACTTAGCTTCCTTTTTTAAGATTTTTATATTGGTGTTGTTTCTCTTGTCTTATGTTATCTCTTTTAACTTATAACTTGAAATGTTGTTCTTTCAAAAAGTAGACTATTGGTATTATTGTATGCTTTAAGGTTGAATTGGTTTCGATGGTAATTTAATTATTGGAATTGCAAATGCAAATTTAGTTGTGGCTATGAAGTAGTACAATTCATTTATAAAGGAACCTGATGTTTGTGTAATGATTGGTCTAACTTTTGCAAAATTTTCTATGTGTAAAGCTGCATATAAGACCCGATCCTTATGTTCAAAAATAATTTTTCAGTTGGTATCACAATTTTATTGCTAAAATAATTTATAGCTTTGTTGTCTCAGTGGTATAGCACCACACAACTACATAAAAAAAAGTCACTAATCCATGAGCTAGTTTGTCAAATTAATGGAAGAAATCAAGAAATGCTATTTTGCAATGATATTTACTATGTCAGGGTCATAAATTAAATAGGTAATTATTCACTTTGAAATATATTTGTATATCAAGAAGTCTAAGTCATGTTAGATACAATTTTACAAATACCATTTTTATAGTCCTTTCATAAAATTTTCATAAAATGCAACTAGTTGTTTACAAACAATTTCAAATCATTCACTTCAACGATGCATTTTTGAAATTGTTATTTACATAATCAAGAATGAAATAATTAAAAATGAGATTAAGAAATAACAAAAAAAAATTTAAGAAAAAAAAGTATCTAGTAAATATCATGATAATATGTAAAGATAATTAAAGTCTTTTTTATTAGTTAGAAATAAATAAAATTGGTGTGTTTGCAATAAGGGTAATTTTAAAAAAATAAAGTTATAACTCTTACCATTCCATTAACTTTCCAAACAATGAAATTGTAACTTTACTTCATTCCATCCTAAAATATCCAAATAATGGAATGATACTTTTATCTCATTCTATTCTATCTCATCCCATTTCATTCTATTCTATTCTATCGATTACTAAATATCTAAACGTAGCCTATATTGGATTGGATTTCGTTTACTTTTCACCCCCGCAATAGATTAAGTTTGGTGTTGTAGGTGAAGTTGTTTTCTTCAGGGAGGATACGAGTACCCCATCAATGAAGATTGTTTGGAAGAAAGGCTTTATTCGGTTGGTTCTTGTTTCTGGGATCTTGTGGATGTTCCTAATTCTTATTGCATTGCTCTTCCACATATGGTTTTGTCAATCTTATCTCTCCTTTTTATCAGGTGAAGTTCTCTTAACTTGTTACATTATGCAACTTAAACATTCTTTTCCTGTTATTTTCTTCACCAAAATTGTCAATTTATGTTTTCACTCTTGAAAATTAAGCCATTTTTCTCCTTGACTTGCAGCTATATGTAACAGAAATAGCAAGGTATACACCATGCTAGACACAATGAGACTTCTATCAAAACCTCAGTAAGATTTTGATTTTTGCAGTTTTGCCTACATCCATGTATTTTTTATTCTTCTTCACCAAACAATAACTGGTGTTTGATATTGATGCTGCTTGTATTCATTAGGATGTCCGATTCCTGTTTCCGCCGACCCTGATAAAATAGTAATTCCAACTGGAAGAACTTCTGACAAAACTGTCAAAAATTTATTGTATGTTATCGAAGATGAGGTTCCACATAGCGGATCTCAGTCATCTCCTTTGTTTGGAGGCCATCAAAGTTGGTCACAGAGGGAGGAAAGTTTCAAACTAAATTCAACCATGAAGGTAATTAAGTACCTTGATTTGATCAACTTCATTTTAATTGCAACTGCTTCACAATCTTACAAGTTACAACAGTTGTGGTTTCCACCTTTGATGTGTTGTTTAATATGTGCTCCACCCCGTCAGGTGCACTGTGGATTTATCCAAGGTGGTGGTGCTGAAATGGATCCTGTGGACGACAAATATGTTAAAAAACGCAAATTTGTTGTTGCATCTGGCATTTTTGATGGCTATGATATGCCTCATCAACCTTCGAACATAAGTCTTCGCTCAAAGAAGCTCTTTTGCTTTCTTATGGTGATGGATGAGGTATCTCTGAAATTCATAAGGGAAAATGGTACTATCAAAGAAGACAATGATGGCAGAAAATGGGTGGGAATTTGGCGTCTTGTTCTTCTTAAGCATCCACCTTATGATGAGCCAAGAAGGAATGGGAAGGTTCCTAAGATTTTAACCCATAGATTGTTCCCTCAAGCACAGTATAGTATTTGGATTGATGGTAAAATGGAGCTGATAGTTGATCCATTGCTAATTCTGGAGAGGTACTTATTTTCACTGGTTATAGTTTATGCCAAGTCTTTCTGATATATATTAACATTTCAATTCTGTTTCTCTATAGAATATATTTAAATAGTCATCCGTTTTTTCCTTGAGAAAGTTTAGAAGGAAAAGATAAAAAATGAGAGGAATTTGATTTTGAATTTGATATTTCACGTCCTTCTTATAACATTTAATTGCACAATAACCATTACTGGATGAATGGTTTTGAAGAGCTCAATTTTATGGATTTCTTTTATGTTCTCATTTCTCTCTTATATATAACCTAAAGTATTAGATATCATAAGGTTGATAGCTTATAGAAGCAAAAAATTGGTTTAGAAGGACTTGCTTGTCGTGTGTCTATGGACTTTCTTCTAGGAAAACAGAAAAGTATTGATTAACCCTTTGTTTTGGGGGTTCTAAGTTAACCCCCATGGTGTTTAGATTGACACCAACATTCCCCTCCCCCAGTGCCCCCCAACAAGAAAAATGGTACTTGAACCTGGGTAGAACTAATGCTTTCTAGCAGAATGGATAACTTTAAGCTCGTCCCTTGGGTTTATTTGCATTTAACACTTAGATCTGTTGTATTCTTGTGTTGTATAACAGCAGCATGCCTAATTCCTCTAGAAAAAAGGCTAATTTATACACTTGTCTTAGTGTCAAAATAAAAGATGGGATCATTTAGAAAGAGCACTGCTATATCAACGAACGGGACAAACCACACCAAAACTATTGCCATAATCTCTCCTGTCGAAGCTCCATCCTCAGTGCTGCATCTGCACGATTGTAAAAACTGCCAACCATGTCAGTGCAAGAATTTCGGTTTATCATGTTGGGTGATTTGGGATTTCCATTTTGAAAACATTAAATACCACAAGAGACCAAAGTATATATGTTCCAGTATTTTATTAGTGTCCGAGTCTTCATTAAGTGTAATATATGCTTGTTGGGGTGAAAGACATCCCAGCTGGATTCAAAGCATAATTGGTTTGCAGAGACACTTGTTTACAAATTATTGTTCAGTTGGAATCCTGATGATGGTAGATTACTGTGTTGACTGTAACATTAAACTATGTTTACTATGCAGATACCTGTGGCGTGAGAAGCATACATTTACCATTGCTCAGCATAAGCATCACCGTAGTATATATGAGGAGGCTGATGCAAACAAGAGGAGAAAGCTATGCATGGCCCCTTATTGAGATGTCCACATGAAAATATACTATTTCGTTGAAGCTATTAATCGATGGAAATGAATGAATAAATGAGATAGATAGAAATTGCACTTAGATGAACTAGACAAGACAGATAGTATTCAAGAAAATCAATAAAACAATGCACAATATATAGAAGTTGAGTTAGGAAAACAAACACAAAGCTTTATCCTGATTCAGTCACCAATCCACTTGTGGCTTACGTCTAGTCCTCAAGCAACCACTCGAGATTTTCACTATATCTTCAAACTTGAAAGCAGGTACTTGACAACCTTTACAAATTAGAGCACTCAACACACCTTGGGATACCTCACCCTTGTGCTTGAGCCTTTATATTCAAGGGATACCTCACCCTAACTGTTTTGAGGGATTCCTCACCCTCTCTTTACAAATTATACAAGATTTAGATAAAGGAAACTCTCTCTCTAGAGCAGATAATACAAATTGAAGAACTATGATATTAATGATTCACACTTTTAAGTTCAAAATAGAGTATATGATGAAAATGATGAGAAAATTCGTATTTAATGCTCAAGGATGTTTTTCATAATATTTTCTAAACCCTAATCAATGCGCAGACACTTTCATTTATAGCTCATGACATTTAAGAGATGTTAGAGGTTGTTAGAAGCATTAAATGCTCTTAAAGAGCTATTGGAGAAGAGGTCTGAAAATGTCCATAATTTGTTATGGCATAGCTATAATCAATTATGGCTGCAAATGTGACGTCTTGGGCTTCTTTTTCTAGCTTCATAACTTGCTATGAGTTTCTCATAATTTGTTATGAGTTATGTCATAACCTGTTATGAAATCTCCATAAGAAGAACGTTCTGACTTTACATATAATCTGTTATGAAGTCTCTATAATCTCTTATGGAACATTTAAAAACAAAAGGAGAATGTTCTGACTTCACGTGTAATCTGTTATGAAATCTCCATAATCTGTTATGGAACATTTAGAAACAAAAGATGAATGTGTTGTAACATCTTATAATCTATTATGAAATAGTTATAATCTATTATGAGGCTTTAAAACATGAAAGCCACTTCTCTATTATGATCGTATAACCTATTATACATTATTGCATAATCTATTATGGGCTTTTTAGAACAAAAGTGAAGTGTCCTGTTTTCTCCATATAATCTATTATGAAAATTTCATAATCTATTATGGGAAGCCAATAAACATGGGATTTTCAAAGCGTTTTTCAACCAAGGATATTCAAAAAATTTTCAAACTTTCTAAAAGCATTTTATATAATCTTAAATACAATTTTCACAAGATGAAAACATGATTATGCAAAGCCATTTAGGAATGAGTTTTGAACCAAGAAATGAGCATTAGTGTGAGTCTATTTTACCTCTACATATGATCTAAGTTTTATTAGCTTAGCTTGAAAAATCTTGGGATATGATCTTTGCACTTTATTGCTTTCTTGTTTGTTAATCATCAAAATCAAGACCATTGACATTCACATTCTCTCCCTTTTTTATGATGACAAACAATCATTTGAGAAAAGTATTAATTCAATTAAATTGGTATTCACACAAGGTATTAAATAAAATTTACTCCCCCTCTGTTTTTCAAGAGGTGACAAGTTCAGAGTTTGCACAGTTCCCCCTTGATATTGGAATCTCAGAATTATTGATTTTATACCTTTTGTTTACCTTTTCTCAAAGACTTTCTTCTCCCCTTTTTGTCATGATCAAAAAGGTATTCCATATATTTTGACAAAGAGAGAAGAGATAGTGCAAAACCATTACTAATTGACATTGTAAGAATAATATTGAGCAACATTATCATCAAGACATAAAAGGATTTCCACATAATATCATCAACGTCATAATAGCCAAGGCAAGAACATAAACCAACCATTATCAGAGTTATATAGCATGTCTTATCATATTAGCAAAACAGAGCAATGACAGAGTTATGTTTATAGCAAACCTATTGATAAAGTAGAAATGGATCCAAACTCAAGTCCCATGATCCTACGGAAAGCGTCGCTCAAGTCTGTCCAAATAATCTTCCATGGCACTGAGGCGATCATAAAGTACTGTGGTGCTATTCTCTTGATAGGCTTGAAGATTTGTAAGCCTTGTCTCAATTCTTTCATTCGGAGCTTGAATGTTTTGAAGAATAGCGAGAAGATGATCTTTATTGGTTGCAGGGGCATCCTCCATGGGAGCATGAAAACCTTCAGCTGTTGCTGCTTCTTGTCCTCTTCCATAAGCCCATTCACCATTTTTTTTTTATTTGCATGCGGTTGAATGTGGCTTTCCCAAATTTGTGGTGGCCAGTGATGTCAATTACACAAGCTTCATGGAGACTGTTATGATCCAAGATTTGGGTAATAACCAAGGCATATGGAATATCCATCATATGCTTGCCATTGGCTTTCTTCATGTAGTGCATTATGTAAAAAGGCCAGTTAATGTGTATTTTCTCTTTCATAGCCCACATCAAGAACACATCTTTCTCTTTAACCAGGGCATAATTGCTAGCCCTTAGAACAAGAATATGAACCAATACAAAATGAAGAAGACGGTCTTGTGGTTTCAACAAACCAGCATTGAAATTTCTTTTAGTTGGAAAAGGAATGCCTGGTTGAAGCATTCCCTCAATAGCTGTACTCTTATCAAAGTTTTCCCATTTTAAGTGATTTTCATCAGCAAACCTTTCCCCAGAAAAATTTAAACCAAACAGAGTAGACCATTGACTAGGTGTTACAATTACCCTTTTGCTCCTAACTTCAGACATCAAATTTACTCCAACAATGCTCAGATTACAGAAGCAAACTTTAATAACTTCAGAGTAGTAGTACATACTTGGAGCAGAGACAAATGTTTTCAGCCCATGAAACTCCAAGAGGTCTGTGAGGTATGTGAATCCTACTCTGTCAAAGAATTCCCAGTCCATATACTTGGGCTGAATGAGGTTTCTGCCATGAAATTCCAGTTGAAACTTCTTCTTTTGTGTTGGATGAGAGAAGAACCTCCCAAGGTCAAGGTCAAGGTCACATGAATAACCTGGTTCATTAACTTGGGTAGATGGTTCCTTAGTCACATTGGGATTCTTTGTGCGAGATCATTTTGGAACAATGGAAGAACTACTGGTCATGGTCAACAATGGTGTAGGGCTCGGTTGGAGGAGAGAGAAAGTGTGAGGGGAGGTGAGAAAGTGAAAGAAAATGGAGTTTTTGATCGGTGAAAATTGAAGGAAAGTGATGGATATTGAGTTTTAATGGTGGATTTTGGTTAGATTTGGAGTGGGAGAGGTGTTTGAGGGAGTGGGTATGAGTGGTTGTGAGAGGAAGATGGTGGCTATGGAGGAGAAAAGCTTGTGGGGAAGACGATGGAGGCTTCGGGTTTGTTTAAAATGGAGGCCCATAACCGATTATTAGGAAAGTGTAATCGGTTATGGCTTAAAATGAAGCCCACGAGAAACGACTCATAACCGATTATGATACCCTATGCATTGATTTGTCTGTATCATCTGATACCCTCTGCATTTTTCCAGACCTTCTGTCATGTAAGGACACTCTAGGCCTTGAATTAGCCAACAAACTAGTTATCTGGTGAGCCTCTTCAATAGAGGAAAAGATTTCGTACAAGAACAAGGACATCAACTCAGCCAGATCTCCGGTCAAAATGGTGTCTCTGCTCTATTCCGCACAAGAACTTGCACGGATTGAGCTGAAAAGATCTTCAAAGTTCCTTTCCTGTTCCATCCTGATCCAATCACACAGTCGTGAGGGATTCACCTCTGATGGACGAACAGAAGGATGGTCAGACCTAGCATGCTTCCTGAGTTCTGAATATGCCCCCTGGAACTCGCAAGTCGCATGTCTCAGAAGAAAAACTCCTTGGTTTAGAATTCATGTACCTACGAGCAGGCTCCAAAACATATATCCATATATTAGGCTCTGACTGAACTTCCCTACTCCTGCGAGAGGTTGTGCTTGTGAGAGGAATTTCTTGCAGTATTGCTGACGAGAGATGAGAAGCAAATGACTTACAAACTGGTCAAGGCAGTTGGAATGCCGGTAACTGGTATTGCACATATAAGGTTGGCAACCCATCTCGTGGGAAGAACATTTCAGAACAGCATTATGAGGGGGTTCCATGCAAATAGGGCACCTAGCTTCCTCCCATTCTTTCAAATCCTCAACTGATCCCAACAAATTAGGGGGATTGTGCAGCTCAACATTTTTGGAGTTAGAAGGGTTAAGGATATGACTTGGTGCAATTATCAATAGATGGGGACTGCAATCTTCCAACTTTCGGTATTTTGAAATTCAAGAAGTTGCTGCTGAAAAATAAACTCTGCCTTATATCAAACAACCCAAAAAAATCATTTTGTTAAGAAATAACAATTGTAATTCAAGCACAAAATTATAATAAATAAGTCAGGAATATTGATAAAAGACCCTTAAACATCATAAGATTTCTCTCCCTCTTTATAATTCTGCAATTTGCTTACAAGAAAAAGGGAATTGATTCTTAAATCTATACCTGAAAATTGTAGTGAATGTCGCTTCAACGCAAAACCTAGAAAAATTAATTGGAACTAGAAAGTTGTAAGTTGACTCCAGCAATGCCCATTGATCCAACATATAACTTAGCATGGTCTATCTGTTTCATTATATACAACAACCCTTCACTTCATAATCAAATTTATTATGAAAACACACTAAAACAGGATGGAATAATCTTTCTGAAGTTCTTGGTGAGCATTCGGTGTGACCTCCTACTTTGGAGCAGTTTTTGAAGATTTGGGTATAAATAAGGAGGCTAAAATTTTATGGCATTCTGCTGTTTAAGCAAACCTTTGATGCATTTGGTTAGAGAGCAGTGCTTGCATATTTTAAGGGTGTCTCTCTGCCCCAAAATCTATTATGGGACAGGACTGTGTTTATGGCTTCGCTTTCTTGTTCCGCTGAACCCAAGGGAGTTGTAATTTCCAATGTGCAAAGAGAAAAGACAGCACACTCTTAAGTTCTTTCCATGCTCCTTGCTGTACGAATAATACTATACACACATCACTTACACACACATCACTTTATATTTATATAATTTTTATTATTTAATTACAATTAATTACACCTCGTTTTCAGCACATCTATATTATGATTTTGCCACCTCCCTCTGGTGTTAGGTGATGTGCATCAAGTATTATTGTGCTGTATTTAGTTTTCTACTTTTCCCTAGTTTAGAGGTTATCTTATCATCCACTGGCTGTATTTCCCCTTCTTTCTCTCATAAAATTTCTTTTTCTTATAAAAAAAAAAGAATAGTATGCTCAAACTTTGAGTTGGCTAAAACCACAAAAGCAATTTTTTTATATTTAAAAAAAAAAAACCAAGGACACTAACCTAAGATTCTATGAGACCAAAAAATATAAAAGCTTAAAAAAGAACAATATAAAGAATGCATTTGAGTTCAATAAACAAGAAACTAGAGAAATTGTTAAGAAAGTAGGTCAAAGTGCTCATGTTTTTGACTCATAAACTCGTTGAGATTAATTCAAGGTTACATAAAGCAGTTTAACAAAATCATAACACAGAGACAAGATGAACAAAATCTATAACATGTTTGAGAGAATGAGGCTCTAAGGAACCAATCAAAAAGGCTAACCTGGTAATCACGAACACAATTCACGTTCAGCAGAAAAAACACAAAGCGCTTGATTTTGATTATGAAATACAAATACAAAGCAAATAATATAGAATCGCACTTTCCGATTCCAATTCGTCGGGTCAGTCAAGCACTCCAGCTCCATTTCCTTTCCGTTGTCTTAGCTTCGCAGTTTTTTCATCTTTCTTTCTTCTTCTTTTCTTTTTTCTTTTTTCTTTTTCTGGTTTTTCAGTTTTTGTTTCTAAACAACTATTGGGCCTGAAAATAGCTTGGGTGACATTCGTTGCATGATGGCGTGATGGATAGCCTTGGGCTGATTTTTCGGCCCGTGACAACCATTCCAGTAATAATATTGCATAAACCAATTTAACATTTTCGACGAATTTCATATAAATACTGTATTTTGGTCTTAAGTTCATGGCTTACTGAGCATGTTCAATTTGTAGTTTGGGCCTATTAATTGTCGTTCAATGAATGATCTTTCCATAGGAGTTGTTACGTCATCCTTTTTTTAAAAAAAATTATTAGTAGTTTCATAAGTTGTTGGGTAGATTCATAAGTTGTCATTTTAGGAGGGAGGGGAATCAAGTTGCTCATGTTTTAGCATCTGTATATGCCCACCACGGAGAGTTATATTGGGTAGAAGATACACCACCTGTAGCTAGCTTGGCATCGTGCTTACCTTGATGTACTTGCTGCTTATCCTTCTTAATGATATTCATGATTTTCACATCAAAACCAACAAAAAAAAAAAATAGTTGTTCCATGAATATTTATTAGTTACTCTGATGGACTTCTAAGCATATTTATGTCCAAAATTTTATTTAAAAAACTTACTTCTCATTTGAGCAAGCTTAATCACAATGCAGCAACTTCTTGCATATTAACTTGAAGAGTTGAATAGATTATCATAATTTTTCCCCTTCTTTCATTTGTAATTCTTAGAGTGTATTTGAAATGTAAAAAAATTAAAAAATAATTTAATTTATAAATTAAATCTTGTATTTAGAATATTAAAAAATAAGAAAGCTTTGATTTCTAAAATCTTATTGGTTTGATTTTAAATAAATTAACTATTTGTATAAAAAAAAAAGAATATTTGTTAGGAAATAATTTAATTTCTAAAATTCTATAGATTTTATTCGTTAAAATTTGTTTTTAAGACTACATAAAGTATTCCTAGACTCATTTGAATTACTCATGAGACTAATTCTCATTCTACTGTGGGAGCACAAAAATTATACAATCTTCCTACAAGAATTATTTTTATGAGATTTGAACTTATATCCTCATCTTAGAAAGGATCTTAATTGCTTCCCACCTGAACCCAACATTTGTAGTTTGTTCTTTAAGATTTTAAATTCTAGACTATTTTACCAAATTAGACCAACAAGATTTTTCCTTGGTCAAAAATAAGTATTGTAATTTCATGATTTTATATTTATATTCATTATAGAAAAAGGTACGCACTAGATTGTTTAGTATAAATAAATATAAAATATTACGGTATAGCGAGTTGGTAGTGTTTAAGCTAAACTTTCACACACCTCAATGATTCATCTCCTTGAGATTGACATAGCAGGATAAATAAATATGAAATATTAATAGAGAAGAAACTTCACAATTCATAAAGTTTTAAACTATATTAGCAAAGAGAAATTCTCTAATTTCAACCAATATTTAATTTCTGCTAAATATATATTGAGCAATTACGCATATCACTTTACGTAGTTTACCGACGTTATGGAACTCCACTATTATTTATTGGCGAGAAATTTTTACCCATATCATGAATATGATAATTGGATATACTAAGTCAATTAAGACTTAATATTTTTATAGAATATTATAAAATTAATTATAAAATATAAAAATTTATAAAAATATTAAGTCTTGATTGATTTAGTGCACCCAATTAGATATCTATAATTTAGGTAAAAATCTCTCTATTATTAGCTAATACTAATAATAATGCTTTTTTGTCCCTCACAGCCACAGACACATACAAAGGAACAGATAAAGGTGGTCTTCAGAAGAGGTGGCATACCCTCCCACATCTTCATTAGTGCGTGCTTGCTGCGAGGAAGCATAATTGCGTTATGTTCCCCTCACAAACGCTAACGACGAGGCCATTCGCCAATGCTTTTCTAGGTGCCATTCCATTCGCTGCACGTATTGGTGGATTCCGCGTAAGAAAAAATAAGTCTAAGTCATTATAATACTTTCCATTATGTATTTAATTATATTATATATGATATTCATAACAGGCACTCGATCACTAACCCAAAGACTATATATTATAGCACAAACTTTTTTGGGTCTAGCTTTAGTTTCAGCACAATCTTAATTACTACTTTAATGGAACACTAAACACATATCTTGGTCGTAATATCTTCCTTCACTATTCTGGTTGGACCAATTAACTTTGGGGGTTTTGGTGCTTGGATTTGTTTATTTAGTGCTAGTACGTAGATCAGCTTGGTACTCGTCAATCCAACCTTTGATTATCTTGACCTCAGTATTTCTCTGCGCGACCAACCATTGAGGATCACTTGGTTTTTTTGAGTGTATGTCCAGGCAATGAGACCCTGCAATTGTTATAGATATTCCATGTTAAAAAGGCATTAACATTTTAAGCATGAAGTCATTGACTCAGAGATATGACTCTCTTTAACCATATATATGATGATAAAGATGAAGTACCATTTACAGTGGAAACAGCAATGACACTATCTGATATATTCTCCAACACCCTGCGTTCCATGCATTGAGAGCAAAAAGAGGGGAAAAAAGTGGCAGAAACAAATTGAAATTAAAAATAAGGCAAATGATTGCTGAAGAAAATATTTATATTCCCCATTATCAAATTTAGTTTCTTTTCCGTATTTTAATTACCCGCCAGAGCTGTACGGATCTCTTAATCCATTGGAGAAGATGATGTTGCTAGCAAACCTATGGAGAATCAGTTTCAAATCCTGCATTGTGTGTGTATATATATATTAAAAACATTAATATTTTATAACTAATTTTTTGAAACTACATGTTTTGATGAAGCTGAATAATAAGAAAGTGATACGTACAGGACCCCCATAATATGTGGTCACCCAATGAGGTTGCGGAAGGACGCCATATAAGCTCCTACACTCATTGACAAATCTCTTCATACTGAAAGGTGCTGGTGGGAACATTGAATCGTTCCTATTATGACCTATAGGCATAACCATCTCGCTGCATGTCTGTTTATGAAGTTAATTTACTCCAAGTTAATGAAATTAAGTTGGTTTCAAGCTTGGCATTCAAGACTAAAATCTGGCTTTTAATAAGGCCATAACATTCTTGTACCAAAATAATAATAATAATAAGACCATAACATTCACCTGCCATCTCCATCCCAGGTTAGTTTCAGTTGGATGATTGTATTCATTAATGTCATAGCATGACCGATGTCGCATATATGCGACAACACCTTCAAATATTTGGCCAAGAATATCGGTTTTCTTAGCTGCTGCATCAATGGCTCCACAGATGACCTTAACTGGGTACAAAGGAGGGTGATTGTACTGTGCTGCGTCAGTATATATTGAGTCTAAGTAGTCCTTGAGATCAAAACTTTTGCTCAATTTGCTGAAACAGGAAAAAGAAAACAGTTTTTAATCAAATTTTTGGATGAATAATTAAGAAGATAAACAGTTGTGTACAAAAGTCTATGCTTACTTGCAAGTTTTAAATCTCTTGCTGAGAATTGAAAGACCATTAGGCTTCTTAGCAACTCTGTCAATTTCAGACCATGATTTACGTATAGTTTGGTAACAACTCTCACTAATTTCCTGGACCACGCAAATTATGCATCGGTTGCAATTCTTAAAGAGTAAAGACGGGTTAATTTAATTTAATAAAACAATGTTTATTATTTTTAATGAAACGAATAGCATAGATTAGTAGATTACTTTGAAGTCCTTGGTTACAATATAATAGTATCCGGCTTGTGGGGCGACGCCATTGAAGTAAAGAATTGGTGCTGATGAAGCAAGAGCACCAAGAGCAATGTGGGGATACTTTAGACGGAACCATGATGCAAGCACTGCATAATAAATTAAGGGAAGAAAGTTATTTAATTAAACATAACCCTCGTATATACACAAAAAATCTAATTGAATAAACTGCTGTATGTGATAAAGCTATATAAGCATTTATTTAAGTCCTAGTTGACATATATTTCACAATTTGAAGAAAGAGCTAATAATATATATATGTATAGTCCATACTTCCACCATAAGAGCCTCCAATAACGATTATGGGAGAATTCTGAGCAGACAAACTTTTCTTGATGTGTAAAAGCACAGCAGCATAGTCTGCTATTGCTTGGGCTGAGTTGAAGTAGCCACGAGTACTCGCATTTCTCATAGCTTCATCCCTTGACCCAAATGGTATTGATTTCCCATAGTATCTATGCTGTATAACAAGAAGATATTTTAGCATATATAATAACAAAAGTAAAGTGCTAATTACACATTTCACTTCACATCTATATAATTTCTATTATCTATTTTGTCGAATATGTCATATGTAAGGTGATGTGTTTCTTACGCATGTGTAATAAACATTTTCCTATTAACAAGTAGTAGTTTCTTATTATTTATTATTGCAAGTATATATAGACTGCCTGAGATGACCTTAACTACTTGTCTTGTTGAATGTTGTTGAGTTTATCTTACACTCTTACCTCAATATAAACAATAAGAGCATTGAACTGAGGGGCGTTATCTCTGAGAAACCCAATAAAGTATATATCCTCATCCACCGGTGCTTCTGCACCAAGGAATGCAAAAATTGGTGCATTTGATTTAGCTCCATCCCAGTACTTGAGATTCATCATATACCTTTGTTGGAAAGTGGTGTAGCTGTCAGGCCTGTAGTTGAAGTGATCAAGTCTTTGGGTGTAATAAAATGTTTTGAGGTCTTCAGGCAATTGCGAGGAAGACATGGTTCGGGGTTGGCGTTCCTTGGTTCTCTGCAAAGTTCCTAACCTTGGAACGTTGAAAGCAGAAACACAAACTGAGATAATAAGAAAGAGCAGAGAAAGCCATTGAAATGAGTGCATAATGGATCCCATGGCTGAATGTAGTTGAGAGTATATGTGTTTCTCCTAGGCTATTTATAATGTTTTAAGGTTGTAATATAAGCACATGTATATGTACTATTTTTTTTTCTTTTACTAATTACTCACGTATTTTTAGATTCGACATGATGATTAGATAAAATTTTTCAAAATAATGATTCTAAAATTCAAATTTTTAATATTGTAAATAATATTTCATGAGGTCATAATCTACTTCTATTGCCACCAACTACCATGGACATATACTACATTATTTGAAAACATGTAAGGCAATATTATAAATAAAAAATAAAAAAAAGAGAACATTAAAAAAAATATATACCGAAGAGACTTTGCCAAGATGGTGCTACTTTACTGAAAAAATAGTAAACTAAGCTACTGCACCTATCAAGCTATACCATATATATATGTAGGCTTAGAATGCAAATTATGGAGACCTTGCAAAATGAAAGTGCACTGCAGTTTCAGGCAATTAAACATTAAAAGATGTGGGTGTAGCCGCCTGATTCATGCATTCGATGATTAGTGCTTAAAAATAATGTACAATATTTTTTAAAGATCTTTTTCATAAGGTAGAAAAGAGTTGTATGAATACAAGTTTATGTCATAAGGGTATTATAGGTCTTCTACTACTCTCATTCCTAGAGGATATTCCTCTTAATTAACGCCCTGGCAGTGGCCATATATATATAGCCATGGACGTTCACCTTGGAAAGAAGCATGATAAACCCTCTTAATTTTGACACTTCATTAACCATATTACAAGAGACTTAAGAGTTGTTCATACTTTGTTCTTTCTTTTGGTTAATAATATTTGACTGCATAAAGATGAAGACACTATCTTTTCGAGCATTACAGCGCTTTATTGGCAAGGAAAACCGGTAGCTGACTTTCAGAGTTTTTCTAGCTTATGGTAATGGTCGTTTAAACCTAACAAACCTACAGCATTATACACATCATGTTATATAGCAAAATCACTCCATTAATTTTATGCAGGAAAGGTTCATTTAACTTTATATTTTATGGGTTATTGCTTCAACGTTAGCATAATGATAGCATCCAATAACTATGATTCATTTTTATTTATTCTTCGATGGTGATTCACCGAGAGAAATAGTTGAAAAAGGAATATATTCAGTCTTCAACACAAATGAAAACTCACTTTTATTTGATTTGCTTGGGTTTACATGAATTGAAAAAGTAAGACTATATATATATAATACCTCTTAACAACTTTTACAATGAATTTAACCATAAAATAATTAATGTACCTATTAACTAAATACATGCACGAATAAATACTATAAATCAATAAATATATAAATGTATAAATATGCAAATATATAAATAGTAAATAATTAAGTGAATATATCAACTTTATTTAATTTTTTCAAACATTAATTCTCAAATTTGACATAGATAAAGGTGGGTTACTAGACCATTACGTTCCTATTGGGTTCAAGCACAATAGCATGAATCTGACCCATCATTTCCAACTCTAGGGGTCATACTCCCCTATTAAGCATACTAAGGGGATTACCCCATACATAATGTATGTTCATTTCTTTATTTAGACTCATATTTTTCATTTAATTCGATTTGAGTATTTGAATGTCTTTACAAATATTTCAACCACTTTTTTTTTTTTTATCAATTAATGGATCACAATCAATGTGGAGCTCTCCTATTATGTCACCAAGCAGTGTCAAACCAACCATCCCCTTAGATGAAGGCACGAACAATACAATAGATAATTTAGAAATGCTTTATCAAATCAATTACTCTCTAGACTCTAGAGGATGGTTATGCGGTGAAAAGTTCAACTTATGCTAACGAGATTAGATTAATTGGGTAGCTGACTTTTTCCATTTTATTAAAAAAAAAAGGGATCAATCAAATTTGATACTTTTTCTTTATTGCAATGATGAAGACATTTTTCGTATTAAAGATGGTGCTTGCAGGAAAATAATGAAGAAAGTGGACGGGGAATGAGAAATACACTAATTGAAGGGAAATGTGAACATTGAAAATTGTAGAAGATGGTTGTGGATAAATTAAGCTGATTTGTTGTACTGTTGCACAATGAAAGAGGAAAAGAGGATGTGGAAATGGGAATTTTCTGTTTCAAGATGAAGCCTTTTCAGCTCCACAATTTCTATTTTGATACAATGACAAAACATTACCCAGCTGTAATAGTCTGAGCTCTGATACACCTGGGCCATGGTTGACTGTGAGTGGCTATGTGCTTTCATTAGCAATAGCAAATGCAGGGCACACATGCAATTCACATGTAAACTGTAATCATGCCAATGGACCCATGGTCTCCAAAAAGCCATGTGGACGGTTTCAAAAGATTAAGGTATTGTGGAGATGCTCTAAATTCTATAAAGTATCACAAAGAATGCATCAAAGCACATTCTTCTTCACATATAAACCATACCATATATATCGAAATGCTGGGAAGCTTCCTTCAAGGGATTCTCGATAGTCGATATGCATAATATAAGAAGACTACCCTTTTATCTCTCTGATTGAAGCATTTTATGCTTTTTGTAGTTGTTTGGATTTCCAGTTCTTTCTTTAAAGCATAAGTAAACGTAGAGAAGGAGATATAGAGGCGTAATACACCTTCCAACTTCATGTTGTTTCAATAGTTTTTGGGTCATTTGTCATAGAAGTCGACCTCCAGTTACAACATCTACCAATGGGTTGAGCCTAGAGTTAAGCGAGCCACTTTCTTAGCAGAAAATTAAAGTTCAAACTGTGTAAAAAGTAATTGTTAAGAGGAGAAATTTTCAGATATTGTTGAAATAAGCAAATGTTCTTTGTTCTATACCATTCAATATTCACCAACTCAAAGTTCATTTTTAATATAACAAGTGAGGTGTTAAAGATTAAATGGTATAGAGTAAGAATTTTTCTTACTCGTGGAGTATTTAAAAATTTCTCTTCTTTAGAAGGACTTAAATTGCTACGGGTTAATCTCATAGGATACCTGGTCAAACACCAAGTCATATGGTTATTATTGTTTCAGCCTAATAATTAAAAAAATGTTTCTCTTGGGACTTGTTTGATTTGTTTTACGTTTTTATTTTCAGTTAATTTATTCTTACTAATAAATATAAAAATATCACATTATTTTTATTTTGTTTTTTGTCAGATTTTTGTAAAGAAAATAGTAAAAATAAGAAAAAGTCATTCTCATCATTTTCTTAACAAAAGTCTAAAAACAAAATATAAAATGAAAATAAGGTGATATTTTTGTAATTATTAATGAAAATATAATATTTGAAAATGAAAATAAAAAACAAACTAAACACCAATTTTTTTAAACATTTATCTTTTAGAGTTTTGCATTAAAACGGAGAAGAGAGAAAGTCACATTCCTTTTTTTCCCTTTTTTTTCATAAAAAGTAAATAAAAAGTTAAATTTAAGTATAAAGATTTAAATGTAAGAATAATATTACTTAATTAACATATAATAATATAAAAAGAGACAGGGATTAACTTATCCAGGTGTAGTCAGTTTTTTAATTTCTACACTCATTTTTATTGTTAGATTCACTTTCATCTAATGGTTACTTTTAACGAAATAATCTCAATCATTAGATGAAAGTGGATCTAACGATTGAAAATGAGTGTAAGTTAAAAAAGACTTACACTGGTGTAAACCGATCTCCTTTCATATAAAAAATATTCATACATATACTTAGAGAATTTTACATTACTTAAGTAGGACTTTACTTAACTACCTTTAACTTAAAATTATGCTAGAAATTGCAATGTACATAAAAATACACTACACAATCTATTTTTTATTTTTTAGTTTTTGATAATCCTTGGGCCAGGTCGCACTTAAAAGAAGTCCTCCCTAAAATGATGGTTGCAGTAGGATTCAGACACACATTTGCATATGAAAGTCACAAATCAAGGTTACCTTGGGTACACTACACAATATATACTTTACAAATTCCTCGCATTGGACAATATAATCAATAACACACGAGAAGGCGGGAACAGTCAGAGACGCAAAGAGTCGTTTATGGTGAGATTCTTGAAAGGACATGAGAGATAAAGAGTTGAAAAAAAAAGAACTTTTTGGGTTATGATTTTTTTTTTTTATCTTTAACTAATTATTTACGCAATTTTGAGTTAGAAATAATAATTAAGCAAAATTCTATTCAAAGTAATGATGATAAGATGTTTTTTTTTTTTGGGTCAAGGATTTTATTTCCATTCATTCTATTCACGTTTGGATGGAGGTATGTTCCCTTGTTACCTCTATTGTACGTTTGCAAAGGTGAATGTTGTCGGGAAAAAATCATTCCCACGCGAGAAAATAAGTAAATAGATAAGTATAACAATACAAAAAATTTAATGTGATTCATCTTTTACTGTCTACGTCAATAACTTCACAAATCAATCCACTAAATTAAAATAATAATTACAATCATCAATATTGAAATATCTCTCACAAATTCAAAATCTCAATATGTCAAATCTCACAAAAGTGATATTTTCTCTCAAATCCAACCTTTAAACAAAAAATACCAACACTCACAAATTTTCTCTACCTCGCACAACACCTCAAATAGTGGTTTCTAATTTTTTTTTAATCTCTCACGTTACGTTTTGCGCTCTCTCACACACAACAAATTCACTTTTTTTTTCCTCCAAATCTTGTTTCGGCGCAGTATACAAGCACAAAGACGAAGACTCCAATTTAAAACCCTTCTTAAATGGGCTTAACCTAAACCCAATACAAGACATAAACTAATAAATCTCCACCTTACCTTATGATTGAAACAAATTGTAAGTGTCAATAGCAAGTGCTAGTAGGCTTTACCAAAGTATCTGCAAATGTTACTTTCTTCTTTGGCATATACACACACTCCACTTTATTCACATTACTACATGTTCTACCATGATCCTTTCTTATCGAAGTATCTCATATCAATTTGTATAAATTATTATTAGTCTTCTTACCTTTCATTATCACCGAAGAGCATGTACAAACTTGCATAATTCCACCTCTTGTAGAATATACATATCTCAATGCATCAAGTTTATCCAAAGAAATCAAATTCCTTTCAAGTGTAGGCATATGTCTCACATCACCAAGTGTTTTCACAAAACTATTATGTATCTTAATTTTCATAGTACCTTTTCCAGTAACATTTAAGCAATCTCCATTAGTCAATCTCACTACTTCATCACCACATGCATCATACATGTCAAATCATTCATTCCTTGAACAAACATGATTAGAACAAGCAGAATCTAAAACTCAACAATCATCATAGGCACTATTGTCTTCTTCAACCATCAATAACTTATTTTCATAACCCAAAAGTCCTTGTACAACAACTATAGCATTTTTAGACTTCTGTTTTTCTTTACTCTTCTCAAATTCTTTCATGTCTACTTTCAGCTTCCTGCAATAAAATTTAGTATGACTAATCTCTTGACAATAATAGCATTGTTTTTCTCTATAATTGGGCCTTAACATAGAACTTGATCTTGAATTATCTCTACCAGAAAAGTTGTCACGAGACAACCTCCTACCCACGATCAGATCTAGCAATCAAAATACCTCATTCAAATTGAACACCCGACTTTTTAAATTTTACATGCTTCAATAATATGACAATCACATCATATACCTTCAATGTCTCTTTTCCAACTAGCAAAGTAGTGACTAAACTCTCATAAGTATTTGGAAGAGACGACAACAACAACAAAGTTTTATCCTCATCATCAACTTTCACAGCAATGCTAGATAATTAAGTAATCAGCTTTGTAAAATAATTCAAGTGATCTCTAATGTCTACACCATCATCCATCTTTAATTGATACAATTTTTTCTTTAAAAACAAACGATTTATGAGAGACGTAGACATATACTTATTCTCTAATTTCTTCCATAAATCAACAACAGAAGTTTCATTTAGAACATTGTATTTTACCTAATGTGCTAGACATAACCGAATCATACTAACTGCTTTTATCTCCAGCTCTTCCCATTCTTCATATGTCATCTTCTCAAGCTTATTTTCCTTCCCATTTAAAGCTTCAATCAGTCTTTGATGCACTAAAATATTCTTCACAGTGCTCTGCCACAGGCTAAAATTCCTCTTGCAATCAAAGAGTTCCACCTCAAATTTACTACTTCCTAAACCTTACATCTTTGCCATAAGAAAATGCAATGAACAAGCACAAGTAAATAGACAAGCACAACAACACAAGAAATTTAACGTGGTTTGACCTTCACTGCCTACGTCTACGACTTCACAAATCAATCTACTAGATTAAAATAACAATTACAATCACTAATATTGAAATATCTCTTATAAACTCAGAACCCCAATACACTTAATCTCACAAAAGTGATATTTTCTCTCAAACCAAACATTCAAACAAAAAATACCAACACTTACAAATTTTCTCCACCTCACACAACACCTCAAATGGTGGGTACCAGTTTTTTTTAATCTCTCATGCTGCGCAATGCGCTCTTTTATACACAACAAATTCATTCTTTTCTCTCCAAATCTTGTTTCAGCTCAACACACAAGTACAAAGATGAAGATCCCAATCTAAAACTCTTCTCAAATGGGTTTAGTCTACACCTAACACAATACATAACCCAATAAATGTCAACCTGGGTTTATTAGTTACCATGCTTGCAAATTTAATTGGGCGTGTGTCATGGAGTGTATCAGTGGGGACTTTGCTGTTAGATATTTATTTTGATGAGACTACTTTTGTCCCCTTTTCTTAGAGTTGTAACACTATGTTCATTTCTTGTTGAATGTGAGTGCGTTTGGTTTTTATTATTCTGCCATTTGTGGTGCTTTGCTGAATTGGTGAGATTTTTTTTTTTTTAATGCATTCATGAGCATGAAATTTTGTTATTTGTGAAAGTGGGTATTGAATGAATTACTCATAATTAATTTGGTAAAATGGTGCAAATGTTCAGTGGAATGGTTGGGCTTATAGGGCATATTCTTGTACAGGATGAAATTGATAGGCCTGTCTCATGACATTGAATGTCATTTGTCCTTTTTTAGGTCACTGATTCTTTTTTTTTTTCTTGAAATTCATGATTTTTGTTTTTACATGTGAAATGGTGTTTCGTGTTGTTCATTTTTATGAAAGTTTTCATAAATCTAGAAAAAAATTTCGTTACTTACCTTTTTTTTTTAATTATTTAGGTTTCTACAAATTTTACTTTTGTAACACTTCTGTAAAACATATCTCAAATTACAATTCTTTAAAAGTCAAAGGGTTATAACTTGTTGTCCTACGAGTGAAGTTTATGGCTTTACGTTGAGCTTCACTTTTTGAAATTTAAGGATCAATAATTTGTTGATTCTTATTTTTAAGAATTAAAATAATTAAATGTTTGAAACAAAATAAACCATCACTTTTTAGTAATATTTTTTTAAGAATTATATGACTTTGCATAATCTATTGCACTTGAGGAATATATAAAGGTGTAAAAGTTAAGTTAATTTTTTTTTACTTTTGTTTTTTTTTATAATTTTTAATGGATAAATTAAATATGTTTAAAACTATTATAATTCACATAATTAACTGTATAGAAATTGTCTTAAGACGGATGTATAGGATACAGTGAGATTAATTTTTTACCATTGTGTATATAATCGACTTCCGAATCTAACTATGATTTAATAGACCAATTTTTTTTTCAAATATTTTAAAGGATTTTCCAAATTTTCCAAAACCAAATAAATTTGGTGGTAATTGTGCTATTTTCTTTTTTGTTTTTAAAATTTGGTTGCCTCTCGTTGCAATCCTATTTGCGACAAATATCATTTGTTGTCATTAGATATTTGTTAATCAACCTAGATGAATAAGATGAAAATTACCATAATATCGACAAATTATAGCGTAATGTGTCTTTTATTTTATTTAAGATTGAGAGATTATATTTGAACTCAAAATTTAAGGTAGCAAAATGCAATATACCCAAAGAATAAATTTTCTATAAAACTTTTAAACATTTAAAAGTTGTCATTTAAACAAAACTATAGTCTTTAATATTGATATTATCATGGTTATTTAATATCTAGGAAACACATATATAAATAGGAAACACTTCGACACGACACCAAACACGACAAATTTTAAAAATTATAGAATACGACATAGTTAAAATATAATGTTTAAGATTAATATATACTGACATAAAAAACATAAATCCTAAATTATAATAAAGACATCAATGTTTCATAAATCATCTTTAATCATTGAAGACACAATAAAATATTATTATTTATCTAATTTTATAGTATCTCACTTGCGTTGATACAAAAATTCAAAAAATAATTTAATATATATATATATATATATATATATATATATATATGAAGTATAAGTATATCTAAAAAGTATTCGATACATATATCTAAGAAGTATATGATACAATGAGTATTGAATATTAATACTGCAACTATTTTAAAGTATCAGTGCTACATAATTTAATACTCATGTTATTTTATCATAATCTATTGACTTGTCCCAGCCTTTAAATTCAACATGTTTCAAACCTTGTCAACTTCATCTTCAAAGTTAAGCTTGTGGGGATTGATGTAAGCCAATAGGGTTTAATTTGGTTGGAACATTTGGGTTTAGGTGTTGGCCTGTTAGGTTTAGTGGAGACTTTATAGACCTTTGTAGACTTGTTGGCTGCCTATTTATAACCTAATCAAGAAGCAGAAACAATGCATGGTTAATTATAGCAGCACTTGTAACTTTGACGCAACAGGGCACAGAAACACAGTTCATTAAATCATTTAATGTTTGAATGTTGAACTCCAATAACATTTGATTGCTAAGATCCAACATCTGCTGAGTATACCGACAAAGTACTTAAAATTGAGTCTAGGAATAAGATGCAAAGGTACTTCAATGCTTAAGTTAATTTCTATGTATTAGATAGTCTAAAAAATTAATTAGAACAGAGACTATAAAATCTTATGTACCAGCATTTTATCCCTGCATACACAGTAGCAAAATGTGATTTCACGCAGGTTAGTGAGTTATCAATAAAGCTGTCTTAATCGATTACCTTGTGGGTTTTGCCAAGTGATTTAACGGCCTCGGAAGTAGTATCATTAAGATTGGTTAAGCTTTAGTTGGCTTGATGAATTCAATTTATTATTTTTTTTTTATTTTTTTGGTCATCGAATTCAGTTGAAGTTCCTGGTTAGTGGTTAGTCTATATTTTATTTTTCCTGGGCCAGCTTTTATTGCATTGGGCCAGTTTGGTGTTTAGGAATGGGCCGTAGCTGGACCCTATTCCTCTCTTTCCCAGCACTATAAGAGTGTGTTTGGATAAAGTATTTTGATAGAGTAATGTATTTGTTTAGGAGATTTAAAATTCTCCATTATAAAATACTTTGTTTTGATAATTAAATAAAGAATTTTAAGAATTTCAAAGGATTTTAATCGAGAATTTTGTCAACTAAAATTAAAGAATTTCAAATTCTTCCTGTACAGATGGAATTTCTAGAATCCTTTGCTCTCTTCGTCACTCTCCTTTTCGCCCGGTTCTCTCTCTTCTCTCTCGTCTCAGTCGAAGCTCAATCTTCCATCCGTTCCATCCACCCCGACCACCTGTGGTGTTCTTGCGATGCGATGCGAGGAACAGAGTCACTGCTTCAATTGCTTGCAACTTCGAATCAACTCCGATTTCTCTGACCAACACGTCTTCAATCATGCCATCTCCACTTCTCCTTTTCCTTTCGGATCCTCTGCTATCGTCCATGTCTCTCTCTTTCTCACTCTCTTTGAATTTTCAGATCAATTTGTTAGTTTTTGCTACTAATCTATTTTATTTTTCTTTTTGGTTTTTGAAGAACAGATTTCTGGTACTGCAGGTGGTGAAGCTTCATCTAGTCAATTTATACTGCAGTACATGCCCAGCCATGAGAAGAGTTGTTTTACCAAATATGTGTACGATTCATCTTTATTATCTGTTTTTGTGAATTACCTGTTTTTATTTTATTTTAATGATGATTTTGCGAATTACTGTGAGAGATGTTTTGATGTAGTCTGTTTGTGCTTGTGCGTTCTTGTATTAAAAAAATAAAAAAAATGATGTTTTAGTTCTTGGTTGGGTTTGTTGTTGTGAAATAAATGGTTAGAAGTAATAAACTCTTGTTCTGTTTGCAGAAATGAATATATTTTGGATGGTAGTGAAGGCACTAGGAGTGATGATGATACTGATATTTGGAAGAAGTCAATATAATAATGTGGTTAATGGTGGAATTACTTTATCAGATTCTGAAACCGCAAAAGCTTCTTCCAGAAAATAAATTTGTGGTGTTCTTAATAAGGGTGTATTTTTTTTCATTCTTGTATACCACCTGTTTGATAAAAAACCAAAGTGATGAATTATACTGTTGTTGTTGTTTTCTTACTTGGTAATATGATTAAATTCTGATTTTATCCAGATGGAACTTATGGTATGTGTACTCTCCTTTTGTGCTGATATATGAATCCTGGATTTTATGCTTACTGGTTGTTTGTGTTAGAATGTTGAAATGTCTAAAATCTGATGCAAAGCCTCACCCTCAGAGCCAGGGCCAGGTTTTGATCCCAAGGCAAGGGTAGCCGTTTACAAACCCAAATCCTATGAAGTTCTGGTCACTGATGCTGTCAATTCATTCGCTTTTGCTCTTCATGACGGAAAACTTCGCCTCGAGATCGATTTCCCGTATAATTCTGTTTCCTTACATTTTCACTTTGCATGACCGCAAATCACTGCTAAAACAGTGACCCCATTTTCTAAAAACTTCAACTTGGACTAAATTAACTCTCAATTTATTGTTCAATACGAATAACTAGTTCTTCTGCTTTCTAACTTAAACTTATCTTCACTTTAGTCTTTGTTACATGATAGTTGAGTTTGTTGAGAATTAGTTGAGATTTGTTGGATTAGTTTGTTTAGTCAGCATTTAGTTACTAATTGTTTACTCACTCATGTTCTATATAAGCTACATACTTTCACTCATTCATTCAGTAAATTTTAGTTTTTGAGTTATCTCATTTCTCTCCTCTCTACCATGTTTTTTTAACAATCTTATGATTGCATTTCCATTTGTGTATGCTTGGTTTCAATGTTTTATTGTTATAGTTAATATCATTTTGAATATCCTCACAACCAACATTCAATTATGAAGTGTGCACTTATGATGGTTTAGTTTCTTCTTTAGGTCTTAGATATTATTACCATTTTTTCTTGTCAGATTGTACATTATCAAATTATCTTGTCAGATGCAGTGTTATTATTGACAGTGCCTTGCCTTCATATGGGGCATATAAATTTTTATTATGCCTATTTATACCTCAATTCATCTACTATTTCTTTTTTATTAGTAGTGTATTTCAACATTTGCATATCAAATTTTATGGGAAGTGTAATTCTATTCTATGGATCAAATTTTAATATTTTATTTCTTTTTTGGTCAATTTTGTGTAGTCTCTTAAGGTACAATTAGAAGTAAAATAAGGCATATAGTTGAGTTCATAGAGAAATATATATTAATTCTCAGACTTAATGTTATCTTATGGGGACAAATGCTTCATCAGCTCAAGTATTTTAGAACAAGATTAGTGATAGCTTGTAATCATGTTAAAACAGATGCTATGTAGCTTATAAAGCCTATGATCATGAACTGAAAATTTTGTTTGTTTTAAGCTGTTGGCATTACATATTTACTTTTTTACTTGTTTTGGCCATTTTGGTTATACTTGCTATGCCAGGGGCAATGAACTCAAAGACCAACCTGTAGCAGTTTAAATCATTTCCAAGGCTAAGGTACAATGCAATGCCTTTTCAATTTTTTATTATCAAATTTGAGTTTACTGATTTTATTATATGTATCAATATATTTCTGTGATTATGTTTATTTTTTTTGCTGGGTGTAATTTCTAGTTTTTTTTAGTTAATTTATTTCACACCATTTTATGTGATTTATTTTTTGTCATCATATTGTCTAGGCTGGTTGATTGTGATTATTTTGGACTCTTATGATGGCATTTGGACAAGTCAGGCTGATATTTGTTGCTTGTTAATGTTAGTCTTTTCTTTCCCACTTTTTTAGTAGTGGTAATGGCATATAGCACTAGGAAATTAGGCACCTTCACACTGGTAATCTATTGTCAAATCTTCTGCTTCTAGTTCATGAAATTAGACCTTTTTTTTGTTCCTGGCATCATGTGAATACCATGCAAAACAAATACAACAACAACAAAGCTTGTTTCATGGGGGTGAATACTGACATTGGATCCTTCATGCTGCTAGTATATTAATCAAAGTGATGAGATGACAGTTAGAGTGCTTAAACTGAGTCATAACTCTGCGGGTTTGCTTTCACAATCATGCATTCAAGTTTTATTGCATGTGACTTCTTCAATTAAAGATACCAATACTAAATTGAAGTACTGGAAAACCACCAACAACCTCCCAATTATGTTATGGTTGTGAATAATTGATATCTGATTTGATATTGGACCTGGTTGTTTAGATAGTAACTTATAATTGAGCCTTATAATTATGTTATGATTGTAGTCAGGTTGTACATTTTCTGGTTTTGTAACTATTATGGAGTCATCCAAAGGAAGAGGCAAGACAAAGGAAAAAAAAAAAAAAAGATGACTGAAAGCAACATTGATGAAAGAAAGAGGATACGAGAAGTTACTTTGTATGGAACTTGGAGACGCAGCGTAGTGATGTACTTGAGAGATCAAAGGAATTTGGACAATAAGAGCGAACAAGAATTATCATGTGCAACTTCAACCCACCTATTTTATTATAAATCACAACAAATCTAAAAATTCATATGTAACCTCAACCCACTTTAGTGGTACAGATATTGTGATAGAGATACTTCTCAATTACATATGCGCATGATGTTGAGTTCATATATTTGAGATGTTTGCTAGGCCTGTACATAATGTTGGGTTCATATGCCCATTGAAAGTTGACTTGTTTTCAATGTAGCTTAAATCGTGTTATTTTATTTTTATTGATGAGGTATAAGTTTGCACTTTTAATGGTATAAGTTGTACTTATAGATTAAATATGGTATATTAATCTTTTCATTTTATGCAGATTTTTCAATTTTTTTAATTTATTTTATTTTATTTACTTTTATTTTTACTACGAATAAAAAAAAATGTTAACGATGTTTATTTGTTTTGTAAAATTTTGTATGAAATTTTAATTTTACAAAAATATCTTGAAAAGAGATTTTACAAATGCTGGTAATTAAATTTTTATCCAAACAAGGAATTTGAAATTGAGGAATTTGCTTTATCCAAACAAAATATTTTGCAAATGAAGATGATTGAATTGATGCAATTAAAATTCTTTGAATTTCAAATACCTTGAAATTTCAAAATACTTTATCCAAACACAACCTAAAGGAATTCTGAAGCTTAAATATTTGCGCATATTTGTTTCAAATTTTTTTAGTTTAGATTAGTTTTTTTTTTTTGAGAAAAAAGTTGTTTTAACAGTATTTAATCATGTTTGACAAAATCAGCTTCAATTTTTGTATGAAATTCAATGTAAAATAAAAGTTTTTGAAACTAATTTTTATAATGAAGATGTTTTATGATTCTAAATTTTTATAAATTCTTCTTTACATTTTGATATGTAAATACCATTTTATCCTCAATTAAATAACGTTTTTAATCATTCTATACCTATTTTGATAATTTAATACATAAAAATAATTCTTTTTTATATCATCCAAATGAAACAGATTAGATTAAAATCACTTTTCAACTAATATATCCAAACATAAAAATTGATTCAATTATAATCAATTATAATCAATTATAACAAAAAGTTTTTATACAATAATCGATTATTAAAATAATGCTTTTACAGCTGAACCAAACACACACTAGGTTCGTTTGGTTTGACTCACAATTGCTTTGCTCTATCAAATTTGATTAAGAATCTTGACTTTTATATTTGGAATAAATAAAAAAATTAAGGTATAAAATTGTAATTCTAAATTAAATTAAAATTTTATTGTATGGATATTTTTATTAAAAATATGTAACATAATTTCATATAGATTAATGAATAATGAAAGTCTAAATTATTATAAGTAATTTTTTAATAGTGTTTGTGTCGTCAGTTATAAGAATATGTGTCCTGTGGTAATGGATACCAAAAATGTTGGTGGTAACGTGGCCAAGACGCGTTAGCAGTGGCAGCGATCGAAGGACGCTGGCAACAACGATGGTCAGAGAATGCCGTTAGCAACGGTAGTCAAAGGATGTCGATGGAAATGGTGGTTGGAGGATGCTGGGGGTGACAGTGGTAGCAAGACGCCACCAACGATGATAGTCGAAGGAGTCAACGACAAACGACAATTGTGGTTGGAGGACACCACTAGTGGCAGTGGACACTAGTAGTGATAGTGGTCGAAGGACACTGGTAACAAAGTGGTAGAAGTACACCACTAGTGATAGCGGTCAAAGGATGCTACTAGCGCGAGTTGGTTGGCATCGACAGTGATGATTGCAAGAGTATGTCGGCAACAATGGTTGTTGGGGTACGCGTGCGACAAAAATAATGAATAATAATTATAAAATATCATTTTTAATTTTTATCATTGAAATTGTAATTCTTAGAGTCTAAGTTAATAATTAAAAACAATATAAAATAGTTATTTTTTAATTTTATAGAATTGAACTCATAATTGAAATTCTAATTTTAATATACTTACTCTTTTGTCCTCTATTAGAGGAAAGGTCGCCAGAGAACCCTAGGTCGGTCATCCTACAGTTCCATGAGGAAGACAGGGTGAAATACTTGTCAAGACACTCTGACCGATCAGTCTTGGAGTCAAGACCATGATGAATGTATAGGTAGAAAAAAGTAAACATAACGTCTCGCGCCATAAAAATCAGATATAACATCTTGCGCCATAATAACCATACATAACGGTCTTGCACCATAATGACTATACATAACGTTCAGAATCCTAAATGGCCAGAACGGAAGGGTATCTAAAGAGTCAATTTTTCAGATCTCTATATAAACCGATCTGGCAGCCTAGATCAGGCATGTTCACTTTTCTCTACCTATGTCTTCATCATGATCTTGACTCCAATATTGATCGATCGAAGTGTCTTGACAGGTATTCCACCCCGTCTTCCTCGGGGAACTGCAGGACGACCGACCTAGAGTTCTCCAACGACATTCTCTCAAGTAGAGGTCGGAACACTTATCAAACAAGATAATTGAAATTTGGAGGTCAAATTCTAATTTTAAGTTTAATTCTATGCATCAAACGGTACATAAAAGATGAAGAATTTTGAAGTGCATGCGCTTATGTGTTCAACTCTGTTCCATGACCTAGAAATATGACTCATAAACGAGCATAAAAATTTATTAGATGAAAGTCTTATATATGTGTATAATTTCTATAGGCAAAATAATAATAATAATAATAATAATAATAATAATATAATAATAATAAATAATAATCATCATAATCATCATCATCATCATCATCATCATCATCATCATCATCATCATCATCATCATCATCATCATCATCATCATCATCATCATGGTGCGCATGCATAAAAAGTTTTAAATATCTTGTTTTCAGAAACTAAAATGGCGTATGAACGAAGTAATCACAACAATAAGCTAACAATCCCATGCTTTCATTTGTACGAAAGGATCCCATGTTTTCATTAACCTAAAATTTTAAATGCAAGAATCACGAAGATAAAATAATAAGGAAATGTCAAAGTCAAATAGTTTTTCCACAAGATATTCGATTGCCCGCATATCACTTTTTCACATCAAGCACAAATAAAGGATCATGTGATTATGTAACAAAAAAAAACTACAAAATAAAATCATGTGATTATAAATAAAAAAAAACTAAAGCACTCATTTCATACACAAGCATTATAAATGTTGTGGCAGCATATTATATATGATATCATATCAATATATTTTAATATATAAAAAACGAAGATATTGATTCACCATATATAATTGTTAATGTATTTATAGTTTATTACACTACAAGAAACACAATGTTATATTAGTACCTAAACATAAATTTTATATGAAAAATGTAGCTAAAAATTATTCATAAAAGTTTAAATTTGATGCATTATTAGTATAAAAAATTTAACATTATAATTTAATATGTTGACACATCATTAAAAAAGTTAAATTTCTTAAGTAATAGTTATGATAGTCAACCTTTTTTTTAAATAATTTGATATGATAATATATGATCAAATAATAGAGTAAAAAACTTTTATACTTGATAGTGTATCAAAATTAAATCAACCAATTTTACGTTACACTATAATTTTGTATAAATAGCTTTTTTTTGTGTCTATACATCAACAATTATAAGAAAAATGGATGAAAATATAAAATAATTTTAATTATTGAATTGAGATCATCATAACCATCTATTTAAATTTATGAAAAATTAATGGTGAACATATTATAATGAGGAGGGATCGGTTTACACCAGTGTAAGTCTTTTTTGACTTACACTCATTTTCAACCAAAAATTAATGGTTGATTACATTAAAAGTAATCATATTATAATATATTTATATATATACTATAATTCTATAGCACATTGTACAAGTAGTTTTCATATATAATATATATAAATTAAATAAAAATTGAAAGAGCATTTAATTTAATTTTTATCAACTTGATATAAGTTTATCATATTGTCAATCCTTATTATAAAATAAAACATTCCTTCGAGGTGGGGGGATAAGAACCCCAAAATTGTGGATCTTATGGGATCTCTATTAAACAATTTCTTGTATAGAAAATAATGTAAAGAAGGAAATATTTGAGCCATAACCTAAGAAGACAAAGGAAATCTATCATATATTTATGTGGCGGAATGAGCAAAATAAATTTATGATGATCATGATTATTTCCCTCTTTCAGGTTTCGTGTTATTATACAATATGTAAATTATAAGTTAGTTATTATAGTTAGTTAGCTAGAATAATTAGTTATCAGTTAGTTAGTTAGAATAATTAGTTGTTAGTTATACTTTTATGTTATTGATAACAATGTATTTTATTTATTTTATAATCCTCTCATTAGATTTCTTAAGGTTCAATTTGGCTTAATTAAGTTAATTTTGTCACATTTTATGAAATTAAGCTTAATTGGATCATTGAAGAAATTATTGTTTGAATTATCATTAATTTTGGTGATTGTATTCTTAAGTAAAGTGGCCACAATTTGAGTTGCAATTATTTGATTAATGTGATTCTGGTCTTGTTGGAAAGTTTAGATAAATCTCTAATAACTATTCACTTGATAGCAAGAACCACACTGATAGCAATATATTTCATTCATTGTATAACTTTCTTACTTGGTTTTTTCAGTAAACTGACTATAATTTGAGTTACAAATATCCGATGAATGTGATTTTGGTCTTGTTTTTAAGTTAAGATAAATTTCTACAACTTTTATGAAGGCCTCAAGACCAAGGACACATGTTTGGATAACTCAAATTGGAGTTGAAGCAAAATCTAGCGTTTTGAACCTGACAGCTTAACCTCTATGCACTCATTAGGCTATATCTCGGGCTATTGGAGTTCAACAATTCTGAAATTTTAACAGTGGAAGGTTAAGACCCATATCTGCAACTTTCATGAGAACGTAAAAGCTAGTTCGGATTCCTTGAAGGTGATATTGGGTTTGGAAGTCAGAGCAGAGGTGCTGGATTTGGGCCTAACCCATGAGCAGTAATTGGGCCATATCTCGGGCTGTGTTTGTTGGATTTAACTAAACTTGGTTTCTCTGGAAATCTGAGACAATTTTCTAGAACTTTCATGAAGACCACTTGACTCAAAAATGACGTATGCCATGAGCTAAGAGCAGAGACATTTCAGAGCCAAGAAAGTCTATAATTTTAGCTCATTCATCATCTATTTTGATTTTACTTCTCATCATCAAACAACTCTATTGTCTTCTTGCACTCCTTGAACTCTATAAAAGGAGGCAAAGACTGATCATTTAAGAGTGTTGTGTTAGTGTTAGCTTAGCTTAGAGTTTACTTTTATGTTTGTATGTTAATTGTTTCCTTTGTGTAGTTTTCTATTGTTCTTAATTGAAGTTATGTTCATCATCTTCTTCTTCTCTCTTTCTTTCTTCTTGTCTATGAGTAACTAAATCTTCATCTTGCTTGGGTGAAAGAGTGAAGCTCTTAGTAATATGTTGAGGTTGGATTAATTTCCTTCTTGTGCTTGCATGATATATTTTTATGTGATATTTATATGTGTTGTATGTTGTTTCCGATTAATTTAGAAACTCTTCTTGTATAATGAATATCTTGATTCATTGTAGACAAGACGTTGGTACAGAGGATGCTTGAGACCATTTACAAGTATTGGTAGATAATTATTGGAACCATAACATGATTACATGTATAATCTAAATTGAACTTTGAATGCTAAATCTTTCGATTGGAACCTTCATTATGTATGATTTTAATTGAGTTATAAAAAGAAATAATCTTGTCTTTAATTTATTACCAAGAGTGGATCTCCTAACCCAAGCAATTCTTTTTCATTTGTGAACAACTTATATCATCTTTAGTATTGTGATAAATCTTCTCCTTACCTCAAATAATTTTCTCTTCATCAATTTCCTGTGGATCGACCTCGGACTCCTGATAATTTACTACTTGAAACAACCTGCACTTGGATTTGAAACTTTTAATTATCCTATCAGTTATATCAGTTCAGTTTTTGTAAGTGGTATATATACCATATTCAATCAATCATAATGTGATAGTTTTCTCCATTTCATTCTATTTTATCTTCATTCTGTTAGAAATGTAATATGGTATTCAAAGTTTAGTTTCCGCTTCCTTTGATTCTTCGTTATGTTCCTCTCCTTCTTCTTTGATTCGATTCCTTCGATTTATTCGATTCGATTCGATTCTTCAATCTTCGATTCTTTGTTTTTTCCATGGCAAATCTCAATCTTGCTGATGATTTTACCAATTCCTTTCTTCTTCATCATTCAGATAATCCTAGTTTGTTGCTTGTTTTTCAATCATTGACAAGTGACAATTATAACTCATGAAACATATCAATGAAGATTGCCTTGAATGCTAAGAACAAGTTTGGGTTTGTTGATGGATCTATCCCGAGACCTGATGGCAGTGATCTTGTACTTCTTGCTTCTTAGGAACGAAACAACAATGTTGTTAGTTCTTGGCTACTACACTCCATTTCTTCTAAGGAGATTTCTACAAGTGTGATTTATGCAGAATTAGCTGCAGCAATTTGGAATGATCTCAGGGATAAATTTAGCAATGCAATGGACTAAGGTTGTTTCAGTTGAGGAAAGATCTATTGAGTTTCATAAGGTACTCTTTCTATCACACAATATTTCACAAACTCAAGGTTATTTGGGAAGAATTAAGTGACAATCGTCCTTTGATTCATTGCACCTATGGTGGAGCTAAACCATTGTAGGATCATCTGCAATCTGAGTATATGATGTGTTTTTTAATGGGGTTAAATGATTCTTTTTCCCAAACTCAAGGTCAAATCTTGTTAATGGATCCACTTCCTCCCATTAACAAGGTTTTCTCCTTGATTATGTAAGAAGAAAAGCAACGTGAACTTGGAGTCATTCAGTCTCAAATCTCATGTTCACAAGTTGCTTTTGCTGTGAAATCAATGAATGCTAAGCAGAATTGAGATTCTATACATAAATCTGGGCAAAAAGATAGGCCTTTGTGTACGCATTATGGTGTTTATGGTCATGTTAAGGAAAAATGTTTCAAGCTTCATGGTTATCCCCCAGGTTACTAAAAGGGATTCAAGAACAAGAATGTTTCGGTGAATTAAGTTTTTAATTCAGTTTTAGTTCAAGCTGGTAATAGTTTAGTGCAATTTACTCCAAAACAGTATCAACAACTCTTATCTGTCATTACCTCTCAGATATCTCAGGCTTCCAAGCCAACTATGGAGCACAATGATCCTTCACCTTTATCTCCTATAGGTATCATTCTACCTACATCTCATTCTCAAGCTCCTTTAAATCCTGGTTTATGGCTTTTAGATTCTGGAGCCACAAGTTACATTACTTGTTCCTTACAAAATTTTATTTAGTATTCTCCTTTGGATAATGTTTATGTTGCACTTCCAAATCATGATAGAGTTTAAGTTTATTCCATAGGTTCTGTACAATTAACTCCACATTTAATTCTTGACAATGTTTTGTATATTCCACAATTCCATGTAAATCCGATTTCTCTTAATGCCTTGTTAAAATGTTTTTCATATTCAGTTTCATTTAACAACACTTGTTTTTCCATACAGGATCCCAACAATTCGAAGGTGATTGGCAGAGGTAACCTGATTGGAGGGCTTTATGTCTTCGAACCAGTTTTCTCCTCATCACTAAAGATTGCCTCAAGCTCTAATTGTCAAAGTTTTGTTGTACCTAAGCTTTCTTTTGTTACTTCTTCCTTAGGTTCCATGAGTAGTAATTGTGTTTCTTTTGATACTTGACATACTAGACTTAGTCATTTGTCAAACAAGATTTTGAACAAACTTAACGATAAAATTTCATTTTCTTTGCCTAAACTTGAGCATAATTCTATATGTTCTGTTTTATCCTTTAGCTAAGTTTATAAGGTTATCATTTGTTTCACATAATCATATTTCTGATGCACCCTTTGACTTGGTTCATTGTGATATTTAGGGCCCATATCATATTCCAACATATGATGGTAAGAGATATTTCTTGACTTTGGTGGATGACTGCATTAGATTCACATGAACATATCTTATGCAAACTAAGTCTCAGGCCACTGCTTTGTTAGAACAATTTTTTTACTTTAGTGGAGACACAATTTGGCAAAATTATTAAGCAATTAAGGTAAGATAATGCCAATGAGTTGCAATTGACCGAATTCTTACAAAGCAAATGTGTCATACATCAATATTCTTGTGTACAAAGACCAGAACAAAATTCAGTGGTGGAAAGAAAGCATCAACACTTACTCAATGTAACACGTTCCTTTGATTTCCAATCTAAGGTTCCTATTACTTTTTGGGAAGAATGTTTGCTGGTTGCTACTTTCCTGATTAACAGAACTCCAACACACCTGTTACATTTCAAAACTATATTTCAACTGCTATATGGAAAAGGAACTTGATTATCAAGCATTGAGAGTTTTTGAATGCTTGTGTTTTGCTGCAACCTTGTTGTCCAACAGAACTAAGTTCTGTCCTAGAGTAGTACCATGTGTATTTGTTGGCTATCCTCTTGGATACAAAAGGTACAAGTTATATAATCTTGAGACTAAACAATTTTTCATATCTAAGGATGTTCAGTTTCATGAGTGAACTTTTCCTTTTCACACTTTATCTCACACTGATTTTCAAAATGACCTTTTCTTAGATTTAGTTCTTCCATTGCCTCAATCAGATGTCAATCCAACTTCATCATCATCCTGTTCACCTCAACCTATTAGTTCTATTTCAAATTCTTCTTATCACTCTACTTTGCCAGCTCTAAGAAGATCAACTAGACCTTCCAAACTACCATCCTATTTACAATAGTATCAGTGTAACATGACTAAAGCCTTGTATCCCATCACAACCTACATGACATATGATAATCTTAGCTTATCGTATAAGCAATTTGTGATGAATGTAGATTTAATTTTTGAGTCAACTTTTTATCATCAGACAATCAAATATCCTAAGTGGCAAAAGGCTATGGCTCTGGAGTGTAATTGACTAGCTATCATGGACAATAGTTTTGATGATAACAAACGTGAAGACAAACATGAAGATGATGAGAAGATCAAGTCCAAGTGTTTAAAGATTAGCTTTAGGACTAAGGATCTATCATGTATGGAGCTGTCAATTAGATATCTCAATGGTTAATTTTAAAAGATCTAAAATAATCTGTTTCTAAATTAAACTGAAGTTTTAAAATCACTTTTGAAAGATCAAAGCTTTTAGAAATTAAAAATAAGCATTTCGAAGCAATTTAGAAAGGTTTTTTAAGCGTTTTTAGTGAGTTATTCGAATACCTCAATATGGTATTCGAATAACTGATTCGTAACTTATACTTTTCTGGCCAAAACAGAGGCATTGAATATATAGTATTCGAATACCCTAGTTTCAGAATGAACCTTTTTAAATGAGGCATTCGAATACCCCATATGGTATTCGAATACCCTGATTTCGAAACATGCCTTTTTAATGATGTATTCGAATACCTCCTCCTGGTATTCGAATAACCCACGGGAATCAGATTCTGGTTTTTGAATTCATACGAGAATTAAAATTAATTAATGTCAAATTAATGCTCCCAACGGCCATTTTCTTCTACGAGCTCTATAAATAGAGGCCTGGGACACCTTTGATGAACCCCCCGAATATTCTGATTATTTCTTGCTTTGTTGAAAACGAGTTTTACACAATTTTCTCTCTTTTTCTATGCTCTTAACATTGAATCTTTGAGATATCTGTGACAAAGCTCCTTAGTGCTTCAATTTGTAATTATTTGCTCTTAGAGAGAGTTTCTTTTTCATCTATTCTTTATGTATATTGTGAGGGTAGGTATCCCTCTAAATGGAGGTATCTTGTTGTAAAGAAGGTGATGTATCCTTCAAAGGGAGTGAGATATCCCTCTAAGGTTTGTGTAAGGGTGAGGTATCCCTGCAGGCTGAGGCTTTAGCACAAGGGTAGAGTTTCCCTGTGTGTGAAAAGTGTTCTTTATTGTAACGGTTGCAAGCACCTATTTTAAGCTTGTCTTGAATAGTGAAAAATCTCGCTGTGTTTCTGGGGACTGGAAACAAGTGGTTGGTGGTCGAACCAGGATAAATACGGTGCCTGCTCTTCTTTCCTTTATCTCTTTATTTATTGTAATTTATTTATCATTGTATAATTGTTTATTTTCTGCTCTTAAGGCATTTTATCATCTTTATACATATTAATTATATTGCTTCAAGAAATTTGTATTAAAAAGGGTTTACGAAGATTTTTTTTTAATTACTCAATTCACCCCCTCTTGAGTACTGAAGCCACTTGGGTAACAAGTGGTATCAGAGCTAGACTCTTGTATAAAGAGCTTAGCCGCTTCAAGAGTATATGGCTTCATCAAATGTTTTATCAGAAGCAACTTCCATAAATCGACCACCCTTTTTCAATAGGGATGGTTATGCATATTGGAAGGAAAGAATGAAAATCTTTATCGAGGCTATTGATCTAGATGTGTGGGATGCTGTCGAAAATGGTGCATTTATACCTACACGCGTTGTCAATGGTGTAAAAACCGAGACACCTAGAAGTGATTAGTCTGATGAGGATAAAAGAAAAGTTCAATATAATTTAAAAGCCAAAAACATCATTACTACTGCTTTGGGGTATGATGAATTTTTTTCGAATTTCCAATTGTAAAACTGCTAAAGAAATGTGGGACACTTTGCAAGTTACCCATGAGGGTACTAGTGAAGTTAAGAGGTCGAGAATCAATTCTCTAACTCGAGAATATGAATTATTTAGAATGAACCAAGGAGAAAGCATTCAAGAAATGCAAAAGAGGTTCACCCACATTGTTAATCATCTTGCATCATTAGGAAAGAGTTTTACTAACGAAGACTTGATTAATAAAGTGTTGAGATGTTTGAGCAGGATTTGGCAGTCTAAGGTGACAGCTATTTCAGAGTCAAGAAATTTGGCAACTATGACTCTTGCAACTTTTTTTGGAAAACTTCACGAGCATGAATTGGAACTAAACAGACTAAGTCAAAGTGAAGAAAATGACAAGAAGAAAAAGGGGATAGTCCTCAAAGCCACCACCTCAGTAAATGATGACCATAATGACGAGGATGAAGAAGGCACTGAAAACAATGAGATCAATGAAGAAAATTTCGGCCTTCTTGTAAGAAAATTTGGTAAGTACCTAAAGAAAAAGGGGACACAAAGAAGACCGCCTTTTCCCCCAAAGAAAATTGAAAAGAAATCCTCCAAAGAAAGAAGAGTTTACATAGCATGGGATGAAAACGACATGGATTCAACTGACAGCTCAGATAGCGAAGAAGCTCAACTTTGTCTCATGGTCAAAGGAGAAGAAGAAGAAAGCGAAAATGAGGTAAGTTCTAATACTACTTTAATTCCTTCTTATGATGAGTTACAAGATGCCTTTGAAGAATTGCATGACGAATCTTTAAAACTCACAAAACAAATTTCTTCTTCTAAGAAAAAAATCTCTTCTCTAGAAAATCAAATTCTTATTTTAAATAAAGAGATTGAAGAATTAAAAATTGAAAATGAAACTTTGGGAATTATTGATGCATGCTCATCTCATCCCTCACATGCTTCTACTTCGTATTCTTGTTCTTCATGTCATATACTTGAAAAAGAAATTGAAGATTTAAAGAACACTCTTGCGAAATTCATTCTCGGAAGAGACAATTTAAATATCATATTAGGAAAACAAAGGGTTATTTTTGAAAAAGCTGGAATTGGTTATAATCCAAAAAATCAGCATAAATCTTATAAAAATTTCTTTGTTTATTCAAGCACTTCCAGTAGTCCATTTATTAAATGTTTTTACTGTGGAAAGAAGGGTCACAGTGCTTCAACATGCAATGCAAGAAAGAATGTTAACACAAAAATTGGAACAAAAATGGTTTGGGTTCCTAAGGGTACTATACCCAAAACTGACATTCAAGGATCCAAGAAAATTTGGGTACCAAAAACTAAATTAAATTGTGTTGCAGGTGTGCTTGAAAGCCAAAAACTGACTTCGGCATTTTTGAAAGTGGCTACTGCGAGCACAAGACTGGAAATAACTTTAAGCTCTCTTCCTTCTTTCCATGAAGCTTGAAGCTGCAACCATGAAATAAGCTCTTAATCATTGGAACAGATAAGAAAATAATGGCAAATAATAAGGCAAGCTCTCTTACGGTATTTTTTTTTGTGTTTCCATCATCGGGTAAGGTTTTCGTCTCTCAAACATGTAGTTCTGGACATATATATATGCTTTCCTGTTTAAGTTATTCGAATAACTATTTTTGGTATTCGAATACCATTGCCTTGTACGTGAAAATCTATGTTTTTTCGATAGGTCTATTCGAATATGGTATTCGAATACCATACATCAGAGTTCTTATGGTTTTATAAGCTGGTGCATTCGAATACCTAAATATGTATTCAAATAACCTGAGACATCTTTATCAGTACTTGTCACATGCTATCTGGAGTATTCGAATACCTTCCAAGGCATTCGAATACTTGCTCCTGGAGTTTATAAATGTGATGGGTATTCGAATACAAAGAAAAGGTATTCGAATACCACATGGGTAAAAGCCAATTTTACGTCGTGATCTCTGTTCTGCTTCTATTCTTTTTTTTTATGCAAATGCAATGTAAAAATATTTGACTCTCTGGATGACATGCTTTTGATGAAATATATCTTATTTCTTTTGAGCTTAAATTTTATGCCTTAAATAAAAATTACATGATGTTCTTAAATGCATATTTCTTAGCATGTTCTTGCCCCTTCTTTTTCTCAAGATTATGCTGCATATTTAAATTCTTTGTAATGCAAATGCTTAATGTAATTGACTACTGTTTTAATAAATATATGAACAAATATAACAAGTGGTATGAATGTAATAACAAGTGGTAACAAACAAGTGGTTAATTGACCAAATTAATCAATGCAATATCCTTTGCCATTGTGAACTCATTTGTTATTTTTGATTTATTATTTCGAATGATTTACTTGCTTATGAGTTTGACTAACCTTTATAGATCCAAAAATTAATGGATACCAAATTTGAAGGGTTATAACTACCTTAAGCAACATTTTGAATGAAAAATTATTCAACTTGAGGAAAATGAATGAAGAGGACATGAGGAGACTTTCTTCAAGTACATTGAAATGAAATACTTAATGGAAGAAAGCTCAAGAGGACCAATAAACGAAGAACACTACAAAGAAGCATATCTCTTTATCTAACTCAATAAGTATCTCTATCCCTAAATAATTATGATATTCTTTATGGATTGTATGATACTCATTGATTAATTGATCTTAAATGATTAATTTTTTTTTTGAGTAATATGCTTAGCATTGACAAAAGTGCCAAATTGGATATTATTATTTTGTCATTACATATAGGGCAAATTATGTTAGTTCTATACAATGCTCTGATCCCTATAGCATATTCTATCAAAGTAAAAATATCTATGATTCTCTTAATAGATGACAGATTTATAAGAAATTAATAACAAGTGGTAAAGATCTTATTTTTTGATAACAAGTGAGTGTTAACATTTTAATAACATGTGGTATCAAATATAAGTTATTTTCTTGATACATGTAATGACTGTTTTGATGATAATAAAAAGCAATAAATTGTTTAATGCATGAATTTATCTTTGCTTATGTGCTGAATATTATGCTTATCTTGCTAAATTCATAAAATTATACTCCGTTGCTATTCTTGTATGCTATGAATGAACATATCTTGTTGGACTGACATATACTCTGTTTAGCCTTATGTTTTATCTCGTCCCATCTTTTTGATCATGACAAAAGGGGGAGAAAAAGCTTGAATTATTTGTTTGAGAAAAGTCAAGGGGAGAAAAAGTAAAAGTTCGGTAAGACAAAAATGGAAATTGGATTCCAAAAGTAAGGGGGAGCTGCTGTGCACATCTCTGATATAAATCACCTCTTATGAAAAAGAGGGAGAGTAAGTATCTCTAAACAACTTTATGAATTCTAATTTATATGAACTAATTCTTTTCTCAAATGTTAGTTTATCATCATCAAAAAGGGGGAGAATGTAATTGGCTAGCTATCATGGACAATAGTTTTAATGATAACAAACGTGAAGACAAACATGAAGATGATGAGAAGACCAAGTCCAAGTGTTTAAAGATTAGCTTTAGGACTAAGGATCTATCATGTATGGAGCTGTCAATTAGATATCTCAATGGTTAATTTTAAAAGATCTAAAATAATCTGTTTCTTAAATTAAACTGAAGTTTTAAAATCACTTTTGAAAGATCAAAGCTTTTAGAAATTAAAAATAAGCATTTGAAGCAATTTAGAAAGGTTTTTAACTGTTTTTAAAGAGGTATTCGAATACCTCAATATGGTATTCGAATAACGATTCGTAACTTATACTTTATCTTTGCCAAAAAGAGGCATTCGAATACCCCATATGGTATTCGAATACCCTAGTTTCAGAATGAACCTTTTTAAATGAGGCATTCGAATACCCCATATGGTATTCGAATACCCTGATTTCGAAACATGCCTTTTTAATGAGGTATTCGAATACCTCCTCCTGGTATTCAAATAACCCACGGGAATCAGATTCTGGTTTTTGAATTCATACGAGAATTAAAATCAATTAATGTCAAATTAATGTTCCCAATGGCCATTTTCTTCTACGAGCTCTATAAATAGAGGCCTGGGATACCTCTGATGAACCCCCCGAATATTCTGATTATTTCTTGCTTTGTTGAAAATGAGTTTTACACAATTTCCTCTCTTTTTCTATGCTCTTAACATTGAATCTTTGAGATATCTGTGACAAAGCTCCTTAGTGCTTCAATTTGTAATTATTTGCTCTTAGAGAGAGTTTCTTCTTCATCTATTCTTTATTTCTGTATATTGTGAGGGTGAGGTATCCCTCAGTAAAAGGGTGAGGTATCCCTTGTTGTAAAGAAGGTGAGGTATCCTTCAAAGGGGGTGAGGTATCCCTGCAGGCTGAGGCTTTAGCACAAGGATAGAGTTTTCCTGTGTGTGAAAAGTGCTCTTTATTGTAACGGTTGCAAGCACCTATTTTAAGCTTGTCTTGAATAGTGAAAAATCTCGAACTGTGTTTCGGGGACTGGATGTAGGCCACAAGTGGTTGGTGGTCGAATCAGGATAAATATTGTGCCTGCTCTTCTTTCCTTTATCTCTTTATTTATTGTAATTTTTTTATCATTGTATAATTGTTTATTTTCTGCTCTTAAGGCATTTTATCATCTTTATACATATTAATTATATTGTTTCAAGAAATTTGTATTAAAAAAGGTTTACGAAGATTTTTTTTAATTACTCAATTCACCCCCCCTCTTGAGTACTGAAGCCACTTGGGTAACATGGAGTTACAAGTTATAGAAGATAACCATAACTTGGATGTTGTTCCTTTGCCAGCAGGAAAACACACTATTGGTTGCAGATGGATTTACAAAGTAAAATACAAGTCAGATGGTACAGTGGAGAGACATAAGGCTCGGTTAGTGGCCAAGGGATATACTCAACAGGCTGGTGTTGATTTCTTAGACATATTTTCTCCTATTGCAAAACTCACAATTGTTCAAGTCTTGTTGTCTATTGTTGCCATTAAAGGATGGAAGCTGTTGCAGCTAGATATCAATAATGCTTTCCTAAATGGAGATCTTTTTGAAGAAGTTTACATGGACTTGCTATTAGGATATTGCAGTAAAAGGGAGAAACAAGAAAACTTAGTATGCAAACTAAACAAGTCTATATATGACCTTAGACAAGCATCTAGGCAATGGTTTCACAAATTCTCTACTGCTTTGATTGCTAATGGTTTCATTCAATCTAAGAGTGATTACTCACTGTTTTCAAAAAGGACAGATGCTTCTTTAGTCATTCTCTTAGTCTATGTTGATGATATAATCATTGCAAGTGCAACTCAGTCTCAAATTCAACATGTCCAATGTTTACTCCAAAGCTTATTCAAGCTCAAGGTGCTGGGTGATTTGAAGTATTTCCTTAGACTATAAATTGCACAATCTGTAAAAGATATGTACCTTTCTCAAAAGAAGTATACAATTTCTTTACTTAAAGATACTGGTTACTTAGATTGTAAACCAATAAGTTTACCAATTGAGCCAAACTTGAAACTCAATAATTCAGATGAGGATCTAATTGAATATGCTTCTAGGTATAGAAGACTCATTGGGAGGTTGATGTACTTAACAATATCCAGACCAGACATTTGCTATGGAATAAATAAACTGAGTCAGTATATGAGTTCTCCAAGAACCCCTCACTTACAAACCTTGCATAATCTCCTAAGATATTTGAAGAAGTCTCCTAGCCAAGGTTTGTTGTTTTCCAAAGCTTCATCACTTAACATCAGGGCCTTTGTAGATGTTGACTGGGGTAGTTGTCCTGACACAAAAAGGTCTACCATTGGTTTTTGTGTTTTTCTAGGAGATTCTTTGGTTGCTTGGAAATTGAAGAAGCAATATACAGTATCAAGGTCTTTTGCTGAAGCCGAATACAGAGCTTTGGCCAGTGTTTTTAATGAAATCACTTGGCTTACAACTTTGTTGAAGGATTTCGGAATACAAATGGATATAACTATGGTTTATTGTGATAATCAAGTTGTTATTCATCTTGCAACCAATCTAGCATTTCATGAAAGGTCAAAACACGTGGAGATTGATTGTTATTTTATTAGAGAAAAAGTATATGCTTGTTCAATAAAATTGGTGCATATTAAATCTCAGCATCAACTTGCAGATTTGTTGACAAAGTATGTGACAACAACTCAATTTATCACCTTATGTCCAAGTTGGGAGTATTAGACATATACTTTCCAACTCATTTACCAAATAGGTGTAAAGAGAAGTAAAATTTACCAAATAGATACAACTTAAAAAATAATTATCAAAATGGTGCAAAATAAACAATGTATATAGTAAGTTGTGGCTGAGAGCCACGACTTACATCTTGATCATTTTTTTTTTCAATTTTTTATACTAAAGTTGTGGCTGGGAGTCACGACTTCTATATATATATTTTTAAAAATTTAACTTAAGTTGTGACTTTGAACCACGACTTCTTAATTTTTTTTTCCAGTTTCGTATATAAAAAGTGGTAAGGTGGCTGATGTGAAAAACTTCACCCATAATAGTTTTTCATGTCTACGCCTTTTCTCTTTAGATTTCATTTTTTCTTCTTTTTTTCCTGATTTTCATTACATTATAATTTTCAATCTAACCAATTACATTGTTATTTAGGGATCTTCTACAATTAAATAAGGAACTTATCTCATCCTACGACTATTATGGGAGCGTATCTCTCTAACCTCTATAAATACCAGACTTTTTCTTAGGTAACTTATCACTCTATGTATAAACTCTACTTGTGCATAACTTGACTTGAGCATTGAAGTCTATTTACAAGTATCAACCTCGCATGTTTCAACACGCTATGCTGCTGCTGCTGCACAAGGAGGTGAAATTGAAAATTATAATGTAATGGAAATCAAGAAAAAAGATAAAAAAAAATGAAATCTAAAGAGAAAATACGTAGAGATGAAAAACCATTGCGGGTGAAGTTGTTCACATCAACCATCTTGCCACCTTTTATATACGAAACTAGAAAAAAATAATAATTAAAAAGTCGTGGCTAGTGGCTCAAAGCCACAACTTATGTCAAATTAAAAAAAAATAATACATAAAAGTCGTGGCTCCCAGCCATGACTTCAGTACAAAAAAATAAATAAAAAATTATCAAAATGTAAGTCATGACTCTCAGCCGTGACTTATTATATACACTATTTATTTTGCATTATTTTGACAATTATTTTTTAAGTTATACCTATTTGGTAAATTTTACTTCTATTTACACCTATTTGGTAAATGAGTCTAAGCTTTCCACTTTGAGGGAGAATATTACACAATAAGTAAATTATAAGTTAGTTATTATAGTTAGTTAGTTAGAATAATTAGTTATCAGTTAGTTAGTTGTTAGTTATTATTTTCTGTTATATCAGTTCAGTTTATGTAAGTGGTATATATACCACATCCAATCAATCATAATGTGATGATTTTCTCTGTTGCATTCTGTTTTACCTTCATTCTGTTAGGAATGTAATACGTGTTACTACTTAGAAATTGTAAGACGTAGAGACGGTGAATTGGAGATCTTCATCCTATCTGCTTTGCACGCATTTCTTCAGATGAGTCTCTAGGCTCAAGTCTAATGCGTACAAGCTTGGCATATCACACCATATATATATATATCACCATTTTCGGATAGCAGTCGTTTTCTACTCGTTATTAGGAACGTCATCGTTTATGAGCATTTTTTTCAATCAAAATTAAATGATACGTAATCGATAGCCTATAAATCGGAACTTCTCTAAAATAGTATCATTTTTTTTTAGGTATACATGATAAAATACTATTTTATATATACACGAAATCACTCCCATTTTTTTTCTAAGTTGATAATTAGTTTAGAAAGACCAGCTTGACATACTTAATGAAGTAATAGTTGTCGACGAAGGTTGATACAACTGGTAAAGACAGACATGTGTTTAATCCCGTTAGGATATGTTGTTGATGAATTATTGGTAAGTACTGAGCATAAGTGAGCATGAAGTCATGGCAACACAACATCGTTATTAATGGCAATTACTTTGTAATTTAATGGTTTGTTTTTTACCATATATATATATATATATATATATATATATAAAAGAATGATCGAATAAATCTTGAAAACATAATATATATATATATATATATATATATATATAAAAGTAAATGTATCGAATGCTCAAAACATAAAAAATATTTAATATTTTTTTCATTTAATAATTAATAAGATTGAGTTAGAGGATAAATTATTTCTCATATATATATATATATATATATATATATATATCATTTGCTCTGGAATTTTGAAGTCCTATTGAGTGCACCAAGATCAGCATAATACTGGGTGATCCACCCTTTGATAATCTCGATCTCTTTCTTCCGTTGTTCGACCAACCATTCTGGATCGCTTTGATTTGCACGCAGAATATCCAAGCAATGAGATCCTGAAAAATCCACGGTCATCAACCATGGTATCATTTGATTGGTTTAATAGAAAATGGTAGAAAATTAGGTACTCCTTAAATATGATATAAGCAAGAATAAAAGAGTTTGATTCTCTTGGTTGGACTAATAGTATGTTTAATTGTTTACTAACAGTTTATTGTAACATTCTCCATTATTTTAAATTGTTAAAAATCGTTAATGAAACTGTTTGAAAGTCAAATCAATTTCTTTTGAAACTTTCAATTATTTGTTTGCATCAAAAGTTTCTTTTCAAATTAAGACAAAATTTTTAAAATAATTTTCACTTTGATTGCTATTTTGCAACTGATAAGTGTAATTAGTTTGAGGCAAAAGAAACATTCTTGGTAGCAAAGGATGCAATTGATTTTCAAGAATCTTTTGGAAAGGGATTATCGATTTGTTCTTCATTTGTGATTTTTTCATAAACTTTGTTATCCAATATTTGGCAATTTTTTTTTTTATACTTTTGAGATGTTTATTAAATTATGATACGAAATTCTGCTTGGCCGTACTTTGTTCACTATAAATGGTGCTTGGGGAAGTCTTATTTCTTTTTTTTTTTTGAAAAAAAAAAACTTGACAACACTCGGCAAGGAAAAAAAAAAGAGAAGGAACAAAAGGTCTATTCTAATATAAACAGACAATTAAAATATATTAGCAGAATACAAAGGCATACCATTCACTGTATGGACGGCAACAAGACTGTCTGATATGTTGTCCAGAACCCTGAAATGTATAGAAGGATTCACACAAAGCTGTTTTAAAATATTGTTCTAAAACAATTAATTACCAAAGAAAAATGAAGTTCTAGAACAATAAGATTAATTTAGTCATTGTATTTTACGTTGCTTACCCGCCACTACTATAAGGGTCTCTTAGCCCATTCGAGAAAATGATGTTGCTGCCAAACCTTTGAAGGACCAATTTTATATTCTGCCGTTAGCCACAAGAAAATGAAGCTTCCTAGTGTCAATGTAATCTTACAATTGAAAATGATATTTAATTGAAGATCAATTTCTTGTTGAAATTATAATATAGAAAACCGCTTGGAGAATGAATCCATGTGGATGTTACAATGAGAAGAGAACAAAGAAGTGCTTACATGGCCTCCATAGTAAGTAGTGACCCAATGAGGCCGAGGTGAGACACCAAATTGTTTCTTGCACCCTGTGGCAAAGAGCTTTAAGCTGAAAGGGTCAGCTTGGAACATGGTATCATTTCCTATGCCGATGGGTATCACCATTTCACTACATGTCTGAAATATACAGAGCAGTTCATATCATTTTCAGATCAATGAAAGACAAATATAAACATTCATGTCGCACACATACACACACATAGCAATAATTAACCATTTGTTCTAAATATAGACACTCATAATCATAAAGCCACTTGGTGGTAGTACTGGAGTTATGATAGAGGTCTACAATTTAATAATATATACAAAAAAAAAAAAAGCATTCATACTTGTTTAGTGAGAAGGACTTGAACCAAGTCAACGTGGTTTAGGAGTATCCTTTAGGAACTGCACATTAGCATCTCAGTTCTTTCTTTTTTTTTTTTTTTTTTGAAATATCCTTCAAATTAATTAAAGGTGTGTTTTTGTTTAAAGAGGTGGAAAATTTAGAAAACAAATTACTCCTCACTTATTTGGCACAACATAAATGTGGAATGATTGAAAATAGTGTAATTTCACTCTACAAATTTTGGCAACTTAATGAAAGTGAGTTGAAACTGAACTTTTATCCTCTACTATAATACAACGAGTGAAAATCCAAACCTTTCCATCCCAAAGAACTTTAATTTTCTTCTCAAGTATTCACTTTCTAAAACAATTACAGAGTAAATATGATGCTCCCTTCATGAATAATTCAATAATCAGTTTTGCATAGAATTTTCAATTCAGACCTAATTCATTAATTATTTGCCCTACACACTTTTAATGATGTACCAAACTTACCCTAAAAATTGTACCTAATCAATTAAAGACTTGACTTGGTATGGAAACAACTCTTTATGATGATGGCAATATAAAAATTCATGTCCATCACGAATGTTATATTGAATTTAATTAAAAGAATGCCATTACCAAATTTGATCACAAGCATAATTAAAAGAAAATACTTAAAACATCTTGCACTTGTAAATGCAATTACCTGCCATCTCCAACCAACTGTTGTCTCAGATACATTGGTAAGGCCATTAACTTTGCATGAGCTGTTTCCCCTGTAAGCCACAACACCTGCATATATCTTACTGAGGATATCACTTCCAAAAGAAGCTCCATCAATGCCACCACAGATCACAGTAACGGGATATGTTGGCGGTTTATTGTACTGAGCCGCAGAAGCATACATGGACTCCAGATAGTCTTTCAACTCATAAGACTTGTTTAAGGGACTGCAAAAAGTGACACTGTAAGTAAATGGAATTTTAAGCTTAACTCCAAAAAAAAACAAATGGGAGGAAAAAAAAAATAGTGTTAGTACTGGCAAGTATTAAATCTCTGGCTAAGAATGGAAAGACCGTTTGGCTGAGAAGCTACTCTATCGATTTCAGACCAGGACTTTAGTATAGTTCCATAGCATGTCTCACTGGCTTCCTACAAGCCAATTCCTCATCAAGCCACCTTTATAATGCATTTGATGAAAAATATAAATAAAAAAATAAAAGATCAAAAATCAAATTATGGTAAATTACTCGAAAATCCCTTGTGACAACATCGAAGTAAGCATTTTGTGGCGTAATATTATCAAAGTAGAGGATTGGAGCAGATGAGGCCAGGGCACCAATGGCCAGGTGGGGATATTTGAGCCTAAACCATGTAGCAAGCACTGTAAAACAAAGATATATCAACAACATATGTAGGAATAAATGGAAGTAACTAACAGAACGTAAAGTAGAACACTGTGAAGTGTGAAGACTATTTGAGGAACTAACTTCCACCATATGATCCTCCAATTACAATAACCGGGGACCTTTTGGCGTGTAATGTCTTCTTTATATGAATGAGGACTTCTGCATAATCTGCTATGGCTTGAGCTGAGTTGAAATAACCAATAGTGTTTGCATTCTTCAGTGCTTCTTCCCTGGATCCAAATGGTACTGATTTCCCATAGTAACGATGCTAATGAGAAAAGTAAGAGTCAGAATTGTCAAGCCTTTGAATTGGATCGTTGAATATTATCAGATTAACAACAACCAAAAAAAAAAAAAGCAGTTCTATGCAGTACCTCTATGTATACTAAGAGAGCATTAAAGGAAGCACCGTTGTCAGTTAGAAATCCTATGCTTGTAGGGGAATTATCTATTGGCGCTTCTGCACCCAAGTAGGCTAATATTGGGGCACTAGAATTGGCACCACCCCAGTACTTGAAATTGATCAGATATCTTTGTTGAAATGTTGTGTAGCTTTCATGCCTATAGTTGAAGTGATCCAGTGTCTGCTTGTAATACAATGTTTTGACATCCTCTGTATCAACTGCAACAAGGGCTGAAGGGTCTTGTAAGGTTGTTTCCCATTCAGCAATTGGGCTCAACCTTGGAATGGTCAACGAGTGAGATGCGGTGAGATAGGTTGAGTATATGAGAAAGATGAAAAGAAGACTCAAGGGGTGGTTCATTGCAAAAACGGGAGAAGAATGGCTTTGAGGTTTCCTTCTGTTTCACATATAAAATTAAAGACTTCCTTATATTTATAGCATGTGATCCTCAAAGTGTGTGTGTGTGCGCGTGTTTACAATTTCATTCATAAGTTTCGTACAAGTGGGAAGGCTTAATTCGTGTACAAAATGCTAAGTATTGTTATTTATTTTGTTATTTGTAATGCTCACTGTAGTTCTTTGCACGAAAATGGACTATAAAATCATCTACAATTACATACATACATTTACACATATATTATTTTATTTGTACAATTTTTATTATGAACAATACTACTTACATACATTTTTACTCACATCACTTTACATCTCCATAGTTTTTACAATTTAATTATAATTGGATTCACATCATTTTTTGCATACATACACTCTAATAAGTATTAATGTATGAGTAACATTTTCTTTTTATCATTAAATTATAGTTAGACACATTTCATTTTTTATAAATTTACACTTTAATTACCACCTAGACAGATTTGAGAGCACAAGTGATGTGCAATTAGCATTTTTCAATAATCAAATAATGGATGTTTGTATTTGGTAGAGAAAATACAAGTAATAACCTTGAACATATAAGTGGGAGTATATAGTAAATTTAAAACATCTGAAAAAAAAAATTATTGTTAGACTTAAAAGTCTTATTTGTGAAAAGTATGTGAGGAAAAATTCTACAAATTAACATGATTTTAGAAGTCGTCAATTAAGATATTTGGCGACAACTACTATTTTCCTTCAGAAAAAATGGGTGACAATTGGACTAGTTTTGTCATTGTTGAACTTCCTTGGAATGTTGGTCATTACATGTGTTGGCTGGGTGTGTTTTATAACATTTTTTAACTTGACCCATTTATTAGAGTAGTGAATTGGGTTTAGAATTTTTTTTTTTTTCAACTTGACTCAATTTGACTCGTTTAAAAGTGAGTTAAGTTGAGTTGGACTCATAAGTCCAACATATATTTAAAAAAAATTATTGAAAAATAAGTCAAAATATGAAATCAAAACTTTACACAAACATAATAGGTCTTAAATAAACTAAATACACATTAAGTGCACAATAAATTAAATTTAAGTTTAGAATAAACTAAACTAAACTAATAAGTCTAAATATTCGTAAACAACAAATTACTTTCATCAACTAAAGTCAATGTCATCATACATATCATATGGATTGATATAATCATTAATTTCATTATCTATTTATTCAAGACATTGCAATTCTTGAAATAGGAAGTTAGGGATTTGGATTTATTATTTGAGAGAGTAAGAATTTGAGAGTGATAAGGCGAAATGGTAATTGATGAGAACGAATATTATTTGTGTGTGAACATTTTTGCTTTTTGTTAGGCTTCAAAGTGGAAACGACATCATTTCACTAAATGAATATCTTTTTGTAATGATCGTTTAACCACGGTTAAAAATTCTAGTCGAATAACTTTTTAGCCATGATTAAATAATTTTTTTAAAAATAAGATTGGATATTTTTAAACTCGTAACCCAACTCACATATTGCGAGTTGAGATATTTTTCAACCCAACTTAATTTGTAAACTCGACCTAATCTACATTTTATAGGTTAAATTAGATTAAAATTCATAAATTTACGAGTTGACCAATTTGCTTGACACCCCGGGTGGCCACTATGGAGCCAGCCACTGAAGTTGACTGTGATCGATGAGTGCTTGACGAAGTATAAAACCCACTAATAAACCGCACTTTCTGATTTTTGAGTTACTGTATATTTGTTTTGACCATTGAATTATCAGCAGTGTTTTGGAAAGCATGTTAAACAAGAGATGCATCTGACGAAACACAAGCAGACAAAATAAATATATAGTAGCTTGAAACAATTAATGTTCCTATTATCAGCTGTACTTCTATGGTTGATCATAACAATGAGTAGGCAAATTGATCATATCGAAATTGATTGCTTGAAACTCAGATACTCTTAACCTTGAAGTAGAAGGCTATACTTTTTTGACAAACTAATTTGAATATTGGAAACCCCTTGGCTTGGTCAAACATAGTAAGGCACTTTTTCTTGCATTATAAGATGGCTATATTCCTTTAGATCTACCTTATTAGGGAAATCTGGAAACACTGGATGTCTCTCCACTTTAGAGCAACTTTTGTTAGTTTGCTATAAAGTCTTTGGTAAAAAGAATGAGATTGAAATTTCATAGTATTTTATAGTTTATGTAGTGATTTAGTATGTGTGATTAGAACATAATGCATGAATCTTCATGCTGTGGCAGAGCTAGATCATAAAATTTTCATTATTTAAGGGGGACAAAACAAAACAAAATAAAATAAAAAATAAATAAATGATATTACATTTTTAAAAAAAACATTTTGGGGGGAGGGGAGGCCAAAGCCTCCTTTACTATACAAGAGGAGCTGCCCTGTCTTAAGGAGTATTTCTTTGCATTAAACTTTGATTTGAGATAAAGCAACAATTTTTACTTTTTTATGGTGTTTTCCTTACAAAGACTCTAGTCTAGGAGACGCTACTCATAGGTAAGGGTAGAAACAAGTTAGGTTATGTCAGACTTTGTCTTAAACAAGTCTGATTTGTATTTAAATTATAAGATCTGAGTATGACTTGTAAGCTTGTAATAAGCTGATTTTAAGATTTTGTCTGACCTTTTTAAAAGCCTAACCTGACTTGAAAACCTATTTAAAAAGCCTATTTTGCAATGAAGTATTTAAATAGGCTAACAAATCTACATTTAATTAGACCAACATGCCTTTACATAAGCTAACAAACATACTTTTAAATATGTCAATATGTCTTTACATGTCTTTACATAGACTAATAGACATATATTTAAATAGGTCAACATGCATTTACATATGCTAACTTAAGCCTTGAAATAGGTCAATGAGCCTACTTAAGGCTAATGGACCTACTTAAGACCAACAGGTCTTTGTTATAACTTAGCACTCACCTTCTAATTTTATAGATGCTTATCACTTTATTACTCTGGTCTTTGGTAGATGTGAGACTTAGAGATATACCAAGTTACAAAATTATTAGAGGCATATAATTGCAAAACATGAAAATCAAACTTACATTCCTTTAATTGCAACATGAATGCAAGAAAGACTAGAGCTATAATGAATTAGTATCATGATAATAATTGCATGTTCCATAATAAATTGACAATAAAGATAATATTATAATATCAATAATTGGTGAGGTTAACGTATTGCCTCAAGAATTCCACAAACAACTAAATGAGTTAGACATGAAATATAGTCCAATAATTTTGGTAACTTTTTGTCAAGTTCTTGCAATTAGAGATAAAATAATTGCACGATTTAACCATAAGAAAATTAAAATAATAACCTTACATATGTTATTAACAAATATATAAATAAGAAATCCAAAAATAGCATAAGTTATATATTAATGTTTTACAATTATATGTCTTCAATAATTTTATAACTTGGTATATCTCCAAATCTCACATCGAATAAAATTGTAGAAAGTAAGAAAGTAGTGAAAGATATATAAAAGTAAAAAGTAAATGTTAACTTATTATTTTCATTCTAATAAATATATTACATTATATATAATAATAAATATGTTACTTTTATTCTAACTTACTAACTTAATTTTTAGTTATTGGCTTTTATTAAAATTTAATTAAAAATATATTAATATATTATAATAAAATAATAAATTAATAACTATAATTGTAATTTAATTATTAGAATAATATACATTATATTATATATAGTTAAACATATATTAATATATTATAATAAATTAATAACTATAATTATAATTTAATTATTATAATAATATATATTATATTATATATAGTTAAACAGGTCAGATCGGTCTGTCAGACTTAAAAGACTTATTAAATAGCCTGAGACTTATTTGTGTCTTAAGGGACTAGTCTTATGTGAGGATATCTGCGAAAAAAAATTATTCTCTATTGTTTTATATTAATCAAATTACAGTAATAACATTGTTTGGTCTCAATCTAATAATAATAATAATAACAACGATACCGACGATGATCATCACCATCATTATCATCATCTAGAGGTGTAGAAGTGCCATAGAAAAAGTCATTGCAAAGGACACCGCAATTCGGAGTTCTACTTGATTGTAGAGCTACTTTTCTTAAGTGCCACGCATTTGTATGATTGCTTAGCAATCATATTCCATCCCATACCTTGTAGTGACATGATGAAGAAATCCGAGTCCAAAAATGAAGTGCTACTGAAGCTTCCTAAATCTGCTACCTAAGACTAAGGAGAAGCTTCAAATAGCTGTGCAGTACATATTATGCTAACGAATCTTTTTGGCACATGTGCAATCTCTTTGGAGCATACTTGTGACCATAATTTTAAATTGCAGTCTATAATTATAATTGCGACTCAATATTATTATTTTTGTGGTCTCCGCAATCGTATCACAAATGTAATTGCAATTGTAATAACTATATTTTTTTGTAATTCTCCGCAAATACAACTGTAATTTAAAACCATACATGTGACAATGAATGAATATTTGAAATATTTCGCCTCCACTTATAAGCACGATCTGTGAGATTCGAATTTCAGATTTGGAGACAATTCATATTTGACTTCATGAAAAAAAGCCTTTCAAGTCCCAGTTTAACAATGGACAGGAAATACCATTTGTAACTGAGCAGATGGAGGTGTGAATTTTTTGTCCTGTGTGTTTCGATATATGGTCTAATATACATGCACCATGTGCACGCAACCACAAAGAAAAATACAACGCATACGAGGACCACCCACCTCTGCCTCTTCATCATCATCGCTATTGTCATCCACAAAACCATTGTAAACATCATACTTTTCTGCATCTTGTGAAATGGCTTCAATCTCTTTCTTGCTACTATTAGTGTAGGAGGAATCCATATGACAAGTTGTGTGATAAGCATGATAGCAAAAGAAAATAATGACTGATACATTCTGTATAGAAAAAGGGGTCAAAACTATTGAACTAGAAGTCCCACATCTAGTGGGAGTTGGCATTTGTGGAGGAGGTTTTCCTATAAATAAGGACCTCCTCCATTAGTTTTATACATCCTAAATATTTCCTCTTCTTTCTCTTGTATAGTTCTCTCCTTGTATTTAGAGAGAGGTCTTGTAATTTCTTTCTCATAGTAAAAACTTTTTTACTCTTGTTTGTGGTTTTTTTTCTCATCATCATTAGAGGGTTTTCTACGTTAAATATTTTGTGTCAGTTCCTCTTTTCTCAACTCTATTTTAGTTGTGTGATCTTGTTTTTATAACTCTCAGTACCCAACAGTGGTATCAGAGATCTCGGTTACTACGGTGCAAGGGTCAGAAGAAAATTCTTAGTATGCTCTGTGGTTGCAGTATTGACTGATCTTCCACATCAGAAAAGAATTATTCTTGTTGCTGGAATTAAAGTGTGGTAGTGTGGGAGTGTATGTCTAGAAAAGTTCTGGCTAGGAAAGACTTGGTATTTAAGCGTGTCCATTAGTGACTCACCTCTCTTTCCTGGGAACTTGCCTGGTACACTATTCACGGTCTACGGTCACTATTCCAGAATACGGCACTATTCACGTTGCGGGTACTATTCACGGTGACTATTCATACGTGTAGTTGTATACTTTTACAGTGATTGTTAACGCATACTGAATTTATTCTAGTATATAGTAATACGTACAATACTGTTCACGTATACGGTACTATTCATGGTGAAATAGTGCAAACCGGTTTAGTTGAAAATTATTTGGTGTAAAACCATGGCGACAAAATATGAGATTGAGAGGTTCAATGGGAGTAATTTCTCTTTATGGAAACTGAAGATAAAGGCAATCTTGAGGAAGAACAATTGCTTAGAAGAATTAAAAGCGAGACCCATTTGGGATACCCGATGACAAGTGGAAGGAGATGGATGACAATCTTTGTTGGCAACTGCATCTAGCTTTAGCGGATCTCGATTTTGTCAAGTGTTGCGAGAAAAAGGACGGCAAAGGAGATTTGGGACTCTCACCAAATTGTACGAGGTCAAGTCACTTCATTACCGAATATTCTTAAAAGGAGGCTTTATACACTTCGAATGAGTGAATCCATGACAAGATCTGGGATCACATCAACAATCTGAACACGTTATTTTCTCAGCTTACAGCATCAGAATACAACATGGTGGAAAATGAACGTGCAGAGCTTCTACTTCAAAGTCTACCTGACTCTTATGATCAACTCATCATCAACATAACAAATAATAATGTTGCTGATAATCTTCGATTTGATGACGTTGCTGCTGCTATTCTTGAAGAAGAATCCAGGCAGAAGAACAAGGAAGACAGATTGGAAAGCTCACAGCAAGCAGAGGCTTTGTCGATGATGAGAGGAAGATCAACGGAACGTGGCTCTAGTGGGAGCCGAAATCAGAGTAGATCAAAATCACGAAGAAGGAAGAACTTCAAATGCTACCTTTGTGGCATGAGAGGACACTTGAAGAAAGATTGTTGGCACAACAAGAAAAATGCAGATAAAGCTCCTGAAGCAACAACATCTCAAGGATGTGTTGCGAGTACCTCTGATGATGGAGAAATCCTTTACAGCGAAGTAGCAATTGGTTCCAAAGGCGGAAAACATCTCAATGATGTATGGATTATGGATTCAGGAGCAACATGACACATGACTTCACAACGAGATTGGTTTAGTACTTATGAACCTATCTCAGAAGGATCTGTATTCATGGGAAATGATCATGCCTTGGAGATTGCTGGAGTTGGTACTGTCAAAATAAAGTTTCACGATGGTACTGTTCGCACAATTCAAGGGATACGACATGTGAAAGGTTTAAAGAAGAATTTATTGTCTATTGGGCAATTGGATGACCTCGAGTGCAAGACTTATATTGAAGGTGGGATCTTGAAGGTTGTTAAAGGTGCTCTAGTGGTGATGAAAGCAGAAAAAATTGCGGTAATACTATACATGCTTGTGGGAGATACACTACAAAAGGCAGATGCATCAGTTGCATTAGCAGGCCAAGAAGAATCAACGATATTGTGGCATCGCAAATTAGGCCATATGTCGGAACGTGGTTTGAAGATTCTCACGGAACGTGATCTCCTTCCCGGGCTCAAATCGGTAAACTTACCTCTTTGTGAGCACTGTGTTACAAGCAAGCAGCATAGATAAAAGTTTGATAGATCAACTGCTAGAAGCAAGCGCATACTAGACTTGATTCATTCTGATGTGTGAGAGTCACTAGAAATGTCCCTAGGAGGAGCAAAATACTTTGTATCATTCATTGATGATTTCTCTAGGAGATTATGCGTGTACCCAATCAAGAAAAAGTCAGATGTGCTTCCAATCTTCAAAGACTTTAAAGCAAGAGTAGAACTTGAATCCGGAAAGAGGATCAAGTGCTTAAGGACAGACAATGGAGGAGAATATACAGATGGTAATTTTCTCATATTTTGCAAGCAAGAGGGTATTAAAAGGCAGTTTACTGTTGCATACACACCTCAGCAAAATGGTGTAGCAGAGCGGATGAATAGAACTCTCCTAGAAAGAACAAGAGCTATGTTGCGAACTGCAGGTCTAGCCAAGTCTTTCTGGGCAGAAGCAGTCAAAACCGCCTGTTACGTGATAAATCGGTCGCCATCAACTGCAATTGGTTTAAAGACACCAATGGAGATGTGGAATGGAAAACCAACAGATTATTCTTATCTTCATGTGTTCGGATGTCGTGCATATGTGATGTACAATTCCCAAGAAAGAACGAAGCTGGATCCAAAATCCAGGAAATGCATATTCTTGGGTTATGCTGACAGTGTTAAGGGGTATCGCCTGTGGGATCCCACTGCCCACAAGGTTATTATCAGCAGAGATGTGATATTTGCAGAAAATGAACTGCAAAGAAAACAAGAAGATGACAGCACCTTGAAAGAGACTACTACGGTACAGATAGATAGAAAAGTTAGAGAAGAAGATTCCTCTGAAGCAGAACAAGAACCAGAGCACGAAGAACAAGAACCATATGAGGCCAATGATACAGAAGTTCGGCGATCAACTCGTCAGATAAGAGCACCATCATGGCACTCAGACTATGTTATGGCAAGCCATGATGCATATTGTCTTCTAACAGAAGAAGGAGAGCCGTCAACCTTTCAGGAGGCTGTGAGTAGCTCAGAAACTTCTCTATGGATGGCAGCAATGCAAGAAGAAATGGAAGCCCTACATAGAAACAAGACATGGGAACTTGTTGAACTTCCAAAGGGACGGAAAGCCATTAGTAACAAATGGGTCTATAAGATCAAAAAGATGGCAACGATCAAGTGGAACGATATCGTGCAAGGTCAGTGGTCAAAGGGTATGCTCGAGAAAGAAGGAATTGATTTCAATGAGATATTCTCTCCGGTTGTTAGACTTACTACTATCGAGTAGTAGTCTTGGCTATGTGTGCTGCATTTGATTTACATCTTGAACAATTAGATGTGAAAACAGCTTTTCTTCATGGAGAACTTGAAGAGGAGATATATATGCTCTAACTAGAAGGTTTTAAAGAACAAGGAAAAGAAAACTTGGTTTGCGGAGTTAACCAAATCTGTCAGACGGTCTAAAAAGGGCGCCAAGGTGTTGGTACAAGAGATTTGATTCCTTCATTATTAGCCTCAAATACAACAAACTGAGTTCAGACCATTGTACATATTACAAGAGATTTGGTGATGATGATTTTATCATCTTGTTGTTGTACGTGGATGACATGTTGGTGGTAGGCCCCAACAAAGTTCGAGTCCAAGAATTGAAGGCACAGTTGGCTAGGGAGTTTGATATGAAGGACTTGGGACCAGCAAACAAGATTTTAGGGATGCAAATTCACCGAGACAGAAAAGATAGGAAGATTTGGCTTTCTCAAAAGAACTATTTAAAGAAAATCTTGCGGCGCTTTAATATGCAAGATTGTAAGCCAGTCTCTACCCCACTTCTTGTCAATTATAAATTATCCTCAAGTATGAGTCCTAGCAGTGAAGCAGAGAGGATGGAAATGTCTCGAGTACCGTATGCATCAGCAGTGGGAAGCCTTATGTATGCTATGATATGTACAAGACCAGATATTGCACAAGCAGTGGGAGCGGTCAGTCGTTTTATGGAAGATCCTGGTAAAGAGCATTGGAATATTGTTAAGAGGATCCTAAGATACATTAAAGGGACCTCAGGTGCTGCATTATGTTTTGGAGGATCAGAGTTTGTTGTCAAGGGATATGTTGATTCAGATTTTGCAGGTGATCTTGATAAAAGAAAATCTACTACTAGTTATGTGTTCACACTTACAGGAGGAGCGGTCAGCTAGTTATCTAAACTACAGACTGTTGTAGCTCTGTCTACTACAGAAGCTGAATATATGGCAGCTACCCAAGCTTGCAAGGAAGCTATTTGGATTAAAAGGTTAATGGAAGAACTCGGGCACAAGCAGCAGATAATTACTGTGTATTGTGACAGTCAGAGTGCCTTGCATATTGCAAGAAATCCAGCTTTTCATTCAAGGACAAAACACATAGGTATCCAGTATCACTTTGTTCGAGAAGTAGTAGAAGAAGGGAGTGTGGATATGCAGAAGATTCACACCAAAGACAACCTAGCAGATGTTATGACAAAGCCAATTAACACTGACAAGTTTATTTAATGTCGATCCTCCTATGGTCTATCAGAAACGTAAGCAACATGGAATGACAAGGTAGAAAGAGTGGTGTGAAGATATGATTGACTCAGTCAAATCTTCAAGTGGGAGAATTGTTGAACTAGAAGTCCCACATCTAGTGGGAGTTGGCATTTGTGGAGGAGGTTTTCCTATAAATAAGGACCTCCTCCATTAGTTTTATACATCCCAAAAATTTCCTCTTCTTTCTCTTGTATAGTTCTCTCCTTGTATTTAGAGAGAGGTCTTGTAATTTCTTTTTCATAGTAAAAACTTTTCTACTCTTGTCCGTGGTTTTTTCCCTCATCATCATTAGAGGGTTTTCCACGTTAAATATTTTGTGTCAGTTCCTCTTTTCTCAACTCTATTTTAATTGCGTGATACTGTTTTCTATAACTCTGGTACCCAACAAAAACATATACATCTTCCACCCCCCCTAGTCTTTGACTTCACTTCCATGGTTCTCAGACTCGGGGATTTCTCAAACACCTGAGAGGCATGAGTATCACTCCTTTTAGCTCGTGGCTCGTCTTCTTCATTACTTAGATAAATTCCATGCTTTGCCTCTTTGAATACTTAATTAAGAGGTTGACACAGTCCGCCTATTTTTAATGACAGCAAATCAGCAACATATCTTATTATATCAAATTAATGAGATTCAAAAAACTTTCCTTGTACTAGGGAAAGGGTGGGGGAGAAAAGCACCTTAAGGATATCATTGCACCCATGTCTAAGTGATGTTTCAGTCCTGTAATCAGTGATAATTTTAACCAGCCGATCCCTGAACCTATAGAAAAGCAGATAGGGAAATTACAGTTAGTGAAAAACATGTAATGCTACTGAATATAGCTGGAATTGGGAAACCAGAATAATCTAACTATCTGAGCAATAAGTTAAAATTCAAAGCATGGCGAACAGCATGCAGATGCATAACCAGAACTAGATAGATGGGCATCTCCTAGTCCTGCTTAATGCGATCTACAACCCAAATACTAATACTTTATTCCTTGCATATGTTATAAGATTAGAAACTATAATGTAATTTCTTTTATTTATTACTTACCAAGATATTTCCATCCCGTTGGGAACCTTATTTACGACGTAGAGGGGATCAAGGTTTCCAACTGTGTGCTCTAATAGTATGCCAACCTGTCAATTACAAGAATCAACCTTAGAACAGGTTTGAGAAAGGGTAGGTATACAAAATAAGTGAATATTGGGCATGTTTGGTGTTGGCCTATTTGGTTTAGTGGAGACTTTAATTTGTTGACCTAAATAACCTGAATTATTTGCGAATTATTTAAATTTAATACATTAAATGAGTTAAGTTTAAATTTTACAGGTTTGATATTAAAAGTTCACGAATAGTTTGTTTGTGTATATATTAAAAGTTCACGAATATTAAAAGAAGCGAAAATAATGGTTAATTAGCAGCATTTGTAACTTTGCCGCAACAGGGCACAAAAACACAATTCATTAAATCATTTAATGTTTGGAAGTTGAACTCCAATACAATTTGATAAGGACTAATTATATGAAAAGTAAGCCGTTAAGTGAAAGCTTATGAATAGTTTTATATTTAACATATTTCATAATGCAAAAGTTTTTTGGGTTTAAAGCGTGAATAATGCACCAAACTAGCCTACCTTAAGTCTTAATATCATATCAAGGATCAATTATCTTAAAAACTTAAGATGTTAGGTAAAGGTTCATAAATGATTTTAAGTTTAAATATATTTTTGGTTCTTCTAAATATATCAATTTTTGATTGGTCTCTAAAATTTTTTTGTTACAATTTGTGTCCATGTAATTTAAAAAATGAGTAAAATTAATTTCTGCCATCATTTCAAAAATGATTGAAATTAACTCAATTCAACCCCCTCATATTAAAATTTTTCTCATTTCAAGAGTTAAGAAAAATTTAATTTGAGAAGGGATGAATTGAATCAATTTCACTCACTTTTGAAATTATAGGGACACAAATCGTTACAAATTTTTTTTTTGAGAGATCAAAACCAAAATTAATATATTTAAAGGTACCAAAAACATGTTTAAGTCATGATTTTATATCTAACACCATTTGAACGGTTTAAAAGAAACAAAGAAAAAATAAGGTTAATCATTGTATAGATGTAACTCTAGGAAAAAGTTAGGAACACTTGAACGATGTAGTAATCTATGGTTATGGTGTCATACACCCTATTAGGTTATGGTGTATCATGCACATTTGAAAATATTTGTAATTAGAGATAGCTTGTTTGTCCAAGTCATTTTCTGTTATTTTAAAAGTAACCTAACAAGTATTGCTTTTTGCAAATTACTCCCTCCACATGATCCACGCCAATGGCTTCCACTTGCGTCAACAACATTAGAATCTCGCTAAAGAATTTCCTCAACCTTCTGTGGACCACCTTCCCTTCCTTCAGCTGGCTTAGTCCCAAACACTCTCTCAGTTACGACACCAACAATGACTCATCCAACTATTGTGAAAAGTGTTTTATTTCAAAAGAATAAAGTCTCACATTAGTTGAAAATAAGACTTTAGAAGAGTTTATATATCAACTTGTGATTTGAGCTTGTTAAGCGCACAAAAAAGGGCTGAAAGCTTGTGGTTAGTGCAAATCATCGATTTGCCCCCTTGCACGTGATTTCATGAGGTCTGAATCTTTTTATCAAAAATTCAATTAATTTTTTGAGTTTGTCTGAAAATGAGTTTTTTAAGAGGTTTAAAACTAATTTGGTCTTATCCCTTTTTGACTTGGTCTGTAACTTCCAACGTTCATTTTCTAAGGTGTAGATTCTAACGTATAAATCAATTTTCAACGGGCAAATCTGTTTTCCAACAGACAAATTCCAATGTTATTATGCTAACGTACATATTTTCTAACGTTCTTTTCTACTAACAGCTCTTTCCTACTTTCTATAAATACCGTTCACTTAATGCTATTTTATACGCAACATTTTTAACCTTCTCTTCTCCGCTACTTTTCTCTACTGGGTTACATTATTGTTCTAAATATCTTGCAGTTCTTGGAACCCTATCAAACAAGAAGAGTTTACTGTACCCTGGGGGATTTTTGTTTATACCGAAATAATCCTTGAAGGCAGTATTTCACACGCTTCAAGCTTCACAGTTTTGTTGTCTCCTTTCATTGCAGGTCATAGTTTACAACAATCTCAAGGATTATGGCCGAACCAGGAAATGCCACAGTCAACAACGGATCTGACATCTCTAACACGCAACACCTTCCTCTAGTTGTTGCTCTAGTCACCTATGCCAAGCCTTTCCTTGATGTCTCCAAAATCAAAATGTTTGGAGGCCAAAACTTCAAAAGGTGGCAGGAGTGTGTCTACTATGTTCTTGACATGCATGGCGTTGCTAATGCTCTCACAGATCCAATGCCAGACTCATCTGCTGACACGAAAAAACTAGACGACTGGACTTATGCCAATAAGGTTTGTAGACATACAATTCTTAGTACATTATCTAATGAATTGTTTGATGTCTACTATTCATACAAGGAAACTAACAGTATCTAAGAGTCTATGCTTCTCAAATACACTGCTGAAGATACTGGGAGGCAGAAGTTCGTAATTGGAAACTACTAAAAGTGGGAGATGACTGATGAAAATGACATAAAGACTCAGATCAATGAATGCCATAAACTGTTGGAAGAGTTGAAGGCCGAGAAGATCACACTACCTGGTAAGTTCGTTGCAAGACTGCTCATTAAAAAATTACCACAATCTTGGAAGGACTACAAGTAGTAACTCAAACACAAAAACAAATAGTTGTCTCTTGCCGATCTGATCATCCACATCATCATTGAGGACACAAACAGGAAGGAGATCAAAGCTGCAACAACAAAAACATTGGCTTCAAAGGCAAACATGATATAAGTCAATAAGAAAATGTATGACAATAAACCTAACAAAAGGTCTGATTACAATAAACCTAACTATATGTCAAGAGTGAATAATCTCACTTTCAAAAATAGTGGAGGAAATTATTATATTTGTGGCAAGTCAGGTCATCGAGCAGCTCAATGCAAATATAGGAAGAGAAATGACAATTCTCCTAAGCCAAAGGCAAATTTGGTCGAAGGAAATGATATAATTGATGCGGTCATTTCTCAAACTTTGTTGATGGCCAATGTGAATGATTGGGTGGTAGACTCTAGGGCTACCAGACATATTTGTGTAAATAGAAATATGTTTATCTCCTACAATTCTGTGGGGGATGGAGAAAAATGTGTGTATCTTGGTGATTCTCAAATCACTGAAGTTCTTGAGAAATGAAAAGTTCTTCTAAAACTCACATCTGGCAAGATCCTAACTCTCAACGAAGTGCTTCATGTACCTAATATAAGAGCAAATTTAATTTATGTGGCCTTACTAGGAAAGGTTGGGGTTAATATGTCTTTTGAGTCTAACAAAATTGTGATGACCAAAAATAATGTACTTTTGGGAAAAAGTTATTGTAATCAGGGACTATTTGTACTCAATGTTGCTCAAATTAATGAAAATGCATCTTCTTCTACGTATTTGTTTAACTCTATAGATATGTGGCATGCTAGATTAGGACATGTTAGTGCTTCTTATATTAAGAAAATGCAATATCTTAGATTAATTTCTGGTTTTAGTGATACATGCTTAAATAAATGTGAAATATGTGTGGAATAAAAAATAACTAAAAAAATCATGTTTATCTGTAGAAAGAAATACTGAACTTCTTGAATTAATTCATTCTGATTTAGGAGAATTAAAACAAATTATGACTAGAGGTAGTAAAAATTATTATGTGACTTTTATTAATGATTTTTCTAGGAACACCAAGGTATATTTACTTAGAAATAAAGATGAGGCATTTGACATGTTTCTAGTACATAAAGCAGAAGTAGAAAATCAATTAAATAAAAGAATTAAAAGAGTTAGATAAGATAGAAGTGGTGAATACATTTTATTTAATGATTTTTGTGAAAAAAGAGGAATAATTTATGAAATTACACTCCCTTACTCACCTTAATCCAATAGAGTAGCTGAAAGGAAAATAAGACTTTAAAAGAAATGATGAATGCCTTATTAATTAGTTTTAATGTGTCAGATAACCTTTGGGGTGAAGCCTTATTAACTGCATGCCACTTACAAAATAGGATTCTCTATAAGAAAACATGTAAAACACAATATGAGTTATGGAAGAGTTATAAGCCTAACTTGAAATATTTAAAAGTGGGGGGTGTTTTGCTAAAGTAATGCTACCTATACCTAAAAAGAGGAAAATAGGCTCTAAGACTTCATATTATATGTTTATTGGGTATGCTTATCATAGTGCTGCATATAGATTTTTAGTTTTAAAATGTGATGTGCTTGATTGTAAGTCTATAATTGAGACAAAAAATATTGAATTTTTTGAACATATTTTTCCTTTAAAATTAGAAAATATTTCTGAAGCTCTAGCACAAAATTTATCTTATGATTTACAAGAGGATTTGCGAAGAAGTAAAAGACAAAGAAAAGAAACTTCTTTTGGAAATGATTTTTACACATATCTTGTTGATGATGATCCTTTAACTGTTTCTGAAACTTTTCCCTCACCTGTTGCATCATTTTGGAAAGAAACCATTAAATCTAAAATTGATTCAATTACAAAATGCAATACTTGGATTTTAGTACATTTATCTCTTGGAGCAAAACCAATTGGTTGCAAATGGATTTTTAAAAGGAAATATAAACCCGACGGATCAATTAAAAAATATAAGGCTAGATTAGTAGCAAAATGTTTTATTCAAAAATAAAATGTTGACTTTTTTTATACCTTTGCTCCTGTAACTATAATTTCTTCTATTCGAGTTTTGATTATTTTAGCCTCTACATATAAATTGGTTATTCACCAAATGGATATTAAAACAGTTTTTTTAAATGGTGATTTAGAAGAAGAAATTTACATAGTACAACCTGAGGGGTGTGTAGTTCCTGGACAAGAAAATAAAGTATGTAAACTTCTCAAATCTTTATATGGTTTGAAACAAGCTCCTAAACAGTGGCATGAAAAATTTGATCAAACTTTAATTAGTGATGGTTTTTCCTCTGTTGAAGTAAATAAATGTGTATATACAAAATTAGTAAATGGTGAATGTGTGATTATTTGTCTATATGTGGATGACATGCTCATTTTTGGTACTAGCCATGACATAGTGCATTAAATAAAATGTTTTCTTGCATCTAAATTTGACATGAAAGACATGGGTAAAACTAGTATAATTCTGGGTGTTAAAGTTATAAGGAAGTATGATAGTATAATACTGTCACAAGAACATTATGTTGAGAAACTTCTAAAGAAGTTTGAACATTTTGATGTCAACCTATAAGTACCCCTTATGATGCTAACACTCAGTTAAAGAAAAACAAAGGTGATCATGTTGTCCAGTCTCAGTATTCACAGATTATTGGGAGTCTGTTGATTTGATGAATTTCACTCGACCTGACATAACATATGTTGTATACAGATTGAGTAGATATATGCATAATCCCAATAATGATCACTAGGTCGCTTTGGCTAGACTAATGAAATATTTGAGAGGTATGATGGACTATGATATTATTTATAGTGGATTTCCCGTTGTATTAGAAGGATATAATGATGCTAACTGAATTTCAGATTTAGATAGATTAAATCCACTAATGGCTATGTGTTCACCTTTAGTGGTGGTGCGGTGACTTGGAGATCAGCCAAATAAACAATAATTGCAAAATCCATATATTAAAGAGGGAACGCCACACCATAATAAAATGCAAAAAATAATAATAAACCGTGAATGAATACCCGGTTCATTATATATATATATATATATATATATATATATATATATATATATATATATATATATATTGTGGATATATGATTTATTTTCATGCCGATTTTTCTTGTGACTATAATTTATTATTCTCTCACAACAACAAAAATAAAATAATATAATAATAAATATTTAGTACCCGATTACTACACATTTACGATTGAAGATGTATATATATATATATATATTTGCATTAAGCCTGTTTAATTACAACATCAAGTATACAAAAAAAAAAAAAAAAAACAAAAGCTTTACCCACCCTAAGATGTTTACAAATGTACAACCCATCAAAATAGCAAAACATTAGACTTTCCAAAAAGATATACGGATAGTCATCAGTAACCACCGACAGTACTAGCCCCCTAAGACTGACGAGAAGGAACCGTGGTAAGATCCTCCTCTGGGTCTTCCTCGTCAGATGAAATCATTATCGGAGCGACCGAGTTACGAGCAGAGGCTCGTGCAGTAGATAGGAATGAATCCTCTTGTAGGGTGTAATAGAGATAGAGATCATCCCACAAATCACGGACGGGTAGGTAAAACTCTAAATAAACAAAAGCAGTGAAATTGAAAATAGGTGGGTCATAGCGACCCCAAGCCAGCGACATCATCAAGTCCCCATGATAAATACAACGATCTATGCGAAGGTTGATATGCTAACAATCAGGACCTCTGTGAAAAGTCATCCTCGCGTATCCCAAAAATCCACGCAAATGGGACGACATCTTCGAACAAGCACTAATCGTAGTCAGGCCAGAAACCAGGGAACTCGAGCACTTCCCCTTCTTCACGAACGTCTTCTTAAAAGCACATAAATAAAATAGAAATACGGGGATACAGGAAAGAGATGAGACACCCAGCATTCATTACCAATACGATAGTAAGAAAATAGAACGACGTAAGATGCCCACATAACATCACCACATGTATATATCAGTAGTAACAATAAAAATAAGCAGTAAAAGAGAAACAACAATAATGTCTTAGGCAGTAAACAGTTCAATAGTCAGATAATTATTACGACATTAAAAGAAATAAGTTGACAGTTATAAACACTCATGCCAGATGAAATATGAGACGGATAATGCATAATGCAAAAGGTACCAAAATCCTACTCCATGGAGCTAGACATAAACATTCAGAGAGAATGATCAGGGAGTCATGCTAGTATCTCGTCAGCCTAAAATAAAGTGCTTATCAAAAAAATAATCTTTTGCTCAACATGATACATGACATTCTCAACAAGATCGCGATATAGGACAGTGTCTCGGTCCGGATCATTGGTGTGTTTGCATCATTCTATCCCATGACCCCAGTAGAGTTACCACTGTCTATTGTGAGACACCTGCAACCTGACGCCTCCAAGGCCAACAATATGACTTACACTTAGTCTATTCGCACCCGTACTAAGGTGTGATTCAATCTCCTAGGCATGCACAACCTTAACAACAGAGTCCAACGGACTTTCATAAATATATGATGACTCAATGCATATCATGTATATTAATCAATAATATACTTCTCATGAAACATACCACAATTTGGTCGAATTAAACATCAACAAGTCTTTGGCCCCACACATGGACTCATAATGGCATATAATCAATTCTCATTAACAACATACTTTTATAAGGTTCAACATAAACTACAATTTTATTTTATGAATCCATAATTCTTAATTACATAAGTCTTGATTTATGCACAAATTTTGGGTCAAAGAAACCCTTGAGGCCGTGGCCTCTCTAGAACTAATATCCAATCAAATTCTCACTCACATTCCCATTTACTTAACAATTAGTTACCTAACTCCCCAAGTTGTATAAAATCATAAGTTGGACCTATGCAAGCCCTAGAGGCCGTGAGCCTCCCAATTACAAGAGTTCCACAAATTTTTATCAATTCTTTAGCACTTTATTTACCTAAGTTCCAATTCATACAAAAATCAAACTCAAACCCCCAAAATATGGCCCAAGGCCATAGCCCCCAAAAATGGTAGGAAAACCCTACATTTTTCCATACATCGATCCAAGCAATCCAACATCATCAAGGCATTCAAAGCAACTAACATTTTCATATAAATCAAGTATACACAAAAGGATGAAAAATAAGCATACAAAGTGAGCAATCCATTATGGATTCCTCCATCAATAACCACTCAAAAGTTCCTTCACTGCCAATAATGGTTGAAGTGAATAAATCTCCCTCTTACCTAAGGGAAGAACACGAAAAAATCACTCCTTGATGTGCTAGTGAGATTCGGCCAAAGCTCCACCAAAATCCTAGGAAATCAAACTCAAGGAATCAACACCAATTGTTTGAAAAGAAAGGATCCATGGCCATGAAAGTGACCATAGAAACGAAAAAGAAGAAGAGAAAGTAAGAAATCAAAAGTTTACCTCAAAAGTTTCAAACTTTGTTCTTGAAGAAAAGTGATGAAGATGATCACCAAAGAAGAAGGGTTTAGAATGGTGAGAGGAGTTTATAAATGGTAGTAGTGAAGCAAGCAAATGGAGATGGCCACATGGATAGGGCTGCAACCGTGGAGAGGAAGAGAGGAAGAAGAAGAGAGAAAAAGATGAAGAGGAAATGAAGAGAAAAGGGTAATAGCTTTTTGTGATTTAGAATTTTAGAGTAAGTATGATAAGGCAAAAACTAAATTTTGGCTCCCCCAAAGGGCTCCAAAATTGCGGCAACAAGAAAGAAAGAGAGGGAGAGACTTGGCTTCTCTTGTAAGTTTTGGGTATTTTGGTCATTTTTTGTCAAAGCTTTCTTGAGAAGCTTTGATTAAAATATCCTTATTTTTGAAATAAAGGTGATTTGATTAGACATAAAGTGAATTTCCTTTAGATAAAATAAAATTTCTACTACAAGCTATTATCCAATGAACAATTGTTATAGTTAACAAAAGTCAGTATTAATTGTCTAACATATAATAAAATACACTGTGATTTTTATTTATCAGATAAAACTTTTGAAAAATGTGAAATCTCATAAACCGTGTCCAACCTCGGGTTTAGTAAGATCTCTCACCGACGTTTTCACAGATCAAGGTCTTCGGAGAAAATATCTCGTTTTCCTTGCTCCACTCAATGTGCACACAAAATGAAGAATAATATTAAAATATTTCACGTTCACAGAAAAATACAAAAAAATTCACAAAAATCACAAATATTATAAAATAACCATTTATAATAAAATAAACAAATTTTGGGGTGTTACACACCATGGAGTCAAAGTTTATTGCTCTGCAGAAGGCCGGTAATAAGGCCGAGTGATTGAGAAATTTCTTAGAAAATATTTCATTGGGAATAAAATCAACCCCTTATGTGTCTGTGTATTGTGACAACAAAGCGACAATATCTATTACAAATAATAAAACATTTAATGGTAAGAACATGCACATCAGGTTGAGACATGAGGTAATAAAGCAGCTGTTGAAAGATGGAATTATATCCATTGATTACGTAAAGTCAAAAATGAACTTGGCCGATCCTCTGACTAAGCCTTTGAGAAGGAATTTAATAAATATCACATCGAGGGGAATGTGACTCAAGCCAATTTGAAACTAACAGTGATGGTAACCTAACTTTTATGAGTGGAGATCCCATGAAAAAAGTTCATATGGGTAATAACAAGTCACTTGTTAGTACTGCTAGCAATTTGCTTGTCCCTTCCTATGGTGTGAGAAGCATGAGAAGTGTTAGACTGCATTTTATTATGAAGATAAATTAAATGCTTTTAATGAATTTCATATCCCTTACGGGTGGTGTATAAAGTGCAGTATACACTTGATAAAATCACCTATATGAGTGTGGAGTGAGGTCGCTCTTATGAGATAATGACATAGTCTCTAGAGCACTCATGAACAACCAAACACGCACATGGCCGAAAAATGCAAAACGACGTTAACAGCAAGAGATAAGTGAGAGTGTAAATGTGATCAAGTGAGATTCTAATTTACACAGAAAATGTGTTGATTCATAGAAGTTTAAATTTTACCAATTTACATTGTAAGTTTAAACTTCACCATATTCAAAACGTTTGCACCCATGATGTAACCCAGATTTTGTTTTTAATTATTATTTTTATTTTATTTAATATTCTTTTGAAATATGTGGGAGATTGTTGTGAAAAGTATTTTATTTCAAAAGAATAAAGTCTCACATTAGTTGGAAGTAAGACTTTGGAAGAGTTTATATATCAACTTGTGATTTGAGCTTGTTAAGAAACAAATTATGTGGTCGGCTCGCGCACACAAAAATAGGCTGAAAAGCTCGTGGCTAGTGCAAATCATCGATTTGCCCCCCTGCGCGTGATATTATGAAGGCCGAATCTTTTCATCAAAAATTTAATTAATTTTTTGAGTTTGTTTGAAAATGAGTTTTTTAAGAAGTTTAAAACTGATTTAGTCTTATCCATTTTTGAATTCGTCTGCAACTTCCAACGTTCATTTTCTAACGTGCAGATTCCAACCTATAAATCAATTTTCAATGGGTAAATTTGTTTTCCAACAGACAAATTCCAATGTTATTATGCTAATGTACATATTTTCTAACGTTCTTTTCTGCTAACAGCTCTTTCATGCTTTCTATAAATATCGTTCACGTAATGTTGTTTTATACACAATGTTTTTAACCTTCACTTCTTCATTGCTTTTCTCTACTGGGTTACATTATTATTCTAAATCTCTTGTAGTTCTTGGAACCCTGTCAAACCGGAAGAGCCTACTGTATCTTGAGAGATTTTCATTTATACCGAAATAATCTTTAAGGGCAATACTTCACATGCTTCAGGCTTCACAGTTTTGCTGTCTCCTTTCATTGCAAGTCACGGTTTACAACAGTCCAACAACCTCCCCCATTTGCCCTCCAAAAAATCCACCAGATCCTGACGCCTCCGCTAGAGACTTCAAGTTCTGCCTCGAAGATCCCGTTGCCATGCTCCCCGCCAAAGAGCTATTCTCCAATGACAAGCTTGTCTCGCTCCACCTCCAACTCTCTAAAGCCTTCCACTTCATAGGGTTGAAGAAGAAGCAACTCTACCACCAGAGCATGAACCCTAAGGTTGAGTCGCAAAAAACGACATTGTCTCCTTTGACCAAATCCTTGAAGCACTTCCTGCACTAACACCAGAGCTCCAAAAAAGAAAGACAACGTTGTCTGAAACCGCTTCCTTGAGCCCCTTGTTGTTGAAGGACTCAGACTCAAAATATGCTTCTATCTCTTCTTTTTCTCGCTCTTGTCTTCCTCCTCCGGACACGACCACGAAGATTTACTCAAACTCTCCTTCGATTTGGACAAACCTACCGCGAACCTAAACCCGATTTTGATTTCACTCCATTGGAACCCCAATATTTCTGCAGTTAATTACACTAATTTCACAGATTTACTCATGCTTAATCAATTTTTTATGTAACCTATTCTAAAGGTTGAAGGTCATCAAATTTAACCATTAATATATTTTAATTATAAATCAATGGCTCCCCATTAAAGTGCATTCATCCACCTTTCACATGAAGTTGCATATTAGATGGCACCAGTAATCTAATATAAGCTTCTGGTTGAAGCCTCGAATTGAGCCTAGAAATGGGAAGGAGCGTGTAAATACACTCGTTGGTTTATGGGTATTTGATAGTATAAAAATTTAATTAGGACAGACCTTATATATACCAGCTTTTTATCCCTGCATGCACAGTGGCATAATGTGCTTACAGATAGATTACTGAGTTATCAATATAGCTATCTTCAATATGACTGATTTATCGGCGTTGGAGGTAATACTAATATCATTAGGTTAAGCTTTAGTTGGCTTGATGAATTCAGCTGAAGTTCCTGATTACTCCATATTTTATTTTTCCTGGGCCAGCTTTGATTGCTTTGGCCTTTGGGCCAGTTTGGTGTTTTTATCGAAATGGGCTGTTGTTGGACTCATTTCCTCTCCTCCCCAGCACAATTACTAAAGGAATTCTGAAGCCTAAATATAAAAGATGAAGAATTTCGAATGCCTTTGCATGCGCATATGTGTGCAATTCTGTTCCATGATCTAGAAATTTGACTCGTAAACGAACATAAAAATTTATCACATGCAAGTCCTATGTGTATAGTTTCTATAGCACAAAATGTGATTCTAACCATTAGCTAAGAGTGTTTGTGGTTTGATTTGAATTAATTTTGAGTAAAGAAATCAATCAATTCAAATAATATTATTTATATTAATTTGAATTGCATTGGACTAATTTAATCAGTTTTTTATAAAATAAAAAAAAATTAAGTCTAAAATGTTATGAGTTAATTTAACCTATTATAAAAATAAAAAATAAAAGAAATAAAGATATAAATAGTTTATTTTATATACCTAAAATAATATTTGATCATATAAAATAAGATAAATATGTGAAAAATTAGAGTTATTATAAGTAAAAATATAAACTCTATAACAAATAAGAATATTATATAATAATCAGTTTGAATTGAATTAGATCAATTTTGAAAATCAAAATAAAAAATTAATCTAATCTAATCAGTTTTCAAAAAATCAAACAAAAATAAACAAATTTATTAAGTTTTGATTGAATTTTAATTTTTCGGTTAAGTTTTTGGTTTAGTTTTCAATTTAGATCGAATTTAAACAAGTCTACTAGATCAAAACCGTTCTAAACCAAACCACAAACACCCATAGTTAATAGAGATCTCATATGATCCATATCATTTTTGGAGTTCTTATCACCACCTCTAAGGAAGCTGTTATTTGATAAGGATAGAAAATATGATAAGTTTATTTAAGGTAATAAAAATTAAATGAAATGCTCTTTTATTTTTTTAATTAAGCTGTATATATTTTGAAATTATACTTCTACAATATATTATAAATTTATAGTATATAAATATATTGTAATATGTTCATCATTAATTTTTTATAAGTACACATAAATGGTTATAGTTATCTCAATTCAATAAATAAAAACTTTTATGACTAGATACAAAAATTTAACGATCAAGATATTATAATATGCTTATACAAAATTATAGTGTAGAAAAGTTTTATACTATCATTCAATCATGTACTGTCAAATTATTAAAAAAAGGTTGACTATTACAACTACTACTTAAGAAAGTTTAGCTTTGTTTTAATGATGTGTCAACATATTATTATTATTATTATTATTATTATTATTATTATTATTATTATTATTATTATTATTATTATTATTATTATTATAACATAAAATCCTTTACACTAACAGTTCATCAAATTTAAACTCTTATAAATAATTTTTTAACTACAATTTCCATATAAAATTTATGTTTATGTGCTAATATAATATATTGTTTCTTTGAGTATAAACCATAAGCGCATTAAAAAAAAAAAAACATCTTTAAGGCGAATCAATATCTTGATATGATATCATATATAATATGCTGCCACAACACTTATAATGCTTGGGTGTGAAATGAGTGCTTTATTTATTTATTTACACTTGAAATGAAAAAGTGATATACCGGCAATCGAATATCATGTGAAAAATCTGTTTGACATTTCCTTATTATTTTATCTTCTTCGTGATTCTTGCATTTAAAATTTGAAGTTTGTGAAAGCGTGGGATTTTTCTTGTACAAATGAAAGCATGGGACTGTTAGCTTATTATTGTGATTACTTCGTTTATACGCGGTTTTAGTTTCTGAAAGCAAGATACTTAGAGACTTTTTATGCATGCGCACCATTATTTTTATTCCTTGCCAATTGATACAACTTTTTAGCCAAAGTTGAATTGGATTATTTTTGCACTTTCACATATTGTCACTGCTACTTTTGTCGCTAATAAGTTGAGCTAATATCATATGCTCTGGAGTTTTGAGATCCAATTGAGTGCACCAAGATCAGCATAATACTGGGTGAGACACCAAATTGTTTCTTGCACCCTTCAGCATAGAGAGTAAAGTTGAAAGGCTTAGGTTGGAACATGGTATCATTTCCTATGCCGAAGGGAATCACCAGTTCGCTACATATCTGAATGTATAGAGCAGTTCATATCATTTTCAGATCAATGAAAGACAAATATAAATATTCATGCAACACACACATGTATATGGCAATGTATTTTAATTCTCTTCTCAATATGATGCTCCCTTAAGGAATAATTTAATGACTAATTTTGCATAGATTTTTCAATTCAGACCTACTTCATAAATTATATATTTACCCTACACTTTTAATGATGTACCAAACTTACCCTAAAAATTGTACTTTGTACCTAATCAATTGAAGACTTGACTTGGTATGGAAACAACTCTTTATATTATGAGGCAATATAAAAATTCATGTCCATCACGAATGTTATATTGAATTTAATAAAAATAATGCCATTACCAAATTTGATCACAAGCATAATCAAAAGAAAATACTTAAAACATCTTGCACTTGTAAATGCAATTACCTGCCATCTCCAACCAACTGTTGTCTCAGATACTTTGGTAAGGCCATTAATTTTGCATGAACTGTTTCCCCTGTAAGCCACAACACCTGCATATATCTTACTGAGGATATCACTTCCAAAAGAAGCTCCATCAATGCCACCACAGATCACGGTAACTGGATATCTTGGCGGTTGATTGTACTGAGCCGCAGAAGCATACATAAGCCTCAGGTAGTCTTTCAACTCAAAAGAATTGTTTAAGGGACTGCAAAAAGTGACAGTGTAAGTAAATGGAATTTTAAATTAAAAAATACGAAAGGGAGGAAAAAAGAATAGTGTTTGTACTGGCAAGTATTGAATCTCTGACTAAGATCGGAAAGACCGTATGGCTGAGAAGCTATTGAGTCGATTTCAGACCAGGAGTTTAGTATAGTTTCGTAGCATGTCTCACTGGCTTCCTGCATACCAATTCCTCATCAAGCCACCTTTATAATGCATTTGTTGAAAAATAAAAGATCAAAAATCAAATTATGGCATATATGTTACTCGAAAATCCCTTGAAACAACATCGTAGTAAGCATTTTGTGGCGTAATATTATCAAAGTAGAGGATTGGAGCTGGTGAGGCCAGGGCACCAATGGCCAGGTGGGGATATTTGAGTCTAAACCATGCAGCAAGCACTGTAAAAAAAAGATATATCAACAACGTACATAGGAATAAATGGATGTAACTAACAGTACATAAGTGGAACACTGTGAAGTGTGAAGACTATTTGAGGAACTAACTTCCACCGTATGATCCTCCAATTACAATCACCGGGAACTCTTTGGCGTGTAATGTCTTCTTTATATGAATGAGGACTTTTGCATAATCTGCAATGGCTTGAGCTGAGTTGAAATAACCAATAGTGCTTGCATTCTTCAATGCTTCTTCCCTAGATCCAAATGGTACTGATTTCCCATAGTAACGGTGCTAATGAATAAAGTAAGAGTCAGAATTGTCAATCCTTTGAATTGGATAGTTGAATATTATCAGATTAACACAAAAAAATAAAAAGTGCAGTTCTCTGCAGTACCTCTATGTAACTAAGAGAGCATTAAAGGAAGCAGCGTTATCAGTTAGAAATCCTATGCCTGTAGGGGAATTATCTATTGGTGCTTCTGCACCCAAGTAGGCAAATATTGGGGCACTAGAATTGGCGCCACCCCAGTACTTGAAATTGATCAGATATCTTTGTTGAAATGTTGTGTAGCTTTCAGGCCTATAGTTGAAGTGATCCAGTGTCTGCTTGTAATACAATGTATGGAATATATCAGTTGCAACCAGGGTTTGCAGGATCGTGAAAGGCTGTTTCCCATTCAGCTAATGGTCTCAACCTTGGAATGGTCAACGAGTGTGTTGCAGTGAGATAGGTTGAGTATATGAGAAAGATGAAAAGAAACCTCAAGGGGCGGTCCATTGCAACAAAGGAGAAGAATGGCTATGTGGTTTCCTTCTATGCAGATATAAAATTAAAGACATCCTTATATAGCATGTGATCCTCATAGTGTGTGTGCCCGCGTGTTTTCAATTTACATGTGGGAGGCTTATGATATTCTATTTAGTTCACTTTGTATATTAAAATATCTTATCACAAAATGCAACTATTGTTAGTTTGTTATTTATTTGTAATACCCGCTATACTTCTTTGCACGATAATGGACTACAAAATCATCATATAATGGATGTCTGTATTTTGTAGAGAAAAAAAAAAACAAGTAATAACCTTGGATATATGAGAGTAAATATATATACTAAATCTAAAACATCTGATAAAATTATTGTTAGACTTTAAAAAGTCATATTTGTGAGATGTATATGAGAAAAAAGTTTACAAATAACATGGTTCTTAGAAGTTGTCGAGAAGATATTTAGCGATAACTAGTACTACATATTTTCCTCCAGAAAATTGAGTGACAATTCGACTAGTTTAGTCACTATTGAACTTCCTTTGTCCTAGGATTGGACACTATAGAGGCAGCCCAGCTACTGAACTTGATTGTGATCGATGACAGTATGATACTTATTTATTGAAGTTAATATATAATGAATCCACATAATATTCATGTTTTTTAAATAGAAACACATAGGCTAACCAGCAAGACTAGCTTGTAATATTCATTTTTAGCTTATTCTTATCAATAAATCACGTGAGATATATATATATTCTAATTTATATAAACGATTCTCTTTATCTCATGTCAGTACCAATTTTATCTAGACATTTAATAAAAAACATTTCTCTAAAAAAAAGATAGTAACCCAATCACTCATTGTTATTTTTTAGCCCAAAGTTTCTTGACCTATTAGGAGCATCATAGCCCAATTATTCAAAAATTAAATGATAATAATAGATGGGCAGAGAGAATAATAAAGATTGAAGATTGTATGGATAAGTTAAATGAAAAAAATTCTTTCAAATAGTTTATTTTTAAAGTGAACAAATAAAAATATATTTATTTTTATTTAATTATTTAATGAATTAAAATTTTGATATAATTTATCAGATTAAAAATAAATATACTTTTATTTACTTATTTTAAAGATAAATTCACTTTATATAAGTCTTATCTAAATAAAATAGCCTCAATTAAATGAGATAAGAGTAAATTTGGTGAAGTTGATAAAAGGTAAGAAAATAATTTATCATTTTGATAAATGAGATAAGAGTTTAAAGAGAGAATGTTAAGGGAGATTCTAGAAGTGATAATCTCAAATTAAGTGATATAAGAGATAGGGTGAAAAGAAATAGGCATGGATCAAGAGGTGGTGATAATATAAAATACTCATATCTTTGCCTTGGCTTATGAATACAATCAATTACACACAAAAAAACGGGTCGGTGGCCCGGTGGGGGGTGTGGGATTTATTGGAGACGCAGAGGGCTTTTGGTGAGATTTTTTAACTTTATCAAGTCCATGCAGGATGAAATTGATGGGATGTCTTATGACATTGAATGTCATTTGTGCTTTTATTCGTCACTGATTATTTGTTTTTTCTTGAAATTCATGATTTTTTTTTTTACATGTGAAATGGTGTTTCTTGTTCATTTCTATGAAAATTTTCATAAATCTATAATTTTTTCTCGTTACTTACCTTTTTAAAATTATTTGGGTTTTTACTAATTTTACTTTTTTAACACTTTTGTAATACAATTCTCAAATTATAATTCTCTAAAAGTCAAAGGATGTTTGTGGCTTTCCGCTGAACTTCACTTCTTAAAATTTAAGAATCAACAACTTGTTGATTTAATTTTTTAAATTGAATTAAAATAAATGTTTGAAATAAAATAAACCACCATTTTTTAGTAATATTTTTTAAAAAATATGTAGCTTTAGATTTTCTATTGTACTTGGTAGATACATAAGTGCAAAACTCAAGTCAAAATTTAATTTTTCTTAATTCAATTTTTTTTAATTTTTTAAGGGACAAATTAAATACGTTTAAAACTATTCTAATTGCATAATTAATTTTATGGTAATTGTCTTGACGGATATATGGGGGTGCAACTTCTTTGTCTATAATTGACTTCTAAATCCAATTCTTATTTCATATTTTTTTTCAAATATTTAAAGGATTTTCTATTTTTCCAAAACCAAAAAAAATTTGGTGGCGATTACTCTAATTTTTTTTAAAAAAAATTAGTTGTCTCTTATCACAATGCCACAACAAATATCATGTATTGTCATTAGAAATTTTTTAATCAACCTAGATGAATAAGATGAAAGTTACCATAATATCGACAAATTATAGTGTAATATGTCATTTTTTATTATTATTTAAGATTGAGAGACTATATTTGAACTCAAAATTTAAGGTAGCAAAATGCAATACTTTTCTAAAAAGCTTTTAAACATAAAAAAAGTTGTCATTTAAACAAAACTATGGTCTTTAATATTGATAGTATATCATGGTTGCTTAATACTTAAGAAGTACGGATACGGGACATAGTACAACACGACACTCATATGTGAATATGATAAATTTTAAAAATTAGAATATATGATATAGTTAAGATATAACATATAAAATTAATATATACTAACATACAAAATACAAATCTTAAATTAGAATAAAGACATTAATATTTCATAAATCATCTTTAATTGAAAGATATTACTGTAGTATAAAGACATTATTGTAGTATCACATTTGTAGTATAAATATTTAAAAAATAATTAAAAGATATAAATTATAAGTATCTAAAAATATTCGTATATTTGAGAAGTATCAAATACAATATGTATTGAATACTAATACAATGACTATTTTAAAGTATTAGTGTTACATAGTTTAATACTCATGTTATATTATCATAATCTATTGACTTGTCCCAGCCTTTAAATTCAACATGTTTCAAACCTTGTCAACTGCATCTTCAAAGTTAGGCTCGTGGGAATTGATGTAAGCCTATTGGGTTTAACTTGGTCGGGAAATTTGGGTTTAGGTGTCGGCCACTTATAGGTTTAGTAGAGACTTTGTAGACATTTTTGGCTGCCTATTTATAACCTAATTAAGAAGCAGAAACAATGCATGGTTAATTAGCAGCACTTGACACACAATTCTTTAAATTATTTAATGTTTAAATGTTGAATTTCCAATAACATTTGATTGTTAAGATCTCAACTAAGGTGGGTATTAAATACTCCTTATAATGATTTGAACAATCCTTCTTCCTCGAGCTAGTTTTTAAGATAGAGTTACTCTTAGTTCATTTTCAATTCTAATATTGATAAGGATCAATTCTCTCTCACCCACCAAAGAGTGAATCTAGGTAGTAAACAATCTTGACCTCATAGGATAAGGACGTGAGTTCAAATATCAAGAAAACAAGTCTTGTGAGAAGATTACATAACCTCTATGTTCTTACGATTGAAAACAGATTAATTTCATGAACAATTCAAATGGGACAAACTTGTGAGGATACCTCATGGTCTCACTAAAGAATTATCTCTTAAAAACTTAAACTCTTAAGTGAAGACTCATGAATAGTTTATCTAATATGTCTCCTCATATAAAACCTCTTTGGGCTTGAAGTATGAATAATATATAGACTCACTCTACCTTAAGTCTTTAAACTATTAGGTAAAAGATCATAAATAATTTTATATCAAACATTATTTAAACTCTTTACATGGAACAAAGCAAAAATAAAGTTGATTATTGTATTTAAACAATCATGATAGTATCAAGGTTGTTTAATACTTAGAAAGCATGGATACGAGATACAATACAACATGACACTAATATGTGAATATGACAAATTTTAAAAATTATAATATATAATATGATACTTATTTATTGAAGTTAATATATAATGAATCCACATAATATTCATGTTTTTTAAATAGGCTAATCTCCAAGACTAGCTTGTAATATTCATTTTTAGCATATTCTTATCAATAAATCACGTGATATATATATATATATATATATATATATATATATATATATATATATATATATATATATATATATATATATATATTCTAATTTATATATATACTATTCTCTTTATCTCATGTCAGTACCTAATTTTATCTAGACATTTATTAAAAAAATTCTCTAAAAATAGGATTGTAACCCAATCACTCATTATTAAAAATCACTATGAAAGGCTCATTTAGAGAAAAATAAAAAGAAAAAAATGACAGAGATTTAACGTGGTTAAAAGAATTTGCCTACGTCCACGTTGAAGAAAATGAGATAAATTCCACTATGGTATCAAAGAATTTACAAGAGCCACTCGGTGTTTCACTCAGTTCCCAGAACCCAATTATAAGATTCACTCTCCAAACTCTCTCTGAACCTCTCTATTTTATAAGAACTTTCCTTATTATGATACAAAGGAAATAAAGACTAGAGAAGTAGAGAATTTTTGGTGTGTCTTACAAATGAGAAGGGAAGGGTATTTATAGGAGAAGGATGACCAAATATGTGGTCTTTGGAGATGCCAAGTGGCATAATTTTTAGCCATAAGTGTGGCTAAATTTGAGCCACACAATTTCCTCAAATTATGACCACACATTTCAAATCTCCACCTTGGCTGAAATTATGCATAGTGTTTTTCTTCTGAACTGCTCCCCTTCATATTCCTTAGAGTTTCTGAACTCTAATTAAGTCCAGACAATGTCTGAACTTGGTTGTTGGCAGCCGTCATCATGTCTCATCGGGTTATCTCGCCGTGGGTATCTTTTCAACTCTAACAATTTCTCTTTCCACGATATCTCGATAAAGTGCATTCGACGTCGATATGCTTAGTTCTTTCGTGATACATAGGATTCTTTGTCGGATGTATAGCACTTTGACTATCACAAGTAGATGGTTGTTTCTTCCAGCTTGTATACCCAACTCTTCAATCAATCCTCTCACCCAAATAGCTTCCTTTAAAACGTTGTTGCGATGTACTCTGCCCGGTTGTAGACAAAGCAATAATCGATTGTAGCATTGCTTTCCAACTAATAGTACAACCGCACGGTGTAAAGACATACCCAAGTGAGTGATCTTTGCTTATCTAGATCTCGGCATAGTGAGTCAACGTATCCAAAGTGATCTTGCTCCCGACATCTTTGACTTTTTTATACACTAGTCCTATATCCGTGTACCTTTTAGGTAAAAATCCACTTTACATGCCTTTCCAAAATTGAACTTTACCATGGACTTGCCATAACGCTACCATAGCTTGTGCAATATGGTCTAGTGCATACCATGGCATACATGAGACCGCCAACCGCACTATAAGGTACAGTCGACATCTCCTTCTTTTCACGGTTTGTGGTGAAAGATTGAAAGTTTGAAATGGGCCGCCAATGGAAGTGACGGGTTTAGCATTTGCATGCCAAAACGTTCTAGCACTTTCTCAATATACTTCTTTTGTGATAGAAAGAGCATCCCTCGCTTTTCTATTTTTGTGAATCTCCATTCCCTAATTTTCTTTGCAGCTCCTAAATCCTTCATTTCAAACTCGAGCTCAATTGAGCTTTCAAGTTCTTTATTTCGGAATGTTCTTACAGGCGATCAACATGTCATCATGAATACAGGAGCAAATAGATGAATGACTTATCTGCAAGCTTCTTGTAGTAGACACAACTATCATGCTCACTTCTGAGTAGTCATTTCCAAGCATGAATGTGTCAAACCTTGTCTAGGAGATTGTTTTAGGTACGTGAGAGATTTCTTCAACAAGCAAACATGGTCTTCCTTCCTTGGACTTCAAATCCCTCAAAGTGCTTCATATAGATTTGTTCTTCCCTCGCCATGCAAGAATGTTGTCTTGACATCTAACCGCTCAAGTTCTAGATCAAATTGAGCTACGATGGCAAGTAGGATGCGAATAGAGCTATGTTTTTTCACGGAGAGAAGACTTCATTGAAATCAATACCTTCTCTTTGTGTAAAACCTTTAGCCACTAATCGTGCTTTGAATCTTGCATCTTCAATTCCAGGGATTCCTTCCTTCTTCTTGAAGACCCATTTGCATCCAACAATCTTTTGAGTCTTCGGCCTTTCAACAAGAACCCAAGTATGATTCTTAAAGAGATTCAAGTTCTCATTGTCCACCGAGAAGCTTCTTTGCTATGATAAGCTTCTTGGTATGAGAGGCTCACAATTGTTGATATTATCAAGCAACATTTAGAGCATATGCTACCAAGTCAAATAGCCATACCTCGAAGGAGGTTTTATCTCTTCTTTGTGCTGTCTCTAGCTAACCGATAGTGTTGCAATTGTTGTGTGTCGAATCCTCAAGTGGGGTTTGTTCTTCTTCTTCTTGAACTTGATCCAACGAGGTTTCTTTGGAAGACTCCACCTCAAGCTCCACCTTCTTGAGATATTAGGATCTTTGTTTTCATTTGATGACTCTTTATGAGGCTTTAGCAACTTCATTAAAGGTAACATCCCCGCTAATAATGCATTTTCTTTTCTCTGCAACCATAACTTATATCCTTTCACATCGGGATATCCAAGAAAAATGCATTTCAATGCTCTTGCATCAAGTTTTCCTTCTTTGATATGTATGGACAACCAAATATCCTTAAATTTTCATAATTGGCGGGAGCAACCAGGAGTTTTGAAACCAATGGCCGTTGATGGACATCTCGTTGATCAAGTAAAGGTGTATTGTTTGACTTCCCCAAAATGCTTTTGGTAATCCAACATTTGATAGCATACATCCTGGTTCTTTCAAGTAAAGTTGTTTATTCGTCTGCAAGTCAAGTTGTGGATGTGCCTGTATGGTGTCCGACGATACCATTATCCTTGCAAAACTTTTCAAATTCTCCGCTAGAAACTCCAAACCGTTGTCGGTTTTTAGTCGCTTGATCCATTGCACCGCTTTTCGAAAGGTTTTCCACTTGTTTGAACTTGACAAATACTTCATTTTTATGTTTCAAAATGAAGATCCAAACCTTCCTTGAATAATCATCAATGAAGGTTAACATATATCTGATACCGTGAGAAGGTACTTGAGAAGGACCCCACAAGTCGAATGTATATAATCCAACGTGCCTTTTGTTCCTCATAGTGTTGAATTTTATCCGCGTGTTTTCAATACACATGTTCACGAAATCTATCTTCCCAACTTGTTGACCACAGAGTAATCCTGCTTGCTCAACTCGCTAGACTCTCTCACCGACATGTATTCGCAAATGCCATAACTTGGTATAATCACGTTGAGAATGCAACTGTAATGTGCTTTTGTAATATGTAGAGACTATTTTCTTTCTTCCCCTTCATTAATTAGAGCACCTTTAGAAATTCTTATAGCTCCACCTTCAACTTTGTAGCTATAACCTTTTGAATCTAGCGTACCCAAGGAAATCAGATTTTTCTTCAACTCGGAACATGCCTTACATCCGACAATGTTCTCACGATCCCGTCAAACATTTTGATTCTCGACCGTGCCAATGCCAACGACCTTACGGGGAGCATTATTGTTAAGAACCTTGCCCCCATCTAAAGGTTGGTAGTGGTAAACCAATCCTTATTGGGACACATGTGATATGAGCATCCGAATCAAGAATCCACTCATCTTTTGAGTCATGATCGAGACTATGAGAGCATCTCGCACCTTGTCGTAGCCATCTGTTCTAGATCTTCTCTCCTTTTAAAAAGCTGGACAATTTTCCTTATATGCCCTTCTTTGTGACGGTGGAAGCATTTAAATTTTCTAGGTTTCGCTTTGATTTTGACCTAGATCCGCCTCGCCACTATTTTGATCTCGTTTCTCTGTTTTTCCTCTAACAAAGAGACCTTCACCCGAGCCTTGATTTTGAATTCTTCTTTCGAGTGCAAGCAGCCTTGACTTCCTCAAGGTAAGATCTTCTCGACCATACATCACGTCGATAAAGTGCTCGTAAGAACTTGGAAGGGAACATATAGAAGAATGCTTGATCTTCGTCATCGATTTTAACATCAATATTCTTTAGATCAAGAATAATTTGTTAAATTAAATCTAGGTGCTCTTTTATAGGCTTTCCTTCTTGCATTTGAAGAGTATATATTCTTTCTTCAAATGTCTATTAGTGAAAGCGACTTGGTCATGGATAAACACTTCAACCATAATGAAATAACTTATTTTATTTTCTTACGACACTTCTCGTAGAACTTCATCTCTGAACAACAAAATTGCATTGTGTGCTTTTTCCAAGATCGATGTCGGTTAGACTTTGTGGTAGCTTGTCTCTACCTTCCAAGGCTTTGCCCAAGCCTTGATGAACCAATGAGCGCTTTCATCTTCACAGAGACCGAAATCATTTTCTCCATGAATTTCTCCAAATCAAATTTAGCACTCGATGATGACCAGTATAGTGACGTCTGGTTGAACAATGATATCTTGGAACAATGCCGTACGTGAACGGTATACCAAGTAAGTTTCGGGAAAGAGAGGTGGTCAGAATAACGTAAACACTTAAATACCAAGTCTTTCCTTAAATTAACTTTCCTAGACACGCACTTTCACACTACCACACTTTTCCAGGAGCAAAATAATTCTTTTTTGATGTGGAAGATACTAATACCGCAATACAGAAGATACTAGAATTTTCTTATATATTATCCGATAGCTCAGAGCTCGATATATACGGTTGTTGAAACGAAAGGCCCATTTAGAGAAAAATAAAAGAGAAAAAATACACCGAGATTTAACGTGGTTAAGAATTTGCCTACGTCTATGAGATAAATTCCACTACATATATCAAAGAATTTACAAAGATTCTCTTAACCCAATTATCAGATTCACTCAGTAAACTCTCTCGTAACCTCTCTATTTTATAAGAACTTTCCTTATTATGATACAAAGGAAATAAAGACTGCAAGTAGAATTTTTGGTGTGTTTTGACAAATGAGAAGGGAAGGGTATTTATAGAGAAGGATGACCAAACACGTGTAGTCTTTGGAATCAAAGTGGCATAATTCACTCATGTGGTAAATTTGCCCACACAATTTCCTCAAATTATGACCACACATTTCAGAGCCCAAAGTTGTCTTGACCCATTAGGAGCATCATAGCCCAATTATTCAAAAATTAAATGATAATAATAGATGGGCAGAGGGAATAATAAAGATTGAAGATTCTATGGATAAGTTAGTTTGTCGGAGACGCAAAGAGCTTTTTGGATAAGATATAATACCCATATCTTGGCCTTGGTTATGGGGCGGGACAATAGCGGATAGTGATTTTTTTGTTTTTATTTATGTTATAAGTATTTATTTATGATTTTTATAAATAAATGAGATATTTATAAATATTTGTGAATAATTAATAATTTAAAATAAAATTTTAAAAATTATAAAAAAATATAAATAAAATAAATTTTAATATTATATATTATAATTTTGTCAATAATTTAATATTTTTATAAAATTAAAAAAATATTATAAATAATAAATTCAATTCAATTATATTTTGTAATAATTAATTTATATAAATAATATATTTTTTTTAAATTTTATTGTTATAGACTCATTTAATAAAAAATTTATTTTAAAATAATAAATATATATATATTTTTATATTATTTTAAAATTAAAAAAAATCATAATATATGATATATATTAAATAAAAAATATATATTTAATAAATTTACAAATTAAGCAAATATTATAATTTCTAATTCTGCACCAATTTCTTAAATCGATACTCATCTCTTATTCTATCACAAATAACTCTTACAAATTTTTACAAATACAAATAATTTTTTCATTCTTAACTTTGACTTATATGAATACAATCAATAACACACAACAAAAGAGGGGTGCGGTGGATGGGGATCGTGGGATTTGTCGGAGACGCAGAGAGCTTTTGGTGATATTTTTTATTAAGGAAATACAGGATGAAATTGATGGGATGTCTTATGACACTGAATGTCATTTGTCCTTTTATTGGTCACTGATTATTTGTTTTTTTCTTGAAATTCAAGATTTTTTTTTTACGCGTGAAATGGTGTTTCTTGTTCATTTCTATGAAAATTTTCATAAATCTATAATTATTTCTCGTTACTTACCTTTTTTAAATTATTTGGGTTTTTACTAATTTTACTTTTGTAACACTTTAGTAATACAATTCTCAAATTATAATTCTCTAAAAATCAAAGGATTATAACTTGTTGACCTAGGTGATGTTCACGACTTTACGCTGAACTTCACTTCTTAAAATTTAAGACTAAACAACTTGTTGATTTAAATTTTTAAATTGAATTAAAATAAATATTTGAAACAAAATAAGCCACCATTTTTTAGTAATATTTTTTAAAAAATTATGTGATTTTAAATTTTTTATTGCACTTGACAGATATATAAGTACAAAACTCAAGTCAAAATTAATTTTTTCTTAATTTATATTTTTTCATTTTTAAGGTACAAATTAAATATGTTTAAAACTATTCTAATTGCATAATTAATTTTATGATAATTGCCTTGATGGATATATGGGGGTGTAACTTCTTTGTTTATAACCGACTTCTAAATCTAACTCTTATTTCATAGACCAATTTTTTTTACAAATATTTAAAGGATTTTCTATTTTTTCCAAAACAAAAAAAAAACATAACAAAACTGGTGGCGATTGCTCTAATTATTTTTAAAAAAAAAATTAGTTGTCTCCTATCAAAATCCCGGTCACAACAAATATCATATGTTGTCATTAGATATTTGTTAATCAACCTAGATGAATAAGATGAAAGTTACCATAATATCGACAAATTATAGTGTAATATGTCATTTTTTTATTTAAGATTGAGAGATTATATTTGAACTCAAAATTTAAGGTAGTAAAATGCAATATACCCAAATAATAAATTTTCAAAAAAGCTTTTAAACATACAAAAATTGTCATTTGAACAAAATTGTGGTCTTTAATATTGATAGTATCATGGTTGTTTAATACTTAAGAAGCACGGGACACAATACGAAACGACACCGATATGTGAATACAAAAATTTTTAAACATTATAATATACAATATGATTAAGATATAACGTATAAAATTAATATATACTAACATACAAAACATAAATCTTAAATTAGAATAAAGATATTAATGTTTCATAAGTCATCTTTAATTGAAAGATATTATTGTAGTATAAAGACATTAATGTAGTATCCCATTTGCGTTGGTACAAATATTCAAAAAAATAATTAAAAAATATAAATTAGAAATATCTAAAAATATTCAATATGTATATTTGAGAAGTATTCAATACGATATGTATCGAATATTGATATAACAACCGTTTTAAAGTATTAGTATCATAGTGTTTAATACTCATGTTATATTATCATAATCTATTGACTTGTCCCGGCTTTTAAATTCAACATGTTTCATCAAACCTTGTCAACTGCATCTTCAAAGTTAGGCTCGTGGAAATTGATGTAAGCCTATTGGGTTTAACTTGGTCGGGAAATTTGGGTTTAGATGTTGGCCTGTTAGGTTTAGTAGAGAATTTGTTGACTTTTTGGCTGCCTATTTATAACCTAATTAAGAAGTAGAAATAATACATGATTAATTAGCAGCACTCTCGACACACAATTCATTAAAGTATTTAATGTTTGAATGTTGAACTCCAATAACATTTGATTGTTAAGATCGTAAGCTGAGTATACTGGTAAAGTATTTTTTATAATGACTTAGATAATCTTTCATCCTTGAATTAGTTTTTAGGATTGGGTTAGGCCCACTTCGTTCTCAGTTCTAATATTGATAAGGATCAATTCTCTCTCACCCACAAAAGAGTGAATCAAGGTAGCAAGTAATTGATACGCGTAAAATATATTAAGAGCAAGTGCACTCTATCGCAAAGTAATATAGGATTTGAGTCTCAGTTGTCGATCTCACGAGGAATAAGAGGTAATTATTAGTTTCACTAAACCCTTAGTTATTTAGACAATCAGAAGTGTAAGAAGAAATTCAAAATAAAATCAAACCACAATTAAAGAAGAAAGATGTACAATTAAACAATATAGAGATAAATCAATTAGAGAGAAATTAGGGTACAAAGTTCATTTGAATCCAATTAATCAGATTTTCATTCATTTATGATATAAAGTAATTCTCTTGTCAATATTCTTTTAATTGCTATTGAGTCCCAATGGTCATGGATAAACAATATTCTATTACTAAATTAAATAACTTATTTGATCATTTAGTTGAATTAATTAGGAATGCATTAAGTCACAATTTAATAGATGAACTAACATATCGTCCATTTGATTGATAGAATAAATTGATATTTGGTCATTCACCAATCTAATCATAGGTTTATTATATAGGTCCACTCATTGGTTGCGGATGGTCACTAGTTAAGTATTGACAAGAATTCAAACAATATAATTGACCTAAAAGAAATTACCTTAATCAAATTCGAAATCAAACTCGATTAATCAGGAAAACAAGATCCCATATACCCCTAGCTATGAGATTAGTTACTCATGTTCAATAACAAACTCATATCACAATACAAATCCATGAAAAGAAAAGCCTAAAGAAAGAGAGACAAACTAGAGGGAAGAGAAATTAAAACCTCTTTTACGATGATTGTAATCTTCAAACTTTCAAGAATGTTGTCTTCTTTTCGTGGCCGTCCTCCAAAGATGTGTGACAATTCTCTCTTCTGAATTATCTCTCTAAAGTCTGCCGTGTCTCTCTCTAAATTTCTGTTGGATGATCTAAACTAAAGAGAGCTCTTTTACTAAACGTGTTTTTTCCCTTTTATAAAAAAGCTAATAACTTTTTATATCTAACTTGTATGATTTTTTTCACTTTTCAGATGGTTGAATTTGCCCTCGATCTCAACAAAGAAGTTTTAGGATTTTCTATTATCTTTTCAATGCCGCAAACAACACCTTAATCTGATTTTTGTAACTCAAGATATGATCTAATTACTGAAACATGGTCATGAGAGTGTGAGAATCCGAATTTGCAACAAACTTTATTTCTTTGAAAATCCTTATCTAATCTTTAATCTAATCATTATTTAAGATTTTGCATCCAATTAGAACTCTAATTAGCATCTAAGAATAGGATAAGAATCCTTCAAATATTTATCTTCATGAATTTCTTATTTTTGCACAAAATCTAATGATTTATCCTAAAAATTCAAATATGACTAGGTGAAGAGATAAATATTTAAAAATAAATTAAAAAATAAAAATAAACAAAAATTAAATAAAAATTAATTAAAAATCCTAATAAATAACTCAAAAGATGAGTGTATTTAATACTCATCAATAATCTCGACCTTATAGGATAAGGACGTGAGTTCAAATCCTAAAGAAACAACTCTTGTGGGAGATTGCATAACTTTCTTTGCTCCTACAGTCGAACATGAATTAATTCTATGAGCAGTTCAAATGAGACGAACTTGTGAAGATATCTTATGGTCTCACCAAGAGAGTTCTCTCTTAAAAACTTAAGCTCTTAAGTGAAGACTCATGAATAATTTATCTAATATGTCTCCTCATATAAAAGTTCTTTGGACTTGAAGTATGACTAATGAAGAGGCTCACTCTACCTTGAGTCTTTAAACTGTTAGGTAAAAGCTTATAAATAGTTTTATATCAAGTACTATTTAAACTCTTTAGAAGGAACAAAGCAAAAATAAAGTTGATTATTGTATCGATGCAACTCCAAGAAAAAGCTCTACACTCGAACGGTGTAGTAATATAACCTCCTGGTTCAAGTTTCAAATTAAGTCTAGGAAAAGGAAAGGAATACTAACATAGGCACTCCAATGCAACTATTGTTAGTTTGTTATTTATTTGTAATGCCCGCTATACTTCTTTGCACGATAATGGACTACAAAATCATCATATAATGGATGTTTGTATTTTGTAGAGAAAAAAAAAAACAATTAATAACCATGGATATATGAGAGTAGACATACTAAATCTAAAACATCTGATAACATTATTGTTAGACTTAAAAAGTTTTTTTTGTGAGGAGTATATGAGAAAAAAGTTTACAAATGACATGGTTCTTAGAAGTTGTCGATAAGATATTTAGCGATAACCACATATTTTCCTCCAGAAAAATGAGTGACAATTCGACTAGTTTAGTCACTATTGAACTTCCTTGTTCAAGGAATATAGGACACTATAGAGGAAGCCCAGCTACTGAAGTTGATTGTGATCGATGACAGTTTGAGGACGCGCTAATGGAACGCATTTTCTGAATTTTGTCTTACTGTGTTCTTTAGTTTTGGCCATTGAATTATCAGCTGCGTTTTGGGAAGCATGTTAAACAAGAGATGCATCTGACGAAACACAAGCATATAAAATAAATAGTAGCTTGAAACAATTATGTTCCTATTATTAGCTGTACTTTTATGGATTATCATAACAGAGAGTAGACCGAAATTGATCATAATCATATGGAAATTGATTACTTAAAACTCGTACTCCTAACATTGAAGTAGAAGGCTATATATATATATATATATATATATATATATATATATATATATATATATAAACTAACTTGAATATTGGAAACCCCTTTGTTAAACACAGTAGGCCACTTGTTCTTATATTATTAGATGGCTTTTTTCCTTTAGAACTACCTTATTACGGTATTCAGGAAGCACTAGACGTCTCTCCACTTTAGAGCAACTTTTGTTAGTTTGTCATAAAGGTTTTGGTAAAAAGAATGACGTTGAAATTTTATAACATCTTATTGTTTATGTAGTAATTTAGTGCATGTTTAGAAACCCATTTAGACCAGCAAACTAACGTTGAATGACTTTGAAAGGCGTGAATTGTTGTTTGTTAATTTTTCTTCTCGATTGAATTTAACTGAAAATGCCATCAAATGTCCGTCAGAGTAAAAACAACAATTTATTGCTTTTCCATTCAGCAAAAGTACGTTAGGTAATATTTGTGTTTTAAATCTTGTTTAAACTATTATCCAAACAACATTCATTTTATCAAACTCACTTTTGAAACAAAAGTTTCCAAACATAAATTAGTTACTGCAAACTCACTTTCAACCAAACTTAAGTTTACAAACACACTTTCAACTAAACTTAAATTTACCAACTGCAATCCAAACACACACTTAGTATGTGTGGTTAGAATAGAGAAAACGATTAACATGCACCCACAATGACATATACTAACTATTTAAACCGTTTGAAAATCAAATTAACGGTTGATATTGATGATATGTAACTAGAAGTATATATCATATTTTATTTATTTATTTTGTCATAAATAGTTGTATATATATGAAATTTTATATATTTCAACTGATAATATTTACATATAATTAAGCTTACACACAAGAAACTTAGACCACTCTTAATTTTTTTTTTACTATAGATAATTATACATGCATAAAATTTTACATATTTCAATGTAATATTTACACACACTTTTTTTGTCATAGATAATTAACTATATATAAGAAATATAACTAATAAATTTACACATTTTTTTTTACTACAAATAATTAATTTAATGTGGAGTCAAATGATATGTGTCTATCATGATAAAACCATTTAAAAGATCATTTTTAACATCTAATTACTAATTGATCCTTTTTGAGTTTACTACAAATGGAGAATTCTCCATCCGATATTATACGAAACGTCAAAACCATGTTGCGATGAAATCTTTTCCACAAAAATCTAGCTTTTACTCTATGCATTCATTCAAATACAAACCCATTTCCTCATCTCCGCATATGAGGTCGAATTTTTTCAATATTCCTTGCATTGCCCTTTCCGTGAGAGGATTGGACAAAAAGCTTCACTAACGAAGAACTCGGTACCCGCCCAAATAATTATACAAACAAAAAATCTTAAAAATTTCAATTGATAATATCTATACATACTTTTTTTTTGTTATAGATAATTAATTATACATATAAAAAATTCTACTGATCTTAATTAATAATATTTATACACTCAGTTACAGAAAAAAAAAATTAAGCTATTCTAAGTCAGAATCAAATAATAATAATAATAACAACAACGATAACCGACGATGACCATCACCATCATTATCATCATCTAGAGGTGTAGAAGTGGCATTTGTATCATTGCTTAATGCTTAGTAATCATGTTCTATCCCATAACTTGCAGTGATGCGTTGAATAAATCCGAGTCCAAAAAGGACGTGCTGATGAAGCAGTGTCGGCTCAAGGGTGAGGCAACTAAAGCACATGCTAAAGGCCTCCCCTTTAGAAGGTCTCATTTTTTTTTTTTTTTAATGTTATACCTATATATATATATGTTTAAAAAGTTGATATATATTTTTTGAAAAATAATCATCTTACACCTCTTTTAGAGTGTGAAAATCTATTCATACCATTTTCAATAGATGTGATTAAGTGATAAAAAATGATAAAAAAAATATATAATAAATAAATAATATTAGATAAAACGAAGTGTGAAAATGATGTATGTCTTGTTTGATGTAAGAATACTAGAATTGATATTTTTTAATGAAAATGTATATCTTATTTATAAAATCACTTACAATAATAATTAATTAATTCAATTGAGAAAAGGTCACATACTCTTTTAGTTTTCTTTGCTTAATGTATAATTTAATTATTTTATTATCTTTTTATCTCATCCTATTATTCAATCATTTAATAATTATCAACTACAAATTTTTTTCTCTCTTGTTTATCCATCCCTATAATTTTATTTTCAATCATATTGAATACTAATTAAATAGTTTTTTCAATGGTCAATATTTCTAATAAAACTATTTTTCTTTTAATTTTTAACATTCACCCCTTCATTTTTTTATTTTCTTACAATTTTTCCTTCATTGTCAATAACATACTCGTCCATTTTACAATTTAGCTTTAGGGCACCATAAAGGTTTAGCCGCCCCTGTATTGAAGTTTCCTAAATCTGCTGCCTAAGACTAAGGAGAAACTTCAAATAGCTGTACAATAATGCTAACGAATCTTTTTGGCACGCGTGCAATCACTTTGGAGCATGCCTGTAGCAACGAATGTATTTCTCTTCCACTTAGAAGCACGACCGGTGAGATTCGAATTTCAGATTTGGAGGCAATTCACATTTGCTTTCATGGGAAAAAGCCTTTCAAGTCCCAGTTTTAACAATGGACAGGATGTATCATTTGTAGCTGAGAAGATGGAGGTCTGAATTTTATGTACTGTGTTTCGATTCTTGGTCTAAAAAGATGATGGTATTCTGCACCATCCTTTTGGATAAGGAAAAAATATTTGTATAAACTAAGTGAGATATGTGCATAATTTAGAACTCTTGGATACACTTTTTTTATAAAAAAAAATACTTATTCTTTTAAAAAAAAAAGATACTTTAACATATTTTTGAGTGAGTTTGGATATCACTTTAAAAAAAAATAAAAGTAAAAGTAAAAGTACTAAAATGCTTAATTTTGAAGTTTGTTATTCATTACTTCTAAAAAAAGTGGAAAAAAGAGTGGTTTTTTAATATAATTTTATGAAAGTACTATTAAAATAAATATTTCTTAAATATTATATCTAAATATAAAAAAATTTATTTAAAAAACACTAATAAAATAAGAGCATAAAAAAAAGCAATTTTTATAATAGTGTATCCGATAACCTTGACCATTTAAAACAAAAAAAGTTAAAATGAAAGTAGGATGTTAGATGAGAATATGTGAAGATTGTGAATGTAACTTTGGAAACATTTACGGTACTCCTAAATTTTTTGGGAGCACTGATATTCCATGACTAGATACCACTGATTTATTATTAAAATAAATCAGTAGTCCTGATTTATTACTTATAATTAGAGCTGTCATAACGGGTCGGGTCAACTTGGATTAGACCATTTTCAAATAGGATCAGATCGGGTTACATTAATTTTAGATTAATATTTTGTACTAGCTCAACCTAATCTATATAGGCTACAGGCCAGCTCACTAGCCTACTATATATTTTCATCCAAGCAAAAGTCTGTTGAACAAGGAGAAACAACATAAAGAAAAAATCACAAAGGCATTTAAAGGAAAGAGATACAGACTTTATGAAACTCATTTATTTAATTGACTTGAATAGTTATATGATCCCCACAGCATGTACGAGAAGCCAAAACTATAGTTACCTTATCGTTAATTTTAGGAGAATTGGGTGAATGCCATGTCTCTCCCTTCTCAAGAGTATAGTGTTGACTGCTTCGAAGAAAAGGTAGCAACATCTTTGGATCATAGTTTGGATAGAGTTCTACCTATGAAGTAGACAAAACGATGATATTAACTGAGAAAAAATGCATTTAATCACAAGCAGCACATAAAACTACTATTCATGTTTAGCTTCAGGAGACAGATATTGTAATAATAGACAAAAATTTAAGGCAAAAAATGGGAGAAGAGTAAAGAATTAAGCACTAATATGGTATTAAAGCTTGCAAGGCTGCAATGAATGATGATGCGGCCAGACCACAAGAAAGAAATGCATCACTAAAGCAAGGCCATGGCTCTGCAGTTTACAAACACAAATTGGCAGCAATAGCTAACAATTGCTAGTAAATCAGATTGAATCTGAATGAGACTAGAACTGATCAAACATTCTAGTATCAATGGTAGCCACCCATGATTAGAAACTCTATTACACTACAATTAGATATGGTGATTCAGTGGACAAAATTTGGTTTGGGTGAAAAGGAGGGGAAGGTATTAGTCCACATAGAGCAGCAAAACAATGTGTCCTGAGAATCTAGAAACCTATAGCTAAGGACTCAACCACATAGGACCAAATTCAAGTTGTTACCAAAAAAATTAAAAAATTAAAATTAAAAAAAAACCCTCCTCCATTCATAGTTGCATATGAATAAATGTACAGGTATTGGAATTCTGGAAGGATAGGATAGGATAGAATACCATATATGGTATAATGGTAACTAAAAGTTATCAACTCACATTTGGCACATGAAAGTGTATATTCTTTTAGTTATGACATCTCAGTTAGGCTTTTCAATATTTGTTCTTGCACTTTAATTTGTCTTGGTTATCCAATTGTCTTTCCCCTCTCTAATGAGATAATTTATCCAATTGTTTAGGGATAAAAAATTATGTTTGTTCTCTATAGATAAACTTCAGCACACACACACATAACACACACCCCACAAAATCAGGACAGGATGACTTCTATCTTTACTAACCAGAAAACCAAAATGCCAAATGGAGCCTGTGAATTAGAAAATTTGTCTTTAAGGGATGGAAAGAGTACTAATGAAATGGTTATTAGGGTGAGATGGGTCATGTAGAAGTCATGAAAAATCTGAAGAAACTCTTTTGTGAAGGATATTGTAACACCCTCCTAGCTTTGGGTATCACGTTCGACTCGACTCAAATCAGTAAAGAAGTTCACACAAGGTTTGAGTTATAAAAAGATGGGTTTTAAAATTTCTTTCTTTTATTGAAACATAAACTTCCGAAATTCATAAGTATTCGAAAATATATTTAAACCGATTAATATACAATATTGACACCAATTAATATTTCACAATTTAAAGAGAAATATAAAATTAATAGACTCTTTTTTTTTAACAAGAAGCAAACCCCATGACGAGTCCTACTTAATAACGGACAACACTAACGTTAAAACTTATCATACTTATTTCATTGTGTATCCATCTTATTGCATCGACATATGTTCTACAGGAATTCTTTGTCAACACCGCACACCTTGAGTCTGAATGTCCACTCCTTATTGTTGTCACCCATCTCAGAGTATTCATTGCCTGTTATGTCTTAGACAACTCGATCCTTCTATTATTTGATTTTCGAGTATAGACACGAAAGCTTATATAACAAAATAACATAACAAAAGAGGTGAGATCACCTACGCTAATACCAACATGCGATATGGCAAACACGAGAGATAACACAAACAAATAATATCATACAGGGGATATCATACCAAACTTTCAATAATATATTCAATATTAATCAACTATCATCATCCAATCATATATCAATCCAAGTATTCAAAACCCCTTTGTTTTGTCATAGCCAATATTCTCAATTAATATATCATACGGATATAAGTGTTCAGATTATGCATGTACACAAGACTCGATTTCCTACTCCATGGAGCTAAACTTTGGTCGGAGAAATGATCGAAAAGATTTTCGGAACCACATGCCTATTGTTAATGCTATAATCCTCATTTTGATTTTGCACATCTAGCATATACACGATCTTTATCGATCTTGAATAAGAATAGTGTCTCGGTCGGGATCATCGGTGTGTTGCATCGGTCTAACCTACGGGAAGAAGCGCGACCAACCACCCGTGTAAGCAACCCGCATCCCGACCCCAAAGGTTAACAAGTGACTTACACTACGCATATCGCACCCACTCAAGAGGTGTGTTTCTCCTAGGCAATCAGCCATATCCAAGTCTCATCGGACCATTCCAATGCATGTATAATGCACCAAATACCAATAGTATATCTCATAATTTCTCGAGATATAGTTTATACAATGCACTAATATATCACGGTTAAGTTCAACCACAAGGTCATTCAACTGTTCAAATTCGTTTGTTTAATTAAATCATATGCCTCAACACATATATATTTTTTTTTTCCAATGCATCTAAAATGCACCACGTGCCAATAACAGGTAAAACTCGTTTTCACAAACAGTATCCATACATTGGTTTTACAGTAATCATACTGTATTTTTCAATAACAAAATCATGTTTTCATAGTTGTAAAATACTTTTACCGTATTTTCACAATTGCGTAACATTTCTATTACGTTTTCACAATTCCAAAAATGTTTCAGTTATATTTTCACAATACCATAACATTTCTTTTACATTTTCACAATACCGTAACATTTTTGTTACGTTTTTAAAATTTCAAAACATTTTTATTACGTTTTCACAATCTTTTTATTCTTTATTACGTTTACAAAATTTGTAACATTTTCAAGTTATGTTTTCAAAATTTTCTTCTTCTTGACTTTTAAACCACGTACAAATTTTTCAATGTTTTTCTCAATCGCGTAAAAACATACGTTTTTCAAATCGCATAGTATTTTTTCAAGTTTTTGTTTCAAAATCACGTAACTTAAAAATCATTCTTTTAAGTTTTTAAATCATTTTCCATCATTCTCAAAATATTTAAAATACTTTTCAAATCATATAATGATTTTTCGTCACTTTTCACAATCACGTAAAAATAATTTATCACTTTTCAATTACGTAGTGATTTTTCAATAGTAGTTCAAATTACGTAAAATATTTAAACGTAATTCAAATCGCGTAGAAATATTTCAACATATTTAAAATCACGTAGAAATATTTTTTCATATCACGTAACTTAAAAATCACGTTTTTAAGATACGTAAATAATTTTTCACCACAATTTCATTACAAAAAATATTTCTTGACCTTTAAAAATTTTTTTTTTAACTTTTCTCAAAATAATATAACTTTATACTTCATTTAATATATTTTCTTACTTACGAAAATCTTTTTTCACAATTCTTTACTTAAGAAATTCTTTTAATAAAGAAAATAATTCACAAACTCACTTTTTCATTAAATTTTCCTAACGTCTTTCCAAAACATTTTGAAAATAAGTTATACGTTATGCTAGAATTCTCAAATCACCATTATATTCTCCATTTTTCTCAAATAAATTCTACAATCAATCTTCTTCAAAATAAATTGAAGTTGAACATTTTCAACATTTCTTTATTTTTCCGTTTATGAAAATTTCTATTTTCTCAAGTGGTAAAATACCTTGATTCCCTTTCCAAAATCTTGTCTTAAAACATTTTGTTCAAACATTTTGTTTCCACTTTAAAATCACTTTGTTTCATAAAACCAGAGACATTACAAGCTTAAAAAAACGTGAATACGACTATTGAAACCATCAAATATTTTTTTCTTTTAAATTGATATCTTATTTTACACAAACAAAAACACTAAAAATCCTTTACAAAAACGTAAGACTCATAGTCTTTAAAATCAAATCATTTGTTCATTTTCAATTTTTCACTTTCTTTTGCAAATCCTTTTTACTTTCTTTGCAAATCCTTAAAATCATCATTCTTGCTATTTTCATTTAAATCTCATTTTAGTAAAACACTTAGAAACTTTTTACACAAAATAAATCAATAAAAATCCTTCTAAAACCGTATTCATTTTTCTTTGAAAAATAAACTCTTTGTTTATTTTTTACTTTTCTAAACATCCATTTCATCATTCAAGAAAATATTAATTTTGTGAACACCTATCTTGAGGTGTCTTGACCAAAATTCACCATGTTCTAGGGATCAAAAATTAATTCCCTTGTTCTTGAAAAATTTCAACATAGAACCCTACCTTGGACCTTGGATGCCAAAACCGTAGTCATTCTTTGGCCATTGGAGCCAAAAATTGATTTTCTTTCCATCATCAAATCAAGCATATACATACATATTCAAATATATATTATAAGATACCATAATTAAAGCAATAAATCATGCATAGTATAAGCATACCATCAAAGTCATAAACTCATGCAAAGCATATTAAGCATAGACAATTAATCAAAGCTCATAAACACAAATAAATTATTACATGACCATGGATAGGAATCCTCACATGGATTCATCATCCATCAAATATAAGACCATCTCTCACCACCATTTTGCTTGGAAAAAATATTTTGGTGAGATAGATCTCCTCTTACCTCTTGAAGATCTTTCAAAAACTCCTTGTTTTGCTTCTTTTCCAAGTCCTTCATCACCAAGAGCTTCTCAAATACAAAACAAAATACATAAAAATTAGTATACTAAGCTTGATTAAGAGGAACCATGGATCAAACATGGTTTAGATCATGAAAAAGAAGAGAAGAAATGAAGTTTCCTTACACTTCACCTCAAAAACCTTAGAACTTGCTCTTGAAACAACTCCTTGAAAATGAATGATTTAGAAAAAAGTCTCCAAGCATGAAAAAAGCTTAGAATATCATGTAGATTCAAGATCTATGGTTGGATGAAATTAAAAGAGATTGGATGGTGGTTTTGAGTGTCTTGACTGAAACAAAGATGAAATTTTTGATTTTTGATAGAAACTTGAAGCTTGGATTTGAAATACTAGATGTTGGATTTTGAAGAAACCTTCTCCATGAAAGTTGTTTAGAATAAGGTAAGGATTCAAGAAACTAGGTTGGATGAAATTAAAGAGTGATGGAAGCCACATCAAAGGTGCTTGGCGGCGTGAGCTTGCTAGAAGGAGAAGGAGAGAAAATTTTAAGAAATTTTCTTGAAGGAAAGTTTCAAGAATGATTAAGTATGGTCAATAATGACCAAAGGTGACCATATGGTCTTCAAATGTCACTTTTGTCTCTAAATGCAGCCCAAAACTGTGGCCCCCTTCCATGCTTCTTCAAAGAGTTCAATAATGATGCAACATTGATCAAGACATCTAACAATGACATAAAGCATCAATTAATGCATTGAAACTTTTCCTTTGTCTTCTAAACAAGCCAAAACCGTCCCCTTCCTCTTCATAATGCATTCATGTAGTTGTCATCTTTTTTCAAAGCCATTATGCTTTCAGTATTGATTAATTGGATCAGTTAGGATTTAGGTAGGTTTTAGATCTAGCTTTAAGTAGAAGACTTAATATAGGCCATTGAATCTTTTTCCTTTAAATCTAAGTCATTAGATGTGTCTCCAAAAATTAAGGGTTAAGATTACTCCTTCTTACTTTTAATCCAAGGGTTATAATTAGTCTTTGTCACTTTTTAAGACTAAATCTTCACCATTGATTAAATCTAAATCCAATGGTCATAAATGGTCATTCATTACTTTACAAGACCAAATCTCCACTTAATCAAGGCCATATCCAGTTTGGTTACAAATTGGCATAGTCACTTTATATGACCAAATCTCTACCCTTAATTTAATCTCCATCTAACGGGTATAAATGATCTTATTCACTTTTAAGATCAAATCTCTACCTTTGATTAAATTAAGATCAAGTCTTTACCATTGATTAAATCGGTGGTTGATATTAAAGTCTTCAAATCTTAGATTTATTTCCTATTGGTCCACCAAAAAAAATTGCCACAATCACTAATGTTGACTCAAGCAATATAATTTCTATTTTTATATGCTAAAACCCCACAAAATTATATTTCTTGTATTTTTTAGATAAATAAATACAAGACAAAACACATTACATAAAAAAATTTCAATTTGGATTCGGGTTTAGTAAGATCCTGTCTCCGTTTAAACAAGACAAATTTTTCTACTCACATTTAGAAAAATTTTCACATTCTTTTAGGACCCACTGGGCCCACGTATGGCTTGCACCATTTGTTGGCCACATACACCCCTGGTCCACAAATAAAAAAAATTCATAATCATCCACAAAAATCACAAAAATTATAAAATGCACAAATATCAAATCGATTACGTAAAATAATTATCGACGGTAAAAATTAAATTACGTAAAATCAGGACAGGAAAATTTTTATTTTACTAACCAGAAAACTCAAAACAATCAAATGCTAACGTGAATAAACAAAATAATTTCTTTAAGGGATGGAAAATTACTAAAGGTAAAATGGTTATTAGGGTGAGAAATGTAGAAGTCATAAAGATCTGAAAAACTTTTGTGTGTTACAGATATTGTTGGACCTTTTATGTACCGTAAGTGTACGGGTCACGAAAGTAATATAATGATGAGAAAGATCGTTTTCACAGGGATAATGAATAATATCTAATGTTAAATATTAACCAATAGTTTAATGAATTCTATTCAAGCATATATAAATTGTGAAGAGTGTGTGTAGCCAATTTAAAGATTAAAAAGCGATAAGATAGGAATAAAAGACAGAAATGAGAGCATAAGGACCCCTTCTTCACCAACTACTTTACTTGACAACTCGCAACCATATTAAGCAATAATGATGACTAGTTTTGTTAGCTTAAGAAACTGTATTAGCTAAAAGCCTATGTCTAGGTCATTTAACCCTATGTTATTTACCTAGCTCACTATGTGTTCATGAGAATTAGAGCAAACACCATACATTAAGTTGATTCTTAACAAATGTTATACATGGCCAATAAGTATATATCTATCCTATTAACGAATTAATTCACCCCACCATTAGAATGAAAATAAACATGTTTCACCCACATCCATGATCTAAAATCTAGATTCCTATGTCTAGTTCAAAAGATTTTATCAAAACACAATAAATGTTGGCCAAACATCTATGAGCATTAAGAGAAATATGGATGAACAAAACCAATCATCATTATAAACTTAAAAGGTTATAAAGTCATCAATGTATATAGAAGGATCCAAAGGGATCCTTAAAAACAACTTAACTATCCATGGAGCATGAAAATCTCAAAAGAGAATCCATACCCATGACCTAGAAAAGATAGAATAAAGGGAAAAGAGAAAAAACACTATAATGTGATCTTGAGATGCTTGATCCTCCTTGGATGATGGTGGTTTTCTCTCTCAATCCCTTCAAAGCCTTCCAAAATGATGAAAAAATAGTTCTTGTTGTCTTTTCTGCCTTCTCCCACCTAACTCTCCCAAAATATATGATAAAACAGTATTTATAGACAAATCCTGTGAACACGTGCCACGGCGTGATCATTGTTGCGTCGCGGCGTGAATGCCCACAGGGTTAAGTGAAACCAGTGTAGACAAACACACGTCGCGACGTGAACTTCTTTGCGCCGCGACGTTCCACTCTCTGTTTTCATTATGCACAACAGGCATAGAGTGAGACACCATGGCATGATACACCTTGCGTCGCAGCGTGATAAGCTGGAATGCATGTTGAGCTCCCTCCTCCAATGCAAAGCCTTAGCTTGTTTCATTTTATCAATTTAGAGCTCATCCTGCAATAGAGAAGTCGTCTAATTAATCACAAGTGTAAATCAACTTAATCCAACAAAGAATAGAAATGATTTTAGTAAGATTGAAGAGGAAGACATCCATATGCATTTGAATAAAAAGTGAGGGAAAAGTCTTCCAATCATACCTAAGCACAAGGACTAAGGAATCAATATACTACCAATATGGGACGCAAATAACTATATTTTATGGAGTTATCATATGCATAGGAAAAACCCATAATGGCAAACACATGGCTTTCATCAATTCTAAATACAAATGTTGCATTGGATTACACTAGAGAATCCAAAACAAAGAAAGCTTGCAAAGGTTAAATGAAAGAAACAAAGGCTACCTGTATATCATGAAAGTCATTCCCAGCATGTGGATTTACTTCAAATAATGAATGGAGATAAAAATGTAAGAAATATTTGTTGTCACACTTAATATCAGCATTTAGTAGTTGCTTCACAACTTCAGGTGGACTTATTAAGTCCTTATTTTGGATTAATAGAGGAACTGCACGCTTGCAATCTAGCAACATCAGTTGGACAACCTGAACAAACACAGGTTAGATAAATAAGATTCCAGTGATCATATAAATAATTTTTTAAGGATACAATATATTAATAACAAAAGTGCTTTGGGTATTAAACAATTAGTTACTCATTAAGAACCCAAAGTAAAGGGTATAATGTCATTTCTTAGTTGTAGTATTAGTATAAATAAAGGCATAGGGTTAGCATTACAATTATGAATGTTCAATCTGCAGCTTTTCTAGTGACCATGGGGATCTGATCCTTGAGATACCAAAATATTTTGTATCTAAATATAATCTAATTTACATCAGATGGTTGTCATTGGAAAATCAAAAACATTTTACAACAATGAAACATGCCTACTTAGGGAGCTTACCTGCCAGAAATCATAAGCTGGGTGGACAAGGAAAACTGGAGTGTTTATGTTTTTAATGATGTCTAATGGAAAAAGACACTACATTACAAATCAAAAAGTAGTTTGTTTTTAGCTAAAACATATGAACTAAATTTTACAGTTATAAATTATACCAAAGAAGGGTGCGGCAAGGAGGTTTCAGAAACTAAAAACCTGCCTTAGATGGTTCCATTCTAGTGTAGTCTATGCACCAGATGCATGGATTTTCAAATCCCAATAGCAGCTATTGCTTCCTCCTAAAAAAGTCCAACCAAACCAAACACAACAAGAAGTATATAAGTCTAAAACCAAAACATTTTATCATAATTTAAGTAATTTGATAGTAGCTATACATGTCTAAAACCAAAAAGTATACCAGCTCCAATCTACACAACTCAAAAGTATAGGAGCTCTTATATACCCAAAAAAACAAATATATCCAATAGTCCAACACAATAACTACATCTTGGTAACATCACAAAAAGCCAAATACATACAATAGCTCCCACTATATAAAAAAAAAATAGCAAGAGCTCATCATATTACAAAATATAATTTCAAAATAAAGAAAATCAAATCTTCATTCTATTTATTCCTCTTCATCGAAAATAATGACATTAGAATCATGAATAGGAAGATTTTTGTCATAATATTTAGTTGTGTCATCAATCACCTTCACATCTCCAAATAGAACAATTGCATCTACATATTAACATATACAATACAATTAATTATAACTAATGTTAATAAAAAATTATAACAACTATTTTTATGGACCAATATAATAGATGGGAGCTTGCAACAAAATTTACCGTTAGGAGAAAACCTAAGTAACCAATTGGAGTGCATATAAGAGCTTGCAAATTTTTGGACACCATACTATTTCTATACCTGTTCAAAATGCGACCACCAATACTAAAAGCGGATTCTGATGCCATCATGGTTATTGGAATGCTCAATATATCACTAGCCATCCTTTCAAGGTCAACAAATCTATGACTACGATCCTTCTAATATTCCAAAACATCTAAATCCTTTTGACCTATAAGTTTTGCCTCTTCTATATAAAGATCAAGTTCACTCTTTGCAACTAACAAACTTCCTTGGCTCTCTTCCTCTTCAAAGTCCTATCACATTTCAATAAAAGTAATAGAATACATATTTAAGTAGAAAGCAACAATAGCAACAATTTTTAATAGAAATAAAAAAAGTTTTAAATAATTTAAAGAACTAACTAAGCAAAAACTTACATCATAGTCGGTTGACAAATTCGTTTTAACCTTCCTTCGATATGTTGGAGTAGAAGTACTTGCATCCATCATAGAAGAAGTTGATGCATTTTTGTTGACATATTGAGAAAAAAGCTTATACAAAGCATCCTTCACTTTGCTCAACTTCTCATTAACTATGACTATATTAGTATGAAGTTTGGAAAAAGCATACTTCAAGAATTGAACTTCATTCAAGAGTCAAAAACACAACCAAATGCAAGAACAGTGCTATACTCACTCCAATACTTGTCAAACTTATTCATCATCTTTGAAGTCATATCTCTTATCACATCATCTTCACTCAACATATTATTTTTCAATAGAAGCTCTATCTTCCATATTTGCATGAAATACAAATTGGATGTAGGAAACGTGGATTCAGAAATCATATTGGTAATTTCATTAAAAGGCTATAAGAATTCACACATATTCTTTCCTTTTGCCCATTCTTCATTACATGGACAATGTTTGTAGTTCACATCATCCAAACTCAAGCTTACAAATGCACGCTTATACTTGATTGCACTTTCAAGCATCAAATAAGTGGAGTTCCACCTAGTGGACATGTAACACCCCGAAAATTGCTCATTTTCTGTTATATATGCTTTTTATAATATTTTGTGAATTTTTGTTAATTATTTGGGTGATTTTTGATTATTTTATTATATTTCTTGATTTGCTTGCGTGTTATACGGGGTCAGAAAGATAAAAATTTTCCAAGGCCAGAAAATTTTTGGACTGTGAAACGGGGACGAGAGATCTTACTAAACCTGAAGCCAAAAATAATTTATGAAATTTTCATTATCTGAGATTTTATCTGACAAATAAAATCAGGATACGTCCTATTATCCAACGGATAATAAATACTGGTTTTGTTAACTGTAACATTTGTCCATTGGATAATAGCTTTTAGTAAAGTACTAGTCATCTTTTCTAAAGTGTTCACTTTATGTGACATCATCCATGTGACATCACGTAGATGACATCACCTTTGACTTTTTAAAAAGTGAAACTAGCTTCCTAAGCAAGCTTTAGAGAAAGCTTAATGGAGAAGCTTTGTAACAAGCTTGTTGGAGAAGTGATAACAATGTATATTATTCAATTTATAATTCTCTCACTAGGCTTCTTAAGATTCAATTTGGCTTAATTAAGTTGATTTTGTCATATTTTATGAAATTAAGCTTAATTAGATCATTGAAGAAATTATTGCTTGAATTATCATTAATTTAGTGATTGCATTCTTAAGTAAAGTAGCCACCATTTGAGTTGTAATTATCTGATTAATATGATTCTGGTCTTTTTGAAAAGTTAAGATAATTCTCTAATAACTATTCACTTGATAGCAAGAGCCACATTGATGATTGATAACAATATATTTTATTCATTGTATAATCTTCTCACTTAGCTTTTTCAGTAAATTGGCTATAATTTGAGTTACAAACATCCGATGGATGTGATTTTAGTCTTGTTTTAAAGCTAAGACAAATTTTTACAACTTTTATGAAAACCTCAAGACTGGAAACACATGTTTGGATAACTCAAATTAGAGTTGAAACAAAATCTAGAGTTTTGAACTTAACAACTTGACCTCTATGCACCCATTAGGCTATAGGAGTTCAACAATTCTGAAATTTTGATAGTGGAAGGTTAAGACCCATATCTACAACTTTCATGAACAACACAAGAGTCAAATCAAAAGTCTTGAAGGTGATATTGGGCTTGGAAGTCAAAATAGAGGAGATGAAGTTAGGCCTGATCCATGAGCAGTAATTGAGCCATATCTCGGCCTGTAAGTGGTGGATTTGGATGAAACCAGCGGCTATGGAAAGTTAAGACAATTTCCTAGAACTTTCATGAAGACCACTTGATGAGGAAATGACGCATGCCATGAGCTCAGAGGAGAAACATTTCGGAGACAAGAATCTCTATAATTTCAGCTCATTCATCATCATCAAGCAACTATTTTGGCATTTACTTCTCATCATCAAACAACTCCATTGTCTTCTTGTACTGCTTGAGCTCTATAAAATGGAGCTTGGGTACTCATTCAGATCATCTTTGATCTTAGTTTAGTTTATGCTTTTGTGTTATTTGTTTCTCTTGTTGTAATTTTTTTTTGTTCTAAATTGAAGTTATGTTTATCTTTCTCTTCTAATTTCTTTCTTTCTTCTTGTTCATGAGTAACTAATTTTCATTTTGCTTGGGTGAAAGGGTGAAGCTTTTGGTAATAAGTTGAGGTTAGATTAATTTCCTTCTTGTACTTAAATGATATATTTTTAAGTGATCATTATATGTGTTGTATATTATTTCCAATCAATTTAGAATCCCTTCTTGTATATTAAAGAACTTGATTAATTGTAAACAAGACGTTGGCACAGTAGATGCTTGAGACCATTTACAAGTGTTGGTGGATAATTAAAGGAACCATAATATGATTACATGTATAATCTAAATTGAACTTTGAATGTTAAATCTTCTGATTGGAACCTCCATTATGTGTGATTTCAATTGAGTTATAAAAAGAAATAATCTTGTCTTTAATTTATTACCAAGAGTGGATCTCATAACCCAAGTAAACCCTTTTTCATTTGTGAACAACTTTGATCATCTTTAGTATTGTGACAAATCTGCTCCTTACCTCAAATAATTTTTTCTTCATCAATTCTCTGTGGATCGATCTCGGACTCCCGAGAATTTACTACTTGAAATAACTTGCACTTGGGTTTGCAACTTTTAATTCCCATTAAGAAACTTTGTAACAAGCTTGTTGGAGAAGCCTTTTTTTCTCTCTACCTTTGGTGAAGCCCATGATTTTTTTTTGGGGGGAGGGAAGATGACAACTTTGTCATCCTTTGACTTAAGCTTTCACTACATATATTTTATCTCAAAAAGCTTTCACTTTTTTCTGACTTTTCTTCTCTCATTTTCTCTCTAGTGGCTCACGGTCACTACCTCCAAATTCTCTCTTCCATTTTGTTTGCTCCAATCAATTATACTCATTAAATGTATACACCCTTTGGATGATTTTTTATGTTGTGATCATCATCTAATTATCTCATCTCCATCATCTTTTTCAAGCCCTAACTTGAAGCTTTTAAGGTGAGATTTTGATCTTTCTTTCCTTCTCTTCATTCACTTTCTATCACTCATCTCACTCGGTTTCTTTCTATCTCATTTTCAAGAACCAAAAGAAAAAGCTATCACCTTTTCTCTCCATGGATGCTCCACGGCCAAGCTCACTTTGGGAGCTAAAAATCTATACTTAATTCATCTCTTCATCTTTTTATTATTCTCTCAAGTAACTAAGAAAAGTTATACACCAAAATTTCTCTCTCACTTTTCTCTCTTATACCTCACGGCCAAGGCCAAGAAATATACCATCTAAACTTCAATAATTCAAACTAACCTTACTTCCTGAATCCCAACATCATTCTAAGACACTTTATAGTTGAAGTCTTAGCCTAAATCTTCCATCTTCAACCTTGTTCTTCAAGTTCAAGATCAATGGTTTTTAGGTGAAGTTTTCTATTTTTCATCTTTCTTCTTTTTTTTAAGATTCTAAGGCCATCATTTTAATCAATGATCTTCTCTTTTCAAGCCTTAAATATAATATGTATGTGCTTGTTGTCTCTAGGGTTTGATTGTTGGTGGAAGATGTTGGCTTTAAAGGAGGCACCAAGGAGTTTTTTGGATTCACACCTTAGGTAAGAGGGAGATTAACCTCATTAACCATCCACGGTGGTGAGGAACGAAATTGATTGTGTTTAAACAATTCATGTGTGAATTTGTTCACTTATGTATATAAGTTTAATGTTTTGTGATTAATTGCTCTATTTGATTTTATTGCTTTAATTATATGCATGAACTTGTTAGAATGGAAATATGATGATGGATATATGTGCTATGATTGTGAATCATGTGAAAAGGAAAAAATTTTGGTCCAAGAACCTTGAGAGGCTTACGACCTTCATTGTTGTTTTGGAGTGAACCAAGTGAAAATATTTTATTAATCATGGATTTAGTTGATTTTATAATAAGGATATGGATTAAGATTTTACAAGTTGATAAAGGAATAGAGCAAAGTTTTATTATTGGAAAAAGGATTGATTCTTTTGATCATGAGAAAGGAAATAAGTTGAAAAGAGAATTTGAAATATATTAAGTATTTTGTTTAGAAGTGCTTAAGTGATGGTAACCAGAGAATGATTTTCGAAAGGAATGATTTAATAAAGATAATGAAGTTTTGTGAACAAACATCGGAAGATATTATTTAGAGGAAATTTGATAAGGAATGAAATTAAATGGATTTTTAAGAGGAATGTGGAAATGTACAACTTGTATTGGATAAATAATGATTTTTAGTAATAGGAATGGAAAAGAAGTTTTAAAGGTGATTTGAGATTTAAAGTATTTTATTTAAGAAGGGATGTGGAAATGCATAGCTTGTATTGGATAAATAATAATTTTTAGCAATATGAATGGAAATAGAGTTTTAAAGGTAATTTGAGATTTAGAATATTTTATTTAAGAAGAATGGAGCAAAATTTTTTATTATTGGGTAAAAAGGATTTTTAGTCATGGTATGATTAGTTAGAATAGTAGTGTGGAAATTAAAGTATTTTTGTTTGAAGCTTAAAAGATTTTTAGTGAAGGAGATGGAAAGAGAATTTCTTTAAATGTTGATTAAAGTGAAATAATACAGATTTTGGAGAAAAACGTCAGAAAATATCATTTAGAGGTGTTTTAATGAGAAAAATAGGAATCTGAAGCCCAAATGATATTTTAAACTTAGAAAGTTTCAACATTGAATTTAGAACGTCAGGAAATATTTTGTACAGTGAAAATAAGAATATAACAGGTTTGCTGTCGGGCCGACGTACTGGACCCAGGTTTGTTGGTTTATGGATTATGGCCTATGGTGGCTTGTGTTATGCATTGAGTTATCATGCATTAAACGTTATGTGACTTGTATTATGCATTGAGTTATCATGCATTGAACATTATACAGTCGGTGACTGTTGTGGCTTTTGTTGCTTAGAAGTGAACTAGAATTGAATAATGCAGATCGTACAATGAGTCTAGGGGCCGTTAGGGCGCGGTGATTCATCTAGTGATCTTTTAATCACATTATACACCTCTGGCCATGATAAACCATTGCAACGCACTGACGTAACCCGACGAACACTATTCTCTTCGCGATCCAGCGTAGACTGTCATTGAGGCTGGCAAGTCTTATGGAGCATTCATCTCTGAAATTGTATTAGCTCCATGGAGTAAGAAATTAGTCTATTATGCATATGCATAGTTAGTCGACATCTCATTGTGACATTTACATATCTGTTAATTATATCTGTTAAATTATTTGTTAATTATATCTATTAAGTCATTTGTTAATTATATATGTTAAATTATTTGTTAATTATATATGTTGAATTATCTAATGTTTTGATATATTGACTGTATATGTTATTTATTTTGTATTGAATGACATTGTTGTTCTTATTGTTTCTATGCTGCCATGTTGGTATTGATGTAAGGGATCTCACCTCTTATTTTGCTTGTTCTGTTTATATGTATATGTTTTTGTATTACCTATATCTTTGGTAAGTTTAAGTTTGCAGCGAAAGGCAGAATTTTCAAACTTGTATTTTATAATATTAAATCTTTTATAACTTGGGTTAAGTTTTTATAAGCTAGTTTTAGTTTTGTTTTGTTTAGTCGGAAATGTGACATTCCATGGAGGGTGTTGCAAGACACATCCAAATGCAAACCAACACTACTATCAATGCCACCAACTTTTTCAACACATTGAAGAAATTGTTTTATCCTTGATTTCGACACTCTCACATATTTCACACTTTCTTTTATTTTGTGCAATGCATCATTTGCTACCTTTAGACCTTCTTGAACTATAAGGTTCAAAATATGTACACAACATCTAATGTGAAAGAAGTCTCCATTACACAATAAACTATTTGACAAGCAAAGTTGACTTTTCAAGATGTTTTGCATTCTATCATTAGAGGAAGCATTATCCAAAGTAATAGAAAAAACTTTTTTATTTATTCCAAACTCGTTCAAAAATTCAAATACCTTTCTTGATAGCTCATGACCACTATATGGAAGTTCCAAATGACAAAAGTTCAACAACTTGCTATATAACTTCCAATTCTCCTCAATAAAATGAGTTGTTAGAGTGATATAACCACAAGTAATGTAAGCAATCCAACAATCAGAGGTCAAACACACTCTACTACGACTTCTAGCTAATTGATTTTTCAATTTCTCTTTTTCAAGCAAGTAAATTTTCATGATATTGGCAGTAATAGTATTTCTAGAAATCACTTTATTCTCACCAAAATAAAGATATTGACACAATATTCTAAAACCATGCCACTCAATACATTGAAATGGAAGATCATGTAATACGATCATTTGAGTTGTCAACTCACGCACAACATTATGGCCAAGCTTTCTAGACCTCATTTTATCAACATAATCAAGCATCATATTCTCTACATCACCAAATCTCGGAATCATCATATACTTAGAGATGTGACGAATTAAATGAGATGTCCCTTCCTTACTTGCACAAGTATATTCTTTTCCACAAGCCTTGCATTTACACTTTTCTTTTCCATCACTAGTAACAACAATTTTTTCAAAATATTTCCAAGCATCTGAGGTTTTAGCCTTTTTGCTTTTGTGGTTCAGGATTTTCATCAACTTTCATTGGTACATTTAGATTATGTTGTTCCAAAATTTGACAATCATCTTCAACAGTGGCAAGTATATTACTCATACCGACTAGTGAGAACATAAGAACACACACAAAAAAGAACAAAATCAGACCTATAAAGCAAACTATCAAAACAAATCATGCTTATGGATTATGCTTTATGCAGATATGCTTGTATACATGGAACAAAAATAGAATTCAACAAATTTAAAATAGGTAGTAGAACACTATACTATACCTCATTTCTGGTTACCAGATTATGCTTTAAGTAGCGTTGCGTAATGTTGGTAGCAGTTAGGAACGAGTGGCGGTGAGGCACGGTTGCTGGGAGTGCCAGCGAGATCGGAACGATGATAGATGGAAGTGAGTACATCGGCGAGATGGTTATTGGTCGTGGTGGGGTTACTGGCCTGTGGGTTGGTGTTGGTTGAGCGAGGGGAAGGGAGGTGAGGTTGTGGAGTGGTGCCAAGGTGGTGATGGTGGCCTGGTGGGTGGAGCCGTGGGCGTGGAGGTGAAGGCAAATGGAAGACTAAAAAGAGGAGAGGAGGGGAGGGGAAGGAGTGAGTTTCAGTTTGGGTTTTGGTTTGCAATCCGACCTGAGAGAAAGAAATGGCCGTGGGGCGTGGAGCGTGGGCATGGAGGGAAGAAAGGAATGAGAGATAGAGGGTAAAATTGAAGCCACGGTTTGGTCGTTTGGGTTTGCAATTGGACTTGAGAGGATAGAGCACCCACTGATGACTGATGAGAGCAGAGGCACAGACTGCAGAGCCTAAAATGCATAGTGCAACATATCTCCTTCTACCCATCCCATTTTCTACCAATTTTCTACGCATAGCCCCTAACCCTATCACCATTTTCTACCAATTCTCATCCCATCACTGATTCACTTTCTTTTTCTTTCTTTTCACTTTTAAACTTTTTCCTCTGTTGCATTAAATGTTGTAGCAGCTTTCATAGTTTTTTTTTAATTATTTGAATGCTTTTTTATTTCTGCATTTTGCTGCTGCTGGAGGAGGGAGACGTTGGGCCTGGACGTGGAGAACGGATGTTGTTCATACAAAAAAAAAAATTAATCCGGCTGTCCGAATTTGGATTGGGCTTTATGGAGCTATTTTAAATTTTTTGTTCATTTTTATTACCCAAATTCCATCTATTTTGTCGGCTATTCGAAATGCATTTCATGAACTTGACCACCCATTTTGACGGCTCTACCTGTAACCTACATAAAAGGTAATAAGTATGGTTGTTACTGTATATACAAAAAATTTTATAGATTTCAATTATTAATATTTATACACTCAAACTCATACATAAAATAAATGGACTAGTCTTTTTTTAATTTTTGCAGACAATTATAAATACAAAAAATTCTGTAATTTTAACTAGTAATATTTATACACATAATAATAATATTTAAAAAATTGATTAACTGGCTATAATAAGCAAAAGCAATTGGAGCACCGATGCTCCAAAAGATTTTTGAAGCACCATAAATGTCGCGTGTAAGTTTAGACAAAATTCATTTAACTTTAGATAAATATAATGTAATGACGTTTATGGTGCTCTTAAAAACTTTTGGAGAACTAGTGCTCCAACCAATTTTACCCATTATAGCAAGTTAATTATTATTTTTTTCAAAATCTTATTACTGTGTGTATAAATATTACTCGTTAAAATATATAAAATGTCCTATATGTACAATTATTTACAGTAAAAAAAAAAAGGGGTGGTCCAAGTTTCCTATGTGTGAGTCTATGTGTGTATAAATATTAACAGTTAAAATCTGTAGGATTTTCTATATATATAATATAGACTATACCTGTTACAGGTAACAGGAAATTAATCACAATCATTAATTTATTTTAATACTATATCTACGATATAAGATCGTGGAGCACCGATACTCCATAAATTTTTAGGAGCACAAAAAACGTTTCCTATACATGTTTGGTAAACAAATTTGGCAAATTGTATTTTGTCATGGATACCTCTTGGAACAACATTTGCTCAGTTCACTTTGGAGTTCAGACATTTGTCCATTGATGCTTGGACTTGTTTGCTTTACCCATTTGCTTTGTTTGCATTGAGAAATCAAGTGTTAGTCTAAGATGGTCTTTGTAAACATTTAAAAATAAGATATGTAAGTACAGTGAAATTGATTTTTAGATGAATATTATTTGGTTTTACCTAAATTTTAAAAAATAGGTTCATTTTCAAACTAAATTTGGAAAAAAAAACTAGTTCTTAAAAAAATCAACTCAATTAATTTTTTCCTAATCCAAATATTTTGTGGATTTTTTCCTCCTATTTATTCTCTCTTTCTCTCTCATAATTTGTCTTTACCTCAATATTTAAATTTTAAATTTGGTTTAAAACAAATTTTAACCACATTAAGAATAAATTAACCTAAATTTTTATGACCAATTTGTCTTAAACAATTTTGAATTAGTTTTGAGAGTTGTCAAACTGACCTTAAGATTTGATATGGAATCTGTGGCTAAACGTCATTTTATCCAATATAAAAAGACAAAATAGACAGATCAAAAATTAGTTATTTTATCCACATTAAATATATGCACACACATATAAAAAATTTTCTTTTTGATAATTTTACACTCAAGTAATTTTATTTAATGCTATCCAAACAAAATTTATTTTTACAAAATTATTTTTGGTAAACATTTCCAAATATAAAACTCATTCTTCCAAAATAACTCTTTCAAAATACATTTTACCATCAATTATAAATATCTAAACATGCCATAAATAATTTGTAATTCCTCCGTTCCTGAATAATAGTCATTTAAGATTTAAATATACTAATTAAGAAACTTATTAAATGACCTAAATTTTAAGGAAAAAAACTAATATTTGATAAAATTACCTTTAAGTTTCTCTCGATAAAAATATTTAATGTGTCAATAGTGATAACAATTAATAAGGATAAAATTCAAAACAAGCAATAAATATTTTTTAAATTCTCTAAAAGTCACAAATAATTTGAAACAAAATAATAAGAGCATGTTTGGTACATCTTTTTTACTATTCATTGCATGTTTGGCACATCTTTTTACTATTTATTGCATGTTTGACAATTCTTGTTTTAATTTTTGCACAAAATTCAATACATCATAATAACTTTTTTTTATAATCTTGAAACTTGAAACTTATGATTCTAGATTTTAGATTATTCTAATAACTTTGAGATGTAAATACCATTTTGTCATGAATCAAATAGTTTTTTTAATTATTTTATATCTCTTTTAGTAATTTAATGCATAAAAATTATTCTTTTTATATTATCTAAACGAAACAGATTGTTTTAAAATTACTTTTTATTTAATATATTCAAATATTAAACTAATTCTATTATAATCAATTATACAATAATTAATTATTAAAATAATCAAAGTTTTCACAATTAATCCAAAGATATAGTTTTAAAAAATGACCGTTAAAAAGAAACCAAAGGAGTACTTGGTTTCATTTACCTTTGACCTCCAACTTTCCACAATCAGAAGTAGTGCGTGTTTGGGATAATTATGAAAATTTGATTATTTTAATAATCGATTATTGTATAAATTTTTTTTTATAATCGATTATAATAGAATCAGTTTTATATTTGAATATATTAGTTGAAAAACGATTTTAAGTTAATTTGTTTCGTTTGAATAATATAAAAAAGAATCGCTTTTATGTATTAAATTACCAAAAAAAGTTATTTGATTGAGGACAAAATGATATTTATATCTTAAAGTCTAAGGAATAATTTATAATCTAGAATCATAAGCTGAAATTTCAACATTTTGAAAAAAAAACTTTTATAATGTATTAAATTTCGTACAAAAATTGAAGTTAATTTTTTCAAACATGTAAAAATACTGTTACAGTATTTTTTTCTCAAAAAAAAATATTTAATTAAAAAATAATCCCAACTAAACATGCTTGTGGTATCTAGTACTAATCGATCTTGTATTCCCCGTATCCAAGACAATATTTTGATACAAGCATTCAAAGATATTCTAGGTTACTAATATAAAAGAATTAAAGCAAAGATTACCATTAAAGAGAATTTGAAACAAAACAAGAACAGAAGGAAACAAAAGAATCATAGAGATAATCTAAGAAACTAAGAGAAAAGTAAGAGAGGAAAACTTGAAGAATGAATTGGAAGAATGAATGATTCTGAATATTGATTCACTATACATTTACGCATAACTTGTCCTTATATACAATTACAGCTCAACATAACAAACTTCAGCATAACTGCATAACTAACTTCAACATAACTAACAACTAACTTAACTAACTATATTCTATTCTATATTATACTCTAATATTGTCCTATTAATCACAAGTGGGGTCTAGAACAATACTTCTGACACCCTTCAATCGCAAGTTGGAGGATGTGAAGCAAGAGTTGTATGATCTTTAACTGTGAGCAAAGATCTCAAATGCTGAAACTTGTTAGTAGCCAAATGTTTTATGAGTATATCAACAATTTGATTTATGGAAGGAATATGTTGAACAACAAGTTGCTTCTGAATAACTCGTTCTCTGACAAAAAATATATCCAGCTCCATGTGTTTTGTCTGAGAATGCAGAACAGGATTATGAGCCAAGAGAACAGTGCTTTGGTTATCACAAAAAACTACTAGTGTAGTTGAAATTGGAATTGAAGCTCTTTCAGTAAAGACTGAAGCCAAATGATCTCAGTAGCAGTATGAGCTAGTGCTCTATATTCAGCTTATATGCTACTTCTAGCAACAACTTGTTGCTTCCTAGACCACCACGAAATGAGGTTAGGACCTAGGTAGATGCAGGACCCTGAAGTTCATTTTCTATCATCAGGGTCTGTTGCCCAATCCGCATCATAAAACCCATACAACACCAGTTTCTTTGCTGGTCTGACATGAAGTCCACAATGTAAAGTACCTTTGAGATACCTGAGTATTCTTTTGACACTTTTCCAGTGCTCCTCCAAGGGTTGACTCATGAATTGACATACTTTATTGACACTATATGAAATTTCTAGTCTAGTAATAGTAGCATACTGTAATGCACATATTATAGACCTGTAAAGGGAAACATCTTGTATGTAATCAGCAACATGTCTAGTAAGCTTCAAACCAGATTGCATAGGTGTTGAAATTCCTTTTGCTTCTAAATTTGAGCCTTGGTTAGAATATCTCGTATGTACTTTTGCTGAGAAAGATGAAGAGAACCATAATTAAGCCTTAGTACCTCAATACCAAGAAAGTAAGTGGACCAAGATCTTTCAAGGCAAATGCAGTATTAAGATTGGATATTAATGTCTGAATGCTAGATTGTGAATTTCATATAATTATAATATCATCAACATACACCAATACATATAGACAAGAAGTCCCAATTGTAACACCCTCCATAGGGTATCACATGTCTGACTCCCGACTCATAATCTGAAAAGAAATTCGCACAAAGTTTAAGTTATAAAAAGTAGGTTTTTAAAATTTCTTTCTTTACTGAAACGTAAACTTACTGAAAATATTATGTATCTTGAAAATCATATTTCAACTATTCATTATGCAATATTGACACTAATTAATATTTCACAATTTAAAGAGAAATATAAAATTAATAGACTCTTTTTTTTTTTTTTTTAACATGTAGAAACCCCATGACGGGTCCTACTTAATAAACTTTTTAACATTAAAACTTAACATACTTAACATTTGTGTATCCATCTTGTTGCACTGGACACTGTTCTACACTCATTCTTTGTCAACAATACACCTTCGAGTCTCTTATTGTTGTCACCCATCTCGAGTATTCATTGCCCGTTATGTCTAAGACAACTCGATCCTTCTATTATTTGATTTTAAACATGTACTGAGACAACCAAAACAAATAAGGTGAGATCACCTACACCAATTCCAACATGGCAAAGACCGAGAGATAACACTGGCAATGATATCATACAAGTATATCATATCAAAGCGCCAATAGTATAAAGATTAATCAACTATCATCATCCAAACATATATCAATCCAAGTATTCAAAACTTATTGTCATGCCTAAATATTCCTCAATTAATATATCACACGATATAAATGTTGATTATGCATGTACCAAGACTCGATTTCCTACTCCATGGAGCTAAAACTCGGTCGGAGAAATGATCGAAAAGATCCGCTCATCGGTACCACATGCCTCGGACCACGTTATAATCCTCATTTTGATTTTGCACATCAGCATATACGAGTCTTGATTAAGAACGGATCATCGGTGTGTTGCATCGGTCTAACCTACGGGAAGAAGCGACCAAAATTCAAGGCAACCCGCCCCGATGCCCCAAGGTCAACAAGTGACCTACACTACGCATATCGCACCCAAAGGTGTGTTTCTCTGGCAATCAGCCATATCTAGTCTCATCGGACCATTCCAATGCATGTATAATGCACCAATCCAATCATCATAGACAAATATGTCATTTTCTCACAAGCATGTATGGACACCTGGTTCAACGAGAATCATATTGTACTTTCAACAACGAAAATCATGTTATCACGTTTTCATAGTTGTAAAACACTTTACCGTATTTTCACAATTGCGTAACATTTCTGTTACGTTTTCACAATCCAAAAACTTTTCTGTTATGTTTTCACAATACCATAACACTTTTGTTACGTTTTTAAAATTTTAAAACGTTTTTATTACGTTTTCACAATACCGTAACACTTTTGTTACGTTTTTAAAATTTCGTAATATTTCTGTTACGTTTTCAAAATGTTGCAACTCTTCTGTTGCACTTTTAAACCACGTTTTTCTCAATCGCGTAAAAACATACGTTTCTCAAATCGCATAGTATTTTTTTACTGTTTCAAAATCGCGTAACTTAAAAATCATTCTTTTATGTTACGTAAATCATTTTCTATCATTCTCAAAATATTTAAAACACTTTCCAAATCTCATAACGATTTTCCGTCATTTTCACAATCACGTAAAAATAATCTATCACTTTTAAATCACATAGTGATTTTTCAACAATAGTTCAAATTACGTAAAATATTTAAACGTAATTCAAATCGCGTAGAAATGTTTCAACGTATTTAAAATCGCGTAGAAATATTTTACTGTATTTCAAATTATTTTTAAGATACATAAAATATTTTTCAACATTTTTCAATCACATAATATATTCCTCAATATTCCAAACATTATTTTGGACTTAAATAAATCAATATCTTTTTTAACACATTGTTCAAAATTGCGTAGCTTAAAAATCACGCGTTTTTAAGATCGTAAAACGCTTTTTCATCACAATTTCATTCTGAGAAAATATTTCTTAACCTTCAAAAATTCCTCTTCAACTTTTCTCAAAATAATATAACTTTATATTTCATTTAATATATTTTCTTACTCAAGAAAGTATTTTTCCACGATTCTTTACTCAAGAAATTCTTTTTCAAATATACTTCCATAAAAATCACTTTTCCATTGATGTAAATCAACGTTTCAAAACTTAACATTTTTCTAACGTATTTCAAAACTTGAAAATAAGTTATACGTTAGTAAATTTTCAAAACAATTATATTCTCCATTTTTCCCAAATCATTTCCAAACACAACCTTCTTCAAAATAAATTGAAGTTGAAAATATTTTAGTTTACAAAAACTTGATTTTTCTCAAGTGATTAACATTTCGATTCCCTTTCCAAAATCCTTGTATTAAATTGATTCACGTTTCCACTTTGAAATTCACTTTGTTCATAAAAATCAAGGCATTACAAGCCTTAAAAAAAATGTGGACATATTATTGAAACCATCAAATATTTTTCCTTTTAAATTGATATGATTTTACACAAACAAAACCATTAAAAATCCTTTACAAAAACGTAAGACTCATTCATAGTCTTTGAAAATCAAATCATTTGTTCATTTTCAATTTTTCACTTTCTTTGCAAATCCATTTTCACTTTCTTTACAAATCCTTTTTCACTTTCTTTGCAAATCCTTAAAATCATCATTGCTATTTTCATTTAAATCTCATGTTTAGTTAAACACTTAGAAACTTTTTACACAAAATAAATTAATAAAAATCCTTCTAAAAACCGTGTTCTTGTTCTCTTGAAAAACAAATCCTTTGTTTATTTTCCATACTCTTCAAATCATCCATTTTCATCTTTCATGAAAATATTAATTTGTGAACACCTATTTTGAGGTGTCTTGTTCGAAATCCACCATGTTCGAAAGTACTCAAAAATCAATTCTTTTGTTCTTGAAAATTTTCAACATGAACCCTAATCAAGGCGTCAAAACCGTATTTCTTCCTTGGCTATTGGAGCCAAAAATCAATTTTCTTTCCAGTATCAAGTCATGGCATATACATATATATTTCATCATAAATAATATAAGCATACCATCAAAGCCATAAAAGCATGTATAGCATATCAAGCATATCATCAAATTTATAAAATCATGCAAAGCATATCAAGCATAGAAAATTAATCAAAGCTCATAAACACCCACAAATTAATTACATGACCATGGATATGAATCCTCACATGGATTCCACATCCATCAAATAAAATACCATCTCTCACCACCATGCTTGGTTGGTGAGATGGATCTCCTCTTACCTCTTGAAGATCCTCAAAACTCCTTTTTTTTGCTTCTTTTTCCAAGTCCTTCATCACCAAGGCTTCTCAAATACAAAACAAAATACATAAAAATTAGCATATCAAGCTTGATTAAGAGGAACCATGGATCAAACATGGTTTAGATCATGAAAAAAGAGAAGAAAATGAAGTTTCCTTAGGTTCAAAAACCCAATAACTTTGATCTTGAAGAAACTCAGCTTGAAGATGAATGATTTAGAAGAAGTCTTCAACATGAAAGTTGCTTAGAATATCATGGAGATTCAAGATCTAAGGTTGGATGAAATTAAAAGAGCTTGGATGGTGATTTTAGGGGTTTTGACCGAATGATATCTCTTGAAGAACAAGGATGAAATTTTTAATTTTTGATAGAAACTTGAAGCTTGAATTTGAAGATCAAGATGAATGATTTTTGAAAAACTCATAACTGGAGATGTTCTTAGAATGATGTTTAGGTTTAGAAAATCAAGTTGGATGAAATTTTTGAGTGATGGAAGGTGCTCTTGGATGTCAAGACCGAACCATGCTTAGAAGGAGAAGGAGAGAAAATTTTCTAAGAGCTTTCTTGAAGGAAAGTTTCAAGAATGATCAGTATGGTCAATAATGACCAAAGGTGACCAATATGGTCTTCAAAGCTCCCAAAATCAGACCAAAACCGTGCCCCCCCCCTTCATGCATTCTCCTTGAGTGAAAAAAAAATCAAAAGTAAGCCATTATGATGTCTAACTTGACCAAACATGCAAAATTGACATAAAGCTTGTCTCTTTGTCTTCTAAACACTCCAAAACCATCACCTTCTCTTCATAATCATTCAATAAAGTTGTCTTCATTATTTGCCACCATTCAAGCATTTCTAGCCATTGATTAATTGATAGTTAGGATTTAGGTAGATTTTTAATTTTAGAAACTAAATAAAGTAATTGGATTTTTCTCCTTTAAATTCTAACCATTAGATGTATCTCCAAAATTAATGGTTAAGATTACTCCTTCAAACTTTTAATCCAAGGGTTCTAATTAGTCTACTATACTTTAGAAGACCAAATTTCCACCATTGATTAATTCTTCATCCAATGGTCATAAATGGTCTTTATTCTTTTTAAGATTAAATCTCCACCCTTGATTTAATCTAAATCCAAATGGTTATAAATGGTGCTGTCATTTTTCAAGACCAATTCTACACCTTTGATTACATCTATGGTTGATATCAAAGCCTTCCTAACTAAGCATTCTCACACCATTGATTAAATCAATGGTTATTATTCAAGCGCTTTATTAAGTTTGTTTTTAACCTTTGATTAAATCAATGGTTAATATTCAACTAAGTATTCTCATCCAAGGGTATAGATCAAGTCAAGCTCTCTTTGTTGACTCACGCAAAGTATAATATTTATTCTTGTATCCTACAAATAATATTTTTCTTGTATTTTTATCATCCGATAATTAAATACGATCAAAACATGATCAATAAAAATTTAAAAGCGTTTCGGATTCGGGTTTAGTAAGATCCTGTCTCGTCTAAAGCAAGTATAAATTTTTCTATGTGTAGAAAAATTTTTCTTTGCTTGGGACCCAATTGAGCCCACGTATATGGCCAATTGGGACCACATACCCATGCGGGGCCCACAGACAAGAAAAATTTCAAAATCATCCATAAAATCACAAAAATTATAAAATACACAAATATCAAATCGATTACGTAAAATAATTACCTAACGGTAAAAATTAAATTACGTAAAGTTTTTACCAAACCCAAAAATTTTTATTTTCGACATGCAGAGTAAATCACTCAAAACGATCAAATATCTTGTGAGAATAAACAAAATAATTTTACGGTACGTCATTGAGAAATTACTAAACAAGTAAAATTACATTAGCGTCAAAATTACTATTTAAGAGATACGAAAATTTGGGGTGTTACACCAGTAGTTCGAATAAACAAGGAAGGATCACATTTACTGGGAAAAAAACCAAGATTCTGTAAAGTTGAGCCAAGCTTCTCAAACCATGCCCTTGGGGCTTGTTTAAGTCCATACAAGACCTTTGTTAGTTTGCAGACCAAGCTTCCATCACCAATTTCAAATCCCTAAGGTTGTGACATGTACACCTCTTCATGAAGCATGTCATTTAAGAATGCATTGTTGACATCAAATTGATATATTGACCAGTGTGTTGTAAGGGCCAAAGTAAGAATTAACCTCACAGTTGTAGGCTTGACTACTAGTGAAAACATTTCAATATAATCAAAACTTGGTTGCTGGTGAAATCCTTTTGCAACAAGTCTTGCTTTGTACTTTTGTACTGAACCATCAAGGTTTTCTTTGATCCTATATACCTACTTGCAACCTATAGCTTGCCTCTGTGGAGGTAGTGGAACAAGTTGCCAAGTATTGTTCACTATCAGTGCATTATATTCCTACTCCATAGCTTTAAGCCACTTTGGTTTTCTTAGAGCTTGTTTGACTGATGTAGGTTCAATTTCTGTGTGAACCAAATAGGCATTACGCTTAAAAAACCAAACTTTGCTCTGGTTCATTGGATGACAGGATTGAGTAGAATGCAAGTAAGGTAATGAAGATCAGGTGCTAATGCAAATTCAGTATGAGAGTGATGCTCAAACTTTGGTTCAGAATTGGAATGAGACAAGGAGTGTGATAGAGATGGTTGATCACTATATGCAAGAGGCTAACTAGAAGGAGATATGTGATGAAAAGGTGAAATAATTTTAGAGGACTCATGATTCATTATAGTAGAATACAAAATGGGTGGAATAGATGAGATGGAAGTCTGTTAGGGAGATACTGCAGTAGAAGGAGAGGTAGTGAAAATAGTAGTAAATGAAAAATGCTTCTCATTGAAGACTACATCTTTGGAGATAACAATCCTACTATCAGAAGTTAAACACTTATATCCTTTATGAGAAGGTGAGTAACCAAGAAAGGTACATTGAGAGGTTTTGAATGCAAACTTGTGCTTATTAACACTACAACAAAAAGAGGCTTTAGTGGCAATTTTTTAATGGCCATATACTAATTGCTGGTAATGCCTTTCTCTAATACACTGTATTTACGACAAATGAGTACTGGCCACTAAATATGCTAATTTTAGTGGCAAATATCAGAAATAGCCACTAAACATTCTAATATGCTGAATTTCACCCGCGCAATCTTTTTCCATTCCCTCCACTATTTTTCCTTCTTTATTCTGAAAAGAGGAGCTTACCGAGAAACCCTTCACCATTCTCAACTCGAACCAATCCCCCAATCCCAGAATCCTTCATCATTCTCAGAAACCCTAACCCCCCAAATCCCCAATCGTTGAACCCAATCGCTTCCTCTCAACCCTCGATCTCTCAACTGCAAATATCAAAGTCTCACTCTCCATTCTCCATTGCGTACGAGATAATGAGAAGCTGCAAGCTTGCAAATGGCTGGTTACAGGTACATTTCTTTCTTCCTTTATTTCTTTCTTCTATTTCATACCGTATTGCATTTGAAATGAGACATCATGAGCTTGCAACTGACCATCTCTGCTTGCCCTCTCTCATCGTATCTTCCTCTTTAACCACATTTTTAGATTTTTTTTTAACATTTTACCAAATTTCTGTGATGGATTTTGCTTAAAGCTTTTTTTTTTCCTCTGTGTTTTTTGGGCTGTGTTATTTTTAACTGTAAAGCTGAGCATGAAAATCTCTTATGGATTTCTCTGTTTCGTAACTAGCTAGAACCTATCATTATCACGCTTATTAGTGAGTGAAGGAATTGGGTGGGAGGGTCCAGGCCTCTCGAAAAGAGTCTGGATTATCAGTATTTTATTTTTTTGTTTTGTTGAGAGGAAGTGAGGAAGAGAGTTTCTCCTATTTTTTGTACAAACTTACCTCTGTTACTACAGTACTATTCAGCTATTTCTGGTCCAGTTCTATCAGACAATATTAAAAATTCCAAGTAATCTTCCTGATTCAAATACTCAAATGTCTTCCCTTTTACATTGCATAATTTATTCAATTCATCATGCAATGACAATTTCGTGTTGCTAAATAGAAAAGAAGTTTATTAATTAGAAATTAATATGTTGACACTGTTACAGATGAAAATCTTATAACAAGCAGAACACCTGATATATCCATGGGTTGATTTGTTGATGCACTTCATCTAGTAGTAGTCCATGTAGAACAGTCAAAGGAACCTGAAAATTCATTAACTTTTAACTAAAAGTTGTTATGGGAATTTGTTTGTAGCAATATTATATTTCAGAAAGCATTTAAAACCTGTCTTTCATGGTTAATGAGATATGTACCATTTGGACGAGAGATATAGGCCCCAGAATTATGTGAGGGAAATCAAATTACAAAGTTATATTAAAAGTATAAGACCTGGAGGAGTAAAAGGTTAATAACATATTGGTATCTTTGGTAAAAATGTCTACCTGTAGATCTTTTTGATGAGTTCCATTATATCCTGAATAGTAAAGGTACCTCTGTTTAACCTGTTCCTCAACCTTTCATGTAAAAAATAAGAGTGTTAATCAAGTTTTACTTCTTTCCTTTTCATTTTTCTATCCAACCATGTAAAAGTCATAGCTAACAGAATTTAAAAAAATTTAGGTACTACCTTTGAGAAGGGTATTCTTGCCTATGTTTTGCCTATAATTTACTATCTTTACTGGTTAATTTTATATACATGGTAATTTTTCCTCCCTTTGGTTTCAGTGACCCTTGCCGTCTTAGACTGGAAGCATGTTATGTGCATTCTTTTTATCAGAGACTTGAAAGATACAATTATGCATTTATGAATTTATTGAGATTTATATATGATGGAATTGTTGGACTGCCTAGGGGAGGTCAGCTGATTGAATTACAATCCTGAACAGGAACATTGTACTGCTTAAGGTTTTGTTGATTGGATTTTTTTTTCATTTTAATTTTGGATGCATCTAACCAAAATAACTTTTAGATCAAATGAAGACCTCGAGGATAGTATTGCCTAAACTGCTAAACCTACCTGGTCTGGACTCTGGATTGATAAATTGCCATTTCCTGTTAGAAAGCACTTAGCTTTATATCCAATCCAGACAAAAGCAGTTGAACTTAAAACACATTGCAGTGCTCATTATTTGCAAGAACTCTTGAATATTACTTCTGATGCTGCTTCACAAATCAATAACCAAATGGTCCTAATCCAAAGAGTGCAAAATAGAATTTAACATGGTAGTAGTTGAAAATACAAACTTCAATATGATTTAGTCATGAAAGAGAAATCTGTCAAGGGTTCTAAATTTCAATATAGCCAGAATAGAAATTTTAGGAATAGTGTTACTACTTAATACTTATAGTTAGATTAGATCTAGAGTGATCATACATAACTATAATCGGATGGGGAAACAGTGTGAGAATGATATTGATATCCTGGTGGAACTCATTCTTAAAGTATGCAAATTTTGTTAGTGACGTTAAAATTTCACTTTGAATGGCAAATAGGTATAATATTTTTCAACAATATTAATTGTTGGGAAAAATCTCTTTGAATTTCGTTAAATCTTAAAAGGCAAATAAGCATAACATTTTTTGACAATAGTAATTGTTGGCATATGTTTTGCATAATTATTGTTAGCTGTCAAATGCATGTGGTTAGTGAATTTTGAAATAGTTCTAGTAGTTATAATAATTATTGATAAAAGGCACGTTTTTTATCGGCAATAACAAAAGCCGTTAAAAACGGCAAAGAAGGCAAACCTTGAGACAGTTTTAGCGGCTATTACAATTGCCGGTAAAAGACAAACTTTTTCCTGGCAATAAAATGGTATTTACTGGCAATAACAAAGGCCGTTAAAGACGGAGAAGAAGGCAAACCTTGAGACAGTTTTAGCGGCCATTATAATTGCCGGTAAAAGACAAACTTTTTCCCAGCAATAAAATGGTCTTTACCTACAATAACAAGGGCCGTTAAAGACAAGAAGAAGTCGAATCTGGGAACCTTTTTAGCAGCCATTATAATTGCCGATAAATAATTGCCGCTAAAAGAGTTAACTTTTACCGGCCATAAAGAGAATATTTTACCTAAGCACAAGTATAACAAGGTAAAATCAAGAAAGGTACACTTGGATACAACGGTAATAAATTAATTGCCGGTAAAGGTTTTTTGCGGCAATTCTTATTGCCGCTAAAAGTCATATTTATGGCCGCTAAAAAGGTTTTTTGTTGTAGTGTAAAAGGTCGAAGATATGGATAACATGCACATCCAAACACCTTTAGGAATGAAAAATCAAGATCTATTCCAAACAACTTGGTAAATGGAATAGTAAAGGAAATAGCAAAAGTTGGAATTCTATTAATGAGGTAGAATGATGTGAGAAAGGCATGATCCCAGAACTTAAGAGGTAAGTGTGCTTTGGCTAAAAGAGTGAGTCACAATTCAGTAATATGCCTATGTTTTCTTTCAACTAGACCATTTTGATGATGAGTATGTGGACAAATGACCCTATGATGAATACCTTGTGAAGAAAGATAAGTAGAAAATGATTTATACTCACCACCCCAATCAGTTTGTATTAACTTTAATTTTGCATTAAACTAAACCTTAACCATCTTTTGAAATTGAATAAAGGCTTGCAGAGCTTCTGACTTCTTTTTAAGTAGAAAAATCCAAGTAAACCTTGAGAACACATCTATGAAAGCAACATAATAAGAAAAACCAGTGGAAGAGGTGATTGGGGCTGGTCCTCACAAATCACTAAAAACAAGAGCAAATGGCTGGTTATAGACTATAGATGAGGGAAATGAAGGTAATTTGTGCATTTTACCAAAACAACAAGCTTCACAGAAATTATTGAAAGAAATAGTTAGAGAGACTGAAATGTTTGACATTTGTAAAACCTTTTTGAGAACAAGAGAATGAGGATGACCAAACCTACAATGCCAAATATCTAAGTCAATTATATCATAAACAACCGTAGGACTAGCTTTGTGAGCAAGAAAAATTGAAGCAAAGGAATTATTAACCTCAGTAGCAACAAAAGTAGGTTTACCATCATTAACACTATTGGAAGAACCATGAGTAGAATTACAAGAAGCAATATCAGAAGCACAATGATCAGAAACAACAGTTACAGTAGGTAAAACAGAATTACAGAAATTGGCAGAATTACATGACTAAAATGGCTCATTAGGCCTCAAGTGTTTACAAACAACAGAGTTATAAGCACATCTTGGCCTAACAACATTATTTTGAGTATTACAACTTGAAATAGAACTACTATTACAATTTGACTTGAGATATGGATTAGTTGACAAATGAGTGAAAGGGAAACTTGTGAAGCTGTACAGACCATCAGCACCAAGAGAGCCTTCCAGAAGGACCTCATGGGTGGCCTGCGATTTCACATAGCAGTAAGTAGGATGAAATTCAAAATAAACATGGTTGTCCTTAGCAAACTTATTATCACTGAGTAAATTTCTAGTAATTTCAGGTACATGCAATAATTAATGCAAAGACAAAGAAATTGATGCATTAAAAGGAGATGTAAGGAATAAGAAACCAATATGAGATATGGACAAACCTTGTCCATTGCCCATCAAAAGCTTCTCATTACCAGTGAAATCATCCTTATGTAGCAGATTCTGAACCTCATTAGTAGCATGAGCAGTAGCACCTGAATCAGGAAACCATGAACTACTAGAGATAATTTTAGGTGTGGCAATCATAGCATGAGGAAAACCAGAATGCTGAGTAGAAGTACCGTGATGAAGATTTGAAGGTTGAGAATGAGAATTACTGGAGGAAGGCAAAGATGTGATTGCAGGATGAGGATAGGAGTAGGAAGCAGATGGGAACTGTGAAGGTGAGTAAGGAAATGTAGTGGAATATGGTTGATGACTGGATGAACCAGCATGATACATAGAAGGATAGAAGAACAAGGAAGATGAAGATGGATGAGTGAAATGAGGAAAGTATGAAGGAACATGTGAAGATGAAGAAGGAAACTAAGGAGGTGGTGGTGGAGGGGTTAATGGAGCATGTAGTGGTTGACTCAGTGGTGGAGGATTCAGTGTTTGAAAATTATAGTTGAAGCGATGATAACAAACTGAGGCACCATGACCTGGTTTACCACAGACGTGACAAACAACTGAGGATTTTGCATCAAATCATCCTCCACGACCCCTACATTTGCCATTAACACCAAATTTGTCTCCTTTAAAGAAACCATGATTATCAGAAGCATAAGAGCCATAAAGCAGAGAATCGAAATTCTGAGAACTTGAAGGACCAAATTGACCACTAAATCTAGGTGGCGGTGGTGTGGAAGGGAAAGTATGAGAAGAATCTTTTTGAGATCCAACAAAAGATTGAGATTGCAGCAAAGCTCCATTAAGATTAACATATGCAACCTTTGCAGAAAACGAATCAGACACTGATTCTTTTACATGTTTCTCTAACCTAGGTTCTTGAACAAGTAATGATGATTCAATTTCAGCGAGTAAGACTCAATTCGACTTGAAACAGAAATAATAAATGGATCATATTCTTCAGGCAAACCCTTTAAAATGATTTCAATATGCTCAAAAAGTGAGATAGGATTATCAGTAGACATCAAAGCATCAATTAAGGCTTTGATTCTTAGCAAATATTCACCAATTGAGCGAGATCCTTTCTTTGTATTACGCAATTCAGAACGATATTGACAAGTTTTGGCTCAATTTTGAGAGCTGAAGTAATGATGAATCTGTTCCTATAATTCAAAAGACTTGATGCAACTAACAAATCTGGTAAGCATCGATTCTGATAAAGATGATAAAAGTCATGATAGGAGAAGTTGATCTTGAGTTTCTCAATCAAGAAACAGAGAACTAAGAGTACCAGATTGTGCATCTTCATCATTTGCAAACGGAGAAGGAGCTTCATGAGCATTATCAAGAAATTGATGCAACTTATGACCACGAATTGTTGCAAGAACTTTTCCAAAGCATAAAGTTTTTATCATCTAATTTAATCGAGATTGGGTAAGAAAAAAGAGATTAAACCAGTGTTTGATGTTGACCAAAGTGCAACATTTGCGTGAGGATCAATTAAAGAGCTCATGATATCATATAGAAAATTTGAAACAGAACAGGAACAGAAGGAAACGAAAGAATCAGAGAGAAAATCTGAGAAACTAAGAGAAAAGTAAGAGAGGAAAACTTGAATGAATTGGAAGAATGAATGATTCTGAATATTGATTCACTGTACATTTACACAGTACTTGTCCTTATATATAATTACAACTCATCATAACAAATTTCGGCATAACTAACAACTAACTTAACTAACTATATTCTATTCTATAATATACTCTAATAACCATTTTAGTTCATCCCTGTGCTCGTAGGTTACTTTCCTGACTCTTCTTTCAATACGTTTTCATAAATAACATAACATGAAGAAACTCTCTCCCATTCCTTGAAAAAACCCAACTTTGTTAGATCTCAAGTCCTTGCATTCATTGCACAGGGCTTCCCCAGCGAAATGACACATTCTACCTTTACTAGTTCTACTTGCATGAAAGTGTAAACAATCATTTGTTGGAAAACAGATCAAGTCGCCAATGCTTTGGCCACTCAACCAGCCACTCACTTTTTCATCAGTTATCGAAAGGAACCTGGTATTTCAACAAGGAAACACTTGTTTAAAGGAGAATATACTAGAGGGCTACAAGCCATCAAGACATCGTAAAAAGTTAAATAAAAAACTATAATTATATTGATAAAAAAAATTGACAACAAATTGAAGCGCCAAGAAGAGGGGAAACCACACATGCACCATGTGCATGCAACCACAAACAAAAATTTAACCATGCAAGCACAAGTGGCGGGCATACACAGAGATACACCAACACGAACACACTCAGCTAGCAGCAGTACACAATATACAACGCATAAGAGGACCACCCACCTCCGCCTCTTCATCATCATCGCTATTATCATCCACAAAACCATTGTAAACATCATACTTTTCTGCCTCTTGTGAAGTGGCTTCAATCTCTTTCTTGCTACTACTTGTGTAGGAAGAATCCATAAGACAAGTTGTGTGATAAGCATGACAGCAAAAGAAAACAATGACTGATACATTCTGTATAGAAAAGGGGTCAAAACATATACAACATCTTCCACCCCCCCTAGTCTTTGACTTCACTTCCATGGTTCTCAGACTATGGGATTTCTCAAACACCTGAGAAGCATGAGTATCACTCCTTTTAACTCGCGGCTCTTCTTCTTCATTACTTAGATAAATTCCATGCTTTGCCTCTTTGTAATACTTAATTAAGAGGTTGACACAGTCCGCCTATTTTAATGACAGCAAATCAGCAACATATCTTATTGTTATCAAATTAGTGAGATTCAAAAAATTTTCCTTGTAATAAGGAAGGGGTGGGGGAGAAAATCACCTTAAGGATATCATTGCACCCATGTCTAAGTGATGTTTCAGTCCTGTAATCAGTGATAATTTTAACCAGCCGATCCCTGAGCCTATAGAAAAGCAGATAGAGAACTTACAGTTAGTGAAAAACAGAATGCTACTGAATATAGCTGGAATTGGGAAGCCAGAATGATCTATCTGAGCAATCAGTTAAAATTCAAAACATGGTGAACATCATGCAGATGCATAACCAGAACTAGATAGATGGGGCATCTCGCCATCTCCTACTTAATGCGATCTACAACCCAAATGCTAATACTTTATTCCTTGAATATGTTTTATGACTAGATACTACGATGTAATTTCCGTTGAAGTCATATTTATTACTTACCGAGGTATTTCCATCTCACTGGGAACCTTGTTTACAATGTAAAGGGGATCAAGGTTTCCAACTGTGTGCTCCAATAGTATGCCAACCTGCCAATTACAAGAATCAAACTTAGAACCGGGTTAAGAAAAAGCAGGTATACAAAGTAACTGAATACTGGGCATATTTGTTTCTGTTTCAGTTTTTTGGGTTTCTAAAACAAATTTGTAAATTCTATCAATGACAACAAAGTTTTGTAACATATTTGGGAACAACTTTCAAAACAAAAAACAATTAAAAAATCTATTTGGAAAACTTGCTCTTGAGTAAGATTTATCTTTTTTTTTTTCCTCAAAAAATGACTTGTACAATGATCGCACATCCATTCCATCTAGATAGGCATACAATGGCCAAAAATATCTCACTGTAGATGCCCAACGTGATCATCTCTAAGTGTGGCCACACTTCATCTGGAAGCACCTTCAAAATGAAAGGGGAGGGGGTTTCTCCAAAACCAGGCTATCCCACTGGAAAGATCTTTTAGTTCATCTGATTCCAGAAAAAGGCTGGTGTAAGAAATGGTGAGACAAGAAAATGGGTTGCTGGCATGTCACAGACTCACAGTCCTCACGAACAATAACATGCACTAGACACATGAGACACAGAAAATAGAGAAGAGCAGTTCAGCCTTCAGACATTGCTGGCGGTGCTGGAGTAGCAAGCAACTCTTGAGATGACAAAGCACAGATGAGTGGCCTAGTGATGGAAATTAGAAAGATGAGAGGCCAAGCAATGAGACACTGGAAATGAAGGTAGAAACGCACAGGAAGAGATGAGACTGTTCAAAATGATTGAGATATTTACAAAAATTGCAACCATATTTTTGGAAAAAATGAAAAAGAAAACAAACTCGGAGAACATCTAAAAGATGTTCCAGGTTTTTGGTTTTCAAAACAGCTGATCTGTTACTAGTCTTTAAAATATGGAATAGGAAACAACTCCCAAACAAATTTCTTTTTTCAAAAAACAAAAACCTGTTCTCAAAACAAGTAATCAAACAGGCCCAAATCTTAAATATACAATTTAGTTATCAAGATATACCATTTCAGGTTTGTGAAGGCATTGCTTGATTAATTCTTCCCAAAGTTCATCATCATGCTGCATGGTTACAAACTCTACAGCCTGCATAAAATTATGACCACTTCAAACTCAGCATAAAATCCTTGAAGTTCCTGATTCAAGATTTAGATGTTGGTTGACACCAAAAACCACTTATAATTGAAAAAGATAAAATACCTCCTCTATATCGCCTAATTTATTTATAATAACAGCAAGGGCTTGTTTTGAGTTTCCCATCCTTCCTAGGATGAAGACTTGTTCTCTTATTAGGTCTCTTCTAATGCAAATTTCGTAAGCCTGAAAAACAATTTTGAGAATTTGGTTCACAGGCATGCATGTATATAACTGTCAAAGTCATTGGTTGATCCCAAACCTTCTCAAGGGTATAGTGTTGACTGCTTCGAAGAAAAGGTAGCAGCATCTTTGGATCATAGTCTGGATAGAGTTCTACCTATGAAGTAGACAAAAAGATTATATTAGCTGAGAAAAAAAGCATTTAATCACAGGCAGCACATAAAACCACTATTAATGTTTAGCTTCAGAAGACAGATATTGTAATAACCAGACAAAAATTTAAGGCAAAAAATGGGAGAAGAGTAAAGAATTAAGCACTAATACGGTATTAAAGCCTGCAATGAATAATGATGCGGCCAGACCACAAGAAAGAAATGCATCATTAAAGCAAGGCCATGGCTCTACAGTTTGCAAACACAAAGTGGCAACAATAGCTAACAATTGCTAGTAAACCAGATTGAATCTGAATGAGACCAGAACTGATCAAACATTCTAGTATCAACGGTAGCCACCCATGATCAGTCACTCTATTACACTACGATTAGATATGGTGATTCCGTGGACAAAATTCTGCTCGGGTGAAAAGGAGGGGAAGGTACCACAGTCCACAGAGAGCAGTAAAACAATGTGTCCTGAGAATCTAAAATCCTGTAGCTAAGGACTCAACCACATAGGACCAAATTCAAGCTGTTATCAAAAAATAAAATAAAAAATTAAAAAAAAACCCTCCTCCATTCATAGTTGCATGTGAATAAACGTATAGGTATTGGAATTCTGGAAGGACAGAATTGGATAGGAAACCATATATGGTAACTAAAAGTTATCAACTCACGTTTGGCGCATGAAAGTGTATATTCTTTTAGTTATGACATCTCAGCTAGGCTTTTCAATATTTGTTCTTGCACTTTAATTTGTCTTGGTTATCCAATTGTCTTTCCCCTCTCTAATGAGATAATTTATCCAATTGTTTAGGGATAAAAAAATATGTTTGTTCTCTAGAGATAAACTTCAGCAAACACACACACCCCCCAAAAGATCAGGACAGGATGACTTCTATCTTTTCCAACCAGAAAACCAGAGTGCCAAATGGAACCTGTGAATTAGAAAATTTGTCTTTAAAGGATGGAAGGAGTACTGATAAAATGGCTATTAGGGTGAGATGGGTCATGTAGAAGTCATGAAAAATCTGAAGAAACTCTTTTGTGAAGGATGCATAGCAAAAACTCATAATGGCAGACACATGGCTTTCATCAATTCTAAATACAAATATTGCATTGGATTACACCAGAGAATCCAACACAAAGAAAGCTTGCAAAGGTTAAATGAAAGAAACAAAGGCTACCTGCATATCATGAAAGTCCTTCCCGAGATGTGGATTTACTTCAAATAATGAATGGAGATATAAATGTAAGAAATATCTGCTGTCACACTTAATATCAGCATTTAGAAGTTGCTTCACAACTTCAGGTGGACTTATCAAGTCCTTATTTTGGATTAAAAGAGGAACTGCTCGCTTGCAATCTAGCAACATCAGTTGGACAACCTGAACAGACACAGGTTAGATAAATAAGATTCCAGTGATCATATAAATAATTTTTTAAGGATACAGTATATTAATAACAAAAGTGCTTTGGGTATTAAACAATTAGTTACTCATTAAGAACCCAAAGTAAAGGGTATATAGTGTCATTTCATAGTTGTAGTATTAGTATAAATAAAGGCATAGGGTCAGCTTAAGTTCTTTGGTTGATGGTTATGTTCTTTGTTTTATTTTAATTTTGATTTTAGTTTTGTTAACAAGGTGAAAGCTTAGTAGCTTGAGGGGAAGTGTTAAGGATATATTAGTAACAAGGAAAGTGCTTTGGATTTAAGTAATTAGTTACTTATAATGCTCTCAGAATAAAGGGTATAAATGTCATTTTGTGGTCATAGTATAAATAAATAGAAGTATAGGACCAGCTTATGTATCACAACCATCTTGAGTAATTTTCAAAATATCATGAATAGTCTTTGTCTCACATCTCTATTTTCCCTCTCTCCCCAAAACTCTTGTTTTTCTAACAGAAATGGTAACAAGTACAAACAGAACAAGAACTCCTATGAAACTCCAAGAAGAAAATTCAACAATGTTTTCTCCTCTTCAAATAAGTCTGAGAACATTCAAATCTTAATCAATCAATTCCGGATATCTGGGATGTGACATTGTCAGTTCATCCATTTTTCTAATGCATTCAATAAATCTAATAGTTGTGACAACATGAATAACCAGATCCTAATATACTACACCAAAACTTGTAAAATGATTCTTCAGTTGCATTAATGCTTAAAAATCAAATGTCAACAGAGACATATGAAATATGTTTTGCACATTAGCCGACACTGTAAAAGTTAAAACTATATAGAAAACATAGAATTCCAAGATAAATTCCACTTCTACAAATTACAATCATACCTTTTCACGAATTGCATCATGTAGGTTATGTTTATCAACTAAGTCAAATACTTCTGGTTTCATAAGCTGAAAGTTCCAACAAAAAAAAGGGGGGAAAGTAAATCAATAGTCAAAACAAACTAGACAAAAGACTCTAGTATCAAAGCATTTGTATCATTCAGTCAATGCAATTGCTTCCTGAACATAAGACAAATTAATACCACCTACATCAGCATACAATGAGAAAGCTTTCTCATGTTGGCCATCAATTACATACAACTCTGCTAATGCCTGACATAGAAAAGGAACATGTTAATATAAACAGATGGTTAAGAGATTCAAAATCCAAATATAATCAGTCAGACTAACCTCCTTGAGTGGATCAGTCATGGATGGAGTATTAAGCTGAGGTTCAATAACTGAAATAACAGGCAATTCAGAATAAATTACAGATGGCCAGGATTTAACAGTGGACAAGAGATCCTTATGAAAAGACGGATTTGTAGCCAATGCAACAAGAGCAACCTGTAGAATCAAAAGCAGAATAAATCCCAATTCAGTTGATTACAGATACTATGCGAACACATTACTTGTAACAGAGACTACTTTGTTTTAGGATTTAGCTAACCTCATAAGCAGTATCACGCAGTCTAGGGTTTTCTGTAGGCATGTAAGGAACCAAAACAGGGAGTTGCCGAAGGTGTGCAAAGTGGAAAACCCATCTGTTGAAAGCAGTCCATTGACACTCAATTACCAAACTGTACAACAGACTAACAACTAATGGTATGTGGTACTGTTACCTCTCCCATGCAGAGGCTGATCCTCGCAGCAACTTGGGACACAAAGAAGCTGCTTCAGCATATTTTCTCTCCACAATCAGATGATCAAGATACCTAGATCCTACCTGCAAAGATAAATCTCAGTTACATTCAAATGGATAATTTCACCAAGAAGAATTCATAGATACAATACAAATATAATACATAATATATAGTAATGATAACTAAAGAAATACAACAACAACAACAACCAAGCCTTTTCCCACTAGGTGGGGTCGGTTACATGGATCAAACGACGTCATTGTGTCCTATCATAAACCAAGTCTTTAAAAATGTCATTCAAATCTAAATCTTTTTTAATAGTTTCACCTATAGTCTTTCTTGGTCTCCTTCTACTTTTAGCTATTGGACTATCTTCCACCTGATCTACTCTTCTTACCGGGGCTTCTAAGGGTCTTCTCCTTACATGTCCAAACCACTTAAGGCGAAATTCTACCATATTTTCAACAATAGGTGCTACCCTTGCTTTCTCTCTAATGCATTCATTCCTAATCCTATCTTGTATTGTATGGCCACACATCTAGCACAAAATCCTCATCTCCGCGACACTGATCTTATGCTCTTGCTGGCTTTTTACCGCCCAACATTCAGTACCATACAACATCGTGGGCCTTATAGTTGTGCGGTAAAATTTACCCTTAAGCTTGAGAGGTACTTTTCTATCACAAATCACTCCTGAAGCACTCCTCCATTTCATCCATCCAGCTTGAATCCTATGATTTACATCTCCCTCTATCTCTCTGTCATTTTGTATGATAGATCCAAGATACCTAAACCGTGTGACTTGTGGTATGGTGTGGTCCCCAATTTTCACTGCTAAGCTAGTATTAGCACGCTTCTTACTGAACTTACATTTCATATACTCCGTCTTACTCCTACTTATACGAAAGTCATGTTCTTCCAAAGCTCGTCTCCATAGCTCTAGCTTCCCATTTGTTTCCTCTCTCGACTCTCCAACTAAGACTATATCATCTGTAAAAAGCATGCATTGTGGCACCGGCTCTTGGATATGCGCAGTGAGTACATCCAAGACTAAGCTAAAAAAATATGGACTCAACGTTGACCCTTGGTGCAATCCTATAGCTATAGGGAAATCTTCTGTAACCCCTCCTTGTGTTCTCACACAAGTTTTAGCCTCATCATACATATCTTGGATTGCTCGAATATAAGCGATACGAACTCCTTTCTTCTCCAGAGCCTTCCACAAGACCTCTCTCGGTACCCTAATGTAGGCTTTTTCCAGATCAATGAAAACTATGTGTAGGTCTTTTTGCTTCCTCCAATACCTCTCCATTAATCTTCGTAAAAGATAGATTGCTTCCATGGTTGACCTTCCAGGCATAAAACCGAATTGATTTTATGAAATATGAGTCTCTTGTCTTAATTTCCGTTCAATTACTCTTTCCCATAACTTCATGGTATGACTCATGAGTTTAATCCTTCTGTAATTTGCACAATTTTGTATATCTCCCTCGTTCTTATAAATAGGAATTAAAGTGCTTCTTCTCCATTCATTTGGCATTTTCTTAGATCTCATTATCTCGTTAAATAGCTTTGTAAGCAAGCTTATACCTTTCTCTCCTAGGCACTTCCACACCTCGATAGGTATATTATTTGGTCCGATCGCTTTTCCATTTTCCATCCTCTTCAAAGTTTCTTTGCCTCGAACTCCCGAATTCTACAATAAAAGGTTCTATTTTGGTCCTCCTCTCTAGTGTTTAGAAAGTCTGAGTCCCCTAACATCCCATGTCCCTCATTAAATAGCTTGTGAAAATAACCCTTCTATCGATCCTTGATGTCTTGTTCCATAACCAAGACTTTACCCTCTTCATCCTTAATGCATTTCACTTGATCCAAGTCTCTTGTCTTCTTTTCCCTACTTTTAGCAAGCCTGTAAATATTCCTTTCTCCGTCTTTGGTGCCCAAAGATTGATATAACCCATTGAATGTTTTAGCTTTCGCCTCGCTCACCGCCTTCTTAGTATCTTTTTTAGCTGCCTTATATTTTTCCCAATTTTCAATGTTTTTACACACGTGCCAAGCTTTATAACATTCCCTTTTAACCTTAACCTTATCTTGTACACTTGCATCCCACCACCAAGATTCTTTATCCTTGGGTCCAAAGCCTCTTGATTCACCGAGTGACTCTTTTGCTACCTTCCTAATCCCTTTAGCCACTTCGTCCCACATATCATTTGCACTCCCTTGTACCTCTCAAATCTCTTCCTTCATAATCCTCCTCTGAAAGAGCATTTGTTTTCCTCCCTTTAGTTGCCACCATTTGATCCTTGGGATTCTGTCTCGACAATTTTTCCTTACTCTCATATTAACCCGTACATCCATAACCAAAATCCTGTGTTGGGTAGTCAAGCTCTCTCTAGGGATGACTTTGCAATCCATGCAAAGCTTTCTATCCGATTTTCTTAAAAGAAAATAATCAATTTGAGAGCAAGAACTCCCGTTTCTATACGTGAAAAGATGTTCTTCCTGTTTCCTAAAACAAGTGTTAGCTATTGTAAAATCAAAAGCTACCGAAAAATCTAGAATCGCTAAAGAAATATTAGCAATAATAGCATAATAATAAAATCTCAAGGAGGAAACTACAGAAGAAAGAGGGTTAATCATGCTTCAAAACTGATCAAATCAATTTCATGTTTCTCCATAGATGTAGGGACAAGGGATTAATCTATTATGAAACCATACTTCAAATAGATAAATTGATTGTTTCATTTCATTTCCCTTTGAGCTTGCATCTTGTGTCAAATATTATACAGTGTTATTAATAGCAAAATAAATGATGACAAATTACTTGACAAACCTTCAAATACATGCAATCAAAATAATTGAGTGCCTCCATAAGCATACTTGCATAACCTTATTCCACTGTTATGTGCTACATGCTTACCTTTTTCCGTACAAGCATACACATCTAACTCTAATAATCATTAAAAAAATTATAGAATGTATAGAATTAGAGAGAATTGGAAGAATTGTATGTCTATTCACACACAAGTATATTGGTATTTATATACAGAAGTGGTACATTGAATAAGTAAATACAAACACTAATTCCTATGAAGTGATGATTACAATATCTAGTAATCATCACTTATGAGTCAGCTATGAAACATGTGAAGCATGTGAAACATGGCTTAATTCTAACACTCCCCCTCAAGCTGGAGCATATATGACATATGCGCCAAGCTTGATACAAATAAAATCAACTTAAGTCCCTTTAAGGGACTTAGCAAATATATCGGCTAATTGTTCGTTGGAGTTGACAAAGCTAGTAATAATCTCGCATGAAAGAACCTTTTCTCTGACAAAATGGCAGTCAATCTCTATATGTTTGGTCTTTTCATGAAAAACTGGGTTAGAAGCAATATGTAAAGCAGCTTGGTTGTCACAAATCAGTTTCATTTCCTTGACGTCTCCCAATTTCAACTGCTAAAGCAATTGCTTTAGCCACGTAAGTTCACATGTTGCTGCTGCCAGCGCGATACTCGGCCTTTGCGCTAGATCTAGCAACTATGTTCTGCTTTTTACTCCGCCATGAGATTAAGTTACCTCCAACAAAGACACAATACCCTGAGGTTGATATTCTATCTGATGGTGTACCTGCCCAATCAACATTAGAATAGCCAACAACTTGAGCATTGCCTTTGTTTTCATAAAGTAACCTTTTTCTTGGTGCCCTCTTGATGTATCTAAGAATGCGAACCACAACATCCAAATGACTATCACAAAAAGCATTTAGAAACTGGCTTACCACACTTACAACAAAAGTAATGTCTATAGAATTAGAGAGAATTGAAGGAATCGTGTGTCTATTCACACACAAGTATATTGGTATTTATATACAGAAGTGGTACATTGAATAAGTAAATACAAACACTAATTCCTATGAAGTGATGATTACAATATCTAACAATCATTACTTATGAGTCAGCTATGAAACATGTGAAGCATGTGAAACATGGCTTAGTTCTAACAAAACATATTGAATTAAGATAAATTTAAATACCTCATCAAGTAGGTCACTCCGTCCCTGTCCAGATTCAACAGCAGCCAAAGCTTTTTCATGCCACCCATGTTGAAGAAGCCAAGCAATATGATCTTCAGCATCCCTAATTATTAAAATGCATTAATTTCTCATCATATTTTAATTTCATTTTTTTTCCAATTTGTATACCAACTTAAAAAAATAAAAATAGCATAACATTTTAGGCATATTAAAAAAAATCCATCAACACTTTTGAGCAAGAAACTTAAAGTAAACAACAGCCTTCATTTGTTTTGATTTAATTGTTCTAGTCCCTTGAGGAAAATGGTGGTTACATTGATTTCCTATCAAAGGGAAAGTAACAAATGTTGAAGGATCTCTGGCATAGAGGAGAGCATTGCCCTTTTTCTGTAGTCAATTTGATGCATCTGAATTTTCTTGACTAAAACAAGTAACAAATAATGGCTCCTTAGATTATCATTCTATGATATGTGAAACAGAATAACATAGGAATAACACAATCACTGATAAACTGGACAACATTGATCACCCAAACCAAACCACAGCATCATAACATTCTTAATGGCAAGCAGTCAGCTGGCAAGTGGCAAGTCAAGGGCACATCATGAAATATATACAAATCTAAGTACAATATCCACCACACTAGGCGGATACAATGAAGCTAAGACAATTTTTAACATAAGATTTTTTTATTTTTTTATTTCTTCCAGAATCCCCTACCCAAAAAGAAAGAAGCATTTAGAGTATGGTAGGATAAAGTCATAAATAACATAGCATCCTTCTTTTCTCCCTTTTTTTATATTTTTTTGGTGATAATTCAACATAAAAGCATCAATCACTTAGAAGAATACAATAGGATCAAGAAGTAGTCATTAACCTTGGCTTTGCAATAACTACATCCTTTGGGGATACAATATAGTAAAGCGGTTCATCACCTGCAGCCCACTGACCACCAGCATAACTGCTACCTACATTTGAATGAAAGAAGCAGCTATTATTATGCAGGACCATTTCATACACAAAACATGGATCATAAACAAAACTAACCAAATGTTACCATTTCATACACAAAACATGGATCATAAACAAAACTAACCAAATGTTAACCTGAGAAGGGAGCATGAGCAAGGGAATAGTCCTTTGCCTTGTAATGCTCAAAGCCATGTACTGGTAGAGCATCTGTCGAAAGTTCATCATTGTTCCATGTTACTATTCGTACTTCTGGTCTTTGTGCATTGCCCTGTTCAAAATTACATTTATTCATCTTAAGAACAAAGCAATTTACAATATCCAATGAAGAGGACGATGCAAGCACACAAAAAGTATTAAATTGCTTCCACATTTAAGTGCAATTGACATTATGCAGTTAATGTTAACCATTCTGTAAAGTCCTATACAACTGATGCTAGCAAGGAGCAGCATCAAAGAATACAAAGATTATATATAACCTCAACGAAACAGGCCACACCAAATAATGTAACATCAAAATGTATAGAAAGGACTAGTTTGTAGAAAGCCGCATGATGCTGGTTTGATACTGTGGCTTATTCAACATTATGAAGCTATATAAACATTTTAATTGAGACAGCTCATTATTTGAGCCTTCACACCAAAAAATTAAAATTCCAAATTTCCAATATGTCCAAGTATTAAGGACCAGGACTATGATAACTGTAAATTAAAATACTCGGAGGCAGCCGTTTATTAAAGTGAGCATAAAAATGAACTATGAAAACTAGTTGTAGCTTCAAAAATAGGAAGAAGTGAGGAAGAGAGAAAGAGAGAGGAATCTACAGTACTACAGGTGCAAGGTCAGCGTGAGAAGTAAAATAATTTCTTTTCATCATATCATATGCAAGGAATATAAATACCTGCCGTGAAGGAGCAGTGCTACTAAAATCCTTTTCTCCATCTTCTTCTCCAGGAATATAAGCTAGAACAACCAAAGCATCACCAAAGGGGGCAATTCCTGAGATGAAATAGCTAGTTTGAAACGATGCCACAATATCCACCTGGGTCATACCAGACAAAGGAACTTGCCTGTATGTCCCATTGGCTGCTTGATGGTAGTTTGTCCTTATTGAAGCAATTTTGACAGACGTTCCCCAGCCAATAACCAAGAGGGTGTTATCCTGTAAAATATGGAAGGACATTAAGCTACAGCAGTCTCAAGAAATGATATGACCACATATAAAATGCTATTGCACCTTTTTAAAGCATTAAACCAGCCTTCAATTCAAGTATAGCAGTGGACACTGCTTCCCGTAATGACATAACCAAATAGCAAGTCTACATACATATTTGACTAACCTGCCAAACCAGGTGAGGAAGCAAAAGCTCTGGCCGTGGGCTACCTCGTGGCCTTTCAATAAAAGTTACCCGCTGGTCATTGGCGGTATCATAAACCTTCACTCCTGCATCATTTGCCCAAGCAACAAGACCTGTTCTCCACTTCACTGCATGTATTGGACCTTCGCCAGAGTGCAAAACCTTTGTTTTTTTTTCCCAGAAGGATGGGATATTTTTATAGTTTATTATACACAAAAAGTGTACTACTAAAAATATATGGGTTAAGGGTCAAAAGAATATTACAAACCTGGTCACGATAGCCTAACCATTTCTTTGAATTTAAATATAAATTCCCTGCTAAACCACCAGCAACAAATCTCCTAGACGTGTTTCTTGCATAATCTGGGTCCAAAGCAATCGCCTTCATAGGGCGTTGATACTCAAATCTCATTTTCTCATCCGAAAAAAGGCTGCTTATTACAATGGATCCATCATCAGAACAGCTTCCAATATATTCACCTTCTATATCAAAGCTAAGGTCGTTAACAACAGCAGCATGAGCAGAGAACTCTTTCACCTGGAAGGAGATGACTCAGTAAGACAGGTTTCTAGAAAAAAGAAAAAAAACACTGGCAAGCTGGTTTATTAGCAACAGCTAAAAGCAACCATATAGAACACTGCATACGATATCAGATAAATTCTTGCATAAACCATCTATTAACATATCATTAATTACGATAGTTAATTAATAATTAACTGTGGTAGCTAATCGTCAATTAATAATGTGTCAATAATTATACTTTAATGGCCATGTGCACCCCAACTCCGGTATACCAAAGAATTTCTCCGCTATCTCTTTGCACTGTCAACGTAAGCCAGATAATAGCCATAATTTCTGGCATACACTTGAAGAACATGTGCTCGATCATATTACAAGCTAGGGAAAGGGCACCATTGTCAATTGTCAAGCTCATAAGACTTGAGAATGTCAAAAGATCACCTAAAAGGAAAACGAACTAGACAGCTCCAATTTGAAGCGAGGAATCGATAGCTCAAATTTCACTTAAACATACGTAAAACCAAACCAAACCAAAATTGATGCAGAAGAGCCATTCGGCACTGTAAAATTATGTAAGGAATGGAGATAACGGTAGCTGACCTGATTCCCGAGAAAATCAAGGATATAAACGATGCCGTCATGGGTGCCGAGGGCGATCATCCGTTCCGCAACCGCGATGCAAGACGCTCCATCGCTCGCTAGCAGCGAAGGTATGCTACCTCCCATTCTCTGGTACTTGAGCCTGGGCTCCTCTTCGTCTTCGTCTTCGTCTTCATCATCCTCTTCCTCTTCTTCTTCTTCTTCGTCCTCCTCTTCTCTCTCATCATCTCCATCGACGCCGTTCTCGGACGGAATTGGAGCCATTCGAACAGATATCACCGGCGAGAGGCCGAGAATGAGATCCGTTTGGTTGCTGAGAATGAGAAATTCTCTCCTTTTTTTTTTTGCTTTTCTCTCTCTCTTTTTAGTTAAATTAATTTTTTTTATAGTCGTTCAAGTTGAAGGGGAGAAGGCCTTGGAAGGTTTTGGTTTAAAACGGTTCTTTGCTCGTTAAAATTAATTAAAATAATTAATGGAGTAGACGACAATAACAACAAGAAGGGGCGTTGATTGTTGAATGTGATTGAGGTCTGAGGATGAGGAATAATGACCCCGACACCTGTAACTAACGCAACTGGTTAAAGTAGAGCATGTGTTTGGCTGTTAGCATTTGGACTTTTTTCGCTGCAGTGATAAGAGGATCGCCATTTTTATTATTTTCTACGTCATCTTTTCACTGTTGTGGCACTCTACAATTTGCATAGAGTGGGAATAGTTGCGGTGCGTGTCGTGGGTGGATTTCGCAGCTCATCAAATCAGGTGATTAGGTTGGGTTGAATTGATAAAAAAAAATTTCTTGAATTTGATTAGGGGTGTCAAAATAGGTCGGTCATCAATCCATTCGGATCATCTATTCTATTGGTATTTTCGGATCGGACCATTCGGACCACATAAATTTTGAGTTGGTATTTTCTTGGTAACCCAAATTTAACCCATTTGGGTTTTATATAGTGTAAAAAAAGAATGGCTATTACCATTCGAAATGATTATTTCATTCGAAATTCAATTCAATCATTAGTATGAAGATTTAGCAAGATTTTCTTTACCAAACCATCCATTTTGTAGACTAATTGTCGGCCATTTCATCATACCGTCCATTTTGACACCCCTAAATCTGACCAATGTTCAAGAATGAGTTGAATTGAAATAAATTGGTAGATTTAACATATATAAAATATATATATATATATATATATTATTAAAATAATTATTAAAATATGAAATTAAAATTTGTTATATATAATATATAATATATTTTAATTAAAAATTAAATATATTTCAAATAAATTAAAAAATTATATAACTAATTTTATATAAACATAATAAGTTTTAAATAAGATAAATAAATATAAGAAATTTTTAAGATAATACATGTTTGAAATAAACTAAAATAAATTAATAAATCTCAAAAAACATAAACAATAAATCACATTAGAAGTGAATGTCATCATATATAATATGTGAATAAACATAATCATTTATTTTATTCTAAATTTTTTTACTATATTTTTTTGTTATCTAAGCAATCTATTATATTTTTATGGCAATGATCTATTAAATACTTCATAAGTTTCTTATCAATATTTTCTTAGCTACACTCTTATTGTGATCACAATACCTACTCATAAACTTAATTGGCACTGAAAAAAATCATAAGAAAGTAACTTGAAATGTTATAACGACTAAATGACTCTTATATATATATATATATATATATATATATATATATATATATATATATATATATATAGACAATGTACTTAAGTGGGTTAAGTTTGTGCGAATTAATACTTTTTAAACATGCTACTCGACTTGTACTTTGTGGGTTGAAACATTTTTTAACCTGACTTAACTCACATTTTATGAGTTAGATTAAATCAAAACTCGTAAGTTTGTAAATTAACTTAACCCATTAGACACCCATAGAGAATTGGAAGACTCATCCAATGAAAGAAGTTATGGAAATGGTAATGGTAATGGAGGCAAAGACTAGTAAATGCGATAAAGGCTTATCATTCATAGCTAGGCATAAATACTTTACACCAGTGTTTTAAAAACTGGATCGAACCATCCGATTGAACTGGTTAGACGATGAATTGATTATGTCTTCGGTTCAATTGATATTCAATTTAACCACAGTTTAATTATGGTTCAATTACAAATTTAACCAGTTAAACTAATCGAACTATGACTCAAATGTCTTGTCAGTTTAATCTTCAATTTAGTTTTAAAAACATTGCTCTAGACATTATCATAGACTTTGGGAAATCATGATCGAGAACCCAAAAGAGACACGAGATTGACAATAACAAAAAAGTATATACATAAAATGGATTTTTTTAAATTTTTTAAAATAAATTAACTATTTAACTGATTATTAATTAAATTAACTAATAGTTGTCTATTAACTATTAATTTAATATAATTAATTATTAATAAATTAAAATTAAAATTAAAATAATTGCTAAAAACAACTAGATCTTTTTCAATATTTTTTCCCTTTTGTACTATAAAATACTCAAATCAAAATTATCGTCCAAAAAAAATTCTAATCAATTATTTTTTTTCTTTTATTGATCATAGGATGATGATGTAGTGGGCAGGAACATATCTATGTTAACGAAAGTGGGGACATGCACCCTCACTAACTTCTCAAATTTTCTATTATTATACTACTATATTATTAATTTTTCTTTCAAAGTTGTTTACAATTTATTTCTATTCATAAAATTTATTAAGTAATTTTTATGGCATTAACTTTTTTCATATGAAGCATGGATAAAATCTCAGTAAAAAATTCATTAACTTTTTTTTATCATATGTGAATATTCATTAAGCTGTTTATCTAAATTTTTAATTTCATATTTATTGCCCTCACTACTTAGAATTCTTGGGTACATCACTGGTAGTGGGTAACAAATGAATGATCTTCATGTTGGATTTTGTTAATAAAATCCAACTGCTCAATTTATGTAACATAAAATACAAGGTTTAAATGTACTTTTAATTTTTATAGTTTTAGAAATGTTATATTTTGTCTCTCTTCATCTATATATCTATATTTATATATCTATATCTGTATATATTATTATAAAGGGAATAACTAAAATTAATTTAAATTATTAATAATCCTCTCGTGTGACTTTCTATTAGGGTTTGGCGGCTCTATCAGGCTCTAACAGGTTTCATGTCGAGTAGTGTTTTAGGTTATGATCTGTTTCATCGAGTTTGGTTTCTATCGCCTGTCTGCAGTTCAGTCTCTCCCCTTTCAGGATTAGTTGTCCTCTCTTATGGCGTCTGAAGGAGGATCGGGGGTAAATGAAAGCAGGGAAGATGAAGGTAGATACGATCTTGAAGAGGAACCTTTCATCCTCTTTGGTGATGAAGACGTAGTTGAAGGAGTGGATGAATGTGAACCTAGTTTGGTTGGAAAGTTCATTACAGAGAAACCAATAAACTAACAAAGCCTACAGACAGCTCTAACAAGTATATGGTTGAAACCCAAGGGCTTTCATATTGATGAGGTGGGAGACAAGCTTTTCCAGTTCTTTTTCTCTAATGAGTCAAAACTCCAGAAGGTCCTTTGAGGCAGTCCTTGTCGTCACAGGAATGCATGGTTAATCCTGAAGAGGTGGAGTAGGGATAAGGAGCCATCTTTAATGGAATTTAATAGAGCACCGATTTGGATTCAAATATGGGGCCTGCCCCCTCATTACAGGACCAGGCAGATGGGTACGAAGATAGGTACATGCATGGGAGAGGTTTTGGAGTCCTATGTCTATTAAGTCTCTGACTCATAAGGAACCATTGTGAAAACTCTTGTTAGCATGGAGGTGACTGCGCCTATTAAGAAATAAGTAAGGGCTGGGAGCAAGAAGGACGGGGCGTTTTGGGTAGAATTGAGATATGAAAAACTCCCACAATTTTGTTACTATTGTGGCGCGATTGGACATGATGAAACCTACTGCCATAGCGCTATTGAAGATGCCAGGAATGGGAAACAAATTCTAAAAATCTGGGGGCATGGTTGCGTGCCACACAATTGGGATCAAAGGTTCACAACAACAATGCTTATAAGGGTCAAGGTAGGAAAATGGAGGACAGTGGCAGTTCGGGGCTCAACAACACAAAGAAGATTCACTCAGATGAACTGCTCTCTAAACTGGAAAGGTTACAGTAAGGGGTTCAATAGAAAGAAAGCCTGAACAACTCTAAAAAGAATGTGGGGAAAGATGTTAGTGAGATAGAACCTGAGGAGAATGTGGTCGTAAGGAAAGATGGGGGGAATGTGGGGATTAACAGATTGTTAAAAGAAAAAGAGAACCAGAATGCCTTACAAATCGGTGGGTTGGAGGACAAAGGGGTGATCTATATAAAAAAAACTCACTAGATTCAATAACTTTTAAGTTTGATGGGAAGGAGGTTGCAAAAGTAACTGAAGGGACTAGTAAAGGGAGTAACATTAGCTCATCCATAGCTTCGGTTTTAGATGACATCACCAACGGCCAGCAGCAAGAAGCCAACAGGTTTGGGCCAAAGAGATGGCGAACGTTAACTGAGGAGAAGAGGCATGCGGATAATAAAGAGAATGAACCCACAGTAGATCAACTGATCAAAAAGGAAGCTTGGTGAGATTGTTGATACAGATAAGGAGATGGAAGAGGCAAAAGGAAAGAAGAGGAACAAGAATACAACTGTACAAGCGCGGGACCTGCTAAGCAGGCCTGCTGAGTTCAATGAATATCATAAGTTGGAACTGTCATAGGCTTGGGAGCCCACGCACAGTTAGATAAAGATCCCGACCTCGTTTTCTTGATAGAGATGAGGATAAAATCACATGAAATTCAGAAGATGAAGCACTTTGGGGGATACCCTGTTCTGAAATGGATTCAGAAGGTACCTGAGAAGACACGTATACGGTGGTTCCCTCTTCCTTATGCGGTTGTCACCTCCAAGAGTCTTGAACAAGGGGGTTGGGTACCTGCAAAGGACTCTAACGCTCAAGTCAGTTTTTGGCACAATGAGGACATATACCGTACGAATTCAGCGTTACTTCTTAGAGAGTGTTTGTGATACTTATAGTGCATATGCATTGTCCTTGAACATTTGTCGTAGAGTGCATGTCTCCAGAGATTGTGGCTTGACGGGGGAGAGTGTGCCTCTCCTCCACGATTGTTCAGGTAGAGGCCTGATGGAAGGTGCCTCCCTCCCACGATCACTAGGCAGATCCCTGGAATCGCGGGCCTGTCACGTTAGTGGCCAACCACTGTAGCAGGCGGTCATGGTCCCCATACTGTAAAGTGAACCATAGGCAATGATCAGGCCAGGCGCCGACCTATGAGGTGTTTGTTGGGGAGTATGACTAGTACCCACGTACGGATGTCCAGCTAAAGGGCGTAGCCCGGATCACGGTGACATATGTACCGGGTTTGTCCCTAAAGGAGGTATCCCGGACCACGGTCCAGAACAGATGCCCCCAGCTTGGCGCTTAAGTGGAACGGTTAAGTGTCAATGTATTTAGACCGAGGACGGGGATCCGTTGTGTTGCGTTGCGAGTGTCCGTAAATGCCGGCATCCATTGTCTGGGGAGTACCCCACCAGGTTAGCATATACCGTCATCCCATTATACATGGTACGTCTTGCCCCTATGTGTGGATCCATGGTTTTTATCTTTTATCTTTTTTTGTGCTTCACAGGAATGCAAAGCTTCTTTGGGAAACTTCTAGGCGTTGCAGGAATGCAGAGCTTCTTTGGGAAACTGTTTGTTCTGACTTTATTGGACATTAAAGGACCTATTATTTTTCTGGTGATTCCTAATGGCACACTTCCCCTTCGCCCAATCAGAGTCGAGGAACATTTAAGGGTAGCTTTATACAATCGGAACGTTGCTATTGGGCTTGTTCTTGGATGCTTCGCTTCTCCTATAAAAGAGGAGCGTTTTCATCTGGAATTTGGTCATTCCTTCTGTTGCATTTTTCTTTGCTCTGTGACTCTTTCTTCTATGGCTCTCTTTGCTTGTTATTTATACCCTGAGAGGGTGTTACCTCCTGCGAGAGCCATATTTCTGTTTTTTATGAAAAGCTTGAAGTTGTTTTGGCTATTCCATGGACTGCCCTTTTAAAGAGCGGCTTACTTTCTCAGCGTCATTGCAGAGGGTGGCTTACTTTCCCAGTGTACCTTAATTGGTTGTTTGATATTTGTTGTTGCTGTGAAAGCTTGAGTCGCTTCTGTGTTGGACAGGGTGTTCTGGTGTTGGGGCGTTCACTCTCCTTGCCAGGGTAAGCAGGAGGAGCTATTGAAACTGTCCCGTGCCTTAAAACGCCTTTGGAGGAATCGTGAGACCGGCTAAGACTTCAGTGGAACGATCTCCTTCATGAAAGGTTGCGCCCCGTCCATCGGAAAAGGATGCATCCCGGCCTTTGTTGGTGGAGGCGAGGGAGAAGATTTGGCGTCCTGGCTCTTGGTGCCAGTTTTACTGAACTTCTTGCATGCCCATCCACTTTTTCAAAAGGGAGCCGTGGTGGTGGCAGCGACTCTCTATGCTTCGGAGGGAATGTGGATGCAACAAGGTTTGGGATGCCAATGATGTTAATGTCGGCTCCATCCTCTGGGGTTCTTTTCCTTATGTGTTTCATGTCTTTATAATTTCTTTTTCCTCTCTTTCTTATGTAAGATGATGTATGGAATGAGAATAAGATTTGTGAATAAAAGTTCTTACTTTCGTATTTTCTTTTCTCTTTTCCTTTATATCCTTTCGCTATCTGAAGTTTTTATGTTTGACCGGGGTGAGTCCAACGCTTATTTCGGGGTGGCACTATTTCTTTTTGTCTATCCGTGATCTTTTATACTTGGCCGGGGTGAGTCCAACGCTTACCCCGACGTAACATCATCATGCCCCCGACTTGGAGCTTTGGCTTGGATAGGTAAAGTGGCAAGTTCTAAATGCTTAGACCGGGATATTTTTACCGTGGTCTTGCATGAAAATCTGTACTTAACCTTTGAAGATCGTGTGACGTTTGGATTGCTGTTTCAACTGCTCTGCGCAAACGTCTTGTCAACTGCTTTTGTAACTGCACAGGCCGCGTGGTGCGCTTTTTATGGGTGGACGTGCTTAGAGCCTTGCGTACTATTATGAGCACGTTTTTGGGATTTGGTACTTGAGGACGAAAATGTCCCTTAACCGTTTTGGCCTTTTATAAGTGGGGGTTAAGGGTTCATTCTTCATTTTCTCTGCCATTTCTGTTATGAGTAGTCTTCGGAAAGCTTTGTGCTGAAGAAAGGTGATTCGTGGAGGCTTCAGGGCACTTTTCCACCCATTTCTTGACAATTTATTCCCGTTTATTGGAGATAACTACTTCTTTGACTTTCTCTTGGTGTTTTTCCCTTTTCTGGTTGTCTCATACCTAGCACTGGGTAGTAGGAAAATTGTGCTTTCCTTTTCCTTTTCTTAATGGGGGATGTATTCCTTTGGTGTTTCTGGTTTTCTCCTCTTGCCCTTGGAACTCCATTTCCGCCGCACCGTGTGCGGCGGAGGTGTCCTTCTAAAATTTGAATTTTGGAGGGAAAGGAAACCAGTGTACGGGTTCTTTGTGTCCGTGTCTGAATCTTTTGATTAGATGATTCTGAGAACTACTTATCGGCACCTTTTGATGTTCTCAGGGTTCGATGACGAAGGGCAAATGAGGGGCTAGGACCAGAGTATCTTCTTCTTCTGAACTCACTCTTGCTGAGATTGAGCAAATTCGGATCCGCCGTGGTCCGGGATTAGTATACCCCCAGGGTAGGGAATGATGTTTGGAAATACCATTCTAACTTTTCTTCTGAGGCTGTCCTGAAGCAGTCAATGGATTACCTTCATCTGACTGACGAGAAGAAACGGGACAAGGAGTTCGTGGCTGTATGTCCCGAATGGAACGAAATGGTGTGCTCCAGTCTCGAGGCGAGGTCTCATTTCATGTTTATGTATGAGCCCCTTTTGTGAAGTTAGGACTCCGTCTTCCGTTCCCGGAGTTTCAGATGGATATCCTCTGCACTATTCGAGCAGCTCCATCCCAAATTCATCCCAATGGCTGGGGTTATATTATAGCGTTTGAGAGATTCTGTCGGGTGAATGGGCTAACTTGTTTGGTCAATACCTTTTTCTACTTCTACACCTGATTAAGTCCCCAGGGTTCATCTAAGCAAAAAAATTAGCTCACCATTCAATTCAGGGGCGGTCACAAGTCCTTTGATATCTTTCAGGATAGTTTCAAAGGATTTAAGACCAGATTTTTCAAGGTTATGTTGACCGAGGGATTCCATCCCTTTTTTCTTAAACGCTGAGGGTGAACTGAAGTTTCCTTTGTATTGGACACCAGATGCTTGGGACACCCTGGGCGTTCCATTAGAGAAGGAAAAAGATGAGCTTAACCCGGAAGAGCTTAGGACGGTTGAGTTTATATCCCGGTATGCCGAGAACGGGAATATTAACATTAGGGATGTTCTCGAGACCCCTGGTGATGACCTTCTCTTTACTTTATTAGGTGGGAAGTAGAGTATGTTTTTACCTTGTGTGTGCTGTATTATTTTTGTTTGTACTCTTAATTTTCTTGCTTTCTGAATGGCTTGCGTTGTTTTGTTTCAGTGAGTGGAATGACGTCCGGGCAGTCTGTTGCGGCTTTGCATGCCTTCAAGGCAAGGAGGAAAGGGATGGGATCATCAAGTGCCCCTCTTGCTGCAGCCCCGGCACCTCGTGAGGTCGTCATTGAAGAAGTTTCTGGGGACTCGAGGTCTGTTCAGGATCTTCAATCAAAGAAGAGGAAAGCTGCTGAGGATTCCTCAGACCGGGGTAAAAGGGCTGCAACGGATGGAGGTGCGAAAGAGGGTGCCACTTTCCTGCCTATTATTGCAGGGAGTTCGACCCCAGACCTTTCATTAATGAACATCTCATGAACAGTGAGGTGATGGGGCATATATCCCGGCGGGGAATGGTTCAAACTCTAACCGAACTCCAAGCTTTGGCCCTCCGTGTTGCTGCCGATGTCCGATATATCGATATGACGATCGAAAAACTCAACAAGGAAGCCTCAGCTAACTTGAGGAGGAAGGACCAAGAAATTGAGGAGTCCGCTCGCAGAGTTAGCGCCGCCCTTAAACTTAATGAAGATGCGCAAGTGCGGATCACTAGTTTAGAGAGGGCACTGGTCGAAGCTGAAGCTGACAAGAAGAGGCTCGAATCGGGCACATTGAGGCTAAGGAAGCTAATGCTGACCTCTGCGATGAAGTGGCCCAGCTGAAGAAGGATGCGGATGAGCTGTTTGCTATTTCTGAGAAGATCGGAGGGGATCGGTTTCGGAATGTTATAGCCCAGATTCAACATTTTAATCCGGGTGTCACCCTCGCCTTGGAAGATCTCAGCGCTGAAAAGGTTTTCCATAACGGAGAGCTCATTTTGGTGCAGGACCTTCCTCCAGAAGACTCCAAGGATGCTTCGGGGGCTACTCAGACTCCGGAAGTTGGTAGGGTTGAACCCTAATTGCTTTTTCTTTTTGTTTCTTGCTATGCTGTAAAGATAATTACCCGGTTTGGTTTGGGCTTTTAATTTTATGCTCCTTGCTTCGTATTTATCTGCCTGTGTGTTTTATTTTTTCCATGGTCCATTTTGGGTCCAACACCCATTATGGTGTTTATTACAACCATGTTATGGACTTAGGAAATTTTCGTAAGAACCATGGTCCAAGTTCGTGATGTCGGATAGGTAACATCCTTCTGGACTTAAGTATTTAAAAAGCACCTTAGTCTATTATCCAGTTGCTCATGTTGACGAGCATTTTGAAGATATGGACTTAGGCAAAAATAGACACCTTTAGTATCTTCTCCATCATTTATGGTTTTAAACTTATGGTAATTTGAACTTAGATGTAAGAAATGACGCCTTAGCTTAGGATATATTGTCCGAAAGGCTTAGTACTTTCGAATCCATTTGTTTTAGGCATGCGTTATCATTTGAACCTTGCCTGGGGTCCTCCTGCTAACCGTACTGGTTAAATGGGGTCCCAGTTTAGCTCAGGTATAAGGGTGGACTATGGGTCATCAGATCCGTTGTACCACTGACTTTGAAGTAGACCACACCGGGTATCGAGGTTGGATGTTGACCCTGTAGCTTGTCACCACAGCTGGGTGTGCTACGCCTCTTGACCTGGGCTTTTGATTTCTTATCGAAAAAGTGGTATCTGAACAACTCTTTTTCATTTATAAGTGTTGAGGGACAAAGGTCCATACAAAATCGGATGAGGACAGATTAAACATTAGTTTTTACTAAGGGGCTAGGCCGTTGTAGGCGTCTAGCTATAGTATTTCCTAAGTTTATCTGCATTCCAATAGTTTTTTATTGTGCTCCCTGTTAGAGTTTCCAGCGTGTAGGCTCTTTTGTCGGTGCTGACGATGATGCAGTAGGGGCCTTCCCAGTTAGGGGCTAGTTTCCCTTGGGAGGCATTTTTCCCTCCTATGTCCGCTCTTCTGAGAACCAAATCTTCTGGTTGGAGATGCCTCAGTATCACTTTTTTATTGTATCTAGTCGCAGTCCTTTGTTTGAGGGCGGTATCATCTATGTGGGCCACGCGTCTCCTTTTTTTCAAAAGGTTCATGTCTTCTCTGATCATTCCGGGGTTACTGTCAGGAGAGAATTGTTGATGACGCCAACTCTGTTCTCCTATCTCTACCGAGATCATTGCTTCACTTCCGTAAGTGAGTTTGAAAGGGGTTTCACCCGTGGTAGAGTGGGGAGTAGTCCTGTAGGCCCATAGAACGTGGTCGAGTTGCTCAGCCCAATTTTCCTTTACTTCATCCAATCTCTTTTTGATTCCTTGTACAATAACTCGGTTGGCAGCCTCTGCTTGTCTGTTTGTACTGGAGTTTTCAATGGCGCTGCAGTGATGTTTTATCTTTAGTCCGGCCAGTAGCTCTCCGAATCCCTTATCTTTAAATTGAGTTCCATTGTCCGTTACTATGGACTCCGAAATTCCAAATCTGGTGATGATGTGGTGCCAAGTGAATTTCTGGATCCTGGTCGCGGTGATTGTGGCTAAGGGTTCTGCCTTACTCCACTTCGTGAGATAATCTACTGCTACCACCAGGTATTTCAGCTACCCTGGGGCTTGGGGGAAAGGGCCCAAGATGTCCATTTCCCATCTATAGAATGACTAAGGTATAGGCATTGTGGATAGTTCCTCTGAGGGGACTTTATACTGGTCCGAATGGCGCTGACACTTGTCATAAATTTGGACATGTGCATGGGAATCAGCTTCCATTGTTGGCCAATAATATCCCGGCCTTAGTACTTTTAGTGTAACACCCTCCCTAGGGTATTACATGTCTGACTCCCGACTCAAAATAAAAAAGAAGTTCGCACAAAGTTTGAGTTATAAAAAATGAGTTTTAAAATTTCTTTCTTTGTGAAACATAAACTTACTGAAATCCATAAGTATTACTGAGAATATATTTAAATTGATTAATATACAATATTGACACCAATTAATATTTAACAATTTAAAAAGAAATATAAAATTAACAGACTCTTTTTTTTAACAGTAGCAAACCCTATGACGGGTCCTACTTAATAGTACGGTACAACATTAACGAGAAAACTTAACATACTTATTCCTTTTTGTATCCTTCTTGATACATCAGACATCTGTTCCTTGTTAACACTGCATGATATCAACTCTGGAATAGTCACTCTCTGATGTTGTCTCCGAACTCAGAATATCTACCTCCCAGTGTGTCTAAGACAACTTATTCCTTCTACTGTATAATTTTTAACAATACAGACACAATAAGACAACATAGCAAAGATGTGAGATCACCTACGCCAATACCAACATGGTAGCATAGAGATAACACAAACAACATATCATACAGATAGATCATACCAGAATTATGATCATGTCATCAACATTAATCAACTAACATCATCCAATCATTCATCAGTTCAATTATCATAAATAACAATTACGATAATGCCCTCAACATTGTCTAATTATCATCATCATCATCCAAGTATTCAAAATAATTGTCATAGCTAATATTCCTTAATTAATATATCAAACAGATATAAATGTTCAGATTCATGCATGCGCGCACATAGACTTAGTTTTCAAAAACAACTCCATGGAAGTTTTCACAATTTCGAGGAGAATGCTCTATTAATTGTCAGCCTTAGCCTAAAGACAATCTTTCAATTGTTGAAAAGAATCGTGTTCTTGTCGAGTATCGTCAATGCGTTGCAACGGACTGCATCGCCAAGTGGCATATGGTCCAGCCTTAGCCCACGACAGATATCCACTTGTCGACCGCGCCTTGACGCCCCCAAGATCCATCAAGACCTCACTATCAATTCTCATTCCCTCTTCAACCACAAGGGCCAAAATAGCTTATTAGCTATACTTTATACAATGCACGAATATATCAGTGCAAATTCAACCACAAGGGCCAAATCTTTTCAATTTCATTTGTTCAATGTAATCATATGCCTCAACGCATATTTTTCTAATGCATGTATAATGCACAAATACCAATCACAGGCATATCTTTCCAATGCATGTAAAATGCACCAAATGCCAATTATAGGCAAAACTTGTTATTTTCTCATACAGTGTATGGACACTGTTTTAACAGTAATCATCATGTTATTATGTTTTTATAATCATAAAACACTTTTGTCGTGTTTTCACAATCGCGTAACATTTCTGTTACGTTTTCACAATTCCAAAACATTTTAGTTATATTTTCACAATACCGTAACACTTCTGTTATGTTTTCACAATACAGTAACATTTCTGTTACGTTTTCAAAATACCGCAACTCTTCTGTTGCACTTTTAAACCACATACTAATTTTTTAACGTTTTTCTCAATCGCATAAAAATATACGTTTCTCAAATTGCATAGTATTTTTCCACTATTTCAAAATAGCGTAACTTAAAAATCATTCTTTTAAGTCGCGTAAATCATTTTTCATCATTCTCAAAATATTTAAAATACTTTCCAAATCACATAATGATTTTTCATCATTTTCACAATCACGTAAAAATATTCTATCACTTTTAAATCACATATTGATTTTTCAACAGTGGTTCAAATTACGTAAAATATTTAAACGTAATTCAAAACACGTAGAAATATTTTGACATATTACCAATCGCGTAGAAATATTTTATCGTATTTCAAATCGCTTTTAAGTTACGGAAATAATTTTTCACCACAATTTCATTACAGAAAATATTTTTTATCCTTCAAAAATTCCTTTTTGAACTTTTCTCAAAATAATATAACTTTATACTTCATTTAATATATTTTCTTACTCAAGAAAATCTTTTTCCACAGTTCTTTACTCAAGAAATTCTTTTTCAAATATAACCCACAAAATCACTTTTCCATTGATTTAAATCAATGTTTCAAACTTTAAGAATTTCCTAACGTACTCCAAAACGTGAAATAAGTTATACGTTAGAAAATATCAAATCATTATTATATTCTCCATTTTTCTCAAATCAATTCTAAAATCAATTTTCTTCAAAATAAATTGAAGTTCAAACGTGTTCAACCTCTCTTTGTCTTTCATTTACAAAATTCTCTCAAGTGATAAAACACTCTGATTCCTTTTTCAAATTCCTTGTATTAAATCAAGTTATGCTTCCACTTTGAAAATCACATTGTTCATAAAAATCAAGGCATTACAAGCCTTCAAAAACGTGGACATGACTATTGAAACCATCAAATATTTTTTTTCCTTCTAAATTGATATGGTTTTACACAAATAAAACTATTAAAAATGCTTTACAAAAATCATGAACGTGTTTATTGAAAATTGTCAAATCTTTCTAGTGACAAAACACTTCGTTTTATATAATATCACTTTGTTCCATAAAAATTTAGGCATAACCAATTTTTCAAAACCGTAGGGTATTTGGCCATTGAAACCATCAAACATTTTTGCTTCTAACTCAATTATTTATCATTTCTATTTTCATACAAACAAAACTATTAAAATCTTTGTTTTCAAAACCGTAAGACATATGGTTATAAAACCAAACTCATTTGTTCAAATTTATTTTTACTTTCTTTGTAAATCCTTTTTCACTTTCTTTGCAAATCCCTTTTCTCTTTCTTTGCAAATCTTTAAAATCAATGTTTGCCCATTTCATTTTTCGAAATCAAGTTTAATAAACACTTAGAAACTTTTTACATAAAATAAATCAATAAAAATCCCTTCAAAATCGTGTTCTTGTTCTCTTGAAAAACAAACCCTTTGTTTATTTTTCATATTCTTCAAATCATTCATTGTCATCATTCATGAAAATATTAATTTGTAAACACCTATTTTGAGGTGTCTTGGCCGAAATTCACCATGTTCTTAGGGACCAAAAATTAATTCCCTTGTTCTTGAAAAATTTCAACATGAACTTTAATCATGAGTGTCAAAAACCGTGACCACTCCTCCTTGGCCATTGAAGCCAAAAATTTATTTCTTTCCTTCATCAAATCATGACATACACATCATATATATATATATATATATATATATATATATATATATATATATATATATATATATATATCACAAACATACCATATTCTTATCATGCATAGTATAAGCATACCATCAAAGCCATAAAATCATGCAAAGCATACCAAGCATAGACAAATAATTAAAACACATAAACACCCACAAATAAATTACAAGACCATGGATATGAATCCTCACATGGATTCACCATCCACCAAATATAAAACCATCTCTCACCATCATACTTGGTTGGTGACGTGGATCTCCCTCTTACCTCTTGAAGATCCTCAAAAGTTCTTTGTTTTGCTTCTTTTTCCAAGCCCTTCACCATCAAGGGCTTCTCAAATACAAAACAAAATACATAAAAATTTAGTATACTAAGCTTGATTAAGAGGAATCATGGATCAAACATAGTTTAGATCATGAAAAAGAGAGAAGAAATGAAGTTTTCTCACACTTCACCATAAATACTCCATAACATGGATCTTGAAGAAAGTCCATGAAGATGAATGATTTAGAGGAAATCTTCAACATGAAATTTGTTTAGAATATCATGTAGATTCAAGATCTATGGTTGGATGAAATTAAAAGAGATTGGATGGTAGTTTTGAGTGATATGGCCGAATGGTGTGTTTAGGGAGAGAAATGGAGTTTTCTTTGGTTTTGCTTCTTGATACTTGAATAAAAAGATGAAGATGTAATAATATGGAGTATGGAAATGAATTCTTTGGTCTCCTTTAGGGTGCATGGCCGTAGCTTCACTTGGAGAGAAAGAAAAGAATAATTTTGCTAAGTCTTGCTTTAAGAAAATCAATGAATGATAAAGACAAATCAAGATAACTCATAATGGCCTTCAAACTTTTTCCTATGGCCTTAAGCAACACCAAAATCGTCCCCCCTCCAAGCAATCTCCTAAGGAAGCAAACAAAGCAATAATGGTCAAGAATGATGTAATATTGACCATGACAAGTAATAATGGTCATAAATTTTTCTTTATCTCCTAAACAACTCAAAAATCGTCCCCCCTCTACATGCATTCTTCTAAGAGTGCCAAAAATCAATAATGGTGCATAATTGACTAAAGTAACTAATAATGGCATTTCAACTTTTCCTTTAGCTCCAAATACAACACAAAACCGTCCCCCCCTTCATTTTGCATGCAATAATGTTGTCATCTTTTTCAAGCCACCATTTAGAGCATTTTAGACCATTGATTAATTCAATGGTTAGGATTTAGTAGACTTTAGGTGTAACTTTAGATTAGAAGACTTGACATAGGCCATTGGATTTTTCTTCTTTAAATCCTAGCCCTTAGATGTGTCTCCAAAATGAAGGGTTAAGATTACTCCTTCAAACTTTACATCCAAGGGTCATAATTAGTCAAAGCCATTTTTGATGACTAAATCTCCACCATTGATTAAATCAACATCCAATGGTCATAAATGGTCTTTGTTACTTTACAAGACCAATTCTCTACCATAGATTAAATTAACATCCAATGGTCATAAATGATCATAGCCATTTTATAAGACTAAATCTCTACCCTTGATTTAATCTTCATCTAACGGTTATAAATTATCTTATTCACTTTTAAGATCAAATCTCCACTGTTGATTAAACCAAGATCAAGTCTCCCTCGTTGATTATATCGATGGTGAATATCCAAACCATCAATATTGATTTATCAGCATAATATTTATTTTTATATCTGCTATAACCCTACGAATAATATTTTTATTGTATTTTTATCACCTGATAATTAAATACAATACAAACACAGTACAAGAAATTTTCTAAAACTGTCTCCGAATTCAGGTTTAGTAAGATCCCCTGTCTCCGTCTAAACAGTATAATTTTTTCTATGCATAGAAAAATTTTCACTTTGCGGGACCCAAATACACCCCCTGAGCCCACAAACAATAAAAATTTCATAATCATCCACAAAAATGACAAATATTAGAAAACACACAAATATCAAATCAGATTACGTAAAATAATTAAAACCTAACGGTAAAAATTAAATTACGTAAAATTTTCCCTGGCCCGAAAATTTTTATTTTCCTGACACGGAGTAAATCACTCAAAACGATCAAATACCCTGACGGAATAATTAAAATAATTTTACAGCGCTCAGAAATTACTAAATAGTAAAATTCTGTTAACTGTCAAAATTACTATTTAAGAGATACATAATTTTTTTAGGATGTTACATTCAAAGCCAACGTTTTTCCTCCCAAATGGTGTCCGCAACTTCCTTCATGAACCTTAGCCAAAACATAGTCTGCTTCTTTTGGGGTGAGGCATTTGAGAAGGGGAGAGGAGAAATCACGTTAGTACAATCGACCGTCGTATATGGTGTACCTTACTGCCATTTTAATTAGCTTTGAGGCTTCTTTGGAATCTGGAGGGACGACTCCGGACCGCAAATATTTCATGATAGGGGTGATCCAAGACGTTTCTTCCTCTTCTATCTGAAAGACGGCATTATCCGTGATGGAGGGCTGAGGAAGAGTTTGTTAGATCACTGATTGGATGTTGCCAGGGCTTTTAGTGCTGGCGAGTTTAGCCAAAAGGTCAGCTATGGAGTTTTGCTTCCTTGGAATGTGCACAATTTTTGTTTCCTCGAAGCTTTTGAGGAGTTCTTGGACTTTAACCTAGTATCTTTGCAAGAGGGGCTCTTTGGCCTGATACTCCATTTGGATTTGGGAGGTGGCTAACTGTGAATCGCTGCAAAATGTGATCCTAGCTGCCCCCATGTCTTTTGCCAGGGATATTCCAGCAATGCATGCTTCGTATTCAGCTTAGTTGTTCGAGGTAGGGAACTCGAACTTCAAGGAATACTCTAGCGTCAATCCTTCTGAATTTTCCAGAATTACCCCGGCTCCACTTCCCTTGGGGTTAGAGGACCCGTCAACGAAGATGGTCTAAGAGATTCTTTCTGGATTTCCTGGGTCGGAAGTAAGCTCTACCAAAAAATCAGATAATGTCTGACCTTTTATTGCGAGTCGTGGTTTGTAGGTGATTCCGAACTCCGAAAGTTCGATTGACCAGTCAATCATTCTTCCTGCCAAATCTGGTTTGTGCAACACTTAGCGGATGGGTTGGTCCGTCCTTACTACGATGTGTAACACCCTCCGTAGGGCGTCACATTTTAAAAAAATAAATAAATCTTAAAACTAATTAAAATTATTTTATAAAAGCTTTGAGTTTCAAAATATGATTTTAAAATTTCTTGTCGCGAAAATACAAACTTACCGGAAATTTTAAGTAAAATGGAAATTAAATTTAACAGATTAACATACACATCACCAATCATTTCATATAAGTTAAAACGTAATATTTCTGAGACTCAGAGAAACAAGAGCAAACCTAAAGACGGGTACTACCAATAGCACGGTAACAACACTAACGAGAAAAATTCAACCTACATAGTCCGTTTCTTCACCAATGCATCTTGTTGAAACTTGAAAGACCACTCAATGACGCCGCCACCATCTTGAGAATATTGTCTCCCCTAGGGTTAAGAATGTGCTCCGCCTACTATACGTCGAAGAATACAAACCAAACAAACATAACACGGGAAAGAGGTGAGATCCCCTTTCACCAGCATCAAGACGGTAGTAAAGAATACGAATGACAAAGTCATTCCATACACTGAGATAATCACAATTATAGTCATGTTATCAATTTACAAATATTTCTAACATACATATAACCTAATAAAATAAACAAGTAATAACATTATCGGGATAGATATAACAATTCATACCATATAAAATATCATAACAAGTATAATATAAAAGAAAGATCAAATGTCATAACAACATAAATATCACAAATGGAAGGTCACGAGATAAAAATCACGGATAAAAAGCATAGATAGAAATCATAAATAAAATCACAAATAAAAATATCATAGATAAAAGATGACAGATAAAAGAAATAACAAATAAAAGATAATAGATAAAAATAACAAATAGAAGATAATAATGCACCACATATCAACATATACAATAAGACACAATCACTCCATGGAGCTAAAGAAAACACAAGTATCGAGAGAGCGGAATGACTCGCAAAATCTATTAGTACCACCACGGCTGCCCAACCAACTATTGCGTTGTCACACGTTGCGTCTATAGCCCCATGACACAGGAATCCATCATCCAGGCGTGGTGTAGTTCACGGTCTCACGTTGTGGCACTACAGACAAATGTACTATTAGATTTCACAAATCTCGATTAAATATAGTGCGTGTTGAGTACCATAGTGTGCTATCGGTTTACCATGCCCCAAATGGAGCTACCAACTGTCCACATGTGGGATCCCGTACACTAAAGTCTCCAAGTTCATTAGAACAATGAACCACACTACATTTATCGCATCGACAACATGATGTGATTCGTCTCGTCAACCAATCCACCAAAAACTTGGCACACATAAATAGAAAGCACATGACGGGTTCACATTTTCCCGACAAAGCAGATAAACTCTCAAAAGCACATGACGGGTTCACATTTTCCCGACAAATGAAAGATCCTCAAAAATAATCAGACGGGTTCACATTTTCCCGACAAAAAAATTCTCAAAAACAGAGGTGACGGGTTCACATTTTCCCGACAAAGACAAAAATAAATACGATAACGTTTAATCGCGTAGAAATTTTATCGTATTTTCACAATTCCGTCATTTTTACAAACGTTTGCAAAACGCGTAAATATATTTTTCTACGTTTTCAAAATCGCGTAGAATTTTTAAAACGTTTTCTCAATCGCGTAAGATTTTTAAATCGTTTTCTTGTCCAACTTCCTTAAAATAACTTTTTTAAAACAAGCGAAGTAATATTTAGTACTTTCAAATTACGTAGAATATTTTTCATAAATTATCTTGTCTTTTGGACATCTTTTCTATCTTATTTATCCGTTTTTACTAAAAATTGACAATATTTTGTTTAATAAATTATAATAATGGTTTCCTAAATTTACCATTTAAAAGTCCTTTTCATTTTTATTAATACCAAATAATTATACTTTGAAAATTCCTAACGTGCTTCAAAAACACACGATGAGCTATCGTTAGAAATTTTATAAAGCTCTTGTATTTCTTCTTACAAGTAAAAACCATTAGTATTAACCTCTTAAACTTAATTCTAACTACTTTATTTCTTTAAAACTCATTGTAGAAAATTTACTTTAACTTGTATTGCTTCTTCTTGATTGAAAATAGCTTGGAATTAATTTTAGAAATCATGAATGTCTAATTTGGCATGTTGGCGAATTTGATAAAAACTTTGCATTTGATTTCCAAATTATTTTTCACCTTTTAAATACATGTTTAATCTCTTGTATTGTCTACATTGATTTAATCCTTACCCTAGAAAATAGTTTTAGAAATCAAAGTGTTGAAGTTAGACATGTTGGATGAAAATGTAAGGTTATGCCATTTAATTTCCAAATTCATTTTTCTTAATCTAAACAAATGGATATCTTACCAATTCTCTTAGGTTAATTAGGTCACCTTTTAAGAAAATTAAGAGAACATTTTGGTTCCCCATTTGGATCATGGCCGTGAGCCTTGTTAGTGTGTTCTTTGGAACACTCATACAATCCTTGACATATTATTCATATCCTATATTTTATCATGCATTTCTAACACATGCAATATTATCAAAGCTTGTAGACATGCAAATTAAAGCTTGTAGACATGCAATTTATTACAAACATCAAATAAGAAGGCTACTAACAAATACACAACAACCTAATAACAAACACAAAATTAACAAACACACAAATAATAAACACATAAATAATTTACACACATAATCAATCACAATTAGGAAAAACTATAAACAATCAAGTGAATGAATCCTTATGGATTCTTCACCACAACCACAAACATTCCTCACCACCAACACATGGTTGATGAGGGTAATCTCCTCTTACCTCTTGAAGAACCTCCAAGTCCTTTGTATGTCTCCTTCAAGCAAGCTTCCTCCTCCAAGAGCTCCTTGAAAACAAAGAAAACATACAATATTAATACCTAAGGCTCTAAACTAGAATAATCATGGATTAAAATCATGATTAAAACTTTAAAATGGATAGAAACATGAAGATTAAAGAATTTCACCTTCATGGTTTCAAACTTGAGCTTTGAAGAACAAGGTAGAAAATGGAAGATTTAGGAAAAACTTCCAACATGAAAGTTCTTTAGAAATGCATGGAGATTCAAGATCTATGGTCATTTAAAATTATTGAAGCTTGGAAGGTGATTTTTGAGGGTTGGCCGTGAGCTTGAAGAAAGGGAGAGATATGACTTTTTGTGGTTTTTGCTTGATAGGAAGATGAAGATGAAGGAATCTTGAGAAATTCCTAACATGAAAGTGTCTTGGTTTGATGAAAGGATTCAAGAAATGATATTGGTAGGATTTATTGAAGTTTGGAGAATAGTTCTTAGTGATTTGGCCGAAATCAAGGGGAAGAGAAAAGGAGAGAATTTTGGTTGCTTGGTCTTGGTTCTTTGGAGAAAATGATGTGTAGAAGAGTAAATGAGGTGAATGGGTGGAGATTGTCTCCATTTGGGAGCCATGGCCGTGGAGCACATGGAGAGAAAAGGAAGGTGAGAGCTTCTTGCCAAAGTTGAAAATGAGCCAAGGCTCTCCTATTTATAGACTCAGGAAAAAGATGAAGGCTTAGGATATTTTTCGGATATCATAAGCAATGAACAACAATTATCGCTTATAAAGCCAATGTCTATTGTCTAATGGGTGATAAAATATACATAGATTTTTATCTTATACTAGCAGAGTAGAAATTATTATTGATCATTTTTTCTTGATTGCCCTTGATGAGTCATAAAGCGAGTCATCAAAGAGAAATTTCTAGAACATGTGACTCACTACGATGAGTCAGTATGATGAGTCATCGTGAAATTTTCTAGAACGGGTGAGTCAACATGGCGAGTCAGCGTAGATATTTTCTAGAGCAGATGAGTCAGCATAGATATTTTCCAAAACAGTGAGTCAAGCATGGCAAGTCAGCATTCGAGTCATGATCGCATCACAACTGCATCATTGGCTGCGTCATCAATGGTGAGTCACAGCGCTGAGTCATCAGAGAAACTTCTGGAACTGGCGAGTCACTGCGGTGAGTCACAGGCCGAGTCAGCACTTTTGGAACCTTCTAGAAGCTGCTGAGTCATGATGCTGAGGTGTCACGCCACGTGTCATCATCCTATTGGCCCGTTGCGATGAGTCATAGCCACCAATTTTGACCAAATTTCATCATTGGTCCACGTGTACAAAGACTCGATGACTAAACATGGGTCCCGCAAAATATTTTCGGGTCCGCCGTCACTTATTTATACTGACTAATAAAATAATATTATAATAATATAAAATTATTTTATTTGACAGTTAAATCCTAAAAATTAAAAGATTAATTTTAGGCTCATTCAGAATTGGGTTTAGTAAGATCTCCGCCTCTGAATAATTAAAAACAGATTTTCCGGTCAGGAAAAATATTATTTTCCTAGGGAGCAAATCACACAAAAAGTCCATATAAAATTACAGACAGTAATATTGAGCACTGTATCATGTAGAAAACAATTAAAAATAGCAAAAACAGCACAAACAGCACGTTCGGGACGTAACGGTCATTTTCCCAATTTTTTCCCACAACGTAGCTAATCATGCAAAACATTCAAATAAAATTACAGACAGTATTATTTTTCTGTATATCAACCAAAAAAATTAAAATAGCAGATTCAAGAAAAATTTTATTTCACTGTCTTGAAGAAAAATACGTAAAACGATTATATAAAATACTAGACAGTATTATACATCTGTTTTTTATACAGAAAAATTTAAAACAGTAATTTGATAAAAATTTTATTTTACTGTATTGAAACAAATTATGTAAAACTACCAAATAAAATAACAAACAGTATTATTTTTTTGTATTTCATACAGAAAAACAAGAAACAGTAAAATAGGGACACAACAGTCTTTTACCCAAAAGTTGGGATGTTACACGATGGGGTGGCACTGAAAGTACTGTCGCAGTCTTCTTGCCGTGGTGATCAGGGCAAAAGCAACTTTCTCAACTTTTTGGTACTGGAGTTCAAGTCCTTGAAGGACTTTACTCACAAAATAGACTGGTTTTTGACCTTCGTCCGTCTCCCGAATTAGTACTGAGCTTATAGCCTCCTCGTAGACTGAGAGATACAGGAAGAGTGTTTCTCCGTTGTTTGGTCTTGACAAAATTGGGGGGGAGGATAAAAGTTTTTTCAAAGATGAAAAGGCATCTTCGCATTCCGGGATCCATTCAAAACTTCTGCCTTTTTTGAGTAATTTGAAAAGAGGGAGAAACTTATGGGCTGCTTTAGAGAGGAAACGCGTGAGGGCTGCTATCCTCCCTGTCAACTGTTACACTTCCTTGACACATCGGGGACTCCTCATGTCGAGGACGGCTTGGCACTTGTCAGGGTTGGCTTCAATTCCACGATGGGTTAGCATAAATCCCAGGAATTTTCCAGCGTGGACTCCAAAGGCGCACTTCACTGGATTTAGTCTCATGTTGTGTTTCCGGATTTGTGCGAACACTTCTTCAAGGTCTGTTGTGTGGGATCCGTCCTGTGGGGTTTTTACTATCATATCATCAACGTAGACTTCTAGCATCTTCCCCACTTAGTTTCTGAAGACTTTATTCATCATTCTTTGGTAGGTGGCTCTTGCATTTTTCAATCCGAAGGGCATAACCCTATAGCAGTAGCTCACCCTTCCAAATTGGGAAGCGAATATGGGTCTTTTGGGCAGACTTTGTTCAAATCTGTGTAATCCACACACATTCTCCACTTTTCGCTGGGTTTTTTCACCAGGACCACGTTGGACAACCACGTGGTATAAGCAATCTCCTTAATGAATCTGCAACTCAGCAATTCTTTTACTTGCTCCTCAATGACCTGTTGCCTTTCAGGGCCGACCTTTCTCTTTTTCTGGGCAACCGGCTTCACATCCTTGCTAATGGACAGACGGTGGCAGATGAAGGAAGGGTCGAGTCCGGGCATGTCGGACGATGTCCAGGCGAACAAGTCCTTATTTTTCAACAACAACGTAACTAACTGTTGTTTTTCGTCCTTTCCTAACTGGGCTCTGATCTTGGTAATTTGGTCTGGCCTATCTCCAAGTTGGAGAGGCTGTAGTTCACCCTCTGGCTGTGGTCTGATGCCGCGAAGTTCTTCTCTAGCATCCAACCCAGTCATCAATATGTTGACCTGATCCAGAACTAGGCCAGTTTTGACAAACTTTGCTCTCTCCGGGGTCTTGCGAATTTTCAAACTTTCGTTGTAGCATTTCCTAGCGGCAACTTAGTCGCCCTTGACCGTAACCACCTCATTGTGCTTGCTAGGGAATTTCATGACGAGGTGGGTGGTGGATACCACGGCACCAAGGGCATTTAGAGAGGGACGTCCGAGGATGATATTATAAGTCGAAGGGCAGTCTATGACCAAGAACTTTACCTTAACTGTTCTAAAAAGCTTTGAGGAACCTAGGGTCAAATGGGTTTCGTAGTACCCCACTGGGGTGATCTTCTCACCCCATAAGGAGTTAAATCCGACCGCAGGAGTTCCAGCTTCTGGTAGAGGTCTAGGAACATAATGTTTGTCAAGCTTCCTTAATCCACAAAAATTCGGCGGACTTCGGCGGACTTCGGCATTGGAAATGACCCTAGAAATGACGAGGGGATCATCATGATCCAGGATGATTCCGTCGTAGTCTTCGTTCAAAAATGTGATGCACGGCGTCTTTCTTCCCGCTGTGTTGGGTTTGGACTCTGAGTGGGAGACACTGAACACCGCCATTCTTAATGCTTTCTTCCGGGCCCCGTTTGATGGTCCTCCTCTAGCGAATCCTTCCGCAATAGTGTTGATCGTTCTGTTTGGTTCGAGGCGACGATCGTCATTGTCATTGGGTGGAGTGTCCCTGCTCCTTCCTTGCCGGTCATTGTCGTTCCATCGGGGTGGTGTCCGGGATCTTCTCCTCAGACTTCGATTTCTCCTCCTTCGGGGGGGAGATGGACTTTGTCCTTTATCCTCTTTGCGCCTACCACAGTGCTCATCATTTTGGGCGCGGAGGACATATTGCAGCAACCGTCCGGCCTCGATTAGGAACTCGATGGCGTCATGTAGTTGGTAACAGTCTTCTGTGTCGTGGCCATAGCCTTTATGCCATGCACAATATTTGGAGTGATCTTTTTGCTTGTGTTTTTTAATGGGAAGTGGTCTCCTGATATTTTGGAACTCGGTCTGCATCACCTCCCTCAGGATCGTTTCTTGTGAGACGTTTAGAGCGGTATACTCAACGAACCTTCGCCGAGGTGGGCTGCCTTTAGGGTGTCGGGACCTTAAGGAATCATGAGTGGGTTTTTGATGAGTGCGCTCATCTTTATCCCATCTCCTCTGGTCTTTCGTTGCTTCCTTCAGGTTGATGTACTTTTGGGACTGTCTCTGGAATTCACCCAAGTTTTCAGGCTTCTTCTTTACAAGGGACGCAAAGAACTCAGACCCCACACGAAGACCGCTTCTGGCATAGTGAAGGGCGATCTTATCGTCAAAGCTTTTCACATTGGTGCATGCCGCCATGAATCGTCTTACGTAATCATGTAGGGGCTCATCTCGCCCCTGCCGAATCTTGGCCAAGGATTCGATGGACTTGGGCTGCTCCTTACTAGTGGTGTATTGGAGCAGGAAAAGTTCTTTTAGATCTGACCAATCTACGACGGATTTGCGTGGTAGGCCGGAGAACCATTTAAGGGCTCCCTTCTTGAGGGAGAGAGGAAAAGCACAACATAACAATTCCATGGATTCTGCGTGAGGGGTTGAGACTCTCGTTTGAAATCGAAGTGAAATGCCCCTCGCCCTGGTACTCTGTGTTGGGTGCTTGGTTTCTCACGGCGGAGGTTCCAACAATGGGCGGTGGGACATAGTGGGGAAGGTGTTGCGTGGCAAAACCCTGCCTATGGTTAGCAGAAGTTTGCGCAACGTCTCTCCTCGAGTTTGGTCTCGTATTCACCATGACTGGGTGGGATTAGAAATTTAAAGATTCCCACAGACGGCGCCAATGTTCTGAAATGGATTCAAAAGGTGCCTGAGAAGACACGTGTATGGTGGTTCCCTCCTCCTTGTGCGGTTGTCACCTCCAAGAGTCTTGAACAAGGGGGTTGGGTACCTGAAAAGAACTCCAACGCTCAAGTCAGTTTTTGGCACAATGAGGGCATACACCGTAAGAATTCAGCGTTACCTTTTAGAGAGTGTTTGTGATACTTATAGTGCATGTGCATTGTCCTTGAGCATTTGTCGCAGAGTGCAGGTCTCCAGAGATCGTGACCTGACGGGGGAGAGTGTGCCTCTCCTCCACGATCGTTCAGGCAGCGGCCTGACGGAGGGTGCCTCCCTCCCACGATTACTGGGCAGATCCTTGGAATCGCGGGCCTGTCACGTTAATGGCCAACCACTGTAGCAGGCGGTCATGGTCCCTACACTATAAAGTGAACCATAGGCAATGATCAGGCCAGGCACGGACCTATGAGATGTTTGTTGGGGAGTATGATTAGTACCTGCGTATGGATGTCCAGCTGAGGGGCGTAGTGTAGATCACAGTGGCATATGTATCAGGTTTGTCCCTAAGGGAAGTATCCTGGACCACGGTTCACAACATACCAAAATGTTGTAGTAATGGATTGAAGGGGGTGAGGGGAAAAGTATAGCTGGTGGGCTTGCTTGTTTTTGGAAAGAATACGTCAATGTATCAGTACTCCCAATGGTAGATAATTATATTGATATGATGATTAAAGGGGACAAAGGCAGCAGGGATTGGAGAGCAACATGTATTTATTGATTCTCAGAAACTCAAAATAAGCACTTGACTTACAAGATGCTTCTTCATTTGGGTGGATCTTAAACTCTCCCTTGGGTTTGTTTTGGAGATTTCAACCAAGTTCTAACCCCAGAGGAAAAGTTAGGAGGAAATTCGGTTGCATTCTCTCAAGCAAATGGTTTTAGGGATGCCTTGCACCAATGCGAATTGTATGGGATACTCAGGAAACATGTTCCCATGGACAAACAGGAAGGAGAGGGAAGATAATATTCAAGCACGATTGGATAGGTATGTAGCTACCCTAGAATGGAAATCCATTTATCCAAAAGCCTCAATTGAGCACCTTGCGAGACTGAGGTTTGATCACGTCCCATTTTTGGTTCACATGCATGGTAAACCGAAAAGGAGTTGAAGAAGGGATCGTGTGGTGAGATTTGAAGAGATGTGGACAAAGGAATCTGATTGTACAGAGAAAATTCAGCAATTTTGGGGGAGCTATGGGGGGGCCATTACCTCAAAACATGAAATGTGTCTGGTGAGTATGGATTTGTGGGGGGACCAACATTTTGGAAACATTAAAAAAATAATAAATGTGTGCAGGAAAAAAATTGAAAGCCTTACAGATGTGCTACCGCAACCTGGGATAATGGATGAAAATAGAATATAGGAGCTGGAAGATCTTTTAGACTGTGAAGAGATCAAGTGGGCCCAACGATCTAGAGCCACATGGCTTAGTCATGGGGATAGGAATACCAGATTTTTCCATCAAAAAGCCACTCAGAGAGGAAGCAAACAAACTGGATAGATGCAATCAGGGATGATACAGGAGTTCTCTATGAGGAAGAGGAGGATATTTGTGAGGTTCTCATCAACTTTTTCAAGTCTTTTTTCGAGGCGGGTGAAACTTCAGGTTCAGAAGAGGCAACTAATGTTGTGCAAGGCAGAATTACAGAAGATATGAGGAGTGTTCTGGAACATGAGTTTTCAAGAGAAAAGGTCTATAGAGCTCTAGGACAAATGCACACGACAAAAGCACCAGGTCCTGATGGAATGCCAGCACTTTTTTACCAAAAGTTTTGGAATATAGTAGGAGATGAAGTCATTCATGCAGTTCTAGATGTTCTAAACAAAGGTGCAAATCCCTCCCATTTGAATCACACTTTTTTTTTGTCTTAATCCCTAAGGTTAAAAAACCTAAGCATGCAAAAGAGTTTAGACCAATCTCGCTCTGTAATGTTATTTTCAAATTAATTACAAAAACTATAGTCAACTGGCTAAAGTTAATTTTGTCAGATATTGTTGGTGAGTTCCAAAGTGTTTTTGTACCTGGTAGATTAATCATTGATAATGCTTTAATTGCATATGAGGTTTTTCACCATACAAGGAAAAAAAGAACAGGGAGAAAAGGGGAAGTGGGAATTAACTTGGACATGGCAAAAGCATATGATAGAGTAGAATAGAGTTTTCTTGAGCAGGTTTTGTCCGAGTTTGGTTTCCCTTTTCACTGGGTTAATCTTATTATGTGGTGTGTCACTACAATTTCTTTTTCAGTGCTGTTAAATGGTTATCCAAGCCTCAGGCAAGGAGACCCTCTATCTCATTTATTCTTTATGCTGAGGTTCTTTCAGGCCTTATCTTAAAAGCTTAAGAAAACCAATCATATCAAAATTTCAAGGTCTACCCCTGAAATATCTCACTTATTCTTCACAAATGACGGCATTATTTTCCTTAGAACAAATGAGGCAGAGGTTCGAAGAGTTGATCATATTCTTAACACTTATCAACAGGCTTTCGGCTAACTCATTAATTTGGACAAATATAATCTCTCTTTCAGCCGAAATGTGACAATAGAGAAAAAATCTAAGATCCAAAGATAGATTAATATAAAGGCAGTGGAAAGTCACGGGGCTACCACTTTTGTGGGGAGATCAAAGAGGTTAGTATTTAACTTTGTTCAAGATAAAATGTGAAAAAAGCTCAAGGAGTGAAAAGAAAAATGCCTCTCAAAGGCGGGAAAGGAGGTTTTGATAAAATCCATTGCTCAATCTATTCCAACCTAGCTTTTTATTGCCTAAGGATCTTTGCAATCACATTGAAACAATGATCAGTGGTTTTTGGTGGGGTAGCAAGGATCGGGAGAGGAAAATAAATTGGGTGAAGTGGTCTAAACTTTGTGAACCAAAGGACGTTGGGGGTATTGGTTTTTGGTCATTCCATGCTTTCAACCTAGCTTTATTGGCAAAGCAAGGGTGGAGGTTAATTCAAAATCCAAGGTCTCTCATGGCAAGGGTCCTAAAATCAAAATACTTTCCAAGGAAAATTTTTGTGGATGCTGATGTAAAATACCAACCCAGTTACACTTAGAGGAGTATAAAGAGTGCTAGATGGGCACTGGATAAGGGTGGTTTCTGGAGAGTTATGAATGGGAAAGATATCAGGATTTGGAAAGATGGGTGGCTACCCCTGCAAAATGGTCACCGAATCTGGAGGCCATGTTCTGTCCTTGCTGAAGATGCCACAGTAGATAATCTTATTGACGAAGATACTAGATCCTGGAATTAATCTCTCCTTGAAGTCTTATTTTTTCCTTTCGAAATGAAGCAGATTTGGCAGATGTGACAAGTTCATCTGGGGGAAGACAAAATTTGGAGATTTCAAGGTGAATTCCGCTTACAGATTTATTGAGACGAGGGGCCAAAAAGAATGGGAAACTAGCACTAATAGTGATCTCTGTAGTGAGGATCTTTGGAAAAAAATCTGGAAACTTAAATTTCCCCCTCGCACTGCCAACATTTTGTGGAGAGTTTGCAGTGATGCCTTCCCTGTCAGGAAGTCTTTGGAAGCTCGAGGAGTGGTTTGCCTTACTCTTTGCCCAAGATGCCTCCAGAGTGAAGAAATTTTATCCCATGCATTGAGGGATTGTAAATGGGTCCAAGAAATCCGGTCCCTGTCTCTCTTGAGACTTCAGTTTCCCAGCCGCAACTATGTTCCTTTTAGTCAGTGGGTTAAAGATATGATCTGGTCAATAGATGCTCCAGCAGTTGAGATTATTGCTGCCCTTTTGTTGGGTATTTGGCTAGCTAGAAACAAGCTCTCTTTTGAAGACGACCGCGTTTGACAGGAATTAAGACGTGAACACACGTATTTTTATTCAAAAATTAACGTATATTATCATTTTATAATTTTATGCATAAAATATAAAGTAATAAGTTTATTTTACATATTTTTAAAATATACATCTTGTATAATATAAGAATTTTTTTCAAGTTTTTTTTATAATTTATTATGAGAAAATTAAGAAACTATTAAGTATTTTTTAAATTTTTTCTTTCATATATATAATATATAATATTTAAATATTTTATATTTATATTTTTCAACATTAAAAACTTTAAATAAAAATATATTAATATTTAAATATATGAAATAAATTTTTTATAAAAAGACATGATAAGATCAATTAAAAAGTTTAAATTTATAATAAAATTTATTCAATAAAATCATTTAAATGTAATTGAAAATTCATACCATATAATATTAAAGTTTTATTAATGTTTTGAATAAAATTGATTGAAATAGTTGAAATAATTTTTGTGGATAAATAATAAAAGAAATTAACTTCAGCGTGAGAGCGATTAATAGAAGCGTATGTAATGAACAAGTTATAATTTTGTATCATATTGCAAAAAGATAATAATATTAAAGAACCAAAAAAGTCATATATCAATTGATTAATTTAATTAATGTGTTATTTTATTTAATATACTTAAATTATGTAAACTAAATGTATATATAAGTTATAAAATGCTAATGTATTTGAATACATTGAGTATCATTTGATTATATTGTTATTGACCATTTCAATTTTTAGTAAGTCTTTTTTTTATTTGTCATTGCAATATCTATCCATCTAAGATTATTTTATTACAATAATTTGATATTAGGGGCTAACTTGGTATACTCGTAATAATAAGTTGATAAAATATTCAAATGAATAAACACATAAAAAATAATATTAAAAGAAAAAATTATAAAATCAAAAATTGAAATTTTCTAAAACTATATAAATTAATTATTTATTGAGATGCCATATAAAAAAATATTTATTAAGATGAATTACATAATCTAGTTATCATAACATGGTAAGAACTAATTAATGAAAAAAAAAAAAAATTTGAGTTAGTCTCACTATAAATTCTACTAATTATAACTTAATTAAATTAATCTAAATTATTTGATATTTTATATATCTAAGTTAAGTATATTTTTTTATTTTAATATTTTTTTAATTTATCTTGTACATTACATAAATACAAAACACATTAAAATATGAATTATCTCCTTATATTTTATCTCATGTGCACTTTGCCTTCTATATTTTAAGAAAGTACAATTTATCCCACAAACTTTATTAATGGTGCTTAAAACCTAAAACCTCTATTTCTCTAAATATATTTAAATAATTAGAGAAGGGATCTATTTACACTTAGTGTAAGTAAAAAAGACTTATACCTAATCTTACACCCTTCAATTATTGTGATCTTGTAATTACGATAAGAGATAAATGATAGCCACAAGATCACAATAAAATGAAGGGTGTAAGATTAAGTGTAAGTCTCTTTTTACTTACACTAAGTGTAAGTGGATCCTCTCCCAAATAATTAACGTTGCTTTACAATCTAGGCAAATTAATGTTTTACAAGAAGATGAGACTATTAATACTTCAAAATGTCTGTTCATATTTTCTATTAATCAATAAAAATTTTAATTTTTTTAAATCATAAATGACTAACAAAGATTGTAAAAAGACAATTAAAAATGCTAAAATCAACACCTTTTAAAAGAATCCCCAATCTTTCTGCTTTAAGCTTCAGCAAATCAAACATCGAAGTTCTTCTTTTAGCTAGCAAACTACACCGATTCTGCATGATGGGGCCTTTCTATCCTTTGAAGTTTGCTTTAACTTCTTTTTTTTTCCCCTGAATTGAAAATGGTTTGATTCTAAGCTCTTATAGACACTTCCTTTAATTATTTCAGGATAATTAGAGTGCTGAAAATGCTGTGTTATGTGTGTTTCTGTTAATCATTTGGGTATAATTTGATCAGAAGGAATCTTTTGCTCCATTAGTAATTCTTAAGAGTTAAATTGCACATTCTTACAATGTATGGGATAAAACAACACATGAGCTCAAGTTTAAGGAAATAAACTATATTTTATCCTAAAATAAATTCTTATATGGATTGTATTAATTTTTATAACAGTTGTTAAATTATATTACTTTTACTTTTATATATTAAAAAAATTTACTTATTTATTTGAAGGATAAATTATAAAAAATTAAAAAAATTGTTATAATAACAACTAATAGGTGTTTTTTTTTTTATTTCTTAGGTACAAATGTTTAATCGGAGTTTTTTCTTATTAGTGTTATTTCTATTTCAATTTATATTTTTATAAGTATGAATTTAAGAATCGAACTTAGGATTACACACTTAAAGGACTCAAGTCCCTTTCACTTGAACTAATACACATTACTAAGTAGAGAGTAATCTATAATTAAGTTTGACATTTACTATTATTTTAACAAACTTTCAGTGTAATTTACCAAAAAAAATTATACAAATTTTTAAAATTGTTGGCAAAAGAAAAAAAGAGTTGAAATATTTTTTAATGAATACTAATTCTGATATTCGTATTTTATATTTTTAAATTATAATTTTTATTCTTATAATTTTTATTTATTTTTAATTTAATCTTTATATTTTTTTTTTCAAATCAATTTTACATTTATAAACACTTTTAAAATAGTTATTACTATCAACTTTCATTATAACGTCATTACTTAGTCAGTGTTTTTTTTTATTATGTGTTTTTTTATATTTTTTTTTAATGCTTGATAGGTGTTTTTTATTTCAAAAAGTGCTCATAAATTTGAATAGGTACTCTTTTATTTAATTTTTTTTTCATAAAATGTATAAATTAAAAATGTTATAACTGAAATTAATAATAATGATTATTTTAAAATATTTATAAATGTGAAGACTAATTTTTTTTTAAAAAAAGAATTTATAGAGATTAAATTGAAATTTAGTGAAAATCATAAGTAACAAAATTATAATTTAACGTTATTTTCAACCTTTTTTAGTTTGGATCCCCTGTGATACTGTGTTGCCTGACAAAATTGCTCGCAAAAGCAACCAAACAAACCAGACATGCGCAAAGTCAGCCTTTTATCCTTACTTCCAACCCAGTTATCGTCATTTGTCAATAAACGAACAATCACATTCATCATTCATGCAGAGAGAGTAGGGACCGTTGTGGTCAGCAAAGAGACCAAACCAGTGTACAATACTAGCGAAATAATAACTTAACTGCAAGTTAAAAACTCGTAGTCCAGTTCCTCACTCCATTCTCAATTACCACTATCAAAATAATCAAAAATCAGATCTCAACCGTCACCCGCACCGCACGCAGCCAAAGACAACTGATTCACTCTGAAATGGGACTATTACCGCTGGATCTCGAAAAGTCGAGTTGAAATTGAGAATAGATTCATGCAGCCGAATTTGTTTCCCTTTGGAAGCGCTCTTGGAAATCTGTTCATCTTCAATGTCAATGGCGATTTGACTGAGAGCTCTAGGGTTTTCTTCTTGCTTCCTTTGTTGCTCTTCCAGGGACAAGAAGGAATGGATTTGTCCAAGGTCGGCGAAAAGATCTTGAGCTCCGTAAGGTCCGCCAGATCGCTCGGACTGCTCCCTTCCCTTTCTGATCGCCCCGATGTAAGCCGCTAAATCTTCACTCGTTCCCGTCAATTTCATGTTTGGTTTTTGTTTCTAAATTTAAATGTGTGCTTTGAGTTTTAGTTAATTGCCGAACAGAATCAACAGATTAGATAGATAGTTGAACAGTTTAGTCTTGTGGTGGTGGTTATGGTTGCGCTCGTGGTTGCGGTTTTGTTTATAGAAATTGTAGACAATTGCTGGAAAATGCAGGTCGCAATGCGGTTGAACCGCAATTTAAAACCATAGGATAATGTGTTAACTTCTATATTTTTGTAATGTCGAGTTTCAATTTTAATGATGGACTAAGGTCCAATCGCTTAGGATATAAACCATTGATATGGACGTGTTCTTTCTGACTTGATGTATTGTTTGTTCTGTGTGAATCACCAAGTGTGTGTGAATTAGAGTTGTGTTTCATGTTTTATGAATCTTGTTGTGCAGGTTCCGGCTCGAGCTGCTGCCGCAGCTGCCATAGCTCGTGCTATTGCAGGATTGCCTCCTCATCAGAGGTATAGTCTTTCGTCAAGTTCAGAAGAACTGAGTTCGATATACGGAAGCATGCCTCATGGTGAAGAAGTGGAGGAACTGGAGGATGAATTCTATGAAGAGGTGCTGCTTCCCCGTATCACTTTACTTTCAATTTCATGCTGATATTTTCTTGCACCCTCCTTTGTGTTGAATGACAGAAACTTATTTTGTTTCATGGAGCCTATTTTACTTAACCTGGACCTATACTTTTACATATATCTATATTTATGGGAAGATGACTTTTTTCTTTTTCTTTTTTTTTTTGGGGGGGGGGGGGGTGGTTTGGGGGGTTGTAGAAGTTTCGTAATATTTCCTTGCACCTGACCATGAGATGGTTGCCAACACTTTAGGACATAGGATTCTTCTTTGTGTCAGGTGCAAGTTGACAGCTACATTTCAGTTGGAAATTGTTTTGTAGTCTTAGACCATTGATTTAATTCTTCATATTAGAAAGTTCAATTCCCAACTTCTCCCTCTAAAACATTTTAAATTGCTTGATATTTGATTAGCCCATTATTCTGAACTTGAGCTTCTGGGACCATATCCAGCAGAGATCACAATTTTCCTTTTTCAGGATCTTTTTTTGGCTTATTTACAGAAGAGACACATTCTTTACTCTTTTTCTCATTGATTTTGCTTATAGCCCATCTCCTTATTAGCATAAAAATATTGGATAAGTTTTATATTCTGTGATTTTTCTTCATCACTCTATCACCCATGAAGAAACTAATAAGGAAAAATATTCAACAACATAAAACTTATGCTACAAATATAGTGAAAGAAACTATTTTCCTGTTCCACATGAAAGCATTGTGAAAAATTTCTCTTCATGTTTGCACTCAATTGAAATTGTATACAAATTACTTGCATTTCATTTCTATCTTTAATAAGGTGAATGGATTCTTCGCAAATCTTAGTAAACTCTTGTAAATATCTTACTGCAGGACTTTGATCCAGTTAGGCATGTATTAGAGCATATTCCAGCTGAAGAAAATGAGTTAACATATTTCGAAAAACGGGTATGCTTCCTGTTTCTCAAACTTACTATTAGTGGACCGTATTTCAATTCTTCCTTTTCTCCAGGGATAAATTGTTTGGGTTATTTGATAAGTTGTTCTTCTGCTTACCAAAAAATCATGGTATCCATCATGTTACTAGTATGCTTGGAAGAAACTTATTGCTTTCTTATACTTGCAGTTGATGACGTTTATTAACCTCTTGCTTCCTCTTTATTTGTTAACAGTAAAGACTTGTTAGATTTGATACTCAACTTGCTAGCAATTACTGTTTCTATAATACTATTTGGTCCATCTCCTTATTGCATTTTAGTTTAGGACTATTTCAGTGAGCTTTAAAGTTTTGCTCACTCGGCTTTTATTACCATGATTACTTATTGGATTCCTTCGTTTCTCTCTAAACTGTAGATGGCAGAGTGTATCTCACTTTGATCTTTATATATGTTTTTAGTTGTTAATATAATTGTAAATGCAAATTTAGTGTTCTTTGGTGGGTTTAATGCTCTCTCTTTTGGTGACTTTTGTTAAAGTGGATGATTGACATTGGCTGTTGTTTGGTTTAGAATTTAGAAACAAAGGGCAGTTTGTTATTTTCTGTCCCTTGCTTTATACTTCTATTGCAACTTGTTATCTCTTGCATTGACTGGTTGTGTTTCCAAAATTGCTTTATTCAAATGGATGTATGGTAGCTTCTTATGGGTGTCTGTTTGGGAATAATCATTTATGTGAACCATTTAGTGGGAGGAATAGATTAAGAGTGGTGTTGTAGGAGTGGAGCTCTCCCTACCGAGTTTGCAATCTCTCTCTCTTTATGATCTAGTTTGATTGGATGGAGTCTTCAGATCCTTTTTCATGTTATTCCTTTTATGACTTACAAAGTTGCTTCTCTTATATGTTTGATGCACAAGCTTACTGGTGTGAAAAATCGGCAAGTGCATCGAATCGCATCAAGTAATAAAGTAGTGAATAGAGTATCATCTCACGAGGTTTATATTATCAATTATCAAGTTCATTAAATTAACACTCTTTGAGCTATCCAAATGATGAGAGTTGATATAACCAAAAATAAAAACACAATTTAAGAGAGTAATTAAAAATTAAACAGAGTAAATTCAATAAATTAAACAGGAGTTGAAAACAATAACAGGAAAGTGTTAGGGGTCAGATTTCACTTGAACTCTTTAGATGCAATTTCAAATATTGGTTTAAACATGTTCTAAATAAATGATTTATGGTCAATTCCCAAAATTAATTAATATCCAATCCCTTGGATTACTAATCCTCTTACACTGTTTTAGAATTAACTAATCCCTTAGTCTAATTCCAAAATAGAAAGGCATTATCAAGAACAAATGAATTAAAAGAAAGACCACATAATTCACAACGTCTATCCCTAGCGATTGCAGAAATTATGGTGTTTATCACAGATCTAGGTTCATGCAAATTTTTCCAAATCATACATCAACCCAAAGATCATTTCCAAATTGATCAGGTTTAGAAAAGCATTAAGAATAGAGATAAACACATAAATCATAAACTAGAAATATGAATTAAACTCATAAAAGAAATTACATCATCCAAGTATCAAGATCCATCATCCCCTAACAAAGAGAAACTAGTTATACATAGAAAAAGAAAGAAATAAAAGGAAGATTAAAACAAACTCCATTGATGATTTGAAGAAGAAGAAGAGTGATGGCTGCAAGCATTTTGGGACTTAGACATGGCCATGTCTCCCATAGACACTGTCGTGTCTCATTCAGAAATCACGTAAACCATGTCAGAAAACGCATTGAAAATTGAAAAGCTGATCAATAATTTTAGGAGACACGACTGTGTCTCCCATAGACACGGTCGTGTCTCATGTCCAGAAGCTTTAAATCACTTAGACACGGCCGTGTCTAAGTCCAGAATTGCGTAACTCAACGTTGGGGGAGACACGGCCGTGTCTCACATAGACACGGTCGTATCTCATAGTCAGAAGTTTCGTATTAGTTAGACATGGCCATGTCTAAGTCCCAAAATGCTTCTGAATTGACCTAGACCTTGTTTAAGCTCAAAATGGTCCTCTTTTTGCCTTGAAAACACAGTATTGTTGCTTGCTTTCATTCCAAATGTGTTTAATCTCTCAAATTCTGCAAAAAACAAAGATAATAATGACGATCCTTCAAAATTCATTAATCAAATGATCACAATTTGTCTATTTTAAAGCTATAAAATACAAGCTCATCACTTACCATACGTCAAGTTGTGGTTCATTAAGCAATTGAGGTCAAAGCCATACAATGTGACTGTGCTATCCTCGTATCTTCTTGTCACTTGAGTGGATCAAATACTACTAAGTTGCTATATGAATTTTTAAGTATTTCATGGTTAATTTAATTAATAATTTTATGATTTTATGGTGTGTATGATTTTTTTTTTTAAATCTTGTTGACACATATGCTCAAAGAATCTTATAATTTTTGCTTTCTGTTAATCTTGTTATTTAATAAAGTTAAGTTGTATTATCCCGTTGCACATTATCAATTCTCTTGATAAGATGCTTGGACTTGGATTTTGTCTTATAGGCTGCCCTTAGATTGGCACAACTGGATAGAGTAGCAGAGCGTTTATCACGCCATGTTATGAAGCATCATGAAGTAATGGGTAAGTTAGAGAAGGTGGATTTAGAGTGTTCACCACCTCTTCTGTGCAAGTTTCAGTAAATGATACTATGCATTTGTTGTTATCCACTCTCTTTTACTCTCTTAATTCATGATTGTCAATTTTTTATTGTTTGGACATTATTATTAATTGTTAGATTATTTTTTAATAAAGAAAGCTAATTACTTATTATAGAAATCTCTGTATTTCTCGTTAATTATTCATGAAGTACAGCAGCATACATTTATAGAATTATTCCAGCAGTAGGCTCCTAAAAATAGGGAAAACTTAAAACAACAAACAGAGGAAAATCCTCCTCTAAAAAAGGAAACAAAAACCCTACGTGATTCTGGTGATAAACCAGAATCTTTATTTAATAAAAACCATATCACTAAAGATAACAACATATCAAAATAACAGAAGCATATATCCCTAAGATTGAGGAGCTAATTTCCACACTCCCCCTCAAGTTGGGTTGTAGATGCTGAACATGCTCAACTTGTTGCTCAGCTCCTCAAATTTGATCCTTGGAAGAGCTTTTGTAAGAATGTCTGCGATTTGAGCTTTTGTAGGAATATAGTTAAGCTGCACCACTTCATGCTCAATTTTTTCGGTAATGAAATGACGATCAATTTCAATATGTTTTGTCCTATCATGATGGACAGGATTCTTGGCTATGCTTATAGTAGCTTGATTGTCACAAAATACCTTGATAGGACTCTTCTCATTTATTCTTAGCTCTTCAAGTAGTCTTCTTGTCCACATGCCTTCACAAATTCCTAGAGCAAGAGCTCTAAGTTCTGCCTCTGCACTACTTCTTGAAACCACTAACTGTTTCTTGCTCCTCCACGTCACAAGGTTTCCCCACACATAGGAGCAATAACCTGATGTTGAACGTCTATCCAGTAAATTTCCTACCCAATCAGCATCTGAGTAGATTTCAACTTCTCGATTTATACTTCTCCTAAATAATATTCCTCTCCCTGGTGTCATTTTAAGATACCTAAGGATTCTATACACTGCCTCCATATGCTCTTCTGTTGGATTGTTCATAAATTGGCTAACAACACTGACAGGAAAAGCTATATCTGGCCAGGTATGAGAAAGATAGATAAGGCGACCAACCAATCTTTGATATCTCCCCCTGTCTACTGGACCATTTCCTTCCTCTATTCCTATCTTCTTAGCTGAATCCATTGGTGTATCTGCTGGTTTACAGCCAAGCATACCCGTTTCCTTTAGCAAGTCAATATATATTTCCTTTGAGAGACAAAAATACCTTGCTTTGATCGGGCTACCTCCATGCCAAGAAAATACTTCAGAAACCCAAGGTCTTTAATTTCAAATTCCTTGGTCAAGTATAGTTTCAGATTCAATAACTCTTCCTCATAGTCTCCTGTTAGGATTATGTCATCTACATAAACTATGAGAATTGCAATTTCTATGTTAAGAGAAAATTTGACAAACAAAGTGTGATCTGATTGGCATTGAGTGTACCCATTAGTGATCAAACATTTTGTAAATTTCCCAAACCAAGCACGTGGGGACTGTTTAAGGCCATAGAGAGACTTTTGAAGTTTACACACCTTATTGCTGCTTGAAATCTCTTCTAATCCTGGTGGGATTTTCATATAAACTTCTTCATTTAGTTCTCCATTTAGGAAGGCGTTTTTGACATCTAGTTGATGCAATGGCCAGTCTTGATTCACTTCTAAGGAGAGAAGAACTCTAATTGTATTTTGTTTGGCAACTGGAGCGAATGTTTCTTGATAATCTATCCCGTAGGACTGAGTGAATCCTTTTGCAACTAGGCGAGCTTTGAACCTTTCAACACTTCCATCGGCTCTATGTTTGACTGTAAAGATCCACTTACAGCCAACAGGTTTCTTACCGTGAGGGAGATCTGTAATAATCCAAGTATCATTATCCTCCAATGCATTAATTTCTTCATTTACAGCTTTCCTCCATTCTGGATGTTTAAGAGCTTCTTGAATAGAGCTAAGGATCTGTATTCTGTCAAGGTTGGACACGAAAGCTTTATATGATGGAGACAATCCTTCATATGACATGAAATTGGAGATTGGGTGCATAGTGCAACTTCAGACTCCCTTTCTTTGGAGATTGGAAGGTCCAAATCATCAACTATGGGAGCACTACACTCATGCTCAGAAGTACTCTCACCTGCGTCAATTTCTAGAGAATCTGGATCCGGTTCAAACTCTTGACCATGAGGAAGCAAACCTGAGTTTTCTACCCTCTTTCCGGGCTTTTTCTTCCGACATAGACATAGATTTGCAAGTTGTGGAGGCACTTTGGTGACGCATAGGACTTGGATTATCATGACAGTTAGGTGAATCAGTGGGGACAGATTGTTGGTTTTCAGGCTGGTCAAGGACATGATGAAGAGATTCAGGTTGAGTAAGACTAGGCTGGTCATTCGGGTCAGTAGTCACAGTGGTTTGTATCTGAGGATATAAAATTGGGTCAATTTGAGTGGTATCTAAGGATTCACAAAATTGCCAAATCTGATGTTCTCTCACGCTCTCCCCCTGAACAACTGAGTTGGGATAAAAGGATTAATGTTCAAAGAATGTCACATCCATAGAATTGTAAATTTTCTGAGTAGTTGGTGAGTAACATTTATACCCTTTTTGATGTGATGAGTACCCAAGAAAAAGGCATTTAATGGATTTGGGATCTAATTTGCTGCGGTGTTGTGGATGTATGTGAACAAAGGTTGTGCATCCAAAAATCCTAGTAGGTAGGTAGGAAATGATTCTAGTGTTTGGGTAGGTTTCTTGTAGGATTTGGCAGGGAGTGTGAAAATTTAAAACTCTAGAAGGCATTCTATTGATAAGGTATGTAGCTGTAAGAACAGCTTCCCCCCAAAATTGTTTTGGAACATGTGTGGAAAACATAAGGGAGCGTGCAACTTCCAACAAGTGTCTATTTTTTCTCTCTGCAATCCCATTTTGTTGGGGTGTATCCACACAAGAACTTAGATGAACAATACCTTCTCTTAGAAGATAGGTGCCTAGAACAGAATTAAAGTATTCCTTAGCATTATCTGTCTTGAGAACTTGGATCTTGGTTTTAAATTGGGTTTGAATCATGGTGTTGAAGTTCTGGAAAAGTTTGTTTACCTCTGTTTTTTCTTTCATGAGGAAAATCCAAGTAAGTCTTGTATGGTCATCAACAAAAGATACAAACCACCTGGACCCTGTTATGTTTTTAACTCTGGATGGGCCCCAAATATCACTGTGTACCATGGAAAAAGGATGACTCGGTTTATAGGACAGACTTGGGAAATTATTTCGAGCATGCTTAGCAAGTTGACAAATTTCACATTTAAAGAGACTTGCACTTGTATTATTGAACAATGAGGGAAATAATTTTTGAAGATACAAGAAGTTAGGATGACCTAGACGATAGTGCCATAACATAATTTCCCTATTTTTATCAAAACTAGACTGACTTTGAGGGGAATTACAACTTGCAGTTTGAGCTTGTCTTAGTGGAAAATTTTCACCCATGAGACAGTAGAGTCCAGATTCCTCTTCAGCACTGCCAATCGTCTTCCCCGAATCCAATTCCTGAAATTCACACAAGTTATGGCAAAATTTAGCAACACAGTTAAGATCATGAGTCAATTTACTTATTGACAATAAGTTGCAGTCTAAATTAGGCACATGTAGCACTGATTTTAGGATTAACTCTTCTGTAATTTTTACTGACCCAACTCCAGCCACTCTAGACAAAGTTCCATCTGCTATTCGGACATTTAGGTTCTGTTCACAGGGTTTATATTCATAAAAAATATTAGCATTCCCTGTCATATGATCTGAAGCGCCAGAATCAACAATCCATGGCCTTACCTGTTCTTTATTTACTGTAAAGGCAGTGGGAAAATTACCTTTACCTTTCTGTGCTAGCATACTTGTTCCTGTGGTAGGATTCTGAGTTTTGGAGAAAAGATCTTGGAGAACTTTAAGTTGTTCCTTAGTGAAAGGACTGGTTTCTGCTGAAGATTCATCAACATTAGCAGCAGAATTTGCTCGTCCTTCCCTCTCATAGCCTGACCATTGTTTTCTTTCTGTTGGTTTGCCATGGATTTTCCAGCAAGTTTCCTTGAGATGTCTTGGCCTCCTGCAATGCTCACACCAAGGTCGTCCCCTTCTCTGGCAATTATTATTATTGGTGTTCTAGAATGGAGGAACTCCTCGAACAGCAAGGGCACTTCCTTCCCCTGTTTCTCTGATAGCAAGAGCCGAACCTTCATGGATGGCATCTGAGTTAGAATATTGTCCCATCATTAGTTTCTTCCTACTCTCTTCATGTCTAACCTCAGAAAAGGCTTCTCGGATTGAAGGGAGTGGCTTTGTTCCCATAACTTTTCCATGTACTTCATCAAGGTTTTTGTTTAGGCCCAGTAGGAATTTGAAGGTCCTTTTTTGATCAATAATCTTATTGAACAGTGTTGAATCTTCAGAACACTTCCAGTTATGACTTTCAAACATGTCTAATTGTTGCCAATACCGAATGAGAGCATTGTAGTATTGGGAAACCGAGAGATCTCCTTGTCTTAGATCATGGAGTTTGCCTTCAATTTCAAATATCTCTGATGTATTTTCTGAACTTGAATATGAGACCTTAGTTGCATCCCAGGTGTCTTTGGCAGTCTTATAAAGGAGGAAATTTTCACCTATTTCATTGTTCATTGAGTTGATGAGCCATGACATAACCATATGATTTTCAGCCTTCCAAGTCTTGTATTTGGGATTTGACTTTTCCGGAGTGGTGATTTCTCCGGTGAGATAATCATCCTTCCCTTTACCGCAGATATACATCATCACAGATTGAGACCATTGGAGGTAATTGTCACCATTTAGTCTATGACTCGTGATGAGGAGAGATGTTGATTCCGATCCTCCGTTATTGCTCACAGCAGATGGCACGCCTCCTTGACTGCTCGCAGCTGGTGCTGAGTTTTTAGGGTTGGAGGAAATTTCAGAGGAGGACGATTGATTGGAAGCCATGCCGTATTTGGTCATGGGAATGACTAGGGTATCAGAGAAATACAGAGCTCTCTATTGAGAGCTCTGATACCATATAGAAATCTCTGTATTTCTCGTTAATTATTCATGAAGTACAGCAGCATACATATATAGAATTATTCCAGCTGTAGGCTCCTAAAAATAGGGAAAACTTAAAACAACAAACAGAGGAAAATCCTCCTCTAAAAAAGGAAACAAAAACCCTACGTGATTCTGGTGATAAACCAGAATCTTTATTTAATAAAAACCATATCACTAAAGATAACAACATGTCAAAATAACAGAAGCATATATCTCTAAGATTGAGGAGTGAATTTCCACACTTATTAATTGATCCAAAACTATGTTTAAGTCATACTTGTATCTTCATAAATTAATATATTTGGAGGAATGCAATATCATTTTCTGCTGAAATAATCAACCATTTCGTTCTAAGTTTATTAAGAAATTTGGGAAGCTGGATGCATGCTACTTTCTTGCAGTTGCCATTTCTCGATCACTTAGTTTATTGAGAAAGTTTTAGAATAAGGAGCTGATACTTACTTTTGCCCAGTGAAGGGGATGAATTTGGTCAGTGAATTGGAAAAAGACTTGAGAATTGCAAATGTCATCTGCATGGTAAACATCATAAAGGTTTCAACAAATATTACTGTTACATTTTTGCTCTATGTGGATCTTAATGCATTCTTTTCAATGGTTTTGCAGAATGGAAGAAGACACTTGACATCATCTATCAATGAGGTTTCAAGGGATCTCATTGTGAATTCTTATTCTAAAAAGAAACAAGCTCTTCTGGTATTTTCCTCTCTCTATATACATACACATACCAATTCTTTCTTGCATCCCTATGATTTGATTCCCCTTTTTTCATGATTTTGTTTTAATATATGTTGTGAAAACTGATTTCTTGTTATTCATGAGTTGTTTTAGGGGATTAACATAGCATTCTAGGACAAGTGTTCTTTATATTTTTTTTTGGGAGTGTGGATGCGTAAAATACATTTTTATACTCTGGCCTTAATATAGTTTATGGTGGTAACTTCATGATACATGCTTTTCCTTTCATAGGACATGCTTCCAATCTTGACTGAACTTCAGCGTGCATTGAACATGCAAACAACACTTGAATCACTTGTTGAGGAAGGGAATTACTGCAAGGTGCGCATCTATATCTGTTTTAAGCTGCAGATTATGGCCAATTACCCACAACTCAATTGATTTTCAATTTTTGTTTGCCTTTTGTTTTGGATATAACCTAGCTTCTTAGATGTATATTTTTTACGCTGATCATTATGCAGGCATTTCAAGTCTTTTCTGAGTATTTACAACTCTTTGATAGTTTGTCAGAGCTTTTAGCAATACAAGAGATGAGTCGTGGCGTGGAGGTGAATGTTAAATTACTGTTAGGAAGCATTTACTGTGATGTACCACTGCTGTATTTTAAAATTTTCCTTACATCTTAGGAACTTGTGTAATTAAATCCATTACTTTTGTACTTATGTTACTGTACATTTTCCTGATGATAACTTAGGATATGTTTGTCTCTAACTGTTTCAGTTTTCTCCATCACGTTATCAATGTAGGTTTGGCTAGGAAGAACTCTACAGAAGCTGGATGCTCTTTTGTTGAGAGTATGTCAAGAATTCAACGAAGATGGCTATATAACAGTGAGTGTCCTTTTTTTTTTTAGGAAATTGATTTGCTGTTCTATTCACATGGAGCAAGTATTAAGTAGTCAGTGTCCAGGATGAGCATATTTTACCAACTCAGTTTGTCTTTTTGCTTCAATGGGGTCTGGAAATTTAAAAAACTTGGTCTGGACTTTGAAGGTTAAAATAGTTTTATAAATCCATATAAAGTTGAACTAGTTGAAAATTATGCTCAATCTGTCAAAAATTTTGTTCTGACCAAACTAGTTGAATATTGAGTATGATGAAAATGAAAAGAGAGAGAATTCATAAGCCATAAGCACACACTTGTGTCAGGCACTGATTTTTATATATATATAGCACTGATTTTTATATATATATATATATATATATATATATACTAAAAGCAATTATAGGATACTCAAAGACTAGAGTACCCTCACATGTTTTACACATGTATCACAAGTTATTATCATTCTTAACACTCCCCCTCAAGCTGGCACATAGATATCAATCATGCTCAGCTTGTTGCATATAATATTCATTTCATTTCCTACTAAAGCTTTAGTGAAGATGTCCGCTAAATTGGTCTCCAGTTCGAACATGCTTTAACAAAATAAATCCTTGTTGAAGCTTTTCTCGAACAAAATGACAATCCACTTCTATGTGTTTCGTTCTTTCATGGAACACAGGATTTTTAGCAATATCTCCATAGGATGAGAAATCTCAACACCAAGTTCCTTTTATAAATGAGATATACATACGAGTACACTCGTAACTTGAGCCATTGCCCTATACTCGAATTCAGCACTAGAACGAGAAACAACACGCTGCTTCTTACTCTTCCTGGATACAAGATTATCACCAACGAAGATACAATATCCAGTTGTGGACCTACTGTCAACTAGTGAACCTGCCTAATCTACATTAGAGAATCCTTCCACTCTGCAAGTACCTTGATCTCGATAGATAAACCCACGACTTGGTGGTCCTTTAAGGTATTTCAAAATGTGAACAACTACATCCCAATGTGTAGTTCTCGGTGATGACATGAACTGACTAACTACACTCAATGCAAATGCAATATTTTGTCTCGTCACAATGAGGTAGTTTAGTTGTACCACAACTCTCCTATATCTCTTTGTGTTTTCCAACAAATCTCCTTCCTCATTATTCAACTTCACAGTAGCTATCATAGGAGTGTTAGAATGCTTACATTCTATAAGTCTAGTATCTGTCGGTAAGTCTATTACATACTTCCTCTGGGAGAGGAAAACACCCCTCTTGCTTCTATACCCTCAATCCCAAGAAAGTATTTCAGCTCCCCAAAGTCTTTCGTCTAGAATTGACTATGAAGAAAAGTTTTAAGGGTGTCGATGCCCAAATTATCACTACCAGTTATCACAATATGATCAACATACACCACCAGAAGAATGCACCAAATCTAGTTTGTCGGTAAAACACAGAGTGATCATATGCACTCCTTTGCAAGCCAAATTCAGTCACTGTTGCACTAAACCGCCCAAACAATGCTCTAGTCAACTGCTTCAACCCATACAAAGATTTTTATAGTTTGCAAACCTTGCCTGGCTCCCCCTGAGCAACAAACTCGTGGTTGCTCCAAATATACCTCCTTATGGAGGTCTCCATGGAGGAAGGCATTCTTTACATCCAGTTGATGAGTGACTGCAAGGGAGATAAAAAGACAAACATAAATGAGTTTTGCCACTAGAGAGAAAATCTCAGAATAGTCAACTCCATAGGTTTGAGCATATCCTTTAGCTAACAATCGAGCTTTCAAGTGAGCCACAGATCCATTAGGATTCATTTTAACAGCAAAGACCCATTTACAACCAATAGCCCGTTTGCCAATAGGTAAAGGAACAAGATCCCATGTATGATTTTGCTCTAGAGCACTCATCTCATCCTCCATGGCAGCACACCAGCCAAAGTGAGCCAAAGCTTCAGACATATACCTAGGAATTGCAATAGAGTCCAAACAGGCAACAAAGGACTGGGAAGAGGGTGATAAGGCATTATAATAAAGAAAGGTAGAGACAGGATAGGTACAAGTGAGTTTACCTATGTTGAGTGCAATGGGCAGATGAAGACTAGGATCAGGGGGTGGTGGTGTGGAGGATCCAAAGATGAAGTAGCGGGTGGAGGCAATGGGTCATAGGGGATAGAAGGTGCCATGACCTGTTGCTGAATGCGGCGTGTATAAACCTGATTGATAGGAGGGCGAGAGGGAGCAGCATGAGGTGGATCAAAAGGAGCAGATGACTCAACATAGACAAGGAAATCAAACTCAAACTCAACAAGAGAAGGATAACTCAAAGAGAAATCAAAAGGAGTTGACTCAAAGAAGGTAACATTAGCAGAAACCAAGAACTTACCCGAAGTAGGAGAGAAACGTCAATATCCCTTTTGATGATGGGAATAACCAAGAAAAACACATTTAAGAGAGCGAGGATCAAGTTTAGTAAGATGAGGGAGTATATCTTGAACAAAACAAGTGCAGCCAAAGATACGAGGAGACAGAGGAAACAAGGTGTGGGAGGGAAAATGATGATTGATGAATGATACCCTGTTGGGAAAGAAAAGTAGAAAAGGTAGAAGAGAAATATTCTTTAGCATTGTCATTGCGCAAGACACAAATAGGGCACCCAATTTGTGTTTTAACCTCAGCACAAAAGGCAGAAAAAATAGAGAACAATTTAGAACGATGCTTCATAAAATAAAGCCAAGTGACTCAAGAATAATCATCAACAAAAGTAACAAAATATTTAAAACTAAGTTTCGATGAAATAGAACATGGACCCTAGATATCAGAGTGAACTAACTCTAAAGAGGACACAGCTCGCTTGTTGATCCTAGGAAGATACAGTAACCTATGATGTTTGGCAAACTGACACAACTCACATTCTAAGTGTAATATAGACGGTAAAGAGGAACACAATTTCTTCAAAGTGGCCAAGGATGGATGACCAAAACGAGAGTGAAGCTGAAGAACAGAAGGATCATGAGCACTAGTATCAACAGCAAAGTGTGGCACACATTGCGAGGTATCCAAGATGTATAGGTCACTAGACTCACGACCTCTACTAATAATTTGCTTCGTCTTAAGAAGACACAATGAGATGGATAAAAGTGAATGGCATAATTAAGGGATTGAGTAAGTTTACTAACAGATAGCAAATTAAAAGGAAAACTAGGTAAACATAAGATAGGGGATAGAGTCAAGGATTCAGTGGGATGAGCATTACCATTGCCACTAACGGTAGAAATAGAGCCATCAGCTAACGTGACACTAGGTAATGAAGTGGAAGGGGTAAAAGAGGAAAGAATACCTGTATCACTAGTCATATGATTTGTTTCTCCTAAATCAATGATCTAGTGGTGAGAGGTGGTAGAAAGACAAGTTGTAGGATTAGCTATCTAGGCCAATGTGGTAGTTGCAAAGGGCTGGGACTGAAGTAGGCGAGTAAGACGAGCATACTCATCCATAAATAAGGTCACTTGTGGCTCAGTGGAGATAGAGCAAGCAATAGGAGATGGAATAACACCAGAGGTTGTTGACAATAAACCATCATGGGCAGCCACATGAAGCGGAACAACTGTATGTGAGGATGTACCAGTAAACCTTGGGGCAAAACCTTTGAATGTGACCACCCATACCACAACCAAAACAAGAATCACAACCACTCTGACCTCCCTTGATACCTCTCCAGCCATTTCTTACATTATTCACCTTAGAGTCCACCAAACGGAGGCAAAGACCAACCCAACTACTAAAGAGAAGCCACCACAACAATGGAATAGAGAAAGAAACACTGCAAGCAAACCAGAACTCCATATCAGAACTCCACATGTCACTGAAAAATCAGCTAAATCAGACAGGAAAGCACCAACACTAACCGGAAGCTGAGCTAGAAGGAAACTCCACCAACAAAGTACAAACTCATGAACCCAACCTGCGAAACCTTGCCGGAGAACCGCCGGCGAACACGAACCCAGCCGGAACCACGAAATTTGCTGCTGCCATCAGTCAACCGCTGCCAGTCAGCATCCACAAGGCCTCCTCGAGCCTCCCTAGTTGCAGTCGTGGCAAACCCTTGGCTCAACAGACCACCAAAATTCTGAAACACAGATCTAGACATGCAGCCCCCTCAGAGACCCGCAGAACCACCACCTCTGGTACCAACAGATGTCGCCGACTGGCCACTCTCCACGCGCCTAGGCCAGATTGTGGCTTCCCACGCTCAACAGATTCCAGCCACGACGAAACCCACACAGACTTGAATCAGGACTCGCGACTTAGGGTGCTGGTTGGTTAGTTGCTGCCAGTCCTCACGCCAGAAGCATCACCAGAAGGAAGGAAAGGGGCGTCGCTGCCGGGAAGGGAGAGGAGGTGGTGCACCAAGAGGTTAGGGTTTCTGAAAAAAAAGGCTCTTTTTTTTTTTCCTTTTTTTTCCTATTGTTTTTTTTTAATTAGGAAAAAAAAAGGTTCAGGCTCTGAAACCATGTGATGAAAATGAAAAGAGAGAGAATTCATAAGCCATAACACACACTTGTGTCACACAATTATAGGATACTCAAAGACTTGAGTACCCTTACATGTTTTGCACATTTATCAGTTGTTATTATCATTCTTAACATTAAGTATTGTTTGGTGAATCTTGGTGAATCAATTGTTGTGAATTTCAAATTTCAAATAAAATAGAAAGGAGGAGAAGAGAGATGAGGAAAGTGTTGATTCATATAAAAACTGATTAGATAAAAACCAGTTTTGTGTAGGATTTTGTTTGAACTAGCTTTGACTTTAAAAACTAATATGATAAGGACTGATTTTTCAAAATTCAATTGACTTCCAAACACGTGATTTAAAACTTACCCTAGTGCACTTAGTTAAACATTCTGAAATACATTCATGTCTGTTTTCTCATTACATGTTTGCTCTGCACTTGTATATGTTAGCATGTTTACAATATGGCAATAATTTCCATCTGTGGTTGGATTTGAAGTCAGAGCTTTAGCTAGTTTTTATTTGATGCAATTAATCACCACTGACATTTGACATATTTCATTGCTGTCCCCAGTGGATGGTATGTATGTATGCAGAGATTCACTATTGGACTATTGGTATATATTATAAATGCAACTGTAACATAAGATGAGGTGATACAGGTAATTGATGCATACGCATTAATAGGGGATACAACTGGTCTTGCTGAAAAGATACAAAGTTTCTTCATGCAAGAAGTTATATCAGAAACCCACTCTGTGTTAAAGGTTATTGTGCATGAGGTATGCCAATATATTCTTGCCTACTTCTTTTTAGGATTACCTGGATTTTGAAAGTTTTTTTGGAGGTAGGAATGTGAATTAATAGTATCTTTTTCCTATTCGATATGTGATTTTATTTATTTTTTGATAAAAGAAGAAATTCATTAGGACCAAGAGAAGAAGATTACTAAGAGTTAGGAGGATAAGTGGTCCTCCTTAAAATAAAGAGAAGAACTACAGAGAACAAATAAAACTTCATTTAAGCAAAGCTACCCAATCCCTCAACATATCTGTAATGGAAACCCCTTTAAAAAGACCATGTGCTTTACGCCAAGTGGAAGCCAATTTCCAAATATTATCCCAAAGTAGCTGCTCCTCCGAAGAAATCTCCTTAAAAATGCAAGAGTTACATTCCAGCCAAATGCACCAAAGTGTAGCATAGAATGCACATTGCTATAACTGGTAAAGCTAGTTGTTAGAATGTTGGAAATAAGCAATAAGAATTAATTAGGTTCATGTATTAATGGCCAAGATAGTGTCATAGGAAATAACGTCATAGGAAATAGCTTAAATTCATTATTGTTGTCTTGTAAATAGGTGATGTATTTATTCTCTTGATACATATAAATATCATGTATGCTGAGTGTCATTCACTCAAGCAGATTCAGAAACCTTTCCTCTAAATTTCTCTAAGTCATTCTCTAAATTCAAGTCTAGTCATCAAAAAATGGTCCAAGGACCTAGGGCACACCCAGCATTCTCCAGAAATGTCAAACAAAGAATTCTGTAAAGAAACAATAGCAGAACACTGTAAGAACAGATGAGGAGCTGATTCTGAGCTTGCACCACACATAACACACATAAGGGGAAATAGCTTTGTTTGGCCTATGAATCTGCAACATGTCATTGGTATTAATTCTTAATTCTAATTAAGCACTGCAGTCCAAATAAAGACTTAACATTAGAGGGAGCTTTGGACTTAAAATTAAATTGAGTGTGGTGCTGTAGTTTTTTTGTAGCGACAATGATATTCTTCATAATTTCATTCTGGACATCATTAATTAAGGTACCACTACCACTTTGCATTTCATATAAACATATGGATATATGGTGGTTGCTGAAGTTTAACAGTGTTATTCATAGTTTAATTATATTGGTTCAAGTGAGGATTGACAGAATGATAGACCCCCACCATTGTCTAAGGTGTATATTAGGAAGAGATTTAGGAGAAGCACGGGTAATAAGGGAATTGCAGCTGCGGGCAGTGAAGACAATGTGAGAAAGGGGCAAAATGGGGATTAGAGCTGCAACAATCTTGCTCACGTGGCAAGAGTGATCGAAAGCATGGGTGGGAACAGTTAGGAGGAAGGCATTAAGAGGAGGGAAAGGGGAGCTGGAGAGAGTATCTGGAAATTAAGTAGGGTTTTGGGAGGGATGGGGTAAGCACCTCGAATAGTCTACAGCTCTATTTTCATTCTGTATTTTCCTTTTCCTGTTAGAAGGAGATCTATGTACTACATTCCTTCTGTTTCTGAAATCTGTTAGTATAAGTAACAGAGAGTGAATTTCAGTAAATAATACAGTGACATTTCTGCTCTGATTATCAGTTTCTATCACAGAACTACTTAATAGCTCAGAATAGGTTAGAGTAAAATAAATTCATATAACAATTGATATTTGTGAACCCCAAAAAATTGATATTGTTAAGAGCAATGGATAAGCATTAAATTTTTTTTACTTGATTTAAAGGATTGTAATTTCTTTTTCCTTCTACCAAATTGTTAAAGGACTTATTCAATTAGGTTGTGGATTTTTTTGCAGGAGGAGGAGTTGCCTTCACAAAATAGTAGGTACTTTTTTCTTTCACAGGCATAGTTACCATCATTTGATCACTAATTATAGTATTTTACTTTTGCTCTACTTCATAACTGTTATTTTGATTCCAGGTTCACTTACAGCGATCTATGCCTTCAAATACCAGAATCTAAGTTTAGGCAGTGCTTACTAAGAACACTGGCTGTTCTATTTGAGCTTATGTGTTCATACCAGGAAATTATGGACTTTCAGCTTGAAAGAAAGGTAAATTTTGGTTTCTTCTAAATAAATAATATTTTTCCTTCATTATGTTGTTTTTTCTCTCTGCTATGTGATATCAAATATTCATTTGGACTAGAGTTAGGTCACTTTTGGCATTTATGATCTTTATTTATTTATTTATTTTTGGTATTTCTTTGCCAGAAATATAAATATTTCTTGAGCCTCCTCCTAGCAGCTTAAGATTTTGGGTTAATTTGGTTTTTGGCATGGAATTGAAGCATCTATGACCCAAGTGGTTAGGAGTCCAATCTTTGTGCTCCTATTACAACAACAACAACAATAAAGTCTTATCCTGTTAGGTGAGGTTGGCTTCATGGATCAATTAACACCATTAGGCTCTATAAAAAACCAATTTTAAGTAAAACCATTTATGGCAAGGTCTTTTTTAATAGTTTTTCCTAAAATTTTTAGAAGCCTTCCTCTATTCTTTTTTATCAGAATATGTTCCATTGGATCCACTTTTTTCACTAGAGCTTCTATTGATGTTCTCACATGACCAAACCACATTCTTTTGATTAAATGATAATTTAACTAGATGGTTTGAGTGTGCTTGTGTGCTGCCTATGCTTCAAGCTTAGTGAGCTTTAGCGTGAGGGGGAGTGTTGGAGATAGAAACCATCCTTGGGATGTCACCTAATGGCTGAGTGTTTGGTTTGATTTGGTCCTTGACACTTCACAGCCATCAATTTTTTAATTCTGTTATTTTGCTATAAAATGAAAATACTCAAAAAAAAAATATTGTAACTTTAATTTCAAAAAATTAGTAGCATTTCCATCTTCATAACTATGACTACATTAAAATTTTAACAAAAAATATAGAGCAGAAAATACCTCATTGAAGTTCAAGTTATGAATGGAAGTTACCCACTTTTGAGCAGATAAAAAGTAATTTTAATGTGGCTGCAACAGAGAAAAATGGGGAGGAGCATTTGGCCTCCGGAAAATAAGGTGGACATCATAAGAAAAATAAATTTGAAAGGAAAAAGATGAATTCTATCATTTGGCTGGTGTAGGTGAGCTCAGACATGGAATAAAGATGTTAAGCTCCATTTTATATTCCCTTTCTTTGATTACAGGATGAATATACAGTTATCTTAGCCCCTCAGATGCAGAAAAAATCTAACATTTCAACATGGAAGTTGGAGAAAACGTGGATTTGATTTTGATGAATAGAGAAACACTATTCAGTGATAACATTAAATATTTCAATATGCATCTGATCTTGAGACTGGGAAGAAAGCTATTCATGCTGAGTGCATTTATGATTACAGGAACTATAGTTGTTTGATATATGCTATTCAGTCTAAATACATTTGGTCAATTTTACTCTCAGGACTCAGCAGCCCAAACTTCAAATAAGTGCAATGATGACATTTACTGTAGTCCAGGTGAGGCTCGGGAAGTTGATTCAGTTGTAAGAGCCTGCAACAATTCTATGTCCAGTTCTGGGGATGTAATACGTGACTCGTCTTCTAGGGAGGAGTCTGCAACAGTCAGCTCACTGGCTGAAACTAATGGAACTACTGGTTCACCATATAGTGATTCTCATGACCCAGTTGATGAGGCTAGAAAGGAGGATGCAGCATCAAGCATTGAATCCCCATGGTACCATCTTCGCAAAGAAGCTACAGCATTTGTTTCACAAACCCTTCAAAGAGGACGCAAGAATCTGTGGCATCTCACTACGAGCCGTGTGTCAGTATTGCTTTCTTCTGCTGCAGCTTCTTCTGCAAGCATTCACCAATTCTTGAAAAATTATGAAGATCTCAGTGTCTTCATTTTGGCTGGGGAAGCCTTTTGTGGAATTGAAGCAGTTGAATTCAGGCAGAAGTTGAAGCTTGTTTGTGAAAATTATTTCATAGCTTTTCATAGACAAAATGTGCATGTAAGTGACCTTAAGGCTTCTCATTGTTCATGCTTGTTAGAGTTACATAATGTATTGTGATTTCCAATGCAGTGCCTTTGAGCCTTGTATGATATGTAGAGTAGAAGTACAATGTAATAAGTTGCCTCTTACATCATCTTGGTATCACTAAGCTGGTTATGCTATTGCAGATGTCAATAAGATTATGTTAATTGATAAATCATTATATGTAATCATTTACATTTAATGATTTATCATTAATTGATTTAATATAAGATTATGTTACTTGTAATAGAAAATAACCAAAATTGCAGACAGCTTTGGTACTTTTGGATCCAGAAATGGCTACAATAAGTTTTTTTCCCCCCTTGATGAAACATGTCAACAGGGTCATTTATGTCACTGTTGTTTTTCTTTAGTCCAGCAGTGCCTGAATGTCCAGAACCCAGGAAACTGCTGTGCTGTAATTGATTGGAAGATATAGAAGATTTGCTTTAATTTGATGAAGACTATTGCAATATGCAGAAAAGTGACTAATTCATCACTGGGAACATAACTTAAATTAGTTACTTGTACTACTTTTTTTATTCAGGTACTCCAGATATGTGGTGCTGAATAGTTAATTGGCTATATTTTTGCTAAATTGTTGTTTGGACTTCTTTATATGCCAAGCTCTGCATAACATGCTTCTAAACACTATCCACAATCCATAATCATACATAAATGATTAAATTTGTCGGTTTGTTTCTCTTTTTAGGCACTTAAAATGGTTTTGGAGAAAGAGACTTGGTTAAAATTACCTCCAGATACAGTGCAAATTGTCAGTTTTGCTGGACTTACTGGTGATGGTGCACCGTTGATTTCTTTATCTAATGGTAAATCAATTAATGTAAGTGCAATCCATTCTGATAAATCAGTGAACTTGGTTCACACCAGTGCTAGGAAGAGTGGGTTCTCTCATTGGATTAAAGGAGGAAACCCTTTTTTGCAAAAATTATCAACCTCAAAAGAAGGCCATGGTTACTCCCAACCTAATGGACCAATTTATGTTGAATTTAATGGAGGTTCACGCGACAACTTTCATGGTGATAAAGTCCTGCCTAGAAAGAATGATTCCGATGAAATGAATGGTGCTAATTCTGTTTCTGAAGATGAAAATGAGGATCTTCTTGCAGACTTTATTGATGAAGATAGTCAACTGCCAAGTCGAATTTCAAAATCCAATATTTCAAGAAGTCACTCTTTACATTATAATGATGAAGAGAATACAGCACAAACCGGGTCTTCTCTATGTTTGCTCAGGTGAATTGCTTTCCATTTTGTATTAGCAAAATCAACTATTGTCTTCCACATAATTTTGACTATGTTGTTTTTAGTGGATTTATTGAGTTATTTTATGTCTTAAACATGTTAGGTCTATGGATAAATATGCAAGGCTTATGCAGAAATTAGAAGTAGTAAATGTTGAGTTCTTTAAGGTAGGCTCTTTCTGCCCTTAAATGGTTTGCACTTCTTTACCCTTTCTTGGTTTTTCCCCCTCTTGTCAGCTTACAGATATAAGTGTTGATGGTGCTTTTCTTCCCTTAAATGTTGATGGTGCTTTTAGTTTTTCCTCTGAATTCCTTTTCCTAATTCAGTATATTGCTACAGGGAATATGCCAGTCGTTTGAGATTTTTTTCTATTTTATATATGAAACATTTGGTCAGCTAAATACTAGTTCAACTGGAAAAAGCTCAACCGACTCTCTTAATTGTAAGTGACGTAGTGTATTACATTCTCAAACATTGGTAAATAAATCCAATTTTGAATTATGATTAGTGGTTGAATATAATTGTGACTTTCAGATCGGCTGAGGACAGCCTTGTCCAGAATAAACCAAGATTGTGACCAGTGGATAAAACCCCAGTCATCTTCGCCCACTTCTTTGAGTTCACCATTTGTACATGCAGAGTTGACACCTACAAGCCCTCCCAGCACAAATTTTGGTCACTCCTCAGGGAATTCTTTGGGTCTCAAGGTATGCATGTGAGTTCATCATTTGTATCATATAAATGTGGTTATATAACTTGATTATTATGTTGCAGGAAAGATGTGTGGCTGTTGACACTATATCTCTTGTTGCTCGAATACTGAATAGATCCAAATCTCATCTCCAGTCAATGCTTTTGCAAAGTAATACAACTGTACTCGAGGATTTCTATGTGCATCTGGTATGTGGAATATTTAATATTTTAGTTACAGTGGTTAGACTCATGAAAATTGATGTTGACAGATAGTTTAAGTTGATTTTGTTGACCATTCAATGAAAATTTGATTCTATAATGATGTTATGAAATAGGAAATTGATTTACAATGATGTGAAATTTTATGGATTAGATACAGTTGAAATCTTGTTAATATTGATATTTACTGTGATTCACATCTTAGATTTCTTTAGATTGTGTCTTGAATTATTAAAATTTGATTTGAAATTTTGGATCGATTTGATTTAGAAATCAAATCTCATGTTTAGAACCTAACCTAAAAATAGGATTAGAATTAATTTGTAAATCCAATTTTAGGTTTGGAGCACCTTAAATGTGAATGGAATTCATTTTGTTTTAATAATTTTACTTTCTTACCTTAATTAGAATAGGTAGAAGGATGAACAAATGAGGGTAAAATTGTCAGTTCAAACAATTAAAAGAAAAATCAAATCAAATCCGCTCAAATCCTACCAAATTTGAGTAGATTTCTAAAATACACACAACTTAAATTAAAAGGGTTTCAAAATCAAATCAATTCTTATTTTAAAACTTTCCAAACAAAGAATTTCTTTTATAAATCAAGTCAATTCCTAAAATTAGTCATTTCAAACATACTCTTAGTAGGGAGGATTTGGGAGGTAAAGGAAATGGACCAATGTACCTAAATTGGGGGCTGGTCCACATCCTTTCTCCTAAATTCATATTTACTTCACCAAATATGCAAATAGGAAAGCACTGTCTGAGTCGTAAAAAGTTGTATTTTGGAGGCCCCTACTACATATTACGCATACATGTGGAGTAACAGAGTGTAATTTGATTTGAACATGCAGCCATTGTTGGCTGTAAGGTTACAAGTGAGAAACTATTTATCATGGCATAGGAGTGAGGGAGCAGAGTTCATTAAAACCCTTTTGTTGAAGCCTTTTTTGGGCACACTTCACATATATAATTAAGGTGTCTACTTCCTGTGGAAGAGCATGTTTGGTTTGGATTGTTAGGATATTTATTTTAATCTGCTTGTTTATTTCTAGTTGGTTCAATTGTTTAACATTTTTTTTATATGAAAAAAGCTTAGTATGGATGACAATGATCTTTAATATGTAAGGATTTCTTTAGGTGGATGCTGTACCAGATCTTACAGTGCATGTTAATAGGACAACAGCGAGACTACTGCTGCATATTAATGGGTAAATATGACTTAAATTGTTGCTAATAATTAATAAATATTACTTGAATTTTCAAATTGACATCCAGTATAACACTTTGGGTTGGTCTGTTTTTGAAGAAGATCCCTCAATAAGGGCAATTATATTCTGCTGAAATTATTATTTAAGAAAAGTGGTATCGCGATAATGTTTTACTTGGAAATCCCTTAAAATGTAAGTCAGACTTGGCCAATACCACAATACTGAGATCACCAAAATGACTCCTACTGATTTTGAATTAGTTTGGCCCTACTCAGTTAAGGAATCTTATCATCCAAGAGAGTGAATTATAGTAACAAGGACAACATGCAAAACTTACCATTTACAGAGCATCTAACTATCTTCTATGATTTCCACTGCTTAAAGAGCACATAATTATCTTGCCAAATAGACTGAAAGGATTGTGTCCGGTGTCCGATGCAGTTTGTAATGGTCAGAAATTAGTTGTCATTATTGATGCTTATTAGAGTATATTGTGTCAGCTGCTATCAACTGTTAGTATAGTTTAGAATACTTAAAGTTGGTAGAGTGTGATCTGAATATTTCTCTGTATATTTTCATTGCAATATGAGACTACAATATATATACACTTGACTACAAGAGAAGTCATTAATTATCTATGCTAATTCCTTGAAGTGTAAATACAATGAATACATAGATACAATGAATAGAACTCTTCCGTCCACTTATTATAATTATAATCAATACTCCCCCTCAAGGTGGAGCATATATGTCTGATGCAACTAGCTTGTCACATATGTATGCTATCCTAGGACCTTGTAAGGACTTAGTCATCATGTCAGCTAGTTGATCTTTAGTACCCACAAAAGAAGTCTTAATGATGCCTGAGAGAATCTTTTCTCTGATGAAGTGACAATCAACTTCTATATGTTTAGTTCTTTCATGAAAAATTGGATCCGAAGAGAGATACAAGGCTGATTGGTTATCACAAGCAAGTTCCATAGGACTTATCTCACAAAACTTCAACTCTTGGAGCAAATATCTTGGAGCAAATATTTTAGCCACAAGAGTTCGCAAGTAGTATTAGCCATAGCACGATACTATGCTTTTGTGCTTGATCTTGCAACAACAGTCTGCTTCTTGCTTTTCCATGAAATCAAGTTACCTCCAATAAGCACACAGTAGCCTGAAGTGGACCTCCTGTCACTAGCATCACCTGCCCAATCTGCATCTGTATATCCAATGATATTAGTATGACCCCTGTCCATATAAACAAGCCCTTTACCAGGTGATCCCTTGATGTATCTTAGAATCCGAACAACTGCATTCCAATGACTGTCACATGGTGAGTTGAGAAACTGACTTACAACACTGACAGGAAAAGCAAGGTCTGGTCGAGTCATGGTGAGATAATTTAACTTCCCAACTAATCTTCTATATCTGCCTGGGTCAGGATAGGGCTCCCCTTGATTAGGTAGAAGCTTTACATTTGGGTCCATAGGAGTATCAACAGGTTTACAATCAAGCATCCCTGTTTCTTCTAGAATATCAAGAGCATATTTCCTTTCAGAAATAGCAACACCTGTTCTTGATTGGGCTGCTTCAATCCCAAGAAAGTATCGCAATCGACCAAGATCTTTAGTTTTAAAATGTTTAAACAGGTATTGCTTCAATTCCTTAATGCCTTCTTGATCATCACTTGTAATGACAATATCATCCACATACACCACAAGATAAATAAATTTATTCAATGGTGAGCATTTAAAGAATACAGAATGGTCCGCCTCGCAACGAATCATGCCAAACTGCTGAATGACTTTACTAAACTTTCCAAACCAAGCGCGAGGTGACTGTTTTAAGCCATATAAGGACTTGTAGCCTGCAAACAAGACCTGACTCCCCTTGAGCAACAAACCCAGGTGGTTGCTCCATATAGATCTCCTCCTCCAAATCACCATGTAAGAAGGCATTTTTAATATCCAGCTGATACAAGGGCCAGGGTCTCATGGCAGCCATAGATAAGAATAAACGAACAGACGCCATCTTAGCAACAGGAGAAAATGTATCACTGTAATCCAAACCATAGATCTAAGTGTATCCTTTTGCTACTAGCCGGGCTTTCAATCGGTCCACTTGCCCATCAAGGCCAACTTTAACAGTAAATACCCATCGACAGCCAACTGTAGATTTTCCAGGAGGAGGTGAAACAAGAGTCCATGTATTATTGGATTCCAAAGCAGTCATCTCATCAATCGTTGCCTGTCGCCATCCTGGATGGGATAGTGCTTCCTGAACATTCTTAGGAATAGTAACAGATGACAAAGCAGACACAAAGCCACAATGGGAAGAAGATAATCGATGATAACTCAGAAAATTGTAAATCGGATAAGGATTGAGAGTAGAGCGTTTACCCTTACGGAGTGCAATAGGTAGGTTAGCGGAATTGTCAGGTGGGACCGCAGTAGGAGAAGTGATTGGAGCGAGAGCTGAATCATAAGAATCAATAGCAGGTGTGATCTCGGGAACTTCAGGATTCCGGCGCTCAAAAGTAATACCAAATCGACGCAACGGACGGTCATCCTATGACTGTGGAGCTTGAGGATTAGAGACAGGTGTTGTAAAAAGAGGAATGGGTAGTACCTGAGATGGAGTAGAATCGGATGTAGCTGATGTGACAAAAAAGAGGGTATCCTCAAAGAATGTAACATCTGCAGATACATAAAAGCGATGTGTAGAGGGAGAATGACATCGGTACCCCTTCTGAACTCGAGAATACCCAAGAAAGATACATTTAACAGCCCGAGCAGACATTTTATCACGGCCAGGAGAGAGATCATGAACAAAACAAATGGAACCAAACACACGAGGGGGAACAACATAAAGAGGATGTTTAGGAAATAAAAGAGAGTGAGGAATTTTATTACCCAAAACAGAAGATGGCATTCGATTTACCAGATAACAAGCTGTAAGAACAGCGTCACCCCAAAACTTCAAGGGTGCATTAGCATTTATCAAGAGAGTCCGAGCTGTATCAACAAGATGACGATGTTTGCGTTCAGCCACACCATTTTGTTGTGGTGTGTGAGGACAACTGGACTGATGTATGATGCCATGAGAACTCAGAAAGGATTTAAAAGACGCAGAAAAATATTCTTTTGCATTATCACTACGCAAAACATGAATTGTTTTTCCAAACTGATTCTTTATTTCCGAACAAAAGGTTTGAAAAGCATCAAATAACTCAGAATGATCTTTCATTAAAAATAACCAAGTACATCTTGAAAAATCATTAATGAAAGTAACATAATACCTATAGCCTAAAATAGAAGGAACACGACTGGGACCCCAAACATTAGAATGAACAAGATCAAAAGGAGACATAATTCGACTATTGACACTACTAGGAAAGGATACTCTAACATGTTTTCCAAGTTGACATGACTCACAGTTCAAAGTCTTCAAATGTGAAAGATAAGGGACCATCTGCTTTAACTTGTCCAAACTTGGATGACCCAGACGACGATGTAGGAGATTAGCAGGCTCTGAAACAGCACATATGGTGGAAGAGGAAGGTTGAAGGTAGTAGAGACCTCGTGATTCAGATCCAGTTCCAATCGTCTGTCCCGTACTCCGGTCCTGTATAAGAAAGGAATTAGAATTAAATGTTATGGAACAATTTAAAGTGCGAGTAATTTGGCTGATTGAAATTAAATTAAAGGGACAACCGGGTACAAACAAGACTGAATTTAAAGTTAAGGATGGAAGAGGTGAAGCTTGACCAATACCAGCGGCCTGTACCTTAGACCCATCAGCAAGAGTAATATTTTGAGATGTTTTAGGGAATGATAATTTAGAGAAAAGAGAAGGATTACCAGCTAAATGATCAGAAGCACTAGAATCTAAAATCCAGGATCCAACAGATGCAGATTGAGAGAGACAAACTGTAGAATTACCGGTGTGAGCAACGGTGGCCGAAGAAGAAGAAGCCTGTTAAGTGGCTTTAAACTGAAGATACTCCTTATACTCATTGGCAGAAATTGAGAAAGAAATCAAACCCTTCTTCTCTGGATTGAAGCCTCCCTTAGTAGATCCAGCCATGGAAGAAGCCTCCTTAGTTTGGAAGAAGTTCAGAAGAAGAAGGAGCAGGTTGCAGATGCTGAGGCACTGCTTGATTTGACACACACTTTGGTGGGATCTGTTAAGTCTCTAGGTAATGAGGGTGTTACCCCTTCTGAATTTGTTACCTGTTTGCTCAATGACTATGCCCAATCCACCATCCAAGGGGCAAAATATACCCAGAAACAGAGACCAACCAAACGGGCAGAAACACAACGAAAAACAGAAGCCAAACAGGGAAAACAGAAACCAAACAGTGGTGAACAGGGGATTCAACATCAGACCCAGAAGCCAAACAGGGGCAAAACAGCACCGGGAGGAGACGGCGAACACAACGGCGGAAGCGGCGTCATCAACGGCGGTCGGGAAGGTGGCGCGTGGATCACACGCGCCGGCAAACGAAAATGCTGAAGACAGCGCGTGAGAGCGCGTGACGGCTGATACGGCGGAGGCACTTGGACGGACGGCCGGTCGGCGGCGTCTAAGGTGAACCCCGGTGTCACTTTGGGCACCGGACGTCAGTGGGTCAGCGCTGACAGCAGCTGAAACCCAAGAACACTATAACAGGAATGAACCATATGCTTTGATACCAACTTAAAGTTGGTAGTGTGATCTGAATATTTCTCTGTATATTTTCTTTGTAATATGAGACTACAATATATATACACTTGACTACAAGAGAAGTCACTAATTATCTATGCTAATACATAGAAGTGTAAATACAATGAATACATAGATACAATAAATAGAACTCCACCGTCCACTTAATATAATTATAATCAACAAGAATGTACTAGAGTTTCTAGAATATCAAGTTAGTTAGAATAATATCTTATTAAATAGGTTAGTAACAGAATTAGTTAGAGTTAGTTATAGAGTTAGTTAAGAGTAGTTGTGCTTCTGCTAGCTGTATAAATACAACTGTGTACACTGTTGAATCTGTTGATTACAGTTTTCAGTTTTCAGTTTTCAGTTTTCTGTTTCTAGAGAATTCTCATTCTCTCTCCTCTCATTCTCTCTCTTTTCTGCTGCACACTTTCTCAAGCTTTCTTGAGTTTTCTCTCATTTTCTCACCTGTTAAGATTTCTCAAAATGCTTGTGTTTATTTAAAGCCTCTAGTGGTCTTACTTTGTCCTCTTCACTATTATTATTGATTGTGGATTCTAAGGTGTAGAAAGAGAAATTTCTGCCTTATTTTGAGCACTTTCAGCTTTATTCTATTGCATGACCTTGGTCATTAGTTTAAACTTTAAACTAGAATTTATGTTTTGTATTAGTTGCAATTTTTTATATTCTTTGTTTATTGTTAACTTTTTACAGGTATGTTGAGCGGATTGCCAATTCTAAATGGGATGTGAAAGAGCTAGGTCTAGAGCATAATGGGTTTGTATTTCTGGATCATCTTTATATTTTGGTGCAAATAATTTATTCTGATTTTTTTTTGGTTTCAATTACTTATAATTGAGTACACTAAGTCCGAGTTGTTACTAATCTTATATCAAAGATAAACAACTTATAACTAATTGCATGCACGTAAAGATTTTATTTTCAATATTAAGATCTTGGATTACCGACATTCTGAGTATGACAAAATAACTCTACAAGAGTTACGCACCATGCTCCCACCAAAACCTCTGGATCTAAATAAAAAGAAACTGATCCAAATTCAATTAACATACCCAAGATTCGCCATCATATGCTTCTGGGCATGTAAAATATTTAATTGTCGAGAGAGTGGCTCATCTTCTTCCTCCCTTTTTATATATTTATAATTTTTCCTTTCTATTTTAATATGATAGATTTGGTTTTTGATATGACACAGAGGCGTCATTTGATCCATGTAACCGACCTCACTTAGTTTGAAAAAGCTTTGGTTGTTATTGCTCTTGTTGTAGTATGTTAATATGGTAAAGGCTGTTGAGAGCAATAAAAGTGTCTATTAATTCTTTTTATGCACCTTTGACTTCCTTTCTGGATTAGGTAGATGTTTTCACACTAGGGTTTTCTTCCTTATTTTTTTCCCCTATTTATATCCTTCTAAAGGTTTTCCATTTGTTAATGCTTCTACAGTTTTTTTCCCCTTTTGATTTTTTTTTTTTGGTTTATGAAAAAGTTTATGATTTGATAAATTGGCTGTGCCATGTCAAATTCCGCTTGTCTTGTTTTGTTTTGGCCCAATACACGAGGCTCCCACTATTGTCAGGTCTGGGGAGGATTAAATGTACTCAGCCAGTCAGCCTTACCCCTTGAGTGGAGAGGTTGTTTCTGTGACTGGAACCTGTAACCACTAGGTCACGAGGCAGCAAGCTTACCATTGTGCCAAGTCTCACCCTCTGCCCTTGTCTTGTTTACTTATTTTAAATACATATTCTGTTTTAAGCATAGGCAGCCTAAGTTTCTTTGGTTGTACATCAGTCCTTGTTATTTTAACCCTCAACCTTCTTGGCTTTATTTTTGTGGCGCTGTGCCTGAACCTTACTACTGAATGATTCCGATGCCAACATTGCTTATATTGTTATTGTCTGATCAACTTTGGTTGAATGTATTTTATCTCATCAAACAGCCTTTGATGTTTGTGTCTTCTGGCCACATGGTATAACTTTTTAAACTTAAACTCTGTTGGCATTATCAAACGGCAACTATATAGGGAGGATTTGTGTATTATTTACTTTCATTGACACCAAATCTAACGAAATTTTTTTCAGAATTTTTATCTTGAAAATGAGCTGCATTCTGTCTGCAGTTCTGACATTACATTGTTGTACGGATATTGGATAGGTATGTTGATTTGTTGTTGGGGGAATTTAAGCACTATAGAACACGACTTGCGCATGGTGGAATTCGTAAAGAGGTATTGCTTTTACTCGTTATCACATAAGACATACTCATTGCATGCATATAACCACCAATTACACGAAGCTCATACTTGTGTTTAAAAATCTCTTTTAAATTTATCAAAAGGAAAATCAAAGAGAAGTATCTCCTAGTATCTAGAGTATAAACATCATCTTTGAATGTGTAGATTCAAGACCTACTATTGGACTATGGGCTTGAGATTGTGGCAGAAACTCTTGTCGAAGGACTTTCACGGGTGAAGAGATGTAGTGATGAAGGACGAGCTCTAATGTCATTGGATCTGCAGGTTATTTCTGAGCTATGATCAAATTTTTTAGTGCTTTGAACAGGTCTTATTTCAAGTCAATATGGCAGATTGTTAATTAAGGGCCTTATGGCACAACATAATTTAAACTTAATTTATTGTTGAATTATGTCATAAAGTCCTTTAAAAAATTTACCAGTGTCTGAATTACTTTCCGAAGTTGAGCTTGCAAGACCACATTTTATTTTCAGATTTTAATAGCAATCAAACCTTAGAAGCATTGCATTGTTATGGAATAAGTATTAATTCTGATGTAATGCAGACAATGACCAATATATTGATGAACCTTCCTGCTCATCCAAGTAGTTAAGTTGTTATATGTTGTGTTAGAATTGCTGTTTACCCTCCTTTCAGGTTTTGATCAATGGGCTACAACATTTTGTGTCGTTGAATGTGAAGCCCAAGCTACAAATGGTTGAAACTTTTATTAAGGTAAGGAACTAAGGATCAACATGGTAAAACATTCCAATATATTGTTTGCAAATACAGATTAGATTTGGTCACATGGTAGAAATTAGTTTGGTTTTGCTGCCTGACCTGTTCTATACATTGGTATGTCACATGTTTGATACTTCCATTGGTGCAAACAAAATTTTATATTTTCACGGACATCTTTACCTTCCACTTTTAAACCAGGCTTACTACCTACCCGAGACAGAATATGTTCATTGGCCACGTGCACACCCGGTAAGAACATTCCATATCTATGGCATCATTACACTTCTGATTGCATAGGTTTTAACAAAGCATCCCATCCTTTGCAGGAATATAGTAAAAGCCAGATTGTTGCACTGGTCAACCTTGTCGCCTCTATGAAAGGTTGGAAGCGGAAAACCAGGTTGGAAGTACTAGAGAAGATTGAATGAGTTGCTTTTTTTGGTTGTGTACGAGGTCAGGCATATAGAATCTTTTGCTCCTTTTCCCCTTAGCCATTCATTTTTGGCAGCTCCTTGTAAAAGTAGTATATATTTCTTGGTATTTAATCTCTATTAATTATGGAGTACTCTTCGAATTTGTGTATCATCCGGTGCCCTGTAATATATGATAGTCCATTAAAAATTAAGCTGTAAATTGGATCTCATGATATTACACGGCTTTACGTTAGTATAATGAAGTCCCTATTACATAATTACACACATGCATGACTTGACCTCCATTGACTCATTCTATTTTTATTCAATTTGCTTCACCTATCTCACCTCCAGAGCGGGGTGATCTGTGTACTAGTGGTCTTTCACTTTGCTATTGTGATTTTGATCTGTAAATCAATTATCAGAAATCCATATTCGAGTTTAATTTTGATCCAATGTGATCATAAAAAAATTCTATATTATTCAATCATATATTTTTACATCATTAAAATGGTTTGACTTCGAAGATAGTTAACTTGTTATCGTAACCAAACTCATGATGTAGCAACTAGCAACATAATGATAGTTGATAGAACAAAAAACTTATACTAAAGTAGATCAGGAACTAGCACCAAAAAAAAAAAAAGTAGATCAGGAACTAACATATACTCTAATGAATTGAATATTCCTTTCTTTATTTTTTTTTTGTCTTTGACCTAATCTTTGGATTGGAAGTGGTAAGTAGTATAGTTGTCAGTTAGTCTATTTTTTAGTTGGATCAGATTGGGTTAAGTGAATTTCAGATTAATATTTTGTTAATCTAGTCTGTCTTTATGTAATATTAATGAGTCGTGTCAGCATGATTCATTACAGGTCGTTTCATTTAAGTCGGGTTAATTCAAGCTATTTTTAATTTGTGTTCATTTTTGCTAACTTAACTTATTCATTTTGTCGGATTATTCAGACAAGATTATTGAGTTTGATCCATTTTAATAACTCTGGTAATTAGGTAAAATTTTCTTCAAAGTAATGACTTCAAGATCTTTTTATCTATTTAAAATAAAATAAATTATTAAATTGAATATCTTTTTCTCTATTTAGGTAGGATTACTATTTCTTCCTCCTTTCAGGTTTTGATCAATAGACTGCAACATTCCAAGTCCATGAATGAGAAACCCGAGCTACAAATGGTTGAAACCTTTATTAAAGTATATGAATATGTTTGGACATAAAATCATTTTGTTTTCCTGACAGCTTAAATTATTGGGAAATTACGCAAAATTTTCTTATCATCAGATTTGTAGAAAGCGAAATAAATGCGGAATAATAATACACACAAAATTGATAACGGAGTTAATTTAATTGTGCTTACGTCTCAGACGTGCAGATATTTTATTGAGAAAAGAAATATAAAAGGTGTTTACAAAACACTCAAAATCTCTCACTAAACCCACAACCCAATTACACCCAAAGAAATATTTCTCTCTAAATATTTCTCACAAAATTCCCTCACTGGAATTTTTCTTCTCTTCCTCTCTCAGATGAAACTCTTTGTTGGGATGCATGAATGAGGGTAATGAAGCATCCTTATATAGGCTTCATTGGTAGGTGAAATTAGGTAAGAATTAGGCAAGAGTTAGGCAAGAATTAGGCAATCTCCAATTTAGTCAAAATTGGTTGGTGATTCTTGCCTAATGTTAGGCAATTCCAACAATCTCCCACTTGAAGACTGATTTTAATCTGTCTTCACACCTTAAAGCTAAATTTAAATTTAAGAGTCGGCGAAGTTATTAAAGTCACCGTCTTTGTCAACATAACCTGGATTCTTTTTTGGATTTTCTTATGTTAGCATCCGATGAAGTGATAACGAAGATCAATCGGAATGAAATTGAATTCTTTGCGGATGTATTGCACTCGACTATCATGCAAAATACTTTTCTCCTGGGCAAATCCCAACTCTTCAACAAGCCTTGAAGCCATATCAGCTTTTTCGATACTCAACGTAGTGGATAAAGCAACAATCTTTTGTATCTGCGACATCCAACTAACAATGTTGTTGTTCATGAATATGAAACGGTGGTACTTCTCCGGTGATCGACTTCACCTCCAAAGTCTGCATCTACATAGCCTTGCACTTTTAATTCTCCTTTACCAAAGTACAAATACTTCTTTGTAGTGCCTCGTAGATACCTCAAAATTCACTTTACTGCTTCCCAATGAGCTTTACCTGGATTTGACATAAACCTGCTTACAACTCCCACTGCATGGCCAATGTCTGGCCTCGTACAGACCATTGCGTACATCAAACTTCCAATGGTGAAGCATATGGAACTTTAGCCATGAATTCTCCTTCTTCCTCGTTCGGGGGTGATCCTTGGATAAGCGAAAATGACTGGCCAAAGGTGTGCTCACCGGTTTGGCGTTGTCCATGTTGAATCTTTGTAAAACACGGTTGATGTACTCTGCCTGAGATAACTGCAAAATTCTTTTTGCTTATCTCTTGTGATTTGCATTCAAGGATCTTCCTTCTTTGGACCTAAATCTTTCATGTCAAATTCATTTGACAATTTGCATCTTCAATTTTTCGATCTCGTCCATATCCGAACTCGCTACTAACATATCATCGACATAAAAGTAGCAAAATGATATAACCTGGACTTATATCTCTTGAAGAAGCAACGGTGATCGGCATTGCACTTCCGGGAAACCTTCCTTGTGCATGAAGCCATCGAACTTCTGTACCATCTTGTCTTGGAGCTTGTTTCAAGCCATACAAGCTCTTCTTTAATCTGCACACCATATTCTCTTTCCCTTTTTTCGAGAAACCTTACATTTGGTGCATGTATATCTCTCATCTAGGTCTCCGTGAAGAAATGCGGTCTTCACGTCCAATTTCAAGGTAGAGCTCTTCACTAGCAACAATACTTAACTATCGATAATTGAGCTTCACAACCTGAGCAAAAATTTCGGTGTAGTCGACTCATTCCTTTTGCTGGAATCCTTTGACAACTAGTCGGGCTTTGTATCTCTTGAAGCCATCATGCTCCTCCTTCACCCGATACACCCATTTGTTGTGAAGTGCTTTCTTCCCCACGGGTAACTCAGCTAGTTCCCATGTCTGGTTGGAAATCAGAGACTTCATCTCGTCTTTCATGACAAGCTCCCACTTGCTAGCATCTCCAGTTTGACAAGCTTCGTCATAGCATTCAGGCTCCCCTCCATTAGTCAGCAACAAATAGCTCATGTATCTCCTGTTAGGCACATGAGGTCGAGAAGACCTTCTCAATACAGGAGCTGGAGTAGGAGGCTCTAGTGTGTCAGACTGTTGTTCGCTACTTTCTTCAGTTGATTCCTCTAACTGAGGACTCTCAGCTATAGGACTTTCTGGGACATCGTCCACCTCTGCATATACTGGCCCATTCTGTTCTGAGTTGCTGCTGTCTATGCCATGTCTGTCCTTGTACATCACTCTTTCGTTGAAGATCACATCTCTACTGCGGATCATCTTTTTGTTTTCATCATCCCAAAGGCAGTAGCCAAACTCATCTTCACCATAACCGATGAACGTGCACTTCTTCGATTTGGGATCAAGTTTATTCCTACCTTGATCACTGATGTGCACATATGCTACACAGCCAAAAACTCTAAGATGTGAGAGTTTTGTCTCTTTTCCGCTCCATACCTCTTTTGGTATTCTATGCTCCAATGGTACCGATGGACCTCGGTTGATCAAATAATTTGCTTTGTGTTGATCGCTTCGCCCGAAGCTTGCCGGTAGGCTCGATTTGCACACGCAAGCTTCGGCTCTTTCGATCAACGTTCGGTTCATACGCTCGCCTACACCATTGTGTTGAGGCGCACCGCACGGTCCTCTCCATTTTGATCCCGTGCTCATAGCAAAACTTCTTGAATCTGGTGCCTTCATATTCACCACCATTGTCAGTTCTGAGCTTTTTGATCTTCAACCCTGTCTCATTTTCAACCATGGCTTTCCATATCCTGAAAGCCTCAAACACTTCAGATTTATGCTTTAGAAAGTACACCCATACCTTCCGAGAGTGATCATCGATGAAGGTCACAAAGTATTGTTTCCCACCAATTGATGAGACAGTCGTTGGACCCCAAACATCAGAGTGAACAAGCTCGAGTCTTTCCTTCTTTGGGTTCTTCCACTTGTCCGAAAGTCGACTCTTTTTCGCTTTCCAAGTATGCAATCTTCGCACATGTCAATCTCAACCGATGTAGACCGGAAGTTTGCCCTTCGAGTGCATGATCTTCATCCCTTTCACACTCATATGGCTAAGTCTTATTGAGATTTTCGTTTCCACCGCAATTGTAATTGCAGTGCCCCCTGTTGTTATGTAAAGAGTACCACTCTTTTGCCTCGAGCAACCGTCATTGCACCCTTTGAAATCTTCCAATCATCACCGTGAAAGATCGTAGTGTAATAGCCATTTTTGCCCTCTTCGAGATTAAGTTCTTTCTCAGGTCGGGAATATGCCTGACATCCTTCAGCTCCCAAATAGACCCGTTCAACTTAATCTTCACTACACCTTTACCAATAATAGCACAAGGTTGATCATCACCAAGGTATACTTTTCCAAAGTTTCCGGGGACATACCTCTCGAAGAGTTCTTTCTGCGAAGTAGCATGGAACGATGCTCCAGAGTCTAACACCCAAGACTCTTCCTTGCTTTCCAAAGAGCATATCAACGCATCATTTCCTCCTGAGGTGGAAGTAACATTTGCCTCGTCCTTCGCGCCTCCCGATTCTTCTGCACTCTTGCACCGATTTTTGTAGTGTCCGGTCTTACCACAATTCCAACACTCGATGGTCTTTGAGCTCTTGGAATTATTGGGATTCCCGGATTTGGACCTCCGTCCTTTGATCCGCCTCGGTAGTTCGATCCGCCACGTGCATTCCCTCTAGTTGAATTTCTTCCTCTTGACTCGTATGCAAAACCGAAGAGGATGACGATTCACCCGACTCTCTCCGTCGGATCTCTTCACCGAGAACTAGGTCACGAACATCATCAAATTTTAACTTATTGCTTCCCGATGAGCTACTCACACCGTGACAAGTAGCATTCCAATACGGTAGAGAAGACAAAAGTATCAATGCTCGGACTTCTTCATCAAATTCAATTCCAACCGAACTCAAGGCTGGGTTGTGACTGTATTGAATTCATTGAGATGCTGAGCTACCGATGCGCCTTTCGTCATCCGCAAATTGAATAACCGCCTCATCAAGTGCACTTTGTTAGAGGCCGACGGCTTCTCATACATACTGGAGAGAGCCGCCATAAGACCCGCCGTGGTCTTTTCCTTTATTATATTGAAAGCAACATTGCGGGATAACGTCAATCGAATAACTCCAAGGGCTTGTCTGTCTAGAAGAGCCCAGTCTTCATCCTTCATACCCTCTGGCTTCCTTTCTGAGAGAGGTTGATAGAGCTTTTTCTCAGTACAGATAATCTTCGATGCATCTTCCAAAAGCCAAAGTCCGCACCATCGAACTTTTCAATTTTTACCTTTCCTTCGTCTCTGGCACCATCGCTCCCACTCGAATCGACTTCCTCGGGATCGTTTCGACAATTTCGCAAACCAAAAGTGCTTTAGAACACCTCCGTGGATATATTGGTAACGCTGACCAATTTTACTGTTCACAAAATTACTATTCACAAAATTTACTATTCACGAATTTTACTATTCATGAATTACTATTCACAAATTTACTATTCACATGAACAGTACCCACTTCAAAATTAGCAGAAATAACTAACTAGCTCTGATGCCAGTTGTTGGGAAATTACGCAAAATTTCCTTATCATCAGATTTGTAGAAAGCGAAATAAATGCGGAATAGTAACACACACAAAATTGATAACGGAATTCGGCTAATTGTGCCTACGTCTCTTTCATTGAGATATTTCTTGAGAAAAGGAAATATAAAAGGTGTTTACAAAACACTCAAAATCTCTCACTAAACCCACAACCCAATTACACCCAAAGAAATATTTCTCTCTAAATATTTCTCACAAAATTCCCTCACTGGAATTTTTCTTCTCTTCCTCTCTCAGATGAAACTCTTTGTTGGGATGCATGAATGAGGGTAATGAAGCATCCTTATATAGGCTTCATTGGTAGGTGAAATTAGGTAAGAATTAGGCAAAAGTTAGGCAAGAATTACGCAATCTCCAATTTAGTCAAAATTGGTTGGTGATTCTTGCCTAATGTTAGGCAATTCCAACATAAACTTGTAATTTCAGTTGGTGTTCAATATGTTATAGTTGGGAATGGATCATCTTACATGAATTTTCACATGACTATAAACACAGAAGTTTTATTAGTGAGATTCAGTTAAAATTTGTAAAATTTATTTTGTGAAATTTATTTTATAACTTGTGTCTCTTTCTTGTACATGACATTATCATGTAAAAAATCACATGAGAATATCCATTTTCGCTCTAACTTAAGTTTGTTAGTCTTGACAATATGTTCTACATTTTCCACATTTTTCACAAAAGCTTTGTTTTTCGTCGTTTGTTACTTAGAAAACAAAGACAAAGGAATGGTAAAACGTTATAAGAAAAAGAGTTTATATGATTATTGCATAAACATAGAATGACATTGTAGAAGTAAACAATTAATGGCATCCCTTAAGCTCTCCCTTCCATGAATTTATTGCTATTCTTTGTTTGACTCTGTTCTAGTTTGCTTGTTGACTCTTTCCTGCCTCATATGTCATTCTCTTTATTGTACGCTTGTATTAGTTTTATTTATTCTATAGTATATAAATATATACTAACTCCATGCCGCTGGCGACTGTGTAATTTCACCCACCATGTTTAGTGCCATGCAGGGTTGTTCAATGGGTACCTGCAGCAGTGAGCAGCCAAATAAATTACTGAGATAAAAGAAGACAAACATAGACACGTATATGATTGTTTGAGGAGGCAGACTCATTGGATCTTATAACTCGGACTCTCACACTAATGTCTCCCGGATTTGGATCATGTGCAGTTTTCTTTTAACTTTTAAAAGCAGGACATCTTTCACCCTTACAAATAATTTTTTCTGTCTCAAATTTTGAAAGAAAAAATGGGGTAGTGAATGTAGACCTCTAGATCTGGAATTGCACTACCAGTAGTTGGTTTTTGAACTACAGGGGATCCGGGTCCAATGTCTCCCACACAAGTAATAATGTAGTCAACATTATAATTAATCTGAGATAAGACTTCTCTAAAGAAAATTTACATATAAATTAGACAATTAAAGATATATTTATTTTTAAATTATTAGTGAATTAAGAATTTAATATACTTTATATTAAATCAAAGATAAATATATTTTTACTTATTCTTTTTACATACAAACTCGCTTTAAAAAATTTTTTTTATTAATGTAACAAGTTTCGTACCCTCTTCATAAATGACTCCATTTCAACTATATCTCTATCATATTCTCATGTTATTTTCAGCACCTTCCCCACCCTAGACTCGCAGAAGGGATTTCTAGAATATAGAGAGAGACTTCCGCTCTGTTTAAGTTAATTTGGGTAAAGTTCAATATCGAGTTTTAAGAGAAATTCTTGCATAAATGTAAGACATTCAAATTAAGTATACTAGACTAATCATAATATTAATTAATACAATTAATTAAGATTATTAATTAATTATGATAATTATCTATCAATTAATATTATAATTGATTTAGTACACTTAACTTAAATGCATTAGTTTATGCAAGAATTTTTTGTGTTTCAATTAAATTTGGGGTACATTAAGAAGTATTTATTATTTTTTCATTAAATTATCTTAATTATTTAAAGAATAAAATATTAAATATTTTTCAAAATTTTAAGATATTAAATACGTTTATTTTTTATTTAATAATATTTATTTTAATTCCTTAATCAACAAGCATTAACAAAATCCTAATTTTCATAACAGGTTCTTCATTTTTTTTCTTGAAAATATATTGAGAAACAAGAAAGAAAATCCTACAATGCACTAGTATCACATGTCTCCACATAACATGCAAACTCATGAGAAACTTTTATGTACACTAAGGGTATTATACTCGTCACACAACATAAGGACTTGTTCAGATGGAAGAGTTTGGGGAGAATGAAAGGCATAGGTAATTTTTCATTATAAATAAATATTCTCTTGATTTAAGAGTTTTTCAAATGAAAGATTATCATGTATCATTCTAAGTATCCCTTATTTATTTTCATATTTTATAATTTTCTTAATTTAGAAATTAAAAATTAACACACCCCATCTCTCCTTCCAAACATACCTTTCTTCATTAAGCCCAAAGAAAGGTTTTTATTGTTTTGTAGTTCTTCCCTTGGAACGGTCTGAATATATGACAACATGACACGTTTTCATTTAACAAGTGCTCTACCCTGCTATGCATGAAAATATTTCAAACTAAATAATAATTTATTAAAAGCATTGTTTTAATAAAAACAAATGAAATCAAACTCAAAAACATTTAGATTAGTGTAGCTCGATTCAGTCAATTAAGCCAATCCTCATTTGTAGTTGCAATCTAACAAAAATAAATAAGTGATTAAAATGTTTTATTGGACGAGACAATACATTTCTATAAGAAATAATTTAAAATTAATATAGCTAAAATATTAGAAAATTAATTAGATTAATAATAGTATATGCAAATTCTTTAAAAGTTTGATTGATACATATAGACATATAATATGTTGCATAATAAACTGAAATTGAAAAAAATAATCTAAATCCACACTTTTAAAATGAAAATACTCTTTTGACAGATGAAAAGCAAAGATAAGAACAAAATGCACTTTTCTTAAATTAATTGTGCAAACGAATTAAGTATAACTCATTAATTCATCTACCTTAACTATATTTTTATTATTTAGATTTAAACCATAAAATACATGCAAAAATAATAATAATAATTATAAAATATGACTAAATATACATAGACGTTTAGTTTATTATTTAGAAACGGCGATAAAAGTTCATTAATTTTTAATAAAATATAATAAATATATTGAAAAAAATGCACTTTTCTTAAATTAATTGTCCAAACAAATTAAATATAATTAACTCATTTACCTTAAATATATTTTTATTATTTAAGTTTAAACCTTAAAATACATGCAAAAATAATAAAACATGACTAAATATACATAGATGTTCAGTTTATTATTTAGAAAGAACGATAAAAGTTCATTAATTTTCAATAAAATATAATAAAAACTTTAGAATCTTGTTACACAAATTAATCTTGAATAGATAACAAATGAATGCAGGGATTTGACATCAAATCTCGTCTTCACTCTTTCCCTTCGCCAGAATGTGTGAATTACTTACTTATTAAAATTTGTAAGATTTCCCATAACAATTATCTATGGCAAAAGAATAAATAAATAAATTTGTCAATTTGGTTTTTCCTTTTATTTTCTTTAAACTTCAAATATTTTAATGAATATACTCACCAACAATACATTAAGGATTATTAACTTATAAATATTTTATTTACAAAAAGATGAAAAGGACCCAAAATACTTATGTATATTATGATAAAGCTATTTGTGAACAACAATTCCAATAACCCATCACTGACAACAAAAACTTAGCAATTCAAGCAGGGGCGGAGCTACCTTCTCCATGGGGAGGTATGGCCTCTCCAAAAAATTTAAAAACTTTTTATTTTACATGGTATTTTTAAAAAAATATTTCTTAAGCTTAGTCCCTTCAATAATAGTGTTATTTCTGTTTTGCCACCCTTAAGTAAATGATGTAGCTCCACTCCTGAATTCAAGAAGGCTTCATCCCCTTTCTATTCAGAACAATGCCGTCACAATCAATATTTTAGTTGCATATGCTTAATACTTGCATAACACCTAAGTTGGTCTATCAAGGTTATGTTAAAATGTCTTATTCAACAAACTCTGCCTTTAGCTAATTACGCGTGAGAGATGAAAAGTCAGATAAAAAGATAACAATGGTGACTGAAATAGGAAAAAAATATTTAAACACCAAAATTTTCACATTATTTTTACTTTGATGATTAACGTATAATTAATTGATAATTAGTGAGCATTATATAATGATCAAGAATGATGATTAATTACCATTAATTGGTAATTGACGTATTATATGGTGATCAATGTATATTATGTAATAATCAACATATATTACGTGGTGGTCACTGTAAAAACGGTATGCAAATTTTAATGTAAATAGTAAAACTGACTGTAATACATGACTTTATGGGAAAAAGATGAAATAATACTTGTAACTGGAAGGAACTTTTATATGTGCTTTCATTATTACTTAATATATTTTCTTGAAGTAAATTTCATTAAATTAGATCTCTTCGACATTTACAAAATTTTATTTGCCAAAGAGAAATATTAGTCTTACACTTTTTTTGTAGAGGTATATTACTATTCACACCATTCTTAAAGGAAGTAATTGAATGAAAAAAAGTAATAAAAAATATGTATAATAAATAATATTAAATAAAGTATAAAAAAAATGTATATATTATTTAATGTAAGAATATAAGAGTTATTTGTCAAAACCATCACGTTGACTAGCAAAATTCTTCCTTCCTCTTTCTGTTGTGATTATTATATTTTCATAGATGATGAGGATGAGCACATGAGAAGTGATTCTTTTAGACGTTAATAGTATTTCTGCGTTGAAAACAAATGCACAGATAGCTATTGAGAAGATGATTGGTGTTGACTTACAAAATGGCCTGCTCCAAGGATCCAATAGAAGTGTAGGTTTTTGTATGACTTATAGAAGGCTTTGGTCGTTCTTTCACTTCCACAGTAGATTGGGGTTCTGTCTTTCCCCAAGAAGTTTGGAAGCCCTAGCCATCTACACAATGAACCAAAAATAAATAAAATAAAAATTGACACAGTAATACACACTGATGTTTGTTTTCACCAATCCTGAAGGGGTGAATAAATAGGAGAGAAGAGTTGCTTACTTGAGTTTCTTAAGCCAAGCTTCAGTCCCCTTGGTTGCACAAATAAGATCAACCTATAATAATAATCAGACAGATTATGAAATTACCCGATAATGGAACGGAAAAATAAAAAAGAATCATCTATATATAGCATGTCCAAATCAATAAGGTCAAATCAGGTTTAAGAGCAACTCGCTCATCCATTTGCTTTCCTTGTTAATTTGCTTAAATCCACAATACTTTGGAACACATGTCAAATAATTGGGGTGGACCATATATATATATATATATATTGCCTGTCCAATTCAAGAGTCTCACTTGCATCAATTTTCGTAGGAACTTATAGTGGAAGTGTTGTGGAAAGGGACACTTACTTGTCCATTATACAGAGTCACATTGACCCCATAAGCCAGCAGCTCATCAACCTGAGGGAATTAAACTAGAGACGTCAAATATACCAAAAAATAAAAATAAAAATAAAAGAAATGAAAAGAAAAAAAAGAAAAGAAATTACCTACATTCAGAGAGCCAGAGAGCAGAATGTTTACAAGAAACCATTTCATTATCAATACAATTATAAGCCCAGAAATGACTAATTAGGTGAATTTGATAGAGTTAAATTGAAGCTCAAAACCAAAGTTCCCAACTTGTTCAAGCTTATTATTGTCTTCTTACCTCAGCAATTCTAGGCTTCATAAAATCACCTTCAAGATTTGTGAAAACATCATCGGACATTGCAATCCATCTGTCAGCACAGTAGCTATGGGATCATGGATTTGAATTAGAAAAGTCTGGGTACACTTCCTTTTTTTATTCAAAGAATTATAGACTTACGTAACATTCTCAGGAATGATCTTTAACTTCTTTTTTATAACACCGTTTAATAAGCTGTGAAGATTACCCTCACCACCACCAGGAGAATATCTCATTGAAGTAAGATACTTGGAGTACCGCCTCATTGATATTTCTTTGAATAATCCCAGCTCCATTGCAGATGAGGTTGCTGAAGCACTTTCTGAATCCACCAGAAAATTATAGAAATTCTAGAATACCCAAACATAAGATTTTTAGGAGCTGTGCTACAAAACTTTAATGCATTGTGGATTATAAAGAGATCTATTTAAGCTATTAAAAATATAATGAATGAAAATTATAGTACCACAAAGTTGCTGCTAGTGCTAATCACGTTCTCAAGTTCACCCCATGAGTAAGTTGCATCAACAAATTGACCAGCCTCAAGTTGCTGCTTGATCCTCTCAGCTATACTGTTCTCTAAAATGTGTTTGTCAGATAACACAGAAAATTTATATACATCCTATACAATAATAATACCGTTGCTGTACATTTTGTCACTTTGAGAAGATGGAAAGCAAATTTACCTGTTCGATTTTTGCAATCCATTGTCATCAAGTCTTGAGAGGTCTTTGAGCAAAGGTCCCCATGAGAACTACAATGTGGGATTGAATATTAAAAATGTGAAAGTTGAAGTGTTGGACTACATGAACTGGTGGCTAAAACAATTCTTGTACTTACCACAAAATCTTCTGGGGAGATCCAACTATTTCCTAATGCCACACCTAAATAAGAAAAAAGTTACTCAATATCATACAATTGTTGCAGTTCTTCCTATATTAACAATACATGGATCCATTTTTTTTTTCTAATAAGAAAGAAATCAATAAATTAACCTCATTCATAGATGAGAATTGTTTTCAATCATCATAATCTGGAATCTGACATATGATACATTTCAAGAAAGGATTACCTCCAAGTTTAAGCTTCAATTTCCCATTTTGAATAGCTTTTAGAGCTGATAATCCAAGTTTGGCGGCAATTTTGCCACCGTATGACTCTCCCACAATGAACAAAGGGCTCTTTTGGAGGCTGGCATTCCTATTGAATATCTCAATCAACAATGTAGTTAAGTCAGTGGCTGCCTCCTCATCTGTTTTGACAAAGACTCTGGAATCCTCCACAAAACTGTACCCGGTTCCAACTGGATAGTCCTATATAATATGACATTAGAAGCATTGAGTGATGAGAATCACAGTTAAAAGAACAAGAGAATGCAAAATTAAATAAGCACTGTAATTAACTGCATTTGGGGGGGGGGGGGGGAATCAGAGTTAATGAGTTACCACAAACAAGAGATCTGCTTTTTTCAACCATGTGGAATTCCTTGGCTTCAAATTAGTATCCAAAGGGCCAATCTCTTTAAAATTTCCTTTCCCAACTCCTGAAGTGCCCTGTTCAATGTTTTGAAATTTCATACAAGAAACACAGAATCTGGGTTGTTCTTGCTCGAATCATAGCCTAATTTGAAAAATACTTACAGGTCCTCCCTGCAACCAGAGAATGATTGGCCATGGCTTGGAGGAATTGTGCACTCTGTAGGGACTTCTGTAAAGCCACCAGAACATGTGTGCTTCTGTGATAACACAATCCAAAGTAAAAAATGTAATGTAAACTATTGTTTCACTCTACATTCCATTTCCACACACACTCAACAAATGCAAAAATGATGAAGTGAATCACATAGTATGCAACAGACTTGTTCAAGATAAGTAGATAACACCATAGTGGAAACTACAGAATTGTAATGCATTTCGCTTACTGGGTCTGACTTCTACATATCCCCATTCCTCTAATCCATCTTCACTCCTCAAAGCTGTTACCGTTCCTCCATGAAATAGTATACCAAGGAATACAAGAGTAGCCACAAAAGCACAAAGCTTTTCCATTTTAAACAAAGGAAGCAGTAACAAGGAATGAGCTAACAGCAGCAAAGGAAATGGCAATTTATATCGGATTGGTTCGGAGGTGAGTGTGAATTGTGAAGTGATGAAGCGTGTTTTTGTCAGTGTTTACCGACAGAAACAACACGAGAACGTACACAGGAAGAGAAAAGATGGGTCAAAAGGCATGGTGCCCGTTGAAGGCATGAGTATAACGTATCCTTCATTTTTCTTGTTTAGGTAATAAGACCATAGTAAGAGTATCCTTAAATGCGTGGTGCTCGTTCTTCTGCCAAGGCTCCTACAAGAAAATCGTGAGCAGTGTAACCAAAAGTTAACTGGGAATGTAAACAGCAAGAGTTATGTGGTCTAAAATTTGGAAGGATATTAATAATGACGATAACTGTAAAAGGAAATAGAGGTTTTGGCTTGATTAATATGTATGAATTTCATGCATGATTTCTTCTATACGTTAGTTTTGATAAACCCATGAAGCAAAAAATATCCTTTTTTCAAGAATTTAAGTTACTACTACAAGGAAATGATTTACTGATGCTACTGTGAGCGAGTCCCACATTCCTAATTTGGACAAAAAAAGGTGCACATGCTATGTGAGTAAGGAAGGTATAGAAAGGAGCTGAGGTTTGAATGATTATTAGGCTGAGTGGGACTGGTGAGATTGCGTACAGAGAATTCCAGTGAATTCTCTGGGAAGTTATCTGTATTGAATAATGTTGGATACAGATGTGTTCGGTACACTAACCTCACATCGCCACAAAATTATTATAATTAGATAATAAAAATTATATAAAAATAAATAATAATGTGTGAATGATAAAGTTAAAATATAACTATATAAAAAATAGAAAAAAAATTATTGTAATTAGATAATAAAAATTATATAAATATAAAATATTAATATGTGAATGATAAAATTAGAGTATAAATATATATAAAAAAATTATTGTAATTAAATAATAAAAATTATATAAATATAAAATAATAATGTGTGTGAATGTATATGTGAGTTGCATTGAGTAGCATTATTCATGTGTATTCTACTATTTTGTGCTTTTTTTTTCTTTTTTTTTTTTTTTTTGGGTTAAATTGGAGCTTGTTTTACACTAGATTCCGAGTTAGTAGTTTAGGAGTAACTCAACTAGTTAGAGTTGGATCATAAATATTTATGAGCGCTATTGGCTAAGTAAATATGCTCATTTATGAAGAGTAAATCTCTAGTAGAATCTCTCATAAATAAAGGAATCAGTTATATCCCTCATAAATAGAAGAGATAGTTATAAGAGATAACAATCTTACCATATTCTTATCCTAATTAACAACATTTAATACAGATTTAAACATGATTCTTATCTACCAAGATGTTCTATAAATATCACACAAGGTCACAAATGTATGCATCTAATTTCAAATACTATTAACTTTATGCATGGTCTAACTTGAACATCTGAGTACTTTTTGCAGGTACCCACCTCACGCACCACCGTCACTGTCATCGTGCTTTGGAGGAAACCACCTTATTCAACCTTATTCAAGTGATTCTCTAAAACTTATTTAGAACATTGACATCATCTGTGGAAACGATAAACTTCGATTCTCATCACCACCATCATGGTCACTACCAGGCAAAACCACGCTTCTACTGCATAAAATCAACCCTCCTCTGGCCGTCATCCGGCCTCCGCTCCAGTCTAAGATCCAGTTGTTGCCCAATTGAAATCCTAGCAAGATGGAGAAGAGACTTCACATACTAGCAAAAACTTTTTCCCTCAGTCGCGACGCATTTCGACAACACAACGACTTAGTTCACGTTGAGCCCCCTCAAAAGAGTCAAAAGAGGCCAAATAATAGGTATCGGCGTTGCAGCGTCTAAGGGCGCGGGAAAACAACAATGGAATTCTCTCCCAACAAGGTGAACCACGTCTCTTGGAGTTATCTCGAGAAGAACTGATCTCCCTTGTTAGACTTCAGGATGAATGCATTCATGACTTGGAAAGAGCAGCTAAATAGGAAGATGAGGACGAAAATCGAGTTCCCTATAGGAATCATGAGAACAAGAGAGAGCCAGTCTATGACAGGGTACGTAATTCGAAAAATTCAAGGATTATAGAACCCAGACAGAGAGTTGAGAACCCGATACGTGAAAATAGAGAGTAAGATCAAAGACAGAGGAAGTCAATTAAGCATAATCAACATTCTCTAATGAGTTGATGGCCTACGAGATCCGTAGACGTTTTAAATATCCAACTAATATTGAAACCTATGATGGGACCAGGGACCCTTGAGAACACCTAGATGCATATGTTTCTAATTTATTGTTTGCTGGAGGCAATGACCCACGCATGTGTCGGACTTTTCCTCTTTCTTTGAAGAAAGCTGCCTTCAGATGGTTCACCACATACTCCAAAATCCGTTTTCGATTGGGAAAACTTGTCCTCAAGATTTTTGCTGCACTTCATCACAAGTAAAGTGCATTTGAAATTCATTTTATGCCTTTCCCATATAAAGTAAGGAAAAGAAGAATCCCTCTGAGATTACATATCTAATTCAACAAAGAAGTAGTAAATATTTGTAACTGAGATAAAAGACTCGGCTTACATTACATGAGGAAAAGCCTCCAGCCTAGAGCATTTTCCTTTTCACTGGCTAAAAAAAAGCTAAAGATGATGAATGAGTTCCAGGCTAAAGCTAACAAATATTTCAACGCAAAAGACGTAATACATGCCAGAAATCATCTAGAAAAGGGAAAGAATTTCAAACTGAAATCTAGGTGGACTCCCTCCCAAACCCAGAATCTGAGGTCACCACTAAAGGGAAAGTACGAAAGTTATACCTCCTCAACACATCTCGGACTCAGATTTACCAATAAGTGGTGAACATGGAGTTCAGAGATGTGCATAAACCTTTGCCATTGAGAAAGTATACATAAAAAGATAAGTTCAAGCATTGTGCGTTTCACAAAGGCCACGAACAAAATACTGAGGATTGCATCAACCTTCAAGATGCTATCAAGTCTTTAATCTAGGATGGTCGTCTAGGTCGATATGTTCGTCAATCATGGAATAACAATAAGATGAGAGGAAAGAATTATAGAAAGAGAAGTTGCAGTCCTCAAAAAAACCCCTCTCCACTATATTAGAGAAGACATTCACCTCTAAGAAATGAAAATCCTGGAACGTGTCCATCCCGAGATAACACCCAGAACCAAGAAAAGGCACAACCCTGGGATAATCCTAATTAGGACAATGAACATTGTCACATAGAAGTAACCCAAACAATAAATACCATTTTAGGGGGCTTTGTGGATAGCAGTGAATCAGGGAATGCTAGAAAAGAAGCTCTCCGGGCTGTACTAAGTGTAACTTTCCATTCTAGATCAAAGACAGAAGATTGACCCAAGAAGACCTCGTCAATCTCTTTTTCAGATGAAGACTATGGTAGCACTATCCTAAACTATAACGATCTCATAGTGATCTCTGGGATAATAACCAACGTCAAAGTCTGACATATATTTGTTGACCAAGGAAGCTCAATAAACATTATGTTCCTAGACCACTTCGAGAAGCTAGGACTCTCAAGGAAGGACTTGTTCTCGTACACTGACGAGTTGATTGGATTCACAATGGACAAAATCATCCCAGTGGGATACATTGAGACCTATTTGACTCTAAGAAATGAATATTTGTTTAAAACACTTAGGATCAAATTTTTTGTTATGGATTGCCCTTCTACCTATAACGTTATCCTGGACTACCCTTCATTAAATGCTTTTGGGGCTGTGATCTCTACACCATATTTGACTATGAAGTTCTTTGACTAACGCGACAAGGTTGTCATGGTTAAAAGAAGCCAAGCAACGACTCAAAAATGCTACAATGAGAGCCTAAAGATTGCAAAGAAATCACAGAATATGGACCATCGTAACAATTCAGCCTCAGTTATTACGGACCCCGTCAACGTTCTCTTAACTGAACTGGATGTGCACGAAGAGATCTATGATACGCGTCCCCAACCTGAAGGAGAATTTCAACCCCTTCAACTTGGCACTAAGTCCAATCTGGTGACCAAGATTGAAGGACAGTTAGATTAAGATGAAAGATCCCACCTAATTAAATTTCTTGAGAAGAACAAGGATTTTTTCACTTGGACGTCTGCCGACATGCCAGGTTTAGACCCCGAGTTTATTTTTCACTAACTTTCTATCAAAAAGGACGTGAAGCCAGTGGCACAAAGAAAAAAGAAAATTCGGACCAAAGAGATATGATGTAGTACAAAAGCAGGCCAAAAAGCTTCTGGACACCGAGTTCATCAGAAAAGTTTCTTATACCACTTGATTGTCCAATGTGGTCTTAGTAAAGAAGGCAAATGAAAAGTGACATATGTGCGTTGACTTTACTGACCTGAATAAGGCATGTCCAAAAAATCATTACCTATTCCCTAATATTGATAAGCTGGTGGATAGTTCATCTGAATTCTGGCTTCTCTCTTTTATGGATGCTTATTTTGAATATAATCAAATTCCTATGAACTTAGATGACGAAGACAAGACTACGTTTATAACTGAGATGAGAAACTATTGCTACCGTGTAATGACATTCGAGTTAAAAAAACACAAGGGCAACTTATCAGCAAATGATGAATAAAGTTTTCGAAGAATAGATCGAAAAGATGCTGGAAGTTTATATCGATGACATAATTGTCAAGACAACGGAGACTAGGAACTATGTAAAGGACTTGGAAGAAGTGTTCGTCTAAATACGTAAGCATAATATGATATTGAATCATAAAAAATGTGCTTTCGAGGTACAGACTAGTAAATTTCTAGGCTTTTTATTGACAAATCAAGACATTGAGGCCAACCAGGAGAAATGTCAGATCGCTCTTGATACGCATAGTCCACAATTTGTTAAAGAAGTGCAACAACTAACAGGACAGATAGCAGCCCTCACTTGCTTCCTAGCTAAGGTCGCTTAAAAGTCCCTTCATTTTTTCAAAACATTAAAAAATGAGAAAGATTTTGAATGGACCCCAAAGTGCGAGGCCGTATTTTAGGAATTGAAGAAGATGCTAGCAACACAACCAATCCTGATGAGGCCCGATCTTGGAGAGATTTTATATGCATACCTCTCAGTTAACAACAAAACGATCAGTTCAATATTGATATAGGAAAGTAATGAAACTCAAAGATCGATTTATTTTATGAGTAAGGTCCTACTAGGCTCCGAACTCCGATATCAGAAGATCAAGAAACTGGCTCTAGTGTTGTTAACCACTACTAGACTATTACGACAATACTTTCAGTGTTATCGTGTGATCGTCAAAACAGATCAACCAATCTTTTACGTGTTGCACAAGTCAAACCTCGCCAAGAGAATGATCACTTGGTCAGGAGAGCTATCTAAATTCGGTATCACTTATGAGCTAAGACAAGTCATAAAGGCTCAAGTTTTATCCAACATTTTGGTGTAGCTTACACCAGAATCTAGTCATCCTATAGTGAATTCCTGGACTATCTATGTCGATAGATCCTCGAATCCCAAAAGGAGTGCTGTCAGGATCATATTAGAAAATGAAGTCGAGTTCACTTTGGAACATTCTTTAAGGCTTGATTTCCCAACTTCAAATAACCAAGCGGAGTTCGAAGCATGTATTGCAAGTTTTACAATGGAAAAAAAGATGGGGGCACAAATGTAGTACTTTGTAGTGATTCATAGTTAGTGACATCTCAGATCCATGGTGATTACTAGGTCAAAGAACCCCTACTGCAAAAATACCTAGCCAAGGTTAAAAAGCTAATTGATAGCTTCAACAAAGTTAAGGTGGAACACATTCCCAGAGAACAAAATTCAAAAGCCGACATTTTGTCAAGACTTACTAATACCAAATGTCTCAACAACAACAGGTCCGTAATCCAGGAAATGATGCTCACACCCAATATTATAGACACCCAAGTCCTCTTGTTGGAAGATGATGAAACCTGGATCACATTCATAGTTGTCTATCTCCGTATTAGCACATTTCTTGAAAACCATAAGAAAGTCCAGAAAATAGTACAGACAGCAATATGGTATACCGTCATAGATAACCAGTTATATCGTCGCAAGTTTTCTTCTCTTCTCCTCAAGTGCCTCAGTCCAAAAGAAGTAGAGTATGTTTTGGCCGAAATCCATGAAGGAAATTGTGGCCATCACATCAGAGAATAGTCCTTGGCACGGAAAGTGCTGAGGATTAGGTACTGTTAGCCCAACATAGAAGCTAATAATATAAAATACGTCTAGAAATGTGACAAATGTCAACGATTCTCAGACATCTATGCAGCCCCACCAGAAGAGCTATCTATGATATATGTTCCTTGGTCTTTCTATCAACGAGAAATGGATATCCTAGGTCCTTTACCCCAGGCCTCAAGACAGGTTAAGTACTTAGTTGTAGTTGTGGACTACTTCACTAAGTGGATTAAGGCAAAATTATTGTCCATCATCACCTCAGCATGGATACAAAGTTCACTTACAAGAACATTAGCAATAGATTTGGTGTTTCAGAATCCATTATTATCGATAACAGAACACAGTTTATTGACCAAAAGTTTAGGGACTTCCTAGCGAGGCTTAAGATTAAACAACATTTTACCTCAGTAGAGCACCCGAAGACTAATGGACAAGCTGAGGCTGCCAACTAAGTTATGCTTCATGGGATCAAAAAGAGACTCAAAGAAGCTGAGAGAAATTGGATAGAACAACTCGATCACGTCTTATGGGTATATCAGACCATGCCTCATTCTTCAACAATGGAAAGTTCCTTCAAGTTAACATATGATTACAATGTTATAATTCTGGTCGAGATAGGAGAATCGAGCTGGAGGAGGAAGAATTTCTCTAAAGAGGCCAACAAAAAGGTCATCCGCCAAAACTTAGATTTTTTGAAGAACAATGCCGCATTACCCATAATAGTGAAGCCGTTGTCAAATAGAGGATTGCAGCTTGGTACAATTCCAAAGTAATGCCATGGAGATTTGCTCTCGACGATCTTGTTTTGCAGAGAGCGGATATCGGAGGTAAAAATACAAAGGAAAGAAAACTAGCTCCCAATTGAGAAGGACCATACCAGATCACTTCCAAGACAAACACTAGAGCTTATACCCTGGAAACCCTTACTGGAAAAAAATATTAAGAATTTCTAGAATGTTGATAAACTCAGAAAGTATTATAGTTAATTATCTTTAGTTTATGTTTTTATCATGTAAGTGACAAGTTTCAACATGAATAAATTAGTGATCATATTTCTAGTACTTCGTTATTTTACGCATTTATGATTATTACAACCCGCAAAGTCCAACTTGGATTAAATATTCTGATGCACAAATGAAAGTAAAAAAGGGCAATCCACTTGACCGTACTTTGTGGTCAACAAGTGAGTTCAAGAGTTTTAAACCATGCCCTAATTAGCCTGACTTTAATCCATAAACTTAAAGCAAGTTTAAAAAGGTTAAGAGTATCTGACCGATGCCCGAGATAAGGCAATAACATTTGTCGATGTCCAAAAAAAGATACCAACCCAAGAGGCTTCTGCATCAAAATTACATTTAGAAATTTAGCTAAGTATCAAAAGACTCTAAAGAATAAGAAGAGGCAAAATATGGTATATAACAAAGGTAAAACCTAGAAGACGGGCTGCTATGCGATCAAACAGATGAAAATTGGCTAAGTATCAATTAAGAAAACCATCGAGATAGAACATTAGACCCATCTTGATTAGAAAAAACAAAGGCAGTAAGAAGAATATGCAAGTGAAAGCATAAAATATTCTAAGTATTAAAATTTATGCCCAAAATACGGTACTTGTCGATACATATTTAAAATTAACCCCATGCAAGAGGTAAACAAAAAAAAATGAAATCAGTCATCTGAGTTGGGCTCTCCTTAGTCAATCTCCTCTACATAGGTTTCTTCTTCATGGCCATTTTCTTCACTCTCCTTGGCCTCTTCCTCGCCGCCATTCGCAGCAGGAACCTAGCTCACCGAAGTGGCTTTAGAGATGGCATCCACAACGCAACCATCTCAGACCACCTTCTGTGAACCGATCCCATTAGTAACAAGGTCCGAGTTCAAGAGACGTAGTTAGGCGAGCATATTGGTGAAGAAGTCGTCCACTGAAGCAACTTACTCATCTTCAAGATATAGGACGTTGTTCTTCTGCTTGGCCTCAGATTGCCTGAAAATATTATTCTCTGTGCGGAGCGCAGTTAGGCTTGACTTAGTGGAAAAGATATGATCTTTCAAGACCTTATTCCGAGCTTCAACCTCTTCCATATTCTTATGGAGGTTGGTGATGTCGGCCTTTCGCAGACCTAGCTCCATGCTGATTTGGGCCAGATGCCCATCTTTTTAGACCACCGCCAACTCAAGCTCTTTCTTTTTACCCCGAAGGATATCCAACTCGTTTTCCAAGTTGCAGGTCTGATGAACAAACTCGAAAGCAGACTCCATGAGCTAGAGGACAAAGACGTTGAGAAGAGCTCAGACTTATGCGCCTCTGATTATTTTAACTAAGGCCTACTTGATCAAGACATCTTGATCATCTTGGGCCAGAAAGGCATTGTCAATGATCCGCCTTGGGTTGACCCCTCTGCCCTAGATGGACCTGGTAGCAAACTAAAAGGGGGCGCCCTCTGGGACTTCAGACTCCCGACTAATAGTGAGGTCGATTGGTGCCACCTCAGTCATCGGCCTTTTACCCTTTGGCTCTTGTCGTCCATCTCCCTTCCTCTTGTGTGGCTGGAGTGGTTAAGCAGGAGACTCGAGATCTGCCTCATGAAGTTGAGATTGAGGTGGAGGGACCGAGATTACTGGTTATGATATGGAGTTTGATGCCCCAGCCTTCCTTTGCACCACGCACAGAACAAGAGCTTTAAGTCCACCAGAAGGCGATGCACCAACCTTCCTTTGTGCTACGTGCAGAGCAAGAGCTTTAAGTCCATTGGAAGGCGTCATACTCTCTGCAAAAAGGAAACAAACATGTTATTACACTTAGAAGAAATTATAAAATATAAATTCATCAACATATTCAAATTTGAATACCTAAAAGTGGTCTTAAAGAATCTAAGGACTCATTTTCTATCAAAGCGGATAACGAAGTCTTTATTTCTTCTTGACTCCAGTCCCATATTGATTGCGTCTAGTATAGCACATCCTTAGTACGCCCTCCGAGGTAACATAAAAAGGTGTTGTCCTTAGACTTAAAATTATTAAAAGATTCTTGATAGGGCCTGAACATTTTTTGCCCTACCTGAGCGCGTAAGGTGACCCACCCTTTTTGGAAGCTATTCTCGGATGGTGGAAAATAAAAATTGGGCTTCTACCAAATGCAGCCAACCAAAAACTTTACAGATTAGCTCGTAGGTTAGGATGAAGCCTCGTACATTTGGATAAAACTGTGTTGGAGCCACTCGTAAGTGATTTAAGACTCCAAATTTAAAGTTAGAGAATGGAAGGCGGACTCTAATCCTAATGAATAGTGCATCATACATATAAACAAAGTGGTTGCCCTCCGTTCTAGTTAAATAAACACGTTCTTGGTCTGATGAAGCCCGGATAACGTATTCGTTATCCTGCAGTCGATCTTCAGTTAGATGAAGATATTCTTGTTTAGCTTTAGCGTTATCTAAGGTCTTGACGCTAGATAGGGTACCCAATACTTAACGGTCAACCCACTAGTATAGATCGACATCCCTTTGAAAGATATATTCTTTTGGCTCAGAAGTAGTCGTTCTCCTCTGTCCTATCTCCAAGTTACTAGCGTTACCTTTAGAGTTTTTGGTGAACGTGATGGACTTTGCCTTACCAGTTCTCTAGCTGTGTCCGCCCTCTGTATCATTTCCAAGACGTCCATCCCAGATAGCGGCCTCAGTCCCCTACCAGTACCTCCACCATGAGGAGAATGTCTCCACCATGCTTGAGATGGTGGAGCACTCAAAATCTCTAGAGAATTACTCTCTCCATCGCTACAATTTAGTGTTCTCACCCTCACCATGATTTTTATAGAAGAAAAATAAAGGGAGAAAAAGGAATACCTTAAGAATATGGGGTGAAAAAGCTTGAAGAAAACAAAAACCACCAAAAACTATCACCGGAAGTTAGCTGAAAATTGCTTGGTTTACCAGAGGAAAAGCACAAAAATGGAGGAGAAGGAGAAAATAAAGGGAATAAAAACATCTACTCATATTTATAAGCGTAGGGGAAATCTCTAACGCCTACTGCAGGGGTAAAATGGCATTTTTCGCATTAAAATTGAAATTTTGCATTGAATTTGAAAACGACAATCATGATGGCACAAAGATCAAATGACAACTTCCAATAAATTTTTGCCACGTGGCAAAACGTGCTTGACACAGCAACCAAAATTACTGCAAACAAATATGAAATGACACATGTCAAAATAAAATAATACTTACACCGAATATCGGATCAACATTGTGTCAGTTTTACAATACATAATGCAGATTACTAATTTTATTTCAGTTAACTCACAATTTACAGATGGAACCCACTACCCAAATTGGTATGGAGGCAATTTAGTTTGAATCTTGGGCAATGGTGTAGTGACTTAAGGCAAAGTGATCTATATCAGATCCCAATGTAATTCATCAATACTGGGGGCATTCGAGTTTTTTTATTTTTCATCACGAACTTCGACCCCTCATTAAAAACATCATGATATCCAACATTTATATCATGACTTGGATCCTTTTGTCCCACGTATATCATTTACTCCTGATAATCTCTTATATCTTGACACTCAGTTGTCACATCTGAGTTCCAAGTTAGGGGCAACTATTTTGAACCGGATTACGAGTTAGTGGTTTAGGAGCAACCCGGCCCGCTAAAGTTAGATCATGGATATTTATGAGCGCTGTTGGATAAGTAAATATACTTATTTATGATGAGTAAATCTCAAATAGAATCTCTCATAAACAGAAGAATCAGTTCTATCTCACATAAATAGATAAGACAGTTATAAGAGATAACAATCTTACCAAATTCTTATCCTAATTAACAACATTTAATATAAATTTAAATATGATTTTTATCTATCAAGATGCTCCTATACATACCATATAATGTCACAAAGGTATGTATATAATTTCAAACACTACACATCTTATGCACGATCTAACTTCAACATTGAAATACTTTTTGTAGGTACCCACCTCACATACCATTATCGTTGTCACCGTGCTATGAAAGAAATCACCTTCTTCATCCTTATTCAAGTGATTCTCTTAAATCTCTTTAGAACAGAGACTTATAAACTAGAAAGGATGAAAAAAAATATTATGAAAAATTGTACTCATGACATCATTGTAAATTATTAATTTATCAACCAAAAATTATGTGAATAGCATAACTACGTGTTGTAGTTGCGTTCAGTGTTGAAACCACTATCCACAAATGTAGAATTATGGGGAAAAAATATTACTCTTTGGTTGTGGCATATATTTTTTTGTTTGTACTGTTTCTATGTTTCAAGAGGGTGTCCTTGAGTTTCTAACTTTCTTTTGGCACATCCTATTGAAGCAAGGAGGTTATCTTGCTTGTTACTAGCTCACAAAGTAAATATTTCAAACTGTCTCCCTATTTTTTATTATGCACACGAGTAAAAGAAATTTTGCATTGATTCGGATCCTTTAACGTAAAGTTTTCATATGATAATGTTATGATAAGAGAAAAAAAATACAAAAAAAAATTATAGTATGTGTTCTGAAGTAGATTCAAAAAGTACCTGAGATAGGCACGTGTATGGTGGTTTCCTCCTTACGCAGCTGCTGCCAAGCGTATTGAACCAGGGGATGGGTACCTGTAAAGGAACTCCAACGCTCAAGTTAAGCAGTGGACAAGTAGGGTTTATGCAATGGAATAGCAGATACCTCATTAGGTTAAATTGGTCTGGTATATGTAGAGTATGACTGGAATCCTCATGCAATCCGTATAGGATAAAGGTACATTTGGATCGTGCCTTGGCAGAGGTCTCAGCCAACGATCGTTAAGGTCACTCTCTGACCTGTCAGGGCTATCTCCTTAGTGGTTAATCCTTATTGTAGGCAGTTATGTCCCCACATATAGGGTTATGGTCGGCAATTGTGAGAATCTGCATGGGTCCAGTGATCATTATAATCTGATGCCATGATCCGAGGTCATAAGGCCTAGGTCGGGGTATTGATGGCAGAGTCCGGTGGTTCGTGTGTCGGGTCGATCCTTCCGGATAGGATCCCGGACCATGGTTTAGAACAGTTGCCCCTAGCTTGGCACTTGGATAAGACCTAAGTGTCAAGGTATAGGATCATTAGGCTCGCAATGGACTACGCCCTAGCTTTAAGGCCAGGTTTCATGGTGTCTCGTATTGGGGCCGAGGTCCATCGTTGGGTACGGGGTACCTCGGAGGTTGAAATATGGTTGGAGACCGCGATGGGTCCTTTCTTATATCACCATTCCTTGTTTTGAGGTTTTCCTCATATTGCCCCTGAGTGTGGCTTACAGGGTCTCTTAACTTCTAGCAGCATCCTTTGTTGGTCTTTGGATTCTTTGGAAACCGTTGCTTCTGGTTTCCTTGAGAATTAAGAAGCCTTTAATGGGGAGCATTAGCTTCACATAGTTTCCAACCATTCGCTGTTCTTGTAGCCAATGGGAATGGGAGAGCATTAAACATAGATTTTATGGTTTAATAGGCTCTTCCTTCCTAGGAACCAATCGGAGTGTTCCATTCTCTTTATAAATAAGGGATGTTTGCATTCGACTTTGGCATTCCCTTTTCCCTTTCTGCGTCTCCATTTGGAAGTGACTTCTTTCAGAGAAATGGTTCTTTCTTTCCCTGTGCATTTCTGGATAGTTTTGCCTCTTGCGGGAGTTTTCTTCTTGTTCTTCCCCAAATCTCTGAAACTTTGTTATGTCTTTGTAAATGGTTCTTTTACTAGATATCTCACTTTCTCAGCGTATTAACGACAGATATCTCACTTTCCCAGTGTACAAGGGTGTATTTGATCTACACTCTGTCGTTGGGGAGGCTCGTGATATCTGTCATGTTGGACTGAGGCAATTAGAGAAATAGAGCCCAAAGTGGTTCTCCTTGCCAGCAAATCCTCTAAGAGCATTTTGATATGCAGGAGAAACTATTAGGACTGCTCTACAATTTGGAGTGGCTTAGGGTGATCACAGTTCCAATAGAACGGTCTTCCCCATGAACAACTGTGCCCCATCCAACAAAGGGAGGTGCACCTCGATCTCTACTATCCTGGCGAAAGAGACAGTGAAAAAGAATGTGGTAGAGCCCCGAAGTTCGGCAACAGTGTTCTGTTCCGGGTTGCGAAGTTAATCCACTTTTTCAAGAGGCCGCTTCACGGGGAGGAGACCGGTGCTGGTTCTGGAGGAAATATGGATGCGATATGGCCGAGGATGCTAGTGGCGGTGGTATTCTCGTCTTCCTCTGGGCTACTCTTTATTTATAAATTTCATATCTCAAATGTTTTCACTTCCCTCTCTTTTTGATTTCTGGCAATGTATGGAATGAGAAATTAATAAAATTTTGCTTTGAGTCTTGTGTGTTCTATTTTTCTCTTTTCTGTTATTCGTGGTATTTATATTATATCGGGGTGAGTCCAACGCTCACCTTGACGACGCGATATGTTTAGTTGCCCCCAACTTGGTACTTAGTCGAGACCGGCGAAGTACCAAGTTTAAATACTTGGATCCGGAGTCTTTGTACCTTAGGGGAACTTTACAGGGGTAGTCAAGTTTTTGGGGTCTGAACAAGTTTTTCGAGCTCTTGGACCCTGAGGTTGCGTGTCTCTTAGTCTACTAGATAATTGTCCTCTCGATTGCCATGACGATTACGTGGGCCATGTGGCGTGCTTGGGTTGAGTGGACGTGTATAGTGCTTCATGCGCCATGATTAGTATCTTTTCAAATCTGAAATGCTCATACGGAATTGCCCCTTAACTATAACCCATATAAGTAGGGTTTTAACCTTTTTGTTTCATTTCGCTGATTTTCATCAAAATTGGTGGCTTGAGGTGATTTCCGACGAACGTTGCGATGGCGCGAAGCGATTCTAGAATTTTTGGACTTCCTAGAGCTTGATTTTTTCCTTTTATTTCTATTTTCTTCAAGGTATTTCCTTTTTCTTGACTTTGATTCTGCTTATTTTCGTTTCGTGAATGGTTATGCACCATTTCTTTACTGCGAACAAGGGTGGGAAAAACTGTTTCCCCCATCTTCGAATGGTGTTACCCTACGGAGCACCTCCTTCATTGCACTGCGTGCGACGGAGGTGTCCATTCGAGGTTTTAACCTTGGTGGGTGCATTCAGTCTTCTTTTGAGGCCAGTGCATGGGTGCATTCAGTCTTCTTCTGTTCGCCCATTGCCATGTTTGGATCTTTGAACTTAACTAGTTCTGACCCTACGCCTCTGTGTGTCTTCTAGGAATTCAAATGGCTAGAAGAAGAACGCTCGTTCTTGAAGTGCCTGCCTCAGTTCCAACGGTTCGAAAATCGAAGAATCAAGAGGCCGAGGAGGAGGCGATTCGTAATCACTGAGGTCCGAGATTGACTTACACCTGAGTCGCAGATGATGCCTTCAATAGGATCTCTTGCTATGAGTATAGGGCGGAGTTGGACAAACTAATCAAATATTTGGAACTTACTGAGGGAGGAGCCCGGGATGACGAGTTCCTGGTCGTGTCCTCAGGGAGAGAACGGGTGTGTTTGACCCGTCAAGGGAGAGAATACTTCATGTTTCTCTATGAGGACTTCTTCACGAGGTTTGGGCTACGCCTCCCCCTTCAACGACTTCCACATTGTCATCCTCCGGACTCTTCATGCTGCCCCCAGTCAAATCCACCCCAATGGTTAGGTAAATATCTTGGTTTTCGAGAGAAAATGTCGGTTGGTAGGGTTGTGATGCTCCGATGGAACATTTTTCTATTTCCGCATGAGGTATTCCGTTCATGGTGCCCGCGCTAGTCAACAATCTTGGTTGTCGGTGGGATCTCGACAGGGAAGAACGGTCTTCTTTCCATACTTGGAAAGTTACAAGGACTTTAAGGAAAAATTCTTTAAGTTGATGGTGGCCGGCGACACCCGTCCTTTCTGGTTGAGGAGCGACAAGGAGCCAACATTTAGCCTATACTAGAATCCGGCGGCATGGAGCATCCCCTCCCCAATCATTCGAGAGGGAGATCGGCCATCTGAATGACGAGGAGATTGAGTGTGTCAATTTCTTCAAAATGTAGGTTGGTGAGGTTGGTAAAATCTGGCCAAAAGATATATTGGATGTCGTGGATGATGTGGAGCTTTAGGTTGTGCTAGGTAGTATAGGTCATTGTTCATGCTTATTTTTTTTCCTTTGTCGTTATATGAATCTAATTGCCTATGTTAGTTTTTCAGAGAGCTTGGCTGAGATGTCTCAAAATGGGAACCTGTTGGCCATTCTTAAAGCCTTGAAGGCTAGAAGTGAACCAGGGCCGTCAGACTTTACCACTGACGTTGTGCTAATCTTATCACCCCGTCCGTCCGAGGTCCCGATCACGGAAAAGAAACCAATCCACGTGGAGGATTTCCAGTGCTTGCGAGGCATAAGAGAAAAGTGGATGGCGAAGGTCAGTCAAATGATCGGGGTAAGAGGGTCGCGGTTGAAGAAGACACTGGTCCAATCAGCACCGAGCCAATCAATCTATACCGTGAGGATCCGGATCCCTGTGAGTTCAACGACTTCCAGCTCCTGGATGAAGAAGTTGAAGTTCATCTAGCCCTACGTGGCAAAAAGGATACCTTCTCCTGGTTTGAGACTCTTGAGCTTCATCTTGCCTTAGAGACTTGGTACTTGGAGCATATGGTTCAAGACCATGAGAGAAAATTGGCAGAAAAGGCTGCTGCCTCAGAGCAGGGTGAAAACCAAGCTCTTAGAGCAAAAGAAGAGGTTGTAAAGGCTAAAAACGATGCTGAGGCTCGGACTCGAGAGCTGGAGAGTGAAGTGGCCGCCCTGAAGGATGTGGCAAAGGAAAAAGGAAGCCAACTTGGAGGAGATTAAAAGGTGTGTAGCCGAACTGAAAGTTGAGAATGAAGGTCTTCAGGCCAGGAACAAGCAACTTGATGCCCAAGTTACTTCTTTGCGAGGCAATGTCCGGCAGCTTATTACTATTTGCACCGATATCAAGGAGGAGCAATTCCAAAATACCATTAACTAAGTTCAGTTCTTTAATCCCGGGGTTGATCTGGTTCTGGATTCCCTGGACTCTGAGAAGATAGTCTGAGATAGTTGTCTCGAGGTTCCTCGTCTCGCTGCTAAGGGTCCAAGTGTTGAAGGCTCTTCTGCTGAGGTCCACGGTCCAGATCCCACCATAGAGTAATTCTGATCTTTATTATTACCCCCTATGTGGGGTTTTGTTTTTGTATGGACAATAGTGCTACTCCTATTTTTGGGGTTTTAATCAAGTTAGTTTTGTTGCATCCCTTTGTCTATTTCGGGGTCCAACGCCCATTACCGTTGAGCGCTTATGGTTCCCTTTAGGACTTCGCATGATAAGAAATTTAGAAACATTGGCTTAGGATCCGATGTCCAAAGTGGATTGGCATTTGGGATCTGTACCTAAGGTAAGAAACCTTGTCTGAGGTCCATTTCCATCTGCTTTGATATTCAGGATGCCGCGTGACTTTGGTTTGAGAGACTGGTCCTTGTCAGGGTCTTTCGTGCTTATGGTTTAGTGCGAGAATTTTTCCAAGTCGGGATTGTTCTACTACACAACCTATCTAGCATAAGACAACTTCACGGTTGGTACCATGGCATCTTGGGACGTCGTGGTGGGTCTTTGAAAATTTTGTTTAACAAAATGTGCTAACTTTGTGATGCTTGTTTCATTAAATATCTTGAAGGACTAAAGTCCACATAACAATTAGGGTAGATCAAACATAAAGTAGACTAGGAGATTAGGCCTTAAAAGATACTTAGCCGTAGTATTTTCTAAGTTTGTCTGTATTTCAAAAATTCTTCACTAGTTTGCCTGTCAATATCTCTAGAGTGTAAGCTCCTTTGCTGGTACTAATCACGATACGGTATGGGCCTTCCCAGTTAGGGGCTAATTTCTCTTGGGAGGCATTTCTTCTGCTGATGTCAACCCTGCAGAGTACTAGATCGCCTAGCTGGAACCTTCTAGGAATGACCTTCAGGTTGTACCGGGTTATTGTTCTTTACTTGATCGCGGCATCGCGTATATGTGTGATGCATCTTCTTTCTTCCAACAGATCTAAGTATTCCCTGATTAGTCCGAGGTTGTTATCAGGTGAAAAGTTCTGGAGATACCAGCTTGGTTTCCCTATCTCCATCGGGATCATTGCTTCACATCCATAAGTTAGCTTGAATGGGGTTTCACCTGTTGTGTGGAGTGAGGAGTGGTTCAGTAGGCCCAAAGGACGTGGTCTAATTGTTCGGCCTAATTTCCTTTAGCTTCGTCCAGTCTTCTCTTTAACCCCCTAACGATAACACGGTTTGCTGCCTCAGCTTGCCCGTTTGTACGGGGGTTTTCTATGACACTGCAATGATGTTTTATCTTTAACCCGTCTAGTAGTTCTTCGAACCCCTTGTCTTTGAACTGTGTTCCATTATCTGTCACGATTGATTCCAAGACCCCAAATCTAGTAATGATGTGGCGCCAAGTGAACCTTTGAATCCAGGCCGAGGTGATGGTAACCAAAGGCTCTGCTTCTATCCACTTAGTAAAGTAGTCCACGGCTATAACTAAAAACTTCAACTGCCCGGGAGCTTGAGGGAAAGGTCCCAAGATATTCATGCTTTATTGATAGAATGGATAGGGTATGGATGTCGTGGACAGTTCTTCTAGTGAGGCGTGGTAGTGGTCAAAATGTCGTTGTCATTTGTCACATAGTTAGACATGTGCAAGGGAGTCTGCCTCCATCGTGGGCCAGTAGTAGCCTGCCTTGAGTGCTTTTAATGCTAGAGCCTTACCGCCTAGATGGTGCCCACAACTTCCTTCGTGGACTTTGGTCAGGACGTATTCAACTTCTTTTGGCGCGAGGCATTTGAGGAGGGGTGAAGAAAATCCACACGGTATAACTGCCCATCGAAGATGGTGTATCTGACTGTGGCTTTCTTTAACTTAGCAGCTTCCTTTGAATCCTCGAGGAGGCTACTAGACTGTAAGTATTCCAATAATGGCGTGATCCAGGTATGTTCTTGCCCATCGACCTGGAAGACAGCTATGTCGGAGACTGCGGGGTGTGAGAGGGTTTCCTGGATCACTACACAGTTGTTACCCAGACTCTTGGTGCTAGCCAACTTGGATAAGAGGCCGGCCCTGAAGTTTTGTTCTTGGGGTATATGTTCCACTTTAACTAGCTGGAAGTTTGTGAGGAGTTCTTGTACTCTCACCATGTATTTCTGCAGGATGGGCTCTTTGGCCTGATATTCACCTCAGATCTGGGAGGTCATGAGTTGGGATTCACTACAAAGTTGAATCTTTGCGTCCCCAAGTCTATGGCCATTATCAATCCGGTGATGCATGCTTCATATTCTGCCTGGTTGTTCGAGGTGAAAAATTCAAACCTTAGTGAATTCTCAATAGTCACCCCTTCAGAGTTTTTCAAGATTACCCCGGCACCGTTTCCTTTCGGGTTTGAGGACCCATCAACGAACACAGTCTAGGATATCTCCTCGGTATAACTGGAGTCTGAAGTGAGTTCGACTAGGAAATCCGAGAGCGCATGTGCCTTGATTGCTACTCTGGGTTTGTAGGCTATCCCGAACTCAGAAAGCTCAATGGACTAGGCAATCATCCTCCCTGCTAAGTTCGATTTATGCAGCATCTGTCGGATGGGCTGATCTGTCCTTACTACCACGGGATGACACTGGAAGTATTGCCTTAGTCTCCTGGCCGTGATGATGAGTGCAAAAGCGACATTCTCTATCTTTTGATATCGGAGTTTGGGGCCTTATAATACTTTGCTCACAAAATAAACAAGTTTTTGGCCTTCCAGCGTTTCTCTGATGAGTACCGAATTCACCGTCTCCTCGTGGATGGAGAGGTACATGTAAAGTGTTTCACCTGATTCTGGCCTTGTAAGAATGGGAGAGGACATAGAATGTTCTTCAGAGATGCGAAAGCGTCTTCACATTCCTGTGTCCACTCGAATCCTGACCCTTTTTTCAATAGCTTGAAGAGATGGAGGGATTTGTGAGTGGCTTTGGCTAGGAATCTGGTGAGAGCCGCAATCTGTCCAGTTAACTGTTGTACTTCTTTCATGCTCTAGGGACTATGCATATCGAGTACCGCCTTGCATTTGTCGGGATTTGCCTCAATACGCAATGAGTCAGCATGAACCCCAAGAATTTTCCAGCTTAGACTCTGAATGCGTATTTTTCTGGATTAAGTCTCATGTCGTGCTTTCTTAACTGTGCAAATACTTCTTCGAGGTCCGAGGTATGTGATCCTGACGATGGTGTCTTGACTATCATATCATCGATGTAGACCTCTAGCATTCTCCACATCTGTTCTTCAAAGACCTTGTTCATCATTCTCTGGTAGGTAGCCCCGGTATTTTTCAACCCAAAAGGCATTACCTTGTAGCAGTAACTTGCCCTTTCGGTAATGAAGGTTGTTTTATCTTGGTATCTGGGATACATCAGAATCTGATTATACCCCGAGTAAGTATCCATGAAGGATAGTAACCGGAAGACAGAGGAGCTATCAACTAGCTTGTCAACGTTTGGGAAAAGGGTATGAATATTTAGGACAAGCCTTGTTCAGGTCAGTGTAGTCCACACACATCCTTCATTTCTCGTTTGACTTTTTCACCAGGACAACATTTGAGAGCCAAGTGGTGTACGAAATCTCCCTGATGAAGCCGGCGTTTAGTAATTCATTTACTTGCTCCTCAATGGCCTGTTGTCTCTCGGGGCTAACTTTTCTTTTCTTTTGGGAGACCGATTTTGCATCCCGTTTAATAGATAAACGATGACAAATGAAAGCGAGGTCATTCCCAGGCATATCAGCGGATGTCTAGGCGAAAAGATCTTTGTTTTTCTGTAAGAGCTCTATCAACTGGATCTTCTCCTGCTCTTTGAGGATTGCTCCTATCTTGGTGACTTGGTCGAGTTTATCACCCAACTGGAACGAGATCAATTCTCCTTCAGGCTAGGGTCTTATGCCTCAGATTTCCTCACAGACATCTAACTAGGTCATCAGAATGTTGACTTGATCGCGGGTGGGGCTGGATGTTCGTGCCTTTGTTTTCCTAGAAGCCCTACTGATCTTCAAGCTCTCGTTATAGCACTTGTGGGCTACAATCTGGTCGCCTTTAACTGTGACCTTTATTGTTCCTGTTGAGGAACTTCATGGCCTGATGGGCGGTAGAGACTACAGCGGTAATGCCATTTAGCGTAGGACGGCCCAAGATGATGTTGTAAGCCGAGGAGCAATCCACGATAAAAAATCTCACTTTAATCGTTTTGTACGTGTTGTCGTTACCCAGGGTCAAGAAAGTTTCAAAGTAACCGACCGGGGTAACTTTCTCTCTGAGAAATTGGTCAGTTCACCTTCATACGGTGTGAGTGCAAACAGAGGAAACTCTAGTCTTTTGAAGGCATCCATGAACATGATGTCTGTTGAACTCCCTTGATCCACAAAGATACGACGAACTTCGGTCTTAAATATTATTCCGGATTTGACCAGAGGGTCGTCATGATCTTAGATAATGTCGTTGTAGTCCTTGTTGGAGAAGGAAATGGACGGTGCGTCCTTGTTTTCAACATAGGGTCTTCATGAGGAACCAAATACGCTTAAGACTGCTGTCCGGACTGCCTTTTTTCAAGAATTATTAGACTGACCACCCCCTGCAAACCCTCCTAAGATGGTACTGATGAGTTTGTCTTTCCTGTTACCTCCACCTTGAGTATCCTGATCCTGATCTTGCATGTTTTCAACATTGCGGCGTGGTGGGGTCTGAGACCTTCTGGCAGGACTCTGGCTTCTTCTTGGACGTTGGTTTGGACTTCGTCGAGGGCTGCGGCTTTATCTCTGATCCTTGCATCTTCCACGGTCCTCGCCTCCTCAGAAATCGCTGATGTACTTTTGCAACCGTCCCTCTTTGATCAGGGACTCTATAACATCCCGGAGTTAGTAACAATCTTCTGTCTCATGGCCATGGCTCTTGTGTCACCTTCAATGTTTCAAATGGTCCCTCCCGAAGTTGGTAACAATCTTCTGTCTCATGGTCATAGCTCTTGTGCCACCTGCAATGTTTCGAATGGTCCCTCTAGAATTGCTTCTTTACGGGTAGTGGCCTTTTGATATCCTGGAACTCGGTTTGAAGGATTTCCTTCAAGATTGTCACTCGATGGGTGTTTAAAGGAGTATACTCAGAATACTTAGGCCGATACCGTTCGCTTTTGGAGGAGTCACGGGGTTGGTTGGAGTTTTAGTTCTTTTTCTGGTGGACCAGTTCACATTTCTCCAGATTCTCTTTAGCTCTGGTAACTTCCTCTAGCTCGACGTACTTGTCTGCCTGTAGGTGAAATTCATCTAAATTCACCGGTTTCTTTTTGGCCAATGACATGAAGAAGCCTGAGTCAGTTCAGAGTCCTGAGTCAGTTCAGAGTCCGTTTCTAGCATAATGGAGGGCTATCCTGTCATCCAGGTTTTCAATGCCCACATAGACCTGATTGAACCTTTTGACATATTCGCGCAAGGATTCAGAACTTCCTTGGTGGATTCTGAAAAGGGAGTCAATCAACTTCGGTCGCTCCTTTGCTGTGGTGTAGTGCTACAAGAAAAGTTGCGTAAGGTCTTCCTATCCTATAATCTTTGTTCGTAAGGTGACAAACCAACGGAGGGTGTCCTTCTTCAGAAATAAGAGAAACGCTCGGCATAGCAGTTTCGGGGTGTGCCCGTAGAGCTGTATGGACTGAGTGTAAGTGTTCTTGGGGATCTGTTGTCCCATCATAAGCCTCTAAATTGCTTGAAGGCTTGAAGTTCCTTAGGACCCTATATGTCATTAGAGCATCTGAGAATTGTTGTTGATGGCTAGGGACCGAGTTATGGTTTCTAAAAACTCCGGCGCCAGCACGCTAGGCTGCTTGCTCATTACGAACTACATCTTGTTCTCCGTTGTCGTTCTCCGTCCTCACTGATCTTTCAAGATTCTCTAACCGACGATGTTGTTCTTCCAACTGACGCCGCTAACCCTCGATGAGCGCTGTTTGTTGACGCAACAACTCTCGAAGGTCATTCTTCATCGTTTCGGATTGGACATTATCTTCATAGTGAGACGCATGGCCTACATCATTGTGGGAGGTCCCCAAGCGAGCATGCACAGGGATCCTAGCTCCATGGTTTGTTTCATGGTTTGTGTTGTTGGCCCCACCATGAGGAAAGACAAGCATGTTACAGATTGAAACCCTTCGAGATGGAGCGGGGCTTTCAGTAGAAGCTGAAGTCTCGTGTCCATCGTTGAGAGTTTCCACCACAACAGGCCTGCTTCTAGCAGCGGAGGTTTCTGGTGATGTGACGGAAGGAGGGTCGTGCTACGCCGCTGGGCCCTGTATTTGGCCAGGGGCAGTATGTGCAGTGCTTCCCTTCCTATGATTGTGTCTCGTGTTCACCATGGTTAACACGAGAATGGAAGTTTAATGGATTCCCACAGACGGCGTCAATGTTCTGAAGTGGATTCAGAAGGTACCTGAGATGGGCACATATATGGTGGTTTCCTCCTTGCGCAACTGCTGCCAAGCGTATTGAACCAGGGGGTGGGTACCTGCAAAGGGACTCCAATGCTCAAGTCAGACAGTGCACAACTAGGGTTTATGCAATGGAATAGCAGATACCTCATTAGGTTAACTTGGCCCGGTATATATAGAGCGTGACTGGAATCCTCATGCAATTCGTATAGGACAAAGGTACATTAGGATCGTGCCTTGGCAGAGGTCTCAGCCTACGATCGTTGAGGTCCGTCTCTGACCTGTCAAGGTTGTCCCACGATCGTTGAGGTCCGTCTCTAACCTATCAGAGTCGTCTCCTTAGTAGTCAATCCTTATTGTAGACAGTTATAGTCCCCACATATAGGGTTGTGGTCGGCAGTTGTGAGAATCTGCATGAATCTGACGATCGTTATAGTCCGATGCCGTGGTCCGAGGTCATAAGGCCTAGGCTGGGATGTTGATGGCGGAGTCCGATGGTTCGTGTGTCAGGTTGATCCTTCCGGATGAGATCTCGAACCACGGTCCAGAACAGTATGTCATCACTATTCATGTAGAGTTCATTGGTTTTTTATTTTATTTATTTATTTCTCTTACTGGATAGTATCATTTGAAAAGTTCAAGTAAAAATATCTAAATTCAGATTATGTATAAAAGATTAAATAAGAATTCTTGCATAAACCTTACAAGCATTATTAATTGTGATAATTAATTAAAATTATTATTAATTAATTAATTATGTAACTGACTTAATACACCTAACTTTAATACACTATATTTATGCTAGAATTTCCCAACAAAATAATCATTAATCATTTAGCAATATTCATAATTACTCATACATGCTATCACATTCATAATTGTTTATAATTGCTTACTTAGTAGTTGGTCGGAATATCAACATGGTAAATATCGTCAGAGTTATTAAGCTACTGCCAAATGTCTAAAATTTGAATTTGATGCAAAAAAATTGATTATGCCTTCCACTTGTGCCTTTTTCTTGACATTTTTGGTTGAGCATTCTAGCAGAGGAAAACAGAGGATACTGAAGTTGATTAGCAGACAACTAGTTGTGCGAAAGGGAGATTATTAATCACTGTTACCATGGTGGGTGGTGAACCTTGTCATAGACAGCATCAATGATTAACTTCCATTATATGCTTTCTAATCATAACATCTACAAAATTAAAAGTCTTAAAGGTAATTCACCAAAATGAAGTCTTAAAGGTAGGACAAAAAGAAAGGTGGTTGGTCGTCAAAAGTATAAGATAGTGGTTGTGTCACGTTGGCTTATGCCTTATTATTTATGGAGAGTTTTAACTGGCTGCTGCTCTGATTAATAAGTGATGTGTGGTTGTGGGAACAAAATTAAGAGTGTAAAGCGGGTCGGATTAATTTATAAATTTATGAGTTTCGACTCAACTAATAAAATGTGAATTGAGTCAGGTTTAAAGTCACAGTTTGTAGGTTGGATAGTGTGTTTAGAAACGTCCAATTCACGGATACTCAATTCATCAATGTTTTAAAAAAAAATTGTTTAATCTCAGTTAAAAGTTATTTGACCATAGTTTTAAATTACGGCTAAACAACAACTAAAAAAAAGAAACTCATATAGTAGAATGACGTCATTCCACTTTGAAACCTAACAGAAGTAAAAAACGCTCACACAGAGACAGTACATTCGTTCTCATCGATCACCATTTTGACTACTCACTCTCAAATTTCCAGTTTCACAAATAAAATAAAATTCAAATCTCTAATTTCTTATTTTAAGAATTGTAGTATCTTAAAAAAATAGAGAATAAAGTTAATAATTATATCAATTCATATGATATGTGTGATGACATTGAATTCAATTGGTTAGAATAATTTGTTGTTTATGAATATTGAGACTTATTAGCTTAGTATAGTTTATTTCAGACTTAAATTAGTAAGACTTATTAATTTGTTTTGCACTTATGTGTTTTTAGTTTATTTGAAACTTATTATATTTGTGTAAGATCGATTATATGAATTAATATGTGATACTGATACCTACACTCATTTATTACGTTTATATAAGATATATTATGTATAACGAATTTTTAATTTTATATTTTGATTTTTTTTTCAAGAATTTTTTTAACATATATCTAACCTATAGATTATAGTAATTAATCACTTTTTTTGACCGTTAACCAACAACCCAACACAGTTTTGAATAAATATAAAAGGTTAAATCAAGTTTATCTTTCGTGAAATAATTCTGTTAAAAAAAAAAAATTCTCAAACCCAACCTGCTACTCTAATAAATGAGAGTTAAAAAATGATGCAAAACCTACTAAACCCCACCTAGCCGATACCCTTAGTTGATGGTTACAAACAATAACAAAGAAGAAAAATCTCCTTTCATTTCTATGCCTTTTTTCAGCTAATAAATACGGGTGCTTTATATAGGATATGATCATATGTTATTGGAAAATATATAAATAAATTTTTTAAAGTGAATTTATTTTTAAAATAAATAAATAAAAATATATTTATAATTAAATTTTATTAAATTAAGATCATGATATATTTTAAATAAAATTTAAAATTAATATATCCTTATTTATTACCTTTAAAAGCAAACTCAATTTAAAATAATTTTTTCACTGACATAAACGGGTATGAATATCAAAATTGTCCAAAGTTTGACCATATAGCTGATTGAACGTGACGATGGCACGTGACCCAACAATGCATTTACTTTTTAGGCTGGATCCAAGTAGTAGAAGTATTTGTAATGCAATGAAACACTAGGATTATGAAAATATAATTCTTGCTTAGTCAACCAACCAAGTATTTAAAATGGATAATAAATAATCCTAAAACCACAATGCGTGCGAGATAGGTTTTATCACTTTTATGGTATATGGTCATTGCTGGGGATAAAAACTGGAACCCAGCCAGCTAGGAGTATATATAAAATGAAGTTGAGTGAGGGAGGTGGGTCACATATTACGCATTACTCATTAGAACCTAGAAGCATCAGCAGCTGTTTGTCATCAATTTCCTGGACTCCGTCTTACATGCACCCTGTATTTGTGAGGTGTATGGATACATTACATGTCCAAGCGGTTAATATGGTGAAAAAAGTCATTGAAAGTGATCAATATTTGATGGATATTGAAGAATGGCTACCTGTTAAACAGGTAAAGCCTTTAAAAGTTACAATTTTCGGTGAGTTTACCCCGGCTACAATTTCCAATTATCGAAATCTGAAACTATAAATGTTAAATGCGTAAATGGGGACTTGATGTAGAGATCCAGATTTAATCAATAGGGGCTTTTTTTTCTTTGTACAATTACCTGCTACTTTGATTTTGTCATGACCAAGCCATTTTCACTTCTTATCCACCTGTTTTTTTCTTTTTCTTTTTCTTTCAATTCTTTCAACTAAACAAGGCCAGGAAAATGTTTGATATGGGAATCGTCGCTTGCAAATGCTATTGACAATGGGAACATCTCGAGTTGGGATTCTGGGTGTTTTTTTGTTTTTGTTTTTTTTTAATAATGAAGAAAGAAAAGAAACATATAACTAAATTCTTATGAAACATGTTATCATATATAGTATATAGTTATACTGATCAATAGTTATGTTAGTTAGTTAATTTATTATTTCTGTTAATATCAATTTATTAGTTACAAAAATCAAGACTCTATCAATTTGTTAAGTAGTTAATTAGGTTTATCATTTTTGTATATAAAAGACTATCAATCCATATGTAAACAAATACAATTTTATTCAATTCATTAATTCAAGTTTTTACATTCAGCAAAACAAATTCTCATTCTATCAACCAAGATATAGACGAATGTGGAGTGCCAAAATAAGTGTAATCAAATACTTAAATAGATCTACCAAATAATCCATTTCCATTTCAGCAAAAAGCATAAATTTTTAAACTTCTTGTTCGAAATGGATTTGAAAAAATCTTGAAATAGCACGTCTTGGTGGTTTCCTCCTAGCTTAGCAGTGCCAAGAGCATGGAGTCCAGGGGGTGGGTACCTGCAATGGGACTTCAACGCTCAAGTCAGGCAGTGCACCAGTAAGTTCAAGCTAATGGAGTAGTAGTAAAGACTTGATACCCCCTTTTGGTTAACTTAGCCTGGTATATATTGTGAGTGTGATTTGAATCCTCTTGCACTCCACGTAGGATAGAGATACGTTAGGATCGTGCCATGGCAGGGATTTCAGCCCATGATCGTTGAGGTCCGTCTCTGACTTTGTCGGGACTGTCCTACGATCGTGGAGGCTAGTCTCTGATCTGTTGGGGCTGTTTTTCCTTTAATGGTCAATCCTTGCTCGCAGGCAGTCGTGGTCCCCATTACTGAGAATGGGGAAATGACTGCTACGGTCTGACGACGGGGTTCGAGGTCACAAGGCCGTCGTAAGGGCGTTGTCGGCGGAGTCCGGTAGTTCATGTGCTGGGTCGATCCTTCAGGACGGGGTTCGGAACCACGGTCCAGAACAGTTGCCCCCAGCTTGGCGCTTGGACAAGACCCAAGTGTCAAGGTACCATCGTGCTCGAAGTGGGCGGTATCCTGGCTTTGAGGCCGGGCTTCGCGATCTGTCACGTTGGCCGGGGCCCGTGATCGAATATGAGACAACTCGGCGGTTGGGATATGGTTCGGAGGCAGTGTTCCGCTCCGGGTTTCGAAGCCAATCCACTTTTTCAAGATACTGCTTCGGGAGGAAAAGGCTGGTGCTAGTTCTCGGAGGAAACGTGGATGCGACATGGCCCGGGATGCCAATAATGTTAATGGCGGTTCGCACCTCTGGGGTTTCTTTCCTTATATGTTCCATGTCTCTATACTTTCTTTTCCCTATTTTCGTTGTAAGATGATGTATGGAATGAGAAATTTAATAAAATTACTCCTTTTCCTTTGAGTTTGTGTCCTCTGCTTCCCTTTATTTAGACTGTGGTATTTATATTATACCGGGGTGAGTCCAACGCTCATCCTGACCACGCTATATGTTAAGTTGCCCCCAGCTTGGTACTTGGCCGAGGCCGGCAGAGTGCCAAGTTTAGATACTTGATTCGGGGTCTCTGTACCTTGGGAGGACTATTACCGGGGTAACATAGTTCCGGGGTCTGAGCGGGTTTCCCGAGCTCTTTGACCTGCGGTTGCGTGCCCTTTAACTTGCTAGATAACCGTAACGTGAGCTGCCATTACGGCAACGTGGGCCACGTGGCGCGCTCTAGTTAGAAGACGTGCGTCGTGCTCCGCGCGCTATAATGGGTGCCTTTTCAAATATGAGGTGTTTGGACAAAATTACCCTCTAACCGTAACCCCTATAAATAGGGTATCAGCTTTTTGGCTTTGTTTCGTTCGACTTTTACCAGAAACTTTGAGGTTTTGAGGAGATTTCTGACGGTCGTTACGGCGGTGCGAGACGATCTTGCTGAACTTCACAGGACTGACCTCTTGCTTTCTTCAAGGTACTCATAGAACTGATCTTTTCTTTTGCTTCTGCTTCTGCTTTATTTGGTTTTTGCTGTTTCGAGAAAGGGAGGGGGAAGTGTGTTTTCCCCTTCCGTCAATGGTGTTCGCCCTTCTTGGAGCACCTCCTCCGTCGCACCATGTGCAGCGGAGGTGTCCTTCTGAGGCTTTTTGCTTTGGCGGGTGCGGAGGCCAGAACGTTTGGATCTCCGAACTTGGACTAGTTCTGACCCTGAGCCTCTGTGTGACTTCCAGGAATTCGAATGGCTAGGAGAAGGGTGCTGAGAATTGAAGAGCCCAACCCGGATCCTGAAGCTCGCGAGCCGGGGGGTCAGGAAGCCGAGGAGGAGTTGATTCGTGTTCGCCGGGGGCCGGGATTGTCTTACCCCTGGGTTGCGGATAATGCTTTTGACAGGATTTCACACTACGAGATCGGGTCCGAGCTGGACAAATTGAAAGATTACTTGGAGCTTACCGCGAGAGGGCTCCGGGATGGTGAGTTCCTAATCCTATCCCCGGGAAGAGAGCGTGTGTGTTCGACCCGTGAGGCGGGGGAGCACTTCATGTTCCTCTACAAGGACTTCTTCACGCAGTTCGAGCTTCGGCTCCCTTTCAGTGATTTCTATATTGCCGTACTCCGGACTCTTCACGCTGCACCCAGTCAGATTCACCCCAATGGTTGGGCGAACATCCTGGCTTTTGAAAGGATATGCCGGTTGCTGGGGTTGCGATGCTCCGACAGGGCATTTTTTTATTTCCACACCAGGTATTCCATTCACGGTGTTCGTGCTCGTCAACAGTCTTGGTTGTCCGTGCATTCCCGGCAAGGTAGGACGATGTTTCTCCTCTACCTAGAGAGCTATAAGGACTTCAGGGAAAAGTTCTTCAAGTTAATGGCGGCTGGCGACACTCAACCCTTCTGGTTGGGGAGTGGCAGGGAGCCAACATTCAGCCTGTACTGGAATCCAACGGCATGGAGCATCCCCACTCAGTCGTTTGAGAGGGAGGTTTGTCACTTGGATGACGAGGAGCTCGAATGTGTCAATTTCTTCGAAACGTGGGTTGCTGAGGTCGACAAGATCCGGCCCAAAGATGTACTGGATACCGTAGATGATGTGGAACTTTGGGCTGTGCTAGGTAGCATAGGCCTTTCATCATGCTTTATTTTCTTTTCTTTTTCCCCCTTATATGGACCTGATTGTTTGTGTTTGTGTTTGCTTTTCAGAGAGCTTGGCCGAGATGTCTGAGGAGGGGAACGCTCTGGCTATTCTGGAAGCTCTGAGGGCCAGGAATGAGTCGGGGCCTTCGGATCCTGCCGCGGAGGCGGTTTTAGTCCCATTGCCCTATCGAGCCGAGGTGCCTACCACGGAGGAGGAACCGATCCAGGTGGAGGATTCCCCCCTCCTACGGGGCAAAAGAGGAAGGCGGCTGGCGAGGGAGCGCCGAGTGACCGGAGTAAGAGGTCCTTGGTCGAAGAAAGCGCCGACCTGAGCGGTAGGGGGCAATCAACCTGTACCTCGAGAATCCGGACCCCCGTGAGTTCGTTGATGACTTCCTCCTTGATGAGGAAGTAGAGGCGAAGCTGGCCCAGCGTAGTGCCTCGGATGCTCTCTGTAGTTTCCAAGTTCTTGGGCTTCGTCTTGCCATGGAGGCTCGGCATTTGGAGCAAGCAGTTGAGGACTACGAGCGGAGGGTTGCTGCTGCGGAGCGGGGTAAAACCCAGGCTCTTTTGGAGAAGGAGGAGGCTGTATGGGCCAAAGAGGAGGCCGCCAAGTCCAAGGAGGATGTTGAGGCCCTGAACCGAGAGCTGGGGAACGAAGTAGCCATCCAGAGAGATGTAGTGAAGCAGAAGGAGGCCAGCTTGGCGGACGCCAGAGGGGGCATGGCCGAGCTAAAAGCTGAGAATGAGGACCTTCGTGCTGAGAACGAGCGTCTCGGAGGGCAAGTTACCGCACTGAAGGGCGATGTCGAGACTCTCCTTACTGTTTGTACCGACATCAAAGAGCAGCAATTCCGGAATGCAATCAAGCAAGTTCAGCTCTTCAATCCCGAGGTTGACCTAGTTCTTGATTCTCTGAACTCCGGGAAGGTAGTCCAGAATGGCCAGCTCGTCGTTCCCTGCCTTACTATTGCGGATCTGAGTATAGGGGATTCTTCTGCCGAGATTGGTGGTTCAGGGCCTTCAGCTGAGTGACTCACATGCTTTTTAGTTTTGCCCCCTGCGCGGGATTCTTTTTCTGTGTTTGGGCAAACATTGTTCCGTCTTTCCAAAATTTTGTAATGACTTTGTTATTTTTTCGATATTTTTGGGGTCCAATGCCCTTTTCGCGTATTGCGGAATTTTGACGAGACCTGTGGTCCAAGTCCAACGCCCATTTTTGCCGAGCGCTTTAAGATTTCACTTAGGATTTTGCGTGATGAGAATGTTCAGAAGCCTTGGCATAGGATCCGATATCCGAAGTTGATTGACCTTAGGAATTCGTGCCTAAGGTAAGGAACCTTGACCTTGGCTTGGAATTCGAAAGTAATAGCTATCTGGGATTTGGAGTCTGTGCCTAAGGAAAGAAACCTTGTCCGGGGTCCATTACCGGTTGTTTTAGGTATTTTAAGAGGCCGCGCGACTTTGTGGTTTCGGACTGGTCCTTGTCGGGGTCTTTTGTGCAAGTGGACTGGTGCGAGAGTTTTCCCCCCGTTCGGGATTTCTCTACTGCACTCCCTACCTAGCACAAGACACTACGGTTGGTACCATGGTAAATGAGTCCTTGATGATTGAGATGTTTGCTTAAATTTAAAGATTGAAAAAGTGTCCAATAATTGGGGCAAATCAAACATGAAGTAGACTAGAAGACTAGGCCTTGAAAGGCGCTTAGCTGTAGTACTTTCTAAGTTTGTCCGCATTCCAAAAATTCTTCACTGGCTTGCCTGTTAACGTTTCCAAGGTATAAGCCCCCTTCCCGGTACTGACTACGACACGGTAGGGTCCTTCCCAGTTATGGGCTAATTTCCCTTGGGAGGCACTCCTTCCGCTGATGTCGGCCCTACGGAGTACTAGATCATCTGGCTGGAACCTTCTAGAGATGACTTTCAGGTTGTACCGGGCTGCCGTTCTTTGCTTGGTTGCAGCGTCGCGTATGTGCGCGATGCACCTTCTTTCTTCCAACAGGTCCAAGTCTTCTCTTATTAACCCAGGGTTGGTGTCTGGCAAAAAGTGTTGGAGACGCCAGCTTGGTTCCCCTATCTCCACCGGGATCATTGCTTCGCACCTGTAGGTTAATTTGAACGAGGTCTCACCGGTTGTGGAATAGGGAGTGGTTCGGTAGGCCCAAAGGACGTGGTCTAACTGCTCGGTCCAGTTCTCTTTGGCTTCGTCCAGCCTTTTCTTTAACCCCCTAACGATAACCCGGTTCTCGCCCATTTGTTTGAGGGTTTTCCACGGCGCTGCAGTGATGTTTAATTTTCAGTCCGCGAAGTAGTTCTTCGAAACCTTTGTCTTTGAATTGCGTCCCGTTATCCGTAACGATGGATTCTGGGACTCCAAATCTGGTAATGAGGTGGCGCCAAGTGAATTTCTGAATCCGAGCCGAGGTGATGTTGGCCAGGGGCTCTGCTTCTATCCACTTGGTAAAATAATCTACAGCGACAACCAAAAACTTCAATTTCACGGGCGCTTGAGGAAAAGGTCCCAAGATATCCATGCCCCACTGGTAGAAAGGCCAGGGGATGGATGTCATGGACAATTCTTCCGGCGGGGCGTGGTAGTGGCCAGAGTGTCGTTGGCACTTATCGCACATTTGAACATGTGCAAGGGAGTCTGCCTCCATCGTGGGCCAGTAGTAGCCTGCTCGGAGTGCCTTCAATGCTAGGGCCTTACCTCCTAAATGGTGCCCACAACTTCCTTCATGAACTTCAGCCAGGACATACCCGGCTTCTTTAGGCGTTAGGCACTTCAGGAGGGGTGAAGAGAATCCGCGCCGGTATAACTGCCCACCGAAGATGGTGTATCTGACCGCTGCTTTCTTCAATTTGGCCGCCTCCTTAGGATCCTCGGGGAGGCTACCGGACTGCAAGTATTTGATGGGATATAATTATATAGTTTCAAACCCAAGTGTAGGTTGTCTTAAGTAATAAATTCTCGGGAGTCCGAGGTCGATCCACAGGGAATTGATGAAGGAAAACTAATTAATTGAGGTAAAGAAAAGATGTGTCATAAAATTAAAGATGATATGAGTTGTTCACAAAGAAAAAGGATTTGCTTAGGTTAGGAGATCCACTCTTAGTAATAAATTAAAGATAAGATTATTTCGTTTTATAACTCAATTGAAATCATGCACAATGAAGATTCCAATCGAAAGATTTAACATTCAAAGTTCAATCATGTAATCATATAATGGTTCCAATAACTATCTACCAATACTTGTAAATCGTCAAAAGCATCCACTGTGCCAATCCTATTGTCTACAATGGATCAAGATATTCATTATACAAGAAAAATTTCTAAATTAATTGGAAACAACATACAACTCATATAAAGATCACATAAAAATATATCATTTAAAGCACAAGATAGAAATCAATCTAACCTTAACTTATTACCAAGAGCTTCACCTTTTCACCCAAGCAAGATGAAAATTTAGTTACTCATAGACAAGAAGAAAGAAAGAGAGAAGAAGAGAAAGATGAACATAACTTCACTTAAGAACAAGAGAAAATTACAACAAAAGAAGCAATCAACATACAAATATTAAAGTAAAATCTAGACTAACACTAAGCTAACACCCTCAAATGATCAGCCATTGCCTCTTTTTATAGAATTAGAAGAGTACAAATAGCCAAAAGAGATGATGGATGATGATAACAAAATGATAAAAGAGATAAATGGTGGGTGGATTCTTGTCTCCGAAATTTTTCCCTTCTGAACTCATGGCATGCGTCATTTTTGAGTCAAGTGGTCTTCATGAAAGTTCTAGCACATTGTCTCAGCTTTCCATAGACACCAAGTTTAGCCAAATCCAATAACCACAGCCCAAGATATGGCCCAATTACTGCTCATGGGTCAGGCCCAACGTCAGCACCTCTGTTCTGACTTCTAAGCCCAATATCACCTTCAAGGAATCCGAACTAGCTTTTATGTTCTTCATGAAAGTTGTAGATATGGGTCTTAACCTTCCACTGTCAAAATTTCAAAATTATTGAACTCCAATAGCCCGAGATATAGCCTAATGAGTGCATAAAGGTCAAGCTGTCAGGTTCAAAACACTAGATTTTGCTTCAACTCCAATTTGAGTTATCCAACATGTGTTTCTGGTCTTGAGGCCTTCATGAAAGTTGTAGAAATTTATCTTAGCTTAAAAACCAGACCAAAATCACATCCATCGGATATTTGTAACTCAAATTATAGCCGGGTTCTTGAAAAAAGCCAAGTAAGAAGGTTATACAATGAATGAAATATATTGTTATTAATGTGGTTCTTCTTATCAGTGAATAGTTATTAGAGAATTATCTTAACTTTCCAACAAGACCAGAATCACATTAATTAGATAATTACAACTCAAGTTGTGGCCACTTTACTTAAGAATGCAATCACCCAAATTAATGATAATTCAAGCAATAATTTCTTCAATGATCCAATTAAGCTTAATTTCATAAAATGTGACAAAATCAACTTAATTAAGCCAAATTGAACCTTAAGAAGCCTAGTTAGAGGATTATAAAATGTATAAAATACATTGTTATCAAATTCCCCACATTAAACTTTTGCACTCCCGAGCAAAACACATAAGAACAAAAAAACTAAGGAACAAAGAAAAAAAAATGACACAGACTCAAAAGCTAAAAATTCTAAAAGATTTAATGAAACAAGAAGAGCAACCAGTCATTCAAGGGAACAAAACATTTTTTTGAGGTAATATTTCTTCACATCTCAAACCAACAAGCAAGGAAACTTCAGTTAAAAAGAACGAATCAAGAATGATAGATCCTCTCAAGATTCACTCTTAATCTTTCAAGCATTAAAAAGGTAAGTATTTCACTCAATTCAACCCATGAAAAATTACTACCATAAGCTTGCTTATCTTCTACTTCTCCACTACTCAGAACACATGCACACAAAAATCAAGAGGACTTTATTCAAGGTTGTAACGGGGTCAAGGTAAAGAAGGAGGGATAATATGGACATAAGAAGATAAATACCAAAGAGAATAAAAGAGCATTATGGTATAGTTAGAATGGAAAAGATATTTGAGAACATTCATCAATAAGGACAATAACCAATATTTGACTAATGTTTTGTTGAAGATTAATCCCAAATTGATGAGTTGAATTCATTGTTAGGCATAAACCTTCTCCTTCTCTTCCTGTTGTTTCCAAGCATCTATCTTTATTCTAGATATGGATATGTCACATAGTGTATCAGATGGTCAACTCTTTCTTTCTTTTCTTTTCTTTTTTTTTTTTCGTTTTCTTTTTTCACTTTTTCGCTTTTTTTTTTTTTTTACACACACACGCCCCCACACTTGTTTAAGAAAAAAGTCAATGCTCTCTTATTCCCTAAGGTCAGGTAAAAACATGTTCCTTTTTTTTCTTTTTTTTTTAAAGGTACGTAATAAGCTAAAAATAAGAACTAGCCAAATAAGCTCAAATGGGTTACACAAGGAAAAATATACAAGGATGACTATTTGGTCAAAGTAACTATTTTAAAATGCCTCAATCATATTTATGTATGCATGTGAAAATGTAACCTCAAAAAGAATCAAAGCAAGTTCTAGAGTAACATTTTCATAGGTGAAAATCACACAAGAAAGAAGAGAATGGTACAAATGTTCAATCCATTCATCAATAGGCTCAAAATCTCACAAGGCATATTTCTATCATTCTCAATCCATCAATTCAACATTCATATCCAAGCATGTGATTTATAAGAAAGAAGAAAATTTATGCTATGACCCAAGATATGCTTTTTGCTACTTCTAAAATGGTTTTTTTTCTCAACTATGATGCGTCTCAAAAGTAAAATTACCTTAAGGGCAAAATTTACTCCTTACTCTGCCATCCTTAATTGGTTTTGTTGTAGGTTTCTGACAGTCATCTCACTAAACATACTTTCTTCAACTAAAATGCGTCTCAGGAGTAAAATTACTCCTTACTCTGTCAACATTCATTGGTTTAGCAAGTTCATGAAAATCATATCATACTTCCCTACTTTTTTTTTTAACTATCCTTATCCTTCCCCCCAACCAGATCACAACATTGTCCACAATGTTAAAATATAGATGAGTAAAGGATAGAAGATATTACCTGCTGGAGAAATCTAACACAAATTTAAACCAGAAACAAATGACGATAAATAAAATCAAACCCATTAAAGATGAAGTGTCAAATCTGGCTTTTTTTTTCTTGCTGCTTCCTGATGACCAGTTTATCTGAGTTAGGACTTTATCAGGTTCATACTCAAAAGCTTCTAATTTATCAATGAGCTCATCAATAGTGGAGGCAGAGATAAGAAGTTTTCTTCTTAGAAGAAGTGATAAATTTACGTTCCTGACTTTATCAAGAAAAAATAACAAAAGATCAAAGAAATTATTAACATTTAACAAACCAATGGGTTTATGGTGGATGTTCAGTTGGCCCCAAGAGACAATTTGAAAAATTTCTTCCAAAGAACCAAAACCACCTGGTAAGGCAATGAATGCATCAGAGTTGTCAAGTTAATCGTTTTCATTCTGCCATGCATAGATGATACCTGAATTTCTTCTCCAACTGTCTTGCCAGTGATGTTATTTTGAGCTAAGGGTTTAGGAATGACACCTAAAACCTGACTGCCTCCTAGAAATGCAGAGAGTGATACAGCCCCCATTAACCCACGACAACCACCCCCATATACAACATGAATATTCCTTGCAGCAAGTGTTCGACCAAGAGCGCTTGCTACACTTACAAACTCTAAACCCTTCCCATAACTTGACCCACAAAAAACACAGACATTTTTAATGTTACGAACAGGAGGTCCCATAATTTCACCTTCCCTCTGAATGATTATGAGTTGGAGGAAAGTGAAGAGAATGAAGTGTTTAAATAGGGAAAAGAAGGGAAAAAATAATCATAGCACCTATATGGGTAGGTTGGCTGTTGTCAGAAAAGTTTGAAAATAAAAAACAATTTTTCTTTTCTTTTTTTTTCAATATTTGATTTTTTTTTCTTTTTTTTTAACTTCAAGAAAACCATCAGGGTAAAGAAGTCTAGAAACCCCTGAAGGACCCTGTTCAAAGGATCGTCTGTCCAAAAATCAAAATACAACAAAATTATACAAAGATAAAAGAAATATAATAATAAACGAAGACATACCTGTATGTACAGTTTTCATGGCGTATCTTTATACTGCGTGTCATGAATGCAGTAGTGGCATGTATTTGAGTTGCGTGTCACCAGTGCAACATATGAATTCCACAAGGATTGCCGAACCGACAACAAGAACCTTTGAATCCTTTCCGTCCTGCTTACGGAAGAACAACCCTCTATCTTCCTGCAAACCTAATTAAAGGCCTGTATTCTAAGAAGATGGTACCTGACCGCAGCCAGTCAGAACTCGCCATAGAGACCTACTAATTAAAGTAAGTATACAGCTCAGATAACAGTTTCCGTTCACTGTAAAGACGAGACGCTTCTTTCTGTCCATCGCTACAGAGCCTTGGTTCCCATAAGTGGGAATGTAGCACACGGCTCTCTACAGAGCATGGCACACGAACTTTATTTACATACTGGCATGTGAAGGTCTCCTCCTGAGTCTATGACAGGACGGGCATCCGCCCGGGGCTCCTAATCTAATTAAAGACCAAGTACAACCGTAGTTTCGCCCTCTATTTTTTTTTTTTTTAAGTTGTGAGAAACCTGATGAAAGATGGGTGTATACTCACTTGAGATTGGGATGGAGGTAGTCTGCTCTTTCGGCTTTGTGCCAAAGCATTGTTGACTAGTATTAGACCCATTCAAGACCAGCGCAACATAGGGCTCCCAAAAGGGACAAGTGGCCATAATAGGACTGGCTGCCTCACATGTGTGATACAATCTACCTTCTTTGTTTTTCAATTAAGAAGGCTGGATCAGGATGCATGCATTTTCCCATTCACGTTGTGTGTTACCAAAGCCAAACCCAAGATGTATACATACTTTTTGATTTTTCACGATGCACCAAACCACAAGAATGCGTATCAAGAGTCAATAAGATATCATCTAATGACTCTTTACTCAATCCATTCTTAATGAAGAAAATTTTATCTTCTCTGTTTTTGGAAACCATCCCCAAAGAACGACATCGCTTGTTACAATTCCATCGTCCACATATGTGACAGACTTGTAATCTTTTTGCTCTTCTCCTTTTAGAATATGAACTTCTACCAAGACCTGGCATGTATGAGTCAAATGAGATTGAAGACTCACCAGCTAATCGGACCTTTGCTTCGATTATCCAACGTACATCTTCTGGTATACCTTTGTGCATTAACAATCTCAATCTTTCACATCTAGCCTTGTAAATTTTTGTTAGAACATTTTGAGGAAGAGAAGGAAAATGTTTTCTCAGGTTTGAGAGAATGATATCCATTTTGAAGAAGAAGAAATCAGTTATTTTGGGAAACTGAAAGAGAGCAAACCTACTTTAGAGTCACGGAGTACCGTCATCCGCCATTTTACCGGGGAGCTAAAGAGCTACACAACAAAATAAAGCTACAAAATTAGAGTAAATTTTTCACATAACAAGGATCAAAAAGGGAAATGAATTCTACCTCAGCAGCTTGATTTTCTAGAAATGGTTTAAGTCTTTGTCCATTGACCTTAGACACATTACCATTCCTAGGATTCTCAATGTCTATGGCCCCATAAGGATATACATGTTTGACAATAAAAGGACCAGTCCACCTAGATCTCAATTTTCCAGGGAATAGGTGAAGCGAGAATTATAAAGCGAGAACTTTTTGACCAATTTCAAAAGATTTCCTCAAAATAGATTTGTCATGAAAAGCTTTTGTTCTTTCTTTATAAATTTTTGAGTTTTCATATGCATCATTTCTCAATTCCTCAAGTTCATTTATTTGCAATTTACGTAACTTACAAGCATAATCAAGATTTAAATTGAAAGCTTTAATGGCCCAGAATGCTTTATGCTCCAGTTCTACAGGCAAGTGATAAGGTTTTCCATAGACTAACCGATAGGGTGACATACCTAAAGATGTTTTAAAAGCAGTACAGTAAGCCCAAAGTGCATCGTTTAGTCTTAAAGATCAATCTTTACGATTTGGGTTAACTGTTTTTTCTAAAATTTGTTTAATTTTCCTATTTGCTAATTCTACTTGTCCACTTGTCTGAGGGTGATAAGGGGTAGCAACTTTATGGGTAATACCATATTTCTTCATTAAAGATTCAAATGGTTTATTACAAAAATGTGTTCCCCCATCACTGATGATAGCTCGAGGGATTCCAAATCGACTTAAGACATTTTCTTTTAAAAATTTGAGAACAGTTTTATGATCATTTTGTCGACATGGAATTGCCTCAATCCATTTTGAGACATAATCAACTGCAACCAGAATATACAAATATCCAAATGAGGATGGAAATTGACCCATGAAATCAATTCCCCAACAATCAAAAATTTCAATGACAAGGATAGGGTTCAGAGGCATCATATTTCTTTTAGAAATGGACCCTAATTTTTGACAATTTTCGTAACTTTTGCAAAAGGTATGGCTGTCTTTAAATAAAGTGGGCCAATAAAATCCACACTGCAAGATTTTCGCAGTTGTTTTCTTTGAAGAAAAATGACCTCCACATGCTTCGAGTGACTAAATTTAATGACACTACCTACCTCATTGTCGGGTAGACATCTCCGAAAGATTTGATCAGGAGAATATTTGAACAAATATGGGTCATCCCAATAAAAAAATTTCACCTCAGTCAAAAACTTTTTTCTGTCTTGATATGACCATTGAGGCGGCATCTTTCTTGTTACGATAAAATTGACTATATGCGCAAACCAAGGCATAGAATTGACATAAAATAAAAACTCATCAGGAAAAGAATCATTGATAGGTGTGCTATCAAAAGATGAGCCTATTGTAAGTCTGGACAAATGATCTGCGACAACATTTTTAGCTCTTTTCTTATCTTTTATTGTGATGTTGAATTCTTGAAGCAACAAGATCCACCGTATCAACCTAGGTTTGGCATCCTGCTTAGACATTAAATATCTAACAACAGCATGATCAGTGAAAACAACAGTAGAAGAACCAATTAAATGAGCTCGAAATTTGTCCAATGCAAAAATTACAGCAAGTAGTTCTTTTTCAGTAGTGGTGTAATTCATTTGTGCACTATTTAAAGTTCTACTTGCGTAACAAATCACATGAGGCTTACCTTCCTTTCTTTGGCCTAAAGCAAGCCAACAAGACAAAATCACTTGCATCACACATTAATTCAAAAGGCAAAGACCAATGTCGGGGATTGCATGATAGGAGCCGATGTTAGAAGACTAATTAATTTTTCAAAAGATTTTTGGCATTCTTGAGTCCAATCAAATAGTGCATCTTTTGTCAGAAGATTGCATAATGGTCTAGATATGACACTAAAGTCCTTAATGAATCTTCGATAAAATCCTGCATGTCCTAAAAAGGAACGAACTTCTCATTGTTTTTGGGAAGGCAAATGAGCAATTAATTCAACTTTGGCCTTATCAACTTCAATTCTTTCAGAAGATATCACATGACCTAACACGATTCCTGAAGTAACCATATAATGACATTTTTCCCAGTTTAAAACAAATCCTTTTTCTTCACATCTTTTAAGAACTTTATCCAAATTATCAAGACAATTTTCAAAAGAATTTCCAAAAACTGTCAGATCATCCATGAAAACCTCTAAATAATGCTCAATCATATCACTAAAAATACTTAGCATGCATCTTTGAAAAGTTGCCGGAGCATTACAAAGACCGAAAGACATTCGTCTATATGCAAAAGTGCCAAAGGGGCACGTAAAAGTAGTCTTTTCTTGATCCTCTAATGCAATTGGTATTTGATTATACCCCGAATAACCATTAAGAAAACAATAGTATGGATGTCCTGCTACTCTTTCTAGAATTTGATCAAGAAATAGTATGGGGAAATGATCTTTCCTAGTGGCTGCATTCAATTTTCTAAAATCAATACACATACGCCAACTAGATGAAACTCGCGTAGGTATTAACTCACCTTTTTCATTTTCAACCACTGTTATTCCAGATTTCTTAGGCACAACTTGTGTAGGGCTTACCCACTGGCTATCGGAAATAGGGTAAATAATTCCAACATCAAGTAATTTAAGAACTTCAGCCCTAACTACCTCTTTCATATGTGGATTTAATCTTCTTTGAGGTTGTTGTGATGTTTTAGCATTATCCTCTAAATGTATTCTATGTGTACAAATTAATGGATTAATGCCTTTTATATCTGTTAATGTCCATCCAATTGCACTTTTATGCCTTTTAAGTACTTCTATCAACATACCTTCTTGTTCTTCAGTAAGGATTGATGAAATTACTACTGAAAAGCTTTGGTCTTCTCCCAAAAATGTGTACTTCAACCCAGAAGGTAATGACTTTAGTTCCAGTGTGGGTACTTCTTCATGAATATTATCATTCATGGGTTGTAACTCTTCAAATCTTGGCTTCCATCCTTTGTATTCCATTGCTTGTGTACAATCAAGCAAAGAGCATATTTCGAAAATATCACCATCTACTTGCATATCTGAATCAAATGAATTAATTAAACAAACTTCTAATGAGTCAGAAGAACTCCCTTTTAGAAGATGATCATCTACAATGGTCTCAATCCCGTCAGCTTCCTCATTTTCATCATTGACTTCATGTGGTTGCTTGCATAAGTTGAAAACATTAAGCTCAAGTGTCATGTTTCCAAATGTTAACTTCATCAATCAATTTCTACAATTTATCAAAGCATTGGATGTTGCTAAAAATGGACGACCTAAAATAATAGGAATTGACTTGGAACAATTAATCATAGGTTCAGTTTCCAAGATAATAAAATCCACAGGATAAATGAATTTATCAACTTGTACCAACACATCTTCCACTATTCCTTTTGGAATTTTAATTGATCTATCAGCAAGTAGAAGAGTTACAAAAGTTGGTTTTAACTCACCTAGATTGAGTTGTTGATAAACTGAATATGGAAGCAAATTAACACTAGCACCAAGATCAAGTAAAGCTTGTTCAATTTTATATTCTCCAATAATGCATGGCGTAGGACAACCAGGGTCTTTATGTTTCAAAACATTATTGCTTTGAATAATGGAACTTACCTGCTCGGTCAAAAAGGCTTTCTTTTTCACATTTAATTTTCTTTTAACAGTGCATAAGTCTTTCAAAAATTTGGCATAAGAAGGAAAGTGTTTGATAGCATCTAACAATGGAATATTGACCTTCACTTGTTTAAGAATTTCAAAAATTTCAGTTTGGTGGTCCAATTTCTTTGGTTTGCTTAATGCTTGAGGAAATGGAAGTGGAGGAGACGAGAGTTTGGTTTCATTTTGGCCAGATGACATATCAACCTCTTCCTTATCTTGGGGAATTGATTCACCATCTTTCTCACAAGGTTCAGAAATTTCTTTTTCAATAACTTTCCCACTCCTAAGAGTTATCACAGAATTGACTTGATTTATTTGTTGATTTTCTGAACTACCCTCATTTAGACTATGTTGATCTTTGGGATTCGGTTGAGGTTGAGAAGGAAATTTTCCTTTCTCGTGAATGGTGAGTGCAGAAGTAAGTTTGGAAAGAGTGTCTTTTATGTCAATCATGGTTTGAGTGTTTTGTTTATTGATAGCCTCTTGCTTTTCTATGAATGCACTCAATGTTCCTTCAAGGTTTTTCCTATATGGGGGGACATAAGGTGCATATCCTTGAGAATTTTGAGAATCTTGTTGCTCCTGAGGAGGCGGTGGTTGCATAAATTGTGCTTGATTATTATTCCTCCAACTGAAGTTCGGGTGATTTCTCCATCCTGGATTGTAAGAATTTGAAAAAGAAGAGGTGAATGGCTTTTTAAAATTGTTCATTGCATTTACTTGCTCATGCACAACTTCTTTAAAAACAGGAATATTAGGACATTCATTTGTCGAGTGTCCTAATTCATCACAAATGCTACAAATTTCTTCATTTTGAACAGATTTGACTTCTTTTACTTTGCCTAATTCCATGGATTCAATCTTTCTAGCCAAACTAGCATACTTTGCATTTAGATCTTCTTCTTGACTAAGATGGTATTTTCCTTTTCCTGCATTTGCAAGGTTATATCTAATTGAATTTTCAGAAAGATTAGTACCATGCCAAGATTGAGAATTTTCAGCCAAATGGTTTAAATAATCTAAAGCTTCTTCGGGTTCTTTATCAAGAAACTCGCCATTACACATCGTTTTCACAAATTGTTTAGTTTCAGGTGTTAAACCTTCATAAAAGAAGCTTATCGTCCGCCATTTTTCAAAACCATGATGTGGGCAAGAATTTGACAAATCTTTAAAACGTTCCCAACTTTGAAAATACGCTTCATTTAAATTTTGAGAAAAATTTTGGATTTATCTTTTCAAAGCATTGGTTTTATGTGTTGGAAAAAATTTCTTTAAAAACTCACTTTGCATTTCTTGCCATGTGCCAATTGATCTTGGTTTCAAAGCGTTAAACCAAATTTTTGCTTTATCTTTCAAAGAAAAAGGAAACAATTTAAGCTTGACAATCTCTTCACTGCAATTTTGATCATTGAAAGCAATACAGACTTCCTCAAATTCTTTTAGATGTAAATATGGGCTTTCATTTTCTAAACCATGAAAATTAGGAAGTAAAGAAATCATACCCGGCTTAAATCTAAAATTATTAGCAAGTAAGTGGAAAGATAAAACATGATGGACTAGAATTTCGAGGTGGTTGCAAATATGCACGCATAGTTCGCAATGGTTGATTTCCCTGTTCATCATGTATTCTTTCATTTTCAACTCGTTGTGTTTGATTATCATGTTCAATATGTGCACCTTCAAATTCAGCCATTGTGTTAATTGTGTGTGTTTGTGATTCAAATAAATCAATATATAAGTTACTTGGATTAATTTTAACCAAACGACCATTTAATTTGAATCACGATACCAAGTTAAGCATAAATAAGTGACATAAAATAAAAATAATATACAAGTAGCGGCGGTATACACCGTAGTTAAATATTAAGTAGGATGTGGTATAAACCAGCCACCCAAAAATAAAAATAAAAATAAAAATGCAGAAAATAAAGTGCAAAAAATAAAATAAAAAAATAAAAATACAGAAATAAAAATACGAGAAAATAAAGTACTGAGAAAATAAAGTGCAAAAAGTAAATTTAAATATGAAAAAGGAAAGTGGCAAAGCCCCACAGAAGTCGAAAAGAAGAGAAGAAGAAATATTATTTCATTAAGTTAGAGGAGAAAAATAAATGAGAATTTAAAAGTTAGATTCGAGAAAATAAACGACATTTAATTTAAAAGTTAGATTGTTAGTAAGCGAGAAAAGCGTAAATAATAATAATAATAATAATAATAATAATAATAATAATAATAATAATAAGCAGAAAATGTAAATAAAAAAAATAAAAAAATGAAAATAAAATAAAAAAAATAAAAAACGTAAATAAATGACAAAAATATAAAAGTTAGTTAATAAGTTAGTAAGTAGTAAGTTAATTAGTAAGTTAGTTAGTAAATTAGAAATTGAAAAGTGTAGAGGAAGAATATACCTTGTTGGTGAAGTTTTCTTACAGAGAAGGAACCTTAATATATTAGAACTTCAAATCAAGTTCCCCGGCAACGGCGTCAAAAACTTGATGGGATATAATTATATAGTTTCAAACCCAAGTGTAGGTTGTCTTAAGTAATAAATTCTCGAGAGTCCGAGGTCGATCCACAGGGAATTGATGAAGGAAAACTAATTAATTGAGGTAAAGAAAAGATGTGTCACAAAATTAAAGATGATATGAGTTGTTCACAAAAGAAAAGGATTTGCTTGGGTTAGGAGATCCACTCTTAGTAATAAATTAAAGATAAGATTATTTCGTTTTATAACTCAATTGAAATCATGCATAATGAAGATTCCAATCGGAAGATTTAACATTTAAAGTTCAATCATCTAATCATATAATGGTTCCAATAACTATCTACCAATACTTGTAAATCGTCAAAAGCATCCACTGTGCCAATCCTATTGTCTACAATGGATCAAGATATTCATTATACAAGAAAAGTTTCTAAATTAATTGGAAATAACATACAACTCATATAAGGATCACATAAAAATATATCATTTAAAGCACAAGAAAGAAATCAATCTAACCTTAACTTATTACCAAGAGCTTCACCTTTTCACCCAAGCAAGATGAAAATTTAGTTACTCATAGACAAGAAGAAAGAAAGAGAGAAGAAGAGAAAGATGAACATAACTTCACTTAAGAACAAGAGAAAATTACAACAAAGGAAGCAATCAACATACAAATATTAAAGTAAAATCTAGACTAACACTAAGCTAACACCCTCAAATGATCAGTCATTGCCTCTTTTTATAGAAGTAGAAGAGTACAAATAGCCAAAAGAGATGATGGATGATGATAACAAAATGATAAAAGAGATAAATGGTGGGTGGATTCTTGTCTCTGAAATGTTTCCCTTCTGAACTCATGGCATGCGTCATTTTTGAGTCAAGTGGTCTTCATGAAAGTTCTAGCACATTGTCTCAGCTTTCCAGAGACACCAAGTTTAGCCAACTCCAATAACCACAGCCCAAGATATGGCCCAATTACTGCTCATGGGTCAGGCCCAACATCAGCACATCTGTTCTGACTTCTAAGCCCAATATCACCTTCAAGGAATCCGAACTAGCTTTTGTGTTCTTCATGAAAGTTGTAGATATGGGTCTTAACCTTACACTGTCAAAATTTCAGAATTATTGAACTCCAATAGCCCGAGATATAGCCTAATGAGTGCATAAAGGTCAAGTTGTCAGGTTCAAAACACTAGATTTTGCTTCAACTCCAATTTGAGTTATCCAAACATGTGTTTCTGGTCTTGAGGCCTCATGAAAGTTGTAGAAATTTATCTTAGCTTAAAAATCAGACCAAAATCACATCCATCGGATATTTGTAACTCAAATTATAGCCAGTTCTTGAAAAAGCCAGTAAAGAAGGTTATACAATGAATGAAATATATTTATTAATGTGGTTCTTGCTATCAAGTGAATAGTTATTAGAGAATTATCTTAACTTTCCAACAAGACCAAAATCACATTAATCAGATAATTACAACTCAAGTTGTGGCCACTTTACTTAAGAATGCAATCACCCAAATTAATGATAATTCAAGCAATAATTTCTTCAATGATCCAATTAAGCTTAATTTCATAAAATGTGACAAAATCAACTTAATTAAGCCAAATTGAACCTTAAGAAGCCTAGTTAGAGGATTATAAAATGCATAAAATACATTATTATCAGTATTCCATCAGTGGAGTGATCCATGTACATTCTTGCTCATCAACCTGGAAGACAGCTACGTCGGAAACTGCGGGGTGGGAGAGGGTTGCTTGGATCACTAATCGGTTGTTACCTGGACTTTTGGTGTTTGCCAACTTGGATAAGAGATCAGCCCGGGAGTTTTGTTCCCGGGGTATGTGTTCCACTTTGACTAACTGGAAGCTTGGAAGGAGCTCTTGCACTTTTGCCAGGTACTTCTGTAGGAGAGGCTCTTTAGCCTGGTATTCGCCTTGGATCTGGGAGGTCACGAGCTGGGAGTCGCTACAAAGTTTAATCTTTGTGGCCCCCAAGTCTCTGGCCATTGCCAGTCTTGCGATGCATGCCTCATACTCTGCTTGATTATTCGATGTGGGGAACTCAAACCTTAGTGAGTTCTCGATAGTTACCCCTTCGGAGTTTTTCAAGATTACCCCGGCACCACAGCCTTTTAGGTTTGAAGACCCATCCACGAATATGGTTCAGGGTATTTCTTCTGTGCACTCGGAGTTTGAGGTGAGTTCTGCCAAGAAATCCGAGAGAGCTTGTGCTTTGATTACTACTCTGGGCTCATAGGTTATCCCGAACTCAGAAAGCTCGCTGGACCAGGCGATCATCCTTCCTGCTAAGTCTGGTTTGTGCAGTATTTATCGGATTGGTTGATCAGTCCTTACTACCACAGGGTGGCATTGGAAATATTGCCTTAATCTTCTGGTTGTGATGATAAGTGCAAAGGTGACCTTCTCAATATTTTGGTATCTGAGTTCGGGGCCTTGTAGTACCTTACTCACGAAATAAACTGGCTTTTGGCCTTCGGATGTTTCTCTGGTAAGTGCTGAGTTGATGGCTTCATCGTTGACGGAGAGGTACACGTAAAGAGTCTCGCCTGGTTCTGGCCTTGTGAGGATTGGAGGAGATGCCAGGAGGTTCTTTAGGGACGCGAAAGCGTCTTCACATTCCTGTGTCCACTCGAATTCGGTCCCTTTTTTCAATAACTTAAAGAGGGGGAGGGATTTGTGAGCGGCTTTGGCCAGGAATCTTGTAAGAGCTGCAATCCGGCCATTCAGCTGTTGTACTTCTTTGATGTTCCGGGGGCTATGCATATCGAGCACCGCCTTATATTTATCGAGGTTTGCCTCTATGCCGCAGTGGGTTAGCATGAACCCCAAGAATTTCCCTGCTTAGACCCCGAACGCACACTTTCCTGGATTGAGCCTCATGTCGTGCCTTCTCAGCTGCGCGAATACTTCTTCCAGGTCTGAGGTGTGTGAGCCGGACAACGGGATTTTAACTATCATATCATCGATATAGACCTCTAGCATTTTCTCCTTCTGTTCTTCGAAGACTCTATTCATCATCCTCTGGTATGTGGCCCCGGCATTCTTTAGCCTGAACGGCATTACCTTGTAGCAGTAGCTCGCCCTTTCGGTGATGAAGGCCATTTTATCCTGATCTCCGGGGTACATTGGAATTTGATTGTATCCCGAGTAAGCGTCCATGAAGGATAGTGTCCGGAAGCCAGAGGAGCTGTCGACCAACTTGTCAACGTTTGGGAGGGGGTATGGATCTTTGGGACACGCCTTGTTTAGGTCGGTGTAGTCCACGCACATCCTCCATTTCCCGTTTGCCTTTTTAACCAGGACTACGTTCGAGAGCCAAGTTGTGTACGAGACTTCTCTTATGAATCCAACGTTCAGTAACTCCTTGACTTGCTCCTCGATGGCTTGTTGTCTCTCGGGGCTAACTTTTAACTTCTTCTGGGCGACTGGCTTTGCATCTCATTTAATAGATAAACGATGGCAGATGAAAGTGGGGTTGATTCCGGGCATGTCAGCGAAAGTCCAAGCGAAAAGATCCTTGTTTTTCTGTAGGAGCTGTGTCAACTGGGTCTTTTCCTGTTCTCTGAGGTTTGCTCCTATCATGGTGACTTGATCGGGTTTGTCGCCCAGCTAGAGTAGGATCAGTTCTCCTTCGGGCTGTGGTCTTGTACCCCGGATCTCTTCACGGACATCCAACTCCGTCATCAGGATGTTGACTTGGTCATAGGTGGTGCTGGATGTCCGTGTCTTTGTTTTCCTAGAGGTCTTGCCGATCTTCAAGCTCTCATTGTAGCATTTGCGGGCTGCAATCTGGTCGCCCTTGACCGTGACCACTTCATTGTTCCTGTTGAGGAACTTCATGGCCTGGTGGGCGGTAGAGACCACAGCGGCAATGCCGTTTAGCGTTGGGCGGCCCAGGATGATGTTATAGGCCGAGGGGCAATCTACGACTAGAAACCTCACCTTCACCGTTTTATAGGTGTCGTCGTTGCCCAAGGTAAGGAAAGTCTCAAAGTAACCCACTGGGGTTACCTTTTCTCCGGAGAATCCGGTTAACTCGCCCTCATATGGAGTAAGCGCGGACAGAGGGAACTCCAACCTTTCGAAGGCGTCCATGAACATGATGTCCGCTGAGCTCCCCTGATCTACAAAGATACGACGGACTTCGGCGTTGGAGATTATCCAGGATATGACCAAGGGGTCATCGTGATCTCGGATAATATCGTCGTAGTCCTCATCGGAGAAGGAGATGGGTGGCGCGTCTTGGTTCTCTGTATGGGGCTTTCGGGAAAAGGATCCGGACACGCTCAGGACCGCAGTCCGGAGTGCCTTTTTCCTCGAGTTACTTGACAGACCGCCCCCTGCGAATCCCCCAGAGATAGTGCTTATGAGTCTGTTCTTCCTGTGGCCCTCACCTTGAGTATCCCGTTCCCGGTCTTGCCTGTTCTCATCGTTGCGGCGCGGAGGGGTCCGGGATCTTCTTATAGGGCTTTTGCTTCTCCTTGGGCGCTGGTTTGGACTTCGCCGGGGGCTGCGGCTTTGCCTCCGGTCTCTGCGCCTTCCACGGTTTCCACTTTCGCGAAAGCCGTTGATGTATTTTTGCAGTCGTCCTTCTTTGATCAGGGATTCGATAACGTCCCGGAGTTAGTTGCAATCTTCTGTTTCGTGGCCGTAGCTATTGTGCCACCTGCAGTGTTTTGACTGATCCCTTTGGAACTGTTTCTTTATGGGTGGTGGTCTCTTGATATTCTGAACTTGGTTTGAAGGACCTCCTTCAAGATTGTCTCTCGAGGGGTGTTCAAAGGAGTGTACTCAGAATATTTGGGCCGGTATCGCTCACCTTTTGAGGAGTCACGGGGTTGATTGGAGCTTTGGTTCTTCTTTTGGTGTGCTTCACCTTTCTCCAGACTCTCTTTAGCCTTGGTGACTTCCTCGAGTTCAACGTATTTGTCCGCCCGTCGGTGAAACTCTTCTAGGCTTTCCAGTTTCTTTTTTGCTAGAGACGCAAAAAAGCTCGAGTTGGTCTGGAGCCCATTCCTGGCGTAGTGGAGGGCTATCCTATTGTCTAGGTTCTCTATGCCCACACAGGCTTGGTTAAACCTTCTGACATATTCGCGCAAGGATTCAGAACTTCCCTGGCGGATCCCAGAGAGGGAGTCGATCGACTTCGGACGCTCCTTTGCCATGGTGTAATGCTGCAAGAACCTTTGCGTCAGGTCTTCCCATCCTGTGATCCTTGTCCGCAAGGTGACGAACCATCGGAGGGCGTCTTTCTTTAGGAATAGGGGGAAGGCCCGGCACAAAAGCTCTGGGGTGTATCCATAGAGTTACATGGATTGCGTATAGGCGTCCAAGTGCTCCTGGGGATCCGTTATTCCGTCGTAAGCCTCCAGGTTGCTCGGAGGTTTGAAACTCCTCGGGACCCTGTATGACATTAGAGCGTCCGAGAATTGTTGTAGGCGGCCGGGAGCCGGGTTACTGTTTCCAATAATCCCGGCGCCAGCGCCTTGGTCTGCATGCCCGTTGCGGGCTGCATCCCGCCCTCCGTTGTCGTTCTCCGCCCTTGTCGATCTTTCAAGGTTCTCTAAACGGCGACGTTGTTCCTCTAGCTGATGTCGTTGGTCCTCGATGAGAGCTGTCTGTTGACGCAACAACTCCCGAAGGCCATTTCTCGTAATCTCGGATTGGACATTGTCTTCGTAATGAGACGTGTGGTCCACATTGTCGCGAGAAGCTCCCAAACGAGCGTGGACAGGGATCCTAGCTCCATTGTTCGCTCCGTGGTTTACTCCGTAGTTTATGTTGTTGGTCCCACGGTGGGGGAAGACGAGCCTGTTCCGTATTAAGACCCTTCGAGATGGATCAGGGCTTTCAGCGGAAACTGAAGTCTCGTGCCCCTCGTTAAGATTTTCCACCATGACTGGCCTGCTTCTGGCGGCGGAGGTTTCTGGTGGTGTGACTGAAGGAATGTTGCGCTGCGCCGCTGGGTCCTGTATTTGGCCATAGGTGGCATGCGCAGTGCTCCCTTTTTTTTGTTGTGTCTCGTGCTCACCATGGTTGATGTGGGAATGGAAGTTTATCGGAGTTCCCACAGACGGCGCCAATGTTCTGAAATGGATTCGGAAGGTGCACCGAAATAGCACGTACGTGGTGGTTTCCTCCTTAGCCGATTTGCGGTCAAGAGCATGGAGTCCAGGGGGTGGGTACCGCAATGGGACTCCAACGCTCAAGTCGAGCAACGCAGTAAGTTCAAGCTAATGGAGTAGTAGTAAAGACTTGATACCCCTTTTGGTTAACTTAGCCAGATATATATATTGTGAAGCGTGATTCGAATCCTCTCGCACTCCACGCAGGATAGAGTACGTAGGAGGATCGTCATGGCGAGGATTTCAGCCCATGATCATTGAGGTCCGTCTCGACTTTGTCGGACGATTGCATGATCCACGATCGTTGGTCTGTCTCTCGACTTTGTCGGGATTGCCCTACGATCGTGGAGGTTAGTCTTTGATCCGTGGGGAAATCGTTTTTCCTTTAATGGCCAATCCATTGCGAGCAGCGTGTGGTCCCCATTGCGAGAATGGAGAATGATGATGCACGGCTCGACGAATGGGTTCGAGGTCACAAGACCGTCGTTAATAATGGCGTTGTTCGGCGGAGTTCGATGGTTCGTGTCTTGCCGGCCGATCTTCGGGACATCCCAAACCACGATCAGAACACCTCCCAAAATTGAAACTAAAAAACAAAAGTACTCATGGAACCTAGAATCAGCTTGAAACAAACCCATGAACTATTGTTGCCACCAGAGAATCGGAATCACCATAGAGCACGAGCGCCAGAGTGCGGGCTTTTGCTTGATTAGGTTATAGACACGGCCAACCACGCGACGTTAGTGCTGTCACCAGAGAAGGATGGTGGTGACAGCTATGCACCTCATACTAAATATTTTTAAACACAATTACTGTTATTATTTGTCACTTTTCTTAACTCTACAACAATAAATTTTATATATATATATATATATATATATATATATATATATAGCTTAAATGAAATATTGGTCATAATGGTATAAATGTGATTTTACACTATAAACCGGTGCAACCTGCAATTATAAGTAAATGTGTGGTGCATTGGTGCACTTCTCTAACACGAGGTACATAGCATCATTCTCCCAATTTGCTGTATTTGACCTTTTTGGTCCTTCACGTGAATCTTATTATTTAGGATCTATGTCGCGTGCCACAGTGCCGCTAAATAATCTTTCGCTAAACCAAATGGTTTATCTAACCAACCCGTGATACACCTTCATAAATGTTCATCCTGTCTCTCCCATAAAATTGATATATGGATGTTACAAACATACACATGCGAATTTTTTTTAATATCTATTTAAGAAATTAGAGGGTGTTAGGTGTAAGTCATAAGCTTGAATTATTGAGAGGAAGAAGTTTGTTAACAGAGGAAAAGAACAAAATGTTAATTGTTTTATGTACTATATACAGTTTTTAACAAGTGAAAGATTAAGTGACGATTTCTGTTTTGATGGGACTAAAATTGTAATTGAATATTCATCATTGATAGTTCTTCAATTTGTACGATAAAATTGTGTTTGGAGCTTCGTACTTAAAAAATTGGTAAACAATAGTCACTTTTTTAGTGACAATTTTTAACACTATTTTTATTTTTATATTATTGATGATTTTGGTCAAGTGCGTTTGACTTTTAATATTGTTTGATCGAACTGATCGCTTCTTGGTTGTTTAATATAGTGACATTTTCAACTATTCATTCTATCTGAAGTTACAATTTAAGTTTAAGTTCGATAAAGTGGAAACCCTCTGTTGGAACTTGGAACCCACCTACGGCTGGAAAGCTTAAGTTGAATTTTGATGCTGCAAACCGTAGTGATGGTCAGATACTCAGATTACAACTGGGGCCATTGTTAAAAAAAAAAGTTTAGGGGTTTTTTTTTGTCATTTGTAAAAAATGAAATTGGACATATTATGGCAGCTGCAACTTTGAGCCTTCCAAATGGTGTGGAACCCAAAGGCAAAATGGCTGACGCTTATGCAGCCCGCCTAAGTCTTTTTGGGCCCAGGATATTTGCTTTATGGACATTGTTCTTGAAGGGGATTGCTTAGAGGTTATTAGAACTCTTTCAAGTAATGTTTTAAAAATCGAATTAAAGTGATTAGTTGAACAGGTTGAACTATGAACCAGCCTTATCTCTTGTTCGAACAATATTTGGTTTAATTATGATTCAATTACAATTTAATCATAAATTTAATCAGTTGAACTAATTAAATTATGATTTAGAAGTCTTACTAGTTTAATCTTCGGTTCGATTTTTAAAACATTGCTTTCAAGACAAATCATCTCATTGACTCAAAAAAAAAAGAAATGGTAAACCGTCTCCTTTACATACTTTAGACTAGTCCCAGAAGAGAAAAAAAACTCTTCTAAATTGAGTAAGTAATTGTATATTTATTTTTAATTTAATGTAAAGTATATTGTGATCTTAACTCACTAAAATTTAATAATAAATATACGTTTACTTACTCACTTTAGATTATACTTATCTTTTTAGAAAATTACATTACGTTCTTTCACAGTTTTAAATCTTTTGACTATTCATATAAAAAGAGGATGCAACATGGTAGCACGTGCTTTAGCTCAACTTGCTTTCACAAATTCATTCTGTGTATGAATTGAGGAAGTTTTTAAATGTGAGTTTAAATTAAGTTATTTTATATTTAAAATAACTTATAATTAAAAGTTTTTTCAATTCCATGAGAGGGTTTTTGAGAAAAAAAAATAGTGATTATTCTCTTAAAAATATTTATTTCCAAACATGTACTAAATTTTTTTGTAATCCGGTAATTTTGAACATTTTGAATCCCTCTTAATAAAGTTTTATTTTCAAGTCAAAAAGAAAAAGTTACACCTTAATTTTAATAATTTTACTTATATTATTTGTTGGGATTACTATAATCGTTTACGTGGGCTACTATAGTTCGATCTTCCCTTCAACATGCACAAAATTTCAGACGATGTTTACGCATCACAAAAAGTTATTGGGCATGGTGGGCTGCAAGCCCATGCCCAGTAGATCCTCACGGGTTTTGCAGGGCCACACCCACACTATTTCAATATTTGTTTCCTGTTGGATGTGACTCTAATTGGTCTTGGACCTTCGCCCTTAAACAGTATTGAGCCTTTTCCAACTTTGCCATTGAAGGATTTTTAAATACTGATTCTTACAATTGTGAATAATTGAGTGCATGAGACTTTTATTTTTATTTTTTTTCCGGGGTCAACCCCTAAACCATCTTTACAATTAGTTAGTTGTAAATGTAAAAATCATGTAAGTACTATTATTTTATTTTCTCTAGAAAAAGAGAAGTTTGATTTTATTTTTTTGTTTTCTTGAAAATGATTATACAAACAAAACACGCTCTTCAAGCATTTTTTTTTCTTTAGTGAAGACATTTAATTCCAAATTGGGTTTTGTTAATCCAAAATTAATTGATTGTGGTAGAAGTGAATTGTGACTTTAAACGAACTTTATATGTAATAATAAGGGTTCGAATTCAAGAGTTACCACTTCAAGAATGGCTTTACTAAACTCTCACCCTCAACCAAAAATTATATGAACAATTACTTACACTTAAAAAAAATTAGGTCTTGTTATATAGGCCCCACTTATGAAGGGGGTCTACCAACTAAGACCATCCAAGCAGTAGTTTCCAATGGATTAGTATTCTCTCCTATTATTGAATAACATGATAGTATCCTATTAGAGAGAGAAATATACAATTTATTTTCAATTTTATTATAATTAATAGGTCCTATAACCAATCATGATATATTATTACATGATAAAAATTATGTTTATCTCTCTCTATTATGATCATCCTGTAACCTCTTTACTAAAATAATAACTTTAAACATATTCATACTAATATTATCAGTGAATTTATTTTATAAAAGTTTACAAACAGAAATAAAAATCAAAATAAAAAATATATAAGAGGAAATAAGAATTAATACAGAACGGTACAAAATTTTAATACACATCTATAATATTTTACATTAAAAGCTTATATCAATCGTAATGTTCACTAAGAAGTACATATATACATATTTATAATAATTCTCCTTTGTAACAATAGTCTATGCTTAGTTGATCTGAGTGGTTATGATCATAATGCATCCTGTGCTAGTCTAAAAATACCATAAATAGAGCGAGGATTGAAAATTCTCAGTACAAAATGAACAGTTATAAAAAAATTTAAAAACACATAGTGAATTTCAGGTATGTAAAATACATAAAAAATTACATGGCAATCAAAGTATGACAAGAACAACAAAATAACAGAACAAATCAAGCAATATAATCTTATATATTAACATCTTCAAATATCAACAAACAAATACCAATCATCAGCAATATCAACAAGCAAGTTCCTTATCACAAGGAATCCACATTTTTCTTTACTTTTTTTTTTCCATGTCTGCTTATCTCACATTTTACTTAAACGCCTTCATTATGGTAATTCACTCTATCTCTGGTGTTACTTTAACATCGTGACAAAAAAATCAGACATATCTACACTAACCAAGCAGGTAACATAAAAGAAAATTCATCCTTCTGCCTCTCAACTGTTAGGTACAACTTTTTCATGAATCACTTACTTACCATCACACACAAACATAAGCAATATAAACCACAAATATATCATAAATAAATTTTTCATATAAATAAATCATGATAATTAAATAAAACTCACAAAACTTATAATTATTAAATTTAAATGTCAATTTTTCAAGAGACTAACTATGATTTTAAAATTAATTTCATAATTCTCTTAATAATTCACGTTACAGTCCATAATTTGTCAGATTCTCATCATAATCCATATTTTATCAGGTCTTCATCATGGTTTATAATTTGTCCTAGTCCTGATAGTGTATTTATTGCACAAAAGTCTTTTTGTTGCAAATGTCAAAATAAATATCATAAAATTACTCTAAAGCCAAGGTAAATATATATTAGAATCAATGTCATAAAATTACTCTAAAGTCAAGGTAAATATAACAAAGTCTACGTAAATCAAATACATATATTTATTACCTAATATAATTAAAATATTTATTTAACTTAAGTCTTAAGTGATATTTTAATTTATTATATTGATTTCATGAAAAAATTAACATTTAAATTATAATAATTCTAAATTTTATTAAATATTATAAATATTTTAAAACTAAAAAAATATCAAACTTTTATAATATTACGTGTTCATAATAAATTTAACAAAAATAATAATATATATATAATATTAAAATAATAAATAATAAACTAAAAATATAAACATACTAAAAATCATAATTTTATTTTAAAAGAAATTCAGATCCTATTTATTGCAATATTTTCTTTCTCTTTTTCTACCGTCTTTCTCTTCCTTCTTCTTTTCTTCTCTTTCTCTCACTTCCTTTTTCCTTCTTTCTTTCTCCTTCCTCGGTTTCACTCTCTCTTTTCTTTCTGTCTCTCTATTTCAACTTTCACTCTTTCTTTTCTCTCTCTCTCCACATCACGGTTTCTGTTTCATTTCTTGCCTATTTATAGCCAAATTCGTTTGGCTTCCTCTGCTAGATTTTTCTTCGAGTAATAATGACTCCTACACTTATAATTGAAGAATGGGCACGTTGCACCACTCTCATGTGGTGCACGTAGCTTCTTTTTTTTTTTTTAATCAAAATAATACTTATTTTTAGATTTTTATATTAAAATAATATTTAATTTATAATTATTTTTTTATAAATATCTATTTATAAATATATCTATTAAAATATTTCAAATATCTTCCTATTAATAACAACTATTGTAAAATTAAATAAAATATTCAAGTTGAAGAAATTAAAAATTTATTTTTTACAAAATATTTTATAAAAAATAAGATGTTACATTTCTCTTCTCTTTTTAAGAATTTTATCTCCAAAATTCACTAACCTGATTGAAATAATTTTGAATAAGACTTTTGAATGTCATTTTCTAATTCTCATGCCGCCTCTTCTGGTAATAGTTCTTCCCACATCACTTTAACTAAAAGAATTTCTTTACCTCAAGTATTTGACAGATCTATCCATGATTCGTATAGATTTTCTGTCATAAATCAAATCATCTCTTACTTGCATTGTTTCATGTTATATGATGTGTGAAGGGTCAAAACCGTATTTTCTAAGTTGAGATACATGAAAGACATCATTAAGATTTAAAAAATTTAGGAGAAGTGCAATTTGATAGGCAACAAGTCCTACCTTTTTAAGAATTTGGAATGGACCAATGAATATGGAATTTAACTTTTTTATTTTAAGGATTCTGTCAATCCCAGTAGTAGGAGTGACTCTAAGGAAGACGTGTTCCCCTTCTTCAAATTCCAGAGATCTTCTTCTTTTATCAGCATAACTTTTCTGCCTACTTTGAGCAGCAAGTAATTTTTCCTTGATAAATTTTATCTTTTCTGTGATTTGTTGCACTATATCAGGTCCTAATAAACTCTTTTCTCTTGCTTCTAATTAACATAAAGGTGATCTATACTTTCTACTATACAAAGTTTCAAATAGTGTCATTCATATGCTAGAATAATAATTGTTGTTATAGGCAAACTCTATTAATGGTATATGAGTATTCCAACTTCTTTGAAATTCTAACATATAGGCTTTAAGCATATCTTCTAGGGTCTGAATGGTTCTTTTAGTTTGACCATCTGTCTAAAGGAGGTAAGATGTACTAAAACGGAGCTTAGTACCTAAAACTTCTTATAAGGCTATTCAGAATTTTGAGGTAAATCTTGGGACTTGGTCTGAAACTATACTAGTTGGTACACCATGCAACCTTATAATTTCTCGAATGTAATCTTGGGCTAACTTGTACAATGGACAACTGATCCTAATAGACAAAATGTGGGCTGACTTAGTTAATATTTCAACAATTACCCATGCTGAATCATAACCTGATGGAGTCCTAGGTAATCCTAACACAAAATCCATTGATATGCTATCTCATTTCCATTCAGGGATATTCAAATATTGCAGTCATCTAGCAGGCTTCTGGTGTTCTATTTTAACCTTTTAACAAACTAGACATTTAGTTACAAAACTAGTTATGTCTCTTTTCATCACATTCCATAAAAACAATTTCTTAAGATCCTGATACATTTTGGTGGTGCCGAGATGCATACTATATTTACTACAATATGCCTCAGATAAAATTTTCTTTCTCAATTCTTCATCATTGGGCACACATAATCTTCCTTCGTACACCATAGCCCATTTTTCATCAACATGAAAATGTTCAAGTTATTCTACTAGAATTCTTCTTTTGAGAGACAACAAAAACTCATCATTTTCTTGGGGCTTGTCTTATTTGATCTCTTAAATCACACTATATTCTTAATTTACTGGCATACAAGTAGTGAGGTTACAAGGACACTGAAATCTTCAAGTCCCTAAAATCTTGTAATAACTTTTGTTCATTTATCATCATTGAGAACATGTGCAAGGATTTTCTACTCAAGGTATCGGCCACTACATTGGCTTTACAAGCATGATATTTTAATTCAAAATCATAGTCCTTTAAGAACTCCAACCATCTACGTTGTCTCATATTTAACTCCTTTTGATCAAAAAAATACTTTAAACTCTTATGATCATTATATACCTCAAACTTGATTCCATATAGATAATGCCTCCAAATTTTCAAAGCAAAGACTAATGTTGCTAATTCTAAGTCATGGATTGGTTAATTTTCTTCATATAGTCTAAGTTGCTTGGATGCATAAGCTACAACTCTACCGTGTTGCATCAAAACACATCCCAAATCCTTCTTAGATGCATCACAATACACTACAAAGCTTTATCTAGGATCAAGAACTATTAAGAATGGAGTTGAAGTAAGTCTGTTCTTTAACTCCTGGAAACTTGTTTCACAAGCTGAATTCCACTCAAAAGGGTAATTCTTTATGCTTAACCTAGTCAGAGGTAAAACTACCTAAGAGAATTCCTTAATGAATCTTTTATAATATCCGATTAATCCCAGAAAACTTTTAATCTCAGTAATTCTCTTTAGTCTCTTCTAGTGAACTACTGCTTCAACTTTACTAGGATTCACAGTTACTCCACTGATAACAATATATTTTATTTATTTTATAATCCTCTCACTAGACTTTTTAAGGTTCAATTTGGCTTAATTAAGTTGATTTTGTCACATTTTACGAAATTAATCTTAATTAGATCATTGAAGAAATTATTGCTTGAATTATCATTAATTTGGGTGATTGTATTCTTAAGTAAAGTGACCACAATTTGAGTTGCAATTATCTGATTAATGTGATTCTGGTCTTGTTGAAAAGTTTAGATAAATCTCTAATAACTATTCACTTGATAGCAAAAGTCACATTGATAGCAATATATTTCATTCATTGTATAATCTTCTCACTTGGCTTTTTCGGTAAACTGGCTATAATTTGAGTTTCAAATATTCGATGGATGTGATTTTGGTTTTGTTTTAAAGTTAAGACAAATTTCTACAACTTTCATGAAGGCCTCAAGACTAGATACGTTTGGATAACTCAAATTGGAGTTGAAGCAAAATCTAGAATTTTGAACCTGATAGCATGACCTCTATGCACTTATTAATCTATATCTCGGGCTATAGGAGTTCAACAATTCTGAAATTTTGACAGTGAAAGATTAAGACTCATATCTACAACTTTTATGAGAATACAAAATTTAGTTCGGATTCCTTGAAGGTAATATTGGGTTTGGAAGTCATAACAGAGATGCTAGAGTTGGACCTGACTCATGAGCAGTAATTGGGTCATATCTTGGGTTGCAGATGTTGGATTTCGATGAAATCGGTGTCTATAGAAAGCTAAGACAATTTGCTAGAATTTTCATGAAGACCACTTGGCTAAAAAATAACGCATGCCATAAGTTCAGAAGAAAAACATTTTAGAGACAAGAATCCACCCATTTATCATCATCAAACAACTATTTTGGCATTTTGTTCTCATCATCCATCATCTCTTTTGGTATTTTGAACTCTTCTAACTCTATAAAAGGAGGCAAAGGTTGATTATTTAAGGGTGTTAGCTTAGAGTTTACTTTCATGTTTGTATGTTAATTATTTCCTTTGTGTAATTTTCTATTGTTCTTAATTGAAGTTATGTTCATCATCTTCTTTTCTCTCTTTCTTTCTTCTTGATTCATGAGTAACTAATTTTCATTTTGCTTGGGTGAAAGAATGAAACTCTTGGTAATATGTTGAGGTTAAATTAATTTCCTTCTTCTACTTGAATGATAAATTTTTATATAATCTTTATATATGTTGTATGATGTTTCCGATCAATTTAAAAACTCTTCTTGTATAATGAATATCTTGATTCATTGTAGACAAGACATTGGCACAATGGATGCTTGAGATCATTTACAAGTATTGGTAGATAATTATTAGAATTATAATATGATTACATATATAATTTTAATTGAACTTTGAATGTTAAATTTTTCGATTGGAACCTTCATTATGTGTGATTTCAATTGAGTTATAAAAAGAAATAATCTTGTCTCTAATTTATTACTAAGAGTGGATCTCGTAACCCAAGTGAATCCTTTTCTTCTTTAAACAACTTATATCATCGTTATTATTATGACAAATTTGCTCCTTATCTCAAAGAATTTTTCTTCATCAATTCTCTGTGGATCGACCTCAGACTCCCCGAGAATTTACTACTTCAAACAAACTACACTTGGATTTGAAACTTTTAAATATCCCATCATCCACCTTGAGTAATCACATGATCTAAGAATCTTACTTCACTCAACCAGAATTCACACTTTTCTAATTTGGCATACAATTGTTTCTCCTTTAGGATTTGTAACACTATTCTAAGGTGTTGTTCATGTTCCTTCTTAGTCTTAGAATAGATAAGTATGTTATCTATAAAGACTAGTACAAACTAGTCAAGGTAAGGTCTAAAAATCATATCTATGTAATCTATGAATATTGTAGGAGCATTAGTAAGTCAAATGGACATCACAATGTATTCATAATGCTCATATTCGGTCCTAAAGGTTATTTTGGGTACATCTTCTGGTTTTACTATTATCTGATGATATCCTGATCTCAAGTCTATCTTTGAGAAGACTATGGCTCCCAACAATTGTTCAATAGGTCATCTATTATAAGTAGTGGATACTTGTTTTTAATTGTGACTTTGTTCAGTTACCTATAATCTATACATAACCTCATGCTCCTATCTTTCTTCTTAACTAATAGAACATGTACACCCCACGGTGATACACTATGCCTGATAAATCCTTTGGCTAATAATTCCTCTATTTGTTTCTTGAGTTCACTTAGCTCCAAATGAGACATTTTATAAGGTGCAAAAGATAGAAGTTCTGTTCCTGAAACTAGGTCAATGGAAAATACAACTTCCCTTTCAAGTGGTAAGTTTATTATCTCTTTAGGAAATACTTCTAGAAATTTTCTTACTATAGGTATGTTGTTTATTTCTTGCCCAACCTCTAAATTTGAAGAAAACAAAAAAAGAAATCTCTTATCTCCTTCTAAGAGACACTTCTCTGTCTGAGTGGCATTAAGGAATAGGGTATTGGTAGATTTTGGTTCCATAGGTGGATCATTAGGAAAGTAGACAAGTTTTATAGAACAGTCTAAGATAATATCATTAGTAGACAATCAGTTTATTCCAATTATGATATCAATACTAGTCAAAGGCAAACAAACAAGGTTCAAAGTGGAAACTTTTCCTTCAATTAAAATAGGACAATTTAAACAAGCTTGAGAAGTAAAAACTTTTTCCCCTGTGGGAGTTGAAGCTAACAGATCATAAGACAAAGAAGTTATAGGGAAATTCAACTTCTTCACACAATCAATAGAAATAAAGGAGTATGTAGCTCCTGAATCAAACAATGCAATTAAGAAAGTATTTTTAAGAAAATATTTACCTTGAATCATGTTAGAGGATTGATTTGCCTCATCTCCACTTAGAGTGAATACTCTTCCTTTAGTCTAGTATGAAGTAGGAAGTTTGAAGAAGGATTCCTAGATTTCCAAACCCCTATGTTATTGGTTTTTGTAGTTTAGATTTAGATTCGTAGGTCTAGTGGGTATAGGGTTGTTCACCATCTTCTCAGTGGTACAATCCTTGGCAAAATATCTTGGTTTTCCGCATCGAAAACACACATAGCAAAGTCTAGAGTCATGAGATTTCCCACACTTATTGCACACAGGTGAAAGTCTGCTAATCTTCACTTGCTTATCTTTCCCATGGTTTACTCTGTTCTTAAAATTATTTTTCTTTTGAACTTCTGCCACCCTTTTTCTTTTTAAAAATTTCTGACGTTCTCTTTCAAAATCCATCTCTAGATAGTTTTTCTTTGCTATCCTACATTTATTCACTAGAGTGGCAAAATCTTTTATTTCTAAGGTTAACACATTTTCCCTTATCTAAGGCCTTAAACCCCACTTAAATTTTGTGGCTTTCCAATGGCCATCAGGATTATTTTTCAAGTAGAAAGAAAATTTGGAAAATTCTTCAAATTTGGCCACATATTGTCCTATAGTCATGTTTCATTGTCTAAGTTGTATGAATTCTGCCTCCTTTTCATTTTTTACATTATCAGGGAAGTACTTATCAAAGAATGTGGCTAAAAATACCTCACAAGTGATCTCAGTTCCTCTAGACTCTAGCAAGTGCCTAGTACCTTTCCACCAGTGTTCTGCCTTCCCTTTTAGCATGTAAGTGGCAAAGACTACCTTTTATGCATTTGTGCTTCCCATGATTGTAAAAATCTTTTCTAGTTGCATAGCCCATTTTTCAGCTAGTGTTGGATCATAATCTCTATGAAAAGATGGCGGTTAGGTTTTCTTAAATTTTGAAAGACCTTGATAATTTAGATTGGTAACAGAAGTTTCCCCGATAGAATTTCCACTACCCTCACCAAGATAATTATAGTTGTGATTATTGTTCCTGTCTCGAGTTTCCTGCATACGTTGTAAAATCAAGTTGGTTGACTCAGTCTGGGCCCTCATAACGTCAATCAATCCTTTCATGACTCCTAATATCCCTTTCAGAGTATCATTTTGAGAACTCTGTACTTCCAGTTGTTCTGATGCCATATAGTCTTACAAAGCCATAAACCATTCAATATTGAGGTAATCAGTCTCAATATTGCAAGGTTAATGTAGTTGTAATTCTATATGGCATGTATAAAATAATAAGAGCAGTCATCATGTAGAAACTCAACATAGGCAAAAATGCAATACATAGAAATAATTTTTTAATTCCAGAAATCGACGCTCTGATACAAAAAATGTAACCTGCTTATTAAAAAAATAACTCTAAACATATTCATTCTAATATTATCAGTAAAATTATTTTATAAAAGTTTACAAATAAAAATTAAAATCAAAATAAAAAATATATAAGAGAAAATAAGTATCAATACAGAACAACACAAAATTTTAATACACATCTATAATGTTTTACATTAAAAGTTCACACCAGTCATAATGTTCACTAAGAAGTATATATACACATATTTATAATAATTCTCCTTTGGAACAATAGTCTATGCTTAGTTGATCTGAGTGGTGATGACCTTAATGCATCATGTGCTAGTCTGAAAACATCATGAATAGAGTGATAATTGAAAATTCTAAGTAAGAAATGAATAGTTATAAAAATATTTAAAAATGCATAATGAATTTTAGTTGTATAAAATACACAGAAAACTACATGACAACCAAAGTATGACAAAAATAATACAATAACAGAACAAATCACGCAATACAACCTTATATATTAACATATTCAAATATCAATAAAGAAGTATCAATTATCAGCAATATCAACAAACAAGTTCCTTATCACAAGGAATCCACTATTTTCTTTACTTTTTCTTTCTATGTCTACTTGTCTCACATTTTACTCGAATGCCTTCATTTCCATAAGGAATCCACCCTATCTTTGGTGTTACTTTAAGATCGTGACAAAAAAACCAGACATATCTACACTAACCAGACAGGTAACATAAAAGGAAATTCATCCCTCTGTCTCTCAACGATTAAGTGTAACTTTTTCATGAATCACTTGCTTACTATCACACACAAACATAAGCAATATAAACAACAAATATATCATAAATACATTTTTCATATAAATAAATCATGATAATTAAATAAAATTCACAAAACTTAGAATCATTAAATTTAAATGTCAATTTTTCAAGGGACCAACTATGATTTTAAAATTAATTTCATAATTCTCTTAATAATTCATGTTACAGTCCATAATTTGTTAAGCTCTTATCATAGTCCATATTTTGTCAGATTCTCATCATGACTCATAGTTTGTCTTGATCATGATAGTGCATTTATTGTACAAAAGTCCTTTTATTGCAAAAATCAAAATAAAGGTTATAAAATTACTCCAAAACTAAAATAAATATATATCAAAATCAAGGTCATAAAATTACTCACAAGTTAAGACAAATATAACAAAATCATATAAATCAAATACATATATTTATTACCTAATATAATTAAAATATTTATTTAATTTAAGTCTTAAGTGATATTTTAATTTATTATATTAATCACGAAAGAATCAGTATTTAAATTATAATAACTCTAAATTTTATCAAATATTATAAATATTTTAAAACTAAATAAATATCAATTTTTTATAATATTATGTGTACATAATAAATTTAATAAGAATAACAATATATATATAAAATATTAAAATAATAAATAAATTAAAAAATATAAACATACTAAAAACTATAATTTTATTTTTAAAAAGATTCAAGATCTTACTTCTTATAATATCTTCTTTCTTTTTTTCGTTTCCTTTCTCTTTATCTGTCCGTCTTTTCTTTCTTTTTCTTTCTTCTTCGGTTCCACTCTCTCTCTTTTTCTTTCTTCATAGTCAAATTCGTTTGGCTTCCTGTGCTAGATTTTTCTTCAAGTAATAATTACTCCTACACTTATAATTGAAGAATGGGCACGTTGCACCACTCTCATGTGGTGCACGTAGCCTTCTTTTTTAAAAATCAAAATAATAATAATTTTTAAATTTTTATATTAAAATAATAATTAATTTATCAATATCTTCTTATAATTATCTCTTCATAAATATCTATTTATAAATATATTTATTAAAATATTTTTAATATTTTTTATTAATAACAACTATTATAAAATTAAATAGAATATTCAAATTAAAAAAATTAAAAATTTAGTCTTTATAAAATATTTTATAAAAAATAAAATGTTATACATCCTATTAAAAGAAGATCCAAATTCGTTTCGAATTTAACACTATAAACTATATACTATTTTCCTTTCAAATTTATACTCACGAATTTTATTAACAAAATCAATTTATATATGTAATTTTAAATTTTGAAGAAAATGTTATCAGCTTTATCATTTAATTTTCAAAAATATTCCTCTCAAAGATTTGAATCAAGTGTTTTAAAAAATTTTCCCTCCTCGTACATGTAGACCCAAAATAGAAAAATCAAAGATAAATATAGGAGTAATTGCATTTATATTGTGGTAATAAATGTGTAACCCGCTTTCCACCCGCGAAAGATGACAAAATAGGTATAAATTAATGTTATGGTAAACAAACAAATGAAACTTATTTGGAGACATTTAATTTACTTACCATATAAATATATTGCTGTTAATGTAAAAAAAAAAACAGTTGTCTAATATTACAAAAGAAGCAGTCAATTTGTTGCATACTATTAGAGATGGCAGAATTGGACATACCGATTGATGATAAAGTTTCTTTGGGTTTGGTGGACCCTCGAGTTAGATTGCACGTGAGATACATTTACCATATAAATATATCGCAGTTAATGTCAAAAAAAAGTTGTCAAATATTACAAAAGCAGCACTAAATTTATTGCATACTACTTCTTCTTATTTAAAATACGTGTCAATAAAGTAATATATAAGGATTAAAAAATTATTAAATAATTTCAATTTCAAAAAATGTAATTTTATTTAATTAAATTACTTTTTATTAAAATATTTAAAATATTATCATTTCATTAATATTTTCTTTCATTTTATTTGGTAGAAATATTAAGAAATAAAAATAAAGATAATTATAATTAATACTTTTATTTTTAAAAAAATAATATACAAATTGAAACAAAATATTTTTTTTTCTAATGTTAGAGAAGGATAGAAGACACAAAAAGAAACTTAAAAGGTGTAGTTGTAGTGTCCTCCAATCCAACAGTCAAAAACTCAATTAACCTGCCATCTTCTCATCTTAATCCTTGTCTTTTTTTTTTATTCACCTTAACCGGTCTTATCTATATATAACTCTTGCAAAACTAAGTTAATTTACTATATTATCTACAGTGTAATGAGTTAATATAATAAGATAAAATCTTTTAGATAAATTTTTCTAGGTGTGTAGGCAAAGTATGATAGTCTACACATCCTATTGCTATATTTAGGCTCTTCACTACAAGTCTTATATTAGGTATGGTTAAATGTTATATTAGTTGTCCTTCTATCTATTATCTATTATTATATCTTAAAGGGGTTATTATCTTTTTTAAAAAAATATTTTTAAATAAATTTATCTCTAAAATTAGTAATTAAATATGTATTTATCTTTGATTTAAGCTAAAATATATCATAAATTTAACTCACTAAAATTTAATAATAAATATACCCTAACTTATTCACTATAAAAAGATTTTATCCCATCAATTTGTGTCAATTTATGAGAATATTTTTTTCACGCTAAAACCTTTGTTTTTTTACTTTTCTATCTGCATTATTTATATATAACCATATGAAAATTATTATTTATATATTCTTATATAGAAATGTTAACAAAATGGGGTGGATAGTGTTTCTTGATCCCATTGTAGGTATCCATTTATGATATCTATGAAGAAGGCAGATAGTCATAGATATTCATGAGTATTTAATAATTTAATATAAAAATTTTAAAATCATAAAAAAAACATAAATAAAATTAATTTTAACATTCATTAAATTTGTTGAAACCAAATTCTATCTATTGAAGATAGATTCTTTTGTTGAAAACTCAATGAATAAAAATTTTTTTGACTACATTACCAATTTCATTCTTATTTTTATTTTTTTATCTACATTATTTACATGTTCACATATAGTTAAGTCAACAGGATAAGGCCAAGAAGGCTATGATTCCCCTGTCCCTATTACAGATACCCATTTATGATTTTCGCTGGGGAGACATGTACTTATAAATATTCGTGGATATTTAATATTTTAATAACCAACAAAAGAAAACATAACAATAAAATATTTTTTTTAATATCTATTAAATTTTTTGAAGCTAAATTCTATCTACTAAAAATAATTTCCTTTACTGATAACTCAATGAATTAAAAAGCTTATTAACTACATTGTTAATCTTATTATTTTTTTATTTTCCTATTCACATTATTTACATATTCCTTGAAGAGAATGTCAACAAGCAAGAGCGGGTAGTGTTTCTTTTGTTTGCATTACGAGTACTCATTTATGATTCATGTGATCAACTTATAGGAATATTTTATCACTCCAAAACCTTTACTTTTTATTTTCCTATCTATGTTATTCACATATTCCTATATAGAAATTGTTATTCATGTATTTTCATATAGAAATGATGATCCTTATTCAAGTGGGTGAATACTTGAAGGGATTGAGGAATCGGTATATGGAATTATTATTAATGATTTAAAAATCGAATCAAAAATTAAAATAACAAGATTTTTGAATTATGATTCAATAGATTCAATCAATTAACTTTAAAATTAGATTGTGATTAAATCAAATATTATTTAAATAAAAAACATGACTAGTTTATATCTAACTTATTTAAACTGACTGATATTTTTAAAACACCCAATATCATAACTTTTCTTGATATCTTTGTTGCCAACTTTTAATTGTACTAACAGCTAAAACAAATAACTTAATGCTAACTGCATTATCTTTATTTTTCAGAAGAGTAAACCATCAGTTTAGTCCCTGACATTGTATGCATCGGTCACTTTAGTCCTTGACTTTTCAAAACTAACTACTTAGTGTGTGTTTGGATTAGAGTTGATAAACTTAAGTTTGATTGAAAGTGTGTTTGTAAACTTATGTTTGGTTAAAAGTATGTTTGTAATAACGTAATTTATATTTGGAAATTTTTATCTTAAAAGTGATTTGACAAAATAAATGTTATTTGGATGATAGATTAAAATCACTTTTAAAACAAGAGTTAAAACAAAAATACCATCCAACGTACTTTTGTTGAATGGAAAAGCAACAAATTGTTATTTTCACTTCAACGTACGTTTAAGGACATTTTCAGTTGAGTTCAATTGAGAAGAAAAATACACAAACAATAATTCACGCCTTTCAAAGTCTTCCAACGTTAGTTTGTTGGTACAAATGGGTTTCCAAACATGCACTTAGTCCTTGAAACTACAAAATGTCAGTCACGTTAGTCCCTGCATCAGCTCCTGTTAGTTAAACTTGACGGACTCGCATGTGTGGCATGTTAAGTGTCAAGTGGCTCGTTAATATGGCTAACCCCTCCCAACACGACGTTGTTTCGCTATTGTACCACATGAGGCCCTGAAACAACGCCGTATTAGAGGTGGAGGGAAATTTTTCAGATCCCCCTAATTGCAACGACAAGTTACTTCCCAAACCCTAAGTTCATAATTATCGTTCTAATCCCAAATTCCCCAAACCCAAACCCTAAGTACATAATTATTGTTCTAATCCCAAATTTCCTAATTTTTGTCCTAATCCCAAATTCCCCAAACTCAAACCCTAAGTACATAATTATCGTTCTAATCCCAAATTCCTGAAACCCCACGTTTGTAATTCTTGTTCCACTTGGTTTCTCTCTACAACAATCAACCTTGTTTTGTCATCTTCCTTGTCGGATTCGAGCTTCAAAAGGTATGTTTCCTGTGTTGGGTTGGGTGTTCATGTGGTCCCTGTTTTCCTTTTTTGGTGTTGTGGTCATGCTTGTTTTCCATTTTTGTTACGTGTAGTACCTTGCTTGTCTTCCATTTTTACTGTGTGGTCCCCTTGTGTGTGGTTCTGCGTGTGACAGAGGGAATGCCATTGTTCCCTTACATGTATTGATCCATCACGTATGACACTTTTATATTTACGCACAACACACAATGTTGTTTCCTTGCATCTTTTTGAAATTTACCCACACAAGATTGTTCCCTTGTTATACTTTCCAAATTTTTTTATAGTTTTTATAGTTGTCTTGTTTTTTACATACAGCACACATGTATAAGTGTTTAAACAGTGGGTGTTGTGTGTGTTTGTGTAGATGGTCAGACTTGTGTTTTATCATGGTGGTACTTTTGTTCAAGAAACTAGAGGCAAAGTTTCTTATGAAGGAGGAGGAGAAGAGTGGTGGCCTGAAGCTGAGGAGGATATGTTAGATGTCTTCAGCTTGATAAATTTTTCTAAACAGATTGGTTATCATAAGGTGGAAAACTGTTATTGGTTGATACCTGGTAAACAACTAGAAGATGGTTTAATGGACATGAAGACAGATTCTCATCTTCTACAGATGGTTAAGGCTTCGAAGTTGAACAATGGGGTTGTTCACTTATACTATGAATACCCCATCATTGCTGACCCTGAAATTGTCATTCCCTAATGAGGAGGCACCAAATGATGGCAATGAGAGCCAGTTTGAGACATATATACCAGTGCTTGGTAAACCCCAACCAGAAAGTGACCCTCAAGAAGCACAACATGTAGCTGAACGTGTAGTTGATGACACTCTTAGTTCAAGCTCCTCTAGTGATGGTTATGATAGTGCAGATGACAGCCCTTATAGGCCTTCCCTTGTTACTAGTGATGAGGACGAGGATGAGGATCAGCCTAGTCCTTTGAAGAAGAAGAATAAAAGGGTTCAAAGCCCTGCTGTGAAGAAGGGGAAAAAGGTTATACAGAAGAAGAAGAAGAAGAAGAAGAAGAAGAAGAAGAAGAAGAAGAAGAATAAGAAGACCAATGTTGATAAAAGCACTGCACCGAAGAGGTCCGTGAAGAAAATTTCAATTGTCCCTGATAGTGACTTTGATAATGATGCACCTTCCGGTATGATGCCATTAGTTGAACGTTTTTACTTTTACCTTTTTACTTTACTGTCTCATAATTGTTAGTAATTTTGATACTAAATTATTTGGCTGCATTTGCCATTTATATGTCATGATTATAGCAGGTTCTGTGTTGACTGTACTAACTGTTTTTTTTTCTTTTCTTATCTGCCCATACATGCAAATTATGATAATTGTACAGACTCAGATACACTTATGGGGAGGGGATTAAGACACAAGCAAAGCTATGGACCAAATAGTGGGGCCACTAAGAATGTAAGAAGTGTTTACAGTGTCACTGAAGAAGCCAGTAAAGAGAGTGACTATAGTTGGAAGTCTAAAGACATGAAAACCCCAATTTCTTCTAAAGATGAGGGATCTGCCAAGGAAGTGCACCCTCAGTTCAATGAAGATGCTGGATTTGGACATGTCAGTTTGGAGCTTGGAATGGAGTTTGTGAGTTTAGAAGCATTCAAGTAGGGGGTTAAGGACTACATAATAAAGCTGGGTAGATAGATCAAGTGGGTGAAGAATGATAAGCTGAGGGCTAGAGCCAAGTGCAAGAATGAGAACTGCACATGGGTCATTTATTGTGCATGAAGTAATGTCACTAATTGTTTCTAGATCAAGACTTTCAATGATGAGTACAATTGTAGTAGGGGGTTGAAGAACTTTCAGGCCAGTAGGAAGTGGGTTGTTGGGAAGCTTGTAAAAAAACTTATGAAGCAGCCAACTCTGACTCATAGGAAAGCTTTTGACTACATGAAGTTAAGTGTGAGATTCAGTTGAATGATATAAAAATATACAGAGCCTTAAAAGAGGTAAAGGAAGTTGTGGAAGGGAATGAGAGAGAGTAATATGGAAAGCTTTGGAATTATTGTGCAGAGCTGTTGAGGAGCATCCCTGATTCTACTGTGAAGTTGGGTGTCATCAAAATTCTCAATTCCCCACCACAGTTTGAAAATTTCTATGTCTGTTTGGAAGCTTGTAAATAAGGTTTCAAGGTTGGTTGTAGGCCCTTGATTGGCTTGGATGAAGCTTTTCTGAAAAGCTATTTTGGTGGCCAACTTTTATCAGCAGTTGGACAAGATGCCAACAACCACATCTTTGTCATTGCTTATGTCATCGTGGATGTGGAGAACAAAGCTAATTGGAAATGGTTCCTGACACTGCTACATGAGGACTTGGGAGACTACAGAGAACATGGCTGGAACTTCATTTCAGACATACAGAAGGTAACTTCAGTCGCAGGGACTAATTTGAATTAGTTGTCTATATGTTAGGGACTAAAGTGAATTATTTTTGACTAGTCAGGGACTAATATGAATTATTTGTCTATATGTAAGGGACTAATGTGAAGTATTTTTTTCAGGGCCTGATACCAACAATGTAAGAGGTGATGCCAGGAGTGCCTCATAGGTTCTGTGTTTGACATCTGTGGAGGAATTTCACCAAGCTGTGGAAAGGCAATGAGTTAAGAGGTTTGATATGGAAGTGTGCATGATCAACCACTGTCACTGAGTCTAAAGAAAGCATGGACAGGGTGAAAAGTGTAAATGAGAAAGCATAGGAATATCAAGCCAAATGGCCTAAGGAAGCATGGACAAAGGCTTACTTATCTGAGTTTCCTAAATTTAACAAGATCTGCAACAATGGTTGTGAAGTATTCAATGCAAAGATTGTAAAGATGAGGGGCAAGCCAATCTTAACTATGACAGAGGAGATAAGGTGCTATATAATGAAGATCATGGCTATAAATAAGTTGAAGCTGACAAGGTTTAAAGGGACCTTAGCTCCTCTACAGCAAAGTAGGTTGGATAAGGAGAAAAGGGAGAGTAACAAATGGACTCCTATTTGGACTGGTGACCAGAACCACCATAGATTTAAGGTGCAAGGTTACCCAGGCAATGTAGATGTTGATTTAAACAAACACACATGCACTTATAGGTTCTGGCAACCCACAGGTAGTTCTCAAACGTATTTAGTTTAGTTTAATTTGTTAAATTTAAGTTTATATTTGTTTATTTACTTACTTCACCTGGCAAATGTGTTGTGGTAGGTTTGTCATGCATGCATGTTATTGCTGCAATAGCATATGTTAATCACAAACCTGAAGACTATTGTCATGCTTGGCTAACAATAGGTGCTTATCATGCAACATATGAATATTTTGTCAAACCATTGAGAGGCCAAAGGTATTAAGAGTAGACGCCACACCCTAAGCCTGTTCCACCACTAATAAATAGGCCTATTGGAAGGCCAAAAAAGTACAAAAGAAAAGATGCACAAGAAGAAGATGTCAACCAGAACCCACACAAATTGAAGCGAGTGTACCCTGAATATACTTGTTATAAGTGTGGTGGTTCAAGGCATAACAGCAAAGGATGGAAAGCCCAAGGAGTCCCTAAACCTAAAAGGCAGAAAAAATGAAATACTGTTGGGGTTGGTCTAAGTACTGAGGTTGGGGCTAGGGCAAGTAATACATATGGGGCTACAGCTACTACTGATGGTGAGAATGTGCCACAGTCTGAGGAGATAGATCTAACACCTCCCTGTCCTGTGTGTTGCTCTTCCCTTGATTTACTTGCTTGTACAATTGAATCACTTGTATTTTGTCTTACTTATGTACTTGTATTTTGCTGCAGAGAATCAGGCACAAACTCCCTATTAAACCCAGACAATCTGGTTTAAGGCTACTGCAACCACCTGCCACTACACTAGCGGCATCAGTTCCACCAGTTCTTCCACCACATATTCCAATAGACTCTGCCACTGCAAATGTCGATGCAAGACTTGATCCAACACCTGTAAGTGCAGAAACACTGACATCAGCAAGTAAGGGTATAGCAACAAGGTTAATGAGGTTCATACCAACCCCTGGTTTCAGACGTGCTCCACGAAAAAAAATGAATTGAAAAATTGTCCTTGTTGGATGATGCATAGTGGTCTTTTTTGGATGATGTTTAGGGCTTATAATGTAAAGACTGATAGGATTTAGTCCTTTTTGGATGATGTATAGGACTTATAATGTAAATGATAATAGGATTTGGTCCTTTTTAGACGATGTATAAGGCTTATAATGTAAATGATGATATGATTTGGTCCTTTTTGAAATATGAATTTCAAGGCTAATGATCCAACAGAAAATTGAGAATATTTTTTGTAAATGACTAATATAGAAGTGGTCAATATATTTTTGATCCATTTGAGAATTGGGAATATTTTTTGCATTCAGATTAAGTTGTTCAAAAGCCAACATGATTAGCTGCGATTTTCTATGTGGCTTGTTTTACACATGTATACCCCCATATGAACTTAATGTTTTTATCAAGTTTTAATTTATGTGGAAACTTTAATTGAAGTATTATTGTTAATTGAAATTCTCAGCAAGGCTTCTAGTTTGTCAATGAGTCTTAAAAAATAGGCCGCAATGGCAATGAACTTTAACAACCCAATTTTTATTCATTTCATTAGATCACATACGCCAAATGACTAATTATAAAACATCACAATTACCTAATTTCCCAAACTAATAACACAACATCACCATTACATATTCCAAATCCAATTACCTACTTCCCTAAACAAACTAAGCCCCACATTATGATAAAAATCAGCATCATAATACACTGGCCAATTACACAACATCTTAACATCCTAACTTCAGCTTCTAAGCTTCCAATCTTCCAAGTAACATTCAATCTCTATTCTTGATGCTCACTTTTAACAGCCCTACTACCAAGTTCAGTTGTAGCTTTAGTGGCAGTTTCCGTAGCAGTTCAGTGGCAGTCTCAGTTCCGTTATCTTCTGCCCCATTATGAAACCAGGAAGAGTAGTTACAATGGTTACCATTCTGCAAACCATCACATACATAACATAGTTCATATTTCAAATCAAGAACAAAAACAACAGTGCTCATCCCAATAACTCTAGTGCATTAAAACTCTTACCTTTGACTTGTATTTAGGGCAGCCATAGAATGGTCTACCAGGATTGGCTATGGTTTTGGATCTTCTTACCACCGTGGTCAGGGCACAATAGTAAACCCTACCACTACCAGTTCCTCCCTTGTAACGAGACGAATTGAGTATGGAACCTGCACTCCCACTCCAGCTTCCTTCACTGTTTGATGGTGCGGATTGAGATGGGTTTCCACCACCCATCATCTCCCAGCCTTGCCAACCTGCTTATACTAATTTCTGGTTGTTTTTTTCTTTCTAGGTTTGCAGAAGAGAGTTGGTGCCCTAAGTTACTGTAATGGCTATCAATTGGGGGTATGCGCGGGGAAGACGGGGAAGAAAGGGAAGACGTCGTCGTTTCACGTTTGGAAGTTTTGTGTTGTGGTACAACTACAAAATGACATTGTTTTGGGACCACCTCAGCGAGCCACTTGGCACTTAACGTGCCACGCATGCGAGTCCGTCAAGTTTAACTGACGGGAACTGTTGTAGGGACTAACGTGACCAATGTTTTGTAGTTTTAGGGACTAAGTAGTTAGTTTTGAAAAGTTATGAACTAAAGTGATTGATGGGAATTAAAAGTTTCAAACCCAAGTGCAGGTTGTTTCAAGTAGTAAATTCTCAGAAATCTAAGGTTGATCCACAGGGAATTGAAGAAGAAAAAATTATTTGAGGTAAGGAGAAGATTTGTCACAATACTAAATGTGATAAAAGTTGTTCACAGATAAAAAGGATTTGTTTGGGTTATGAGATCTACTCTTAGTAATAAATTAAAGACAATATTATTTTTTTTTATAACTCAATTGAAATCACACATAATAGAGGTTCCAATCGGAAGATTTAACATTCAAAGTTCAATTTAGATTATACATATAATCATATTATGGTTCCTTTAATTATCCACCAACACTTGTAAATGGTCTCAAGCATCCACTGTGTCAACGTCTTGTCTATAATGAATCAAGTTCTTCAATATATAAAAAAAGTTTCTAAATTGATTGAAAACAACATATAACACGTATAATGATCACTTAAAAATATATCATTTAAGCACAAGAAGAAAATTAATCTATCCTCAACTTATTACCAAAAATTTCACCCTTTCACCCAAGCAAAATGAAAATTAGTTACTTATGAACAAGAAGAAAGAAAGAGATAAGAAGAAAGAGATGAACATAACTTCAATTTAGAACAAAGAAAACTTCAACAAGAGAAACAAATAACACAATAACATAAGTTAAACTAAGATCAAAGATGATCTAAATGAGCACCTAAGCTCCCTTTTATAGAGCTCAAAGAGTACAAGAAGACAATAGAGTTGTTTGATGATGAGAAGTAAATGCCAAAATAGTTGCTTGATGAAGATGAATGAGCTAAAATTATAAAGATTATTGTCTCCGAAATATTTCTGCTCTGACCTCATGGCATGCATCAGAATATGATCAAGTGGTCTTCATGAAAGTTCTAGGAAATTGTCTTAGTTTTCCATAGCCGTCGGTTTCAGCAAAAAATACCACCTACAGCCCGAGATATGGCCTAATTACTGTACATAGGTCATGCCCAACTTCAGCTCCTCTGTTCTGATTCCAAGCCTAATATTACCTTCAAAACATCCGATCTAAATTTTGTATTCTTCATGAAAGTTGTAGATTTAGGTCTTAACTTTCAAATGGCACTGGTCTTATTGATGAGTACGCATAGGTCAAGCTGTCAGGTTCAGAACTCTAGATTTTACTTCAACTCCAATTTGAGTTATCTAAACGTGTGTTCCGAGTCTTAAGGTCTCATAAAAGTTGTATAAATGTGTCTTAACTTTAAAACAAGACCAAAATCATATCCATTAGATATTTGTAACTCAAATTATAGTCAATTTACTGAAAAATTCAAGTGAGAAGATTATACAATGAATGAAATATATTGCTATCAATGTGACTCTTGCTATCAAGTGAATAGTTATTAGAAAGTTATCTTAACTTTCTAATAAGACCAGAATCACATTAATCAGATAATTATAACTCAAATTGTAGTCAGTTTACTTAAGAATGCAATCACCAAAATTAACGATAATTCAAGCAATAATTTCTTCAATGATCCAATTAAGCTTAATTTCATAAAATATGACAAAATCAACTTAATTAAGCTAAATTAAACTTTAAGAAACTTAGTGAGAGGATTATAAATTGAATAAAATACATTATTATCAGTGACCGATGCATACAATATCAGGAACTAAACTCATGGTTTACTTTTTTTCAAAACTTTTCTGTTTTGGACTAATAGTCATGGCCAAAGATAATATTGTTATTTTTAGCTCCTAAACTCTCCAAAGATAGTACTTTGAGCTCTTAATTTGTTTTGGATAGTAATATTGATATTAGATTAGCATTTATGCGATACACTTTCACGTTCCATGTGATGTACATGATCATATATGATGGATAAAATAAATAAAAAATAAAAAATAAAAATCTAGTTATCATGATTATAGTAATGATAAAATTGTTGTAGATTTAAAATTAAAATTATTTAAAATTTGAATTATTCTTCCTTAATTACATCATACACATATTATTATTTTAGCATATCAATTCATGTGGTAATAGAAATGGTAATGCGGTGGGGGGGTGGGCTGGTAGTGCTTCTCTCACCTCTCGCTTCTATCGTGAGTACACATTTATGATTCTCATGAGAGAAATGTGTATTCGTAAGTATTTATGAGTATCTAATAATTCAAAATAAAATTTTAAAAAAAAAAATATAAATAAAATAAACTTTATTTTCACATATAACAATATCTTTTAATAATTTAAAATTCTTACAAAATTAAAAGAATGTCACGAACAAATATCAAATCCAATTATATTTTGTAATAATTAATCTACATAAATAATTATTACAATAATGATATATATTCATTAAAAAAATCATTTAAAAAATAAAAAAATAATTTTTTATTGATCTCAAAGTTAAAGAAAAAAATTATATATATATATATATATATATATATATATATATATATATATATATATATATATATATGTGTGTGTGTGTGTGTGTGTGTGTGTGTGTGTGTGTAAAACATTAAATGAAAAAAAAAATTGACAGGTACCTGTAGGATAGGTAGTATGACTCTACCCCATTTATTAATTGGGTATTCATCTTTCTATCGCGAGTAATCCTCGCAGATATTCACAAGTATTGATATTTTTGTCATCCCTATAATAATATATAAAGAAGAATTTGTTGATATTTTTGTCATCCTCATAATAATATTCATGAAAAACTTCTTATTTAAAATTTTTATCATGTGCCCTTAGACTATGTTTGGGAGGATGTCAAGGGAATGAATGACATGAAAAAACTTAATGAATGTGTGTTTAGGAGTTAATTTAAAGAAGTGAGTGAAACGACAAGAGATGATCAAGGAATCTCTTTCTTGCCATTCAAAGCTTCTAATTTTTGTCTCATAAATTTAAGAGGTCAAGAATGGAATGATTTGAACATTCCACTTTGCTCCCTCATTAAATTCATTAAATATGTAAACAGTAGAGGAACATGTTCTCTTCTATTCTATTATAAGTCATTCGTTTCTATTCACTTCAAGACTTTCAAACATAATCTTAATACACTCTTTAACAAAATCTTTTGATAAATAATATATTGATGAAATTTAAATTTTAAATTATTTGTAACAAGAGAATAATAATAATTAGAATTTTAAATTTTAACTTTTTTGTAATGATTAGACATTAATCACTGTTTTATTAAAAAATCTTATGTTACTTATTATTATTATTTTTTTCATGTTCTTTTGACACGTCTCTCTCCTGTCCTGCCCTTCTAACACGTCTCTCTTATGTTATTACTATTGTTCGTTCTTCTCTTCAACATGCACAAAATTTCAGACGATTTTCGGCATCACAAAAAGTTATTGGGCATGGTGGGCTGCAGAGCCCATGCCATTTATGAAGGGCCAAACCCACACCATTTCAAGATTTGTTTCTCGCTATGACAAAAATAGAAATAAAAAATTGTTTCCAGCTGAATAGGATTTTAATTGGACTTGAACCTTTGCTCTTAAACAGTGTTCGGCCTTTTCCAACTTAGCCATTGAGGGATTTTTGAATAATGATTCTTAAACAATTGTGAGTAATTAGTTAATTACGTTTAAGTGCATGAGACTTTTTTTTTTTTTTGGGGGCCAATTCATAAACCATCTTTACAATTACCTAACAATAGTTAGTCACCGTGAGAGTGAATTGTGACCTCAGATTGGTCAAAGATAGAATAAAAAAATCTTTATAATTATATAGTTCTAAATGTAAAAGCCATGTAAGCAGTATTATTATATAAATTTGAATGTACTGTTTATGAAAGTTTTTTTATATTTTTATTTAATTATGTATTGTCACGTTATAAAAAATATTTAACTCTTATAATAACTATCGTAAAATTAATATATGTGATAATATATAATTGATTAATAATATAAAAACCTTTACAATAGTAATGTATCAAAATTAAACTCTTATTTTAGTTTCTCTACCAAAAGAGTATGATTTTTTTTCTGTTTTATTGAGAATGAATATACAAACCAAACAAGTTCTTAGGCATTTTTTCTCTTTAGTGAAGACATATTCATTTCCAAATTGGGTTTTGTTAAACTAAAAGTGGTTGATTGCAGTGAAAGTGAATTGTGATCTCAAACAAATTTTACTTATTGTTACCAAGTAGTCTCAATACTTAAGAGGGAGGTGAATTGAGTATGTAAAATATTTTCGTAAATCTTTCGCAAAACATTTGATTATCAATTTTCGTTGAAGCTACTAGATGATTGAAGTGAATAGATAAATGAGATTGAATACTTCACTCACAAATTAAATAAGCTAAGATGAATAACATTGAAGTAACCATATAAAATAAATGCACAAATGTAAAGAGATGAGTTTAGAAGATCAAACATAAGGTTTATCCTGGTTCAGCTACCAATCCACTTGTGACCTAATCCAGTCCTCAAGCAACCGCTAGAGATTTTTCACTATATCTTCAAGTTTCAACAGGTGCTTGACAACCTTTACAAACTAGAGCACTCACCACACCTTGGGATATCTCACCATTTGTGCTTAAGCCTCAAAACAGGGATACCTCACCTTTTACAACCTTTGAGGGATGCATCACCCTCTTTACACCTTTGAAGGATACCTCACCTTCTTTTCAATAAGGGATACCTCACCTTTTTTCACTAGAGGGATACCTCACCCTCTTTACAAGATAAACAAATGTTTAAATGATAGAAACTCTCTTAAAGAGTAGGCAATACAAATTGAAGAGCTATGGTATTTTGGATTCACATAAGTTGAAGCTCAAAACAGAGTTTTTGAAGAGATGATCAGAAAACTCGTTATAAATGCTCTAAGATGATTTTTAGAAAGTTTTCCAACTCTTAATCAATGCCCAACAACTTTCATTTATAGCCCAAAAGAGTTTAGAGACGTTAGAAGTGGTTGAGGGCATTAAATGCCACTGAAAGAGCCGTTGGAGAAGTGTTCTGGAAGTGTCCATAATCTGTTATGGCATTGCCATATTCGGTTATGGCATGAAAGAGGAGTTTTCAACGTTTCTGGTTAGCAAAATAACCTATTATGGGTTTACTCATATTCGAATATGAAGAGACTTATAATCTGTTATGAAAATACTCATAACCTATTATAAGTTATGTCATATTCGAATATGCTTTTTAAAGATCAAATGTTACGTATGGAAACGAAAATAATCAATTACAAGATAAGCCATATTCGATTATGGCCTTTTAAGGAATCATAAAACGTGTTCTGTTTAGAGCTTATAACCGAATATGAGAAACTCATATTCGAATATGGCTTATTTAGAGACAAAGGATTTTGACAGAATTTCACAACCAAGGTTATCCAAACGCTTTCCAATCTTCCTAAAAAGAGTTTTACTTAAACTTGAACGCAATTTTCACAAGATAAAAAAAACATGATTATGTAAAGTCATTTAAGAATGAATTTGAAACAAGATAAGAGCTTTTGTATGAATCCATTTTACCTTTACATATGGTCTAGAACCTAAAGGCTAATCTTGAAAAGCCTTAGACTTGATCTTTGTTCCTCATTGCTTTCTTGTTTGTTGATCATCAAAATCAATATCATTTTCATTCACACTTACAATATGAAGAGTTCAAATCATGAAATCACCACTTTGAGAGGATTTTACCCCATTATTACTCTTGCCTCAAAATTACGTGAGCCATTACTTGTACTAAAAAATTGGGTCTTGTTATATAGTTTTAGGGGTATCAAAACCGGCCAACCAACATCGGGTAAGTTAATTTTAGGGCCGACCTAGGAACGTTGTAGGTTGATAATTTGCTAACCCAACTCGGTCTTATGCAAGCTGCGGGTTAGGTTGGATGGGCCTGCCGACTCACATTATACATTTTTTGTTTTTGTTTTTTTTTTTTAGTTATCAACACTTAAACAAAAATTATTCTTATATTTCAACATTTTTTTTCTTTTACATAGTTTAAATCTCATCAAACATTTAAAAAATTATGATAAAAATATTAATTTATATTAAAAAAATAAAACAAAATCTTTATATATCATATAAATTATATAATAATATCATAATTGAAAATTAAATATCGAGCTTACGAGTTGACTCAACCTATTGCAGGACAGCCTAATCGTGTCAAATTCTATTTTTTCATCAAATTCTTTTGTCCAGACTGCTTATTTTATCAATTTATTCAAGTCGACTCATCAGATTTAACTCATTTTGACACCTTTGTATAACCCCTACTTATGAATGGGATCCACCAGCATAATGACAATCCTATACTGTTTTCCTTCCAAATTTATACTCACGAATTTTATTGTTAACTTAATTAATTGATGTATGTAATTTTAAATTTTGGAGAAAATCTTACCGGCCTTATCTTTTAATTTTCAAAAATTTTCCTCTCAAAGATTTGAATCAAGTGTTTCAAAAAAAATTCCCTCCTCATACATGTCCCTAAATGAAAAATTAAAGATAAATAGTAGAGCAATTGCATTTATATTATGGTAATAAATGTGGGTTACCCGAATAAAACACAGCTTTTCACCCACGAAAGGAGACAAAATGGGTATAAATTAATGTTATGGTAAAGAAACAAATGAAACTTATTGGGGACATTTAATTTACTTATCATATAAATATATTGTAATTAATCCTTCACAAAGAAAATATTGTAATTAATGTAAAAAAAAAAAAGTTGTCAAATATTACAAAAGCAGCAGTAAATTTATTGCATGCTCTTTAGAGGTGGCTGAGTTGTACATACCGATTGATGATAAGGTTTCTTTGGGTTTGGTGGACCCTCAAGTTAAATTCCTGACATACATATTCCAGTAATGATAGTAACATTTTTTTTTTTATAATATTTATAATATTTATTTTATTATTAATTTAAAAATAAGTATTATTAGTATTTTTATTAATAATTTTTTCATATATATAAAGTGAATTAATAATAAAATAAATATTAAAAAATGTCAAATAAATATATTACTAATATTCCTTTACATATTCACATATTGATATATTTCACTTTTTCCAGAAATTATTATTTTCTTTTTATTTTTTCTCCTCCTCAAACTAAACATGTGACAAAAAAATTGTTGATGTCATGAGAAGACAAATAAAGAGATTGAAAAGGTATAGTGTAATATCTTTCAATCCAACGGCCGAAAACTCAATTAACCTAACATCCTCTCATCTAAACCGTTACCACAACTCTTGTCTTATATCTCATATAATATATATATAACACTTACTTTGTCCTTAGTTCATCACTGTTCTATTGATATTTTTTATTTTTTATTCTAGCATCTCCTTCTCATGTGCTGTCCCTCTCGAGACACAATCTACCTAGAAAATGGTAATGTATACTCATCCCAATTCCAATGCCATGTTTAAATCTTTGTCTCCTTAATTTGTTTCTATTACAATTGTTGTATTTGTCTCTTAGGAACGCATGTCCTTGCCAAAATGGTTGAAACATCTACTGTCGACCACATTCTTCTCCGAATGTGAAATCCACACTAAAGTATACAAGAACGAATGCAACAAGTACTGCCTCGATTGTAGGGACCAAGCATATTGCTCTCATTGCATTGGATCTAGTCATAAGGACCATCAAGTTATTCAAGTGGGTGTTTAATTTGATTAAATTAATATAATTTCTCATAAATCTGTCTTTGTATGTGTTTCTCTACATTTTATTTATTAGATTCGAGCGATTATAATTTTAGTGATGAAAAGATTGAATCTTGATAAGTGAAGTGCAAATGCAGATAAGGAAGTCATCATATCATGAATGTGTGAAGGTAACGGAGATTCAGAAGGCTTTGGACATCGGTTGGGTTCAGCAGTATGTGATTAACAGCGCTAAAGTTATTTTCCTAAATAGGAGAACTCGTAATGAGCCTCAGGCCAAAAATGCTGGTAGAAACAGTGGTAAAAACAACACCCAGTGTGAGATATGCCAAAGAAATCTGGTGGACCCTTATTGTTTCTGTTCTATGGAATGTAAGGTTGGTCTCTCATTAATCCCCCCTTTTCATATATATCTCTCATTCTTCTTTTATATATCCCCCTATTTTTTCTTCTTCTTAATTTGTTTTCTTTTTTATTTTTATTTTTTGTTTTATAAAACAGTGGGGGCAGATGATGGATAGCTTAAATTGTCATTTTTATTTCGTCCATTGCCAAGGGTGCCATGGCTCTTGATAATTTGTTATTAAACCAATGTCATTATGCTGCACAAATTTTAACCATCCGCAATTGTGCGTTTAATTGAAGCCATGGAACCACATTCATATATAACGAGAAAACATCAATCAGTGGGTTTCTCTTCTTCATTTTCAGGGAAAGAAGAATATATATATGATTTAAAATTTATTAACAGGTTCGATATCGGAGCTGTTAGTTTCATTATGTTATTCAAAAAATAATAATGTGCACTGTGTGTATATGATAACAGCTTGCTTGGATAAAAATGAAGGAGATTGAGAGGTTTGTCTTAAGTGCAAAGGAAGACGAAGAAATGAAGAGAATACCGGAAGAAATGCCAAGAAGATTGCCATCAAAAGGAAAAGGCAAAGAATTACGTGAAGGAATCCTTAAACAAGAATACCAAAGTATGATTTCTCCTCGTCCTCCGCCAGCTCCACAAGCTTGCTCAAATTCAAGGAAAAGGAAGGGAATACCTCAGAGGGCACCCTTTTTTTAGGGACCTAAATCAAAGTACTGGAAGAGATTTTGATATTATAGTCTCATGGTCACAATCCCATGCAGGTTGAATGTCGATCTTTAAACCAAAGGATTATAAGCTGTCTTAATGGAGAGCTTCAATTAAAGAACAAGAAGTAGAGGGAAATGTTTAGTTTACTTTTGAAGATAAGCTTGCTTTGGAACAATAATGCTATGCTTTCCATTAGATTCATTAAATCAATATTTGAAACATGTTTGGTGTGAATGTTCTATTACTATTCCCATGAATGGTTTTACATAGAGTAAATAAGCAACTTGCTACATGATATTATTCTTCAAATGCAGTCTAATATGTTACAAGTTAATTAGTCTCTAAATTTATAAAACTTGTATCACATTAATATTTTTTGTATTTCAATATTTTAATATTTAAGAAAGACTAACTTAATACAAATTTTATAAAAAGACTAACTCATAAACATAAATGAATTTAAAGACCAAATACGAATGAAGAATAATTTTAGAGACTAAACTGTTTATTTACTCCTTTTATATAAGGAAGCAACTGCTTTATCTTTGATCTCTTGTCTTCTTGTTTTAAGATATAAAACTTGCAAGAATCTGTAATGGTAGTTATGCCGAACAGAAAGTTCATATAATTGTTAAGAATGTTTACTGATTCTAGCTAGAGATGTTTCGAAGGTTAACCCTGCTTACATATATCCCAAAAGAAAAAAAAAATTATAGATCTGGAAATAGAGATATGCATTCCTAGTTGATAATTTAAGCTTTATATGAACGAACTTTACAGCAATTTGAATTTCACTAATATTAAAGTGAAGACTAGTCCTACACACAAAAAGATGTTAAGATCCCTCATAAAAACTAAAGAAATATACATACATATGATTTATATATGAATTTGAATCCTCTCATAAGTTTTGTATATGTTGAAAAGATGAAAATTATAATATGTAATTTAACGTGTAACATTTTGTTTAACTTGGGCCTTGTGTATAATAATATTATTTTAGTAATTTTAGGACTTGGAATATGTTTTTTTCACTAGTTTCTGGGTTAGCGATAGCGATAAATAGTCATATTCAGTTCTTCTAATGAAGGAGAGATTAAAATATATATGAACTTATATTTAGAGTTTTACATGTGACTGACTATGCACAACATCAAATAAAATATCTCTAATGTTGACAGGAACCTCCGGATTTTATTTTGTCGTTTCTTTTAGTTGATATTGAATAAATTTATCTACCAGATAAAAAAAAATGTTGACAAGATATATCTATATTTAGGTTGTCAATCTTATATTCAAATATTAAAAGAATGATTTTACTTAATTACACAACGTACTCTTCTTCATTGCAATAGTGACTCTTACGTACAGTGTTTATTTAAAACCAAAATTTGTTAGATCACTTAGATTTAAATGAAGTCACATGTATAGTTATACATAATTATGAAAGAACCAACTGTGTTAATAAGTCTTCAAACATTGAAGAGACGTATGCATCCAATCTCTCTTTTTTTTTTTGGTACATTTATGCATCGATCCAATCTTTTTTTTTTTTTTGGGTACATTTATGCATCGATCCAATCTATACATTTTGAAGTATCTCGTACATGTCAAAAACACATTTGACACACATAGCGTTAGCTTTTTTCATGCATAAAGTGTGCAGTACTGTTGATTAATTTGATCCATATAGACTATTTTACAACTCGGTTGGGATTGAGTTTCTGAGAAAAATAATAAACACTTCTTTCCTTGACATAAAAATGTTGCTGATAAAACCAAATCACATATAAACATGCTGACACATACATAGGTTAGAGTAAAAAAATATTATTTTTTCACCAAAAATTTCACTCTCCATTACATTTTGCATTAGGACAGGTTTTTGACATGTATTAAGAGGTTGTTTGGCTTTCTTGTTAAGAAATTATTCTAAAAGCCTAAGTTATTAGATGAAGGTTTATAAATGGATCTATCTGACATACCCCTCACACAAGAGCCTTCCCACACCTCTTTCAGTATGCAAGAGCATAAAGCTTGGCTTTCACCAGTAATTGTATATGGAATATGTGGGACAAAAAATATCGATGTTATGAATGATATGTTTGCCATAATTGGGTTTCTCGATAAGCTTTATCTGGACTATATATGAATCTATATATGTGTTTTATCTCATGGTGATCCACCACCATGAGCAGCTAGCATCTTGTGTAATGAAGTCTCTACTTGAGATATAGGTTTGCCGAACTCAATCAACGTTAATGCATTATTGGTTTCTGTGGGGTCTTGGTTTGTGATTTGTGAATGTTTTGGCCTTTTGGGCAATGGTTGATTGGATTTTACTGTTGTTTGGGGGTTACAACTAATATGCAAGCATAGCTTCCTTAATTATTGCTCTACGGAATATTGGTTTTAAGGTTGTGTAGGATATGTTGAATGAATCTGATTTCTTTTGAGGCTTTGGACCTCACGGATAAAGGTCAAGCGCGCTGAGAACCTTGCCTTTGGTAGCTTAGGTTTGGACATTTGATTTGTCAATGGGACACTGCAACAACGAGGATTAACTCAACTGGGTTCGATTGCACCTGCAGGTGGTCATTCATTGATCATTGATAAGTCATTTTATAAGTTTCACTGTAAGCTTTCGTTAATATTTGTAACATGTTTATATACTTTAAAATAGGACAACTTCCTATCCTCCTAATTTTTCTTTTTTATCCAAAAAATGGAATCCTGCAAGAACGTCCGCAACTATCATTTGCAGAGGACTCCGATCCTCTAGACTTACAACAAGTTTGGTTTGTGAAATCCATGCACTAACTGTCCCCTGTTGTTAGTCTTTTTTTTTTCATCAAAAAATATTTAACATAATTTGGATCAATACACTAGATTTAAAACCTAGTTTTTGAAGGTGAAATTATAATTAATATAGTTTGTCGGTATATGTCATTGACATATCCCGAGCTAATTGAAACTAAACTAGAAGATATAAAAAAATAGTAAATTGCATAAATGCTCCACAAGGTAGGAAAGTTTCTGTAATTTAAGAAGGACAAATTACAAATATAATTTAAGTATTATCCACTTTCCTTTCAAAAAGTTTTTACAATAAAAATAAAATAAAAAAGTGTTACATCAAAAAAGCCTAAACTCAGGCGGGAACAAGTTCGTCTAAATATTGCTTGATCCAAACATTTTATTCTACAAAGTCGCTTTGTCTCTATTGGTCTACCATTTTTTCTTCATGCCAAAGCATAAACTGCACTGTATATATATACTAACTTTCAACATTTCAAGTGATTATATATAAGAATACTAACCTTCAACATTTCAAATAAATATTAGTACTTTTTACTCTTTTTGTTAAAAAAAATCATTTTTTATCTTTTATTAATTAAATTAAATGGTTATATATATTTTAGTAATTAAGAATAAATCTTTATCTCCCTAAAAAATGTTAACTCCATGAATTTTCTCTTTGCCAATAACTACAAACCATATAATTCTTTCTCACTCCAAATAATAACTAACTCTATTAATGTTTCTCTTTTATTACTCTTTTGTCTACTTTTATCAATATATTTAAGAATTTTAATTTGTCTAATATTATATGTTTCTTTAAAAAATTAAAAGTATATATTAGTTTTTTTTAACTTTACTCTAATATTTTATTATTTCCACTAAACTTAATAAAATACATATTAATTGATTTTTATAACTTTTTAAAATCAACTACTATAATCAATTCGTAGAATGTGTGCCTTATGTTTAATCAAGTAATTAAGATATGTAATTTGGTGAATTTGCCTAACTATGTTTGCTTCAACATTTAAGAATCATCATAAACTTAAGGCTTGTTTTATAAAACAATTTTGGTGGAAAATCATAAAAATTCATAATTTTGGATTGAAAATTTTGGCGCATGAACATTTTCAAATGGAGAAAAGATTAAGTTTTAGTTTCAAGTTTTGAATTTTGAAGTGACAAAATAAATCAATGTTTAAGATTAATGGTATATTAATGGAAAGAGAAAATTAGTTTTTAAAAAATGGAGAGAGAATTATTAGAGTACAAGATTCTAGAAAGGGGGAGAAAATGTGAGATTAATATATAGAGTGAGGAAGGAAGAGAAAACGTGAGATTAATGAAAATAAAGGAGGAGAGAGAAAATATTATTTTAATGAGAGAAATAATTTCTTTATTTGTATTAAATCATATTTTTTTATCATTCAATATATTTAACAGTTTTCTTAATAATGTGCATTGACTTTAATGGACAGATAAAAATAAACAAATAAAGTATTGTTTTTAAAAATAATATTATGACAATTTAATACATTTAGAAAAGTAAATAAAAATGGTGATATAATTTAATATTAACTAATTTGAAAAAAATCACATTACTATTTTTCTTCAAAAATCAATATTATAAATTAAAAATTAATAATTGATTTTAGTGCATTTATATACATGCATTTAACGTTTTCCCAAAATTTGGGATTTGACATTTATAAATTTCATCACGTTACAATTTCCCAAAATTATTCTAAATGATTTTATTCTTTTAAAATTTGTTACTATTAAATTATAGAACATTTTAAACTTATCAATTTATTTAATTTTTTTAATAATTAAATTATAACTATATTTTTTAACAAAACAATAAAAGAGTATATTTTTTAACAAAACAATAAAAGAGACATGGTAGATTTAATTAACGAAGTTCTTAATTAATTACAAAAAGTTGAAAATAGACATGGTAATTTAAGTTTACTAACAAAAGATAAAAGTAACTTTTTCCTCTATGAAAAAAGTGAAGGGTGCTAAGATTTCCTGAAGTATTGAAGGTTAACATTTTCTATATATATATATATATATATGACTTTCTTAGTAAAAAGAGGAAACATATCTGATGAGAAAAACATTTATTGTAAAAAGTTAGAGGAATGAATCTTGATCATTGAATCTTATATGAATGGTCAAAATTAGAACATAAATGCATGTGACTTTTTTAAGTGGTCACATAACCTTTAAATAACTTTTAATCTTGATCATCCATATATTAGTCTTTTTTTCTAACTTTACTTTTATCTTTTATTATATCTATTAAACTTAATAAATACATATTAATTGACTTTTACAACATCTTAAAACCAATTACTCTACATTTTGCTTAATCAAGTAAATAAGGTCTAGAATTTGGTGAATTTGCATAGCCATATTTGTTTCAACCTTTAAGAATCATAAACTTAAGCCTTGTTTTATAAAACAATTTTGGTGGTAAATCACAAAAATTCATAATTTTAGATTGAAAATTTTGGCTCAAGAACATTTTCAAATTGAGAAAAGATTGAGTTTTAGTTTCAAGTTTTGAACTTTGAAGTGACAAAATAAAAAAATGTTTAAGATTAATAGTATATTAATGGAGAGAGAAAATTAGTTTGTCAAAAATAGAGAGAATTATTAGAGCATGAGATTTTAGAAAGGGGGAGAAAATGTGAGATTAATGGAGTGAGAGAGGGAGAGAGAATATGAAATTAATAAAGATAGAAGGAGAAAGAGAAAATATTAATTAAGTGAGAGAAAATGTAATTTAGACATTTGTTTTTATCTGAATCTCAAATTCATAAACTCAAAGCATCAATCTCCAACAGAGGAATAATGAAGTTCGGTGGATCCTCAACCCAAACACTAGATACATCATCTCTAGCATAGTGAGCCAATGAGTCAGCCACCTTATTACAGCTTCTAGAAGCAAAATTGCAATCAAAATAAGAAAACCAAGTAGCAAATAAAAAACAATCCTTAAGAATAGAACCATTGTGACTGAAATCTTCAATACCTTCAAAAATACTTCTATAGACCTCCTTTGGATCCCCTTCCAAGATGATCTTCCTGAATCTCATCTCCCATGCAAAAAGTAAACCCTCCCTAGCAATCACAATTTCACCTCTATAAGGGTCACACAACAAGCAATGTGTTGGGTCTTCCCAGCCATGAAAAGCCCTTGGTTGTCCCTAACAACAATACCAATCCCTATGGAATGGTTCTCAACCGAGATTAAAGCACCCACGTTAACTTTAAACCAACCCAACCTCGGTTACGCCATTTTTGTTGTGAGTTGGCTGCTGCAATATTTGAGATTGCATTATGTTTAAACAATCTAAAGGAGTTGAGGTTCAACAATGCTTCATCTCCCACATCAAGTGAAGGTCTGTGTGGCTTCCTTTGCCAAATCAAATTCCTATGGGCCATAAGTTGTCCTACACCACCACCACTAATTCAATCAAATGTGGAGATTGTTGAGAATTACGGAAACAAAAGCACAATGGAAAAAGAATTTCCACCAAGGATTCATGGGAAAGGGGGGGGGGCATGATTTGTGATTTTTTTTTCGAGTTTACCTCTTGAAGTTAGAAAAAAAAATGATCAATGCAAATCACCAGCACCACAGCAACGATGGTAACCTCTACGTTATTCACATGAATAGACTCACAAACGTCCAATATCTACAATCTTGGAGTCTCACATCTCTAGCATAGTGCTAGCAGTGAAGAGAAGAGAAACTTGTTACTCTCTCACTAACTGTTTCTGTTAGGGTGCGGCTAGGTTTCGTGATGCACAACAGAACTATTTATAACAGTGACTGCCTTATGCGAGTGAGAGTAGCAGCATGGCTAGCTAGGCTACCTTGGACTCATTTGATATGAGTCTGGCCCATGAAAGAATCTCACTTCAACTTGGATTCTCATTGCTCCAATTCAGTCTGTTATATGTATGTGACCCTACATGTTTTAATAACATTAGCAGCAATATTAAAATTCTATTTTAATATTACAAGTAGTGAGCAATATCTAGCAACACATCGCTGCTACACAAGTAATGAGAATATAAGTGATTTGACATAACCTTTATGTGATCAATGTTTTCGTGTAGTTTAGTCCATTTGTCCAGATATCTAGATTGAACACAAGACATAGAATGTGTCACCTTTATATAGTTCAATATTCAGTTTCCTAATATTAGAATAGAGTTAGTAATAACAAATGAGATCAATATCTTATATTGACTCATTTGCATGGTCATGCATTTCGTAGTATCACTCAATCAGGAGCCCCAAAAATATAACTCTTATTATGTAGGAGAGGCAAATCTCATCTAGGTCACTCACATTCCTCTGCATAATTCGCGATATGTCTAATAACTAACTTTATAATTACCTTGTTACAGATGATGTTTGATGGTATTAAAACATACATCTCATCATGTAAGAATCGTAGTGATTTCAGGTCAAAAAACTACATACATCATTGTCACTTTGAGAATCGCTTATGACACTCACGTAATGATCCATGCAGCGTTCTCATGGTAGGTCAATCCAATACATCATTACTCTAATATGTACTTATATGAAGACTTAATATCTCATATCTATGACCCATGAGATGTGACCATCAGTCTATACACATACTAGTTTTAATGCATTATTGTTGTTTTAATTAACAATAATACTTGATTAGGAATATTTAAGAATAGTGTTCTGATTTTATCTAATAGAATCTCGCGATCAAGTCATTCACTTGATGTCCTATGACATTAAACTTACTATTATAAGAAATTTATTATGTTTATTATAAATAACATAATAAATAAATTATCTCATGTATTAAATAAATAGCATAATAAAAAGTAAGCAAGTACAGTAAACATAAATTAGCCTCTAGGACATACACAAACATAGATAAGCTTTGCAATGCCTTAACTAACATGTCCAGCCAGCTAGCTTCTTCACCATCCACTATAATTAGGGTGGATCAGCAGCGAAGATGGCATTCTCCACAAAATGACAATCAAAGCAAAAATGGGGCAACAATTCCACATGACCACCACACAAATAACAACATCCCTGCACCATAATTTGCTTAGATTGAAGCCTATTGATGGTTGGGACAACTTGCCTGCAAATATGCCACATAAACACCAGGATTTTTTGTTGAATATCAACTTTCCACATTCTGGTCCAGTAAGACACGTGGCTTTCAAATTGATTCAATAAATTATATCCCTGCAAGTTCATATTAACTTTATCATTTAAGGCATATCTCCATGCTGTCCGATATGCACTGTTAACAGAGAAAATTCCTTTCTTGTCGTGGCACCAAAATGGGATATCTTCATGTTGACCATGACTCAAAGGAATGGACAGAATCTTACCAATTTCCTCTTCACTGAACAAATGACTTAGAAGAGGAAGATTCCACTGTCTTGGCTCATTTATAATTAGGTCTGAAACCCTTCGAAAAATTTGGGGGTTGGGATACTGAATTTGAGGCCTAAAATCCAAAGTATTAGGAATCCAAGGGTCTCTCGAAACATTAATATTGAAGCCACTGCCTACTCTCCAAGGCCTAAAATGTTCCTCAAAAGACTCCCCTAAGTAAATGAAGGGTTGGCACCAAATGAGCACTTAAGAAAGTTCCAATTGGAAAGTAACGAGCCCTTAAGATCCTGGCCACCGAAGAATCCGGATTGTGCAAGATCCTCCAACCTTGTTTTGCTAACATAGCAAGTTTGAAAGTATTAAGATCCCGGAATCATAGACCACCACACTTCGTGGGCCAACATAATTTTTTCGAACTCACCCAATGAATTTTCTTCTCATCGATCTGATTTTCCCACCAAAATTTACACATCATACTCTCCAACTCTTTGCATAAAGAAATGGGTACCTTAAAACAAGACATAGTGTAGGTTGGAATAGCTTGTGCCACGAATTTGATAAGAACTTCTTTGCCCCTTGTAGATACAAGCTTCTCCTTCCATCCTTGAAGCCTCTTCCAAACTCTATCCGTCAAGGATTGAAGATAGTTATTTTTTTATCTAACTATCATAGTGGGGAGCCCGAGATACTTTTTTGAATAGGCCGCTACAGATTGGACATTGCAGGCATCAAGGATAAATCTTTTTGTTTCGGCCATTTAGGCTAAAAAGGAGGGTTGATTTCTCAAAATTCACTAACTGGCCCGAGGCTTTTCCATAAAGATTCAAAATATTCAAAACTATTTTGCAATCTTCCATGGTTGCCTTGAAAAAGATAAGACTATCATCTGCAAAGAATATGTGAGTAACCATCGGGGCTGCTCTACAAACCCTTAGACCCGATAAATATCTCTCTTATTTTGCTTGTGTCAGAAGAGAGGAAAGGCCTTCTATACATAGAACAAACAAGTATGGCGATAGCGGGTCACCCTATCTGAGTCCTCTTTGTGGCTTATTAACAGGTTCAATATCGGAGTTGTTAGTTTCATTATGTTTTTCAAAAAATAATAATATGCACTGTGTGTGTATGATAACAGCTTGCATGGATAAAAATGAAGGAGACTGAGCTTTTTCTTAAGTGCAAAGGAAGACGAAGAAATGAAGAGAATGCCGGAAGAAATGCCAAGAAGATTGCCATCAAAAGGAAAAGGCAAAGAATTGCGTGAAGGAACCTTAAACAAGTATACCAAAGTATGATTTCTCCTCGTCCTCCGCCAGCTCCACAAGCTTGCTCAAATTCAAGGAAAAGAAAGGGAATACCTCAGAGGGCACCCTTTTTTAGGGACCTAAATCAAAGTACGGAAAGAGATTTTGATATTATAGTCTCATGCTCACAATCCCATGCAGGTTGAATCTCGATCTTTAAACCAAAGGATTATAAGAGCTTCAATTTAAGAACAACAAGTAGAGGGAAATGTTTAGTTTACTTTTGAAGATAAGCTTGCTTTGGAACAATAATGCTTTGCTTTGCATTAGATTCATTAAATCAATGTTTGAAACATGCTTGATGTGAATGTTTCTATCACTATACCCATGAATGGTTTAATATAGAGTAAATAAGCAACTTCATCCTTGAAATTACTCTCCACTTGCAATTTAATATGTATACAAGTTAATCTCTAAATTTATAAAATTTATATTACGTTAGCCTTTTTTTATCTCACTTTAGTCTCTAAGAAAAACTAACTTAATATAAGTTTTGTAAAAATAAAGATTAACCTATATACATAAATAAATTTAAGGACCAACTATAAAAGAGCAATAATTCTAAAATTTACTCGTTTTATATATGGAACCAACTACTTTATGTTTGATCACTTGTCTTCTTGTTTTAAGATATAAAACGTGCAAGAATATGTATAATGGTAGTTGCTGAACTGGAAGTACATATAATTGTTAAGAATGCTGAGCGATTCTAGCTAGAGATGTTTTGAAGGTTAACCCTGCTTACATATATCGCAAAAGAAAAAAGAAAAAAAAGAATTATAGATCCTAATAGAGATATGCATTCCTAGTTGGTAACTTGAGCTTTATGTGAACAACTCTACAGCAATTTGAATTTCACTAATATTACCTTGTGGTCATGGTCACACACTGAGTGAAGATTAGTTTCACACTCAAAATGTGTGAAGATCTCTCTTAAGAAACTAAAGAAATATACATTTATATGATTTATGTATGAATTTGAATTCTCTCATTTAAGTTTGGATATGTTGAAATGATAAAAATTGTAATATGTGATTTATTTTGTAACATTTTGTTTAATTTGGACCTTGTGTATAATAATATTATTGGAGAAATTTTAGGACTTGGAATATGTTTTTTCACTTGTTTATGGGTTAACGATAAATAGTCATACTCAGTTCTTCAAGTGAAGGAGAGATTAAAATATATATGAACTTATATTTAGAGTTTTATATGTGACTATGTACAATATCGAATAAAATATCTCTAATGTTGACAGGAACCTCCGGATTTTATTTTGTCGTTTCTTTTTTTTTTTTTTGTACATTGGCAAACAAGAGAAAAAAACAGACAGGAAGTTAAATTCTAAGAATTATCTTGCCCATAACATCAGCTAGCAGGAGATGATCCAAAGCTGAAGGAGGCGTGTCCAGGATTTGAAGAGCACTATTAGAAGCTGCACCCTTTTTTTGCAAGGAAGTCTGCACACGAGTTGGCTTCCCTATAAGTTTAAGCATGTTGGAGATGCACTTCCCACTCCTGAGCTAGCAGCTTGTTGACCGCAACAATAATTGTCCCGAAATGATGGAAAGGTTCTTCGGCTGAGAGGAATAAGGTATCACTTTCACCAGAGGCAAAATTATATAACCAAAGCCTAACGTCTTTTATAAAAGAAATTTGGAAGCTAAGCAAGGACCAGATTGTCCCAGAGCTATGGCAACCACGCAAACAGTGTAAAACGCTCTCTTGTCTTGGGAGCTGTATATATATGACATCTAGAACAGTTCGGGCTAGGAGCCAGACCTCTAGTAGCACGCAGCATGTTAGTGGGAAGAGCAATAGAGAATTATGACATGTGAGCCAGACCAACATTCTGTACTTACCAGAATGATTACCATCTCTCAATTTTAATTTGAACCCATCTTTAAGCCACCTCATAGCTTTAGATATGGATCGCCAAGTGTAAGAAGAATTGCTAGGAGGATTATGGTCAAGAAGACCTCCCTGGGGTATGCATTTGTCAAGCAAAATTGTAACCCACAGCTTATCCTTGCAATGTATAAGAAATTTTTTTTAGTTGATATTGAATAAATTCATCTACCCGAAAAAAAAAATTGACAAGATATATCTATATTTAGGTTGTCAATCTTATATTCAAATATTAAAAGAATGATTTTACTTAATTACACAACGTACTCTTCTTCACTGTAATAGTGACTCTTACGTACTGTGTTTATTTAAGAACAAATTAGATCACTTAGATTTAAATGAAGTCACATATATAGTTATACACAATTATGAAAGAAACAACTGTGTTAATAACTCTTTAAACATTGAAGAGACGTATGCATCGAATCTCTCTCTCTCTCTTTTTAGGATACATTTATGCATCCAATCTTTTTTTTTTCGGGTACATTTATGCGTCCAGTCTATACATTTTGGAAGTATCTCATACATGTCAAAAACACCTAGCTTATTTCATGCATAATGTGTGCAGTGTTGATTAATTTGATCCATATATAGACTATCTTACAACTCGGTTAGGATTCAGGTTATGAGAAAAATAAATAAACAGTTCTTTCCTTGACATAAAAATGTTTCTGATGAAACCAAATCACATATAAACATGCTGACACATATATAGGTTAGGGTAAAAAATAGTAATTTTTTCACCAAAAATCTAACTCTCCACCTACATTTTGCTTTACGTACGACAAGTTTTTGACATGTATTAAGAGGTTGTTTTGCTTTCTTATTAAGAATCAATTATTCTAAAAACTTAAGTTATTAAATAAAGGTTTATAAATAATTTTATCTAATATTTTAAAAATCAAACTAAAGATTAAATTGATAAGATCTTTAAGTTATGATTTGATTAATTTAACCAATCAAATATTTTAGTTGAATCATGATTAAACTATAGTTGAACTAAAAAATACTAAAATTAGAAGTATAACTAATTTATGATTTAATCGGTTCAACTGACCGATTTGATTCGATTTTCAAAACATTAGTTTTATCTCTCATATATCCCTCTCACAGTAGCTCTTTAGACTTGAAACATCAGAAAATTTACAGGCCCACACCTCTTTTAGTAAGCAAGAGCATATATCAAGCTTGGCTTTCACCAGTAATTGAATGGAATATGTGGGACAGAAATGATCGATGTTAATGATATGTTTGCCACAATTGGGTTTCTCGATAAGCTTTATCTGGACTATATATGAAGCTATATATGTGTTTTATCGCATGGTAATCCACCACCAAGAGCAGCTAGCATCTTGTGTCATGACGTCTCTTCTTGATATATAGGTTTGCCGAACTCAATTAACGTTATTACATGATTGGTTTCTGTGGGGTCTTGGTTTGTGATATTTGCGAATGTTTTGGCCTTTTGGCCAATGGTAAATTGGATTTTACTGTTGTTTGGGGGTTACAACTAATATGCAAGCATAGCTTCCTTAATTATTGCTCTACGGAATATTGGTTTTAAGGTTGTGTAGGATATGTTGAATGAATCTGATTTCTTTGAGGCTTTGGACCTCACGGATAAAGGTCAAGCGCGCTGAGAACCTTGCCTTTGGTAGCTTAGGTTTGGACTTTAGATTTATTAATAGAAATGGGACACTGCAACAACGAGGATTAACTCAACTGGATTCGATTTCATCTGTAGGTGGTCATTTAATTATTGATAAGTCATCTTACAAAGTTTCAATGTAAGCTTTCGTTAATATTTGTAATATGTTTATATACTTTAAAATAGGACAACTTCCCATTCTCCTGTTTTCTTTTACAAAAAAAAAAAAAAAAAAGAATCCCTGCAAGAACCGCAACTATCATTTGCGGAGGACTCCGATCCTCCAGACTTACAATAAGTTTGTTCTGTGAAATCCATGCACTAACTGTCTCCTGTTGTTAGTCTTTTTTTTTTTTCCCTTTATTTCATAAAAAATATTTAACTTAATTTGGATCAATACTCTAGATTTGAAACCTAGTTTTTTATGGTGAAATTATAATTATTATTATAGTTTGTCGGTATATCTCATCAGTTGACATATCCCGAGCTAATTGAAGCTACACTAAAAGATATATATAAAAAAAAAGTAAATTACATAAATGTTCCATAAGTTAGGAAAGTGGAGTTACCCTGGCCTATTCCTTGTTCGGTCACCCTTAAGCTTGATCCATCTTTACATATAACTAAGCTGAGAGGTTGTGGGCCGTCTTAGTTTACTTCTTGTTTGGTCACTCTTAAACTTGGTCCATCTTTACAGATAACCAAGTTGAGTAGTTGTGGATCATCTTAGTCTAATTCTCGTTCGGTCACTCTTAGGGTCGACCCATTCATTATAGATGACCGATCTGGGAGCTGTATATTATTATGGACTCAGGGGGGCAATGTAGACCAGTCATATAAGCCCATTCATGAATAGCAAGTCCAGAATGATTGGGTCTTTCCTAGTTCCAGGACCTGATAGTTCCTAGCCAGATTAAACTTGATGACCTATTTTGTCACGTGCTTTGTAATCAGTGGTCATTGGTCGTTCGGTGACCAACGTTCAGAAACGGTTTCACACCATTATATACCGAACATAACATAAATGAAAACGGATAGAACCCAAAAGGGCTCAAATGGTAAGAATCCGATGAGTCAGTCCTCGACCTTCTATATAAGTCAGTTTGACAATCTACGTCGGCCATGGTTCATTCTTACCTAAAACACTCATATTTAACATATTTTATGATCATTTTGTTGACTTGTCTAGGTTTCCTAGACCTTGTTGTTGTCATTCCCTGAGGATCTCCAACGAGTTCCCTTCTTATTGATTTAGGCTTCGGTTAGTTTTCGGAACAGAAAGTTTATGTAATTTAAGGAGGACAAATTAAAAATCTAGTTAAAGTATTGTCCACTTTCCTTTCAAAAAGTTTTTACATAAAAAAATTTAAAAAAAGTATAAAAATTCAAATAGACTTTTGTATTTTTAATTGTGTGACATAAAAATTTATGAAAATATTAAGTGTTAATTGATCTGTTGCACCTAACAAGATGTTTCAAGTTTATGCAAAAATCTCTCCTTTTCTATTTTTGAAGATTCTCCCCACATAACTCGAAATTGTTCCTAGAATAAAAAACAAAAGACATCTCTTCAGTTAGTGTGCAGTCCTAGTGAAGTTTTCATTTTTGTTTAGCTTAAACCTTTTTTAATGTCTTAAACAGTTTTAAGAATCCACTTTGTATATTTTGGGTTAATCTTTTTTTCTTCTTTTTTTATAGAGTATGTGCAAAAAGCTGAGGAGAAGAAACAAAAGCACGTAAACAACAGACTACAAGCCCTTAAGGCGAAGGAGACCAGCCAAATCTTCTTTTAGAATTTCAGCAACGCAAGAAGGAGGATCTGAGAAAACCTCTTATCCAAAGTCTTGCAAGTGACCCCAACTAGCAAGCCTCATCCAAATTTTTTTTTTCTTGAAAGCATTCAAAAACTGTTATTATTTTAAGCTTCCCACTTAACATGTATTTTATTTAATTTTTTGCCAAAATCAAATTATTCTATTTACAAGTGATTGAGTTATATTGTCTTAATCTCACTAAAATATTGTTCCAGTCTACCTAAATTTACTTTAAATTCTTCCTTAATTTTTCAATTAAAATAACTAGCCTTAGTTCGAGTACTGCCAAGTCTTATTTATTGCGAAATCTATTGACGTTGCTTTGCTTTTTATATATATATATATATATATATTTATATATATATATATATATATAATCTCCCAATATTTAAAAATCACATTAAATCTTGACTAATATAAAATTAATTCAAATTAAATCACAAATGTACAAAGTTTTTTCAGCGACGATATTTTTTATTTACAAAACTCAAAATATTATTTAAGAGAAATAAATATTAAATTACTTGAATCAACAAAACGTTAACAATATATTATATTAATTTTAAACTTGAACCCAAATAATCCTTTATCAATATAGGTATGTATTTGACCAAATAAGTTATTGTTGGTATGGTCATAGCAATAACAAATTCAAACAATGCATATTTTAGCAAGACATTAAATTGGAGGTTATGCATTAATGAGATTATTAGGAAAAAAATAAAATTTGCTAATATAAAATTTACCATTTCAAACAGTAACGGTCTGAAAATTCAAGCATATAAGGCAAGTTACCCAAACGAATCCAACGCGTTGGTCCTTAATTACCCAAATAGGATTCGAGGAGTGAGTGCCTTTCTTGCCAATGTACATTGGTCACATTCTTTCTCACATGGGTTGGTCATTGGCAACAATAACCGCACGCCACTCTCATTCTTTCAATTTTCAAGCTTGAAGCAAAGACGGTTGAGAGAGTAACAGAAAGTCTTCCAACAAGAAAGGGGAAAAAAAAAAAAGGTACAAATTAATAGCCAAAACTCCCAATTTTCTAACACTCTATATCTCTCTTTATGAATATCTTATTTTATTTTATTTTTTGGCCAGTTTTTTTTTAAGATCTTTATAGCTTATTGGCTATTACTTATTTGCTTATACTTTTGGGTTTGAGTTGTTAGTGAAGCTCCATGACTACTGGGTCAATAGAGAAGCAAGGTGCTCCACAAACTGAAGGATGGACTGGTCCTAAAGAAGGAGAAAGAGAAGGAGATATGGACCTAAAGCTGATTCAACCAAAGAAGGTGATGGAGCTGGAGGAGGTAGAAGAGTGCAAAACTCCAACTTGGTCAGGGAACCAGATACCGGCCATTGTGAAGTGCCCACCTGCACCAAGAAAAAAGAAAAGAGTGCCACCGGTTTCGTCGCACATGATGGGAAGATCATCAGCATCTGAGTTGAGCTTCTTTGAAGAAATAAGGCCTGCGGAGGTAGAGTTGTTCTTCCAATCCATGTATGAGTTTACTAGGGCTAACAAGAGATGCAAAAGTATATGATATGATAGTTCTAATTATTTAATTTTGCTGCGCAACTGTGGGTGAATAGCCTCACATGAATTATCCATCCAATGTTATTAGGATTTTAGTGGTTCTCTATGAGTCTATGAATGTTGTCCCTGTAAGATTAATTTCCATATATATGAGAAAAAAAGAACAGGAAAAAAGAATATGATTGCTAATAATTAAATTTGCAATTCAATGGATGATTTTAATTTTTAATTTTTTGTTTGCAAATTTACAATCTATGAACCCGCATGCAGTTGGGTGTAGTAGTAATTAGTAAAGGAGCTGTGCCCTTAGGAGTAGGCAAATGTTTGAGCTTTGGAGATGCCAAGGGCCTAACCGTACACCTTGACTCGACTATGTATTCCAATAAACTCTTTTTTTTTTTTTTTTGTCTGTGAATGTATTGCAATAAACTCAATATTGCGGTAAGTATTATCACGTCTTTGATACTGACAACAACGACTATTCATTACAAGAATTTGTACTTCCATGTCCCATCAGATAACATAAAAAGGGATGGTTCCAAAGGTTGCAAAGGGTACTTATTCAACAATCCCAACTTGGATTGTACATGCTACTCTGGAGTTTAGTAAAGCTTAAATATTAATCACAAATTATTCAAACGATACAGTTTGGATGTTGTTTGTATTTTGTGAAGCTAACTTACAAGGATGAGAAGAAAATTTTAAGATTTATATTCTCTTTATTTATTTATTTTTGTAAATTGGCGTCTAAGACTTCATATTCAAAACTTATGATAAAGGAAGAAAGAAATTGAATAAAAGTAATTGAAGAATTGGAGTTCTTTTCCCTTCATTTAGTCGGAGTTACTCGCAGGACCAGAATACGTTTGAGTGAAGGAAAATTGAGAAAAGGGAATAGGAAAAATAAAGTTTTAAGTAAAAAAATTTCTTTTAAGAGTTTTTTAAATGAGGGTCATGTAAGCTTTTAAAACTAATAAACATTGTAAGTTCTCTAAATTTGAAGATTTTAGAGGGCTGTAAATATCCAAAAGAAATGAACCTTATTACTTAGCCTCCCATCCTCTTTTTTCTTTCTCTTCATTTTCTTTTATTTAATTCCTTTCCCTTGTGACTCTCAACCATATCTAAGAAAATGCCGTAATGGAATGTTACATATTGAACTTTAAAACCCTCAAGGTTTAAATTTATTATCAACGATTTTAGGGCAAATTTTTTGAAGGAAAAGATATATAGATCATTGAGCCAAAATTTCCAAGTGGAATGAATGACTTGCATTAAAAAGCCAAGAATATGGGCGCGTATATATTGGTTTCAAGTTAAACTCTGACGCTTGAGAATTTTTTTCTTGTTTTCATAGTAAGAATTACAAAGCAACAGAGAAGGCAACAAAACAAGTATATAAACAACGTAGAGAGAAGTGAACCAGAGAAACCTGCTCCACTCCTGACTCCTTTATAAGCATAGGAGTCACGCTCAAGCGGGTAGCTTATTGCCATAGTGCCATCCCATCCCTATGGTAGGGACCATGTTGGGAATGCAACCAAAGTCCCACCATTTAAAAGTGAGAAAGATCACGTGTGTATATAAGTATGGACGTATATCTCCATTAGTATGGCGCTTTTGGGGTAAAAATCCCAAAAAATCCATGGCGGGCTTAGGCAAAGTGGACAATATCATACTAATGTGGAGATAGCCTACAAGTGGTATCCAGATGGACGGTGGTTGATGGATCTATGTGGAGAGTCCTTGTGTCGAAAGTCTTCCATGCGATGTGGATGGCGGCGTGTTCGTTGTAGCGACGGCGGTCTAAGTATGACATCAGTACAAAGTCAAAGCCCTGCCAAGTTAGCATGGCGGATGAATCCTCGAGAATCTGCCGAATGAAAGTGGTGGGCCCGTTAACTCACGATGGGATCCGTAGATGTAGACGGATGGATGATCGTTTGAGGGGGAGGCTCGATGGTCCCTGTTCGAGGGATTGTTGGGAATGCAACCAAAGCCCCACATTGGTAAAAGTGAGGAGCGTCGTGTGTATATAAGTATGGACATATATCTCCATTAGTATGGCGCCTTTTGGGGTAAAAATCCCAAGAAGCAAATCCATGGCGCTTAGGCGAAATTGGACAATATCATCTAATGTGGAGATACCTGACCAAGACAAACACCCACGAGTAGCACGAGAGAACAAAAAGTTAGTTCTTAATAAGCATAAGTTCCTCTTGGGCAGCCACAACCCATGGCAATGGCCCGCGTTTTGGATTTAAACAATTTGTATTGTGAATGAAACCTAATCATTTTGTCTATGTCCAATGGACACAAATCTCAGGAATCAAAATGACTCACCCGAATCTAGTCATCTTGACCCAAAAGTCCACAATTATCAATTAACATTAAAAAAAAATAAATTCCAAGAAGTGTATAGCACGCGATCCTTGCGTTGCTGCGCTGTGCATTGTCAGCATGCTTAGTTAAAAAACTACAAATAATTTTCAAGTAGATTTATTTTGTTAGCTGAATTTTCCCATAGATTTATCTATGATGAATTTTCCCCATTTTCCCAATTTGCAGAGAAGAAAAAGTAGAGTTTATGATAGAATGGGATAGAATGGATACTATCCCATATCCATTTCATCCTAATTTTTAAAAATCAATGATACCTAAACTCATTTCATTACTCTTTACTATATTTCATCATTTATCACCAATTCAAACATGCTCTTAGGTTACGAGGCGTAAGCATTTATACATTTTTTCACCATTTTCCAAATCTGTTAGATTAGATATTTTGAAATTATGTTTGTAATCATTACATCTTGTGAAATTTTGTCTGAAAAATCTCTCCAAAATTCTAGAGTATTGATAATGGCCTAAACTATGCATGTTTTCCCAATTAAATGTTAGCATTATTATATCCCAATATAATATAATTTTAATAAATTTGTGACGTTATTAAATATTTAATTTGAGAAAATCTAATGGAATTTTGTTTATAAATACAGAACTTCCGCCATATTTCATGAAGATATCAATAACCAGCGGTAGAAATTTCCAGTTCAAGAAGATATAAAGAGAGGAAAAAATCTACCTTCTTTAGCATCGAAAGATTATACATTAAATGACAGTGTACACAAATAGAAGGGTACGAAATCTTAAAAAAAAGAGTCATTATTAGTTTTGGTACCAATAAAATAAATATAAATAGGATTAGTACCGACAAGAGAGAGACCGCGCATAAGGAAGTCTTTTAGGCTCTATTTAGTGAACATGATAGGATAATGTATAATAGTATAAAGTAGTAGCATATGACTTGATAATATAAAAGAATTGATAAGTTCAAGATCTTATTATATCATGTGTTTAATAATGATTGTATAACTAAATTGATTATAAATATAAATGTTTCTTACGACAAAATTATCTTTTATAAAATAAATAAAAAATAAAATTGATTGTAGATTTTCCAGAGGTTACCTTATGGCCAATGGTGGCCCGTTACATTAGGAAAGCCAAAGTTCGATGTTTCATCACCTCGCGACCACAATGGTCATAGTACACACATTGTCGCAGGCCCGCCATCCCCAATGTCGTGCCGCAGCTCCGCCGTCCTCAATGCCACCTTGCTCTGCTACGCCACCGGCACCGCTTGGCTGCCTACAAGGTCTGCTAGATTGATGGCTGCTACGCCTCTGACATGCTCGTTGGAATGGATCGCACAATCAGATGACATCAACGTGCTCTCACTCTCTCTCGGCGGCACCTCCACCCCTTACCACTGTGACACAATCGCCATCGGAGCCTTCGCGGTGGTGGACAAGGGAATCTTTGTTTCCTACTTCATGGGGATTAACGGAGCCAGAAGAGGTGTAGGTGGCAACGAGTGTCTACGAGAGAGATGAAGGGTAGGGTTGGAATTAAAACCTTATCAGGTCTTATCCTATGGTGGGTGAGAGGATAATTTTATCATATTATAACAGGATAAAAAAGACTAACATAATATGAGTATATAATTATGTAAGTGCATCAAACATCTAATATAATTTAATAGTATAAAATTATACTATCAGGTCTTCTTTATATGGTGCACCAAACGCAGCCTTAAGGACAGTACTAATGTTGTCCCCATAATTCAATGAATATGTGTAGTTAGATTTTGTTTACTAAGGAGATGATGAAGTCTTAGCCTTGTAGTAGAAGATATAATTTTGTTTGTGAAAATTTTATTTTTAATAATTGCACAAATAATGATTATTGATTCTTTTTTTTATAATGATTATTGATTCTTATTTACTATTTACTTAACTTTTATTGATTAACTTGTAGTCAACTAATACATTTTACTTGATATTTGGATTGTGTAATAGTATTTAAATATTTGTAATTTAAGAGAAGAAAATATTCATGCTTTGTAAACAATTTATGTCATAATATAAATAGTCTATATTACTTTAGATGAATTATATAACTAATTAAATTGTAATATAGTGATTAAGGTGTACTACTTCACTATCGGTCACATAAGAGTATTTAGCCTGGCAAAGTAGTCCTTACTAATTCACATGGGATTCCATGCACTACTAGACATCCGCGTTATACCGACGGCTCATCAGCAGGAAACTAGCCGAAAATTTGCCAAAAGCCAAAATGTTTGATGGATTTGTGGTCACCGAAAATCACTTGCAAGAATGCAAAAAACCCACTGGAAAAAAAAAAAACTCAATCCTGCAAGCGAAAGAGAATGCATATACGGCATAAAAGATATGAGCACAAAACGAATCCAACTTGACTTTCGGCAAATCACTAGTGAAGCCATATTTTGATAAATCTAGAAACCGGATGCTATGCACTCTGGGATAGAACTAGATAATGCATTGGAGGTCACATTGATCTTCCAAAATGAGTTAAGATCGACATATTCTTATGGGATATTAGTCTCAAGTATCAAAAGTCACGAAAAATAAAAAAGAGACACATGCAGTTATTTCTCATAAATGAAATACTGCAAGTATTCTATTAAACTAAACTATTTGGATTTATATGATAAAAATAAAAACTGTGTCAAGTACAAGTTGAGGCAAAAGCAAGCAATTAAACACGCAGATTCATGGATGATCTGAACTAACTACTGAGTACTTGAGACTGAGTGAGGACAAATGCGAGAGAGTTTGAACAGTAACAATGGAGCAAGTGACGACGATGAGGGAGTGTAAGTAACAATGGTGGAGTAAGGTTAGTTTGGAGAATGTAAATCATCTTTTTGTTAACTGCAGTTAAGCAAAATCAGTTTGGTATAATATTTTTGGTTGGACTGGTTTTCAAACATGTTTTATTAGGCAGTTTTATATTCGGTTCAGAGATTTGGTTAAGAAAAAGAAACTAAAGTACATTTGGATGATAATTTGGCATTCTGTTGTTTGGAGTATTTGGACTGCAAAAAATAGCTTGATATTCAAATCTAATGCTGCTGATACTGATTTTTTATGTGTAATGGAGCAAATCAAAATGAAATCTTGGGTTTGGTTTCAGGCAAAGTTAGGAGGTGCTTCTTTTTCTTTTACTAATTGGTGTTTGACACTTTATCAATGTATTAGCTCTATCTATGTATAATCTTTGAATTTTTTGTGTAAAAGGATTGAAGTACCCCTTGTACTCTCCTAATATATTTTTATCTTATAAAAAAAAAAAACAATGCTGGAGCAAGTGACAACGACGAGGGAGTTTGAGCAACAGCGGGGACAACACGTTTGAGCTCCAGTGTCTGTTTGAAGGAGAAGCTTTCCAAACTTCAAGTTTTAAGTGTTGCATTTGACTTGAATAAGCGTGCAAAATTTCCAATGGATATTCCACCGAAAACTTTTCCAATTTTTTTCATTAATCATTTTTAAAATTTCATATACTTTCCGATAGACTTATTTATCAGAAATAATAATTTTTTTTTTTTTTTTTTTAAAAATTCCAGACAAATTTGTTCACCGAAAATTAAAAAGTTTCCAACAACTTCATTTCTACTAGTAAAATAGGAATTTCTTATAATGACATACCCATGCTACTTGGGTAAGTGCATAAGCCAGTGATACTTTCGACTACACTCTCCCATCTAGAGTGCAGCATTCTACAATGTTGTATAGCATAGCTCTTTTGCTTTCTTTTCCTCAGTTACTAAGATGTTAGGATCAGATTAATTCTCATTTAAATTAAATACGTCATTATACAATTTGATGGCTAATGGTAAGTAGTAAATACTTTAGCTTAGTCAATTTAAATTTGGTTAGTATCTTTATTGTTATGTTGCGTTAGAGTCTTTAACTACACTTTTTAATCTTAATTTTTATTAGAGAGATAAATTTATTAATTGCCTAACTTGACTGTCTTACGGAAACTAACATACGACTCGTAAAGTTGCAAGTTATTAAGTTTTTAAAAAGTTACAACAATACAAGCCAAATAAGATCTTGTCCAGAAAGTTACCACAGGTTGTCATCCACCACAGAATTTGTGTGTAGGAACTAGGAAGTCCTGTGCCAGTGTCAGACAAGACTTACGGAAACAATTTTGATTCTTGAATTTCCCATGTAGTTTTCAGCTTGGTGCACAGCCATGACAAACTCTCATGGTCGAGCAAAAATTTGAACCTATACTAAAAATTAGCCATGCACACATAGAGTGGGGGTTGAATATCGTGATTTGTGCAAAAAAAAAATTCTCATTATTTTGGTAGAGGTAAAATAAAAGTTTTCCATTAATAAAATATTCGATTATAACGTTTTAAGTTACCAACTTTCTCACTAATCATACACCCAAAGATTGAGATCCTCTACTTTAAGGGAATTTCTATAATACTTTAATGAATTTGGCACCTATGATAAGTTATTAAACATTTATTGAATGCTAAATTTATAATAAATATTTAAAAATAATTAATAAATAATAAAATACTTGACAATTAAAAATGATAGGTATCATAAAAATTTCCTTAATTTAAATAAAACAGTAAGATATCTCAACCGTAAAAATTGTAAACATAATTCGATAAATGTAAACCATTGATGATAACACTATACCTTTCACTCCAGAGAATTCTGGTCCCCCACTAGCCTTATATTATACTACTCTATTGACGTGATGTTAGAATCTTTTGCAATTTAAAACAAAACTACAGAAGATCCTAACCTTTAAAAGTAAATTTATTTAGGATAAAATGTCAAAGAAAAACATGATTATATATGAATGACAGCCGTTGGATCTTAAATGCAACACCCGCAGTTCAAACATGAACTGCACATGATCCAGTTCCGATGTTCTACCTCTACATACAAAAACTTGATTATATGAAAAACTCTTATACTTTTCTAATTTAGCGATGTGAAACTTGGATTGGTTACAAAAAATATATATATATATTCCATTAAATGTGTCAGAATTCAAGACTGATGAAGAATTCCGCAGAATTCTAGACAAGGCCAAATTAACATTTCTTCCGCACCTCCTGGGAAGCTGCAAGTATACAGAGCAGGGGTTGAAAAAAAAAAAAAAAACAAAGCAAGCAACATGGAAGAAAATGAAAAATTCATACTAGAACTTTCAAAGGGACAAACAGCGTGGCACATCCTCCAATCTCCCCCCAGAACTTACCATTCACTTTTAACCCCACGTATCTACTTGATTCGTGTGCACTTGACACATAGCCCCCCACACGTCAACATCTAGTACCCCCAGGCCAGAAGGCCTGGCTGGTTATTAAATAAAAAACAAAGATACTCCATTAACCTTCATCGACCATTTTCCATTTCTACCGTTGCAAAGAAGCTTGAAAGGTGAGGAAAGGGATAGTTAATGGCTCCAAAGCGTGCTCAGAAGATGGTGGTCAGATCCAGCAGGAAAGTTGTGCAACAAAGTGTGCAGGTTTCGGTTGTAGGCAGCAGCAAAAGATTAACCCGAGGAAACAGAGACATTCAGATAGGTGAAGAAGTAGGTACTCTAGGACAAGAGCATGTGAGGATCATTCCCGTTCAAGAAGTGACTCCTCAAGCCAAAGAGGATCCAAGTACCATCACAATCACTACTGAAGACAAAGCAGAACAAGAACATACTCCAAATGGTGGACTCCAATATCAAACAGAAGAGCAAAAGAGAGACACTGCCATGGGTGCTGAGAAAGAGGAACCCAAAGTGCCACCCGCGAATAAAGCGCAGGTGAAGAAGGCTAAGATCCACGAAGGGAACGATGGTGGTAAAGAGAAAAGGAAGAAGAAAAAAGGGAGGAGAAATGGAGAAGGGTACCAGAGATATGTGTACAGGGTACTAAAGCAAGTGCACCCTGACATGGGAATTTCTTCTCAGGCCATGACTGTTCTGAATAATTTGATGAATGACATGTTTGAGAGGCTGGCTGATGAGGCTGCCAAGCTGAAGACGTACACAGGGCATATGACATTGTCGTCAAGGGAGATCCAAGGGGCAGTGAAGCTGGTTTTGCCTGGAGAGCTTGGGAAGCATGCCATTGCTGAAGGGGCCAAAGCTGTGACCAACTATATATCCCATGATGCCTGATATAGGCCCAAGTCTTCAGGTTTGCTTAACCTATTGTATAGTAAGTAGACGTGTGCTCCGTATGAATACACGTAAGGTGGGGCGCAAGTGTTTCTTTATTTTAGCTTGCTTTTAGGAGAAGATGCAGACAAATGGAATAGTTGCCTTATATGTGAGTGACGTCACTGGGCTAGGATTGTAGATAACTAGTTGCTGGCTATAATGGGAGTTACTACTTTTTTACTGGTTTTTTAGGTTGCTCATTATAAGTTTGCATTCAAAAATAACTTTCCAACTTCTTTCTCGAGAATTAAAAAAAAAAAAAATCAAACATGCACGAGTACTTTATGTAAGAAATTATAGTAAAAAATATGTCAATTGTATAACAAAAAAACAATTCCAGAAAGAATATGACCCAACGAATACCTCATCGTTGAGATAAGCCGTCGTTGTCAAGTAAATTCTGCTTCTTATCAGGGTACACTTCATTAAGAAACCTACACGCTATACGCAAAAAACAGAAAATACAATTGGTACGGTTGATAACAGGCAGGCAAGCCCCTAATGGCCTAATCCACTTCAGAGCCACAAACCGATCTGATTTGATCTAATCTAGAATCAACGAAAGGAAATCTCAAACACCCAAATCAAACAAAATATCAAAATAATAATAAAACAAAATATACTTGTCATTCATTTCAGAATCATGGCCCCAAAAATTTGCCATCAGGCGTTCCATTGGTGCACTCGACGTAAATACAATAATCACGGCAAGATACAGATTTTTTTAAAAAAGACGGCAAGATACGGAATAAAAAATTAAAAAAGAGAGTACCCGGAAACGTCCAGGCGATAAAACTCGCTAGGATCCTGTATTTTGTCATAAGTGTGACCCTTTTAATGTCAAAATTATAGTATAGAATAAGCACGTATCACTTCCACCACTGGTGCTTGACACATTGGACACTTTCTTCTACTTTGGAGCAAATCATTGGCACATTTTGAACATGTGCACATGTGCCCACATCTGCAAGTAAAGCACAAAAGTATGTAAGTGATTGAAGTCAGGTGCAAACGGGCCAGTGATGTGTCAAACTGATACTGAATAGTACCTGTACAACAAGGAATCAATATTGCTTTCGCAGCATATACAGCAATGTCCATTTCTCACACATTCCCATTTAGATTTATCATCTGGTGAATCATGGTCATGCATTCCTGTGATCAATTTAACTTGGTCATCTAAGGCTATCAATAGAGGAAAGTTAATTTTTCTTTAAAGAATAACATCACAGATCACGTAGAAAGGCTGTGAAAAAGGATATGAAATATGAAGGGGGTAAAAAAATGGCAGACCTGATGAACCAGCTGACCGATTTAGGGCTGCAGAAACTTCTTGTCTTATTGAGCGTTGCAACTCAAGCTGCATATCCATACAGGCCTCCATCATTCTCTGCATATTATTCATCCTTTGCTGTAGCCTGACCATGTCAATTCTCAAGTCATTAATAATATCCCACTCCTGCCAAAAATCAAATCAGGAAATTATTCAAATAATTAAAAGATTATAAAGTGGAAAAAGTGGACAGACTAGTGTCTACATTATGGAGCACATTAGCTAAGGAAAAGCAGTTATGTCTGTAAATGAACGCACAATTCCTAGGCGCTGATTATTTATGTCATTCTGTGACCAGTTGTCATGACGGGAGTGCCGATCCCATAGAGGCTGAGGAGGCGGCGGCGGTGGTGGCAAGGGTAGGTCAAGTGGACTATTAACAGTATCCTCTGGACCAACGATCCGACCCCTGCTCTGCTGCTCCAGGCCCTGTTCTGCCGAGGGAGAAGGGGTTGTTTCTTGCAGCTCCCACTCAACATGAGCATGACCTTGCCTTTCAACATATGATTGTATCAACTGGTCAAGACTTTCACGAAAACTGCTGCGAAGGAGGTTTGAGACACTTCTTCTGCAAAAGGAAAAGAAATATTTATTATAAATTTTTCATTTTAAAAAGAGATCTGCTGAAACTCTACAGTCATATCGACATACCTACTTAGCAGTTCCCTGAGTTCGACACTGTACACATTGTCATCTTCTGGAAAATAAAATCCATGAATTCTACCAACTGGAGCTACTTCATGATCAGAAGGTCCTCCCAACCAAATTTCCACTGCCTCTTGAAAGCTACCATCTTCTTGCCACACTTCAGGGGCTTCTTGCAGATGAGAATTTTCTCCATCTTCGTTTCCCAAGATGTTTTGAGGCCATTCATTTGATGTGCTACTGAGCTGATTATCATCCACACTTTCCTCAGTGCTATTTCTCCATGCAACGTTAGTTTGATGCCAGTCACTTCCGTCATTTTCAATAATAACTTCTTCCTGTTGCTCTCCTTCCAGCGCAACAGATTCAATCCAATCTACATCATTCTTGAGTCTCCTCTGCTGAGCCTTTTCTTATCTCCTTTGCAGCAAGCTCCGCTGGCCTCGCGCTCCAAACTGATGGCGTCTCGACGTTCTCCTTTACGCCGTCCTGGCGCTCTCCCCCTTTAATTTAATATAATAAGAAGTGTGTAAAAAGGCTCACGTTTTTTGGCTTCCTATAAAGCAACCCTCCCCCCTAGGTTGTGGCAACTTTCTACTCCTCCTGAGCTGTCTTGCCGTATCTAAAATGGCTTCGAGCATCCGGCTTCACCACTGCTGCCTGCTCTCTCCTTCTTCGGCACTTCCCAGTCCACAACAGACCTGATCTTCTCTTGATCCATCTGAATCACACCCTTGCTGATCCAATGGCCAAGAAAGAGCACTTTCGTCTGAGCACCGTTTCACGTACAGCTTCTTTTCCTGCTACGTACGAGACAGGAGACGATACTGGGCCGACTGCTTAGACGAGAACAAAAAGGGGAGATGAAAACCCGTTCCCGATTGCCTTTGATTCTCATTGGAATGGGACCTCCTCGGAGACGCTTTGAATGATTAAAACGAGCTTTTCACTCGAAAAAGAAAGAAGGAGAGTTGAACTTGTTGCATGCATCCTCTACTATGAAAGCTTACCTGGAATAAGGAATTTCTTCCTGATCATCCGCTTCAGCATAATTTCGTTTAAAGCATTTTTGAACTCGTTTAGGGAATTAATTGATCGAGTCCAATCAATGGGGTCTCAGGTAAGCCCCTTCGGGCCCTTTCTTTAATACAACTTTATAGTGCGCTTTTCGGTGTCGGGTGTTATACGGCTTCCTGCCTCTGCTTGAGAATGGACTGATGGAAGGGCCTGTTCAAGGAAGTAGCTTAGGGGCGAAGAGAAGCAGGGCGGAAGCTCGACCATCCATCGGCTTCGGATTGTTCTTTTGCTAAGGAATCAAAGTCTGGCTGTGCCCGAGCAAGGGCTTTCTATATGCAATTGAAAGAGTAGCCAGCACCTTCGATTGAAAGGGGAAGAGTTCCGGCTCTTGCTGTCATAGGAGCGGAATGCAAGTCCCACTCAACTAGCCGGAGATGAGATGGAGTTCGATTCCACACCGGATTCACTATCTTCTGAATCATGCCCTTCCTTGTTTAGCTTAGGCTAGACTTTTTCCTTTTGAATCCTCCTGACCTTTTTCGTCCCTTCCCCTTTCCTTTACTTACTGCTTCATATAGTCTTTGAGGACGTCTTTTTGACCAATTCTCATGGCTTTGCTTTAGAAAAGGGTAGCTTAGCCAAGGCTACTTCAAAACCTAATTCCAAGGCTCCTCAACAGGTGACTGCCCAAGTGACTCAGAAAACCTGGACTTCTTCTTCTCGAAAGGGATTGAACCCTCGGCTTTCAACCAGTCTTCATTACAGCTAAGAAGGAAGGAAAGATTCTTAGGTGGCACAATAGCTCGAACCTACAGGGAGAAAGAAAGCTCGACCAATAGAGAGAGTATACAAGCTGCTATTGAGAAAAGAAAGATTCATTTGGGTTGGTGGAAACTAGGTCCGCGTGTCAAAGAAGATCTCCGTTATGGAGTCCCTTCTAAGCAGGCTCAGGATATGGGCAGCGCATATGACAGACGATCAGGGAATTTTATTCTTTTCTTAATAGAGTACCAGACTTCTCACACGGCTATATGACCAAAGATCAGGTCTCCGACCAAACTTCCCTTAGCTACTTTGAAACAACACATTTCACACTTAATTAAAAGGGCTTAACGATGCCATAGTCTGTACACGCCTGACTTATCCCTTATTCAGGATTGGTTATTTTCTCATACCGAAACGAACTTAGTTTCTCTCCATTCAGGATCAAGTTCAGCTGGTATCGTCTACACCGGTAATTCTACGGCTTGTCTCACTCATTCTATGTCTGCTAAATCCTGGATTCTACATTCTGGTGCTTCTGACCACATTGCTGGTAATCTCTCACTTTTTAGTATCCACCAAAATTCCTCATTCCATCACCCTTGTCGATGGTTCAAAGGCTAAAGCCACTGGTGTTGGTCAACCTGCACCTCTCCCATTCTAACATTGAACTCTGTTCTTTTTATTCCTAGCTATCCTTTTAACTTAATTTCCATTAGCCAGCTTACTCGTACTCTTAATTGTTCCATAACTTTTTCTGCTGGTTCTTTCCATATACAGGACCGGAGTACGGGGCAGACGATTGGCGCAGGCTTTGAATCACAAGGACTCTATTATCTTCAAACTCCATCATCTACCATATGTGTTGTTACCGAGTCTCCTAGTCTTCATCGTCGTTTGGATCATCCAAGTCTGAATAAATTAAAGAAGATGGTTCCTCATCTCTCTCATTTACAATCTTTTGAGTGTGAGTCGTGTCAGCTTGGGAAACATGCTCGAGGTGATTTCCCAAGTAAAGTCAATAATCGGTCTGAATTCCCCTTTCATATTGTTCATTCAGATGTTTGGGGTCCTAGTCGTGTCAACTCTATTATAGGATATCGATATTTTGTTACTTACATTGATGATTACTCAAGAGGTACTTGGATATTTTTAATGAAAGACCGCTCCGAGTTGTTAAGCATTTTCCAAAATTTTTTCAACAAAATCCATACTCAGTTTGGGAGCACAATTCGTATTTTACGTAATGACAATGCAAAAGAATATTTTTCTGCTCCTTTTAATTCTTTTATGACTTCTCATGGTATGCTCCATCAATCTAGTTGCCCTCATACATCACAACAGAATGGTATTGCAGAAAGAAAACATCGTCATCTGCTTGATACTGCCCATACTTTGTTATTACAAGCCGAAGCACCTTTGAAGTTTTGGGGGGATGCTATTCTTACTGTTGGGTACTTAATAAATCGCATGCCATCTTCTGTTTTACATAACCAAGTTCCTTATTCCCTCTTGTTTCCTAAGGAACCCATTTATAAAATTCCTCCTCGTGTCTTTGGTTCCACTTGTTTTGTGCATGATCTTTCTCCAAGAAAAGATAAATTAACTGCGCATGTTGTTAAATCATTTTTCTTGGGTACTCTCGCCTGCAAAAAGAGTATCGGTGTTATTCTCCTACCTCTCATCACTTTTGTATCTCTATTGATGTTACATTCTTCGAGGAAACACCGTACTTTACTACACAGGTTGAACCAGACTCCATATCTCAGGTCTTACCAGTTCCTTACCTGAGCACTCCAGTCTTTGTTCCTCAGTCTTCGAGTCTACCAGAACCAGAAAATTCTTCCCAACAATCTTCACCTCGTCCTCTCATTACCTATCAATGTCGTCCTCGTCCTTCGCCTCCAAAAAATGTTCCTACTCCAGAATCCGGTGATTCATCTCCTACTTCAGCGTCCACACCTGCTCCGGATTCCTCTACTACAGACCTCCCTATAGCACTTCGTAAATGTATTCGTTCTTCCCGTAATCCTCATCCCATTTATAATTTTTTGAGTTATCATCGTTTGTCCCCATCCCATTATGCTTTTACATCTGCTTTGTCGTCTATCTCTATTCCTAAAATTGTCCAGGAAGCACTATCCCATCCAGGATGATGGCAAGCAATGATTGATGAGATGACAGCTTTAGAATCTAACCACACATGGACACTTATTCCCCTTCCTCTTGAGAAATCGACAATTGGTTGTCGGTGGGTTTTCACTGTCAAAGTGGGTCCTAATAGCAAGGTGGATTGTTTGAAAGTTCGTCTTGTTGCGAAAAGTTTTACCCAGATTTTTGGTCTTGACTATGATAATACTTTCTCCCCTGTTGCAAAAATAACCTCTGTTCGGCTATTCATATCCATGGCAGCCATGAATCGCTGACCCTTGTATCAATTGGACATCAAGAATGCTTTTTTACATGGTGATCTAGCTGAAGAAGTTTATATAGAGTAACCTCCGGGGTTTGTTGCTCAGGGGGAGTCGAGTTTGGTCTGCAAATTACACAAGTCATTGTATGGTCTAAAGCAGTCTCCTCGATGTTGGTTTGGATGATTCAGTACAATTTTACAACAGTTTGGCATGATCCGCAATGAAGCAGATCACTCTGTGTTTTATACACACTCATATAACCTGTGTATCTATCTTGTGGTCTATGTGGATGATATCGTTATCACAAGAAATGATCATGAAGGAATTCAAAGACTGAAGCAACACTTGTTTCATCATTTTGAAACTAAAGATTTGGGTCGACTAAGATACTTTCTTGGGATTGAGGTAGCTCAATCAAAGGATGGTATTGCTATCTCACAAAGGAATTATGCTCTTGACATTTTAGAAGAAACTAGAATGCTAAGCTGCAAACCAGTTGATACTCCTATGGACCCGAATGTTAAACTCCTACTAGATCAAGGAGAACCCTTTTCAGATCTAGGAAGGTATCGGAGATTGGTGAGAAAACTTAATTATCTCAGTGTGATCAGACCAGACATATCTTTTGTTGTTAGTGTTGTAAGCCAATTTCTTAACTCTCCTTGTGTTGATCATTGGGATGCAATTATTCAGATTTTGAGGTATATTAAGGGCTCCCCTGGAAAAGGGTTAGTGTATACAAACAGAGGACATACGAATATAGTTGCTTATACAGATGCTGACTGGGCTGGGTCTCCCAATGATAGAAGATCAACTTCTGGATATTGTGTTCTTATTGGAGGAAACCTTATCTCATTGAAAAGCAAAAAGCATAATGTTGTTGCTAGATCGAGTGCTGAAGCAGAGTATTGAACTATGACTCTCACTACATGTGAACTCATATGGTTAAAACAACTCTTGAAAGAGTTGAAGTTTTGCGAGATAGGACCTATGATGTTAATTTGTGATAATCAAGCAACACTTCATAATGCTTCAAATCCGGTCTTCCATGAACGAACCAAACATATAAAGATTGATTGTCATTTCATCCGTGAGAAGATTGTTTCAAAGGAAATCTCTACTTCGTCTATAAATTCTAATGACCAACTGGCAGATTTTCTTACCAAGTCACTTCCGAGTCCAAGAATAACCTACATTTGTGACAAGCTGAATGTTTATGATATATACGCTTCAGCTTGAGGGGGAGTGTTGGAATTTACATATTATTGGAACTTGATCAGTTTATAGTTTGTGTATTTCTAGTAACATTGGAACCTTATATCCTAGGAAATGTTTATTATCTTTTATTATCCTTGTAAATACCATACTGTAATTAATTCCTTGTGTATATATAAACCCAATATACAATTTACTCAAGCAATTCAGAAATCCTCTCTAAGTTTTTGATATTCAAGTCTCTAATTCCAACCGGAGCGATGTTGGGAACTTGCACTCCTGATAACAAACAAAAGCTGGATTCTATCTCTTCCTTCTGTGAAGCGTATGATCCTTCGGCACCTCTGGAGGTTTCCAAACCAAAGTAGCGGACTTAGCAGTCCCTACCCGAGTCAAGCTGAAGAAGACCTTCCAACACGATGACCTCAGCTTCATGGTTGTAGCTGGTAGACCCGTCTACCCCGGACGAAGTTATCAATCTTCCCGGAAGGGAAAAGGCATAGCAAGCATGCTAAGAGCGAATCCCTCAATCAAGCTGGAAAGCGAGTTTCAGTGATCTGAGGGTGAATAGATAGAATACCGGAATCGGAATTCCACTAGTGAGGTAAGCCGTGCTTTTCGGTAAGGGCTAATTCGAAGATCTTAGTGAATAGGGCACAGGACAGGGATCTCCTTGATCGAACTTTGAGCCACCCTGGACTTTGGCCAGGCCCCGGTTCCCAGGGTTAGAGTATTCCCTATTATAAGCCTACTCAGATCAGAACTAAACTAGTTGATTCTCTTATGTTCAACAATTTGGACGCAAGGTGAAGAAATGAGGGGAAATTTCGACACAACATTAATTTCAAAATCACCTTCAAGCAGTGGCTGTCATCAACAATCAATACGTGAGAGAAAATTGGGAGAGCCAAAAAGTCACAAATAAAAAGGTTGTAAGAGAAAGAAAGAATCCAGAAGACTACACATAAAAAAAATAAAATAAAAATTAAAGTTTCTTCTCAACTTAATGGCAATATGCATACCTTAGACCTGATACAGTCTGTTTTTGCCTCAATAAGCCTAATTCACTTTCTGCAATGGAAGTGGATCTGTTATTATCAATTGATCTATCATTTCTCAAGAACCTGCCTCTAAGCAATGCCTGAAAATAATTTTAACAAACAATCATCAATTGCAAGAGATAAGCTCAGATCAAATCAAGTCCTAGATTTTAAATTCTTTGTTCAAAAGGATTCAGATTTTTAGTATTCTCCGTTTTCTTCTTTACTAGGTTTTCTAAATTATTTGTATTTCATATTCTAGGAATTTTCCTATTCTAAAACAAACATACTACAATTATCCGTTAACGATGCCTACAATGAAATAGATTCACTTCAATTTCCCCTAGAAATTGAGTGCAAAAGTAAAACCAAAGTGCTCACTTACAGGTACTGTCTTACTCAACTAAAACAAATATTTTACTCATTACATGGAAAAATGGTACAGCGTCCACACTTTATACCCCATATGGTACAGGAAAGTAAAGAAATATGATCGAAAATATATAAATCATTTAGTGGACAAACCTGAATGCGATTGCGATGGGGGAAGTGAGATACAGCCCGATAGTCCAACAATTCCTGAACTTCTCTTTGCCTTTCCATCTCAGCCTTCTTAAGCATATCAAGCAGAACCTGTCGGCCACGTAATTTATGGATTCCCCTCCGTGGATGGTCAGGTTGGCCCTCATTCTGATTAACAACAAATCCATCACGAACACGTTCGATTTGGGTACCAATTTCAGAAGATTGTTCTTCCCTATTTTCCCCAGAAGAAACACCTCTCTGCTGGCTACTCATCTGTACCCACTCCCTTATGATACTCACCCTTTCCTGCTCGGTTTCCCCAAGCCATTCTCCCCTTGAACCACTATTTCCTCGGGGAATATTTGATGCATGATCCCCAGCACCACTATTCATCCATTCCCTGAAAATTTGCCTCACTCTTTCCCTTTCAACTTCTCCAAATTCAGAAGAGTTTTCACAGCTAAAATTGTTTAACTCCTCCGGTTCATCATGGGACTCACTCTGACTTTGTGACTGTGACCATGTTTCAGACTCATTCTCACCCAAAACTGCATCTTCTATCATATACCCTTCTCCTCTCTGATGGCTATCTGGCATATTTTCCTGTGAGAGGTCTGCAATTAACCCATCACTCCTTCGTTGAATTGATACTTCCCCAGGTCTTCCTTGAACTTCACTCACCACATGCTCATCTTCAATCTCTCGCCACATTTGCAAGAGTGTAGATGGCCGGGTGCCACCCCTCCCTGCATCTCCGCGGTTCCCGGATGACTGAGAAGGAGAGTCCCTAAGGAAAGTAGATTCAAGCACAGTCACACTGTGCAGACCAGTAACAGCCATTTCGAATGTAGTTTTCAAACAAGCATACAAGATCTTTTCAACCCATCTGATTCAAATGCACTAAAATTTGCATAGCAGGGGAGAAAATCAAAGGGACTCAGAATCAGGTCATTTTACATTTCCATTGATTTGAATCACATTTGCCATTAGCTCTCCTTGCTATCATCATGTTATTTCCAAATTACAAACTTGGAAGCTTCCAAATTTCCAATTGAATGTATTACTGCTAACTATACCTTAGCCTGCCAAAATAGATAAATAAATGATTAATAAATCAATCAATTTGATCAATTTTGATTCCAAATAAAAAATATAAGTTTTTTAATAATAAAATGAGCAATGTGACCAAATAAATAGCTAAGCTAAGCTAATCTAAAATTCCAAAGACTGAGAACCTCAAAATTTCAGAAAAGCAAGACGGAACTCAAATCGCCATTGCAAATTATTCAATTTTCCGATAGGAAAGAAGCAAAAAACAAGGAAATCGGAATATGAATACAGACGAATCAGTAACAGAACCCGAAACAAGGCATTTAAGTATGCGATTCAGTTGTAACATTGAAGCGCGAGAGTGAGTGTGAAACAATGAAAAGGAACGTACCATTGAAGTTCTGCGTTTGATTTTCGAAGTAAAGAAAAAGAAAACCCTAGCAGTGAATAAGATTCTGAGAAAGAGAGAGAGAAGAGAGTGACACAACGAAAATGGAAGACACAGTAGAGAAAACAGAGACAGAGAGAGAGAGAGAGAGGGATTTGGATTATCAGATGATGCCGAATAACGTAACAGGGTTGAGAGAGAAAGACACATTTTTCTTTAAACATAATTAATAGGTTTTATAATTAATTATGATAGGTTTTAATATGATAAAATTTATATTTATTTTTTTATAATATAATGATTATATTAAATGAGATGATACAGAAGACGAGAAATATTTTATTTTTTATTTAATTTTTTTATTAATTATTAAATAAAAATATTAAATATTTTTTATATTTTTAAAATGTTAAATGTATTTATTTTTTTATTTAATATTAAAAAAAATTATAAAAAATATAATTAATATTACACATAAAAGAAAGAGTGATGATTTAGAAATAATAAATGTGAACACGTCAGCAGCTGTGAGACTTTTCCCTTGAAACTGCCAGTGACACTAACGTCTGAATTTTTATTTTTTTTTTCTTGAATCAGTTATCATTCAGTGACACGTGGCCATCCCTCTTGTCTTCCGGCCAATTGACGAAATCACGAAATGTTCCAAATCTTAAATACGAAGTGAAGTTTCAGAGAAGCCTAATCAAACGAAGTTAAACGCCGTCGTTTTCATATATTTTGCATTCCAAAATCTTTTTTCGACGATTTTATTTTTAATTGGATAAGTTTTTTTTTTCGTTTTCCCCACCAAACAATAGTGAAAATAAAGGTAATGATAATAGCAGATTGAAAAATTAAATAATTAAATTATAAAAACTAACTTAAAATAACAAACCTGTTAATTTTTTATTATAATTATCAATTCTACACTTTATTTTATCAAATAGACAGAATCTAGATTAATATTTGGTGATTGGTACCTTTAAATTAAAAAGTGTTTATAATTTTTTTTCGGTAAATAGAAGTTTATAAAGAGAAGAGATTATCTCGTTTCTATGTTAAGACATGTCATAGCCTTTTAAGTAAAGGCTTGTAATTTTTTTCTTATAAAAAAAATAATAATATTTGGGGTTAAAATGTAAGGGATTTTCTTTAACTATAAGTTATTTTTAAAAAATCTTTTTGTAGTTTAAAATTTAACAACTTGACTTCTTAAACTTTACGAATTGTGCATATTGATTCTTTATAGGGGATTTTCTACACATATACAAAGAGTAGGGATGACAATTCAACCTAACTCGCCCTGTCTCGATCTATACTAATTCAATGGTTGACCGAGTTTTGTAGTGGGCCTGGGTACGTAAAACCCGAATACACTACTTTCGGATATGGGGCGGAGTCAGATATAGAATGACCTGTCCCGAACTATATATAGGGTGAGTAACAACAAACTTTTTGGGAGATTTGCGTTTAGTCATACTATGCATGAAGGCAATCAAAGAATTGATAGCTAGGTTAGCCAATTTGAATTTATCTCATGACTATGGCTCCAGTTTATGAAATTCTCTCCTCCTTATGACATGCAAATCATTCTAATTGTTTAATTTTTTTCTTTTTGGACTTGGGTCTACCTCTATAACAAAAAATAAAAATTAACTAACAGCATATAAAGTATGATTCAGGGTGCTAGGACGGGGTAGATAAATCTCCATAAATTTGGTATAAAGCAAAAAAAAATCTCTATCAGGTAATGGGATGGGGAACAGGATAACATGTAAGTAAATAAAGCGGGGGCGAATAGTAAAAAACCAGTCTCAATCTGTCCTATTGTCATTTCTATTTAGGGGTTAAATTTATATTACTTTACACAATTTATGAAATTCAAAGAGTTAAGTTGTTTAGTTTAAACTATGGGAAATTTTTTGGAAGTGACTTATAATTGAAGGAATTCTTTACGTATTAGTTAATTTTTTAAGTAAAGGCTTATAATTATATGGTTATAAATAATTTATTAAAAAAATTCCACTAACATAAATTGGATTTTTGTTGTCATATAATACTTTTTTGTAGCTTCCCATCATACTGTTATGTTTGCATTTTTATTATATGATATCTTTAATTAATTACTCTATTGAATTATTACTCACGTCAAAGAAAGTAATCAAGTAGGTATGACAATAGGGGAACTAGGTTAGGTATCAATTGACTAAAAAATTCATTCATAAAGAAAAATGACTAAAAGGTTCAGTTGCAATTTGTAAAGAAAGGTTCTACATGAAAAGCTGAATCAACCAATTTTCAAACAGTATAAAATTATTGTCAATCATGAAAGGGAGCTAAACACAATATTTCAGATAATATATTGATTAGATAATTGCTGTAATCATGGGGTCATTCTTTATATATCTCATCCATTTCTACAACAAGTTCCCTCTTCATTGACGACATTTAGCATTACTGAAAAGTAAGGCAAATTAATCATCATCGGGAATTCGGGATAGTTACAAGTCTGTGTAAATTTGATGCCTTTGGTCATCGTCCAAGTATTACAAATTAAGTTGGTGTGACCTATGGCCATTTACGTTTAGGGTTATACTGCCTACCAAAAAATAAAAGTTTAGGGCTATACTGTTTACATAGAAGGTATGGTCATCATTAAGTTTTCAAAAGGCTGCCTCCAACACATGGACACTTTTGTGGACGCAGACCTTACTTTATATTGGTCATTAATTGGTTCATTTAAGTTCCTAAACTCCATGGATAGATTCGGATATATATATATATATATATATATATATATATATATATATATAACACTCTAAGTATAACTAGTTGAAGAAAAAGTTCTTTACGTTAATAAACTACTCATAAACATGTCTACCTAAAGGTGCTTCAACCTAATCATCAGCTTGCTTTATATACAACAAATACAGCATATGCCTCATTAACTTTATGACTTCATCTTGTGCATTCGGTCTTCTTGGAACTAGAGCAATCCCAAATTTGGCTCAAGTTTTGCAGCCCCATCACCTACCCCCCTCCCACCTCCTTTTGCTTTTGTTATCCCTCTCTTTCATTTGTGTCTACAAGCTTTAACTGCGGAACTAGTTTTAGAACATAGGAAATAAAGACGAGGAAAGAAAATCTATTAAGTTCAATGCTTATCATGCTTTCTTGGCCCATTCATGAAATTAGAAGTTCAAACAATGACTTGACTTTAGGTCACTGAATTGTGTTTATAATTTTCATAAAGCATTAATATAGTCGATGATGTAGCCCCATACAGGTACCCATCTATGTGAAGGATGGAATTATCCTCATTTGTCTCCAACATATTGATATACCAAACATGCACAGCCTGAACTTTCAAGCAATCAAGCTCATGGAAGGACAAGCAAAAAGGAGCCCTAGTATATTGGCTGGATATTCATGATTTATATAACCCTTAAAATATCTCACAACTTACCCTATTAAACTATGGCCCTTTGTCTCAGCCGCACCTTTTTGCCTCTGATTGATGTTTGTCTTTCTTAAGCAACAAAATTCCGAACACATTGCATGCATACTCCGAAAGGCTCGGAACGGTCACGTTCTTCTGTCTCAATGTCTCGCTATCACAACGGCAATGAGTTAAATTAGAAATGGATTAGCATGTAATATATAGATAAATATGTAGTTATAAGAATATAAGGAATATCTTTATTGTGTCAGTTACTTAGTTTACACTACAAGTGTTCTGCACCGTGATTTGAAATATAGTTTCATGAGTCAACTTGACACGCATCTAGTCGAAATCTATTAGGACACCCCAATGGGAGTTTACTCATGGCACACTTTACAGATCTCATCACAATGCATATTTGGACCACGATATTGGCAGCAACGCAATCGTAAGATCTGTGCAATGGATGAATCCACAATTATCCTTATCTGCCAATTACAATCACATGTAATGATAGCACTCATAAATCGCATTAAATTGCTTATAACTACAATATTATCATTTTGATTTTATAGGAATCATCTACAATAGTCAAGGGAATGCATTTCATTATTCATCCTCTATAAATATCAGACTCAATCACTTTCAACATTAACTATTGCTCTTTGAGTTAAACACACTACAAAAAATGCGCTAAATTGCGGCGGTTTTTAACTCCCGCAAATTAAATTGGGTCGATTTTAAAAAACGCCGCATTTATATTGCAGCGATTTTTCAGCAACCCTCGCAACAGTGATTAATTTGAGGCGGTTTAAAACCTCCACAATTTGCAGCAATTTTTTTTTTTAAATTTGCGGTGGTTTTTAACCTCTATTATCTATTTACCTGAATTTATTTACCAAACAAATTAGCGCGTTTTTTGTAATGATACTACTTGTGCATAATCTGACTTAAGCGTTAGAATGTCTTTGCAAGTATTAATCACTCTCATTTCAACACGTTCTGCTGTTGCCCAATGAGGAAAATAATCATTCGTGCCTATTTAGGTAAACCTCAATATCCACTATTGTACAACAATAAATATTTTTATGAATTTCATAATCTCGATATAGATAACTTACACATTTAACCAAAGCAAAAAAGTAATTTAATTAAAGTTCGTGCAAGTTGATTCAAATACCACTTAATTACAATATACAAAAAAAAATTATAACACTGTCATGTTAACATATATCAAGATAACTTGTTTATTTTCTAGTTTTAGTTTTGCCTTTATTATTAACTAGCTTGTTGACAAGTCAATTCACATTAATTTGTTTTAGTTAAGATTAAGATAAAAGACAAATATTGATAAGGAGAGTTTAAAGTAAATTATAATTGTATATTTAATGAAAAGGTAAGAAGTGTCTTAAGATAATTATAACTATAGAATAAGAAGTATTTACAATTTTATTTTTATCCTTGTTATTATATTTATATTTAAACTTTAAGTGATCATTAAATGAGTAATTGATAATGATAGTTTTAAAAAATTAAAAAATAAATACAGAAATAAGACGTCCCTTTTATAATAATATAGAATAAATATTTATAGGATTTTGCTAAAGAGTGTCTTAATGACACTTGTTAAGGATTTAAAATAAGAAGTTTTTCATGAAAAGTAGAGTATTTAATGTATTGAAAATTGAAAAAAAAATCTATTTTTCATATAAAACTTCTTATTTTTGGCTCCTTAACAGGTGACCTATAAGGCAATTCTTAGAAAAACTCATATTAATATTTTCTCACACTTTTAACTTACAACGTTTGATATCTTAATTCTTATTCTTATTATCTACAAATAATATTTTTTTTTAATTATTTTTCTAGAGAGCAGAGGTTCCATTTGGAGGGAGGGGAAATGGTTGTTATCTTTCATAATAGGGAGAATTTTCGTTTTGAGATGTAGCAAAAGGGAGAGGAAACTATCCCTTGGTGATTGGTGTGAGAATATATTTGTTAGGTATTTTATACATGTCATATAAGTCAAAATATATGTATACGGAGCATATTAAGTGAGAGGAGTAATTTATTGTGAGAGTGAGAAGAACAAATCTTAACTATTGAATCATGCATAAATGATCAAGATTAAAATATAAAATCATGCGACTTTTTGAAATGATCATGTGACCTTTAACTAACTTTTAATCCTGACTATCCGTGTATGATTTAATGGGCAATATTTGTTTCTTTCATCTCTTACAATAAATTACTCTTTTTACTATATACACCTCTATATATATATATATATATATATATATATATATATATTATATATGATTTAATTTTAATATATTGTCGGTGTAAAAGTTTTTACACTATCATTCAATTATGCATTACCATGTCATTGAAATTATTTGACTCTCATAACAATTACTTCAAAAGTCACACATATAGTAATATATGATTGATTGTTAATGTAAAAAATTTACACTAATAATATATCAAAATTAAACTCATATATATTACATGGTGGGTGAGATTATCAAATAATAAAAACATATACTTCAAATAAATTTTGGCTAGACTTAAAATTTATCTACTAAGAATTTATATGTGAAATACCCCAAAAAAAATTTAATTTTTTAATAATTTCCAACTATTAGAAATTTGGGTACAAAATCTAAAAAATGATCAGATTGGACTAATTGATTGAATTGGTCATACTGTGAATCAGTTGTGTCTCCAGTTCAAACATTATTCAATTTGACCTCTCGTTTGATATACATGCATCACCTCATATCTATACAAATTATCTAATTACAGTTTATCTTATCTCATTTTCTATACACTTACAATTTGATTCTATCACATATTTCCAAATGTGAGATGATGTGTATCTTGCATAAACATTTTTCAAATCCAAATTCAGTTAGGGTTACATTTTTTATATGTAAAATAAAAATAACGTATCATGTTTAATTGATTTAATCTACACAAAAATCTGCCTCTTAATTGTAGCTCAAGTGGTGTTTCCTCCTTCCAAAAGTGGAGATATAGGATTCGAGCCCCATCTTTCAACCCTTGCCCAAGTCCTAGTTGCAAAGGCAGCTCCCCTACTATCTATGAAAAAAAAAAAAAAACCACAAAAATCTATGATATCTAACAAACAAACTGTTGCACTGAGTTAGAAAGGTGGTGTTGAATATGTTACGTTAGCTGTCTTTCAACTCTTTCCTCTGTTATCTAATCGACATTGGTCCAATGTGACGGGCACCGCAAACATAATTAAGTGGCTGAAGACACAGTGACGTTACTCTTTGACACTTGAAAGTCACCAATAACATGCCAAATTTCACATATTTGAGTATGATCTGGATGTGAAATGATGTAGGCCATGGAGCCGAACCATCGCTTAGGTTATGCTTGCTTTAAAGTTATTGCCTAGTGTGACATCCCTTGTCTCACTCTTTTTGAGAATACAGTCCCCTCCCTCCCGTTCTTTGTTTCTATCTTTGCTGTTGCTGATTCAAGAGAGACCCTTTTTGAAAACTAAAGTTTGGAAAATTTACATCACTAATTTTATGGATAAATAAGTAGAGGTGTCAAAATAAATTAACTCGTCGTCCGTCCGTCTCCGCCCGCATTCAACCCGCAAAATCTTTGGGTGGGACGGGCAATTGCGTTGAAAAATGGGTTGGAAGAAGTTAACCCATCCCGCTTTAATATGGGGTTAGCGGGTTGACCGCGTAAAAAAAAAAATTAAAAAAAAAAAAGTAAGTGAGTTGATCCTAAAAACAAAACAAAATGTATAAAAAATAAAAAAAATCATAAAAATTAAAAAATAGAAAAATTATAATTTATAGAGGTTAAAAAAATAAAATAAATTTAAGATCATACTCATAAAAATATCATAAACACAAATAATAAAACTAATTTGTAACACTTTTTTTTAAAAAACTCAACCCATTGAAATAACTCAAGCACTGCCCCACTTAACCCGCGGGTTATGTAGAAATTTGTTATCATGGGTTGGAAATCAAAAATAGGTTGAAATCTTGAACCCAATTCGTAAAAAAATTGCGAATTGACGGGCCAACCCAACGGATTGAACTCGTTTTGTCACCTCTATAAATAAATGCGTAAGATATATTGTATATATATCTCGTGCTCTTTCTTATTCATACATCTTTATTTTCATAATCGTGCCTTCAATACTAGAAATATACAAAAACAAGTAAAGAACAATCAAATGGAATTGCATACTTAAATCAGTTAATGTTATTAAACTTTATCAAAAACTAAAACTTTAATACTATCGTTTAGCGCCATATTTCTTTAATGGCTTTTCTTAAAACTTGTTAGCCAGATTATTACACACAACTCCTTTTTTTTTTTTGGTAATTTTTGCTTGGAGAAAATTCCAAGGGAAGCACAGAATCATAGTCATGGCTTTAATTTGCCTTAGTTGTCCAATGGAAGTAGATTTATAGGGTGCAATTTGATGAATGAAAACTGCTCTATTTTCACTTTTCAGTTTGCCTTACAAATCTTATGTATCTGAGACGAAACAACAATGTCATTGTGGTTGGGAACAACAAACGGGATTACAACATAAACCCTGTTAGGAGATGCCAAAGAGTCATTTTCCTTGAAGTAATTAGTATAGCTTTACTTGTGAGGCCTGTTTCCTCTCATCATTACTTCTTTATTTGTTAGTCATCCTTTCATCATTACTTGAAAGCTTGGTAAAATTAAAAGTATTTGGTGTAACCGGTACGGGTCATGGCCCACCACCAACTACACTTCACCAGCAATGAATACAAGCCACCTTAAAACAATGGCGTTTTCTTCTTTTTTTTTTTCTTGGGGTCTGATGGGGTTTTCTGTTTATAAGACATTTTTGAGAGCTTAGATGTAGATTTGGATTATACAACGTGGATCACATCTTAGCAATTAACAAACGGACATAGCCCAGATTGTTGTAGTTCCCATTGAAGCCCAAAAATATAAAAAGGTTGCTTCTTCACATTGAGCTCAACTGTCATTTACGAAGATCTGACAATGGGGCCTTGATACCCAATGGCCAACATTGTTGCAAGTATGCAGCTGTCGGCTGCTAAAGCTAACTACCATATTCACTTCTACAAGTAGTTTTTAGGGGAACATAATTTATTATAAATATGTAAATTATTATTTATTATATATAAAATAATAAAAAATATTATAAAATTATATTAATTATTAATAATATTTTTATATATATTAAATAATAATTTAAATATTTAAAAAATAATATAATAGATCATATTCACTTAAAAATTTCTCTCTATCTATATCTCTAATCACTTTGACTTTCAACAACACTAACTGTATGAAGATTTACCCATGTTTTAAACTCAAGGTTTCATTGGATGATTTTGATGATAATAAAATTTTAGTCACATAATATTTGAATATAAAAGTTTGATTTTATGGTTGTAAATATATTTCTAAATTTTTATAGGCGAAAGTATTTTATATTTGCTAAACTAGGATTTAATTCTATTTTTCATATTAAATACACCAATTAGATAACTCTGCCTATCTTTTACATAGTTGGTCATAGGCATGACACAAACTCGCAGCTGTGAGTATTCGTGGAGATTACTTTTAATGAGATAGGAAATGAGAATCTGTTTAATAAATAGAAGTAAAGATCATACTATTTATCCTGCAAGTACCTACTAATCTGTCAAATATATTTTTTCATTTAGTATTTTACATATATATATATATATGAGAAATGTTTATTGTAAGAGATGAAATAAGTAAATATTGATCATTAGATCTTACATGAATGGTCAATATTAAAACATAAATGCATGTGACTTTTTTAAGTGGTCACATGACCTTTAAGTAACTTTTAATATTGATCATTCATGTATAATTGTATGGCTAAAATTTATTCATCTTATTCTCTCAATAAAAACTCATATCATTATATATGCTTCCTATGTGTGTGTGTGTTATATTTTTTTTACCTTTCACATTGAGATGAGATGATAAATTATATTTTCTTATTATTTTACAATGAATTTTTTAATGAATATATACCATTATTGTAATAATTATTTATATAGATTAATTATTACAAAATATAATTGAACTTGATATATTGTTTATGACATTCTTTTAATTTTGTAAGAATTTTAAATTATTAAAATATATTATTATATGTAATATTAAAAATTATTTTATTTATGTTTCCTTTTTTATTTAATTTCATTTTGAGTTATTAAATACCCATATAGATATCAATGAATACATGTTTCTCCTATAGGGATCATAAATAGATAGGACAGAGACGGGGGTGGGGAAAACACCCCACCGCCACCGTGTCCCATTGTCATTCCAAGTTGGTCCCAAGCCAAAATAAAAGAAAAAGATTGTGTTAGGTAAATTAACAGCCAACGAAAAAATTAGTCAAATCTTTATGACATAGACAAATAATTTGAAAGATTCAATTTTTAATAAAATACAGTAATATCATTAATCCATTTAGTCAACATCACCTAATAAAAAAATATTAGTTGTCGAAAGTACAACAATTATATGTTTTTATATCAAGTACAAAGAAGTTTATCAATTAATCTAGTGTTATTATTTAATTTAAGAATCAATGCACAAGCTTCCTTTCAACTGTAGAATTTTTTTTACATACAATTTTTTTTCAATTACAAGTTTATTATATTCAGCACACATATTTCTTACAATTAGATATATATTGACTGTAGAAAAATGTCGCATGCGCAATTTGTAAGTGTTTTAACTATCATAAAATATCTATAGTTCTAGTCTTCTTAACAATTTTGATTGTTCAAGAAATGTTTATTTAAGTTATATGCATTATTTGGATTGAATGTGAATTAAGTTTTTCACACACACACACACACACACACACACACACACACACATATATATATATATATATAAGTCTTATGTTGAGTAAATAAGAAAGTTTAATGTAGTACTTAAACAATATATATATATATATATATATATATATAAGTCTTACTTAAACAATATATATATATATATATATATAAGTCTTATGTTATATATATATATATATATATATATATATATAAGTCTTATGTTGAGTAAATAAGAAAGTTTAATGTAGTACTTAAACAATATATATATATATATAAGTCTTATGTTGAGTAAATAAGAAAGTTTAATGTAGTACTTAAACAATGAGGCTATTTCACCTAATAGGTTAGTTGATAATCATATATTTTATACATTAATAAATTCTTATTTTTAGTCATTTACGCTATCCATGTACTTAATTGATTAAGTCTGGTTATGTTTTGTAAGTTTGGACTCAAATTGGACTTAATCGATTTTTTCAGCACTATTTTGGTCTTACACTATTTCTGTATTTCGGCCATATCTTGAGTTTTAGATATCTTATAATTATATATCTTATTTTGTAAGAAAGATAAGAGAGAGCTATACAACTTTCATGCAGAGCTCCAGGTAAAATATGGACATCTAATAGAGTTAAATGGGCTTGGAAGTTAGAACACGAGTTGTGACTAGAACTTAAACAGTGTGCAGTAATCAAAGCATAACTCAGGCTGTAGAAACTTTCTTGGGCTGAAATTTGGATACTCATGAATAACACAAAATTCAGATCCAATTCTTTAAAGGCGATATTGGGCTTTGAAGTCAAAACAGAGGTGCTGAAACTGAGCCTAAACAGTCTGCAGTAATTGGGTCATATCTTGGGTTATAGGACGAATTTTTGGATGATTTTGATAGAACTGGAAAGCTGAGACAAAATGCTACAACTTTCATGCAGACCACGTTGCTTCGTTGGGATGGCATCTATGAGATCAGCACTGAATGATTTTGGATACAAAGAATCTCAATAATTTTCCACTCACCAACTCACCATTTGGCATTTTCCACTCATCCACCCACTCCTTACCTACTCTTAATCAGCCCCCTTGTCTTTTTGTATCTATAATCCTCTATAAAAGACTCCATTGGCTGATCATTTAAGAGACTTTGGTTTTAAGCTTAGTTAAGAGAAATTATGTTCATGCTTGTATATTGTCTTCCTTTGTTGTAATTTTCTTTTGTTCTAATTTAAAGTTATGTTCATCTTTCTCTTCTGCTCTCTTTCTTTCTTCTTGATTATGAGTACTTAATTTTCATTTTGCTTGGTTGAAAGAGTGAAGCTCTTGGTAATGAAATAAGGTAAGATTATTTTATTTCTTGTGCTTAAATGATATATTATAAAGTGGACATTATATGTGTTATATTTTGTTTCTAATCAATTTAGAAACCTTCATTATATAGTAGAGATCTTGATTTATTGTAGACAAGAGGATTGGCACAGTAAATACTTGAACTCACTTACAATTGTTAGTAGATAATTGAAGGAATCATAATATGATTGCATATATAATTAAACTTTGAATGTTATATTTTTCGATTGAAACTTCCTTTATGTGTAGATTTCAATTGAGTTATAAAGAGAAATAACATTGCCTCTAATTTATTACTAAGAGTGGATCTCCTAACTCAAGCAAATCATTTATCATTTGTGAACAACTTTTATTACTTTTAGTGTTGTGACAAATTATTTTTTTACCACAATTAATTTTTCTTCATCAATTCCCTGTGGATCGACATCAGACTATCGAGAATTTATTACTTAAAATAACCTATACTTGGGTTTATATCCTTTAATCCCGCATCATTAGTCTTTTGGATTGGACTATTCTCATATGCTTAAGTCATAATAATTGGTGTTTTCATTTGAAGTTGGGTTACAAAAAGTAGTACGCTCTTGTAGGTATGTTAGGTGCTAGATTGAATACTAATAGATGAGTGAAGTCACCCACCGAATGACTTAAGTACCACATTGAACTTTATCTTTTATTTAATGTGAGATTTATAACATTGTCAAACCCTTCGAAAGCCGGCATATGCGATGGCCCACTCTAGGTACCCACTTAGGGTGACATTTACTTTGACCCTCCTAATGAAGGTAGCCTTTTCCTTCGTCATTTCTTTATAAATCATCTCTTTTGTGTCAGCTGACTCTCAGTGAAAGCACCAATTGTTATGAATTAAGCTTTGAGGAGTGCCTAAACCAAAAGACTAATCCACTATGTGAGAAAGACAGATCTCGCTCAACCGCGCCACACCGCTGTCAACCTCTCCCAAACCGCTCCAACCCTCCGACCGTCGTCTGCGAACCGTCGCACGACTTGCTACCTTGAACCAGACCGTGCTGCCTTGTCGCTGTCATAGGCCTGCACCACTGTTCAGAACTGGCACCGCAACCCACCACTCACGTCGCTGTCAGCCGTCTCCGCAAACAGCCGTGCGAGCGACCACCCTTCACTACCTGAGGTTACTGCTATGCCTCCCATATGTTTATGATGCCCCTTTTTCTTTTGTCTGATAGGTTTTAGTTTGTTATTTAGGTTAATGTTAGGTTGTTTGGAAATAAAAGGTTGGGTTAAGGCTTAGTTTGTTTTTTTTTTTCTTTTGATGGTGGGCCTGTGTTTTTTATGTGTGAAATCCTCAAGTGTACAGTTTCGTCGTCAAGTAATAAAAAGATTGAATCCACAAGGACTATGTCTATGAATACCAATTAATTAATTAATTCAATTAATTAAACAAAAAGGAATATGATTATTGAGTGAATAGAATGTAGTAACCAAACAATTAAATAAATAAAAGTTAAGGTGCAAAGTTTTGAATCAAAACAGCAAATTGTTTAAAAAAGATTTTCAAATTCAAGAAAGCTTCGAGGATTGGGGGTAACCACAATGATACAAGACTCCTAATCAGCAATCCTTTTATTAAAACTGAAATTTAATTGAAAGTGAATTACCCTAAATTAGTTAATGTTCTTTCTCAAGAGACAAAAATCATGCCCAATTAAACCAATTCCTACTCTCATGGTAATTGAATATAAATTGAACTCATTACGCCTTATGGTAATTCATTAAATCCTCGAAAGGCTAAACATACTCTCGTGATTTAGACCTTAAGTTCAATTCTTATGGTTCCAATACCTAAGTTCACCTCTCAGTACATCCCTAAATATCTATGAGATGCAAATAAGTGGCCAGCAAATTCACATGAATAAGCACAATAAGGATTGAATCAAAGAACATTCAAGATTAATAAAAAGGGTAAAAAAAGTCAATTAATCATCATCAATGTATCAAAGGGTAATGCCCAATCCTAGAAACAAAAGAAACTACTCAGACATGGAGAAGAAGAAACAAGAAATCAAATTCAAGAACATCTAAACCCGTAATCCAAGAAAGAAGAGAAGAGGAAGATGAAGATTAAAAGCCTCCCAATGTGCCTCCTTCAAAACCCAATTGGAACCCCAATATTGTATTCAGAACAACTATATATACCCTAGGGGTCTAAACTGATCCAAGCTCATAAAAAGAAAGAAAAACAAATTATGAAAATTGTATCAGACCGCGATCCACGACTGTGGTAGGTACCAGGGGATGGTCGTGGCAGGTTCCACGACCGTGGTAGCTACCAGGGGCTGGCCATGGATCTTACTGCCAAGCCACGTTTGTGCACAGCTGCTCGATCCACGACTGTGGCAGGTTCCACAGACATGCCGTGGCAGGTTACACGGTCGTGGTATCTACCAGGGGTTGGCCATGGATCTTACTGTCTTGCTCTTGATCGTGCGTAAATGGTCAAAATACTCCACGGCCGTGTCAGGTTCCACAGGCTGGCCGTGGATCTTGCTGGAATGATTCTTTTGTCCCAATTCGTTATCCTTTAAGCTCTAACTTTAAACGTGCAAGCTTTCCATCCATTTTAATGCCAATTTAGCACCAATCCTGCACAACAACACCACAAATAACACAGTTATCCGAACTAAAGGAAAAATAAATAAAAATAAAAACTAAAATGCATAAAAATGCATACAAAATAAGAACAAAATATGATATTATTTCACACACATTAAATCCCCTCAAGCTTAAGATTTTACTTGTCCCCAAGCAATAATTAAGACCAAACCAAGAAATTGGATCAAAAGACAATAATGAATAAGGAACCCAAAAAAATATCCAACTAAGCAATAAGCAAAGGCAAACCAAGAATTAGAGAGGTAAGCAAAATTAAGTTCAATTAGAGACTAAAGTTCTCAGAAATCATGCTACTCATTAAATTGGGTTCACTCTACTAACCACACTCAAAGTGTTTAAGGGTGAAAACAATGCGCTCAAGATTCCTTAAAGAAAATGCACTTCCATAAGCTTGATACGAAACCAAAATTTCACTAATAATCAGCATGCATGCAAGAATCAAAAGATCTTTCAAGGATTGTAATGGGGCCAAGGGAATGATGTTAGGTAGAGTGGAGAAGGGAAGGTATACACAAGGAGCTAACAAAATTTTTAATAAGCACAAGAAATCCAATAGAACAGAATTGGAACAAAGACATTTTTCAATCAATAACTCCACATCTCCAAGCATTTTCTTCCTTTCTTTTCTTTCCTCTCTTTCTCTCTTTTTCAAGCTTTCATCTTATGATTTTCTTTTATTTTCTTTTCCTTTTCCCCTTATATTTGCTCATTTCTTTTTTTTTTAACATAGGGGAGAGACTTCATTCTCAAAAACATATGATTCCTAATACAATACTCAAACTCAATTTGCTTCATTCAATATTCTAAATGATCACCGATAATGTATCATCATAGGCATAAAAAAAGAACAATTATGAAATAGGCTCAAAATGGGCAACTAATGGATGAAAGTGTAATAATTTCAGAAGGCTAGAAAAATACCTAAGATGTCTTAATCACATTCAAGCATGCAAACAGAAATTTTGCTTCAAAATGGTTTCAAATCAAGTTCTAGAGCACAAAATCAAAGAGAAATGATCACTCAACACAAAGAGTGGGAGCAAAAAAAATCATATAGTGCATAAATCCCATAGGCAAAAAAACTCACATTTAGAGGTTTAAAAGTCAATGAAAAGCACAAATTCAGAGTATAAATGCTAATTATCAACTACCAAGGAATCACCTCCATAATCAATTAAAAACAATGTCTGTTGCCTACCACAAGAATCAATAGATTGGGTTCCAAATCAATATCATCTCAAAATCCTCAAAAGATAGGGGCACAAGGTTCAACCAAAAAACCGAGAGATATGATAGTGTGAAAATGCAATTAGAAGATGCAATGCAATATGAGACATGAGAATGCATGAAAGCAATGATCTACAATGAAAATAAAAATGAAAAATGCAAAGTACCCCCCAAGCTTAGAACTTACATTATCCCCAATGTAAAAATCTATAACTGGAGAAGGAATAAAAGAACAGAACTCACTGCGGTGGTAGGAAAGGGAGGCGTGTAGCCATGAACTCGAACATCTGGTCTAAAACTGCACAAGAAAAATAAATCAAAAACTGAAAAATAAAATAAAGTAATGAAATGCGGAAATAAAGAAAAACTAAAGGAAATAGGATAAAAATCTTTTTGGTGGCTGACAACTATATACATCCCCCTACAAAGGCTCCGAACTTAGGGAGGCACCTAAGTCGACTCAACATTAGCTAACTATGAAACAAAAACAGAAAAGTGTTAATAAATAAAAATAAGAAAATAAAGAAAAAAAGAGAAAATTTTGGGTTGCCTCCTAAGAAACGCTAAGTTATAGTCATTAGCTTGACTATGAACTGGTTCTATGCTTAGGTGATGTCAATAGAGTGGTACTCAGTCTCCACTCCTTCTTCATAGTGTTGCACTCTCTGGCCATTTATCATGAATGTCTTATGGCCTTCTGTCTTCACCTCAAGCACACTGTAGGATAAGACCCGAACAATCTCATATAGTCCAGACCATTTCGACCACAACTTACCTGGACAGAAACGTAGAAGCGAGTTATCGACAAGAACTTTATCCCCAAGCTTAAATGCATGCTGCGTGATATACTTGTCATTCTGCTTCTTTGGTCCCTTCTTGCAGGGCTTGGCCTTCTTGAACTTGGTCGCAGCCTTGGGTAAGGTCTCCTCTAACATAACATTAGTTATAGATTCCTGCATATGTGAAAGCACAACATTATCCACAACATCAGTAGCATCTATGCGATTACATGAATTAAAGGAATTAGGATTTTTTTCATAATTGAAAACATTAAAAACTACTTCCTCATTGTTCAATTACAAAGTCAATTTCCCTTCGTGGACATCAATAATTGCCGTTCTAGTGGCGAGGAATGGACACCCAAGTATGATTGGCATTTTAGTATCTGCTTCCATGTCAAGCACAACAAAATCAACAGGCATGAAAAACTTACCGACTCTAATAAGAACATCCTCCAAGATGCTTACGGGGTACTTGACAGATCGATCTGCCAATTGAAAGGAGATAGTTGTGGGTTTTAGTTCACTCACCTCCAGTTTCTTGCACATAGAAAGGGGCATAAGACTAACACTAGCCCCCAAATCACATAAAACTTTATCAATATTTGTGTTTCAAATCAAACAAGGAATAGAAAAACTACCTGAATCTTTAAGCTTAGGAGGCAATTTATTTTGAATTAAAGCACTACACTCCTCAGTTAAAGTTACTGTCTCATATTCCTCTAGCTTTCTCTTATTAGACAAAATGTCCTTAAGAAATTTTGTATAGGTAGGCATTTGTTGCAACGTCTCAGTGAAGGATACATTAATGTACAATTTCTTAAAGACTTGTAGGAACTTCCCAAATTGTCTATCAAGCTTGGTCTTAGCTAATCTTTGAGGGAATGACACTGGGGGTTGGTATGATTCAGGGGGTACATACTTAGACACCTTCTCATTAGTTTCCTCTTCCTATAAGGGTTGTGTCTTAGTGTCTTTTTCCTCATTCCCCTCATCTTTGTCACTCACTCCTTACCCTTGGGATCCTCTAATTTCTTACCACTTCTTAAACTAACAGTCATGCAGTGTTCATTACCTAGATTTATTTCAGGTTGACCAGGAAACTTACCATGTTGTCTATGTGAAGTGCCTGCAAGTTGAGTAATCTGAGTTTCCAACATCTTATTATGAATGACCAAATTTTCAACCTTAGATGACAACTCTCTAATGGCCTCAGTCATAACTTGCCCATGTTTCCTAAACTTCTCATTTTGCTTAAATTGACTCTCAACAAAATTCTCAAGAAGTGACTCAAGTTTAGATTTTTGTACATGTTGGAATCCAGAAGAAGGTTTAGCATTACCTTGCCCAGCTTGGTATTGATTATTCCAGTAGGAGAAGTTGGGATGTGACCTCCAACCGGGGTTGTAAGTTTGGAAATACGGATCATTCTTCTCCTTTTGGTTGAAGTCATGGAAATTGTGGTATGATTCCATTTGCTCCACTGGTGCACCTTGTGAGGAGCCAATTCCAACTTGGCATTTAGCACCCATGTGTCCCTGTGCTTAACAAATCTCACAAAATTGTTAGAGGCACCTATGGCATTTACATGAGCCTTTTCAAGCATGTCAAAACGTTTATTCAAAGAATCAAATTTTGATATAATTAAATCAACCCCGTCTACCTCAAACTTACCTCCCGAGAGTTTTCTCGGGTTATTACCTCTTTCATTTGCCCATTGGTGATGATTTGTGGCAACACTCTCAATGATCTCATAAGCTTCTGTCAGTCTTTTGTTCATCAAAGCTCCACCAGCTGCGAAGTTTAGAGACATCTTCGAAGAATATTCTAGCCCATTATAGAAGGTGTGGACGATCAACCAATTTTCTAACCCATGGTATGGGCAAGCTTCCAGCAAAGCCTTATATCTGTCCCAAGCTTCCGACAATGACTCTCCATTTTTCTGAACGAAGCTTGTGATTTGGGTCCTAAGATGAGCAGTCTTGGAAGGTGGGAAGAATTTGTCCAAGAAAGCGTGCTCCAATTAGTCCCAAGTGGTAATTGTCTCAGCGGGAACTGACTTCAACCAAGCTCTAGCTCTATCTCTTAAAGATAATGGAAAGAGGCGAAGGCGAATAACATCAACAGAGGCACCTTCAATCTTGAGGGTCTCACAGAATTCCAAGAACATATCCACATGATCATTTGGGTCCTTTGATGGCAATCCTCCAAACTAGCTCAGCCTTATCATAGAGAGTAAAACAGGTGGTATGGTGAATTGTCTAGCTTCAATGTCTGGCCGAGCAATTCCAGAACGCAAACCCCGAGCATTAGGGGTTGCATACTCTTTAAGCGGTCTATTATCTGCAGGTGCAGACATGACAAGCGTTGGCTCAAGTATTTCTCTCGCTCTTTGCCTTTGATGTCTTCTCCTTCTATGAAAAGTTCTTTCAATTTCAGGATTTACTTCTTCAAGAGTCCCCGAACGTCTAGTACTTCGCATAAACAAGAGAAATTTCTTGCACAGAGTCAAAGAGAAAACAAGAAAGTAATAAAAAGGTTTAAAATAATTAAATTAAAAAAATTAAACTGATATTCAAGAAAAACACAGTCCCCGGCAACGGCGCCAAAAACTTGATGTATGAAATTCGCAAGTGTACGGTTTCGTTGTCAAGTAATAAAAAGATCGAATCCTCATGGACTATATCTATGAATACTAATTAATTAATTAATTCAATTAATTAAACAAAAGGGAATATGATTATTGAGTGAATAGAATATAGTAACCAAACAATTAAATAAATAAAAATTAAGATGCAAAGTTGTGAATCAAAACAACAAATTGTTTAAGAAAGATTTTCAAATTCAAGAAAGCTTCCAGGATTGGGGGTAACCACAATGATACAAGACTCCTGATTGACAATCCTTTTATTAAATCTGAAATTCAATTGAAGGTGAATTACCCTAAATTAGTTAATGTTCTTTCTCAAGAGACAAAAATCGTGCCCAATTAAACCAATTCCTACTCTCGTGATAATTGAATCTAAATTGAACCCATTACGCCTTATGATAATTCATTAAATCCTCGAAAAGCTAAACATACTCTCGTGATTTAGACCTTAAGTTCAATTCTTATGGTTCTAACATCTAAGTTCACCTCTCAGTACGTCCCTAGATATCTATGAGATGCAAATAAGTGGCCAGCAAATTCATATAAATAAGCGCAATAAGGATTGAATCAAAGAACATTCAAGATTAATAAAAGGGCTAAACAAAGTCAATTAATCATCATCAATGTATCAAAGGGCAATGTATCAAAGGGCAATGCCCAATCCTAGAAACAAAAGAAACTACTCAAACATGGAGAAGAATAAACAAGAAATCAAATTCAAGAACATCCAAACCCGTAATCCAAGAGAGAAGAGAGAAGAAAGATGAAGATAAAGAGCCTCCCAATGTGCCTCCTTCAAAATCCAATTGGAACCTTAATATTGTATTCAGAACAACTATATATACCCTAGTGGTCTAAACTGATCCAAGCCCATAAAAAGAAAGAAAAATGAATTATGAAAATTGTATCAGACCGCGATCCACGGCTGTGGTAGGTACCAAGGGCTGGCCGTGGATCTTACTGCCAAGCCACGTTTGCGCACAACTACTTGATCCACGACCGTGGCAGGTTCCACAGGCATGCCATGGCAGGTTACACGACTATGGTATCTACCAGGGGCTGGCCGTGGATCTTACTGTCTTACTCTTAATCGTGTGTAAATGGTCAAAATACTCCACGGCCGTGTCATGTTCCACAGGCTGGCCGTGGATCTTGCTGGAATGATCATTTTGTCCCAATTCGCTATTCTTTAAGCTTCAACTTCAAACGTGCAAGCTTTCCATCCATTTCAAGGCCAATTTAACACCAATCCTACACAACAATACCACAAATAACACAGTTATCCAAACTAAAGGAAAAATAAATAAAAAGAAAAACTAAAATGCCTAAAATGCATAAAAATGCATGTAAAACAAGAACAAAATATGATGTTGTTTCACACACATCAATTTTCCTATTAGTGGGCTGGTCACTTTAAAAAGAAAACTAAACAAATAAATAGATAATGAGTTTTTCTTTTATTATAAGTGAGGAAAATAAGGTCTAGGATAATGATATAAGTAGATAAATAGGAATTGGTAAATAATGGAAAATAAAAAATTTAATTAAAAATGATAAAAATAAGAAAACTAAACAATTAAATAGATAATGAGTTTTTCTTTTATTAGAAGTGGGGAAAATAAGGTTTAGGATAATGATATAAGTAGATAAATAGGAATTGGTAAATAATGGAAAATAAAAAATTTAATTAAAAATTATAAAAATAAAAAATAAAAAACAAAAAATAAAAATAAAAAATAAAAAATAAAAAATAAAAAATAAAAATAATTGAACTTCGTTGAGAAAAATAAAACAGAATTATTTGAGTTGTCACAACTTGTTAATCCGGTAACTTTTAAAATTATCTGAGTTATCACAGCTTGATGATTCATCTTTTTAACATAAAAAAAATCGAATGAATTTTCAAAACAAAATCTTTTCAAAGTTAAAAACAACCAACTCACAATCATTTTCTAAAGAACTATGTAACTTTAAGTTCCTCATTGCACTCGATGATACGTAGGAGCAGAATTCATATTCTGTCAAGCCAAAAATTAAATTTTCATAATTTACTTCTTTTCTTTCTTTCCTAAAAAAATAAAATAGTTACAAAGTCTTTTTTTTAAAAAAAGGAGTAAAAATAAATATATTTGAAATTATTGAAATTTGCACAACTAACTTAAGGTACTGTTTTTGGAACGGGCAGCATAAGGTACTAACACCTTTCCTACCTGTAATCGACTCTTGAATCCAAACTCGTTTTCCAAAAGACTAGTTTTTCCTATTTTAAGGGTTTTTCTATTGTTTTCCCTATTTGAATAAACATTGGTGGTGACTCCATTGATTTTCAAATCCCAATCTTTTTCGGTCGTCCCGTCGTGATCCTGGTTGCGACAACTGGCGACTCCACTGGGGACACTTAGAGAGGCAGGCCTGTTATTGTTAGTTGTGCAAATTATTAATAATTTCTATTTATTTTGTTTTACCCTTTTTTGGTCTTTGTTTTTATTTTCGTATTTGTTTGTAAATAGATTTTATATAGTACTTTTATATAAATATCTGCTAGCATTTTTTTTACATGATTTACTTGTATATATTTTTATTATTTTTGTACTTAATTGTTGAAACCCTATGGTAGAAAATTACTGGTTGGTTATTGTATATATATTCTATTTGACTGTTATTTTTGCAGGATGAGGTTAATTCTTAGGATTATAGAGGTTTGTATGCTTCCTACACCTATTACACCTACACGTTTATCACACACATTCGAGTGGAGCCCTATACCCGGGTCTGAGTGAAGCTTAAGTTAGGTAAATGTTGCGTAGTGGTAGTCATTTTGGATGTACATCTTGTTTTGTTATCACGAAAATCTCAACTAGAGTGTGCATTTTTCATGAATGTCTCGCACTTAGTGATTTACCCACTGTTTGTGGTCAACATTCTGAAATGGGACTTAGCTCTAGAGACCTTTAGAATAATAGAATCACCGAATGAAAGTTCTCACAAATCAATGACCAATAGATCCTTAGAATAGAATTTCTCAAATTTAAGACATTTCTTTAGGACACATAGGAGACGTACTTATTCTTTTATCAATCCATTTCTCTCCCTGATCCTAAACGTTATAAAACCGATATCCGCGGCCTGGCTTCACCTAAAGGGCTCACATGGATCAAGTCATTGTGTCACCCGAATGAGTAGTCTCTTCCCAATCACACCTGGATCTTGGTTGAGTAGCAAGTAGCTCCTGGATAGGACCAGAGCCTGAACGACGGCCAGAGGACGACTGATTCTGAGTAGCAGAAGTGCGATTTTGCCTGGTAGTGACCATGGTGGTAATGAGAATCAAAGTTTATCGTTTCTATAGACGATGCCAATGTTCTGAACGAGTTTCAGAAGATTACCTGAATGATGTTAATGAAGGTAGTTTCCTCTATATCACGATGACAATAACGATGGTGCAAAGAGTGAGACAGTGAGTACTTGCAAAAGGTACTCTGACGCTCAAGTTAGACTGTACATAAGGTAGGTAGTGTTTAGAATTAGATGCGTACCTTTGGTACCTTGTGTGGTATTTATAAGAGCGTCTTGGTAGATGAAAATTATGTTTAAATTTATATTAAATATCATTAATTATGATAAAATTTAATAAGATTATCTCTTATAATTAACTCTTTTATTTATGAATAATTCTATGAACAATTTATTCTTCATAAATAAATATATTTACTCATCTAATAGTACTCATAAATATCAGAAATCTAACTCTAACGAGTTATATTACTTTTAAACTGCTAATTCAAAACCCGATCAAGAATAACGCTCATAATAATATATATAATCCTTAGAAATTACACACTTTTTACCAGTAATCTGAACTGTGACGAAATAAAGGGAGATCTCTGTATATTAACTTAATCTCACACGAGACGAAAACAAATAATGGAAATACATAGGAGTTTACCGAGCAATTACAAACATTTCCTTATGAGTGAAATATTCTTTCTTTGCCTCGAAGTTATTCCAAATTCAGTATCACTAATGTCGTTGTCACTAACACACTCGTCATAAAATAACTTCTCACAAACGCATAGATGGAGGCATATTTAGTTGAAGTTCTAGCTAGCATTGGCTATGGTCTGAGTTATAAATTACAGGGTTCTAATTTGGACAAAGCACGATGAAAGCATCGAAGGATTATGATCAGCAATCCTGAATATGCTAAACGGCTGAACCACGATGTACGAGATAAATCCAAAACAAACAGGAACTAGGTATATACCTTGCAAGGTTCTTGCTAGCTACTTGTAAATGCTAATGCCTGACCTAAATCACTACCGCACTCATATATTCCTTCCATATATTTGATCAGTCTCACATGTCAAGCCAACCCCCAAATATCTTTCTTTATCAAATTATTTTACACCATTTAGTAATCAGAATGTGGGACGAAACTTCTACTTAAACCACCCTTTTTCACCTTTTTGAAGTTTTAACTTTTAACCCAATTTTTTTATGAATAGCAAAAGGCATTGCTTTAGTTAATTTAAAATTGATGGAGGAAAAAGTAAAGTTTTCTACCTGGAAGCATATACCACATGCGCATCAAATTGTATGTGTTGTCTATACTCCATAGCTTTGAGAGCTGCCCCCAAACGTAGCGCGTGGCTCGTGATGAGGGGCTGAATTTGACTGTATATGATTATAATTATAAGTATAGGGCATTACTGCGGTACTCATTTTTATTTTTTTTTAGATTTGGTATTCATGGTTGTTAAGCATTTCATTAGATATATTTAATACTTTAATAAATTTTTAAATATTTATTATAAAATTATTAATCAATAAATACTTGAAAACTAACCCTAAATATCAAATTCATAAAATTGATAAAATTTTATTATAACTATTCCTAACTATGTTATGCAAACTTCTTCACTCCCTGTTGAAGTTTGTAATAGAATTGACAAAGCTTATAGGAATTTTGTCTGAGGTTCTTATAAGAATGCTTGGAAGTTGCATTTAATTAATTGGAATAATGTCTGTCGTCCTAAAGATCAAGATGGTCTTAGCCTTCAGCATGCTTGAAAGTGCTTCGGTCTAAGTATGGTTGTGGGGATGATTGGGTTCCTATGGTGAGAAGGAAGAATAATTGTTCTAATGTTTGGAGTGGCATTTGCAGTACTTGGAACAGTTTTCTTAATAATCCTATTTGGAGAATTGGTGATGGGAGGGCTGCTAGATTTTGGATGCATCATTGAATTCGTGTAATTTCTTGTTAGTTTTGTTCTTTTAGGCTTTTGCTCCGTTGTCATTAAAAAAGAAAATATCAAATTTATAAAGATATCATAACAATTCATGTAATAGTCAAAGAGGTAAAAAGGTTGGAAAAAGAAAAAATTCTAACATATACTCATAATACAATAAATAGGAAGAATTTTTATCATCAATTTTAAACAAATTTATATAAATATTCATTTATTAATTAATTTAAAATTAATATAAAAAATCAATCATGAACATGTATTTATTATTCTTTAAGAACGAACAATAATTTTTCTTAATAAAAAAAGTATCGAAAAGGAGTGGTCTTCAAGTGTGTGGAGCAATGAAGGTGGTCGTCGCATATCCTCTGGAAGATGCTGATATTTCAGTTACAAACCCTTTTTGGATACTTATGTCTTCTCTCCTTTTTAAACCCCTCCTACTGCTTCATGGCCATCCTGTCTCGCTCTAGCTGGTCCCTTCCCACTAATTGAGGCTCTGGTATTTTTCTCTCTTATAATTAGCGCCATCAAACTATGCCTTCCCCACCACCCAGTTTGGCTATTTTATGCCCTTTTGTTGGTGGGAAGGTGTGGGAAGGTGTTGGAGGTGGCTGAACGAGATCATTCATGTGTTTCTTAATTTGCACAAAATGGGAGTGGTGGAGGTTTACAGTTACGCACCCTATCTCCATTTCTCTCTCAGGGCAACTTCAATCCTTTGGCATATACCCCTTTTTTCAACCTTATCTTTGGTCCGTATGTACGAACTTTATATATTCAGGTCTTGATGCATGACTTAAGTTAATTAGAGCTCTATTTCTTTTTTTTATCTTCTATAATCTGTATTGACAACAATCTGGGGGATATTATGTAGTTTGGCTTTGTTTTGTGGACCAATCTGCTATCTGCATCAGTCTTCTGGCTATCATCTAGATCACTATATATGTATTATTCTCGTCATATACATATGCTTAGTATTGTTGTATTAGATGCTTTAATCGCATCTATATATGCATTGGAACTTTGAAATCGTAATAATCTTGAATAATATAAGGTGCATTTCAGCAAATTGATTCAATACGTTTTCCCTTTACAAAAAAAAAAAATTATGTCTACTTCTGTTCCTAAGTGGATGCTTTCAATAATAGTACGCTTCCAATTCTAAACGCAGAAGATTTTCATTGTGTATATTCATTGCTTCTGCACATAACGTCATTACCGTTCGATCAAATCAGATATTTGGTTGTGAAACAAATTCTCCAATGTGTAACACATGGCTCTTTCACAAAAGAACAAAAACACAACTATCGTAATCAAATTGAACAAAGTAGTTCAACAACCAACCAGCGCTTTTATAGGACTAGGACTACTGACATTTCAACCTTTAACAAAACCAATCGGCGCCCTTTCATTCCATGCTCGAATTTCAACTAATAACTTCGTTTCTTTTGAGGCCAATATACCAAATCGGTAGAAATTGTTACTTAATCTAAGAGCACTCAAATTAGTTATATTAAATTAATCATATTATTAATTATAATAATTATAATAAGTTATAGTAATCAATCAGTATAATTATTATAATTAATTAATTATTAATTACTATAATTTATAATAATTAATAATATAATTCGCATAATACATCCTCCTTTAGTAAGTTTATACAAAAATTTCACATGAATCCAGACAGTGTTGTTTCTTTACGTTTAATCAATTTGCCATTACATGAAATTAACATTGAAAAAAAGTAGAAATAGGACAGTTGCCACCTGTTTGGTTCTCTTTTTGCGGCCACAAGGGATTACATGTCCTTTGTCACTGTCAAATTTTCAATACTCAATGGGTAATAGTAGACTAGTAGTGCTCACTGGCACTGCTCCCTGATGAATAATCGAATTTCCATTGCTGGGTCATATTAGAAATTACTTAAATATACACACAATCGCACGCAAACTTTTTAATCCTTTCAATTAGTTAAATATATACACACAATCACTGCGTTGACAAAAAGTTTAAATTCTTTTATATAACATGACCATAGACAGAAATAGACATAATCATTATGTTAACAAATGAGTTTAAATTTTTATATGAAACATAACCATCATATTAAAATGAGATAAACACAAAATTATATTATGTAAAGATTCATCATAATTAATTATAAAATTTATTAATTATATATTTAAAAAAATTATCTTTTTTTTTTCTCTAACGTGATTTTCTTATATTATTCAACAACATAAGAACATTTAGATCCTTAACAAAAGCATGCATTAAGTTTAAAACTATTCATATATGGATCTAAGGATTGATTCTAGAAGAGATGGTGCAAGTAACTTATGACTGGTTTGCAGTCAGAGACGTTAATATACTTATATTACGAAGTAAAATATTTAGTGGCAGATACTATATATAATGTATATTAATAATCTAATTTTTTTTTACAAAAATAGCAGTGTTATTTTTTACTAAACTTTATTTAACGAAAAGTACGAATGACGCGTTATGTTATTTTTTTTATACTCTTTTTACACATCAATACATGATACATGATAGATTGAGTGATTATTAATAAAATGGTCTCAGCTTTTTTTTTTAAAAAAATGTGTCTTTTTCACTAAAGCTAATTCCTACAATTAGTATATTATTATGATTTAATTTGAATATATTGTTAGTGAAAAGTTTTTTTACACTTTTATTTGCTTATATATTATTATGTTATAAAAAATATTTGATTATCACCATAATTATGTTAAAAGTCATATATATAATAATATATAATTAGTTAATGATATAAAAGTTTTTGTATTCACAATGTATTAAAATTCAACTCATATTTTTAACAAATTGTACCCAAAATGTTTTTAACAAAAAATATACTGAGACTTTATGTTATTTAACGACTTAGAAATAAATATTTGAAAACTGCGTAAATTTTAAATACAAGGGTTGTGCTACACAACCCAGAAAACATGAGGATCGGATGAGTCCAAGAAGACAGAAAACAAAATTCCATTATAAAGTGGGACCCTAAATTGTAGACCTGTGGCTCTATCATAAGAGAAGTTGGGCTGCTCATCATTTTCCTAGATATAATAGTATTAGCTATTTATGATATATTTTATAATTTAAATATTTGTTAAGCATCAAGCTTGTAGGATCTATGAAAGACGTATGAACCCTGACGGATATGGATATTTTAATACGATACGGATATAGATATGAAGATACATTAATTTAAAAATTATAGAATATGACACAGTATATATATATATATAATTTCAAAATTTTTAAAAAATTTCATAATTCATTAATATCGTTTATAAGTTCTCAAGATTATAATATTTTAATATACGTCAATATTCGCTTTATCTAAGAAGCTGTCTTAAAAAATATGGAACATAATTTCTATTGACATAATCTAAAAATCTCTTAAACTAACTTCTCCTAATATAACTAATTATGCATAAATACGTATGCGCAGAAAAAAAATAACTAGATGGAATATTGGTGTGAAAGCTTCATGACAACGAAGTAGATGACTTAGCACGAAGCGAGTATAGGTAGAAGGAATAGATGAAAATAGTGTTGTGTGAAAAGATAAAATTTAAAAGTATAATAGTGGCGTGTGAAAAGATAAAATTTAAAATACTGGTATGTGAAAATAGTGGCTTGAGACGTCAGTCATGTGAGCTTGAGTGAGTTATAAGCTTATTAATTGAACGTTAATCATGGAAACTAAGTTTTTTTTTTAAGAAAATATTAATGGGTTGTGTTCAAGTCGTGTGTAACATCCCAAAATTTCCTATCTCTTAAACAATAATTTTAACAGTTAACAGAATTTTACTGTTTAGTAATTTCTGTGCACTGTAAAATTATTTTGTTTATTCTGTCAGCGTATTTGATCGTTTTGAGTGATTTACTTCGTGTTAAGAAAATAAAAATTTTTGGGGCAGGGAAAACTTTACGTAATTTAATTTTTACCGTTAGATTTTAATTATTTTACGTAATTTGATTTGATATTTGTGCATTTTATAATTTTTGTGATTTTTATGGATGATTATGAAATTTTTTACTGATTGTGGGCCCAGGGGGTGTATGTAGGGCTCGGTGGCATACATACGTGGGAAAGGGTGGGTCCCATGAAAGTGAAAATTTTTACGCATGAAAATTTTGTCTTGTTTAGACGGAGACAGGAGGATCTTACTAAACTTGAATCAGGAAACGCTTTTAAAAATTTTATTGATCTTGTCTTTAGATTGTATTTAATTTATCTACGATAAAAAAATATAGTAAATATATTCTTTCGTGTAATTTTAGCAGATAAAAATATAAATTAAATTGCTTAAGTCAACCTTGGTGGTTTGGATATCCACCATTGATTTAATTAATGATGGAGACTTGATCTTGATTTAATCAACGGTGGAGATTTGATCTTAAAAGTGAATAAGATCATTTATAACCATTAGATGAAGATTAAATCAAGGGTAGAGATTTGATCATATAAAGTGACTATGACCATTTATAACCATTGGATTTGGATTTAATCAATGGTAGAGATTTGGTATTGTAAAGTAACAAGGATCATTTATAACCATTGGATGTTAATTTAATCTATGGTGGAGAATTAGTCTTAAAAAGTGACAAAGACTAATTATGACCCTTAGATTAAAAGTAAGAAGGAGTAATCTTGACCCTTAATTTTAGAGACACATCCAATGGTTAGAATTTAAAGGAGAAAGATCCAATGACCTAGATTAAGTCTTCTAAAATCAAAAGTCTACTTAAATCCTATCCATTGAATTAATCAATGGCTAGAAAAGCTTCAAATAATGGCTTGAAAAAGATGACAACTACATGAATGCATTAGGAAGAGGGGGGACGGTTTTGTGGTTGTTTTTGGAGCTAAAGAAAAAGCTTTATGTCATTTTAGATGTCTTGGTGATGTTGCGATCATTATTGATCATTATTGATCAATTGCACTCAAAGGAGAATGCATTGGAGGGGGGCTACGGTTTTGGTGGCTTAAGTGAGTAGCAAAGTTGAAGAGACCACCATTATTACTCATTCTTGGTCTTTCTTTGTCAATTTCAAGAAGTTTAAAACTTGAAGAAATTTTTCTCCATTTCTCTTCTCCTCTAGGTTTCGCCATGACCCTCCAATCTACCTTCCATCACTCTTTAATTTCAACTAACCATATTTCTTGAATCCTTACCTTATTCTAAGCAACTTTCATGTTAGAGATTTCTTCCAAATCATTCATCTTCATGGATTTTCTTCAAGATCAAAGTTATTGGGTTTTTGAGATGAAGTGTAAGGAAACTTCATTTCTTCTTTCTTTTTCATGATCTAAACCATGTTTGATCTATGGTTCCTCTTAATCAAGCTTAGTATACTAATTTTTATGTATTTTGTTTTGTATTTGAGAAGCCCTTGGTGATGAAGGACTTGGAAAAAGAAGCAAAATAAAGAAATTTTGAGGATCTACAAGAGTAGTAAGAGGAGATCCATCTCACCAACTAAGCGTGGTGGTGAGAGATGGTCTTATATTTGATGGGTGTTGAATCCATGTGAGGATTCATATCCATGGTCATGTAATAATTTATATGTGTTTATGAGAACTTTGATTAATTCATTTACGCTTAATACGCTTTGCATGAGTTTATGATTTTGATGGTATGCTTATACTATGCATGATGATAATATGGCATGCTTTTAATATATATAGATATTGTGTATGTATGTGTATGTCATGATTTGATGATAGAAAGAAAATTAATTTTGGTCCCAATGGCCAAGGAAGAGCTACGGTTTTGATGCCCTTGATTAGGGTTCATGTTGAAATTTTTCAAGAACAACGGAATTAATTTTTGATCCCTAGAACATGGTGAATTTTTGGTTAAGACACCTCAAGATAGGTGTTCACAAAATTAATATTTTCTTGAATGATGAAAATGGATGTTTAGAAAAAGCAAGGAAAATAAATAAAGAGTTTATTTTTCAAAGAGTACATGAACACGGTTTTAGAAGGATTTTTATTGATTTATTTTATGTAAAAAGTTTCTAAGTGTTTTACTAAACATAAGATTTAAATGAAAATAGCAATGATGATTTTAAGGATTTGCAAAGAAAGTGAAAAAAGATTTTTAAAGAAAGTGAAAATAAATTTGCAAAGAAAGTGAAAAATGAAAATGAACAAATGATTTGATTTTCAAAGACTATGAGTCTTACATTTTTGTAAAGGATTTTTAATGTTTTCTTTTTGTGTAAAACCATATCAATTTAAAAGGAAAAATATTTGATGGTTTCAATAGTCATGTCCACATTTTTTTTAAAGGCTTGTAATGTCTTGATTTTTATGAACAAAGTGATTTTCAAAATGAAAACGTAACTTGATTTAATACTAAGGAATTTGGAAAGGGAATCAGTGTTTTTATCACTGAGAGAATTTTGTAAACGAAAGACAAAGAGAGGTTGAACGTGTTTGAACTCTAATTTATTTTGAAGAATGATTTTGGAAGTGATTTGAGAAAAATGGAGAATATAATGGTGATTTGAAAAGTTACTTAACGATAACTTATTTTTGAGTTTTGAAAGTATGTTAGAAAATGTTAAGTTTGAAACGTTGGTTTATATCAATGGAAAAATGATTTTATGAATTATATTTTGGAAAAGGATTTCTTGAGTAAAGAAATGTGGAAAAAGATTTTCTTGAAGTAAGAAAATATATTACATGAAGTATAAAGTTATATTAGTTTAAGAAAAGTTGGAAAAGGAATATTTGAAGGTTGAGAAATATTTTTCAGAATGAAATTGTGGTAAAAAATTATTTACGTATCTTAAAAACGTAATTTTAAAGTATGTGGTTTAAAATACAGTAAAATATTTCTAAGTGTTTGGAAATACAGTAAAATATTTCTACTCAATTTTAAATACGTTGAAATATTTCTACGCGATTTGAATTACGTTTAAATATTTTACGTAATTTGAATTACTATTGAAAAATCACTACGTGATGGAAATGTGATGAATTATTTTTACGTGATTATGAAAATAGCAGAAAATTATTATGTGATTTGAAAAATGTTTTAAATATTTTGAAAATGAAAGAAAATGATTTACGCAACTTAAAAGGATGATTTTTAAGTTACGCGATTTTGAAACAATGGAAAAATATTATGGGATTTGAGAAACGTATATTTTTATGCGATTGAGAAAAACGTTAAAAAATTAAGACGTGATTTAAAAGACAAATGTAAGAAGTTGCAGATTTTGAAAACATAACAGAAGTGTTATGATATTTTGAAAACGTAACAAAAACGTTTTAGAATTGTGAAAACGTAACGGAAATGTTGCGCAATTTTGTGAAAACACGACGAAAGTATTTTATAATTATGAAAATATGATAACATGATTTTGCTGTTGAAAATACAGTATAATTTGGTACAATTTATATGCATTGGAAAGAGATGCTCTGTGATTGGATTTGGTGCATTATACATGCATTGGAAAAAACACGCGTTGAGGCATATGATACATTGAACTAATGAAATTGAAAAGATTTGGCCTTTGGGGTTGACTTACATCGATATATTCGTCGCATTGTACATGACCCTTGTGGTTGAAGAGGGAATGAGAATTGATAGTGAGGTCTATGATGGATCTTGGGCGTCAGTAGCGGCGGTCGACCAGTGGACAACTAGAGAGTACCACTGTGCCACTTGCGCTTAGCGCGTCTGCAAATCCTGCAACGCATTGACGATACCCGACAAGAACATGATTCTTTTCAACAACTGGAAGATTGTCTTTGGGCTAATGATGACAATTGATCGAAATTGTAAAAACTTCCATGAAGTTGTTTTTGAAAAACTGAGTCTATGTGCACATGCATAATATATGCATAAATCTGAGTATCCATATCTGCATGATATAATAATTGAGGGATATTGGATGATGATGATGATGATAATCATGTTGATGGCATTTTATGATTATTGTGTGATGATAATAATGTTAATGGTATGATGATGATAGTTGATTAATGTTGAGTGCATTATTAGAATTCGGTATGATATATCGTATGATATGTTGTTTGTGTTATCTCTCTGTCTGCTTATGTTGGTATTGGCGTAGGTGATCTCACCTCTTTGTTATGTTGTTTTTCTTGTGTATCATCTTGTTAAAATCAAATAATAGAAGAATCGAGTTGTCTTAGACATAACGGACAATGAATACTCTGAGATAGGTGACAACAATAAGGAGTGGACATTCAGGACTCGAAGGTATGCAGTGTTGACAAAGAATAGATGTAGAACCGATGTCTGATGCAACAAGATGGATACACAAGAGAATAAGTATGTTAAGTTTTAACGTTAGTGTTGTACCGTGCTATTAAGTAGGGCCCGTCATGGGATTTCTCTCGTTAAAAAAAAAAAGAGTCTGTTAGTTTTATATTTCTCTTTAAATTGTGAAATATTAATTAGTGTCAATATTGTATATGAATCTGTTTCAATATATGTTTTTCAGTATTACATATAAATTTCAGTAAGTTTATATTTCAACAAGAAAGAAATTTTGAAACTCATATTTTCATAACTCGAACCTTTTACGAATTGATTTTCAGATTATGAGTCGGGAGTCGGAAATGTGATGCCCTAAGGAGGGTGTTACATCGTGTCCTAATCGTGTTCGAGAAGTGTCTGAACGTGTCCGATAAGTGTCTGAGTATGTCCGAGAAGTGTCCGAGACGTGTCCAAACTGAAAAAATAATCTTTTTTAATCGAGTACATTTAGACACACATGACACATGTGTCATATGTGTGTCTCTATATATCTGACACGGACACATATTTGACATATGGATACGCCTCATAATCGACGTGTCCGTGCTTCATAGGTAAGATGTATTGTTTGTCATGTATTAACTATAAATAAATTTAAAAAGGTTGAGCCATACCTTGAACATGTGGGACATCCAAAAGAGAAAAAAAAAAGTCAGACCACAAACCTCGGAATACTCTCTTTTATTATTATTTTTTATTATTATTATTATTATTATTATTATTATTATTATTATTATTATTATTATTATTATTATTATTATTATTATTATTTAGCTCGCAATTAAGTGTTCAAATTTTTGTTGAGACTTATTTGTGTTATCCATTCATTTTGGAGTTGGACAATCACTTCTTTCCCTAAACTTCTATCAAGAAATAAATAAATAAATAAAAGAAAAAATCTCCATAATGGCCTATAAATTTATTTAGCTACCAATTTAGATCATTTTAAAACATTTAAATTAAATTGCAAGTGAATTTTCATATTCAGAACACATTAAAAATTAATTGGATTAATTTTATTAAAATAAATTTACTTTATTGTTTTTATTTACAATAGGTAAAATGACTAAATTAATTAAAGTGTAATTACTACTTAAATAATTAAAATTAAAATCAAATCAAATTCATTCAAGTTTAACTAAATTTAAATAAATTTTAACATATAGAAAACAAAAATAAATTATATTTTATAACTTTTTAAATAAAAGGATTTATTTATATATATAAATTTAATTAATTCCCATATTTATTTCCAAACATATATACTCATAATATTTTCTCCTAATATTAATTTGAGTGACTAATCACAATCACCTTCCATACATTCTATAAAATGTCAAAAGTTTCATATTTTTTCTCTTTACATTTTCTTTTCGAGTTTTGTTATTTAAATATTTAGAATATAACACTACACTCATATCTATATATGATATATTCATTTTAACTTCACATATGATATATGAAAACAATAAGTCACATTCACATTCAATTATGGGTATTCAAGGGCCAATTTAGTTTGGATTTGGTAAAAAAATAAATCTAAACCGATCAAATTCAATTGGTTTTATTTGGTTTTGTTCTATTTTTTTTTGTCAATCCGAATCAAACCAACTCGTTCAAAAAAAAAATCAAAACTAGTTAAATTTAATTAATTTAGTTTGGTTTTGCAATTTTTTTTGCCAACTTGAACAAAATCAATCTGATCTAAAACAGTTTAATTATATTTGATTCATTAAGTTATTCATTTAAAACCAAAAACTGTTAACGAATACAATAAAGTAAACATAAAAATTAAATAAATAAATTGTTAACAAAACAAATAAAATGAATATGACAACAAAATTAATTTTATCAAAATAGAAATTACATAAAATAATAAATTACACATATATAGAAAAAAAAATAAGGTTCAATCACAAATCATAAGGCAGGAGCTTAGACAAGATTTTTTATTGGTTAGGTGGATAAATTAATATGTCATTTGATCTTCTAAGGACGAATAGAATGAAAAATTTAATTTGAAACTTAATTAAAATGCACAATATAAGTAATAAATATTTAAAAAAAAACTTTATTAGATCAATGATTTGTGTCATTAAATCAAATCACAAATTCGAGAACTAAATTAATGAATATTAATTTTTATTGAATTTGATATAATGTAATTTGATTATTCAAACTAATTTTAATTGGTTTAGATTAAAATTTTAAATTTATCAAGTCAATCCAATCTAATATACATCTATACATGATTCATCTACATACGAGTGTACAAAACACATAGAATTGAATTGTCATTTGGTGCATGACAATGTTCAATCTGGTGTGGTTCACTTGGTGTCAATTCATTCTTCTGCTCAATTTGCTGACATTTATACTAAAGCCTTAGATCATACTTCTTTTCATTTTCTTGTGTTCAAACTGAATATGATTGATTTACACGATTCAGCTTGCGAGAGGATGTTAGAGGATATACAATTCACTTAAATTTATTAACTGAATTTATTTTCAGTTGTAACCGTTTTCTATTTAAGTTAATGCATGTTTGATTTTTCATTTGCAGTTTCAAATTACAGTTAGAGCTTCTCGAACAAAACAAAAAAAATGTTTGGCTAAATTAGAAGTCCATTGGTTTTAACTCACTTTTAGCCTCCAACGTATGTTTACCCAAAAATAAGTTTTTTTTGCTTTTAGTTGTAATTTTGTGTGTTAGAGATTTTTATCTCTAATATTTTTTTTTCAAATTAACTTTTAAGATAAAATTTTTTAAACATAAATTACGTTATTACAAATTCACTTTTAACTAAACTTAAGTTTACAAATATACTTTCAACCAAACTGAAGTTTAGCAACTCTAATTCAAATATAGACTTAATTTTCTGTTTAGTTAGTTAATCTGTTACTCTATTTTCAACTTTCGTATAAACTCTTCAATTCTGATCAATGAAGTAAGAATTCACTTTTCTAATTCATTACAATTTCTACACATATATTATGGTATCTCAAATAGATATCTTAGTCTAGATGTTAAAAAAAAAACATTTTCTTTCTTCCCCCTCACCCCTGGGAGCAATTTTCTAATAATAAGTGCTAATGTAAATTGATTTGAGTCCTTCCAGACATCCAGTGGATGCTGAAGGCAAACGAGACACCAGACACCCAATCATGTTTCTGTTAACATTAAAATCATCCATCACGCTCTTGCCATGGCGGCGTAGCAGGACGCGTGGAACCAAGAAATGCTTTCTCCTTTTTCACATTTGGGGTCTCCATTACGATTGGCTCGGCCGCGAAATTTCTCGTATTTCAAAAATCTCCGAAAAAAACAAATGCGCCATTAATGGGAAAAAAAAATAAATTAATGATAGACTTGCCCTGCTTTCCAAAATTTTCCTTTGCACGTAAAAGCCCTCTCATAATTATATAAATCACCACTGTGTCCTTTCCACTCTTACCTCTACACTCTACAATATTTATATGCACTTTAATAAAAGGAGTTTCTCTATTTTTGCTACACTTTTTTAAAATGTAATAGTCTCACAACAAAAATAGTAAATACATTTATTATAAACCAACTAAATATACAAATTAATTTCGTATAAAAAATATACAAATTATTTTTTTAGCTGAAAAGAAATTTCATTAAGCTTGCAAATCAAGGTTTACAAAATATACAAATTATTATTGTAAAATTAATTATAACATTTCATTGCTTACACTTGCTTTTGTTCTATTTTTTATATATAATAATAACAATTTGAAATTATTTTATTTTAATCTTAAAATTGGAAAACTTATTTAAAATATAAGTTATTAAAATTTTATAATGATATGCACTATGTACACACTATCAGAATATTAACTTAGCTTATGCACATGTATGTTTTTTTGCCAATAATTTTTGCAAAATTATTTACTTATATATACACAAAATTTAAAACTCTATACTGTAGATGTCACACAAAGACTTTGACTATAATAATCTTACTAAACAAGCCTTGTTTTGGATTTCATATATACTAATGAGTGAAATTTTTATTGTGAGAAACAAGAGAAATAAATCTTAACTATATAATTATATATGAATGATTAATATTAAAAGTTATTTAAATATTATATAATTATTTAAAAAAATTATATAAATTTATATTTTAATATTGATCATTTATGTAAAATTTAATAATCAAAATTTTTTTTTATTTCTTATAAAAAATACTTTTTCGTTAGATACATTATCTATATATATGTTACAAAGATACGACAAATACTCTCAATTTTTATGATAAAATGAAGATACGATAGAGATATTAAAAGAAAATAAATGCTTAAAACAATGATTGTTATGATAAATGATGTGACACCTTTCAATGTTGTGATAAAATAAGTGATTATCTACTAATAGGATACTACAGTGCTTAAGTTAAAGTTTGCATATATAAGTGATTAAACCTCTTATTTATAGTGTGATTGTTTAATATAGAAACAATTTTTTATAGATTCAACTTCCTTATAATTATGATTTTAAAAGATAATAGGGATTTAATCCCCTATTCTTATTGGATGAATTCAATTGCAACCGGAAGTTTCTTTCTAGAGAGTTGGCTTATAAGCCTTTTGATCGATGTAGGCGTGAATAATCTTCATTTGTGAAATACAGATACTTCGTTCTTGAGATATATTTGTGTGTTAGATACGTATTTGTATTAAATACATAAAAATGTATCTATGATACATGTAGTTTATGTATTTAAATATATCTGATTAAAAAAATTATTTTTTATTTAGACATGTCTTAGATATGTTTGGATACATTCCAAATACATTTAAATACGTTTAGGACATAACTTAAACACGATTTATTAATATTTTTTAAAATAAAATTAGTTTCTTTGATTGAGATCTAATTAGTAAGCCTATATGACGTCTCAGTATTTTAAGTTTTATATTTTCACATATCATTATTAAACTTTTTATTTTTTCACGTATCACTATTTTTATTTATTCTTTATACCTCTGCTCGTATCAAGTCATCTACTTTGTCGTAACTGAAACTTGTCTCATATCACTATTCCCTCTAATTAATTTTTTTGAATGCATATGGACATGTACATGGTTAGTTTTAATAGGAAAAGTTAATTTATGAGATTTTTTAAAAAATATCAATAAAAATTATGTTCTATATTTTTTAAGAAAGATTTATTAGGTAATAAATATTAACACATATGATATATATTAATATATTATAAATCTTAAAACTTATAGAAATAATATTAATAAATTATGAATTTTTTTTCTTAAAATTTATAATTATATAAATACATAAACAAAGTTTTTTAATATATATATATATAGTGTATATTTTATAATTTTTTAAATTTAATGTATCTCTATATTTGTGTTCATGTTATATCTCATATTTGTATGTGTATTTGTATTTCATAGTGCTTCATATGTTATCTAGCTTGAGCTATGGTCTAGGAAGGCTCTATCCAAGGTCTGGAATCCAGTACAGAACAATGATGATTAACATATTAATGCGTTTGTTTGTTTTTTTTTCTTACTCAAATGTGTTTGGTAAGTTAAAAATGGAATTTATTTTAATTTGTAAATTAAATATTATATTTTACATACTACAAAATAAGAAATGATTTCGCTTCTAGAAGTCTATAAATTTAAATCATTTATATTAAGAAATCCTATAAAATATAGTAGAATTTATTGAGATTTGAATTTTCAAAACGAGAGAGATTATATTAGAAGAGTAAAAATAAAAAAATAAAAACTAAATAAAATTATTTCCATGTTTAACAAATTTTCAACATAAAGAATTAATTTTTAAATCAATTCAAATTTAATTTTTTTAAATAAATTCCAAATATAAAATTTAATTTTTAAATAAATCAAATCTTTTCTAATTTTTAATAATTCCAAATACAGTCATGAGAGTTACTATGATACTCATATATTTTTTAAAATTGAAATATTAATAAATTATTATTAATTAAGTATATATCAATTACTGATTCTGTACAATGATTCTTACATTTAAAATTGAAATATTAATAATTAATAATTAATAATTTCTTAATAATTTATTAAATTATCAATATTAAAAGAATATATGAATAACATAATAATAATCAGAAGAAAAATATTACAAGAAACCTCAATTTTATAATTAAAATTAATTAAAACCCTCAACTTCAATATTTTCTTAAATATTTATTAGTTAAAAAATATTTTAATTCACATTTGTTATATATTTATTCATATTATAATATTTTTTTTCATGTTAAGTTTGGTCTTTAATTAGTAGTAATAAAAAATTAGTCTTTTTAATAATTTATAATAAAAAATTAATAACATTCCATCCAAACCCCTTAAAAATTTCAGATAATCAAATAATAATTCACTCTAATTATGTGGTTGTATAAAGTAATAAATTATAATTATTATTATTATTTTTATTATTATTATTATTAAATAATAAAGATAAAGATGATACAAATAAGAAATACACAAAACAGAAGGACCAATGGAAAAACTAAAGAAAACGTATCGGCATGGCAGGGTTAGTTTCGGCATTGGAGAAAAGAATACCCTCTGCTCTCTTCTCTCTTCGCCTTCTTCAAGGAAACCCACCAAATCCTGTCTCCTCCTATCCCTTCCCATTCCCAAACCTTCTTTTTCATTACTCCCAATTCAAATCTCAAATCTCCCATTTTATTATTAATTTTTTTTCTTCTGAAAACCCTAACTTTCCCTTGCCCCTTTACAATTCACCCCTCTCATCATTCGATTTTCGTTTCAAGTTGAATCTTTTATTATTTTTTTAGCATTGGGGTTTCGATTCTGGTGATCGAATCGATTGGCGCTCGGGTCTATGGCGAAAGGTGCGGATTCGGACGAGTTTATGTTGCTTTCTAGGGTTCGGACGGGTCTCAAGAGGGAGTTTGCATTCGCCATGAAGGCTCAATCCGAGATCTGTGGCTCTCTGGGTCGAACCCGGGCTAGCAAGAACAACCGGAATGGGGTTCCGGTTCAACCCGCTCCGGCCACCAAGCGGTCCAGGAAGTCCGGTTCATTCGAAGAGGAGCAGAAGGATCAGGAGCATGAAGATGAGGTAACACTGAGAAATTCGGAGGATGTGGGCGATGCTTTGAGCGAGGAGGAGGCGACAAGTGACGTGGTGGATCTTCCGAGAGACGACGAACCCAAGAACCAAGTGGGGGAATCGAAATCCGAGGAGGGTGAGGCTGCAATGCCCATTTGCGAAGAGGAACCGAAGAGTGATCTTGTGGTGGAAACTGTGATCAATGAAGAACCTCATATGGTTGTTGAATCTTTGAAGGAAGGGGTTGTGGATGAGATGGCGCAGCCCGTTTGCGAAACTGGGATCAATGAGGAGCAAATTGATTTGCAGGAGTTGGAGAAGGGAGCTACAGGTACTTTAGAGGAAAATGGTGCTAGTGGGACAACCCCGGTTTTGGTTAATGATGATAATGATAAAGGGAAGAAAATGACTGTAGAGAAGCCAGTGATGAGGCGGTTTACGCGGTCAGCATTGAAGCAAAAATGTGATGAATCAAAGGTCATAAGCAATGGGGAAAATGTTAGTGCCATTGGGGAAAATGCTAATCCTAAAGCAGTTGGAATTGATGATAATGTTAGAAGGGAAACAGAGGATGCCACATTAATTACCACCCCAACTCCAACAAAAATGCCTAGGAGTACCTTGAAGAAGTTCCCTACCAAGCTGAAGGACCTTCTGGCCACAGGGATTCTTGAGGGACTGCCAGTGAAGTATGTCAGGGGAATGAAGGTATTATCTGATTTTTTTTTAATTTTTTTTTTATAGTTATTGAGAGTGTTGAATGTTGATGTTTGGGAATTTCTGCATGAGGTGTGAGTGTGTGATGCATTTGAGAAATTTGTAGGCACGTAGACCTGGAGAAACAGGGCTTCAAGGAGTGATTAGTGGCTCTGGGGTTTTGTGCTATTGTGACATTTGTAAGGGGGTTGAGGTAAGTTAAATGAAGATATGTTCATGTTTAAGTGTCTAACATCTCATAGGCTAGTAATGTGGTTTTTCTATTTGGTTTTTGCTGAAAGTAGGTTGTCACGCCCACTGTGTTTGAGCTGCATGCTGGCAGTGCAAACAAACGTCCCCCAGAGTATATTTACCTTGAGAATGGGAATACTCTCCGTGATGTCATGAATGCCTGTTTGAGTATTCCGTTGGACACCTTGGAGGAAGTGGTTCAAAAGGTCCTTGGTGGCTTCACTATGAAGAAATCTACCTTCTGTTTGAACTGCAGAGGTTTGAAATGCATATGTTTGATTTCCTACCCTTCATCCCATGTGTTTGCATACTTATTTCCAGGCAATATAACAAGTTAGACTAATGAATTAGAGTGTCTATTTTTGAAGCTGGCAAGGGTGTGTCGAGACTGCTATGTGATTCATGCCTGGAGTTGAAAGACTCTCAACCTAGCCCCACTCAAACATCCGCGACAAGCAATATAGGTGTTTCAGTAGCTGTTCAATCCAGGTATCTTTTTGTTTGTTTTATAAACATAATAAACATAATTAGTACATCATGGTACATTTTAATAATTTAAGATAAGCACGGGCCTCATTTAGACAACTTTGCCCACTAAATTCAAATTTATGCGAAATCTTTGCATTTCTTTTGTAAGTTTTGTCAACTGTTTTACATCCCTCTTTGTTTTACCTATGCTAAAAAACAGAGTTTTTTTTGTATCTATAACAGGTTTTAATTTTTTATTTACTGAATAGTATAGGATGGCTTTTTTTTTCATTTAATGTCACTTCCACTTTTGTAGACTGGGGCCTTTGGTCATGTGCACTAAACTACAAATGAACACTTTGCATGCTCGTATTTGAGTACTCATATAGTACACGTTATGTGATGTTACTAATGTTAACTAGAATTTCTGCGTATCATTATATAACACATGCACATTCCAACTATTTCAGATCACCAGAACCTGTTGTGGTTCCAAAATCATTAAACAATGGGATGAAACACAGCACATCTCGTGGTAAGAGTCAGGGAAGGCTAACTAGAAAGTAAGTATGTTTGTAAAGCACATATAATTTTTTTTTATTCAATTAGAACTTGAAGTATATATATGTTTAATATGTATTAACATATCATGTTTTAGTCTTATATGGGATTTAATTTTTGCCCCTTTTTTTAATTTTGAAAGGGATCTACGGTTGCATAAGTTGGTCTTTGAAGAAGATGTGTTAGCAGATGGAACTGAAGTAGCCTACTATGCTCATGGAAAGGTTGTTTTGATTGAAATGGGTTGTGCTTTACCTATTTTTATGACTTTTATTTTTTCTGAGTGTGCTTTTGTTGTTTGTGCAGCAAGTGTTGCTTGGTTATAAAAAGGGATATGGAATTGTTTGTACCTGCTGCAACAAAGAGGTGCTTTTCCTTATGATATAGTATATATTGTGCCAAATATTAGGCTTAGTCTAGATATTTGACTCTTGTATTTTTATTTTATTTTATTTTATTTTTTTAAATTGAATGAGCAGGTCAGTGCCTCTCAGTTTGAAGCTCATGCTGGTTGGGCATCTCGACGCAAGCCGTGAGTTTTTGTTTAAATTGTGTTATTGGATGTAGGGTGTACCTGCTTTTTGTATCTAGCTTTGCATTAAATGACTCATCATGCAATTGTTTTTATCTTTTTTCTTCTATTTATTCTTTTTGTCTTTTCTTCTTTTTTTTTTTTTTAAATTCCCCAATTTCCAAGGCCTACATGATTTTGCCACCCATGATTTAAAGTGTGGTGCTTTGTGAAATTGACCAACTTTTCTTTCCCGTTTAACATTGAGTTATTTTATTGCAGTTACCTGCACATATACACATCTAATGGAGTCTCACTTCATGAGTTGTCCATCTCTTTATCAAAAGAACGGAGGTTTTCTACCAATGATAATGATGATCTCTGCAGCATATGTCAAGATGGAGGGGATCTTTTGTGCTGTGATGGATGCCCAAGAGCTTTTCATATAGGTGAAGTGTTGTTTGCTTTTTGCTGTATAAATTTAGTCTGGGTTGATGTGTGTTGCTTTGCACTATCTTGTAATGCAAGACAGTACCTTATTACACTGATCACTGATCGTATTGCCAAATATCCTGTTCCATTTCATATATTAGATTGTTTTGAGCGGGGTAAGTTTCTAGCGTGGTTGTTAAAGTACCTTTCACTACCCTGACTAGGAAGGGCTATTATCTGAGTCCTTAAACGCATTAGTTGTATGATTTAATTACAAAGTAATAAATAGCTTTTAATTCAAGGCAAGCTTGATGATACCAATAACAAAATATGTCTGATGTTCATATTTTTTTATTTTCTCATAATTTGTTTATACTCCAATATGGAATTTTTTCCTTGTTTGATTTGTTTCTAGGTTCTACTTTGATTACTTTAATTTATGCCTACATTTAATAGGTTGGAGTCTAGAAAAAAGTTCAAGTACATGAAAATTTAGTTTTTCCTCCCCTTTCTTTCTTCAAGTTGTGGGATACAAACATTAGGTTAGATGAATAGAACATCATAACAAGCATCTTGATACAAAAACGGAACTAACAAATGGATGACAACGACTTTTGGCCGCCCAAGGCAGGAAAAAAAAAAGGAAAAGAGAGCAAAGACCATAGTACAGCCCTTTCTAAAACATTAAATGAAAGGAGACAGTTAATTGAAAATGGAAAAATGTTTACAGAGCTCCTTTCAAGGATGTAGGTCTCTACACAACACCTTAGGAGTTGTGGCGGTAGAGTAATTCAAGGCAAGCTTGATGATACCATCAACAAAATATCTGATTTTCAAATTTTAATTTCGTAAGTTTTTTTGCTTTCCTTGTTTAATTTGTTTCTTGATTTTTATCAAAAAATATTTCTTTCTTAATTCTATTTTGATTTTTTATTTTATTTTATTTTATGTTTATCCTTAATAGCTTGAAAGGAAAATATCAAGTACATAAAAAAACAAAAAGTTTCTTCAAGCTGTGGTATACAAACATTAAGATAGATGATCAAAACATCATAACAAGCAGCTTGATATCGAAAAAGAACTGGCAAACTTTTGACAACGGCTTTTAGCTGTCTAGAAAAGAAAGGAGACAGCAAAGACCATAATACAGCCCTTTCTAAAACATTAGATGAAAGGAGACAATTAGGGGTGTAAATTGAGCCAAGCCAAGCCAAGCACTTGAAACTCAAGCTTGGCTTGTGAAAAAAAGAGGCTACCCAAGTTTGGCTAAATGAGCCAAATTTAAAGCTTGAGTTTGGCTTGCTTAAAAATATGAAGCTTGAGCTCAACTTGCTTAATTTGTTTATGGCTTGATTATTTTCTTTCCGTTTATTAAATCTCTCCTTGAAGTATTTTTATGTTTATTTATTTAGTATTTAGTAGATATCTTTATGCTAGAAGAAGAAGTAAAAATAGAAATAAAATATTTTTTTTGTATTCATAATCCTTTACATAAAAAATTCACATCCTTCTGCATTACAAAAAGAAATTTCAAAACAAACTTTAATGCTCACAAAAAAAAAAACATATTTCCGCAATGGTAAACTATGCTTACTTCTATTAACGTTTATGCGTATGATGGAGCTTGGCTCATTTATATAAGTATTAAGCATAATTCAAGCTTGAGCTTGGTTATTTAGTTAAACAAACAGGCTTGATTGAGCATTTAACGAGTCAAGCTCAAGTAGTTCATGTATAGTTTAACTCATTTACACTCCTAGAGACAATTAACTTGGAATTAGAAAAGGTTAAGAAGCACCTTCAAGGATTTAGGCTGCTTGCCTAAGGCATTAAGGCGAGAGGCCAGAAGGGGTTAGTGCTTTTTTGTGGTTGAGGTGCTTCCCATTTGGTGAGGCACTCACGCCTTTGGCACATTAGGTGTGCCTTTCTAGTTTAGGCAAGGCATGCCCTTAGTGCCTTATTGGTAACTGTTAAAAACCCAAAAGACTGAGCCATCTAACTTGATAGTCATAATTTTAAAATACTACTTATTGTCTGTCTTTGGTACTCTTGGTAGCAAGTAGCTTAGGGTTTTGTAAATTGAACTTTTCAATCATTTTTATTTTTAATATGAAAGATGCTTCCATAGTTAATTTATGGTAATTTAATGCAAAATAGTCAATTATTTTTAGTACTTTATTCTTTTTCTAATGTTAATGTCTTTCTTTAATGAGGCATGTGATTTTTGGTGCCTCTTGCCTATAGGCATTAAAAAGGTGCAAAATTGATTTCAGAAATGTTGGACCAGCCGGATCCAACCTGTGTCTGTTGCAATATTTGAATCACCAGAATCAGCTAAAATGCTGATAGCGTGTTTGGTTCCACGTTTGTGGAGAAGAGAAACACGTTTGAGGTGCAAACATGCCTTGTAGACTATGCCAACTTGTTTGGTACCATATGGGGCAAAAATGTCATCATGATTTGATATTATACTATTATTTTAACTTTATTTAAACATGTGAAATCCAATAATTTTTTAAAAAATATTCTTATAATACTTAAAAAATGATTTTTACATTTTAAAATAAATTATTTTAACATCAATTTTATTACTTTCAATTATTTTACAATCTAACCCAAGAGGGAACAAACATCCTTTTTTGGTAATTACACATGCATTGGTGTTTCTTCTTAGGAATTGTCAAAACAAAAATTATCCAAACAACATTTATTCTGTGAAAATAAATTTTCAGATAAAGGTTTTCAAACGTGAAATTACTTCACTGCAAACCCATTGACTTATTAGGAATTTTGGTGATTACATTTGATTCTTTCATGAGGTTCCTGGTGGGTGGGGTGGATTTTGAATGTTGGTTATTTTGTCAAAAGAACATGTCTATGTCATCAATAGCTAATTTTGTACATGTAAACGAAATATTTCCGGCTGATCTCATGATTCTTTTTGTCATGTGCTTTATATAAAAATATATTCTGTTTCACTGCAACTTGAACTTGAAGCTGGTGTTGTATGTCATTGTTCTCACTTTCATATTTGCCAATTCCAGATTGTGTTCCTCTGCCATGCATTCCCAGTGGTACTTGGTATTGTAAGTATTGCCAGAATCTTTTCCAAAAGGACAAACATGGGGAGCGTAATGTGAATGCTTTGACAGCTGCAAGGATTGCAGGCACTGATCCTTTTGAGCCGATAAACAAAAGATGCATTCGTGTTGTCAAAACTGTTGAGGTTGACCATGGTGGATGTGCCTTGTGCAGGTAATGGACTGTATTATTTCTTTTAGCAAGTTTTATGATGAATTGTTTATAATCTCTTCTTCTTCTGGCTCTTCTCTGCTTTTAATCTGGTGGACATATGACAGAAATTTGTTGCTGTGCCGTATGACATACTTCTTTTGACTTGAATCTTGTGTTACTTCTGTTACCCTTTATTTTTGGCAAGTTCCTTTGGATTTGCTTTTATATGCTAGCTCTAAGACATTATTCTCAGCCTCCTGATGCTTGATGTATTGTACAGACGTCATGATTTCAGTAAAAGCTTTGGTCCTCGGACAGTGATTATTTGTGATCAGGTATTGTTTTATGTGATTTATAGATTGTCTAGTCTTAATAGTTAGGTGCTTTTATTCATATATCAATTATCACGATATGTTTGTTTAAAGCACTGATTGATGTGTTCTTGCAGTGTGAAAAGGAATATCATGTTGGGTGTTTGAAGGATCATAACATGCAGAATCTAGAGGTACCATAATCTCTTCTTCTTCTTCTTCTTCTTCTCCTCTGATTGAAATTTTGTTTGCCTTTTGTTTTTCGTTAATGCATACATATATTGATGGAGGCTATTTACCAGGAATTGCCTGAAGGAAATTGGTTTTGCGGCACAAATTGCAATCAAATTCATTCTGCTCTGCTGAATTTGGTGACTGGTGTGGAGAAGAATCTTCCAGTCCCAGATTTCTTTCTAAGTTTGATTAAAAAGAAGCATGAAGAGAAAGGTTTAGTAACTGGTGTTGGTCTTGATATTAAATGGAGGGTTCTGAACTGGAAATTAGATGCTTCTGTTGAAACTAGACAATTGCTTTCAAAGGCTGTTGCCATTTTCCATGTGAGTATATTAGTGTTTCGGTGTTATTTAATTTTGATTTTTGTTCAGCTGCTTTATCATTAGCAATGCAATTTAGAGCTAGTTGTCATTTGTATTTTGAAAGGTTACTGCTTACCTTTAAGTTTATTATATGTTTAGCTTGAGGGATGTACACTTCTATTCAGAGTTGGAATCTTTTTGTTTTCCAGGAAAGGTTTGATCCTATAGTTGATTCTACTTCTGGCCGCGATTTCATTCCAACAATGCTTTATGGGTAAGTAAAGCATCATTTGCTTCTTTCTGTGCTCTTTTTTTTTGTTTTTTGACATTTATGGGTTTGACTGAATTTTCCGTATTGTTGGTTTGATTTCCACAGAAGGAACATCAAGGGTCAAGATTTTACTGGAATGTACTGTGCAGTGCTCACTGTCAAGTAAGGATGAGGGTGGAATGATTAATATTATTATTATTTCCAAGTGCATATTTGGCTTGAAAGCACACCTGATTCTGGTTGTGTATTTTATTGTTTTGCAGCCAAGTGGTCGTTTCTGCTGGAATATTTCGTGTCTTTGGGCCAGAAGTAGCAGAGCTTCCATTAGTAGCGACAATTGCAGATTACCAAGGACAGGTTATTTGATTTATTTACATCTGTTAGTAGTGACACTGACAGTTGCGTTTAAACTTGGTGAATTATTTAAAGTAAATCAATATATTGTTTTCTTTAGGGTTACTTTCAGTGCCTGTTTTCTTGCATTGAGAGGCTACTTGGTTCTTTAAACGTGAGACGCCTAGTTCTACCGGCTGCTGATGAAGCTGAATCAATATGGACCAGTAAATTTGGGTTTTCAAAGCTAGGCCAGGATGAGGTGTGTAACTTCTTTTGTTTGCTTTTTACATTTTCGTTGGTTGCTACTCATTAGACTAACTTTCATCCTCATTACAGATTAACAATTATAAGAAATTTTATCACATGATGATATTTCAAGGGACCTCATTGCTACAGAAGCCTGTTCCTGCACTCTGAAGTACTTTTTGCCTGGAATTTGTGTAAAGTTTTGTGGGTGTGTGCCTTGCACATGCCTTTTTTTGGTTGTTTTGCTGGGTGCAGAGCACACTTCTTTATATTATGTACAGGGATATGCCTTTTTGGTGTACAGAAAAACAGACAATCACCTCTAGCTGTTATATTTTTTTTTTGTAGCAAAGAAATGGAAGGAGGTTAGAGTTGAAAATAGAGGAAACTAGGACCAAGGGATTTTGAGAAACTTTGCCAAAATTTTGGTGGTTATATTCATTTTTAAGTCGCCACAGAGCGGTTTTAACTTGATTCTGTTTTGAATTTCATGATTTGGGCTTTTCTTTACATTCTTACTCGTTTAATCAGAGGTTCTTATCGGTATCATTCCTGCAATTGGTTCTTAACTTAGTTTCATGTTTAAATCTTGGTTTCAGAGTATTGGGACTGGGAATGTTTTAATGCCTACTTGGGTTTAGGTACACTTTGAGACGATTATACCGAGTCTTCAACATAGGGAGCTACCGAACTTTGAATCATACATTTAAATGTAAATTCAATTGTCGATATCGTAATACTTATTTTATTTCCTAAAATTAGCTGGTAAATATTTAAAACTTAAAAATTTTAATTTTTAATTTTGATTATTTGAATATAAGTAAAATAAAAAATAAGTTTGTTTAATGTTCAAGAAAAGAAATTACCATTGACCTTGAGTTTGATAATCAGCCCTTTGTTCATTGTTTTTTATTATTTATGATAAGGACGGAGTTCGATTGTGTTGAAAATTCCATTTAGAATGAAGCGGGAAATCTCAAAAGTTGAAAATTTAAAAACGTGTGTTCCTAGTTCTAGTTCTAGTACTAGCCGTTAATTCATAAGTTTTAAATTTTTAATTTGTATTTAAAAAAATACCAAATGATTAAAAAAAGTAAGAATATACGAACAAATTTACGTTTCAGTCCCTATGTGAAATTTCCTTATAAGCCCGGATGCCTCTTTTCCCCGATCTCTATCGTTTTATCTTTCTGCCGTGCGCGCTCTCTCTCATCTCCCTCTGACTCAGGTAAGCAATGACAATGCAGCTTAACTCTTTCCGTTTTGTGTTCAGTCAAATATCAATTCAGTTGTTTTTTTATAATTGAAAGTTTTCATATACCAAAATTTTCAGATTGAATCGAATCGAATCGAGCAAGTGAGAAACCCTAGTGTGTAGTGAGTAGTGATGGGTCAGATCCAGTATTCTGAGAAGTACTACGATGATAATTACGAGTATAGGTAAGTTATTAACCTATTCACATCCACATTACTTACTCTTCATTTTTTTTATTTACCTTTTCATCATTTATTAACCCATGGAAACGGAAACACTGTTAACTCAAATTTATAATGGTAATTTGTTGTTCACTTCAGGCATGTGGTTCTACCTCCTGAAGTCGCCAAACTGCTTCCTAAAAGTCGCCTTCTCTCTGAAGTATGTTATTTCTTTTCTTCTTTATTTGTGTCATTCTGATTCGCAGCCTGCTGCATTATCTTGTTTATTTTAAGTTCCCTTTAATTTATATTCATTTGTTTTAATTTCCTTTTAATTTATGATCATCTGTACTCGAAAGTAGAAATGCCTGCAAATTATTTCCTATTCTCTAATTTTTGGGCATATCAATTTAACTCGAACATGGGGAATTGATTGATCCCAGCACCCTAACTAAACTTAAACCAATAATCAGTTGTCATTTTTATCCCCCAAAGAAGACAAAAAGAAATCTGTTTGAAAAATTCAATCAAGCAAAGTCTTAAATTTTTGTTCAAATTCTGTCTGGCACTGAATGATGTGTTCTTTTATCATTCTTTTTTTTTTTTGGGTGCCCAAATATTGTGATATCATGTTGAATTTTGAGGATTTTTGCTTTTCATAAATAAGGCGCGAGAATTGTTCTGCGTTCCTTTATCTATACTAGAAATTTTCATGGTCTGAAACTTGTATCTTTCTTTTTTATTGGTTTTGTTATGCAGAATGAGTGGCGTGCAATTGGGGTTCAGCAGAGTCGTGGCTGGGTTCATTATGCAATTCATCGCCCTGAGCCACACATAATGCTTTTCAGAAGGCCTTTGAACTTTCAGCAGCAGCAGGAAAACCAAGCACAACAACCCATGCTTGCAAAGTGATCATTTTCTACTTTGAAAATCCCAAAGTGAAACTCAAAGTTATATAGGTTTTATAGTCTGTTGGAAGCTGGATGTTACCTGACCTAGCTGTTGTAGAATTCTCCTTTGTGGAGAATTTTGATATGGTTTCAGTGATCATCTGAATTGTCCTAACTAAAGACGTGATGTCTTATATATATGTTGGTGTACCTCTCGTGTACTCGTATGATTGGTGGATTTCAATAGTCACTGGCTTTTCAGTGTTACATTCTGTCTGTGATCCTTGTAGGTTCCATGATTCTGGCATTTGTGTTGTTCAATGATCACGTAACATTCTTATGTGTTCTGTTTTTCATGTTTGTTTTTTTTTTTTCTTCCTTTTTCATGTGTTAATTGCAGGGGTGGTTTGTTGGTAGTTTAACTTGTCCTAAAATACAATGAATTGTCGTTTTATTTTTGTTCCGAGAAAAGGGTAAAGTGTAAACGTACTCAAGTGTAGAATGCAACGATTCAATGGAATCACTTGTCCTATATCAAGCTCCACTCTTTCGTCCTATTTTGGCACTTAGTTGTAATTTAATGAAGTAGTTTGCCTGGTCATTCGTTAGGAGGAAGAAATTGAAACCCGTCAACTGGCCTTTGCATAAAAAAGAATATGGCCAATGGTTTGGTATATGTATTTGTCTCGCTGGTTCATATCTTGTTACGCTTGCTGCTACAATGTTCTTGTTAGTCTTAAAGGACTGGAACTAGGGATACTGTGGACTCTTTAGATAGAAGATTCTTCACTGTTGCAGCTCTCTTGAGTGTTGAAGCAGGAGTGTTGAATACCTGTAAAGATATTTTGACGTTCAAGTAAATTAAGACTCAGGGAGAGACTCCCTGTCATGAAACTATAGTGAACTATTACGACACGCACTAAGTAATAGGTGGAGGTAGATTAATCATTCCAAGTGCATGGGGAAAGTTTCGTTGTCTGAGTTGACTTCTCTCATGTTCCCTTTTGAGGGAATATTCTTGTCTCATCGGCTTTTGGGCTTGGTCTTATGAATTCCAAAGCCCAGTATAGAACACACAATGTGTTGTCCATAGAGAAATTGGTATATGAGCAAAAGGCAGCCATTACAAGGAGGGTGCGGCACTTGCTCATGGCAAATAACATCCTGTTTCTTCTCCATTTCTAAAATAACCATCTACATGGAGAAGTATTCATAAATAGAGATAAATAGAAGTATTCATAAATAGAGATAAATAGAAGTATTCCGGTATATGAATGATTCAGACTCAATCCGGTATCTCTATTTATGCTGGCAGCAGCAGCATCAACCTTTGAAAATTGAAATCGAATACACTTCAGAGTTGTGGACGCCCATCGTTGCCCGACTCCAGAACTGATTTTTCGTTGTTCTCACACTATGGAAATTCGTCACCGTCGTTAGAGAACAGTATCCTAGCAAAACTTTGACTAACAACTTTTGTCAGGTGGGTCACCAAAAAGTGGGCCCACACTGACTTAAAAAAAAAAGGGTCACATTGACATATGCCTAAAAAGCCCATTTATTTGAGATATTGGTGTGTGTGCGCCTCTGGTGAAAAAGGCCAGAGAGAGAGAATTCGAAAGTGGAAAAAGGACGAGAACAATGTGTGGCAACGAGAAGAAAATAAGGTGGAGATAATTTGTGCTCTTCTATCAAATGTTTTTGATATGTTGATCCTGATAGCGTGAGCTTTATTTTTGTTTTAATATCTCTCTATTTTTTATTTTTTCTGTTGTCTGGCTAGATACTCATTGGTGGGTTTATTGTGTTGTTATCTATCTTATTGATGAAAATTAATTTTCTGTTGATCCCTGGTGGTTCCAAGAAGACTTATGGTGTACCCATTAATTTTATTAGTGGAGGATTTTTTACTGGACTAGGTCCCGTGGGTTTTTCCCTCACATTAGGGGTTTTCCCACGTTAAAAATCTGGTGCCTATTGATTTTTTTTTTCTGGTCTATACATCCTATTATTTGCCTAAAATTATTGTTTGTTGCCTGATAAATTTTCAGAGCCTATTGTTAATTGCACAGGGGGAAAAAGTGATCCAGTTTACTTCTGCTTGTTATTAATATTTGTTATCTTTTCCCAACAACTGGTATCAGAGAGCTCCTTGGTTGGGGCTCTGGTTTGTGCTCTTAAAATGGGAGAAGACGATGTTGCTGGTACTATGATTAAATTGGATTCTACCAATTACTCAATATGGAAATCCCGAATGGAAGACTTGCTATTTTGCAAAGACCTGTATGATCCCATTGAGGGTGATGGTACTAAACTATCAGATAAATCTGATGAAGAATGAAAGAGAATAAACAGGAAGACTATTGGCATGATCAGGCAATGGATTGACCAAAGCATTTATCACCATGTATCTAGTGAGACTAGTGTCCACAGCTTGTTGAAGAAATTGAGCGACTTGTTTGAGTCTAAAAATGCACAGAACAAGGCATTCTTGATTCGGAAGTTAGTAAACTTGAAATACAGGGATGGGTCCTCGGTGGCTGAGCATATGAGTAGTTTTCAGAATGTTGTGAATCAGTTGAATACTATGGAGGTTGTGTTAGATGATGAACTGCTTGCACTGTTGTTGCTTAGCTCATTACCAGACAACTGGAAAACACTAGTGGTATCTCTGAGTAACTCTGCTCCTAATGGAAAGTTGACTTTCAATATGGTGAAAGATAGTCTCTTGAATGAAGAAACTAGGAGGAAGGGACATGGTATGGCTAGCTCTTCGACTCAGAATGAAGCTTTGGTTGTGGAGTCACGGGAAAGAAGCCAACATAGAAATTTTCAGAGATCTGAAGACCGCAGCAAGTCAAGAGGAAGGTCAATGAACAGAAAAGACATCAAGTGCTTCCATTTCAATAAAATAGGACACATGATTAAAGAATGCAGGTTCCTTAAGCAGGAAAAATCAAGGACTAGAGGCAATAATAAAAGAGAAGACAAAGACAAAGACACTGCTGCAGTTGTATCTGATGGTGAAGTTGTCATTGTTTATGATGATCACTCCATTAATCTCACATGCCAAGACTATGAATGGGTTGTTGATTCTGATGCCTCATTCCATGTTACACCTCATCGTGAGTATTTTACATCCTACACTGTTGGGAATTTCGGGCAAGTGAAGATGGGAAATCAAGGGATAAGCAAGGTTGCTGGCATTGGAGAAATATAGCTAGAGACTAATGCCGGATGCAAGCTGCACTTGAAAAATGTTAGGCACATTCCTGACATGCGCCTCAGCTTGATTTCAGTACAGGTACTTGACGAAGATGGCTATCATAATGCTTTTGGTGATGGTAAATGGAAGTGCACCAAAGGGACTTTGGTGGTAGTAAAAGGAGTGAAGCGAAATACTCTTTATTGGACATCAGCAAAGTTGTCTACACCTCAGGTGAATGCAATTGAGGATTGCTCTACAGAGCTATGGCATAAACGCATTGGTCACTTGAGTGAGAAGGGCCTTGACACTCTTGCAAGGCAAAAGTTACTTCCTGTTAGAGGTACATCTCTTAAAACTTGCTCTCATTGTCTTGTTGGTAAGCAAAATAGAGTTTCTTTTCGTACTTATCCTCCACATAGGAGGCCACATATCTTGGATTTAGTTCACACTGATGTTTGCACTATAGATGTTAAATCTCTTAGTGGTTACTCTTATTTTGTTACATTTATTGATAACCATTCTAGAAAAGTGTGGGCTTTTGTTTTGAAATCCAAAGATCAGGTACTTGACGTCTTCAAACACTTTCATGCAAGTGTGGAAAGAGAAACAGGTAAATTGCTGAAATGTGTTAGAGCAGATAATGGTGGTGAATACAGGGGTCTATTTGAGCAGTATTGTAAGGACCATGGAATCAAGCCTGAGAAGACAGTTCCAAAGACCTCACAACACAATGGGATTGCAGAGAGAATGAACTGCACAATTAATGATAGAATCAGATGCATGCTCTCTCATGCCAAATTGTCTAAAGCCTTCTGGGGTGAAGCAATGAGAACTGCAGTAGACTTGATTAACCTTTCTCCTTCTGTTCCTTTTAATGGTGATGTTCATGAGAGAGTATGGATGGGGAAAGATGTTTCCTATAATCATTTGCGTGTGGCTGCAAGGCATTTGTTCACATTCCCAGAGATGAAAGGTCCAAGCTTGATGGTAAGTCTAAACAGTGTATCTTCTTGGGCTATGGTCGTGATGATTTTGGTTACAAGTTTTGGGATCCGATTGATAAGAAAGTTATTAGAAGCCGAGATGTTGTCTTTCTTGAAGACCAGACTATTGAAGATATTGATAAGAAGGATAAGTCAAAATAGGTTGTTCATGGGTACATTGATGTTGAGTCAGAACCTCCTACCAGGGTCACTGATAACGGGGGAGATGTAAATGCAGATGTGGAGAACACAGTTGATGTGCCTGAGCCTCAAGTCAATGAACCAATTGAGCTAATTCCACAAGAACCACCTTTAGAGTCTCAGGTGAGAAGATCTGCAAGAGAGCATCATCCTTCACAGAGATATCCTCCACATGAGTATGTGTTGTTGACTGATGGGGGAGAGCCAGAGAGCTATGAAGAAGCTATGTCACATAAGGAGAAGGACAAGTGGTATAAAGTCATGCAAGAGGAGATGAAATCCTTACATGAGAATCATACGTTTGAGTTAGTGAAACTGCCCCAGGGCAAGAGAGCACTTAGGAATAAATGGGTGTTCAAGCTAAAATCAGAGGAGGATTGCTCACAGCCAAGGTACAAGGCAAGGTTGGTTGTGAAAGGTTTCAGTCAGAAGAAAGGAGTTGATTTTGAAGAAATATTTTCACCTGTGGTCAAGATGTCTTCAATACGAGTTGTGCTTGGCTTAGCAGCTAATTTGAATTTAGAGGTTAAGCAACTTGATGTGAAGACAGCTTTCCTCCATGGTGACTTGGAGGAAGAAATTTACATGGAGCAACCTGAAGGTTTTGCAGTCAAAGGCAAAGAGAAGCTTGTCTGCAGATTAAAGAAGAGCTTGTATGAGCTCAAACAAGCTCCAAGACAGTAGTATAAGAAATTTGATTCCTTCATGATGGATCACGGGTACAGTAAAACTTCTTCTGATCACTGTGTGTTTGTGAAGAAATTTCCTAATGAAAATTTTATTATTCTCTTGCTTTACGTGGATGACATGCTGATTATTGGCCATGACATTAAAGAGATTCAAAATCTTAAAAGAGAGCTGAACAAGTCCTTTGTAATGAAGGATTTGGGCCCTGCAAGGCAAGTCCTTGGCATGAAAATTGTTCGTGACAGGAAGAATGGTAAATTGTGGTTATCACAACAAAAGTATATTGAAAAGGTATTTGAGAGATTTAATATGGGCAATTCCAAATCTGTTAGTACTCCACTTGCAGGTTACTTCAAGTTGAGCCTTGCGCAATGTCCTACAAGTGAGAAAGATAAAGAAGAAATGCAGAAGATTCCATATGCATCTGCGGTTGGTAGCTTGATGTATGCGATGGTATGTACAAGACCAGGATATTGCTCATCTTTGTTGGTGTTGTTAGTCGTTTCCTCTCCAATCTGGTAAAGAAACCGGCAAAGTGTGAAATGGATACTCGGGTATCTTAGAGGTACTTATGGAGTCTGTTTATGCTTTGGAAGTGGTAAGCCTGTGTTGAATGGTTACACAGATGCAAATATGGCTGGTGATGTGGATTCCAGGAAGTCTACTTCTGGGTATATGATGACTTTTGCAGGTGGAGCAGTGTCATGGCAGTCCAGGTTGCAGAAATGTATCGCTCTATCCTCTACAGAGGCAGAATATATTGCCATTACAGAAGCTGCTAAGGAACTTTTGTGGATGCAAAAATTACTACAAGAGTTGGGTCTTTCACAAGAAAAATATGTTTTGTACTGTGATAGTCAAAGTGCAATCCATCTCAGCAAGAACTCGACCTTTCATTCAAGGTCTAAGCATATTGAGGTTCGGTATCACTGGATACGGGATGCGCTGGAGATGAAGCAATTATCATTAGAGAAAATCCATACTGATGAGAATGGTTCAGATATGATGACAAAAACTTTACCCACAAGAAAGTTTGCTACTTGCAAAGAGAAAGCGAGTTTGGTTGACTATGGCCCCACTTAATTAGTGAGGGGGAGAATTGTCAGGTGGGTTACCAAAAAGTGAGCCCACGCTGACTTCAAAAAAAAAAGGGTCACATTGACATAGGCCTAAAAGGTCCATTTATTTGAGATATTGGTGTGTGTGTGCCTCTGGTGAAAAAGCTGAGAGAGAGAGAATTCGAAAGTGGAAAAAGGACGAGAACAGTGTGTGGCAACGAGAAGAAAATAAGGTGGAGATAATTTGTGCTCTTCTATCAGATGTTTTTAATATGTTGATCCTGGTAGCGTCAGCTTTATTTTTTGTTTTAATATCTCTCTATTTTTGGTTCTCTCTGTTGTCTGGCTAGATACCCATTGGTGGGTTTATTGTGTTGTTATGCATCTTATTGGTGAAGATTAATTTTCTGTTGATCCCTGGTGGTTCCAGGAAGACTTGTGGTGTACCCATTAATTTTATTAGTGGAGGATTTTTTACTGGATTAGGTCCCGTGGGTTTTTTCCTCACATTAGAGGTTTTCCTACGTTAAAAATCAGGTGCCTATTGATTTTATTTTTCTGGTCTGTGCATCCTATTATTTGCCTAAAATTATTGTTTGTTGCCTGAGAAATTTCCAGAGTCTATTGTTAATTGCACAGGGGAAAAAGTGATCCAGTTTACTTCTACTTGTTGTTAATATTTGTTATCTTTTCCCAACAACTTTGACACAAACATGGCAAATAATTTTCTGTGGTGTACATATTTTTTCCTGGGAAAATGTTTGATGTAAATCTCCTAAACTCATACACGGTGCTTTCGGTCTGATTTCCTTTAAAGGTCGATTGTGACATTGCTTTTAGATTTGAATGTGCGACAATAATTTCTAAGCAAAATCAAATGCATAGAACTCGGGTGAAGGATGCAGAGAACTCTGCAGCTTCCTTGATGATTCGAGCCTTACAAGAATCTAATTATATGTAATTAATACTAGCTTGTTGCTGGAATTGTGTTGTGATTGTTGTTTAGTGTTTTCCAAAAAGCTCTCAACTACCTAATAATCATGCAGGACTTTTGGGGAAAGAACAAAAATAGAAAAAGAAAGAGGCTGATAGAAAAATAACTTGTGGATAATGTGTGGTTCAAATATTGAGTAAAGAAAGTTAGATATTTCATAGCATATCAATATATCTTTACAAGTTAAAGAGAAATTTGAATGTCAGAAAACAAAGCACAAGTAACCTGTAAAATCAAGTATGGTACTTCCGACGCCAAGAAACATATTTATTGCAAAGAACAAATTTTGCGTAATTGTCGATTGTGACTCTAGAGGATAACTAAGAGTGATAGTGGTGGAACTTGGAACGAAAGAAGCGAATGAGAGGCAGAGAGAATGAGTAATTGTCTATTCTGACTCTAGAGGAAAAGAGAGAAAGGACGTTTCTCAAATGGAAGTATACTGCGTTTGAAAGAATTTAAACCAAACATGTGGTATTTGACATGCCATTATAGGAAATGAGGAAGGGGAGGGTATTATATTATACTTACTTTGAGGCACTTTGTTCATCTACTTCAACGCTTTTGCTACTTTTCCATTGGCTTAAGGCTTTTGCATTGGAAAAAGTACATGTCACATGTATCTTGGTTTTCTTTTCCATGGATATTATTTAATGCCTGCATGCGTTTAATAATGATGGAATTTTCCGTGAATTATATTCATGTTTATGGCAAAACAATTTTTTTTAAAAAAAATAATAATTTGGTGAATGTTCATCTTTAAGGAGAAAGTCTATGGTAGCTTTCTAGTATATAATGTATTAAGTTGTAACTAGTAATTGTCTTCATTCACATACTTGCAAAATGAAATTCCGAGTACATGGAATCAAAGCTTCCTCAATGCGTGGATAAATTCAACAAAGAAATGGTGAAGCACATTTTATACTCTCAATCTCTTCCAAGTTACAACTTGGAGGAAAGTTTGAATAATTCGTTTAGTATGAAAGTTTACATACTCTAAAATGAAAATTTAATTGCCTCCCCTAAATATGGTTCATGACAGAGCCCATTAAGCTTTCCTCAAAGCCCACTATTTCATCATATGCTATTGGTGCATGCAGTATAAGATTTCCTTTTGATTGAATCAGTAAATAAATGTTCTTAAAGCATGCAGTACACTCAAAGCCCCTTTCGAAAATATCTCACTCCAGAATTCATTCATTTGTCAAAATCACAATTCCATTTCCATTCAGAATTCAAAAAACAACCTACTAAGATCAACAAGACCTTTACAAGTAGCAACAATTTCAGATATTAAAATCAACACAGAACCATAAAAACCTAAGTGCTAGTGAACTTGGTAACGGCTTTAGTCCCTTCAGAAACAGCGTGCTTGGCGAGCTCACCAGGGAGGACCAATCTCACAGCGGTTTGAATCTCCCTGGAAGTAATGGTAGGCTTCTTGTTGTAGCGAGCAAGACGCGAAGATTCCTGAGCGAGCTTCTCGAAGATATCGTTGATGAAGCTGTTCATGATCCCCATGGCCTTGCTCGATATCCCGATGTCAGGGTGCACCTGCTTCAGCACCTTGAAGATGTAGATCTTGTAGGTTTCCACGCTCTTCTTCGCCTTCTTCCTCTTCTTCTCTCCAGAACCTTCCTTCGGAATCTTCTTCTCCGCTCGCGGCTTCTTCTCCGCCGGAGCTTTCTCCGCCGGCTTCTTTTCCGCTGGCTTCTTCTCCGCCTTCGCCATTCTCAGACTGAAATTTGCAGGGATGAATGAAAGGTTGAATTGAAACGGAAAACAATCGAAGTCGAAGAGATAGTGAATTGTGAAGTATGAAGTGAATGAGGTTTGTTGTTTGTGGTTGGTGTATATGTAGTTTGTTGTGCTGAGATATGATTGGTTGAACGGGGTAGGGTGCGGATCGGTGACGTGGACTGTTGGATCTTTGTTTCGTGAGTTTGGACGGAGTCGATTCATTTCGCATTGAGCGGTTCGTGTTTCGCTTTCCTTCAGATTTCGCGGGTATGGATAAAAGGCGCGCTCTTGCAATATTCAAAAGATAACGAAAAGTTTCTGAAATCCCAACAACATTTCTCCAAAATTGTTTACTTCATGTCTTGATCAATTCACATTGATTTATTGAGCTTAAGTTTTATTTAGAGCAAATATTTATTTATATTATTAATAAATTATCGATTGATAAAATGTCATATTATTAGAACTAATATCTTAAATCTTGGAGTTATTATGAAACTTATATATGTAAAATCATGGATTCGAAAATACATGTTGACATGGTCAAATTAAATAATTCCATATGAATTAAGTTATTCTTAATAAGTATTTTATAAATTTAATTATAAATAAATTCTCTTTAAATATAAAATTATATAATAGCCCCTTTTATTTTGGTTTTTACACTAAGAGATTTAACCATGGATTATATTTATGATGTCACCCATAGTTCTAAGGCAACATTTACAATACTTCTAACGAAGTATTGAGCATTGAAGCTCCTAGCAAGATTATTTGTTATAATAGGTAAAAACTTTGACTGTTTCTTTTTTTTTTTCTCTAACTTCTTCATTCTCCACCACGTCGATCAGAAAGTGGTGACGTGGATTGTGGTTTGAGCAATAAGGGCGTGCAGCATGAGTGGACAGCGGCTAGAGGGCGCGGCTCACGGGTCTGACTCTGGTCTAGCGGATCTGATCGGTTCAGTGACTGACGGTTTATAAGTTTTGGTTCAATGCGTGGTGGAGTTGCGGTTTGTCGGTCTAGGTTCGTTGTGTGATGGAGCTGCGGTTTAAGTGGCTCTGGTATTTTTAGATTTGGGCAGTTCGGCGACGGGATGCATGTGGTTGGTGCTGACTTACGGGTTGTAGGTTCTGTTAGCGGTGCCAGTGATTATAGTGGTAGTGTCATTGATTTTTTAAAGATAAATCAATAATTGATAATTTTGACACTTTAACCTGTTGAACAAATTACATGTGGTGATTCTCAGTCATTGATCATTTTTCAAACAAAATTAATGATTATTAAAATGGAACATTGATGCTCCAAAATCATTTAAGAACATTAAAAATGTTTTCTGGTTCTAGAGCATCAACCAAACCGACAACAGCAAGTTGAAAATCATACCAAATCACTCGATTGAAAAGACTGAGTCCATTAGGGAAGCAACAATCATTTATGTGAGCAGTGAGCACAGGAAGATGGCAACACGACAGAAGTCAATTAACCTCTGATAGCACACGACATAAATTTGTCCAATTTCCACAACTATGGATTCAACTCGTAGTACATTTTGGTTTTCTAAAATTTGACTCTAGATTCAACTATAGATAATGATTTATCTTGCAAAATTTATCTCTTTTATTTTATAAAATTAATTATTGAAGGATGTCTTAGAAAAGATGGTAGAATATCGCCTTAGGTAGTTTAGACATGTAAGGAGAAGGTCCTTAGAAGTTTCGGTAAGAAGAGTTGATCAGGTGAAAGATAATCCAATAGCTAGAGGTAGAGGGAGACCAAGAAAGACTATAAGTGAAATTATTTAAAAAGATTTAGATTTGAATGACATTTCTGAAGACTTGATTTATGATAGGATACAATGACGTCGTTTGATCCATGTAACCGACCTCACCTAGTGAGAAAAATTTAATTGTTGTTGTTGTATGTCTTGGAATCCAAACTTATGTTTGGGTTCCATAGAATTTCCTTGATTCTTGACATGTATTCTTAATATGCTTTCTTTTATTTTTATTCAAATACAAAAATAAATTAGAATTTGAGAATTTTCATAATTTATCTATTTATAATTTACCTTTCTAAAACTTTCATACGTTTTCGGATAAAGTTTGTATGGTAAAAAGATGTTGGATTATTTTTATTAAAAAATGTTTACGTTAAATAGTTTATGAAAATATCATTTGTATTAAAAATGAAAATAAATTTTTGAATTCGAATTTTGTGAATGAAAAAATTAGTGTTAAAAAAGTTTTACACTTTTATAATTCAACTTGGCTCGAATTCAAATTAATTAGGACCAAATACAACTTTCAAATACTGGTGAGTTTATACTAAAAAAAAGATATATGAAAATATAGATAATCACCTTTTGATAACATATTAATATAGCATTGTCTGTTACATGAATAATAACTAGTTATTTTATCCTATGCGCGGCAAGAATTCTTTTAAATTTTATATTAATAACTACGAGCTGTTAATTTAGTGCACGAATATTTAGTATATATTTAAATTATTTTATTTTATTTTTCTTTCAACTAACTTTCACATTAATTAATGAAAATAATATTGTTGAGATAATTTTTTGTTTAAATATTTGATCGTATTTTGAGATATTAATATTTTATCTATTAGATAGAGAAATACTCTAAAAAATAAAAAAATTAAGTCATAAGTTTGGTCCATGCTATCATAAGGGCGCACTTATAACATCAGTTAGAGGAATTATTTGATTTATACATACTTCAATTCTTATGAAGTGTAATAAAGATATTAATATTTAAAATTTTAAAAATTGATCACTTGATTTTACTTTGTCTTTTCTGGTAATATTTAGTTGTGTAAAAGTAAAATAAAAATAATTTATTTTAATAAGTTAAGTGACTTTTTTGTAACATTAAAAAAACATATAATCTTACTCTTTCTTTTTTATTACATTTTTTTAACTATTTTTTTATATTTTTATTCTGTATTAGAAACAAAAATGTTATTAATCAATAAAATTTATAATTAATAATTAATAATGTAATTAATAGTTTTTAATATAATATTACATTTGAGAATTAGTAAGAGTATTAATTGTTTCCCAAGGCAATTTTACTATATAGTATAGATGATCATATGTGTTACATGTCCATTGTAACATATTTTTCTAGAATTGGGTATACAAGCTAATATTTGATATGTAGTCAACCGTGTAACTCATAATTTATGCAAATTAAGACTAATCATTTTACAAGTCTATTTAAACATAAGTCTACAACCCCTACTCATTTAACCTATGGATTGAATGGGTTAGAACTTGCTAACCTGCAAGCTAGCACTTATTATGTGGTCAAGGAGGCTTGGAAGAGAGGTACAAGTAAGGGTGTCCATGGGTTGGGTTAGGTAGGTTCAGCGTCGTTTTTGGACTCGACCTGTCTAAGAGATTTTTTCGCTGGATTCGACTCAACTCGACTCGTTCAAGAGATTTTTTTCACTCGACTCGACCCGACCCAACTTGACCAACTCAAGAGTGTGTTGGATTGTGTCAAACATATAGGTCTGACATATTTAAAAAAAAAAAATCTTGAAAATAAAATCAAAAAACAAAATCTAATAAATTAATATCATAAGTCTCAGTCTCAAATAAACTAAATACCATAAGTCAATATGTGCATAATAAATTAACAACTAATAAGTTTTACTAAGTCTGAAATAAATTAAATAAAGCTAATCATAACTTAAATAACAAATTAGTCTAACCAATTGAAGTCAGTGTCATCACGCATGTCATATGTGTTGACATAATCATTGACTTCACTCTCTATTTTTTTCATATACCCTTTATCATCTAAACGATCCATTGGTTTTTCAACACAATTGTCACTTAGATGCGTCAAGAGTCTTATGAACTTATCTTCTTTGTTCACTTTGAGAGTGACACCACAATGCCTACACTTAAACTTAATTAGAATAATACAAAAATGAGAATAAAACATCAAGGACAAGGACAATAGCCACAAGCAATAAGTAATTTAGAGGACCATCAATGTCATCCCAATATTTATCTAAATTCATTTTCATGAAAATGGTCATCTCTTTCAAAATTGGGTCATTCCCTCTAATCCACTTCTTTATAGGCTTATTGATGTCACACAATTTATGGAAGAAAATATTTGAAATAACATGCAATGATCTAGAAAAAGAAAGAGTAGCATCATAAAAAACCTTAAAAAACTTAATAAACACATGAGCACGCAACCTGTAACACCCTGAATTTCCTATCTCTTAAACAATAATTTTGTTAATTAATGTAATTTTCTTGTTTAGTAATTTTTGTGTCTTTTTGTAAAATTATTTTGCTTATTCCATCAAGCAGTATTTGATCGTTTTGAGTGATTTACTCAGGTGTCGGAAAATAATAATTTTGGTAGGAGAAAATCTTTAAATATTTATTTCTCTTGTTGTTAATTATTTTTAATAATCTGACTTGATTTTCATACGTTTTCTAATATTTGTGATTTTTGTGGATGATTATGAATTTTTTTTACTGTATGTGGGCCCAGGTGGTCATATGTGAGCCCAGGTGACCTTACGTGGGCCCAGGTGGGTCCCACAAAGTGAAAATTTTCTACGCATAAAAAAAATTGTACTGTTTAGACGGAGACAGGGGATCTTACTAAACTTGAATCCGGAAACAGTTTTAGAAAATTTCTTGTACTGTGTTTTGTACTGTATTTATTTATCGGGCGATAAAAATACAGTAAATATATTCTTTCATGGGGTTTTAGCATATAAAAATAGAAATTATACTATTAAGTCAATATTAGTGATTGTGATAATTTTTGATGGACCAATAAGAACCAAGTCTAATATTGAAGACTTTGATGTCAACCGTTAATTTAATCGACGGTAAAGACTTGATCTTGATTGAATCAACGGTGGAGATGGATTATTTATGACCATTGGATATGGATTTAATCAATGGTAGAGATTTGGTCTCAAAAAGTGACAAAGACCATTTATGACCATTGGATGAATAATTAATCAATGGTGAAGATTTGGTCTTGTAAAGTAACAAGGACCATTTATGACCATTGGATTTGGATTTAATCAATGGTGGAGAATTAGTCTTAAAAAGTAGCAAAGACTAATTATGACCCTTGGATTAAAAGCAAGAAGGAGTAATCTTGACCCTTTATTTTGGAGACACATCTAATGGCTAGAATTTAAAGGAGAAAGATCCAATGACCTAGATTAAGTCTTCTAAATCAAAAGTCTACCTAAATCCTAACCATTGAATTAATCAATGGCTTAAATGGTTTCAAATAATGATGGCTAGGAGAATTGTCACATTTGGAGATGCAAAGGAAGGAGGAGACAATTTTGAGTAGGCTTTTTTTCAGGCCAAAGAAAAAGTTTGAAGACCATTATTACCTATTTTGATCAATCTTCATCATTCATTGATTTTCCTAAAGCAAAAATATTTTTTTTCTTTCTCTCCAAGCATAGCTACGGCCATGCAAAGCTAAAAGGGGGCCAATTTGATTCAATAAATTCATGTTCCATTATTTGTATTATACAACAAAGAAATAGTCAATAATGGAGACTTGCTTCAAGGAAGCTACGGCAATGCATCAATTTGTGAGGCAAATTATTACAAATCAATTCCTATCATTTTCTATCAACTTGTCTTGGTCAACATGCATTATTATTGATTTGTTTGCATCCTTAGGAGAGTGTTTGAAGGGGGGGGGACGCTTTTGGAGGCCTTAAGGCCATAGCAACAAGTCTATGACCATTATTACTCCATTTTGGTCATTATTGATATCATTGATCACCTTTGTCTCCTCCAAAAAGCCAAAGCTCTCCAAAACAAATTTTCTCTCGTTTCTTTTCTCCTCTATGTTTCGGCCATGACCATCAAGAACAACTTCCATCACTTTTTAATTTCATCCAACTATAGATCTTGAATCTACATGATATTCTAAGCAACTTTCATGTTGGAGATTTCCTCCAAATCATTCATCTTCATGGACTTTCTTCAAGATCAAAGTTATGGGGTATTTATGGTGAAGTGTAAGGAAACTTCATTTCTTCTCTTCTTTTTCATGATTTAAACTATGTTTGATCCATGGTTTCTCTTAATCAAGCTTAGTATATTAATTTTTATGTATTTTGTTTTGTATTTGAGAAGCCCTTGGTGGTGAAGGACTTGGAAAAAAAAGCAAAACAAAGAGCTTTTGAGGATCTTCAAGAGGTAGATTCATCTCACCAACCAAGTATGGTGGTGAGAGATGGTTTTATATTTGGTGGATGGTGAATCCATGTGAGGATTCATATCCATGGTCATGTAATTTATTTGTGGGTGTTTGTGTTTTAATTATTTGCCTATGCTTGATATGCTATGCATGATTTTATGGCTTTGATGGTATGCTTATATTATGCATGATGAGTATATGGCATGCTTATAGTATTTATGATAAAATATGTATGTGTATGCCATGATGTGTTGATGAAAAAGCAATCAATTTTTGGCTCCAAAAGCCAAGGAAGGGCTATGGTTTTGATGCCCATAATTAGAGTTTCATGTTGAAATTTTTCAAGAACAAGAAAATTGATTTATTTAAATGAAAATTATGAAGTGGAGAAAATAAATTTCCTTGGTTCTAAAGGCTATGAAATTTTTGGCCAAGACACCTCAACATAGGTGTTTATAACTTAATATTTTCATGAAAGAATAAAATTGGATTGATTTGAAAAGCATGGAAAATAAACAAAGGGTTTGTTTTTCAAGAAGAACAAGAACACGGTTTTGAAGGGATTTTTAGTAATTTATTTTGTGTAAAAAGTTTCTAAGTGTTTATTAAACTTGTTTTCGAAAAACGAAACAGGCAAACGTTGATTTTAAAATGAATTTGAACAAATGAATTTGGTTTTTATGACCATCGGTATTTCGGTTTTGAAACAAAGATTTAATGATTTTGTTTGTGTAAAACCATATCAATTTAGAAGGAAAGATATTTGATGGTTTCAATGGCTAAGTACCACGGTTTTTGAGGGCTTGTAATGCCTTGATTTTTATGGAACAAAGTGATATTTTATAAAACGAAGTGTTTTGTCACTCGAAAGATTTGACAGTTTTCAATGAACACGTTCACGGTTTTTGAAGACTTACGAATACCTTGATTTTATAACGAAATAATTTTTGCACAAGAATTTGGAAAGGGAATTAGAGCGTTTATTACTTGAGAAATCAAGTTTTTTGTAAACGAAAATGTTTTCGAACTTCAATTTATTTTGAAGAAGGTTGTGTTTGGAAATGATTTGGGAAAAATGAAGAATAAAATGGTGTTTTGAAAATTTACTAACATATAACTGATTTTCGAGTTTTGAAATACGTTAGAAAATGTTAAGTTTTGAAACGTTGATTTTTATCAATGGAAAAGTGATTTTTTTTGTGGATTATATTTTGGAAAAGGATTTCTTGAGTAAAGAAATATGAAAAAAGATTTTCTTGAGTAAGAAAATGTGAAAAATGAAATACAAAGTCATATTATTTTGAAGCGGTTGAAAAGGAATTTTTGAAGAAATATTTTTACGTAATGAAATGATGATGAAAAATGTTTACGATATCTTAAAAGCGTGATTTTTAAGTTACTTAATTTGAAAAATGTGTTGAAAATGATATTAATTTATTTAAGTCCAAAATAATGTTTGAAATATTGAGGAATATTTTACGTGATTGTAAAATGTTAAAAAATATTTTATGTATCTTAAAAACGATTTGAAATACAATAAAATATTTCTACGCAATTTAGAATACGTTGAAATATTTCTACGCGATTTGAATTACGTTTAAATATTTTACGTAATTTGAATTACTATTGAAAAATCACTACGTGATTGAAAAATGATGAATTATTTTTATGTGATTGTGAAAAGTGACGAAAAGTCGTTATGTGATTTGGAAAGTGTTTTAAATATTTTGAGAATGATAGAAAATGATTTACGCAACTTAAAAGAATGATTTTTAAGTTACGCGGTTTTGAAAACGGTGGAAAATTGCTACACAATTTGAGAAACGTATATTTTTATGCGATTGAGAAAAACATTGAAAAATTAATACATGATTTAAAAGTGCAACAGAAGTGTTGCGGTATTTTGAAAATGTAACAGAAGTGTTACGATGTTGTGAAAACGTAATAGAAATGTTTTAGAATTGTGAAAACGTAACAGAAATGTTGCGGGATTGTGAAAACACGACAACAGTATTTTATAACTATGAAAACATGATAACATGATTTTGTTATTGAAAAAAATATAGTATGATTACTGTAAAACTAATGTATGAACACTATTTGTGAAAACAACAAGTTTTGCCTGTTATTGGCACGTGGTGCATTTTAGATGCATTGAAAAAAAAAATATGCGTTGAGGCATATGATTTAATTGAACAAACGAATTTGAAAAGAATGACCTTTGTGGTTGGACTTGCACTGATATATTCGTGCATTATATAAACTATATCTGAGAAATTATGAGATATACCTGTGATTGGTATTTGGTACATTATACATGCATTAGAATGGTCCAGATGAGGATTTGGATATGGTGATTGCCTAGGAGAAACACACCTCTTTAGTGGGTGCGATATGCGTAGTGTAAGTCACTTGTTGACCTTGGGGGCATCGGGGTACGGGTTGCTTACATGGGTGGTTGGTCGCGCTTCTTCCCATAGGTTAGACCGATGCAACACACCGATGATCCTGACCGAGACACTATTCTTATTCAAGATCTGATAAAGACTGTCGTGTATATGCTAGATGTGCAAAATCAAAATGAGGATTATAGCACGTGGTCTAAGGCATATGGTACCGACAGATCTTTTCGATCATTTCTCCGACCTGAGTTTAGCATCATGGAGTAGGAACATTGAGTCTAAATGCACATGCATTATATGAGTATATTTATATCTGTGTGATATATTAATTGAGAAATATTGGCTATGACAATTTTTTTGAATACTTGAATGATGATGATGATAATGCTGAGGGCATTATCGTAGTTGTTGTTTATGATAATTGAACTGATAAATGATTGGATAATGATAGTTGATTAATGTTGATGACTTAATCATAATTGTGGTATGATCTATCTGTATGATATGCTGCTTGTGTTATCTCTGTGCTGCTATGTTGGTATTGGTGTAGGTGATCTCACCTCTTTGTTATGTTGTTTTGCTGTGTCTGTACTATTAAAATCAAATAATAGAAGGATCGAGTTGTCTTAGACATAACAGGCGATGGATACTCTGAGATTGGTGACAACAATAAGGAGTGGACATTCAAGACTCGAAAGGGGTGCAGTGTTGACAAAGGAACAGATGTATGATGCATCAAGATGGATAGAAAAAGGAATAAGTATGTTAAAGTTTCTCGTTAGTGTTGTACCGTGCTATTAAGTAGGACCCGTTATAGGGTTTGCTACTGTTAAAAAAAAGAGTATGTTAATTTTATATTTCTCTTTAAATTGTGAAATATTAATTGGTGTCAATATTGCATAATGAATAGTTGAAATATGATTTTCAATATTACCTAATATTTTCAGTAAATTTACGTTTCAGTAAAGAAGTAATTTTGAAACCCATATTTTCATAACTCAAACCTTTTACAAATTGATTTTCAGATTATGAGTCGGGAGTCGGAAATGTGATGCCCTAAGAAGGGTGTTACATTAGTTGGTATCAGAGGACGGTTTGAGTCTTTTGGGGTTTGTGGGTAAGTCTATTTTGTTTGTATTGTGTTCTTTGTGTTATTGTTTTTCAAAAGGAAACAATGTTGTTTATAATGGATATCAAATCCATTATATTTCGATTCGCTCGTCTCTGAGGAAAAAAAAAAAGAAATGACTCGGAATAGTTGTATTTATGTAGAAGTAGAACATGTTACTAGTAATGCAGTTGCAGCTACGGGAGTAATGTGGAAAGACGACTGCACAAACAGAGGATCGCTGAACAACGAAAATTGAAAATTGAGGTTCAGGATCTGATGGAAGAGAATCAGTCTTGGAATATAAGATTTCGTAATTTTTGGAACCTGGTATTTCTTTCTTAGAGATATTAGGAAAGTGATTGATTTCAACGGAAGATGTATTTACAACCATTAAGGAAACCAAAAGCAATAAGTGATGTGAAAGAAGGTACTTAATGAAGAAATGTACGTCAAGGAAACAATTTGTGAAAAAGTTGGACACATTTTCCCAGAGATTATGCTCTTTGAAAACAGAGTTTTCTATTAGTAAAATCTTGGGTAGTAGGGAAAGTCGTTACTCTAAGCGGAATGGAAGTGTTCTGAGCTGAAGACTTAATTAAGGGAGACTGTATTGCAGAAGGTAATTCTTTGATCATAGTATATATATCTTTGTGAGGAAACCTGTTCTTTGTGTAATATGATTGAGTAGATCAATTATATTTTAGAGTTATCCGTAATTCTCTGATTTGTTTATTTCTGTTTCTATTCTTAGCCGATCGAGCTACTTGTGTTATTCAAATATTGTTATAGATCAAATCTTTGTGTTAGTTTGATCTGTCATTCAAAATTTTGTGTTAGTTTGATCTGTTTCATAAACAGATATGATCTTCAAAACGGATTGGTTATTTTTCAACCATATCCTATGAGATTGTCTCAATAAGGTGTTAATAATTCAGAAAAAAAATTCATTCCTGAAAATCAGGCAAAATCAAATTCTTGTTGAATATGTTTGGTAACATATCAGATCATTTCGCTACCTTTTCTTCCTAAACCTCTATAATGTTCTTTCATATATTGCATTTGCAAGAAAGAATATTTTGCAAGAAAGGATATTCCTATTTATATCCATGTCATAGTATCGGAGTGGCGCAGCGTGAGCGGGGTGGATCCTTCAAAGTTTGAAAACAATTTTTCAGTGGGAAAGTAAAAAAGACAGTAATGGAAATCTTGGAAAATTTTTGGATCATAGGACTTCTCCCCCAGCTTATCAGAAAGGATTAAGCGTTCGTATAGACTGATGCATATAAGAAAAATTTTTAGGAATTAAAATATGTTTGAAGTACTTCTCTAGTATTAGTTTTATCTAATCCTAGTGAACCATTAGAGGTGAACAGTGACGTATTACATCAGAGCTTAAGATATGTGCTTATGCAGAATAGAAGAGTTGTAGGGTATGATTTTAGGAAATTGAAGTCATTTGAGAAAAACTATTCTAGGCATGAATGAAGGTTGGTAGCCGCTATATTAGTATCAGAGATATGGAGATACTTTCTTTCTGGAGTAACATTCAATATCTTCAGTAACTAGGAGTTTGAGATATCTATTTGATCAGGAAAAGTTGAACATCAGGCAAAAAGATTTTGTTGGTTAGAATAGTATAGAAAGATGTAAGAAAGGAAGCTACATGAGAACTGGAAGGAAAGATGAAAGAGTAATATTCATATTTATTCTGAAAGTGTGAAATCATGTTTGTCAAATTTCGAGAACGATTTTTTTTTTTAGAGGGGGAGTATTGTAACACCCTAAATTTCCTATCTCTTAAATAATAATTTTGACAGTTAACAGAATTTTACTGTTTAGTAATTTCTGTGCACTGTAAAATTATTTTGTTTATTCCGTCAGCGTATTTGATCGTTTTGAGTGATTTACTCCGTGTCAGGAAAATAATAATTTTCGGACCGGAGAAAATCTTTAAATATTTATTTCTCTTAACTATTAATTATTTAATAATCTGACTTGATTTCCATACGTTTTCTAATATTTGTGATTTTTGTGGATGATTATGAATTTTTTTGACTGTATGTGGGCCCAGGTGTTCCTATGTGGGCCTAGGTGACCTTACGTGGGCCCAGATGGGTCCCGTAAAGTGAAAATTTTTTACGCATAAAAAAAATTGTACTGTTTAGACGGAGACAGGATCTTACTAAACTTGAATCCGGAAACAGTTTTAGAAAATTTCTTGTACTGTGTTTTGTACTGTATTTATTTATCGGGCGATAAAAATACAGTAAATATATTCTTTCATGGGATTTTAGCAGATAAAAATAGAAATTATATTACTAAGTCAATATTAGTGATTGTGACAATTTTTGATGGACCAATAGGAAACAAGTCTAATATTGAAGACTTTGATATCAACCGTTGATTTAATCGACGGTAAAGACTTGATCTTGATTGAATTAACGGTGGAGATGGATCATTTATGACCATTGGATATGGATTTAATCAATGGTAGAGATTTGGTCTCAAAAAGTGACAAAGACCATTTATGACCATTGGATGAATAATTAATCAAGGGTGAAGATTTAGTCTTGTAAAGTAACAAGGACCATTTATGACCATTGGATTTGGATTTAATCAATGGTGGAGAATTAGTCTTAAAAAGTAGCAAAGACTAATTATGACCCTTGGATTAAAAGTAAGAAGGAGTAATCTTGACCCTTTATTTTGGAGACACATCTAATGACTAGAATTTAAAGGAGAAAGATCCAATGGCCTAGATTAAGTCTTCTAAATCAAAAGTCTACCTAAATCCTAACTATTGAATTAATCAATGGCTTAAATGGTTTCAAATAATGATGGCTAGGAGAATTGTCACATTTGGAGATGCAAAGGAAGGATGAGACAATTTTGAGTAGGCTTTTTTTTAGGCCAAAGAAAAAGTTTGAAGACCATTATTACCTATTTTGATCAATCTTCATCATTCATTGATTTTTCTAAAGCAAAAATATTTTTTTTCTTTCTCTCCAAGCATAGCTACGGCCATGCAAAGCTAAAAGGGGGTCCATTTGATTCAATAAATTCATGTTCCATTATTTGTATTACACAACAAAGAAATAATCAATAATGGAGACTTGCTTCAAGGAAGCTACGACAATGCATCAATTTGTGAGGCAAATTATTACAAATCAATTCCTATCATTTTGAGTGGGTGCGATATGCGTAGTGTAAGTCACTTGTTGACCTTGGGGGCATCGGGGTGCGGGTTGCTTACACGGGTGGTTGGTCGCGCTTCTTCCCATAGGTTAGACCGATGCAACACACCGATGATCCTGACCGAGACACTATTCTTATTCAAGATCTGATAAAGACTGTCGTGTATATGCTAGATGTGCAAAATCAAAATGAGGATTATAGCACGTGGTTGAGGCATGTGGTACCGACAGATCTTTTCGATCATTTCTCCGACCTGAGTTTAACTCCATGGAGTAGGAACATTGAGTCTAAATGCACATGCATTATATAAGTATATTTATATCTGTGTGATATATTAATTGAGAAATATTAGTTATGACAATTGTTTTGAATACTTGAATGATGATGATGATAATGCTGAGGGCATTATCGTAGTTGTTGTTTATGATAATTGAACTGATAAATGATTGGATGATGATAGTTGATTAATGTTGATGACATGATCATAATTGTGGTATGATCTATCTGTATGATATGCTGCTTGTATTATCTCTGTGCTGCTATGTTGGTATTGGTGTAGGTGATCTCACCTCTTTGTTATGTTATTTTGTTGTGTCTGTACTGTTAAAATCAAATAATAGAAGGATCGAGTTGTCTTAGACATAACAGGCGATGGATACTCTGAGATTGGTGACAACAATAAGGAGTGAACATTCAGGACTCGAAAGGGGTGCAGTGTTGACAAAGGAACAGATGTATGATGCATCAAGATGGATAGAAAAAGGAATAAGTATGTTAAAATTTCTCGTTAGTATTGTACCGTGCTATTAAGTAGGACCCGTTATAGGGTTTGCTACTGTTAAAAAAAAGAGTATGTTAATTTTATATTTCTCTTTAAATTGTGAAATATTAATTGGTGTCAATATTGCATAATGAATAGTTGAAATATGATTTTCAATATTACCTAATATTTTCAGTAAATTTACGTTTCAGTAAAGAAGTAATTTTGAAACTCATATTTTCATAACTCAAACCTTTTACAAATTGATTTTCAGATTATGAGTCAGGAGTCGGAAATGTGATGCCCTAAGGAGGGTGTTACACAACAAATCATATAATGATAGAGTTCCTCCTTCAATGATCTCAAAAGAAGGTTCTTCATATTCATAACGAGCAAATGCTTTCTCATACTTCTTAGTAGCTTTTAACATTAAATAAGTTGAGTTCCACCTAGTTGGCACATCAAGACACAACTCTTGCTTACACTCTATCTTGACATCTACCACACACCTTAGGAAAGATGTCTTTTCATGAAGGAGAATATTTCACAAATTTGCTCGCATTTCTAAACCTAAGGATTGAAGAATCTATTTCCTTCAATCTATCATTGACAATCAAATTAAGAATATGAGCACAACACCTTAAATGCATGAACTCTCTCATCAATATGGTTGTATCATTCCAATCACTTAACCTATTTTTCAAAAAGGCTATAACCACATTAGTAGGACTAACATTATCAACTGTGACCGTGCAAACCTTTTCAATCCCCCACTCGCGAATCGCATTCTCAGACAAGGAAAAGACACAGCAAACCAGATCTGGAGAGAGATGAAACCTGGAGTCGTACGGCTTAGACACCAACACCGCAGACGCAAAGTGTGGAGGGTCAAGAGGGGGACGCTTGGAGGCTTTGCTGTAGACAAAGTGTGGACTGTGGAGGGAGAGAAGCAGTGGCTGTGGCTGTGACTATGTCATCGTGTGGGTGGAGATGTAGAGTGGTGGATTTAGGGATTGAAATGGGAGTGGTGAGTGTTAAACTGATTTTACAAAAAAAAAATATTAATGGGTCCGTGGGTGGGTTGGGTTGTGTGGGTTAGAAGTGTTCCAACCTGTTACCTGATCTATACATTGTGGGTTGAACATTTTTCAATCTGACTCAATCCGCGAACCCAACTCAATCCATATTTTATGAATTGAGTTGGGTCGAAACCGCAAGTTCGTAGATCAACCTGACCCGCTGAACACCCCTAAGTACAAGGTGGCTTGATGCCGTTCCTATTTTTTAAAATAATGCTAAAACTTGAAATAGGGAAATTATGGTAATATTTTTTATAGAAAGAGGAACCTCATGACTCGTCTTGAAGGCACACAGAGACACCTTGCTATGGGTCCGAACCCTTTTTTAGTGAAGCTTCAAAAGAGACTTTGGAAGGATTATGACTCCATTTTATTACAAGAGCAAGTGTACTGGAGATAGAAAGCCAGAATGGATTGGATTCATTTCGGGGATCGGAATACTAAATTTTTTCATTCCTCAACTGTGGTCAGGCGTAAAAGAAACAGAATAGAGGCTCTTAAAAATGCCGAGGGAGATTGGGTTTCTGAACAAGTTGATTTGTACAACATGGCAATCAAATTATTTCAAGGATCTTGGGACTAATTCTTTTCCTATTCTGGGCTATTTTCCTCCTTTTGATGCTTTGGTCTTGGAAGAATTGCAGTCTCCTTTTATGGATGAGGAAATTAAATCATTTTTTTGTATGGGGGCTCTCAAAGCCCCAAGCCCAGATGGTTTGCACCCAATCTTCTTTCATACTCAATGGGATACAGCGGGAGCTTCTATCTGTGCTATGGTGAGGCGGGTGTATAGTGATCTGGTGCAGGTTCGAGATATTAATGAAACCTTGTTGGTTTTAATTCCTAAGATTGACAATCCTGAGAGAATGAAGGATTTTGGACCTATTAGTCTTTGTAATGTGATATACAAGATCATTACTAAGATTATCTCTACTAGGTTGAAGTCTCATATGGATTATATATCTTGTGTACCTGAATCAATGCAGCTTCATTTTTGGCCAGCATAGCTCTGATAATATTGTTGTCATCCAAGAGGTCATTCACACATTGAGAAAGTTGAAAGATAAAGAAGATTATTTTGCTATCAAAGTTGATCTTAAAAAAGCTTATTATGATATGATTACTTGGGGCTTTTTGGAGGATACTTTGAAAGATTTGAGATTTCACAGTCATTTCATTAATATTATTATGAATTGTGTTTCCTTTGTTCTATTCAAGTTCTTTGGAATTGGGAGAAGACTGAGAGTTTTGCTCCTTCTAGGGACATTCATCAAGGGAATCCTCTTTTTCCCTACTTGTTTGTCCTTTTGTATTGAGAGGTTGTCTCTCTGTATTGATTTGGCAATTTGAGAGGGATTTTGGAAGTCTATTAAGTTGTCCAGAAATAGTCCCTTGATCTCTCACCTTTTTTTCGCTAACGACCTAATTCTTTTTGGGGAAGGGCAGAAAGTCAGTTGTGAAAAAAATGAGAATATTCTTTTCTAAGAATGTTAATCATACCAGAGTTACTGAGTTGGGTAATTTGTCAGGTTTTTCTGTGACTACTAATCTGGGTAAATATTTGGGTGTACCCTTACTTCATAAAAGGGTGAACAAGAGAACGTATCAGTTTTTGGTGGAGAGAACTCATAAAAGGTTATCATCCTGGAGTGCTAAATTCCTTACCTTTGCTGTAAGGATAAATCTCACTAAATCTGTTTTGGAGGCTTCACCTACGTATACAAAGCAAACTACCCTTCTTCCTAAATGTACCTGTGATACGTTGGAAAAAATTTCTAGGAATTTTATTTGGGATTCTGGAGATAGTAGGCAGAGATGTCAGGGTGTTACTTGGAGTGATTTATGTATGCCAAAGTTGTCTGGAGGCATGGGTCTTAAAAAGTTACGTTTGTTGAATGAGGCTCTTGTCATGAAGCTTGGTTGGGACCTAGTGGCCAAACCAAACTCTTTTATAGGTCCAGGTTGTGAAATCTAAATACAATTGTGGGAATGGTGTTATCCCACAACCTTTAGATCCTTATATTACACGTACCAATCCTGCAGCTCCTACAATTGTTGTAGATACTGCAGTTGCAGTTGAAACTGTTGTTCCAGTTACTCCAAACAATCTATCACCTTATGTCCCTCACTCTTCAGTTCCCCCACCAGAATCAATTCAAGTTGCTTATCTTCCAGTGAAAAAATCTACCAGAACTTTTAAACTACCTGCATATTTGTCTGATTATAGATGCAACCAAGTGTCTCTTTGTCCATCATACACCATTACCACACCTTCTTCATATTTGAAGCTGAGTCCAGCTTATAGACAATACATATGTCAAATTTCTGAAGTTTATGAACCTCAATATTATTCCAACCAAAATATGATTGGATTGGAAATACCATAAAGATTGGAGGCAAAAAATTCTTAATTTGGTTAAAGTCATGCATATGTAGATTATTATGTATTATTAAATTCTCTTAATTATTTAATATAATTCAGTTTTTTAATTATTACTATTTATAATTTGGTTATGCAATTACTATATAATAATTTTAAATAATTAGTTTTAATTATTTAATCAAATCAATTTTAAAACCCTTCTCATATAATTAATATCAAATTCTTATTTTGAGTTAAAATTTATTACATTCAGTCTTTTTTATCTCAAAAAATAAGACTTAGGTTTAGTTATTTCATAAATATGACAACAAATTTTAATAATTGTCATCAATTACTATTAACATATTAAAAAATCCAAATCAATAAGCTATTTATATTTAAGGACTTCATCGTAAAATATTCACTTTCTAAAATTATTTAATTAGGTCAACCAATTTATACAACCCCCATTTTAAGACTAATATGATTGAACTATGTTGTTAAACGAATCTTTCAATAAAATTCAAATACATTTGTTATACTAAAATTTAGAGGTATTTTTGGATATAAAATATAAAATTAATAGTGTGTAATCAATTTATATAAATATATTTTAATTTTAATAGTTCACTATTATAATATATGATTTTGAATAAAAACAGTCAACTACCAGATTACGTATAGCATGGAAAAAGTTGCATTTTTAATGAAAATTGTTTTTTCATTACTAATTTAATCACTGTATTAATACTAAAAATCTTATTTCACATTCACACATTCTATTATTTCAACTTCATAGTAATACACTTATATTCAAGGGCAGTTATGTTTAAGACTCTGAGTTGGGGCATACATATAATTTTGTGTTTACTTTTATGCTTCAATGTTTTAGTCAAATTTAATTAATATCTTTATGATGAGTATTTACTTATGTGCTTAGGTTTCATAAATTTTTTTACTAATATTCTATAAGGTTTTTAATCTAAAATTACAAAAACTTGAATAGAAATTAATTTAATTTAATTTTATTCTTTCTATATTATTTTTACTTTTAAAATGATCCTATGCATCATACGGGTTCAAACACTAGTAATAATAATATAGAAAAAAATATATATGACTTAAAATTTTGTCATGTGTCATCTAAGTCAATTAGTAAATGCGTAAAAATTTTGTCATGTGTCATTCAAGTCAATTAATAAATCTATTAAACTTTTGACATGTGACAAATATATTACCTAATTTTTTGTAATGTGTCACCTAATATACTAACTTAAAAAGAATATTGACACTTGTAAAAAAATAGTCACATATACATTAATATAATCAATCAATAAATATAATTGTGAACACTCAATTTTGTCAGAATCACTTTTTACTTTTTTTAATAAAAAATAGAAAAGATAAAAAAATTACAAAAAAATTAAAATAAAAAAATTAATTAAAAAAATTACTCTGAAAAAAGTCTACCAACTTACTTGATCCAATCTTTAGCTTTGATCCAAATTTTTTTAGGCCAAAACTTGTAACCAACTCTAATCCAATTATAAGAAAAATAAAAATAAAAAACAAAAGAAAAAGAAAAAAAAATAAAAATGAAAGCTGAAAAATGGAACGTTGAATTGCTTTGGCTTTCTTTTTATTTTTTAGTAAAAACTAACCTTGTGTTTGGATGTTTTCTCATTAACGGAACGGAACGGAATAGGTGTGGATGTATTGGAAAGGAAAGGAAATGAATGGAATATAGTTCCCTCCCTCTTGGTTTGGAAGATTCATTAATGGAACGGAACGGAATATGTGTTCCCCCCATTCCACCTCAATTTTGGAGAACAAAAATTGGTCATTTGAGGGAAGATGGAAATGATTCCCCCTGTGTTCCGTTCTATTCCTATGCATTTTAAAACTCCCAAACACAAAAAATTAATTCCGTTCCCCTCATTTCCTTTCTGTTCCCCTCTTTACCTGTCATCCAAACATAGTGAGGCTTCTTTTTGTTTGTTTCTCTTTATTTCCTTTTCTTCCCTGCATTATCGGAAGCTCACCAGCACAATTGGCACAGTAAGAACAAGACTACTATGCTCCCCATGCCACTGCACACCATTACACAACAACAAATTTTAACTTCATTATATGACACTCACTTTCACATAAACACTTACGATATCACTCTCTCACACACAACATTTTTACACTTCATACTTTAATCACATACACTTAACCTGCAACTCAGCTCCACCATGAAGAAAAAATCATGAACACCCATAAGGCTCCATAGACCACCCTTGCAACCATACCCAAGACCTCCATTGTCAACACCTCTTGATCCATTTCTCCATCAACTTCACCACAAAAGCCTGTAACAAACCCATACCTAAACTTTCCTTTCCTTTCAAACAAATCATCAAACACTTAGTGAATCTCTTCAAACCTCAACTTTCAGTAACCCAAACCATTTCATTCATCATCCTCATTTTCAAATGAACAAACACCATCTTAAATCTCTCAAGCCACCGAAACCACACAACTCTCACCCAACCTGCAGATCAATCAACTCAAGAATTGAACTCACATACCCCAAACCACCGCAAACCAAATCACTCACTCTGCCCCTAGTCAAACCACTGTTAACGGAAGTGAAAAATTAAATATTTAATTTATAATATAATTTTTTATAAATATGTCATTAATGAATTTTTTTATATATTTAATATTTAATAATAATTATAAAAGAATATATATTTTTTGTATTAAGACTTAGTTTAGTATACTTTTAAAAAAATGAGTGAAAAGTTAAGAAATTTTTTTTAATATAATTTCATTTATATTGCATCTATGAACTTTTTTATCTAAAGATATATTAAAATGACTATAAATGATAATATGATTTTTATATTATAGATCATTTTGCTATAATTTTAAGAAAAGAGTTCTGACAAGACTATTTAGAAATATTAATTAAGCAATAAGATTATATAATAAGATAATTAATTGTAGATAAACAAGGAATTAATGTGATAAGAACAAGAATAATAATATGAAAGCATGTTAGTGACAAGATTTGTATTCTTAAATTGGATTTAATATCATCAAATCTTGAAAACTATAATAATCAATCTTTTATAAAAAATATGGACCAATATCTTAATTAATGAAGAGAATTTATAGCAATAAAAATTTAAATGCGTAAAAAAATATAAGAATTAATACATTAATAATATTGACTAAAATCCAAATACGTGATAAAAAAATCAAATAAATAAAAATATAATAAATTATATAAAAAACTATAAAGTCCAAAATTAAAATTAACTAAAATTATATAAATAAATTATTTATTTTAAATTTTTCTCTAATTATCTTGTACATTGCACAAATACAAAATATCAGTTATCTTAAAAATGACAGATATTTTAAAATAGATGAAGTATACTTTGTACACAAACTTCTTATAGAACATTATTAATTAGCCGCATGGATACAATGATCAATGTTTTATCTATTATACAATGTAAGACAACACCAAAGACTCTAGAATTTGGCTCCTCTAAAGTGACTATTCACTTTTCAAAGTAAAGGATCTCAACTATTTATGAAAAAATCAACAGTTAATATTACATGTATATACATAACAAATTATAAATTTGTTAAAATCTACCCCTTGATTTTTTCATCAATATTTGATATTAATCACATTTTTATCTAAATTAAAAATTCACGAGCCAAATTAGTAATCTACAAAATAATTACAGGCTAATCCGTTAAAAGTACCACCCAAAAAAGAGAAGATATATAACTTGAGAATGCTTAGCGACCAAAGTTGTAGACCGATTAAAGAAATACAGCTCAGGAAGTGCAAGACACTCCTCTACCATTCCATGCACGACCCAAAGTGCCATGCCAGCGCCACAAACTATGGAGCCAACTGTATACAGCGAGACCAGACTTTCATCAAGGCATGCACAAAGCACAACCCCAAGTGTTCATACAAATACAGAAGCTGCACCTAAAATTATATACGTGAAAATCTGAATTAGTACATGAGCTCAAGAAAGGAACAATATTATTGGATTAATTAATTAGTCAGTTTTTCTTGTGAAGTATATATATAATAATGTCTGAAAATGCTTATTTCCGATAGTATGTAATTTAACAACAATGTTGTTTGCACACTTGAATTTGTATGCTATTTTAATATCGGATAAGGTTATTTTAAAGTGAAATTTTATCTCTAAAGTAAATAAATAAAATTATATTTATTATTAAATTTTAATGAATTAAAATCGCAATATACTTTAAGTTTCAAAAGAAGTCTTAGAGAAGAATATATTTTATTCTCACACTTTGAAAAGAACTCGTACAGATACATATATATGTTAATTAGGAATAGTAAAAGTCCTATATTTAAGTTATTGACCGTATAATTAAGTTATATGCCAAATCAATCTAATCAATCAGTCAACCTAATTTAAGCTATATCATCTCTAAAAATGGGAAATAATCTTAAGAATAATCAAGGATAGTTGACTATCAACCAATTATCTTAACACCCACCTCAGGTTAGTGTATAGATGTCACACATGCCTAACTTGCCCAAAAACTTTGAGAACACTCAACTTGAAACTGCTTTAATAAGAATGTCGGCCAACTGATCCTCTAATCGAATCTTAGGCAATTCCATAATTTTCTCATCTAGCTTCTCCTTAATGAAATATATGTCTACTTCTACATGTTTTGTGCGATATGTTGAACTGAATTATAAGTAATGTCACATGTTGCTTTATTGTCACAATATAGTAGAATTGGTTGCCTAGGCGAATAGCCCAAATCCATCAACAGAAGTCTTAGTCATAATGCTTCACATATTCCATAATGTTTCACATATTCCAAGTTTCATACCTCTAAATTCAACCTATGCACTAGAACGTACGTGCAACAACATTTTGTTTTTTTTGCTTCTCCATGTAACACAATATACCACTTACAAAGGTAAATAACCTGAAGTAGATCATCTGTCATCGACCGCTCCAACCCAGTGAGCATCAGTGTATGCATCCACGCTTTGATAACCTACATTTTTAGTGAATAAGATTCTCTTCCCAGGAGCATACTTCAAATACCTCAAAATGCATATAACTGCATTCATATGTTGCTTTCCAAGATTATGCATAAATTGGCTAACAATACTCAATACATAGGCAAGGTCTGACCTAGTATGTGCTAAGAACATCAATCTCCCAACAAGTCTCTAGTATCTCCCTTTATCAATTGGTACCTGATTAGACTTGGCACATAATCAATCCTTCTTCTACTGATGTATCCACGGGTTGACATGCTGACATACAAGTTTCTTTTAATAAGTCTAGGGTATATTTTCTTTGAGACAAAAAGATTCCTTTATTAGATCGAGACACTTTAATTCCAAGGAAAAATTTAAAGGGACCAAGGATTTTCATTTTGAATTCTCTTGATAAGTAACTTTGTAGTGCCTTCCCTTCTACAAGGTCATTTCCTGTAACCACCATGTCATCCACATATACAATAAGTGCAGTGATCTTACCATGTTTCTTCAAGAATAAAGTGTGGTCTGTATTTCTCTGATAATAGCTGAAGGTTCTCATAGATTTTGTAAACCTTCTGAACCATGCTCTCGGAGATTGTTTCAGCCAATACAATGATTTCTTTAATTTGCAAACCTTTTGACTATGTATTTATGGTATCACGTATCTCGGTGGGAGATCCATACAGATTTCTTCGGACAACTCGCCATGTAAAAAAGAATTCTTCATATCAAACTGTTGTAATGGTCAATCCAAGTTCACCGCTAGAGACAACAAGACTCGAACTGTGTTGATTTTAGCTACAGGTGCAAATGTCTCTGTGTAATTGATCTCATTGCTCTGAGTGTACCATTTTTCCACCAGTCTCACTTTAAAACATTCAATTGTACCATCATCTTTGTACTTCACAGTATAAACCCACTGACATCCAACTGGTTTCTTTCCTGGTGGATGGTCAACAAGTTCCCAAGTTTTATTTTTTTGTAAGGATTTCATCTCCTCATTCATAGCACCTTTCCACCTTGGGTCAACTAAGGCTTCTTGCACACTATTAGGAATAAATATAGTAGATAATTGATTTACAAATGACTTATTTGATTCTGACAAACGATGGTTAGACACATATTGGCTCATAGGATATTTAATTTTACAAGAAAGTTTAGGTTCATATGTGGGTTTAGGGATACCTTTAGTGTGATGTAGTGGTAGTTGTTTTCTAGACGGTTCAAACACTTCCTCTGCCAGATATTGGTTTGGTGTATCAATTGCCTGTGGTACGAGGGATTTAGACGAATGTGGAGCCAAAATATCAGTTTCAGAGTGTTCATCACCATTTTCCTCCAAAGTTATACCATTCAAATCCAATTCACTCATATTATGATTATCAGGTTCAGAGAGTTTTCCTCTAAGTTCAAAGAGTTCTCCTTTTGCAAAAAGTTTTTTTTTCAGGGAGTTTCCTTTCTTTAGACATGTGAACATCATAGTCTAAAGTCAAAATTTCCTCCTGATACTCCCCCTGAAGTTCAGGCTCAAAGGAAAAATACTTCGAGTCTTCATAGAAAATTACATCCAATATAACAAACATTCGTTGAGTTGGAGAATGATAGCATCGGTACCCTTTTTGATAAGCAACATACCCTAGAAAGATATATCGCAAAGCTCGAGAAGCCAACTTGTTACGTTGATGCTTATGGATATATACAAAAGTTACACAACCAAAGATATAAGGAGGTAAGTTTGGGATGACATAGGCAACAACCACTTTAGCAAGAGCCTGGGATGGTGTCCGAAAGTCAATAGTATTGAAGGGTACTTAGTTGATCAAATACGTTGCAGAGGCAAGTGTTTCTCCCTAATAGGATAGTGGTATATGGGCCTCTATCAACAAAACATGAACAACCTCTAATAAATGACAATTTTTTCGCTCAGCCACCCCATTATATTAAGGTATGTAAGAACAAGTAGTTTGATGAATAGTTCCATGTGCTTCCAAATATTGTTGAAATTTAGAATTCAAATATTCACCTCCATTGTCACTACGAAGAACCTGAACATGAACCTGTGCATTGTATTGAGTACGAATCATTTTATGAAATTTTTGAAATAAGAAGTTCACTTCACGTTTGGACTACATCAAGCACACCCAAGTTATCTTGGTATAGTCATAAATAAAAGTAACTGACCAACATGATCTACCCAAGGTAGTGACTTTAGATGGATCCCAAACACTAGAATGTATAATCATAAAAGAAACTGGACTTTTATTCAAAATTAATGGAAATGATGCACGATGGCTCGTTGCAAGTTCACAAAATCACACTAGAAGCTAGAAATATCAAATTTTACAAATAAATTAGGAAATAATTTCTTCAGGTAACCAAAGGAGGCATGCCCCAGACATCGATGCCACAACCAAATATCATATTTCTTCTCTCCCCTCTCAAAACGATTCACCATTAATGCTTGACGTAACTTATCCGAACTCTTTGACTCAGTCCAAGTAATACAACTTTCCTCGCCTATAACACCACAACCAATCGTCTGCCCTGTTCGGATGTCCTTAAACACACAAAATTCAGGCCAAAAAATCACAACACAAAATAAGGCAATAGTGATTTGGGAAACTGATAAAAGATTATAATCCAAAGATGGAACAACTAAAACATAATCTAAATTCAAATTATCAATAAGGGATAAGGACCCTTCCCCAATAACAGGGGCTGAGGCACCATTGGCACTGGAAACAAATTTCGGTGAAGATAGTTTAAGGAATGAGACTTGTCTAGAATCAAATGTCATATGATCGATAGCTACGAAATCAATTATCCATGCACTATTAGAAACAAGTGTAGACATATTTAAAACCTTACCACCATTACTTACAGTTACTACCAATGTCGATGTTTGTTCAGCAACATCATCCTCTGTCTTTTTTTCAACAACTGCAATAGTGAAGGCCTTCTTAGAATTCCTCTTTGGTGGGTCACGATTATGTTCCTACCATTATGGATACCCCATAATTTCAAAACAACAATTTTTGGTATGACCAGTTTAATTGCATTGAGTACATTTGTAAGCGGATTTGTCGACACCATCGGTGGTCTTAGGATGGTTAGTCCTTGTTCAATCTTGCCGATTTTGAGAAGACTAACTATGATTGGATCGGTTTGGCGTCACCATGGCTGAAGCTTCAGAATTTTTAGGTTCTCCTTTCATTGTTGCTTGTCGAACAGATTCTCGACAAGCTAGTGCATAACATTCTTCTAATTCTGAAGTAGGATCATTCCTCAAAATTTCTCCACGGATTTTTCAAATTCACCATATAAGCCAACAAGAAAAATATGTACCCTTTGTCGCTGAACTGATTTTCGGTAAGATTCAACATCTTTCGCACTCTCCATGATCACCTTATCACGATGATCCAGTTCACTAAAAAATTTGATTAATTCTCCATAATACATTGAGAGTGTTCTGTCATTCTGTCTAGCAGAGAAAACCCTCTAATTCAAGGTAAAAACTTATAGTTCATATGCTCCATCATAAAAAGCTTTAGAAAGAGCTTTCCAAATATCTTGAGCAGTAGATAGGCGAATGTATCGCTTCATAATTTCTGGGGACATAGACATCAATAGTCATCTCTTGACTTTTTGATTGTCTGCATGTCACTTCTCATATCTGTCATCCTTTTCGATTGGAGGTGGTGTCTTGCTATGAATAAGTGAGAGTTTCCTTCTCAGCAATATGCATCTCCATGATTTGAGACCAAATATCATAATTTGTCTCATTTAGTACAATTCCTATATTCAACGATGAACCTTCAGATTGAATAATAATGGGAGCAGGTTCGGTTCAAGAAACTTCAAAATCTGACTTGGCCATGGTACAAGTTTCGACTCTTGATACCAAGTTTGAAAAGAAGTATTGGAGAATAATATATTTTATTCTCACACTCTGAAAAGAACTCATACATATACATATAGGCTACGTTTGATATATCGTATAAAGAAGACCTGATAGTATAAACTAATATTATTAAGTTTTATTCAATGTTTGGTGCAACTACCTGATAGTATAATGAAATCAGGTCAAGTCATTTTATCCTATTAAAAGCTGATAATTCTATCATCTCCCCTAGTACAAGATAAGACATGGTAGGATTTTTATTTCTATCATATTCTCAACTTCATCTTTATCACTCTCCCTTTATCCTCAACACCACCACTACCTCTACCCTTACCCCACCACCACCACCACCACAACACCACCACCACCGCCACCACCACCACCCCATCATTCCTCCTCCGCCCAGAAAGATTAATAGCATCCAATGGTTCTGATTCTCCAAGTTTTTAAGAGCCTTAGCCTTAAACTTCTGCTACACTTATGCCAGATGCACCCGATCTGTTTCAATTGTGCCATCTATATATTATGCCCATTTGGCTACATTTTGTGCTCAGTTTTATATGGAACCTGAGACTTCATATAGTGGGTCTATGATAAGTGGTGTTGTTGCTGGTCATAGAATGGGTGGTGGTCCAGGATGTAGTAGTACTCGTGCACCTGGTACTAGTGCTGCTGTCAGACCCCTTCCTACCCTTAAGGATAATGTTAGGTGCATATGATGCTCGTTTCAGTTGCAGAAGGCTTTTTTTCCTTCCTTTTTTTTAATTATTTTGAATTTTATGTTAAAGGAAATTTTAGTCTTAAAAAAAGTTGTTATACAATCAGTTAATTTATCCTTTTGTTATCAAACAAAAAATAAGATTATGTCTTATCTTATTAGTTATATTATCATACTTTATACTATCCTATCATTTTATTTTATATTATACTATCATGTGTAACATAGGATGTCATATACTAACTAGCAATAGTAAAAGTCCTATATTTAAGCTATTGACCCTATAATCAAATTATATGCCAAATCAATCTAATCAATTTGTCTACCTAATTTACAACTATATTATCTCTAAAAATAGGAAACAATCCAAGAATAATTACAATGATAGTTGACTATCAACCAAATATCTCAACATTTTAAACTAAATTAAGAATAAATACAATCTTATTGCTTACTGTAAAGACAAATTCACTTTATTTTTTTTTCCTTTTACATCAATTAATAATGTATAACTTTTTATTAAAAATAAGTATTTTTTATTAACGATTAATAATCAATTATCATAATATAGTAATCAACCGCATACAGTACCCACACCCATTTCAACACCGGCACTGTTTATGGGACCCACCCGTAAACAATACCAAATCATTTTTTTTTTAGTGTATGTTCATTAACCAACTTCTCTACGCCGTTAACCACTTTTTTATTCTTTGTTAACCAACTTATTTCACGAGCATAGAAACTATGTGGAAAAATCTTGTGTCATTAACCAACTTCTATATGTAATTAACTACTTTTTTGTTCTTCATTAACTAACTTTTTTCACGAAATAGAAACAAAGTTGGTTAATAAAGAACAAAAAAGTGGTTAATTACGTATAGAAGTTAGTTAATGACACAAGATTTTACCACATGGTTTCTATGCTCGTGAAATAAGTTGGTTAACGAAGAACAAAAAAGTGATTAACGATGTAGAGAAGTTGGTTAATGGACATATACTAAAAAAAAAAAGACAGAAACATGATTTGGTACTGTTCACGGATGGATCCCATGAACAATATCCGGTATGAAAATGGGTGTGAATATTGTTAGATGTAGGATGATAATTTTCCTATAGTAATTGATTATTAGCCCCATATGTAAAAATAGTGTAAGCATATATAATGGTGTGCAAATAACAATTTTGGTAATTTAATTCATCGAAGACATAAACAGTATCAAGGAGATAATAGTATTGGTGTGAAATTGGGAGAGCACCTTCGTGATCAATCATCATAAAGACGTAAACATCATCTTGAACTACCATCAATCTGCAGTTGCAATGCCTGCTGCTCTAATTTTCCAGAGTATGACAAGCCATAAGTAGCTGGTTGGTGCCCCACGAACAAAGCAACATGACCCATGAGCTTGTCTTTCCTAGAAAACGTAGTGCCACACGAGCACTGCCACCTGAGGTCCCCACAGTGCTTCTCATGTGTCCTCAGGTCAGAAAGCACCGAGAACTGCTTCTGGTTACACCTCTTGCACACGTACATCTTGGGGCAATGACTTCTCTTGTAATGATTCTTTGCACAAATCATAGACTTCAATGGCTGGAACTTGGCATGCTTTTGGTTCCACCTACACCCTTCTTGAGGGCATGAATATTTATTGGGCTTCACACTCATCAAACTATCTCTGACCCCACCCAATAAGCTCCTTCTATTCTTCATTGGGTTGCTCAAGGCAGCACTAGTCTTGTACTCATCCCCATGAGCTCTCATATGCATCCTCAAATTTGCATCACGCTTAAATCCTTTCCCACAAACTTGGCAATAATGTGTGTACTTGGCCAATAAATCCGCAGCATCCAATTCAATTATATCATAGTTCTTTAGTGAATTAAGCCCTCTATTATAGCCTTCATCATTTTCATCCCCTGGTGACAACCCTCCCCTACTATTATTGGTTTCACTAATTGCCACAGTTCTATCACCATCCTTAAGGTTGCAATTATTATTATTATAGCTTTCACCAAACCAGTCCAGTGCCTCTGACTCAGTACTAGAAAAGAAACTCTGACCTCTAATATTATCTGTGCCTATGTTACCAAGCACACCTCTATTATTAGTGCCAAAATTTGAGTGAGGTAACCTGTCATGATCATGGTGCAATTCGTTGGTGCAAGCAGTAGTAGTGCCTGGAGGAGCCATCATCTGTTGGCAGGTGAACATCATTGAAGTAGCAGTCACTATGATTTCTTGGATTGTGGAGTTCATGCTGGATATGGCCATGGAATTTGACTCCGGTAAACTCTGATCTGGGGAGAGAATAACACCAACCAGGGTCTGCACCTGACTAAGCTTGTCTTTGAGAACAGAGAGATTGAAAAGGAGGGAACTAGAGTGTGAACCTGAGCCTGCAGAGTTTACTTCCACAGAGGGTGACACCAAATCTTCGGTCACAGGAAACATCTGCAACCCTTGATGGAAGCTAGATGTGGTCCTTGAAATCATTTTCGATACACCTTCCAACCTATGAACTGTGGCTTTGGTTTGTATAGCAAGCGGTTGTGTGAACATTCGCTTTGATTTTCTTGGTTCAAAGAAAGGTATTATATATATTGGGAGCATATGTGCCGAGTTAGCTTTATATGAAATAGCAGAAACATATAGTTATCTTGGTACTATGATACTGTGAGAAATAGAGAGAGATAGAAGTCAACTGGCTGGTGTAACTTGAAGTTCATCCCCACTTACGACCTCCCTTGCATGTACCCTAACTCACATTGGGACCACATTCTTCATAGAAAATTGAAAAGAAATTGCAAATGACAGACATAAACCACATTGGGGTATAACTTTATTGGACTGCCCAGCATTAAGTATTTGCATGTTGAATATTATTAGGGTTTTGTTATATATTACATATTTTAAGGAATCAAAATGATATTTATTATTTTTTAATAATTGATACATAAAAAATGTATTAAATGTTTTAAATATTAAATATTTATACTTTGCACTTAATATTTTTTTTATTCCTTAAGTTGTGTCCTATAAATACATGTTAACAAAATCTATATTTTAGATTACTTAAATCTAAAACCCTTCATCCTTCTGTCCGTCTCTTCTCTCCATCAGAATAAAGAAAGAAATTATTTTTGTCTTGTGTGCACATTTCAATCGTCCTTGTTATGTAGTCAATCTATGAGCATGGTTTGAAATATTGATCGTATGGACAATCTTACTCATAAGACTGTGTCAATACATCATGTTTTTTTTGCTTAGAAAACCTATCAAACAACATGGTGGGTGGTGGCATGACATAACCTGACCCCGGCCCACAACAAAACAGTCAAAACTCATGCGTCCTTGCCTTTCAGCCCTTGCCATCCAGCCCAGCTAATTATTTATTTCAGTGCATGCCATATTTTCTTTTTGGCTAAAATAGAAGAAATTCCTCCAGTGAAGGGTAAATTTAATAAAATCTTCGTTTAAAACTCAATTTTACTCTTTCAACTTATTTTTAGAGGATAACTTTTTTACATATGTACAAGAAGTTAATTTTATAATATATTACAAAATTTGATAAATTTAAATAATCAATTTTTTGAATTTTGAATCATATAATTTTTTTAAAAAATGAACTAAGTTGCAGGAAGTTCTTTATATTTTAAGACAAAACTTAAATCTATTTTTTTATGTTTATTATATTTATTTTATTAATTAAATTATAAAATATGTATATTTTAAAAAAAATAAAAAATTAATAAATACATATCATAATTTAATTAATATAATAAATATAAAAAATAGACTTAAATTTTATCAATATTTTAACCTTTCTTCTTCATGTAACGAGGCTTGAGGTTCGTGCATGTGCAAAGTGTTTCTCTTTTCAGCGAATAAATACATACATATAAATTTACCAAAAAAAAAACAAATAAATACATATAAATATTCTCAAATTCTTGGGTAAGAACTTTTTTTTGTGTGTTTTTTTCTCGAAACTGGCTTTATTTAACACGAATTTTTATTGAGACCGGCGTTTTTAGTTTTTAACATTAATTGATTCCTTGCGTGCTACAGGTACGAAATAGACCATCATCGACTAGTCAAATATCTTGGTATTAGTCAATGAATTCCTGAAATGAAAAGAGGCCTGATTTTGACCTCTCAATGACATGAAATCACCTAAATTTAATTTTGAACTTTTCATACTTCAACCCAATTGATGACAATGAGCCACACGCCTTGTATTAATTAAGTAAGAAGTATAACTTGTACCTAAAAAAAAAAAAAGGTAATAAGTATAACGAATCCGGGCTAACCTGGTTTCTTAAACAACCTATATAAATGCGCATAATTGAAAAAGACAAAAAAAAAAAACAGAAAACAAAATAGAGAGAAGTAATCTCCTTTAGCGGTAGCATATTCCTGTGTTACAATCTAATTTGACTTTTCTTCAATTAATTACTCCATCTTCCAAAAATATATTACAGCGAAGGAAATCACAACCAAAATGGTATTTTGTGCACATTTACCACTCCATATCTAATATTCATTCTGTCTCTTTATATTTGTTTTTTAAAATTTTTATATAAAAATTAAAAATATTATTAAATAGTCTTGAATATAAAAAAAATATGATTTAATGTGACTAATTTATACTTTATCATATTTCATTAATATTTTCTCTCTCTTTAATCACCACTAATATGTGTAGTTAATAAATTTAATTGAAATAATAAATAATGAGAATAAAATTAAAAAAATAATTAATATATTTTTAAATGACAAATAATTTGAAACAAAATAATTTTTTAAAAAAGACAAATATAAAAAGAAGAAGTACATAATTTTCATTTCAAGAATCTCCTTCCTACCTGATTCACGACTTGACTATCACCACAATATTTTATAGGGAGTTACTAGGAAACGCTTGAGGTTATTAGACTTTGGATGCTTGATTTTGCTTCTGAGATATGTTTGTATGCAGTAACAAATTAAAAAAAAAATGTAAATAAAGCTGCAAATGCTCAAACCCCTTGTGCATTCGAGCTGACAATAGCAAATCCCTATTTTAAAATTACACTATGTTTGGATGACAGGTAAAGAGAGGAATGAAAAGGAAATGAGAGAAACGGAATTAATTTTTTGTGTTTGGGAGTTTTAAAATACATAGGAACGGAACAGAACACAGTAGAAATCATTTCCTCTCTCTTCTTCTCAAATGACTAATTTTTGTTCCTCCTAAAATTGAGGTGAAAAGGGGAGAACATGTTCCGTTCCATTCCGTTAATGAATCTTCCAAACAAAAATGGAGGAAATTATGTTCTATTCTTTTCCTTTCCTTTCCGATACATATCCACCTATTCTGTTTCGTTCCGTTAATGAGAAAATATCTAAACACATGGTTAACCTGTTGACGGATAAGACTATGTCTTGAAGAGGGAAATCTCTGATTCTCAATGTAAACTTATATTCATGTTTCATGCATTCAGGTGTTTGTTTAATTAGGCTTTGGACCAAATTATATTTGGATTTTGAGACGTGTTTGATGTAATAGCTGTCAGGCTAGAACGAATTATTCTTGTGGAATGATTCATACCTTATTTCATTAAGGTTAAAAATCCTCGAACTTCTTTATTTATCTTTGAATAGACTAAATTTTATTTTACATTGACACATTAAATTCTTTCTTCCATTCACTCAACTCTCCTATCTTGCTTGTAAGTTAAGGTTGGGGTGGGAGCAAGGAGAAAAACGAGGATAAATTCTTCTTTAAGGGCTTGTTTGGTATGTTATATTAAGGTTGATAGTATAAATTAATATAATACATTGTGATTTATCAATTGTTTAATATAAATATTGTATTGTATAAACTTATTCATCAAACTCATTTTTTATATTAAAATAATGAATAATTTAATCAAATATTAAGGAATGAGATTATGCCTAATTGACTTTTAATGTATAAACTTCTATAAAGACTTTTCCATTATAATTTTAAACATCTGGATATCTCTAACCTTTACGTATTTGGTCTTATACTATCAGGTCTTATACTATCAAATTTCTGATACTATCAATTTTTATCCTATCTTTCGTATCAAACAGACTCTAAACATAACTTATATAAATTATGTTGACTATGTTAATTATAAATTAACACATTCTTAAAAATACAGTAGATGTTTGGCAACAACTGTTCATACAATTATTTAATATAAAATAATGGCATGTCATTGTGTAATTGGCTTATTTTACATAATTTAATAAAGAGAAATTCATAGGTGTTTTTGGAATAAGATATTTCTATTATTTTATATCATTAAATGTATTATATTAGTTTTGTAAGTCATTATTATTGTGTATTTTAATTATATTTTTAATATTATAATTGATGTACATCACATTAATGGTACAAACTTACGCTGAAAACATTTAAAAATCTCTCCTTATGTAGACTAAGTGTAAACAAGAATTTCTAAAAAACAAGATGTTATAAGTGAAAATTTATGATTTTATATAAAAATGTATTCTTAATTTTTTTTTATCAAACTGACTATCACAGTTGACAAAAGTAATAAAATTATCTAAACAAACATTGGCAGCCATGGTTGGGAATCTCAGATCTAAAGGATTATTTTATTAGGCGTTTGGGTTATTGGGATATTAAATTAATTGTTTGTGTGGCCGTGGATTCAGCCCATTGTGAATCATAATTTAATATTTTAGTGGTAGATACACAGTAGTTGGGGTTGAGTTCGTTTATAACAATGGCATAAGTAGTACCTACTTCTAATTCTAGGTGTCATTTACGGTGGATCATTTGATAAATGTATTACTTAAAATAAGATTTAGATTTTTTTATATTATTTTTTCTTTTAAGTGGTTAAATGGAGGAGAGAGATAGACAAAAAAATTATAAATTTTAACTGAGTCCCACTAATAAATTTTTTCGTATTTATTTCTCTCTTTCACTTAACTACTTGAGAGAAAAAATGACATGAGAGGATTTAAATCCACCAAAATAACTTGTTGTAGTAGGTTATCCTAGACTTTTTGATCAAATTGTCCTTGATGGTAAAATTATTTATCAAAATGCCACTCTTTTGAAATTATATACTAAAATACTACAATTTTGTCTAATGTGACAATTTTTTTTGTCTACGTACATAACGCCAAAATCGTTAGCGTTTTCCTAATAATTATGCCAACACGGTTGACGTTACTTACGTGGAAACGCCATAGGAGTAGGCGCTATCCATGTAATAACGCCACACGCATCGACGTTATTCACGCACGCCACTATAAATAGAGATCTTCTATTCTTCTCACACACATATTCCTCATTTCTCAAAATTTTACCGTCTCTCTATACTTTTTCTCTCTCTAAACTATCTCTCAAGCCCTCATTTGGCCATAGCTTGTGTGAAAGACATTTGGATCATCATATATATAAGTATTTTTATTCATTGTTTGAATATTTTTATTGTTATTTCTATTGTTATAGTTGATTATTTTTTTGTTATAATTATTGCTTATTTTTTTATTGTAATTATGTTAATTGTGTATTGTATAGTTTTTACGGTTGACTAATTTTGATGGTTAGGAAGTTTTTGGAATTTGTTCGTACAAAAATTAATAGTTTGAATATTATTAAGGTAACAAATTCTTTTAATACTAATTATGTATTTTTTTGTTGTTTTCAATTGATTAAAATTGTGGGTTTAGAAAAATTTTCTTATGAAAATTCATAGTATGACACATGTGTTGATTGATTTCATACTTGTGTTGTTATGTTTGAAAAGTTTGAGAAGTGAAATTAAGATAGCAAAACATCTTGTTGTTCTCATTTACTACAATGATATAATGTATGAAGGTGAAGATGATCTAATGTATGAAGGTCATAATCCTAAGTCTATCATGATTAAATCTGATACGACTTTTGAGCTTCTGAAAAGTAGAATTCATTTTAAATTAAGACTACAAGAAAATCAATACGTGTCCAGTGTTGTGTATCGATTTTCACAATGAAGCAATGTACTGAGATGGATAACTCTTTCATTAGAAGATGATGAAGATGCTACTTGCATGATAGATTGTTTTGATCAACATCCGAACTTAACTTCCATGTAGTTGTATGTTGAGATAGAAACGAGTGAGCACAATGAGCATGTTGAAGTTTCTTCTTAAACAAAAATCGAAGTTGATCCTTCTAATCTTCTTGAATCAGTGTACCTTATCAACACTTAATTCTCTATGATACATGTCGCTCCCTTACTTTAACATCAAGAAGTTGTTAATCAGTAATGCCTGAATGACGATCATCTAAGTTGGACTTTGAAATCGATAACCCAGTTATCAGAGATACATTGTCTGACACAAGTGAAGATGAATGAGAGCTATCTGAGGGTGAGGACTCATATACTGACTTAGAAAAAGATCACTTTGACGCTAAAGAGCAATGTACTGATATAGATAACTCTTCCATTAGAAGATGATGAAGATGTTGCTTGCATGATAGATTGTTTTGATCAGCATCCAAACTTAACTTCCATGGAGTCATACGTTAAGATAGAAACGAGTGAGCAAAATGACCATGTTGAAACTCCTTCTACAACAGAAATCGAAGCTGGTCCTTCTAATCTTATTGAATCGGTATACCTTATCAATACTCAATTCTCTATGATACATGTTGTTCCCTTACTCCAGTATCAAGAAGTTGTTACATCTCCAATGCCTGAACGACAATCATCTGAGTTAGACTTTGAAACTAATAACTCATTTATCAGAGATTTATTGTCTGACACAAGTGAAGATGAATGAGAGTTATCTAAAGGTGAGGATTCAAATATTGACTTAGAAGAAAATCACTTTGATGCTGAAGTAAATTTACAAGAACAAGTTACTCCATTGTTAGTTACTCCTGAATTTATGTTTATGCCTCCATGCACTCAGTTTTCTTAAATTAATTGGGATGCATTGAGTACACCTGAAAATTTATTTGAATTAGATCGTTGTGGTATTTGGAGGCTAGAAGAAGAATTATATATTAGGTTGTAATTTTCATCCAAAGATATTGTCAAGTTAGCCCTAAAACATTATTCGATTAGTAGACATCAAAACTACAAGGTTGAAGATTCTGATACACAAAGGATAACTATTAAGTGCCCTAGATATGTTGATGGTTGTAATTGGAGAGTCAGGGTCATTCAAAGCAAGAAATTAAACATGTGGCAAATTACAAAATATAATAAACCTCACAGCTGTGTCAACCTATTTATGTCACATGATCATAAGAAGTTAGATTCTCTTATGATTTGTTCTTGCATTTTGGAGATGATTAAGTAAAAATTTGGTGTACCTATTTGTTTAATTATTGAAAGGATTCAAAGTCAATTTAGATATGAAGTGTCATATCGAAAAACTTGGAAGGTAAAACAAATTGTCATTGTGAAGATTTTTGGCGAATGAGATAAATCTTATGAGGTGTTGCCTAGATGCTTAGTTGTCATGCAAAGAGACATGTTAGGCACAGTGGTGAAGTTATAAACCGTTGAATTTGTTGAGCGCAATAGAGTTAACCATTCAAGATAAGTATTTTTTTTGCTTATTTTGGACATTCAAACCGTGTGTTGTTGGATTTCGATACTGCAAGTCCATTATTCAAATTAATGGTACTTATTTGTATAGTAAATATCGTAATAAATTATTGATTGCAACAACACAAGATAGAGATAAAAAACCTCTACCAATTACATTTTTCATTGTGGAAGGAGAAATAAATGATGCTTGGAGTTGATTTTTAGCCTTAATTTGAACACATGTCACACAACAACAGAGCTTGTGCTTGATACCTGATCGACATTAAACAAATCCACATCTGGGATGGCAGTTACTGCATGCGCATTATGCTTACTGCATACAACATATTAGTAGCAATTTTAACAGCCAATTCCACAATATGGCCTTAAAGAAATATCTTATTAACACATATAGTTAAAATTTCTAACTTCTATTTAAATTGACTATACTAAAACTTAGTTACTAACACCAACTTATTCAATTTTTTAAATCAGGGTACGAACCAATTGCATATAAATTTGAGCTTAGGTTAGAAAAGTTGACCGCTACTCCCAATATGGAAAATTGAATTAATTTGATTCCAAAAGAAAAATAGAATTTGACATATGATGCTAACCACATATTCGGTCATATGACAAAGAACTTGTCAGAGTGTATCAATAGAGTGTTGAAAGATGACAGAAATCTACGAATAACTACATTGGTTCATATAACATATTACAAATTTTGTAGAGTACTTTACTAATCGAAAAGATGAGGCAAATGAGAAACTCATTGATAGGGTAGAATGAACTGATGATTTTTACAAAAAGTTGGAATGTTAACATGCAAAAGGCAAGCTCCGAGATATGATATACAGTCAATTAGATTTTTTTATCGAAGAGACATTCAACCCCATAACACAAAAGGGTGAAATTAAATGTTCTTTAAACCTTTAAGAAGGCTGGTATGATTGCTGATTGTTTCAAGCATTGCATTTTTCCTGCTCTCATGTAATAACAACATGTGTTTCTAGAGCACTTAACCATCTTCAATATGTGTATAAGGTTTACAGAATGAAAAATATATACAAAGCTTATGAGGTTGATTGGGGAATCATTAAAGATGAACCATGATGGCCACTAACTCCGGAGATTACATTGGTGTGTGATCGTCAATTGCTTAGATCTAAAGGTTGACCCAAATCAACTCGTCTTAGAAATGAGATGAATTTGCGTGACCCAAGACCTAGACAAAGATGTTTAGCATGCCATCAAGTTGGACATAATTATCGTAGTTGTCGTCATCGTGGATCGACTTCCTTGACGAATGACCAAAAAGGGCCATCTACTTGAGCTAGGATATTATTTTATAATCATTGTCTTATATTAGATGACTATCAGTGTGTAATTGAAGACTACCAATGTGTATTAGTTAACTATTATTGTGTATCATGATTATCAGTGTGTGTTAGTTCACTACCATTGTGTATTTCAGGATTATCAATGTGTGTTAGTTTACTATCATTGTGTATTTTAGGATTATCAATGTGTGTTAGTTGACTATCATTGTGGATTTCAAAGATGACAATTTCTATTTGATTATTTATGTTTAATCCTATTCTTACATTGCTTTTAACAGTGCCTTCTAATTTGTATTCGATAACTTATGTTTAATATGTATATTCTTTTCATAGTGTCTTATCATTCGAAGACTTATCCATTGTTCTTGTTGTTTGCCACATTACAACGTGAGACATGACATTCCACTTGAACCTAGGCCTAGAGAACCCTTCAGTACTCGAGTTGAAGGAGTATAGCAAGGAAAAGAGGATCGTCATTTGTGTTGTAGACGTGCTCATAAATTCAGGGGTATGGACCCAGATGAGCGGATGCTTCCATATCTACAACAGACTGGCTTCATAGGGGTTGCCCACATAGGATATTGTACTATCGATCACTCATTGATTACTGCATTGATTGAAAAATGACGCCCTGAGATACATATATTTCGCATGCCTACTGGAGAGTGCACCATCATGTTGGAGGATATTGGTATCATATCAGGACTTCTTATTGACGGCAATGCAATTACTGGCCATACCCACCATCACGATTGGATGGACCTATGTGTTGATTTGTTAGGTTCGAAGCCATATGCATCATAATTATCAAGTGCACGTGTTGATATGTTGTGGTTTTGGAGCGAATTTTGTAGACGACTTATGGAAGACGATGATGATATTTACATGCAGCAATGTGCATGTGCATATATACTTAGGCTGATTGGGGATTTGTTATTTCTTAATCATTTTGGTATATATGTGCACATGATGTTTCTTCCCTTATTAGAAGACTTTACCATTGCTAGGACATATAGTTAGAGATATGCAATGTTAGCATACTTGTATAGGGAGCTTTGCAAAGCCACTGACTACAATGTGCATAAGGTTAGAAGTGCTTGTATCTTGTTGCAGTATTGGGCATGGTATAGATTTTTTGGATCTTGTCCATACACTGGTTAATGATACTGATCCTAACCTTTTGATTGTCTATACTTTTGATCGTGATCACCTACGTCCATTGAGATTTTAGTAAGTTTCTCAATATATCATTTGCTTATATTAGTTTGTTATATATACTACTTTTGTTCACACTATATGACTTTGACATTGAAATATGTGGCATAAACATAATGTTTTAAATGAAACCCCAATAGAGGTGCTTCAATATTATCGTCGGTTCTTTGATCAATTGAAGAATGATGAGGTCAGTATTGACTTACGTTGATTTAAATAAGTTACTTTGTCTTACTTTCTAATTCTTTGTACATATCATTTTGCATATCATATGTCAGTCATACACAGATGACAATATGACATTGTGGTGTCACTACCGATTTTTTGTGTGGCTGGTAGAAACATAATACTACTAGTGGTCCCTCATATTTTCCATATTGTTGAGTGGCACTAGTCAGACAGGGTGATGCGTCAGTTTGGTTTGGATCAACCCATACTAAGGAGACCACACCAACCTTATGATTTGCACTCAATAACATTAGCGGGAAGACATGATGTGGATTGACGAAACACTCACCTTGTATGCATTACTACTTAGGAGATTCGAAGGGAGAAGTGTGTTACTGGAAGGCCATTAGAAGCTCTCCTCACTTCACATTCTGAGTATATGCGTTAGTATAAAAGAATTATCAGACGCTAGATTTCTCGTACTAGTGCATTTATTAGGGTTGTGGTAAGTTATTTAGAAATATGTTATGCTCCTTACTGAATGTATTTTGTATTGATAATGACATATGTTATATTTGTTTCTTAGGCTGACATTACAGAGAATCTATATGCTTGAGCTACGAACCCTAATTCGGGATTTAGTATCGTTAGCCTTCGAGAATTCACTGAGCAAATCTTATCTTTGTTGAAAGATCATAATTGCATTATAATGGCACAACTTCATTCAGCTTCTCCTGCAGATGACATTCCAAGGCCATCCGAGCAGTCCGAAGAATAGAGAACATGCCGTAGAAGAAGGACATGGTTAGCGAGTACTTGGACACGACTTCGACATTCAAAGGGCTATGATTCTTCAAGTGTGCCTAATATTTAGCCCCCAAGCACTACTACTGCTGCTACTTACCCACCATCTCAAGCACCACCTACATCTTACCCACTATATCCAAGTTACCCACCATTTATAGGTTACTTACCATCTACAAGATACTCACCACCTACTTACGCTTACCCACCATATCTTTTGACCTTTATCCTTACACCATCATTTATATACCCACCATATATGGGTTACCCACTATATCCAAGCCCATCATAGTCAGGACCTTCTTCTGATCCCTCGTATAGGCCACAACATTCTGACTTTAGTCCTTCTCATTGATATGGTCATTACACTTGAATTAAATTATATACTTTTTATTATATTTGCTTAATATGAGATGCCTGTATGTATATGCACAAATGTTTTTGTGATGCATCCTATAGATGTTCTATTGATTTGAAAATCTAAATATATATAGATATGTTTCATTAAATAAGATGAAATACTTTTGGGAGCATCCAATTTTTAGGAGAAACTCTATCAAATTTCCCATAGAATTGGAATGTTTGAACTACTAAGACTATTTAATTTTGATAGGCTTGCTAGGCTGATAATTTAGCCCATGAATCAGTCATGACCTGATTTTGAGTGGTCACAAATTTATCTTACGTTACTTTGATGTGCTTATATTTGTTTACACTTTTTTTTTAACTTAGCTGCAGGTTACAAGTAAATTATAAAATAATTTTGTTTATCGCATGACTAAAAATTTCTATGTCATACAAAATAAAATTTTCAATAAAACAGTTGAATTCGGTAAAACAATAAAATAATAATTCTCTTTGTATTTACATTTTTTTTAAAATAAGTGATGTACACTGGTAATGTTAAAGCGTCAGGTGTTACTATGTCTATAATCCCAACATGTCTGACGCTATTACGTGAAAAATGCTTGTAACGTGACATTTTTTTTCTTTCTACGTAGATAACGTCATCTACGTTAACGTTTCCACGTGAATAACATCAAATGCTTTGACGTTATTCATGTGGAAGCGCCAAAGTGGATGACGTTATCTTCATAATAGCGCCAACATAGATGGCGCTTTCATGTGGATAATGCCAAATGCTTTGGCATTATTCACGTGGAAGTGTCAACGTAGATGATGTTATCTACATGAACAAAAAAAATAATGTCACGCTAGACAAAAGAGTAACATTTTGGTATATAGTTTAAAATAATAATATTTTAATAAATAATTTTGACATCAAGGGTAATTTGGTCAAAAATTCAATTATCCTAACATTAACCCTAATCTTAGTCACCACAACTTTAGTGCGGCTCCATCATGTCCAAGCCACCTGTCATTCCCACTGACGACCCTCCCTCCAAGGTTTAAACCACCATCCTCGAAGCTTCCTTACCACCACAACCCCTATCGGAGCTTCCACACCATGAACCAACCCTAGACTCTGCTCCAGCCACCATTGCAACACACACCACGTTGCTGGCATCACGCCGTCAACACCCAATCATTGAACTCCCTCATGTCACCTTCACCTTCGTCAACCAGTGCCACCGCATCACTCACCAGTGAAATAGCTTCGCCCTCCGCCACGAGACCCGCCAAATAGCCATCACTGTTGAGATCCAGATTTGTCATCATCAACTACGTTGGTGGCACGATGCTTGAGATCTACGGCACCACAATGTGTCAACGTCAACGACCGCCACGCTTTAGATCTATGGCATCACGACGTCAACCGCTGCCACGACGCATCAGGTCTGTAGCACCATGACGTCAATCGCCACTATCCATATCACCTTCGCCACTGCCAACGAGGCTAAAGGAAGGTGGCTACGATGATAGTGCTGTAGATGATAGTGGAGAATGTGAGGCTGTTTGGAGGCAAGGGGGTTCAATTTTTGATCTATTTCAAACTCTCAGGTTGGTGTTTGGTTATGAATGGTGGGTTCCATTGGCGGCTTGGCTGTGGTTCGTGGTGGTGGTCCAACGGCGGAGTTCTGGCTGAGGTGGAGGATTAATATTTTGGGGAGTTTTTGAAATAACTTGCTTAAGCATGTTACTCTTCTTTAGGATATGTTTGGATTAGTGGGATTGAGTGGAATAGAGGGGAATGTTATGAAATAAAAATAAGTTTCATTGTTCAATTATGTTAAAAAAAGATAGAATGATATGAAAGTGAATGAGATGTATTCCATTCCATTCTATTAGAAATCATCAATTTTGTGCCTCCTAATTTAAGGAGTATGTGATGGAATTATTTTTTTTTTTAATAATTAAAACTTTACTTAGTTATCCTCATGACACACTGCTGCCTCCCAATACTGCTCTTCGAGAATCCCAGTGTTGCTCATTCTCCAAATCATATTTAATTTCTGCTTTTTGTATTGTGTCATTATCAAGTATTGGCCTTGCATTCTTCTACATTTCATCTCCTTTATCTCAGTAGAATATTCTTCTGAAACAAAGTCAACAAACTACAACTCGCATTATCAGTCTCACTCAACTTTTTTCCTCCCTCAATTAATGACCCATATGTATGAAGTTAATCTTATTTTCCCATCAAACATGCCTAATGGAATTTGAAAATCTCAAAAAAACTACCCAAGAATTTAACCTAATAATTGGGACATGTTAACAAGAAGTTATTGCTAACCTACAGGAAGAGAAAAGTTGTAGACCTGTTAATTATTCTAATCGAAGACACCTTCAACCAACGATCTATCTATCTTCCAAATTGGAGTTTCTTTTTTTTAGTTTAATCTAATGTGGATTATTTGGTTGTATATAAACTATTTGATAAAATGTCAAGTTTGGATAACTCAATTTAACTACTGGCATAGAGGTTGAGTTTCTGTGGTTAGAGTTTGGCTGTTTGATGCATAAATTCAAATGTAAACTAATGATGCATAAAGAAGGTTTGAGTTTATGAAACTTAGATATATTGTGAGCAGATCTTTCTTATGTTCAAAAATAGTTTTTCTATGTGTAAAGTTGCATATAAAATCCGATCTTTTTGTTCAAAAATAATTTTTCAGCTAGTATCACAATTTTATTGTTAAAATCAAATCACCCTTATTTTCCATTGAATTTAAGAATATTGGTGCACTTCTTCTGATGTACAATTTATTTTTTGTTGCACTGGTAATTTCCACGAAAAAATAAATGAACAAGGTCGCGTAACTAGAACAAGTTTAAGTCAGTGTCACAACATCAATGCATAAAGTTCAATAGCATAAATTCCTTGTAACCCCTGATTTGAAATTCCATTCCAAATTAACGTCCAAACATATTTGCCTGGCAGGAGCAATATCATGTCATGAAAAATGATAAATTAAGCCAAAGTTTTGGACTGAGTTAAATGAAATTTTCAACTTTCTAATCTATGAAAGCATACCTGCAAATTTAAGAAAAAAAGTATCTAATAAATATCATCAATAGATAATATATAAAGATAATTAAAGTCTTTTTTATTAGTTAGAAATAAATAATATTAATGTGTTTGTAATAAGGATAATTTTAAAAAAATAAAGTTATAATTTTTATCATTCCATCTACTTTCCAAATAATAGAATAATAATTTTATTCTATTCCATATTAAAATATCTAAATAATAGAATGATATTTTTATTCAATTCTATTCTATTTCATCTCATCTCATCTTATTATATTTTATTTCATCAATTACTAAATATCCAAACATATCTTTAATTTTTACTGTTTATTTAATTTTAATACATCTAGTGATTATAGATTGATGGTTCACACCTGTTCCATTGGCTAGGTGGTCCATAGTTCTTTGTTGCTGCAAAACTCGAATGAAACCGCTAAGTTTCCAAACAACAGGATGGGCTTTCAACATTGCTAAATTAATCAACACAACTGATATTGTACTAATTTAAAGAAATATGTATTGTTTAGAGCAATTAAACAGCCCACTAGGTATAATGGCTGGCCCTTCCCTTTTATTATAAGGGCCAGGATTTTGTCATTCAAAAGCCCTAACCCTTTTATTATATGATTTGGGCAAGGCTGGGTCTTTTTATTACTAGAAAAATTTAAAAAATTGAAAACAAAAACTACTAGAAAGTTTAATATTTCTAAAAAATATATAAAACCATCACGAGTAATGAAAAAAATACTTAAGGATAACATGTTTATATAAGCCCATACATCAAATTTAGAAGTTCAAAATGACACGATAAAGTACATACTTCAAGTTTTTTTCTTGAAATGTTATTATAAAAGGGCCAAAAGAGTTTGGTTTGCGGCGCTTCCGGGCCAGCCCTTTTCCTAAACGGGCAGCTCATAAGCCAGCTCAGCCCTCCTAAATACCTAATTAACTTTTTAGTGATTCACTGGGGTCATTTGTCAATCTCCCTAGTGCAATGTGGTGTTATGCATATGAATTTTTTTTTACTTAAATATGGTACACTCAGTTGAGTACACTAAATTAATCAGGACTTAATATTTTTATAAAATACTGTGAAATTAATTGTGAGATACAAAGATTTATAAAAATATTAAGTCCTAATTGACTTAGTGCACCTAACTATAATACATCATATTTATGTAAGAATTTCTCTATACATATATAGTTATTTTTCTCTTTCCAATTGTTTGCTAAAAGTACATCTTTACATTCTAGGCTTTAAGTGGTCCTTGCATGTACCATTTGGCTGTGTTCAGTCTATACAATTTTCTGAGAAATAGAAAAGATTTGGAGAACTTGCTGGAGATTTTCCAAATGTAAGCTACTTGATTGGCTCTCTGCTGATGTCACTTGAGCACACCTGATTGGTCATAATGCTTTATGTGGTTCAATATCCACATGCGAGAAGGTCATCCTAGTTCTTGGGATTTTATCCAGTTTTTCTCAGGGTAGTTGATGATTCTTTTTTCTTTTTATTTCAGCTGTAAAATAATTGGGGAGAAAATTGTCTTCCCCCCAACATGAGCTCATGTTTGTGTTTTGTAGTCTGTTTGATTAATTGCTTCATGTTTTTCTGTCATTAATCTCTAGGGTGGGACACGAGAATTATTTTCCTTCCTAAGAGTTAAAGCTTCACCCTGAAGTTACAGCTAGAGTGAGGTTGAATGTTTATGCTAACTAAGCACAAGCATGTTTTAGAGTTCATCTGCTGAATGGACGATTTGGAGCAAGCAACTTGAATCAGTTTAAGGAACATAACTTTCTTATGATGATAAATCTTTGTTGGGTTCCAGCCAATTTTATTGACCATTAGTTGTAATGGTTGAAATTTTCAGCCACCAACCTTGACATTCTCAAGCATAGGACGGTGTAGAATTAACAGGCAAATGGTGGAGGAGGTGCAAGTTTTCAAAGCTTATTCCGTACCTTAATTTTTAGGAACAAATTTGCTTGGATGGTGGAGGAGTTTGCTCTATAAATAGAGCATTCTTCATTTGGAGAAATATAGAGCAAGAAGCAAGATAGAGAGCTTCTGATAGTGAGAGAAAAAAAAAATAGAGAGTCTCTTCTCTTTATAGTGAGAGTGTGTTATCATTTTTGTAACTCTTGAGAGGGTGTACTCGGATTTGTAGAGTGATACACAATTGTGGTGGGTTACAATTATTGTAATCATTATTGTGATAGTGAACAATTTTATTGGAGTGTTTCTGTGGATGTAGGCAAGAAGTGCCGAACCACGTAAATTCTTGTATTCTCTAGTATTTGTCTGTAGTGTGTTTTTGTGTGTTCTCACGATCCTTTGTCTGTACGAGAAATACCCAACAGTGGTATCAGAGCTATGGCTGGGAACACACCAAGGTTTGAAATCCCATTATTTGATGAGAAAATAAATTTTATGATTTGGCAGTGTACCATTCAAGACCTCTTGGTGCAAAATGGTCTTGATTAGGCTTCAGAGAAGGAGAAGCCAGCTACCATGGAGGAAGAAGAATGGACTAAGATCCAAAAGAAGGTTGTAAGCACGATTCGGTTAGCTCTTGCTCCCGAGATAAAGCACAACGTGTTGAAGGAGACAACACCGAAGGCTTTGTGGGAAAAACTCGAGAATATATATGCGTCGAAGTCGCTAACCAATCGTCTTTGTTTAAAGATGGAGTTGTATTAACTCAAAATGGAGATGGGAGGAAATCTACATGACCACATCAATAAGTTCAACCAGTTAGTAAGCCAATTGTTGAATGCAGATGATAAAATATCTGATGAGGAGCAAGCGTTGTTGTTATTGGCCTCACTACCAAGGTCCTACAAACCTGTGGTTCAAACGTTGCTTGTCGGGAGAACAACTTTGAAGATGGATGAGGTGACTGTCACTTTAAGAGAAAATGAGAGAATGATGAAAAACGAGAATATTAATGATGAAAGTGCAATAGCAATGGCAGAGGAATCTGAACGAGGGAGGAGTCATTCAAGGAGGCATGATGGGCCAAGAGGAAGATCAAAATCGCAATCACGTCCTCAACGAGATATGAGTAACGTGCAGTGTTACTATTGCGGGGAGAAGGGTCATTTGCAACTGAGGTGCACACAAATGAGGGAGGACCTGAAGAAATTGAGAATGATGAGGAAGGATGATGACAACTCTCAGACAAACGTGGTCAAAACCGTTGAAGATGAAAATGAAGACCTATTTTTAGCAACAACCGAGGAGGTTGCTAAAACAAATTGGGTGATGGACTCTACTGCCTCGGAGCACATTTGTAGAGATCGAGCGAACACCTTGAAAACCGATGAAGAGTTTGATCATTTCAAGTTAGCAAACAGTGAAAAAATGAAGGTTGAAGGCATTGGGAGTGTGAGAATGAAGCTTCATGATGGTGCCATTAGAACTTTCCAAAATGTGAGATTTGTACCCTCTGCAGTTGCCAATATTATTTCTTTAGGGGAGCTGGCATTACAAGGGTACAAGTATGTTGGTTCAAAGTGGGGATGCAAGGTGTATAAGGGAAGGCGCTTGGTGTTACGAGGGCAGAGAAATGAGAAGAACCTTTGCTCCTTGGAAGGGCAAGCTTTGAGAAGGAAAAAAGCAGTAGTGATAGCAAATTTGAGAAGAAGGTAAAATTTTCTGATGTTGTAGTATTGTTGGGAGAACAATTCAAGTATATGGAAAAGAAATAGCTTCCACTTGAGGGGAGATTTGTTCTCTCCGAATTGATCTAAGGATTTTCCCTATTGGCTGGAGGGGGAGAATTGTTGGGTTCCAGCCAATTTTGTTGACCATTAGTTGTAATGGTTGAAATTTTCAGCCACCAACCTTGACATTTTCAAGCATAGGACGGTGTAGAATTCACAGGCAAATGGTGGAGGAGGTGCAAGTTTTCAAAGCTTATTCCGTGCCTTAATTTTTAGGAACAAATTTGCTTGGATGGTGGAGGAGTTTGTTCTATAAATAGAGCATTCTTCATTTGGAGAAATATAGAGCAAGAAGCAAGAAAGAGAGCTTCTGATAGTGAGAGAAAAAAAAATAGAGAGTCTCTTCTCTTTATAGTGAGAGTGTGTTATCATTTTTGTAACTCTTGAGAGGGTGTACTCGGGTTTGTAGAGTGATACACAATTGGGGTGAGTTACAATTATTGTAATCATTGTTGTGATAGTGAACAATTTTATTGGAGTGTTTCTGTGGATGTAGGCAAGAAGTGCCGAACCACGTAAATTCTTGTGTTCTCTAGTATTTGTCTGTAGTGTGTTTTTGTGTGTTCTCACGATCCTTTGTCTGTAGGAGAAATACCCAACAATCTTCAAGGGTCAAGTAGTTTTGTAGTTATTTCCTGAGGAAGTACTCTAAATGGTCTTGTCATTTGGCTCATCTCCCTTCCTTTCCTTGATTGTCTATTCAGTTTTTAGGATGATGTTTTTAAAGTACGGCTACTTTGATTGTAAAATACACCTTTGTGGTCCTTAATTCATTGGCCTAGCCCTGGCCCTGGTGAACATAAAAACAATAAAAAAGGGGCCAACTTTTTTCTTTCTATGTTTTGGTTCAATGCCTAAATTTTAATAGAAGTGAGTAAACCTCTTAATACTTTTGGAGAAACTGTCAAACCTTTTTTAGCTTGTTTTCCAACATGGGTGGTTTTAACTTCACGCAATGCAGATACTCCATCTCCAACTATTGATAATGAGTGACCTATGCTTGTTTCAATGGAGACAAGTTTATCCGCCCCCTTGTCCCATTCTAGCTTTTCCTGGCTAATAACCATAATTCTTACTATGTACGCAAATTATGCTTTGATGCTTTGAGAACTCACCTTGCGGCTCTGGTTGCTGTTTGGTGCAATGAAAACTTGAAAACACGCAGGAGTCCAATGACATTTTTATGTTGCCTTATCTCGGGCTGAACTTGATAGATTTGTAGCATTAATAGTGCCTATTGGAGTAATCTAACTAGATCTCGAGCAAGGGAGGTTGACTACATTAACTAAACTGAACACATGGAAGCAAAAGAAAAAAAAAAGTTAGACAACATCAAAGTGTTGCTGCCCAGGATCGAACTGGGGACCTTCAGTGTGTAAGACTGACGTGATAACCACTACACCACAGCAACATTTGTTGATGATGGTATTTATATTTACCATAATAATTTTATTATCCATATTTTATAGTATTTGGTGTGAAAAATATTTTCTTAGTCAGTTATTATAAACCTTTAAAGGAGTGAAAAATGAAATTTGTTTTTCAAGAAGATTTTTTTAATAAAAAAATAGTAATAAATATTAAAAAATGCATAATTTTCTTAAAGAAATATCCTTATCCAAATATTTTTTTCTTGGAATTATTTTATTTTCTGTAAAATTATTTTTCATTTTTTTTAAAAAAAAAACGGAGCCATAGATGCATACAAAACCAGCATGTGTGGCTTAGCATTTGTAACCAGCTGAGCTGATTAAAAATGGATTTTACCATTGCCCCCGGGTACACAATTAGTTGGAGTTTAGACAAATTAGGCCCAACTAACTAGAAACTACATGAACCAACCACGAATATGCTTTCCAAAGGTTTGAGATATCCTTGGCTTAACTCAAAAGTTAATGGCAATTGCCACTACATTGCTAATGCTTCCATCTAGCTTCTACAACCCACTAATCCTCTAACAAATTCGAACTTAATCCTGATTATGGTTTGTAAAAGGGCATCATCAAATTCGTTACTAGGGCTACTTTACAAACGATGCTACCATGTGTTAATTACTACATCCACAATTTTTTGTGCCCAATATTCAAATCTACTCAGCAGTTCTTTTCACCATGTAACTACTTACTACCATACATAACATGGAAATTGGAAAAGCCAACAAAACCCAAACCAGTGGAGTAGATCTTAGGTAGCCACATTCCACCAAAGTAAGACCTACCACTAAAATAATGGAAAAGAGGGAAAATATTCTACATTTATTGTTCCGTCGCCGCAAACCAAACCCGGTTAGTATCATATTAATGAATGGTTTGGTTCTGAAATTCTGGAGCCAAATCTTGTTGATGGTCAAAAGTGAATATTGGATGAGTTTTACTATATTTTTTTTAATATTTAATAAAGAAAATATTAAATTTAAAAAAATATTAAATGTCTTGAAAATATAAAGTGTATTTAATATTTTTTTCATTTAATAATTAGAAGAATTATTAAAAGTATTGGTTAGGAGGATTAAGAATTATTCATAGAAGATTAAGCAAGTGAAGCAATTCATTGGTTGAATGGAAATTTGTTCAACACTAATACGCAAATAGAAGTGAAGGCCGTCCAATGCCCACTTTTTTGGTCAAGCTTACAAGCAGGGACAGTAAGCCACATAGTAAACCAACTCATGCATTTGATGCATTTGTCTCTATCTCCAAATCATGATCCAATGCTACTACTACAAATACACCTTGTGGAAGCAAAAAGGATAACAACTACACAATGCTTGCTTCAGTCTAGTTGAGTTTCCTACACAACTGGATATATTCCCAATATTCAATCGCAGCCATTCAGCTGTTGAGGTTGGAAGGCACGGCAAGCCACTTTAAGATAGGAAAAATTGTTGTTCACTCTAATACATGTGGAAACCAGATTCTGATATGTGATAAACAAATTAAATGTGAATAACCATATTAACTTTAACGTATAATTTAAATAATTAAGTGTAAAACTCAAAATTTACACAAGAAGATAAAATATCAACATGTGGTCCACATGTCACTTCTAGTTTCTACAAGATTGCGTTGCAGTCTCTCTCTCTCTCTTTAATTGCTGGATTAATTAAAATATTATAGATAAAAATAATCAAGTTATTCCTCTTTCTTTTTCTTCAAAAGGACATGTACTTATCTCACCATACTGTATACTTGTCTCGCCGTGTCGGGTAATTGAGGAGATTACATGTGTATTTAGATTAGGATTTGTAAATTTAAATTTAAATTAATTTAATTTTACAAATATAATTTTTAATAAAAATAAATTTGTAATAATGTAATTTATATTTAAAATCTTTTATTTTTAAACAGACATATTATTAACACAAAAGCAAAAAAAATCTTACTTTAAATCAAATGTGAGTTTGAGAGCAAAATCACGTTCACAGTATACAAAAGAAAAGACAATTAAATAAAGATGGACCAACGTTTGAAGAGATTAAAGATAAGTTTGGTGTCCCAAACGAAAAAACAAACGCCATTTGGAGTACGCAAAGTAACAAAGTGAAAAGTTAAATTAGTACACAACCAGGGCACTTGTTTGGGTTCATCTTACATAATGGGCAGGAAAATCCGGGTTCTGTTCTTCTTTGAAAAAGGATACAAATCGATATTGGGCGTGTCCTCATATTATGGCGAAGTTCATGCCATTATTACTGTGATAATTGAAGAAATGTTTTTTAAGTACAGACTACAAAGAGTTGAGAATGACCAGAAATTAGGATAGGCCTAACAAAACATGGAAAGCAATGATTTATTATTATGGTATTAGGGTATAAGGTCCTTTTTTAGTATAATAATTATCGTAGAATATCATAGTTTATATAAAGGAGAATATGTAATTAATGGGAGGTTACACAACATGGAGGGAACTTCCCAACCTACATGTGCTAATGTCAATGAGTGATCACTTCTCTCCCATTTCTTATGCATTCGGACACCTCACGCAATGTATGTGTCCACATGCTTCGCTTACCAGCATTCACTAAAACGTGCACATAACTAACTTTAGATAAGTGGCTAGTGTAAGTGACTTAAAAGTCTTCCATCTCTCTGTCTCTCTCTTGCTTAATTAAGTTTGATCTCTCACTCTATAATACATGTTGACATATATGCCCTCGTTCAGGATAAGACAAATTAATACCATCTATGTATCTTGGTTTTCATCTTGTTAATTTTCATCGAAGAGAGAAAATAGAAATCTTGTCATTCGTCCTGTCCTTTTCTCATCTTCATTCTGTGAACTACATAAATAAGGTTGAAGCTTTATAACTAGAAACTAGAAAAAGAGTATGGTTGATGGGTCCAAATAGTGGCCCATAGTATAGCTACTACTCAAATGTCTGTGGTATGAGAGTAAGCAGTATCTTTCTTGAGAGCATCAACTTTGTATGGGCTGTAACTCCTATGAGATAATCCCAAAGCTAGCTAATTATTCAACTTTCTATATATATATATATATATATATATATATATATATATATATATATATATATATATATATATATATATATATATATATATATATATATATTATACAGCATCAATAAATTGAATTTAACCAGGTTTAATTTATTAATATGTTTAATTATTGATTTTTGCAAAGTGAGAACAAAACAATTGGTCAATTTAGGTGAAACTTTTAAGCTTTTAAAGCTAAAATAAAGGAATATATATGAGAGGGGATGGACCAGGAAATATAGTAATAATTCATTATTTATTAGTGGAATTTTAAATAATAGTTATAAATACATAACCAGCCATAGAAATTAAAAGTTACACATGCAGAGTGGTTGTGCAAATCATAGATGTATGACCAGACCAGTACGACTAAAAAATTTGTCACTTGGGTTTTGAGTTAGTCCAACCCTTAATTAGAATGGTTTTGTTCATTGATCTGATTAAACCTAAGTAACTCGGTGACTCGTTCTACCGAGTTGACCTGAGTTACTTTTTTTTTTCTAATTTAAGTTTTAAAAATATAAATAGAGTTTAAACATGATATTTAAAAAACTTATAAGATATAATACATTTTACCATTAGACTACATGTATTATTAAATAATTTTTTTGATTTTTTTAATTTATATTATTACTCAAAGTTAGAAAATTAGAACTGAATAATTATCACAATTAGTTTGCTCACACTATTAATAATTTTTTATATAATATTTTTTATGTAATATTTTTATATAAAATAATTTTTTGTATAATATTTTTTTTTTTTTTTTACTTTATTTAAATTTTTGGATTGACTTGACTTTCTGATCAAGTGAATCTCTTATTAAATTATACAATTATAATGCAAATGACACAGAACATCTTTTCTGAATTATACAACTATAATGCAAATGGCACAATGACTCAAATTTTGTTAATGCTTTATTCTTGTCAATAAATAAGACAGAGTCTGAGTGTAGTTGAGCGAGTGACAAAGACACAGACTGAGAGAGAAAGAGATCTTTTAAGCTTTATTAGATATATATTAATAAAAAAAAATAGCACACAAAGGAAGCCTAATCCATGACTTTTGGTTGTGGTGGTGGTGCAACCAAACCCTAGCCATGCCCATCCATGCCACTTCTCCCAGCTCTTCAGTCTTAGTTACACATCGCTTTCCCGTTAAAGAAACAAGAAGACTAAAACTAGATATAGACCCAAAACATTAAAATTAAAAGAGGAACAAAAAAACAAAGAAAGAAATAAAGATGCCCTATATGACTCAGTTTCCGTGAATGAAAGGCAACCATGAACACTAACCACTTACTTACTCAAAGTATTCCAAAACTTCAACAAGTAGATCATCCAAATGGAAATTATTAACAAACCAAAAAATAATCCAAAAAAAAAAATAAAATCAATAATTAAGAATAATTGTAAATTAAAATAAAAGCTAATAATTCACATTGATCATTATTGATCAAATAATATAATTTTTTTCCCCCTCTTTCATCCAATTCCCACCCTGGCCTAATAATGGCAACCCACCAAAGCCGGAGCAGCTGACAGCACCATAGATTTTTGGGTTGTCGTAAACTGAAACTTGGAATCCCGGACATCGTCCTCAGGTGCCGGAAGGTTAAGATCCAATTCTAGAACATTCCGTGGCTTATCTTCCACCGCGGTGGGGGCGATGGCGGTGGTGGCAGCGTCACAACTTGTCTGAATGCCACTCATCATATTCATGCCCACCACCTGAGTACCAGTATTCGTAGATGCCCTGTGCCTTCTCATGTGGCCACCCAAAGCTTGGCCAGATGTGAATTCTGATCCACAAATAGAACACTCATGAGTCTTGGATTTGTTGACATGAAAAGCTCTATTACTAACGCAGCCAAATTGAAGGGAAATTGGAGGGCTACTTTTGACATGGGTTTGCTTTGCTTCCACAAACTCACAATTGGCGACAAGTAGCTGCGATGGCTGCGGTGCCTGCAGCGGCTCCGCCTGTGTTGGTGGTGGTGGTTTCTTTTCCTCTTGAGTCACCTTGGGCTTTTTGTGGCTGGCCCTGTGTCCACCCAACGCTTGAAACGAAGGGAATGTTCGGTTGCACGTTTTGCACTCATAAATATATAAACCAATTTTGGTAATTGGAGACGTGGTTGCAGTTGCGGTTGCACCGTCGTCCCCTCCTCCTTTCCCTTGAGCGAGGAGAATCAAGCAGTTAGCCATGTCTTCCTCTTCCTGACCAGTTCCCTCAAAAGTGGTTGCGGTGGACGAAAACGACCCATAGTCACCACCGCCGCTGACGTGCTCCCCGGAAACACTTGAGCAGCTAGAAGTCATGGCACAAGGGGACAAAGGCCTCAGCCTCTTTGTGCGCTTCCCCTTGGCGACTTGGGTGGAATCGTTGTTATTACACGACCCCACAAGTTCCTCCGTGCCTATGCCTGCTTCCATGTCCATTCTCAGACAACACCCTCAAAATTATTACTCAAATAAATTGGGATATATATATATATATATCAGAACTGAAACAAACAGTGAGTATGAATAGCAGTGGGATTTAACAATATGCAAGGCAAGGTAGAAGAGAGAAAGATACACACATGTATATTTATATGGAGGAGAGGAGAGTGTGTGAATAGGTTATATATATATATATATATATTTGGTAGTGAATGGCAACTAGAGGTTTTGTTACAACAGCTGCTCTGGAATAGTCTGCCACCCAAAATCTTCCTTGCTTTTCCAACCTTGGAAGTGTTCCTAACAAGAAAAGTTCTTTCCTTTTTTTCACGCTCCTTTCAGTGCATGTCTTTGTACGCTTCAATCATAGCCACACTTTTTGCTCACTTTCTGTTTCACTGCTGCTACTACTGGTAGTATTTTCTTTTGTTTATATTTGCACAGGGTGTTGTTACTTTTACGGAGGAATATTTTATTTTCAGTAATTGTTTATACCAAGCACATTATATTGACATAGAGTGCATGCGGATGATTCATCAATGATTAAACATGCTTTTGTATTTTGCAATTAATGAGTAGGAACATGTCAATGGTATGTATAACTTGCGAGTGGCCAAGATTAATTACGCACTAGTATTAAAACATATTAAGAGACGGAGATTAGAGGCAGCTGAATTTAATTTCAGGTAACTGATAAGAGTGGAAAAATATACGATGGTTTAGAAGCGTTGAAGAAATAAAAGGCTGTTGTTAACGTTCTGAGTCAGTTTCACTCTCTCTTTTGGTTAGACTATTATTTAGGCCAACTAAAGGGAGGGGTAACAACTTACACAAACCTATTAAAGCAAAGATTGCACGTTAAAAGCATGCCATCCCGTCATTCAGTTCAGTTTTAAATAAAAGTACTAATCAAATTGGAGTGATTAGAAATTCGGGTGGCTTTTAAGCAAACCCATTTTTTTTCCTTTGTATTATTATTATTATTATTATTATTATTATTATTATTATTATTATTATTATTATTATTATCTTGGTTTCGTGGGAATATATATAGGGCAGTAAGTGAGCAGTCCAACAAGAAAAGAAAAGGACATGAGTGGCATGTGATTAAGTATATGATTCGGTCAAGGACTAAGGAGTAAGGAGGGTATATGTGGCATACAAGTAAATGACATCAGCACTTTAGGACGGTTCCTACTTTGAATAGTGCTTCATTTTAATTCCTTAGTTAGATTTAGTCTTCTGCTTAAAGGTACGTTGAGGTTTCAGCTAATCTATCATAATAATTAATCATTGCTAAACCAAGTTAATGTTAATGATTTCATATTTCCGAATGGGAGTTTTAAAAGTTAATCAAATCATCTGTTTTATTTGGCTTTGTGAAGAAGTCTTTTGTTTCATTTTCAACAAATGCTCCATATAGAAGATCTTTACATAGTGGAATAGTGGGCTTCTGGCATTTGTCTTTCTCGTTTTCATAATATTATATCTCTCCATATAAATTTTTTTTGCGAGTTCAAACCTATAATATTGTAGAGGCACATCTACTGTGGAGTATAAATTTACTTAACACTCAAGTTATCTCTACGAGTTAATTTTTTCGTGCTTGTTTGTAAGATAATTAATCAAGCATAGTATTCAATTTTTAGATCATGTAATATACAAATAGATAGATTATCAACCATATAATTTATTTGTAGATCATCTGTAAATATAACTATGAGCTCTCATTGAGATTTTGTGGCATGTCCATACCTTGAAATGGGACAACATCTCCTCTCCTAAACTAAAAATTAAAAATATCACTGTTTATGCATTTAATTAAATCTAAAACAAACACAACTAGCTATATATTAATGAATAAAATGGTTCAAACCTCCAAATCACACTACCACGTGATACCATTCGAGATCTAATGGAAACTTAACAGTAATTTTAGACTTATTGGATATATTAAATAGATGAAATTAAGATGTGAGCATAAATGGAAATTAAAGGAGGAAAAAGCGAAAGGCTATGCTATTTGGAAGCAACGGTAGTTAAGAGGGCAACTGCAGATGTATATTGTTCTGATATTATTAGTGTGGGTTAGAGACTACAAGAGATCATTGAAGCATTTCATTCTCATGGAGTGGTCCTGTATTGGTTTAATAAAATGTTAGTTACTGATTAAGTAGACCACAAATCATTGACTTAATCGTCTTTACTAAGACATGGTCCACTAGTAGGTGAGCAATACATTACCCATTAATCTCTAATACCATTCAAAGGAAGAACAACATACACCACTAACAGTGACAGAAAAAAAAAAAAAAAAAGTTCTTCGACGGTAGATGTACAGGATTCTACTTCAATGAAACCGAAATCGTCAAATCCATTTGGTGTATCTACTATAAGTCAATAGTTAAATATACCATGGCACTAATACTATTGTCTATTGGTGTCTAGTGGCATCGTATCGAGAAGACCCATTTCATTCTTGACATTATTACCACTATACGCTACCATCTTTAATTTGGTGTGAGGATTTGTTTGCTGGCTTAAATCTAAAGTAGTCCATTATCTGGTTCATGTTCAGTTGACCCACATCTTATGATGCTATAGCTCTTATCAATCTACCAATTAATTTGCAGTTGCTCAAAGATCAAGCAAGTTTGTTGGTCCAAATAAATCCTTTAATATGTGTATATTATATATGTATGTATATATATAGATTGAAGTTCTATATATTTGCGTTTGAATTGAAGACTATTCATGATCATGTAATTAGGAGATCAAATAATCGTCGTGACTCGTGACGGAGAGAATAATTGAGACTAATAGATCAGTTATATGTATGCTAATTGGTAAAATTCAAGAGCTTGGAAACCAAGTCATCAATTAAGTCACGATTAAAAATTTTAAAACAAAATTACTCTGTATCACGTTTTTGATTTAGAATCATTGCACAGATCAATGTCTAAGCTACTCTAACTCTCTTTTCTTTCGTAGCTATGCAACGTAGATACAATAATTATATATGTACCAAACAAAGGAAATGAGTTATAGATATAAAATTAATGGCTGAACATGATCTCAAATTCAGAAGCACTGTCTGCCCAAAACTATTACATATTATTAGGTTTGACTGCTAATAGAATCAGAATTAATTACGAGTGAGGGTATTTAATTGATATTTTAATTCAAATATTCTTGGTTTTTTAAAAAAATTTGTCAGAAACAAACATATATGTCAACTATATATAACAGTAGGTTTTACTGCTAGATTAATAATTTGCATATATTTGTGCAAAAATGCTTAACTACACAAACCAAAATGCTAGTAGTTTTGCAACACAAATGGTTGGCACAGGGGAATGATGGAGAGATTGGCTTAATTTGAGAAAGGTCATAGAGACTTGATGATCATCTACATTTATTATATATATGCACCTAATTACGTTCCGTATTTATTAGCGTTGTATACATCTGCCATTTGTTGAAGAAACAAAAACATAAATGATCATCATGTTCCCACAAAGAAAAAAAAAACTATAAATAAGCATATATCATCCCTTTGTTTTTGTCTTATTAATCTTGCAAACAGTACGAGCTTCTCATTTGTTCTATATTTATATTTATATAACAAGGTTTTAATTTTTATTTTTAATTAAAAAAAGACTTATATTATATACATATATAAGTAAAGTCAGGTAATTATATATATTTAAGTCCAGATGACATTCAAAACTTTTATCCCATTATATTTGATATTCTAATACCAATTATTTTTTCTGATGCATTTCTTTTCTTGCGGTGAGTTTTTTTTTTCTGATTTTTCTGATACATTTCCAATACCAATTAGATTCAAGTACATGCGCCAACGGAGAATCAACCTCCTTATAGAGTGATATATAAGTAAGTAACATGCATTTCTAGCAGCCACAGCGGAAGGTTCAATGTACAATGAAGTTTGCTGAATAAAAAAAATGGAAATGATCAGGCAAAAGGACGGCAGATTCTTAGCGTGGCAAATTAAATGTGGTTAGTTGTGTTGTGTGAGGCACGTAACGTGAGGATTGGATGCTGCCATAACCTGCTAGTGACATATTGGTATATATATAATTGCTTTGCTCTGCCTTTCCCTCCACCATTTCCTTTTGAGAAAGATAAAGAAAATATTAATTAGTGGAAGAGAAAGATAAAGAAAGAAAGATATTTGAAGGGGAAGGGGTGGTGGTTCAGAAAGTACAGCATTCTTCCTTATCCCTTATGTACTCAATTTGAGATGAGAAATGTGACTACGCAGCCTTTTGCAACTAAGACCATGCTCCAGTATTTCACTTTTTTCAACTTCTCAGGTTTACTTGAAAAATTTTGGTGAGCAAACATTTATTCATCTTACAAACTAAATGCACATTTTTATGGGTCAAATTTCCATCTTATGTTATGATATCATGGTATCCTCCTGTTTACATAATGAGACGATAAGGACTGCTTAATTGTTAAAGAGTGAGTTCTCATTTTCAGAGGAAGAGAAAGAGAAAGAAAAAGGGACATCACATGCAGCACTTAGAATCGTATATATATTCAACATTTATATATATGGTTATAACTTATAGATAAAATCAGATCTTCTTTTTTATTTTCAAATTTGCTTAATTTGTAATAAAAGTAGACAATAATAGTTGAGGTAGTGGTGAACACGCTCTTGAGAAGGGAGTGGGGACTGTCTCAGTGTTTGTGGAGCTCATATATTCTTATGTAAATTTAAGTGATATACTATCTAGACACACTAGAGACACTGCACACACACACTAGCAATTAGCACAAAGACACTGAAAGTAGTGGACTTAATACTCCAACTCCACTTTAACAGTTCACACGTCACTGAGGGAGAGAAGCTTGTGAACCACTCATGAGAACAAACAAGTTGGTTGTAGCTAAAGCACCTCATATAAATATATATTGCTTTCTTTTATTTATATATATCACAGTTCACAAACAAACACGAACATTTATTTATCGTTTTTTTTTTCTTTGGTCAGCAGTGAACGAACCGCCTTTTGAAAACGAAAATATTCGTATTATCCATTCAACATTAACGATGTCTAGCGCATGCGACTGAAGACAATGACAGGCCCAAAACAAGCCACTTTAATTTTTTGTTGGAAAAAATTCCCACTTCACTAGCATAGTTTTTCTTTTTCTCTGAGATAACAAGAAAGATGCTTTTGTTGCGAGTTGCACAATGGTCTTGAAGTAATTCAGAGCATTATGTTCCCTCACTGAAGATGCTTCAATTAAGTTTTTTTTTTTCTCCCTCTCAATTTGCCACAGCAGAAATTCTTGTACCAATAAATTGTTAGGTTGTGAAAATGCGTATAGTAATAGAGAGAAATAAAAAGAAAAAGGAAAAGCACGTATATTATGAAGAAATGAATTAAAGCTTACAACAAAGGGGGAAAAATAGTCAAGCTACCTTACTGCCTTTTCTAGTGGCTAAGAAAATACAAGCATCTATAATATATACTTTTTTTTCCTTCATTTTTTGTGGATGAAAAACAGTCAAAAATAAGAAATGCTACAAAGGTAGATTAGATCAGGCCTTTCTTATTATTATGACGATGGAATACTTGAATAATGAAGGTCAACACACACATTCTCTCTCTCTTGATGAAGGTCAACTTTCAAAGAATAATATAAGCTAATTAAGGTATGCAAACTGCAAAACATAGTTGTTATAGGCACTACTAGTACAGGTGCAAGTGCAATTAGCTTGGCATTGCTTATCTCCAAAGTCATGTGGAATGCCGCAAGGAAAACCAGTAAACCTAATACTCACTCCACCTCATGACGTACGGCAAAGACAAAGTAGTTTGTTGCAACAAAGCATGCACCAACTCGCATTTACATTATAACAAACTAAGGTACTCTCTGCACTCTGTACTTTGTTTTTATTCAATGTTATCGGTTGTTAGTGAAGGAACCGGCTTTGACAACACAATTTTAATTTAAGAGACTCTATATACGCATGCATATCTATGGAATATTATCTCATGATCTGCCTAAAAAATTATAAAGGCAGATATAAAGGTACACATAATCTCTATACTGATAAGAAAGGGGTTTCTAAGATTTGATATCCACTTATAGGTTAAACTACATTTTTGCTTCTTATACGAAAAAAAAAAATTTTTAATTTAGTCCAATTTAGTTATTAGAAATATAATGGTTTTCAATTTGGTCCACATCACCGTCTATTATAGTTATAACATAGTGAAGTAAATAAACTAAATTAAAAATAAGTGTGACATATAAAAATAAGAAATATAGGATAAAATATATTTTTAATATCTATATATAGTATTTATTTTCAATTTAGTCCCTATATTTTATAATAATTTAGTCTTTACATTCACGATATTATAAGCACAACTAACGGCATTAACCAAATTAAAAATGATTATACATATGAAGATTAAATTAAAAATATTTTTTGTATAAGAACTAAATTAAAAATAAGTATCACATACTGAGAACAAAAATATATCTTAACCCCCTTTTAAAAGCCTAAACAATTACAAGTCAAAGATTTACTAAATAAAAGTAATGGAAGGTAATTTTATAAAATTAGAACCTGTAATGTCTTGAGTTATCTTTTTTGTGTAATTTTGCAAAACTAAACTCTTGACACGCAACAGTTTCAACTGTCATCAACCAGTTTCAGCAGTTTCAAACTTGAATCATGAGAGATGAAACACCCAGTGACTGACCATCGAACCAAATGCTTGATGACATTTTTATCTAATCATATAAATTTTAGGTGTTGCACATTTTTTTAAAAAAAAATTGACACAATTGTTTATTTTCTATAGTATCGGCGAGCGTTGTTTGCTTCTTTTGAAATCACAGAGAATATTTTGATCGACACACTTGGGTTCATAATTAATTTAAGTTTCTAAGAGAATTTTTTTTATTATATTACTTCAATTGCCAGCTTCATATATATTATTGAGAATGAAGGACAACATAAGTGGCACATTTGCAAGTAACAATATAGAAGAATTAATTAGTATTTATCAATTTTGGTGTATTTTTAGTTGTCAATGCAATGATCACTTGATTTTTTTTACCCCTTTTTATGTTGAAATTTTCTAATGAAAATCTTCAAGCGTATCATTTTTTTTTTTGGGGTACAGAAGTAAAGAAACAAAAAATTAGGCACTAAAAACTCATAACATTTATAAAAGAAAAGAAAACCTTAAAAATCACCGGTTTCTTCTTTTTCTTATTACCTAGGCACCAAATATAGTAGTTGGTACGTAGAACTAATGTGTTTGTTTGAAAATTAATTTCCTGGTCTTATAACTGGCAGCACATAATTGAGTAATGTACACACATAAAAGAATAAAAGTTGAAATTTTTTTTTTACAGATATAATATAACAACTCTAGACGTTAATTATATATATTTTTAATCTCTCTAACATTATTCCATTAAATTATAACCCGCTATTAAAGTTTCTTAAAATCAGCATTTTTCCTTTTTCTACCTCACGACAAGCCTGAGTAAGTGACGAAAGATTGTAACTATCTAAAAGAGTTCATTATTTCATGTCATCTTCACACCCAGCACAGAAAGGACCCGAAAAAATGACACTGTCCCATACAGCCACTTTAAGGTAGTTAGGCGTTCAACAATTAATAAATAAAAAAATGAAGAAAAAAAAAAACTCTCGATCTCTCTGATAAATCCACTATTGAATGGTGGAGAGGTTTGAGATCAGTAAACTCATGGTAGCTTTAGTGATGTTACGTTGGAGAGCCACTTAACTAGTTAACTTGAATGAGTGGAAGTTGCAAATTAAAATTGGAGAGTGGAGACAAGGTGGTCACGGGTCAGTAAGTCCTTTCTTTGAACGAAAATGACTCGGTGCCGACTCTTCCTTATGTTAGGTTTACTACTTGCAGAGAAGCATTTCACTCCCTTATAGCTACTATATACTTTACTTTCATTTCTCACGCCTACCTCGTGAGAAAACTTTTCCATCAAAATCCCACCACATCTTCTAACTGCAAGTGCAAACCAATAGCCATACTCATTACAGCTTAATTATGAGCATGTTCTTTAGGAAAGAAAGAAAGAAATTGCCATACCAACTGCCCTCCTGCTTAATTTGCAAGGGCCACGTGTACATTGCACCAATAATTTGTGGCTCTAGCTGGTCAGAATCATACACATGTATGAGGTCCATTTGAGTTTAGGTGGTGTCACATGAATTTGTTCTTTTTAAACTTAGAGGAACTAATTAACGTCCTTGTACAATATGTGTAAAGTTGTGTCACTAAATTCTAACAGCTCATGTTACTGCAAGGTTACCATTCACCGGTAGATTCTAGATTTTACTCTGCTGAATACTTAATTGCAAGTTGCTTGCTTCCATTCTAAGCCCAACTGCTAACTAGAAAAAGTTGTCACTTGCCAAAGTAGTCATGACTCATAATTAATAATGGAGAAAGGAGTTAGCTGACTCTTTCAAAAGCTACATTAACTCATTATGCTAGCAGAAGCTTTCTTAAGCCACAAAATCGATAGTTCTTTAGCATAAGTAATATACAAAGAAAAAATCGTACTTAAATACATTTCAAATATACTTACAGGCCAAGTTAGGTAGGGGTTAAAAGGGGTACCTGTCCCTTTGGATACCTTTGAATTTTTTTTTTCAGTTTTTATTTTATGTTTCTCATATATATATATATATATATATATATATATATATATATATATAATTCTGATTTATTTCTTCATTTTGATGCAAGCACAACCGCTAGCCGGAGGTGAACACATAATCGATCAAAATTAATTTTGGATATGCATAGCAACTAAGCATGATAGAGACCAATTTGATACTTTAGGGCATGCTGTTTCTTTTACTTTTCTTTTAGGGGGGGAGCTCTCGTTCTAAAGAATAAATTTTATAATGGCCGAGAATGTCTCATGATAAAATTACAATTGATTATCGATTAATCAAATTGCATGCAAGATGATAGTTGATAGTACCCATAATCCAAGTTCGCTAGAAGTGAAAGGTTCCTCCATAAGCATGGATCAAACAAAACACGGATGGCTCTGCATCAATCAACTGAATCAACCCATATGTTATAGGGGCCGCAGGAATACTCAGAAACCGCCTAGGAAAATGGATTACCGGATTCTCTAGAAGAATTTGGCATGGCACGACCATAATTAGTAAAGTTTCTATATAAGTCATCCTAGACTCTTTTTTTTTTTTTTTGTTGGCTACATCCTAGTCTATATTGTGATTACAACCATATGGTGAGATGTTGACCACATGGCATCGCCCATTACCACCGCCCATGAACCAAGTTACAGGTTCTTCATTTTTTCATGGGCTTAACTACAAGTTTCTTTAGATGGAGGCCTGTTTGTTCCTTGAAAGCCAGACTAGCACTAAAACATTCCACTCCAAGAGTCATCTATAGTAGACCCCAAGAAAAAAAGTGACATCTATGTACCACTCACCCTTTGAAGCAAACTCCCAGTCCAAAACACCAACTATTTAAGCAAAAAAGTCATACACTCCAACTGAACAAAATAAAATTTAGACCCAAGCAACCAGTGAAGGGCGAATAAATAACAATCTGTCAGAGACGCTCCTAGAGTTTAGGCACATCCCTGCATGGTTTAAACTTTACCATTTATAGCTAAGCTGTCACACAAGCAATATGCTATAAAGCCATAGTCTATACATGCAACATAATATCATCATTCTCGGTATTAGACATCAGTCTATAAAAACATGATGAAAATACTGGACTATAAACGGTAGGTTCATTCACAAGCAGGCAACAAAGAAATACATCAGAAATCGAATTTTATTGAGTAAACACCTACCAGCATGATGAATCTCTGGTACCACAAATGTCTTCACGATTCCATTTTGCATTCATCTTTAGAAGGAAATCATGGTTTTCATAGTTTACATGGGTAATTGAAGAAAGCAAACAACAGATAAAAACATGACTGCTACGAAAGCATTAGTTGCATTTACACTGGTGGAGTCAAACCAACCACACCTGCAAACAAGCAAGCACAACAGAGATGCTATTATAAAGGAGAAACATAAAGTTTATGATACAGAGATATTAAAGTATAAATATTGCGACAATTGCAGACATATAAATAAGCAGCAGCTTTTAAGGATTAGACTAAGCAATGAGATTACCCATGCCTTAGAGAAGATAATCAATGGTAAGTGCTGGTAAAGCATTTTCACACCAAATCTCATGTTTGAAGACTCATTGCAAATTCAATCGAGATTTTGAGTTTTTACATTTATAAATAAGTTTAGCCTAAGCATGCCAAATTTAATTTCCACTCTATTTTTTATATCTAAGGGGCAAGAAAAAGGGAATCTGAGATATATTCCTTGTTGCTTTTATTGGACAATCCCACGGCTATATCATCGCTTCAAGTCTCTAAAATCATTATAGATAGATCTTCTATCTAGACCTCCAACCACCATCTCTTTATATCCAATATGAGCATGCACTAACACTTTGCAATATATATCATGTCAATAAAGCATGTCTCTGATCAACCTAGCTGTGGATGACAATCATCAGTTATAGATCAAGACCCAGCTTATTCAGTACAGTTATATGCACAACTTACTTTTGAAATTTACATATAGAGTGCGCTTCTGAATCATATCAAAACTGTGCATTATTTTTTTGGAACCATTTTATGAGAAAATCACTGGGCATTGTATCAAAGAAATAAAATTAATCACAAAGTCATAGAAAATTATTCATCTTTGAACATCAAAGCAAAAAGTGAATCAAATAACATATAATCATATCAGAATGGATGGATTGATGAATTTGGGAAGAATAGAACTGTTTTAATTTGTTTTTTGTTTTTTTTTTCATACCACATGCCAATCTTCCACCAGCATTTCCAGTGCTCAAACTAAGTTCATGCCCACCTACAAAAGTATAAGCAAATGCAAATGAGACTAAAGTGAAAATGCTCCAATTATGATTAGGCATGAAACTTAATATACAAGTCTACAATTGCAGTATGAGATATAAAACATTAGCATGCAGAGGAAAAGGCAATCTCATTTTCATGACATTCCTCCCTGTGGTAAGTAGAAAGTACACATCCACTGCACATTCATCTATTGTTTACTTGGCTAAGACAAAAATGCTGAAGCTTGTAACAGTAATTTCCTCTACAGCACAGAGATGTAAGGCAAATATAAATAAATGTATAACAAGGAATCGCTAACCCTTTCCAAGGTCATCCTCAAGCTCATGAACCACTAAGGCTCTTCCAACTACTGAATTGGGGCCAATGAGTGGTATCTGCATGTTTTAGGCCAAACACCACAGTTGGCTACTATGAAAAAGAAACTATAATTCTTACAAAAATGACTTGGAACTCAAACCAAGGGTTACAAAACATATTAAAAGACAATTATATCAAAAAACAAAGAGCACCTGATTGTCCACAATTGTTGCCTCTGCAATCCCTGTGTTTCAAAAATGATACACAAATGGGTTCACCAAGCATTCCAAAGCAGAGGGAAATGCAAGAGAAGGGAAACATGCATTACCATCGGCATTAGCAACTATGTTTCCCAGGTCACCCGCATGGCGTATTTCATCCTTTGGAGCACCATGTGTCAGTTTATTAGGATTAAAATGTGCTCCTAAATATGTCATTCAATAAGCACACACTTCTGACTTCATCAACTGAACCATAATAAGAAAAGAAAACCAAGGTAAAAATAGAAGCTAAAGTTAGGCCTTACCAGTTGATATACACCCATTTGTGGTATCACCATACTCATGCTGCAAGAGAAAACAGCACAAGCTAGAAAATTATTTCAAAAAAGGGATGACTAAGCAAAAGCCATGAACACTCACTAGGTGAAAACCATGAGGCCCTGGAGTAAGACCAGTAACACGAACATTAACAGTTGTTGGGCCTACACACCACACAGAGGTAGTTAGCACGCTGAGAACTAGTGCCACAAGAGGAGCACTCATCATTTCCTCAACAAAATCTTGAAAATAAAAAATAAAAAACATTAAAAAAATAAATAACTCGTGTATTTTTTTGTTTATCCATCTTTTTGGTCCATTGTATTGATTTTCAATAGGAAACGCAGTTGCAGCATTTTTACATTCTGAAGAAGGGAGTGTTTGAAAGTTTCAACCTTTGATGGAATTTTCATTATTGTGTACTTTATTTCTAAGTATGTGCCGACTGAATTGAAGTTTGTTAACAAACCATTGTCTTGTTGGGTTAGCGTGACGACGCCTTCCACGGGGGAATTGCCTTTGAGGACAGCGACGGCTTTCTTGGTAGCGGCGAGGAGGGTGAGGGGCTTAGTGTTAGAGGGAGTGGCGGCAAGGGTTATGGAATGGGGAGGGAAAGGGAAAGGGAAAGGTAAGGGAGGAAACAGAGGTACTTGAAATGGCGACGGTGCTGAGAGAATAGTGTGGGCCGCCAGAGCTGCCAGTGCTGCTTGCATTGGGCTTGTGAAGAAGAGTGAAGACGCAACGCACAGTGATAGTGGAGGTTAAGTTGTGAATTCGGATACTGAATACTGATAATGCAGCACTTGACTCAATGGTGGGTAAGTCATCTTCTGTGCCACTCTATCTGCCCTCCACATACCACATACTCCTTTTTTTTTTTTTTTTTATGAGGGCGTTAAATTTAAATGGGCAAAATGCAAATTATCTCATCTAATTATTGGGGTTGTGTCAAAAACACCCAAGTAGTTTAAAAGTTACTAATCTAACTACTTACAGTTTCAGAAAATGTATAGAAAAACTTTTTTTTTTAACTTTCTATTCAAAAACTAGTAAAAATTCGAAAAAAAAAAGTATGAGACCAAAATTAAAAATAAAAAAAAAACACTACCTTTAACCAAAAACTCTGAAAAACTTACACACAAATCTTTCAAACTCATTAATTGATCCCAAAAACACATATTTATTCTCAAATAAAACACATACTTAGAAATTACATAATCAAGCCAAATAACATAAAGATAATATGACCACACATCGTAAGCTAAGAACCCATAATAGAATGTTCCATGAAACTCATGTTATCAAGAACCTTCATATCTGAACCAAAAGAAACTTAACATTCATAAATCACAGCAACATAGGTCAGCCTTTCACAAACAATCACCATCATACCTTATTCCCCTAAAATTACGAACATCAACCACAGTCTGAAGTCTCACCTCACTTGAGGTAGAGCTGTCCCACACCATTGACATTACTGAACTCATACCTAAGTCATCACAAATTCCCATCAATCATTTCCTGATATAGGGTATCGAGACCCAAAATAACTATTGAAACCCAACCAAAAACAATTAGCACCTCACCTTAGAGTCCATAAATTTCCATAACCCATGGCCACACAAATTGAACCGTAGCCTCAGACCCACACGACCTCAGCCATCCTTTCAAGTTATCGCTAACAGAACTGCACCCATGGTCGAAATCACCCAACCCCGCACAATGCCTAGAAGAAGCCACTATCGTGAAACACTTTGCCACCATCAAGCCACTTCAATCGACCACTCAACCAAGTATTCAAATTTTGTGATAGGACTTTTTAGTTGTGAGGATTTTTGGGTTTATACGATTATGACTTCATGAATATTTTTAAAACTTAGAGTGTTTTATGGGTTGATAATTTTAGGGTCAGATAAATATGGTAGTTGGTTTTTGGGTTGTTGGGTCTTTGAGTCTAGTTTTGGATTTTTTTTAGTTGAAAGTGTTGTTTTTCTTAGTTTTAAATTTTGGTTTTAATTTTTTTAATTTCTGTTAGTTTTTTAATGAAAAGTTAATAAAATAGTTTTTCTACACATTTCTAAAAATGTAAGTAATTGGATGGAGTAATTTGCATTTTGCCCAATTTAAATGGACACCCCTCAACTTTTGCATATTTAGCTAAACAACATTTTTATTTTATTTTATTTTTGTGAAATTTTTTTTTAGTAATTTTAATTAAAATGACTTATTTATCTATCCCAATATATTGCCTTATTTCATTGCAGTAATTGTTTACACATGCATTGCTCTTAAAGTCTAATACTTAAATTTTATGGCATATATTTTTTAAATCTTTATAAATCACCTTTGTGTACACACATTATAATTTCCTTAGCATAAAATTTTGTAATTTGCTTTTGTGTAGTGCAAACTTGTGTTGACAATATTACAAAAGTGTTCAAATCAAAGTAAAAAACGGAAAGGAAGAAAATGTTCACCTCAGAGCCTATAAATTTCCATAACCTATGGCCACACAAATTGAACTGTAGCCTCAAACTCACCCGACCCTAGCCATCCTTCCAAGTTATCGCTAACAGAATTGCACCCATGGTCGAAATCACCCAACCCCTCACAAACCCATCGTCCATGCTTTCAAACCAATGCTTAGAAGAAGCCACTATCGTGAAACACTTTGCCACCATCAATGTAACACCCCAAAATTTGCTATTTCTCAATAATGACTGAATTGTACTGTTTTGTAATTTCTGTGTGTTGTAAATTTATTTTGACACACCTAGGTAACTAAATGGTTAGCTATGAAACAAATTGAATCAACTAAGTTAGCTTAAGTTAGTTAGGAACTAATTGAATCAAAAACCTAGTTACCTTTTCTCCATGAGTCACACGACCACCTTGGTGTTCTAGGAGGTTCATGAACAAATTAATCATCTAATGTGACTATTGCATGATCACTTAATGGCATAAGCCATGTGAAACCATGTGCTAGTCATAAACTTGGAGGCTAAGTCTCTTACACCCTTTGTGAAGGCTTTCCACGGCTAATGCATGCATTTTAGGAGAATTCACTTAAGTTAATATCACTTTATGTCATAAGCTTTCTATCCATTATCATTTCTTCATAACTTAGCCAAAAACTTCATTTCTCTCCACTTTTGAAGCTCTCGGGCACCACTCCAAGAACCAACTTCCAAACTTCTATAATTTCATCTAACACCATTTTCTTAACCTAGACAAGATTCTAAACATCTTTCATGTTATAAGTTTCACTTAGTTTATCCATCTAGTATTTGGAAGTCAAGCTTGAGTTTTCTATTCTTTGTAAGAGCCTTGTTTCTTGATTCAAAGTTTAGTTCTTGAGTTTATAAGCCATGTTTGATCTATGGTTTCTCTTTTTCAAGCTTAATTTATGACTTTGTGTTGGTTTAAGCTTGTTAGGGTTTTCTTTGGAGGCTACACAAAATCTTTGGAGAAAGCAACTAAGAGGATTTTGTCTTCCTTGAGGTAAGAGGAAAATTAACTTCATCAACTAAGTGTTAGTGATGAGGGAATGACTTGTTTGTGGTAAAAAAATTCATAAAAATTTATTCACTTGTATGGTTTAAGCTTGTTTTGTTTGTGATGATTTTTGGTTGGTATGCTTTATTGGCTTTGATTATATGCTTAAGTATGTGAATATGGAAGCATCTTGATTCTTGATTATGGCATGATATGAATTATATGATGAGAATGAGTATGAAGGTTCCAATGAACCCATGGAGGCTCACGGCCTCAACATCTATTTTTGAAGCAAAGTGTTCTAAATTATATTACTAATATGGATTAAGTGGTTTAATAACAAGAAATTGGATAAAATACTTTTATTAAGAATAATGAGATAGAAAATAAATAAATATCATTTATGAAGCACAAATGGATTTTTGGCCAACATACTAAGGTTTGGTGTTTTAGATCCAAAATTATTTTCCTAAGTATAGACTTAGGTAATTAATTAACAAGAACTCAATTTAATGGATTTTTAGAAGTAAAGAGAAAGTGGACTAAATGTTTAGAATTAAATTAACATAATTAAGTTAGGATGAGAAATAAAATTAAAATTTGAAATTTTCTAACGTATAGCTCACCTTTTTGGGTTTTGAAGCGCGTTAAAAAATTTTGAGCTGTAATATCTAATTAAATTAAAAAAGTGTAATTTTTGTAAGAAATAGTAGAAAATATTACTTTAAGAATTTTTAGTAGAAAAATATTCTAAATAAGGCCAAAATGCCTACATTATGTAGAGCATTTTATAAATAAGTTTAGAAAGCTAATATATATTTTACGCAAGTGAAAAATACTAGAAAAATCTTACGCGAATTAAAAATAATGATTTTTAAGCTACGCGATTGACAAAATGATTTAAAATTGTTACACGATTGAGAAAATGTTTAAAAATCTCTACGCGATTTAGAAAACGTTTGAAAATATTTATACGATTGCAAAAACGTTGAAAAATACTTGCGCGATTTGAAAACGTAAGAAAAATGTTATACGATTTCAAACATGCGATAAAATGTTTACGCGATTGGAAATAACAGCAGTTTGCGGTCGGGCTGTTATGGTGGGCCCGGTTATGTTGGAAAGTGATATCGCCAAGAGATGGCGTGTGTCTGTGATAAATTATAAGAATGATGTTTGTATGTGTTTTTGGATCATACATCATATATTGAAAAGCGTGTAGGAGATTGAATTTATATCTTTATGCAGATGAGAATTGCGTAGTTACGTTCTTCAGTGGTCTTGAAGATTTCGGGGTGTGGAATGTCATATGTGGCTAGATGGTAGCACCTCTGTGTTGTGGTATCCTATGCAAACACACCGACGGTGTTGATGGAGTTACTACTCTTTTCGTGATTGGTTGAGAGTGTCTTGTATGAGCCATGTTGCTCACATTGATATGATATATTGGCACATGATTTAAGGCTAATGATATACAAACATATACTCCCTATCTTTCTCTCAGAAATTGTGTTTAGCTTTATGGAGTAGAATTTGGTCTTTGTGCATATGCATAGTGGGTCAGCATATTGATATGATAATTATGCTTATATGATATATTATCTGTTATGTGATAATATGACTGTATGTGATAATATTGTATATGTACTATTTACTGTCATTTTTTACACTGCCATACTGGTATTGATGTGGGGGATCTCACCTCTTCGTTGTATTATTTCTGTCTTGATTGTATATGTTTGATGAAGACCGAGGAGACGAGGAAGCCGGACATTCTTTTTACCATCAGTGATATTTTGTTGTGTTTGTTTGTATGGCGACGAGGCTCCAAGTGTTGGGTTTTGTCAGAGTTCAGTTTCATGGCGGAACTGACACTTGGAGATTTGATTTTGATAATGAACGTTTTATTTACACCGGGGACTTAACTTTAAACCTTAGTGGTACTAGGGATGGGACTCCCGTTCTGACGCAACATGCATCTGTGCATCTTGAGTTCACTATGCCGATACATGAGCTTTGGGGTGGTAATATCTATACCCCACAGGAGGATTCTATGGTGTCGTCTGCTAGGACGCCAGCCCAGTGTGTGATGTATCCGCCAGGGTTCTTTAGTGATGATATTGAGGAGGAGGATCATTCTGAGGGCCCAAATCCTTAGTTTGTAGGAGTTTTAATTAAGTAGTTATGTTTTAATGTATGTATTGTACATATTTATCTTTTGGAGTATATTGTACTTATGCAAATTATGTGTGAACAAAGTTTCAAGTATTTATGTATATTATAGTGAGTTTTATTTAGTTACAATATTGTACTTATATTTTATTTATTCTCAGTTATCCGCAAATGAAATTTTGAAATTGGTGTTTTTACAAGATTAATTCTTTTATAACTTTGGTAAGTTATATTAGTATTAGTCTTAAATGTGATACCTTACGGTGGGTGTTACATTAGTTAGTATCAGAGTCCCGGTTAGAGTCTTTTGGATTTTTGTGGTTAGGTTTATTTTGCTTGTGTTGTGTGATTCTCTGTTTTAAATCCTAAAAGGTTACATCTGACTCTTATTGTGTTTTTGGTTGCTGGTGAAGAAAGCTATGTCTCATAACAGAGGCGCACGTGTGAACGTGGGACGCAATGATGACCCAATGACAGCAGCTGCAAAAGTAATGTAGCGTATGACAGACATAATTGTGCAACAAAATCAACGAGCTGCACAACAACAAGAAGCAAATGTTGATGCCCAGAATTTGTCAGAGTTCCGTTGAAACAATCCGCCACATTTCAAAGGTGAGTTTGATTCGAAAAAGGCAAGTTTGTGGATACAAGAACTGGAGAAGATTTTCAAAGGAATGGGATGTGCGGATGACCGCAAGGTGACTTATGTCACTTTTATGTTGATGGGTGATGGTTAAAATTGGTGGAAAGCAACTCGGAGAGTACTACAAGCAGAAGGATGAGAAATTACCTGGGAAGTATTTTGTGATGCTTTTCTGGAAAAGTATTTTGCAGATAATGTAAGGCACGCCAAGGAGATGAAATTCCTTGGATTAAGACAAGGTGGAATGACGGTTAATGAGTACGCAACAAAGTTTGAGAGCTTGTCTAAGTTCTCATGGTATCTCTAGATCCAGCTTGATGAGGTTTGGAAATGTCGTAAGTTTGAGGAATGTTTAAGGGTTGAATTGAAGAAAGGGGTACTACCAATGAGAATGAACGAATTCTCGGCATTGATGGATATGTGTTGTAGACTCGAAGAATTGGAGCCATCGCGAGATACAAGGAGCTGTAACTTTGGACCATCTAGGTTCCAAAGGGGAGGAAGCAATAACAACAACAACCGGTTTCAACAGAAACCGTATTCAAGACCATCGGGAAGCCAACAACAACAACAACAACAACAGCCACATGGAGGAGGTCCTAGTGGCAATCATTTTGGCCAGACTGTGGCACCGCCAACAAAGTGTATAAAGTGTGGAAAGGGTCATTTGACAAGGGACTGTACGATTAGGGAAATCATTTGCTTTAGATGTGGAAAACCTAGTCACATCTTGAGGGATTGTAATTAAGCAAAGGTGGAGCCTTCAATAAGCAATGTTCATGCTGCCAAGCCCCAAGTAGGAGGAAGAGTTTATACAATGAGCCGAGCTGAGGCCTCTCAGTCCGATGATCTTATCAAGGGAGAATGTGTCATATCAAGTAATCTTTTAACTGTATTATATGATTCGGGTGCAACTCATTCGTTTATATGATTATGTGGATCATTTGGGATTACCTGTGTCTTCTTTGAACTTTCAATTGATTATTTCTACACCTACTACCAAGCATATTAGTACTTCTAAAATTTGCCTAAATTGCCCTGTTACTATCAATAATCGAGTCTTTTCTGTTGATTTAATTTGTTTGCCTCTTATTGATATGGATATAATATTAGAAATAGATTGGTTATCTTCTAACCATATCATGTTAGACTGTTCTAAAAAGACTTTAGTATTTCCTGAGAATGAGGTTTATGGATTTTTGATTGCTAATGAAGTCGAATCTTTATTGAGGGATGGAGCCCAGGGATACATGCAACTATCTTTTTTAGAAGTCAAAAGTGAAAAAGGATGTGAATGTTATTTCTGTTGTAAATGAGTTTCCTGAAGTTTTCCCTGATGAAGTACCTGGATTACCACCAGAAAGAGAAATAAAGTTTTCTATCGATCTTGTGCCAGGAGCAAGTTCTATTTCTATTGCACCATATCAGGTATCACCGTCAGAATTAGCAGAGTTAAAGATGCAATTGGAGGAACTGTTGGAAAAACAGTTTGAGACCTAGTGTTTCACCATGGGGAGCTCCAGTGTTGTTAGTCAAGAAGAAAAATGGATCTTCGCATTTGTGTGTGGACTACCGCCAGTTGAACAAGGTCACAATCAAGAACAAGTATCCACTTCTAAGGATTGATGATTTGATGGACCAGTTGAAAGGAGCGGCTATTTTCTCTAAGACAGATCTGCGATCAGGTTATTATCAAATTCGTGTCAAGGTAAAGGATATACCTAAGACAACTTTTCGAAGCCGCTACGGTCATTATGAATATCTTGTGATGTCGTTTCGAGTAACGAATGTTCCTGCGATATTCATGGATTACATGAATAGGATCTTTCGTCCATATCTAGACAAATTTGTTGTTGTTTTCATTGATAACATTCTGATCTATTCTCAAAGTCAGGGAGAGCATACTGAACACCTTAGTATATTTTTCCATATTTTAAAGGAGAAGAAGTTGTACGCAAAGCTGTCAAAATATAAATTCTGGTTGGATGAAGTTCAATTCTTAGGACATGTGATTTCTAAGGATGGAATTGTAGTAGATCCAGCAAAGGTAGAGACGGTTCTTCAGTGGGAAAGGCCAAGGACAGTGACTGAGATCCGAAGTTTTATTGAATTAGCCGAATATTATCGAAGATTTATTGAAGGTTTTTCCAAGATAGCCAGACCTCTTACACAACTCACAAGGAAGAATCAAGTTTTCGTTTGGACAAATGAACATGAAGAAAGTTTCCAAGAGCTAAAGAAAAGGCTGACTACTGCACCAGTGTTAATTCTACCAGATCCAAATGAGTCTTTTGAAGTATATTGTGATGCTTCTTATCAAGGGTTAGGATGTGTATTGATGCAGAATAGAAAAGTAGTAGCATATGATTCAAGACAACTGAAGGTACATGAAAGTAACTACCCAACGCATAACTTGGAACTCGCCGCAGTTGTGTTTGCCTTGAAAATTTGGAGACACTTTCTATATGGAGCTACGTTCAACGTCTTTAATAATCATAAAAGTTTGAAGTATTTGTTTGATCAGAAGGGATTGAACATGAGGCAGAGAAGATGATTAGAATTCTTGAAGGATTACGACTTTCAGCTTCAATATCATCTTGGAAATATGAATGTCATGGCAGATGCTTTGAGCAGGAAGATACTTAATGTCTCTAACATGATGATCAAAAAGGAAAAATTGATAGAGCAGTTCAGAGATATATGGTTGTCGGTAGAATTAGCGTCTGGAAGGATTCGTTTGAACATGATCACTATTCTGAATGATTTGCTAGAAGAAATCTGAGAAAAACAGGAAGATGATCAATTTTTTGCATAAAAAAAGAGAATTCTTGAAGCAAGGTCGTGTGGCAACGGTTGAGGAAGGATCTGACGGGGTCTTAAGGTTCAAAGGTATGATTTGTATACCCAGTGATTCCGATCTTAGGAAGGTGATTCTCGATAAAGCTCACAGCAGCATATTGAGTATACATCCCGGAATGACTAAAATGTATCAAGATCTAAAGCGATTATTTTAGTGGCCTGGGATGAAGAGAGATGTTGTTGAACATGTGTCATCTTGTCTTGTGTGTCAAAAGGCGAATGTTGAACATCAGAGACCAGTAGGTATGCTGCAACCCCTAACTATTCTAGAATGGAAATGAGATAGTATTGCAATAGATTTTGTTACGGGATTGCCAAAGACTAGAAAATGATATGATTCTATATGGGTCATTGTTGATATGCTTACGAAGTCTGCTCACTTCTTTCCAATCAATATCAGGTATTCAAGGGAGAAATTGACTCAGGTGTACATTGGTGAAATCATTAGACTTCATGGTGTGCCCACTAGTATCATTTCTGATAGAGATCCAAGGTTTACGTCAAGGTTTTGGCAAAACCTACATGAAGCAATGGGGACTAAACTTCGTTTGAGTTCTGCCTACTAATAATCACATATTTTATATATTAATAAACCCTCATTTTCAGTCATTTACACTCTTCATGTACTTAATTGATTAAGTCTGGTTATGTTTTGTAAGATTGGACTTAAATTGGACTTAATTAATTTTTTCAGCATTATTTGAGTCTTACACTGTTTCTGTATTTTGGTCATATCTTGAGTTCTAGATATTTAGAAATTATGAATTTTACCTTGTAGGAAAGCTGAGGGAAAGCGCTACAACTTTGATGAAGAGCTCAAAGTCTCAATTAGACATCTAATGGAGCTAATTGGGCTTGGAAGTCAGAACACGAGTTTTGTGACTGGAACCTGAACAGTGTACAGTAATCAGAGCATAACTCGAGTTGTAGGAACTTTCTTGGGCTAAAATTTGGAGAGTTGAAAGTTAAGACCCATATCTACAACTTTTATGAAGAACATAAGAGCTCATTCAGACAGCTTGAAGGTGATCTTGGGTTTAGAAGTCAAAAGAGAGGCGCTGAAACTGGGCCTAAATAGGCTGCAGTAATTGGGTCATATCTTGGGCTGTAGGATGAATGTTTAGATGATTTTGGTGCCATTGGAAAGCTGAGACAAAATGCTACAACTTTCATGAAGACCATGTTGCTTCATTCTGATGGCATCCATGAGATCAGCACTGAATGATTTTGGAGATAAGGAATCTCAATAATTTTTCACTCACCAACTCACCATTTGGCATTTTCCACTCATTCATCCACTCATCCACCTACTCTTAATCAGTCGCCTTGTCATTTTGTATCCTTAATCCTCCATAAAAGGCACCATTGGCTGATCATTTAGTGCACTTGGTATTAGGCTTAGTTTTTACAAGTTATGGTTATGCTTGTTTCTTGTTTTGCTTTGTTGTAATTTTCTCTTGTTATAAAGTGAAGCTATGTTCATCTTTCTCTTCTTCTCTCTTTCTTTCTTCTTATCTATGAGTAACTAAATCTTCATCTTGCTTGGGTGAAAGAGTGAAGCTCTTGATAATGAAATAAGGTTAGATTATTCTATTTCTTGTACTTAAATAATATATTATTAATTAGACATTATATGTGTTGTATTTTGTTTCCAATCAATTTAGAAACCTTCTTTGTATAATGGAGATCTTGATTTGTTGTAAACAATAAGATTGGCACAGTGAATGCTTAAACTCATTTACAAATGTTGGTAGATAATTAAAGGAATTATAATATGATTGCATATATAATTGAACTTTGAATGTTATATTTTCCGATTGGAACCTCCGTTGTGTGTGGATTTCAATTGAGTTATGAAGAGAAATAATCTTTCCTTTAATTTATTACCAAGAGTGGATCTCCTAACCCAAGTAAGCTCTTAAATTCATTTGTGAACTTCTTTTATTACTTTTGGTGTTGTGACAAATCATTTTCTTACCTCAATTAATTTTTCTTCATCAATTCCCTGTGGATCAACCTCGGACTCCCGAGAAATTTATTACTTGAGACAACCTGCACTTGGGTTTGCATCCTTAAATCATGCAGTCATCTACCATCCGCAGACTGATGGTCAAATGAAGAGGACTATATAGTTACTGGAGGATCTTCTAAGGGCTTGCGTGTTAGAACAAAAAGGGGGTTGAGATGAATTCTTGCCTTTGGTATAATTCACCTACAACAATAGTTTTCACTCAAGTATAGGGATGACACCTTATGAAGCGCTATACAGATGATGATGCCGAACTCCTTTGTGTTAGTATCAAGATAGGGAAAGTATGACGATAGGACCAGAGATGGTGCAACAAACAACGGAAAAGGTAAAGATGATTCAGGAGAAAATGCGAACAATTTAGAGTCAGCAGAAAAGCTATGCGGATAAAAAAAAAGAGACCTCTTGAATTTGAAGAAGGTGAGCATGTGTTTTTGCGAGTCACACCCACAAAGGAGACCTCATATTTTATTTATTCTCAGTTATCCACAAATGAAATTTTGAAATTAGTGTTTTTATAAGATTAATTCTTTTACAACTTAGATAAGTTATATTAGTATTAATCTTAAATGTAACATCCTACGATGAGTGTTACAATCAAGCCACTCAATCGACTAACACCACCATTCAACTAAGTATTCAAAATTTGTGATAGGACTTTTTAGTTGCAAAGATTTTTGGGTTTATATGATTATGACTTCATAAATTTTTTTAAAACTTGGAGTTGGTTTTTGGGTTGTTGGGTCTTTGAGTCTAGTTTTGGATTTTTTTTAGTTGAAAGTGTTGTTTTTCTTAGTTTTAAATTTTGGTTTTAATTTTTTTAATTTCTGTTAGTTTTCTAATGAAAAGTTAATAAAATAGTTTTTCTACACATTTCTAAAAATGTGAGTAGTTAGATGGAGTAATTTGCATTTTGCCTAATTTAAATGGACACCCCTCAACTTTGCATATTTAGCTAAACAACATTTTTATTTTATTTAATTTTTGTGAATTTTTTTTAATAATTTTTAATTAAAATGAGATTTTATTTATCTATCCCAATATACTGCCTTGTTTCATTGTAGTAATTGTTTACACATGCATTGCTCTTAAAGTCTAATACTTGAATTTTATGGCATATATTTTTTAAATCTTTATAAATCTCCTTTGTGTACACACATTATAATTTCCTTAGCATAAAATTTTGTAATTTGCTTTTGTGCAGTGCAAACTTGTGTTGATAATATTATGAGAGTGTTCAAATCAAAGTAAAAAACGGAAAGGATCAAAGGAAGATGAATTATTTTCATAAGATTTGAAAAGCCACACCATTCTCCCACATATTAAGTGTATGAGATGCAAAGTGATAAATCTCGTATCTATCTATATACTAAATATTATCATTTTATATGTATAAACGAAGAAATACGTAAACCAAACTTTTTTTAGGGTGAGATACGTGAAGAATCTGAACCTTTCGACACAATTAAAATAGAGTATTAACTTCAAAGTATGAAAAGTACATGGAAAATAATATTCACATATCAGTATTATATATATCTGTTTTATATTTGTCTACGTGGAGAATCAAAATGTATACATATAAAAAATACAGTAAATTTAATTATAATTAATAATAAAAATTATAAAAACTTAAAGTAATATGAATAAAAGTGCGTGTAAGTAATATTAATTGTAATTTTTAGTTGAAGCGTCTAGACCAGACACGAACTTGAAACTTAGTTAAGTCCAGGTTAGGAAGAAGTCGCAACTGTGCAAGTGCAAACTGCAAAAGTGTTAAAAAAAAAAAAACGCAAAAGCAAGAGACATGGGATGAAGGTGGAGCATCGCCTCGCATAGCCTTAGTTACGAGTACAAATCTCACAAAGCAAACGAAACTAGTTCCTCTTCCATTCCGTTAATGGACGCACGAAACCCTTCACCCTCACCCTCACCAGTTCGAGTCCTCATTCGCCCTCCTCCTTCCCCATCTCCATCTTCATCTTCTCCCTCCCCCGATCATCCTCCACCACCACCACCGCAGCTGTCGCTCCCTCGCTCCTCCTCCTCCTCCTCCTCCTCCTCCTCCTCCTCCTCCTCCGACGACGACGATGGCGTGGTGGTTGTCGGTTTCATTGCTCGACGATAGGATGATTCCACTCACCTCGTCGACTTAAACGCCTTTGACTCCGACAATCTCGACAATTCGTTACTCCTCGAAGATGACGAAGCCAGGGAATGGTTCAAGCGCAGGCGAATCAGTTACTTTCGCGACCACGATAAGGGGATTCTGTTCCTGCAGTTTTGTTCCACTCGCTGTCCCGCAATTCACTGCTTCGCAGAGCCCGCACTCGGATTCGATTCCGTTGTAGAAGAGCACGAGTTCGGTGACCTCTGGGGAATGCTTATCATGTTCAGTGTAAGCCACTTTATTCACTGTTTAATTACTTTGCTTCTTTCTAAGTATCTTATATGCAAACATTACAATACCAATAGCCTAATCTTATCGTCTAAATTACAGACAAGTTCTAATAATGTTTCAATATTTTGTTCATTGTGCGAATTTTGCTGAATTAGTGTGTGTTTTGGATTAGCTTAGTTTGTGTTCAAGACAGTTTATAATTAAAATTTTACTGAGAGAGCATTTGAAGAAAAAAAATAAAGTGATTATTTCCACCAAAATAATCAAATCCAAAAATGCTGTTAGAGTAGGATTCAAGTTTGAAGAATTACAAATGGATTAGGAACTCCAATTTTATTGTTTTAGTTTCTTGATATAGCGGGGTGTGTCCTGTGTGTACTTTCAGTTATAAAAAATTGTGCATAGTTGGTGTAATTGACAACTTAGAAATGCAGGTATGCCATGTTATCGTGTATATTCAGGAGGGGTCACATTTTGGAACTAGGATTTTAAGGAATTTTCGTGTGCTACAAGCGGCCAAGCATGCTATGGCTCCGTTTGTTAGATCCCAGGCTACGCCACCATTACCGTCTAGATCGCATTCTTCAGCGTCATCCTCACGACCTACATCATCAGCAAACAATACATCTCCAGGTAGAGGTGGTGGTAACTTGAATCGCAATGCGTCAGCCATATCTCTCATGTCAGGTTTAGGTTCTTATACTTCTTTGTTTCCAGGACAGTGCATACCTGTCACACTGTTTGTATTTGTCGATGACTTCTCCAGTTTACCAAATTCCAGCACAAATGGGGAGGACTCTTCGGATACCTCTTCACTTAATCAGTCTTCTAGTTTGAGTAGTGTAGCCAAGACAAATTTGCCTGCTAAAGGTTCTGGTTCAGTTGTTGTGCTGGCACGCCCTGCAAGTCGATCTGAAGGTGGATTTAGGAAGAAACTACAGTCTTCTCTCGAAGCACAAATTCGCTTTCTGATTAAGAAATGTCGTACATTATCTGGTTCTGAAATAACTCATTCTGGTGTGAGAACTGGGGGTACCTCAACTTCTGCACCGTTGTTTTCACTTGATGCGTCAAGAGCAGTTGTCTTGTTAGATCGGTTTTCAAATCAAAGAGGTGACTCTCTTGAGTTTGCCACGGGACTTGTTGAAGATGTCTTAAATGGGAAAGCAACCTCAGATTCCCTTCTGTTGGAAAGCCATGGTCAAAGTGCAAGCAAAGAAGATTTAATATCTGTTAAGGAGTTCATTTACAGGCAATCTGATATTTTGAGAGGGAGAGGGGGACTAGTTAATACTAACAGTGGCTCAGCTGCTGGTGTTGGTATGGTTGCTGTTGCAGCAGCTGCAGCTGCTGCCTCAGCTGCATCAGGGAAAACATTTACTACTCCTGATCTTCCAAATTTTGAAGTTTGGTTAACTTCTAGTCATCATATCTTGAGTAGAATTCTATGTGCAAAAGGGGGTTGCTTGGATGAACTAGAAATTATTAAAAGAAAACCTCGTCCAAGGAGCACTGTTTCACCATCAGTGGAAGGATCTTTGAAGGGTACAAATCCTTTAGATGTTGCCGTATCTTGGTTGCAAAGTGGTAGAGGGCTGAACACTAAGTTTTCAACTTTGTGGTGCCAGAGAGCCATTCCAGCCGCAAAGGACATTTATTTGAAAGATTTGCCTGCTTGTTATCCTACTTCACAACATGAAGCCCATTTAGATAAGGCTTTGCATGCATTTCACTCAATGGTCAAAGGACCTGCAGTGCAACTTTTTGCAAAAAAGTTAGAAGAGGAATGCACTTCCATTTGGAAATCAGGAAGGCAATTATGTGATGCTGTTAGTTTGACAGGCAAACCATGCATGCACCAGAGACATGATGTTGAGACTAGTAATTCAGACTTAGGAGCTTCACCCAAGCCACACTCCAGTGGGTATTTTTTCCTTCATGCCTGTGCTTGTGGTCGTTCCCGACAGTTACGTTCTGATCCCTTTGATTTTGAATCAGCTGATGCTAGTTGCTTCTCTGACTGTGATAAGCTACTTGCTGCAATCAAACTACCGGAAGTAAAAGTTGCAGGACCTATTCAATCTTCCGCTTGGAGTTTGCTTCGTATTGGGAGTGCAAGATACTATGAACCTTCTAAAGGCTTACTTCAAAGTGGATTTTGTGCCACTCTGAAATTTCTTTTGAAGTGGACAATATACCTAGAGAAACAAAAAAGACCAAATGGTTTGACAGAGAGTGTAGTGAAGGAAGGTTCTGTAATTAGGCCACCCAAGGTTGAATGTATTGCAGATGCAAAGAAAACTGGTGTTAGACAATCCCACCCTGCTGTGCAGAATGGAGTGGAAGACCAAGGAACATCTCTAGATATTACCAATGCTGATGATAAAAAGATAAGTTTTGGTAGAGGTTTTCCTATTTTTAAAATGAGAAAACCTTTTTCTGAGGTTGTTGCTGGATCAGTGGCTGCTGACTCAGGATTCCCTCCTCTTCAGCAAAGGAAATTGCCTGTATCAGGTTCAGAAAAGGGTATGAAGCAAAGCAAGCCAAGTAATCAGAGTGCAGAACGGGTTAATGCAGCCATCGATCATCAGGTATCTCAAAAGTCTCAAGATATATTGGTTACTCAGGGACCTCTTGATGGCAATGGCAATAATAGCTGCAGAGACAGTGACCCTTTTTTGAGGATAGGTAGCAACGTAGTGCCAGTATTCTTGAATGGCGGTGAAAGGAGCAAATCACATTCTTCTTTAAAGCATGTAATAGTATATGTTGGATTCGAGCATGAGTGCCCCCATGGCCACCGTTTCCTGTTAAATGCAGAACATCTCTCTGAACTTGGACCTTCTTACTCTTTATCTGAAGAATCTCATATATCTTCTTCTATGGAGCCTGCTGGCAGAAATCAGGCATATCATACTAAAGTAAGCAAGAATGCTTCCTGGGGCAAAGTTCATCGAAGCTCAAATGAAATTCTTGCTACATCCATAAATAAGAAAAGAGATGTGGACAAATCAAATGAAATGATTCCTAATGGTGATTTGCATTCAGATGGACCAATATATACCTCCATTCCACTGAAGGAACAAAACTTTACATCTATGACTGTATTGGCAAAACCCCCCAATCTTATGAAAGATTTTGGAGGGGATCTTCAAGCTATTAGCATGGATGGTGAAGATCTTGCATTCTCCATGTTGAATCGAAACTTGCCTATCTACATGATCTGTCCTCACTGCAGGCATTCTAGGAATAAGAAGGATACACCAAAGGTTAAGTTTGCCAGTGGTATCTCACAACTTAAAAGGATTTTTCTGGTATGAGTTGCTGCTCATATAAGCATTTTAATTTATATTGTTTCAATTAGCATCATTGAATTTTTTCTGTTAATACAATGCATATTACTACTGAAACATGTTCTAATTTTGGAGTGTTTTATCATTTAGTTTTTTATTATTATAAACTTATGGGGGTTGCTCAAATTTCCTTTTGTTGTTTTGTGTTTTACAATTTGTCCGTGTTGCACATTTGCTTCACAAATGAGATATCACTTTCTAGGCTAATAAACTTTATTGCTTTCATCTCTATTAACTTATTTCATTTTCATTTTTATTGCTTAAGATAAACTTAAATTTCTTTGGATGTATGTCAAGGTGAGGAATCATTGATTGATAGGGTGCCAGTTTCTATAACAAAATTGATGCTTGTGATACTTTTAAAGAAAGGCACCATATGAATTATGAAATATTTTCAACTTCATGTGATGTAAATGCTGGTTTTCTTCTTTAAAATAAAATCTTACAAATCACCAATTACTTTTTAGGGAGTTATGTTTTACCCTTTGGCATCTTCAAGGTTGAATTAATTGGTGACTAATGAGAGGTTTATCATTAATTCTTGTTTGTTGGGCATTAATCATCTGTGATGAATTCATGCTTCCTTTGTATAGTTCTGGTTCTGGTGTTTGTTTTTGCCGGTGTATGTATCGGGTGCTACATGATATTGATGTTAAATTTCTTTTCTTGTTAAGATAATAATTTTTTTATAATTATTATCAGATCAGCAACCTGATCTATAGATATTGTTGTAGGTGACACCTGCTTTTCCTGTGATACTAGCAACATGCCCTGTCGTACAATTTGAGGTATGTCTTTCACTCTTTCTCCTTTCAGTGTGCATTTCATGAAATGTTGAATTAAATTAAAAATATTTCACTTGTTTAAAATGCTAGAGCTTTAGGTAGATAAGAGTGAACCTTCTCAAGAGATGGGTGTTTTAAGATGGGAGGGAACAACCTTCCGTTGTGTAGTCTGTAGGCCCACGTGGTTTTGATATATGTAAACACCGAATTTTGTCCGGGATATTTTGTAAATAAAATAAAATAAAAAATAATAAAATCAAAAATAAAAAAATATTCAACCCATATCCTAAACCAACTCAAACTCTCAAAAACTTATCCTAATCAAATCTGTCAGCTATCCTAGATCAATACCAACACTTATCCTAAACAGATTTTAACTCACCATCTCAAACCATTCCTAATCACATTCTAACTCAAACTCCTTAACTTAATCCCCTTCTATAAAATCCATAACCTACTAACACCTTCCACCTCCATCTTTTCAACTCACAAAAGACTCGGAACCTTCGGCAACTCATTCTCACGCATTTTTGCCAAAACACCCTTATTCACGTTCTTATTCACAAGCAAGAAAGCAACCCCAACACACTATTCATCATCCCTTCCCAATCTCCACAATCCCCCACTCCTTCCCCTTACATCCTTACCCAACCAGATTCACGCCAGCCCAACTGCAAACCGTGTCATCAGACCAACTCCTCTCCGACCCGCGAACCACACCCAGCGGTGCCACCGTCCAGACCGCAGAACCGTGTCATACCACCAGTGCCGTCCCTGCCGAGTTCAATCAGAAGAACCGCGCATCATCGTCGCGCCCTCGCCGTTCGTACCAGTCGACTCAGATCGACTCGCCGGCACACCGTGCAGCACCCAATGTCCCGACGCCGACGAACCCGGAGTCGCACCGCCGAAACCGAGGCGACCCGCACGAACCGACCTCGCCCGACCCGGTCGAACCGCCGTCCACCGCCGAACCCGCCGATTGAAGCACCACGTCGCTCCGGGACTCCGTTGCGCCTCGAGCCGCGACGCCGCCATCGCTATCCCTGCTGCGGTGCGACGCCGAGCGGTTCCCAACGTTGCCGTACCGGCCCGTCTATGTAGATCCGAACAGCACCGTAGCAGATCCGTCCAAACCCGAGACCGCCCACGCTGCCGAAATCGACGCCACGCCGCATCTATCCGGGTCAACCGAGACTCTGACTCCCACCGCCGCCGCCGCCGTGGTGAATCCGACCGGTCTGCGCCCCTCCAAGTCGTAGGTGCACTCCCCGCAAATATCCAAATAAAAGCTCTTTTTTCGTTCTCTCCCGTAAGTTGTTGGTTTCGTATTTTTTTATTAGTTTTAGTTTAGTTTAGTTTTGGTTTTTTTTTTTTTTTTTTTTTTTTTTTTTTTTTGGAGAGAAGTGAACTTAAATAATGTGGGCTAAAAAAAAAAAAGAAGAAGAAAACAAAGTTGGGCAAAAAAAAAAAAAAAAATAAAATAAAATAAAAATAAAAATAAAATAAAATAAAATAAAAATAAAATAAAATAAAGTAAAATAAAAAAAAATGATGATAAAATTAAAAAGGTAATAATTAAGGATAATAATTAAGTATTTTTATTTAAAAAAACAAGATTAAGAGTTGTGACGAAATTGTTAATCTCATAATTATTTGGATCATCCGAGTTGTGACAACCTAATGATTCAAAATTAAAAAAGGGTTAATATAAAATAATTATTTTGAGCAGGATTAACCAGAGTTGTGACAAATTGTTAATCTTGTAACTATTTTGGATCATCCGAGTTGTGACAACCTAATGATTCAAATTATTTTAAATAAATTATTATTTAATAAAGGCTCAAAATTCATTTTTTATTTTTCACCTAATGATAATAAATTTAACAATCCGTGGGTGGTGACGTCTGGCGTACATGAAAGCTTCACTCATTTAAACTTTAATTTGATTAATGAGTCGCGACGACTGTTAATTCAAATTTTTAAAATAAAAATTAAAACTTTTAAATAAAATCAACCAACCCACACTTATTTTCTAAAGAACTACGTGACTTTGAGTTCTCATTCTTGCACGAGTACGTAGGAAATAAATTTTTATTTCGTCAAGCCAAATTTTAAATTTTTACAATTTATTTATTTTAGTTTTTTAAAATAAAAGGGTAAAACAAACATATTATGAGATTATTAAGTTTTGCATAACTAATCTAGCAGAACCGTTTTAGGACGGATGTTTTAGGGTCTTTGTGGGGTTAAGTCTTCACCCTTCCCTATGCATAATCGACTCCGAATCCAATCTGGTTTCAAAGACCATTTTCTAAAAGGGTTTTCCAATTTTTCCTAATTTAAATAAAATTGGTGGCGACTCTAACATTATTTATTTTGTTTCGCCGCTCCCGTGCGATTACGGTCGCGACAGGATGGCGACTCCATTGGGGATACTTGAGGTCAAACCCATATAATTTTGTTGTGTAAAATTTTGTAATCTTTGTATATTTTATTTTACCTTTCTTTTTTTTTAATTGTTATTAAAACCTTAGGATAGAGAATTTCTCTTGGAATTTTTTTTTGTTTGTTTTTGTTTTGCGGGATACGGGTAGTCTTTAGGATAATGAAGGTTTGTATGCTTCCCTACACCCACCACACCTACACATGTATCACACATTCGAGTGGGGCCCTATACCCGGTCCGAGTGAAACTTAAGTTAAGTAGAGGTTGTGTAGTAGTAACCATTTTGGATGTACATCCTGTTTGGCTATTGCGAAAACCTCATCAGAGTGCGCCTTTTTCACGAATGTCCCACACCTAGTGGTTTACCCACATTATTTCGTGGTCAACATTTTGAAATAGGACTTGGCTCTGAGAGACCTTGAGAATAGAAAAGCCACCAAATGAAAGTTTTCACGATTTAGAAAAGACTTGTAGATCCTTAGGATAGAAATCCGAGTTAAGGAAATCCTATTAGGACACAAAGGAGTATATCTTTCGTTATCTTTTGACTTATCTCGTATACCTTGTGAGTTGTTCAATCCCTTAATGTGATGAACCATACTGGTGTCCCTCTTGTTATTAAAAAAATAAAAATAAAAAGTTTTTCCAAAAAATGGGGGCGAATCACTTTTAAAGGACCAACAACTCACTCATTATTAAATTGTAAAATCATTTTTTTTAACCATGCATTGATAATTCTTCATCCCCAGGTTTGTTGGAGAACCATTTGACATTCAGTGCCTAAGGACTAGCAGTGAGTATCTTTGATTAAAAATGGAAAGTGACATGGGATCAAATCACAAGGAATCAATTTTGAAAAAGACCCTGCAACTTAAGGCCAAGATAGCGGATACAAAGAGTCTAGTGGGTTTCGGGCCGATTGCTGAAAAAGACGCAACGTTTGACCTTCACCTGCAAGATATGGGAAAATTTTGAATGTTAGTAAGTGGACGTACAAACGAAGCCATCACTGCACTAGCCCAGTATTATGATCCACCATTACGTTGCTTCACATTTCAAGATTTTCAGTTAGCCCCCACATTAGAGGAGTTCGAACAGATCTTGGGCTTATCGTTGAAAAAGGAAAAACCATACCAATATAAGGGTCACTATGCATCATTGCCAACAATAGCAAAGGTCTTGAAGGTGCCTGTAAGGGACTTACAAGATGCAAAGCAAAACAGGAAAGGGATAGAGGGTTTCCAGAGCAAGTACTTGGAAGAACACATGCGCCACTTAGCCAAGGTTGAAGACTGGAATACTTTTATGGATGTACTAGCCCTCACCATTTATGGTATCATCATGTTCCCAAATAGTGAAGACTTGGTAGGTTTCGCAGCAATCGATGTATTCCTCGCTCGACGAAATGATGCCGCTAATCCTGTCCCGGCCATTCTTGCCGATGTTTATTACACCTTGAATTTATGTCATGAAAAGAAGGGTAAGCGAATCTTATGTTGTCTACCGATGCTGTTTGTGTGGCTAACTTCTCACATGTTCAAGAGGGGATACGAGGATTCATGTCCCATTACAAGTCTCAAGATGCTCCAATTGAAGACCAAGAACGGTCGTGAATGGGCCGAGGAATTGACCAAGCTTGAAGATGGAAAGGTTGTATGGTACCCATGGCGTGAGGAAGGACAAACTGTGATTTATCAGTGTGAGGGGTTTCCTAATGTTCCCCTAATGGGTACTCAGGGATGCATTAACTATAACCCCGCGTTAGCATTACGACAACTTGGCTATCCTATGATGGGACCACCCTCGGAGTTAGAGATTACTCCTTTTGTTTATGACATGCAGACGGGATGTACCGAGACACTTGGGAGAGTGCGAGATGCTTGGAGGAATATCATTAGAAAGGGTAGAGAACTGGGAGTCAGAAGCTGTGGGGTCAAAGAAAGCTACAGGCAATGGGTCAAGGACCGGGCTCAAGAGGTCAAGTTACCCTTCAAAATGTCAGCTAGTAAAGCTTTGCCTCTAGCTCCAATAGAAGACGAAGAAGTAAAGGAAAAGTTAATAGAGGCCAATGAACAAAAGAGGCAATTAGAAGCAGAACTAGAAAAGATTCGCCAAGCATATGCAGTCTTAAAGCGTGAAAATTCTGAGAAAACTCACGCCCTTGAAGGAGCTAACAAGAGGCTAAAGAAAGGGCAAGAACGAGATATCAAGAACTAGAAGATGCTTGGAAGTCGCAAACAAAGAGTTGGGACTCAGAGGGCAAGAAAGAGATAGGGCTTTGGCTGAAAACCAACAACTTAAAGAACAGCTCATGAATGCCAAGGCCATACAGAGTGATGCTCTTCAGCAAGTGGATAGTATGAGGCAGCAAATGAAAATGATGTCTTCAAGATACGAAGACATGATCAAAATTGAGAGGTCACACACTGCCAAGGAAATTGCAGGGTATGAAGCGGCATTGCGACAGGGACAGGAGGACTTGCAGAAAATGATAGATCTTGTAAGGCAACAAGACAAGGACATTAATGAATGGAAAGAAGAAGCCCACCTTCTGAGAGACCGCTTTGTGAAATTAGCAGGCCTAGCCAACACGGCAATCGCAGACATTCCATATTATTTAAAGGTGGCAGATAAGATGGTCGATCCTCTTAAGACTCCGGCAGAAATTAATGACTTCATTGAGTATTGCAAGAGTCTCGTTGGACAAATGAAGCAGATGATCAAGGCCCGTTCGGTTGAGAATGGTGGATTAGACTAGACAATGATGTATTGAAAATGATGTACCCCTCTGATGTTGATGATTTTCAAATAAATAAAGTATGCATTATATTTGTTCTGATCCCATAGAAACCCATTTCTTTTGAACGTGACGTTCTAAGAAATGTTCGTGACAAACAGCTTTTGAACGAGACGTTCTAAGAAGTAGTCATGACACAACAAAAAAAAAAAGATCAAAGATACTCACTCAAGTCCATTCAGCACGAATTAATAATGGTCTTCTAACAAACAAATAATAATCATGGTGGTTTCTAATAAATTGTTCCTTAATTGTTCGCAGGAAATTTAGAACCATTGCGCGACCAAGGAAAGAAGACACCAATCAAACCCGAGTTCACAACACAAGGGCTCGAACAAAGCTTTTGGCAATGGCAGCTGAAAACGAAGGAAGGAACCTAAGTATGGAAGTAGAAGAAGTGAAAGGAAGGGTGAATGAGATTACGGAGTCTCAAAGAAGAATGGAAGAGATGTTGTTAGCCATGAGGGAAAGCCTCACTCTGATGGGGGCAGCTGGAATTTCAGGAATAACTGGGACACAGTTACATAGCACTTCCATGAGAACAAACCCTGCGGTTACTACTGCAATACCTGTTGTGGGGGGAACATCAAATGCTGCATCACTAGTACTTCCTATTGGAGAAGGATACCATTCCCTAGAAGGAGCTCGGAATGAAGTTCATGGTAATACTGAGTGTGCATGGGAGCCCCCACATATGTCTATGCCAACCGGATTCCTGTTGGGGACGGGTCATGCGACCATCCAAAATGACAAGATAAGAGAAGAGTGGATGGAAAGGATGGAAGAACAGATTAAAGCGATCAAGAGTCCAAGTACTTACGGACCCCTTGGGATAGAAGAATTATGCCCTACTGCTAATATCATTATTCCCAAGGATTTCAAAATCCCAGAATTCGTCAAATACGATGGGAGCACCAATCCTTTCTTCCATCTAAAAACATACATTACCAAGATGTCAATCTGGTCAAAGGATTGGAAGTTTCTTGTCAGCTTCTTCCATGAAAGTTTAACCGGACCAGCTTTAGAATGGTGCATTCAACAAGACCTTTCCAAGATCTCCTCATGGGACGACTGGGCAAATTTGTTCATGGGACAATATCGCTTTAATCTGGATACGGCCCCAACTCGAGAGCAGTTGGGAACACTGGAAAAGAAAAATGAAGAGACATTCAAGCAATATGCCCGAGAGATGGAGAGCTCTAGCCGCACAAGTGCAACCGCCATTGACTCGACGGAAATGTGCTCGTACTTTTGGGGACTTTAGGGACCCCTTATGTTGGGACAATGGCGGCGCCGCTACCGAGACTTTCTTTGATTTAATTGCGGTGGAGAAAGAATTGAGATTCTAGTAAAGGTGGAAAAGCGCCCACGTGGCGAATGAGGGTGGTTCAAGAAAGGGTTTTCCCTAAGAAAAAGGAGTCGAAGTGAGTTACGTGCAAAATCAGCAACCTTCACAACCTCGATATTCACCGTCCTATCCCATATACCGAGCACCTACATATAACCCAAACACTTACCCTTCATATCAGATATCTACACCGTCTCATCTACCTGGCCTAACCGCCCCTCCTATGAACACACCTCAAGCCCAGCCATTCCAAGTCAACAATGTTCCTGTACCTCAACCATACACATCGACTCGCCCAACCTACACTCAATACCCACCTCCACCTTCACAAAATTTCCCAAACTACCCACAGTCTCGACCAAACTTCCAAAATCAAGGCCGTTTCCGTCCCCAAAACTTACCCCCTTTCCCAAAACTGTCCATTCCAAATGCAGATCTATTCCAAAGGTTGTTTAATGCCCACCTCATTTCGGGAAGTCCAGTACGTCCCCTACAACCACCGTTTCAAGGATGGTACAACCCAAATTTAACTTGCAAGTACCATATGGATGTCGCAGGGCACTCGATCGAAGACTGTGAGTCTTTTAAGACTACGGTAAGGAAACTTATCGCTTGTGGAAAGCTGGATATTCAAGAGGAGGTCGGACCTAGCATTGTTAACAACCCAATCCCTAACCATGGTGGAAGGAATGAGGCAAATGTTTGTGGGGATTGAAGGACCACCAATAAGAAGGGTCATGAGTCTGCGTACACCGATGACTCAAATATTTGAAGGATTGAAGAAGCGAGGTTATGTTATCGCGCGCCGGCCGTCAATGAAAGAAGATGAGACGTATGATGAAGAGTCAAGTTGCGCTTACCATTGTGGGGAATAGGACACGATATTGAAAATTCTTTGGGACTTTAAAGCTCGAGTCCAAGGTCTACTCACTTTGGGAGTAATACAAGCCGTGCAAGGGGTAGCTTCCTCGAAGAGGTTAATGTGGTTGAACGTTTTGTACTCAAGGTGCCACCTCTCAACCAAGCCCCGACACGGGTAAAGTAAAGTAGTGGTGACGATCAAGAAGCCAACACCATTCACTTATAATAATACTCATTCAGTGCCGTGGAATTATGAAGCAAAAGTAGAGATGAAAGGAGTTAAGGAGGTGTCAAAGACTCGAGTGACTGAAATCCACCAGGATGAAGAGTCTGTGACAAATATAATTACAAGGAGTGGGCGATGCTATGGCCCGGTAGAAACAGAGAAGAGGAAAGAGGGAAGTTCAAAAGAAGAAGAAAGAGGGAAAGAAGAAGAAGAAGAAGAATTTCTGAAGATCATGAAACAAAGTGAATACGACGTGATGGAACAATTGAAGAAAACTCCAGCAAGGATATCTCTTCTGTCACTTGTTTTGACATCGGAATTGCATCGGAAAGCATTGCTAAGAGTACTAAGTGAGGCTTATGTCAAACCCGATGTTACCCCGGAGAATGTTGTCAGCATGGTGGACCCGGTGAAGCGCATCAACATGATTGTATTTATGGATGAAGAGATCACCTCTCGGTCTGAGAAAAACCCACGAGCTTTACATATAACCCTTAGATGCAAAGGGCATATAGTTGCAAAGGTTTTGATCGATGGAGGGTCTGCGCTAAATATCCTACCAAGGTCTACTCTAACCTCATTGTCAATAAGCGAGGATGAGTTGTCTCCTCGAGAAATGGTGGTGCGAGCCTTTGACGGAAATAGGAGAGGCATTTTGGGAGAGATAACATTGCCATTAGAGATCGGTCCGAGTAATTTTCGGGTACTATTCCAAGTTATGGACATTGAGTCTGGTTATACTATGCTCCTGGGGAGACCATGGATCCACGCTGCTGGTGCTGTTCCTTCTACACTCCACCAGAGTATCAAATACATTGAAAAAGGGTCGGTCATCACCATACACGGAGAAGAAGAAATCATGTTGACAAAACCAGTTTCGGTGCCGTATGTGGAAAGTGCAGAGAAAGACGAGGAGAACTTATGGCACAGTTTTGAGGTAATTGAGACTGGACTCAGTAGGAATGAATCCCCGGCACAAAGTGTGAATCATGTGGTGGCTCGAATCATGGCTAACAACGGGTACCAAAAAGGAAAAGGCTTGGGCTTACAGCTGCAAGGTGCAAGGACACCAGTCTCATTTCCAGAAAAGCTAGACAAGTTTGGATTGGGGTACGAAGCATCTCTAGATGAGAGAATGGAGAATATGACTATAGGAAAAAGGAGTGATAAGGGCCAAATGAAGCACATTCCTCATTTGAGGGAAACGTTTCCGGCACCAGCCGAGGTAATCATGCCTGAAGAAGTGCCTCGTCCCCAACACCATCTCACTATTAATGCACTGCATGAAGAAAGCCCAGAAGAGTTCAAAGCAATCCATCCTTTTGCTGATGAGGAACCACTGAAGAACTGGCAATCTGAACCAATGATTGATGTTATTATTGCCAAGTAATTGTCTAGTCATACTGTAACAGGCAGATATTTAAGTCTAGCTATGCTTTGATCTTATATTTATGTTATTTGAGACATTAACTAAATAAAGTTGCATGTTTATTCAGCATTCCCATTTCTCATACTTTTGGCTTATCTTTCTTTTCTTTTTACGTTCCGTTAAAAAAAAAAAAAAAAAAAAATCTCTCGCTTCTTGCCTTTCCAACTCCAACAAATTGCTTTACAGGGATCTAAGTCTTGTAGAAGGTTCGTCTCATGAAAGGTACCTTGAAAACTCGTCGATTGATTCTCCTGCGACGTTTGATGAAGAAAACCCTGGATCTGATGTAGATGATGAGATTGTTGAAAAATTTGAAAAGATATTGGAGTACTCAGAAATAAAATTTGATGTGGATAATGAAGTAGTTGAAGTGATTAACATGGGAACCAAAGAAGACAAGAAGGAATTGAAAATAGTAGACAATCCCGAGCGTGTGGAAATGATGGCGCTACTTAAGGAATACCTGGACGTGTTTGCATGGTCCTACAGAGATATGCCTGGTTTAGACCCTGAGATAGCGTCACATAAAATTCCATTGTATCCAGATGCGGAAGCAAAAAGGCAAAAGTTGAGAAGGATGCATCCTGACATGTCACTAAAGATCAAAGAGGAAGTGACTAAACAATTAGAAGCCGGATTCATAGAGGTGTCGAGGCACCCAGAATGGGTAGCAAATATTGTGCCAGTGCCCAAGAAGGATGGAAAGGTTAGGATGTGCGTGGATTATAGGGATCTAAATAAGGCAAGCCCAAAAGATGATTTCCCGCTCCCTCATATTGATGTTCTTGTTGATAATACAGCAGGAAATCATAGGTTCTCGTTCATGGATGGTTATTCGGGTACAATCAGATTCCCATGGATTTCAATGACAAGGAAAAACGACTTTTATTACCCCATGGGGAACTTTTTGTTACACAAGAATGTCCTTCGGGTTGAAAAATCTTTGGGGCTACATATCAACGTGCTATGGTTGCATTATTTCATGATATGATGCACAAAGAAATTGAAGTTTATGTGGACGATATGGTGGCCAAATCTAAAGAAGGAAAGTCATGTAGAGGTTTTGCGGAGATTGTTTGAAAGACTCAGAAGGTATAAGTTGAGACTCAATCCTTCTAAATGCGTCTTTGGAGCATCTTGGAAAATTACTTGGGTTCATCGTCGGTAGAGAAGGAATAAAAGTGGACCGGATAAGGCGAAAGCAATACAAGAGATGCCTCCTCCTAAGACTGAGCGTGAGGTGAGAAGTTTTCTCGGGAGACTCAATTACATTGCTAGATTCATTGCCAACCTCACCAGCACGTGCGAGCCCATATTTAAGCTTTTAAAGAAACATCAGCCTGGAGAATGGAATGAAGAATGTCAAGAAGCTTTTGATAAGATAAAGGCTTATTTAATGAATCCTCCAGTGTTGGTACCCCCTCTACGGTGGGTCGTCCTCGATATTGTACCTAACCGTATTGCCAACCGCAATGGGGGCAATCTTTGGGGCAACATGATGAGTCGGAAAGAAGGAGCAAGCAATTTATTATCGAGCAAGAAATTTAATGACTGTGAAACCCGATACATGGCAATGGAGAAAACATGTTGTGCCCTAGTATGGACCTCAAAACGGCTAAGACAGTATATGCTCTATTATACTACCTGGCTGATCTCCGAATGGACCCTCTGAAGTACATATTTGAAAGCCCTCATGTCTCATTAAGAGTCTCAAAATGGCAAGTGATATTATCGAGTTTGATATCAAGTACATGACTCGAAAATCCATCAAAGGGAGTGCAATCATTGACCATTTAGTGAAAACCCGCTTGAGGGTGGACAATTAATAACGTCTGAGTTCCGGATGGAGAAATATTGATGGCAGAAGGAGAAGAAGAGGGAGAAGAGTATGTGTGGAAGATGTATTTTGATGGTGCAGTCAATATGTATGGTAGTGGCATAGGAGCCGTTGTTGTTTCGCCAGTCGGAAAACAATACCCAGTCGCTATCAAGTTAGATTTCGAATGCACAAATAATGTTGCAGAATACGAGGCTTGTGCTAGTGGCTTACAAGTAGCAATTGATTTGGGGATCAAGCAGTTGAAAGTATTCGGAGATTCGGCACTTATCATCTATCAAGTGAACGGTGAATGGCAAACTAAAGACCCGAAGTTAGTGCCTTATCAAAAGTATTTGACCAAGTTGACCGAGAAATTTGAAAAGGTGACCTTCTCCCATCTAACTCGAGACATGAATCAGTTTGCGGATGCCTTGGCCACTCTGGCCGTGATGACCAAGTTGGATATCCACAATAAGGTCCAACCCATACAAGTAAAGATACATAGTGAGCCCGCATATTGTGCCAATGTGGAAAGTGAGCCAGATGGTAAACCTTGGTATCATGATATCAAGCAATACATCCAGCATAGAGAATACCCAACTGGGACAAATGAGGTGAATAAGAAGACTATCCGCAGATTAGCAATGGCCTTTTTCTTGAACGGGGAGGTTTTATACAAGAGAAGTCATGATGGTACCTTGCTTAGATGTGTGGATGCTTGAAGCTCGTTTAATCATGAGTGAAGTCCATGAAGGAATCTGTGGGACTCATGCTAATGGTCATATGATGGCACGGAAAATTATAAGAAGTGGTTATTATTGGTCTACCATGGAAACAGACTGCGTAGAATATGTGCGAAAGTGCCACAAATGTCAAATATATGCAGATCGAGTCAATGCACCGCCATTTCCCTTACACAACATGGTGTCTCCATGGCCTTTCTCGATGTGGGGAATAGATGTCATTGGACCAATTAACCCCAAAGCTTCCAACGGTCATCGCTTCATTTTGGTAGCAATTGACTATTTCACCAAATGGGTAGAAGCGTCCTCATATGCCACAATCACTCAAAAGGTATTTTCGAAATTCCTCAAGAGGGATATCGTGTGCAGATATGGAATTCCAGAGAGGATAATCACAGATAATGCTACAAATCTCAATGGTGGCGAAATACAGAAGTTTTGTGAAAAGTTCAAAATCAAGCACCATAATTCCGCTCCCTATAGACCCCAGATGAATGGTGCAGTTGAGGCTGCAAATAAGAATGTCAAGAAAATTGTAGCCAAGATGGTTGTGAACTATAAGGACTGGCATGAGATGTTACCCTATGCTTTGCATGCATATCGTACCAATATACGATCAAGTACTGGGGCGACACCTTTCTCTCTGGTGTATGGAATGGAAGCTGTCTCTCCCATAGAAATTGAGATTCCTGCTTTGAGGGTTTTGATGGAGGCAGAGTTAGAGGAATCTGAATGGGTAAAAACTCGGTATGAGCAGTTGAATATGATAGAAGAAAAAAGACTAGCAGCTATTTGTCATGGACAATTGTATCAAAGTAGAATGGCCAGAGCCTTTAACAAGAAAGTTCGTCCTAGAGAGTTTTATCCGGAGATTTGGTTTTGAAGAAAATTCTCCCTAATCAAGAGGATGCGAGGAGGAAAGTGGGCTCAGGAGTTATGAAGGCCCTTACATAGTCAAGCACGCATTTTCGGGAGGCATTAATTTTTTGAGAACATGGACGGAGAAGAATTGCCAAGACCCATAAACACCGATGTCGTTAAGAGATTTTATGCCTAAAAAAAAAAAAAAAAAAAAAAAGAATGACTCATTAGGTTGAAAAACCCGAAAGGGGCCTAAGCAAAAGTTAGAGCAATAAAAAAAAAAAAAAAGGGAAGAAGAAGTCCGTTAGGTCGAAAACCCGAAAGGGCGACCTAAGCAAAAGTTAGGGCAAACAAATGGGCGAAATCTCAAAGACAGAATGGTTGATACTCCAAAGCGGGGCAATTTTTGTTCTCGCATTCAATTGGCTAAACCGGGGCAAAAATTTTGGAAGATTAAGGGAAAGATGTGTCTTTGAAAAAGAAAGTAGCAACAGAGACGGCGGTTGAATTATCAAACGATTGCAGGGAATCAATTGAACGAGGAACAAGGAACCAATATCTTGGGGCAAATTTTCTTTCCCTTGTAATTTTCTTTCCTATGTGCGTGTCTTACTTGATCATCGAAAAATAAAAGGAAGTTTGTTCATTCAACGAATTTCTATCCATTCATGAATGCATGCTTAACTTATTAGGTTATGTCTCAAATAACATAAATTTAAGGTCAACGGTTTGATTTTGATAATTCTCATAAAGAATGCTTCAATGATTGAGTCAGATTAAAAGATCTCGGTAGTTCAAAGTACGATTTGCAATGTGACATTCATGGGAAATTATTCTCGTAAGCCTTTTGTTGATGAGAAAGGTCGAAGTTATAAAAAAGAAAAAGGAAGAAGCAAAGAAAGGAAAAGAGTAAGTTGGGAGGATTCCAAACTAACCAAAGGGCCACGAGGAAGAACAACGTGTGAACGAAGGGTTTGATTGGTCAAAGCTTTCCAAAGTCGTCATTTGGTTCGAATGATTAAAAGAAAAGAAAAAAAAAAAAAAAAAAGAGAGAGAGAGAGAAGAAAAATTTTAAGAAACCATTAGACTGGTCTAAGTGTTTGGCATGAGCGCATCGGCTCATTGCAATTGCATTTTAAGTTTGAGCGCATCGGCTCATCGCATGTTTAAGTTTGAGCGCATCGGCTCATCGCACTTGCATTTTTAGTTTTGAGCGCATCGGCTCGTTGCATTTACACTTTAAGTTTTGAGCGATCGGCTCGTTGCATTGCATGTCTAAGTTTTGAGCGCATCGGCTCATTGCAATTGCATTTTAAGTTTGAGCGCATCGGCTCATTGCATGTTTAAGTTTGAGCGCATCGGCTCATCGCACTTGCATTTTTAGTTTTGAGCGCATCGGCTCGTTGCATTTACACTTTAAGTTTTGAGCGCATCGGCTCGTTGCATTGCATGTCTAAGTTTTGAGCGCATTGGCTCATTGCACTCGCATTTTCAGTTTGAGCGCATCGGCTCATTGCATGTTTAGATTTTGAGCGCATCGGCTCATTGCAATTGCATTTTAAGTTTGAGCGCATCGGCTCATTGCATGTTTAAGTTTGAGCGCATCGGCTCATCGCACTTGCATTTTTAGTTTTGAGCGCATCGGCTCGTTGCATTTACACTTTAAGTTTTGAGCGCATCGGCTCGTTGCATTGCATGTCTAAGTTTTGAGCGCATCGGCTCATTGCACTCGCATTTTCGTTTGAGCGCATCGGCTCATTGCATGTTTAGATTTTGAGCGCATCGGCTCGTTGCATTGCATGTCTAAGTATTGAGCGCATCGGCTCATTGTACTTGCATTTTCAGTTTGAGCGTATCGGCTCATTGCATGTTTAAGTTTCGAGCGCATCGGCTCGTCGCACTCGCATTTTAAGCGCATCGACTCTTTGCATTTTAATTCATGAGCGCATCGGCTCCTTGCATTTTTAATCTTTGAGCGCATCGCTCCTTGCATTGTGTTCTCGTATTATTGTCTTCTGCTTCTCCCGAACAAAATTTGGGTTTATTTTTTACTCGTTCCTTACTATGATAAAATGAAAAGCTGCGGTTATTCTCTTTTATCTAGTAAGAAACAAGTAGTAAAGAGAAGCGGCAAGAATCAGAACACCGAATTTTGTCAGGGATATTTTGTAAATAAAATAAAATAAAAAATAATAAAATCAAAAATAAAAAAATATTCAACCCATATCCTAAACCAACTCAAACTCTCAAAAACTTATCCTAATCAAATCTGTCAGCTATCCTAGATCAATACCAACACTTATCCTAAACAGATTTTAACTCACCATCTCAAACCATTCCTAATCACATTCTAACTCAAACTCCTTAACTTAATCCCCTTCTATAAAATCCATAACCTACTAACACCTTCCACCTCCATCTTTTCAACTCACAAAAGACTCTGGAACCTTCGGCAACTCATTCTCACGCATTTTTGCCAAAACACCCTTATTCACGTTCTTATTCACAAGCAGCAGCAACCCCAACACACTATTCATCATCCCTTCCCAATCTCCACAATCCCCCACTCCTTCCCCTTACATCCTTACCCAACCAGATTCACGCCAGCCCAACTGCAAACCGTGTCATCAGACCAACTCCTCTCCGACCCGCGAACCACACCCAGCGGTGCCACCGTCCAGACCGCAGAACCGTGTCATACCACCGGTGCGCCGTCCCCGCCGAGTTCAATCGGAAGAACCGCGCATCATCGTCGCGCCCTCGCCGTTCGTACCGGTCGACTCGGATCGACTCGCCGCACACCGTGCAAAGCACCCAATGTCCCGACGCCGACGAACCCGGAAGTCGCACCGCCGAAACCGAAGCCGACCCGCACGAACCGACCTCGCCCGAGGGCCGGTCCGCCGCGAGTCCACTGCCGAACCCGCCGATTGAAGCACCACGTCGCTCCGACTCCGTTGCGCCTCGAAGCCGCGACGCTGCCATCGCTATCCTGCTCTGGTGCGACGCCGAGCAGTTCCCAACGTTGCCGTACCAGCCGTCTATGTAGATCCGAACAGCACCGTAGCAGATCCGTCCAAACCCGAGACCGCCCACGCCTGAAATCGACGCCACGCCGCATCTATCTGGGTCAAATCCGGAGCTACAGCTCCACACCGCGCCGCCGGCGCTGACTGAATCCGACCGGTCTGCGCCCCTCCAAGTCGCCGGTGCACTCCCTGCAAATATCCAAATAAAAGCTCTTTTTTCGTTCTCTCCCGTAAGCTGTTGGTTTCTGTATTTTTTTTATTAGTTTTAGTTTAGTTTTGGTTTTAGTTTTTTTTTTTTTTTTTTTTTTTTTTTTTTTTTTTGGAGAGAAGTGAACTTAAATAATGTGGGCTAAAAAAAAAAAGAAGAAGAAAACAAAGTTGGGCAAAAAAAAAAAAAAAAATAAAATAAAATAAAAATAAAAATAAAATAAAATAAAATAAAAATAAAATAAAATAAAGTAAAATAAAAAAAAATGATGATAAAATTAAAAAAGGTAATAATTAAGGATAATAATTAAGTATTTTTATTTAAAGAAAACAAGATTAACCGAGTTGTGACAGCTTGTTAATCTCATAATTATTTGGATCATCTGAGTTGTGACAACCTAATGATTCAAAATTAAAAAAGGGTTAATATAAAATAATTATTTTGAGCAGGATTAACCGAGTTGTGACAGCTTGTTAATCTTGTAACTATTTTGGATCATCTGAGTTGTGACAACCTAATGATTCAAATTATTTTAAATAAATTATTATTTAATAAAGGCTCAAAATTCATTTTTTATTTTTCACCTAATGATAATAAATTTAACAATCCGTGGGTGACGTCCGGCGTGACGCAAGCTTCACTCATTTAAACTTTAATTTGATTAAGCAGTCGCGACGACTGTTAATTCAAATTTTTTAAAATAAAAATTAAAACTTTTAAATAAAATCAACCAACCCACACTTATTTTCTAAAGAAGCTACGTGACTTTGAGTTCTCATTCTTGCACCGAAAGTACGTAGGAGCGAAATTTTTATTTCGTCAAGCCAAATTTTAAATTTTTACAATTTATTTATTTTAGTTTTTTTTAAAATAAAAAGGGTAAAACAAACATATTATGAGATTATTAAGTTTTGCATAACTAATCTAGGTAACCGTTTTAGGACGGATGTTTTAGGGGTGTTGTGGGGTTAAGTCTTCACCCTTCCCTATGCATAATCGACTCCCGAATCCAATCTGGTTTCAAAGACCATTTTCTAAAAGGGTTTTCCAATTTTTCCTAATTTAAATAAAATTGGTGGCGACTCCTAACATTATTTATTTTGTTTCGCCGCTCCCGCCGCGATTACGGTCGCGACAATATATGAAGTAAAGTATTTGTCTAACGCCATTGTTTCATCTTTGTAATTGCTGGGATTACTTTAACTATAACATTGTACAATCAGCAGAGAACTGGAAAGCCTTTTAGAGTTACCTGTGATGTATTGGCTGCTATCCCTGAATGAGTTTCATTATTGCAGTTAAATTTATGTGGCTGGCATGTTTGATTAAATCAAGTTTTGCATGCTTATTTGCTCTTTTCCCAGCATTGTTGTTTGGATTTCTAAAATTATATTAAGATTGTTGTACTTTTTGTTATTCTGCTCAATTGTATAATATTCTGGCAATTTTGTCCTTGTAGACATCATGCCTGCCTCCATCAATTCCTGATCGTGAACGAAAATTGCAGTTTAGCCTTGGATGTCAAGTGATCTTGCCACCAGAGAGTTTCCTTACCCTTAAATTACCATTTGTGTATGGTGTGCAGCTTGAGGATGGAAACAAGCATCCTCTTAACCCCTTTGAACAACAGCCAGAAATGACTGCCTGGATTACCAAGGGCTCAGTACTGCATATCTTGTCCAAGGGGAGCAATGATGAGGGATATCAAACACAGTAAAGGCTTATTAAATCTTTGAGTGGAGTTCCTAGAGTGAAAAGGGAATGATGTGAATAGCTTCTCCAAAACTCAGGTGAAGTTCACCACCCCTTCCTTTTAGGTGACATCATGTTTTGAAAATTTAATGGGCGAAAGTAGGCACCTTTCAACAATTATCTGATTATAGAAACTAGACGCTGTTTATTAAAGAAAACAAAATTATATTATGTGCATAATGATTACAATGTTTAGTTACTGCTCATCTCAGTTCAGATTATATGCTGTCCTCTTCCTTCATAGAGAAGAGACAGTAGTAGACAGCTACAAACTGCTAACATTATTTTCTTTTTTTTTTATTTATATATATTTACAACCTAATTAAATGCTTTAGTGAATGATCATAACTTGTGTAGCTAATGACAGTGATCAAGCATTGATTGACCTTTTGGAGAAATACTTTATTTTTTTTGTGAAAAGACATACTGATTTTATAACTCTACAACATACAAAGATGCTCAAATCTAAACAAAAGGGTTCTAGATGAAGTTAAACTTGGTTTACTGTGTCCCTTTCAAGGTGCCCTTGGCTCTTTTATAAAAGGAAATGAAAAATAATGGTTCAAGATGAGAAGGGTATATCATAGAAAGCAACTTGCAAGAGGATATCGTGGCAGGGTCACAGCTAGGGAAAGGCTTGTGCAAGAATTTCTAGGTAATCAGGCTCCCACATATCTATCATGAAGGACTAGCTGAAACCTTGTCATAAGTGCGTTGTTTCGTTAGGCTTTGTTCATTCATGACAGAATTTATACAATTTGTGATTAAACTTTTAGGTGTTGCCCCTAAAACAATGTGTGAAGATTTCTGCACTCTTTTTCTTTAGCTAAATTAAAGGAAAATTTGTGCTTTTAGAGATTATATGCATGAATATGAAATTTGAAGGTTAAGAACTGAGTGGTAAATGTCTCAGATTGAATTGATACATTTAATTGCTGTCACACGTGAAATAATTGTGTTTGTGACTTTGCTGGCTATTGTTTATAGTTGGATGCACTTTGTCATAATATTTCAATTATAGTCTTTAATACAGTTGCTAGGTCATATGTATAAACTTATGATTGGAGATCTGCGTGCAGGACAAGGAGCTTTGTGGATGTCGAGAATGGTCAAGAATGGGATTTCTAAGCTGTATTGGAAACACGGAGTACATCATCATTCAGGCATGAACTGGTAACGTGATTTACCTGATTAATCATAGTAAGATCTGATAATGTGAGTTGTTTATACTGACTTGCCAGCCTTTTAATTATGTCATTTATTAGGTGCAGTTTTGGACCTCTTGGTTGCTTATAGCCTTGTGGGTGGCTTTTTTGCTTGTTCATCCGCTCTTGTATTTTCTCATGTGGATAAATGCTAATGCATAGTTCAAGTATTGCTGTCTGGAATCTGGATTGATTTGGAAGTTACTGCCCTATACAAATGAAAGGATACTACAATTGGAGGAGCCTGAGATATATGCATCAATAAACAGGGAACTGGAATGGTCCTTGTAATGGTACGTGTTGTTAGAATCGGTCCTTATTTTTTATATATTTTTTCTCAATGGCCCACTCTCAAAAGGATTTCATTTATTGTGATAAGATTTACTCTAGCCTTCATAACAGTGAATTTGTTGGGTTTTGCTCGGATCTTCACTTGTAGCTTGTAGTAATTTGACTAGTTAATTTGTTCAGAATAATGCTACACACTTACACTCTCATTACCTTATATCTTGCTAATTTTCATCATCTGAATATGCCACCTACTCCTGATGTGAGGTTATATGAGTCTTGGTGTTGTGCACCATGCATTTTCCTATTTCTATCAGCATTGTGCAGTTTGTTGTAACAAAATACATAAACAAAAATAAAAAAGGCAGTTTGTTGGATCATGCAAGGTTGGGGGAAATGTTGATTTTATGGCTTATTATTTGCATCTGTGATGGCTAATTGGATAAGCAACTCTTGAATTTATAGTGGAGCCCATTAATTGATTTGCTACTGGAATTAGATGTTGAGGAGCAACTCTTGATTTACTAGGTGTGTGTTTGGTTCAGTTGTGAAAATTTTGATTATTTCAATAATCGATTATTGTATAAAAACTTTCTGTTATAATTGATTATAATCGATTTATTTTTATCTTTAGATATATTAGCTGAAAAGTGATTTTAAATTAATCTATTTCGTTTGGTTGATATAAAAAAAATCGTTTTTATGCATTAAATTACCAAAATAGGTATAGAATGATTAAAAAAGTTATTTAATTGAGGACAAAATGGTATTTACATATCAAAATGTAAAGAATAATCTATAAGCTAGAATCATAAGCTTCAATCTTCAGCATTATAAAAATTAACTTCAAAAAGTTTTTATTTTACATTGAATTTCGTGCAAAAACTGAAACTAATTTTGTCAAACATGATTAAACACTGTTGAAACAACTTTTTTCTCAAAAAAAAGCTAAGTTAAGCTTAAAAAAGCTCAACCAAACACACACTAAAGAACCTCTTATTTGGTTTAACATGATTCTTGGACCTCCTTAAGAATTGTTGTCCCAACTCCCAATAATAATTAGGATGCTTCCATCCTGAACAGAGACCTTGTTATTGTCATATTTTTCTTTTTCTATGCTGCTTGTTTATGTTCATGTGATTGCCACTAAACCTTCCTATTATTGAAATTCAACTACCACAAACTTATTATGAAGGTGACGTTTGCTTGCAGGAGAAGCCCCTCAAAGTTGTAGTTGATGAAAGGGTGGCATCGACATAGAAGATCTTGTAATCAAGACACTGATTATTGTCTTTTATGTAGTGATCTTATTCTTCAACGTGTTGCACAAAAATAAATGAGCAATGATATTGATCCGGTGCATTTCAAAAGGGTAAAAGGGAGGAGTGGGGGCGACCAAGGATTTACCATACGCATTGTCGTTTCTTGATTTCCAGGGGGATGGGGGAGCTGCAGCCTGCAGTGGATTTAGTGCCATAATTTTGTTTGTGGCATTAAGACAAATGTTATACGTGACGTCAAGTTTGTCGGGGGTGTTTGAGTTCTTGGTTTAGTGTAAGCTTGCTGATCATCAAGATGCTAAAAAATCGTTTGACTGGAGCCTGTGGATGGACTTCGTGAAGGACTTATATTGATGTATTCTTTAGATAAGGTTGAACTTTGTTGGTTTACACGCTACGTTCTCAACCAACGAACATTAGAGGGGAACAAGTAAACTATATCGTTTTTGGAATCCTCTTATACGTGAAGTATTCCCAAGTCCCAACTCTATAAATTATATACTGTTTTCCTGATGAAATGATAATAAATCAAATCTAATAATTTGTCTGTCCAATAATTCATTAGTTTTAGCACAAACTTATTTTTGATACATTAGGAATCAATGTTACAAGTTTTAACTTTAATATGTTATATTTTCACACGATTAAATAGGGATTTCTTTGTTTTAGTGGTGAAATTTTTTTATGATTATTCTTGTATTAGAAAATTCCCAGTTTTGTTGGTTTCGAATCACTCAAGTCACAGTCGAAGGTGTACGAAAAATTTTAAGGGCCTCTTATCGATAAGCAGAAGCATCGGTATGAACTATGACGTGTAAACACGTGGATGTCTTTGTTGGGTTTTAACTAATCTTTGTGGTGCTGTTATTTGTTTTGAAAATTGGACAATTATACAGAACGAAAGTGGCAACTGTGGTGTGCTTATAATATGTGGTACTGCTTTTATAGTGAAGATGATGGGGGCTCATACTTGACGGTAGCATGTCAATGCTCAAATTTAGCCAGCAACGAGAGGCATGCATATTATATAGCATTTGGTGCCTCATCATAATCTCTGTAATGCAACCCTTACGAACATGTTTCATTGAGATTAATTTTTAATTAAATAATTTTTTTTATGAAAAAGTTATTGTAATAGTATTTTTACATATTTGATAAAATTAATTTTAATTTTTATATAAAATTCAATGCATTACAAATTTTTTTTTTCATAATATTGAAATTTCATCTTATAATTCTAAATTATAAATTATTCTTTATACTTTGATATATAAATATCATTTTATTCTTAATTAAGTAATTTTTTAATTATTTTATACTTATTTTGATAATTTAATACATAAAAATAATTCTTTTTTATATTATTCAAACAAAAGCATTAACTTAAAATCGTTTTTCGGTTAACATATCTAAACATAAAATTAATTTTATTATAATCGATTATAATAAAAAAAATTTATATAATAATCAATTATTGAAATTATCAAATTTTCACAACTATCTCAAATACGCACACTTCATACGACTTATAAATTTGTAGTTAGGAGTCAAGCATGAAAAGATGCCATGATTTCAAAGCCTTGGTTCAGAAGAGCGCCAGTCACCCATAGCTTCAAATTTGGCAGGTTAATTTCTGGTTCTGAACCTTTTACCTGTTTGCAACACATCAATGACCAAATCCATAAGCAAATATCATGGCTTATTTCAACAAAATAGAATAGAAAGATTAAATTGAAAGGAGAGAATAGCTTACATTCAATATAAATGTAAGTAGAAAACTGTCACAAACCGTAGCCAAGTTTGAATTCCGAACATTGAAACCTGCAAGAGATTCAAGAGCCCTGTACAGTGAGGCAGCCACCCCTTCTCCTTTATTGCAGACTATTTTCGCATAATACCCTCTTTCCTCCACTTGAAACATGTCCATCTACAAAACCGCACTCAGAAATGTTACAGTAGTGTATACACACAGAGACTAACTAAAAACTTAAGGAGTTGAGATTTTATCAAACCAACCTGCATGATCTTCTTGCATATTGGATGGCTGTTGTGGGTGAGTTGAACCTCTATGGGGTTGTCAATTGATCCTTGATAATTTTCGGACACTAATAAGGAAGCTTCAAGTCCTGCAACCTCAGCCTTCAGTTTCTTAGCTTGTGCTTGAAGCTCATGCACATATGATACTGCATCTCCAATGATAGAGACCTTATCCATCTGTGCATATAATTATATCAGTTACATTTCAATCTCAAATGTAGAGCATGTCAGATTTAACTAAACTTTTTAATACCGTACCCATTAAGTTTGTTTTTATATGAAACTTAAGAGCTAGCCATCTCAATGATGAACCTTAACCTTCTGCAAGAAAAATTATAAATGTTCAATGCTCTTTGCAATGTATTGACATGGTGTAGAGAGGTTTCTAAAACTGATATGAATTTCAAGCTACTAGTTGTTACGGAGAAGAAGTTGGCCTGGACTTTTTAATATGTGCAAACCTTTCACATTGGCTCTAATGCTTCATGGCCCATCATTAGGCCTTCATTAAGAAAAGGTTATGACTTTAATAACAGTTTTACTAGCTTAATTAATCTAATTGATTCCCTTATAAGTAGTCTTAACGTTTGCAATAGGGACACGTACCTTAGTTATGTTGGGAACCAAAGAACGCAATGCATAAAGCTTCTCCTTCATTTGGCCTCTCCTCCTCCTCTCAGAAACGAGAGCCTTGGTCCTATCGGATTTCAGCCTCGGTTTGCCATTAGCAGTCCCAGTTGCTGTGGTAGTGGTTGTTGTTGTTGCAGAAGAAGAAGCTCCATCATTTTCTTCTTCTCCTTCTCCCTTGACCTCCCCATTAAAGCAAGAGAACGAGCTCAATGTATAGGTTGGATCATAGACATTCACAGCATTATTATTGGTCTGATCAAATATTGGGTTTCCAGGACATGAAAGGAACTGGTTATCAAAAAAGCAATCATTGATAAGGTCAGAATCAAAGTTACAGATGGCATCTTCATTCTCCCCACGAATCAAATTGATAAACTGATCAAAGTTGGGATTGTCAATGAAATCGTGCAGCTCAAAGTCATTAATGTTCACTAGATTGTCTTGGTGAACATCCATTGCATCCATGGTTGGAATTTGGATAGTTAGAGGTCTAATTGTAATATATAGAAGATTGACATGATTATTAATTAATATAATACTTTTGGTGTGAATGGAATAAGATGAGTTCCCTTGCACCAAGGTCTATTATTTTAATTCTGGTAGTTAATTAACAAGAGTAATAGATGTATTTTTTTTCTAGTCTAATTGTTAACTACCAAATGACAATGATCGGTATTTGGTTAATATGTGTCCAAGGTTTGGTGTATATATATTTGTATAGCTAACGAAGTGACCAACTTGTGAATAAATTCACACCAGATGAGATCTTCTTGAAGCTGGTTTCAAAGATATAACATTTAGTATGAGTTCCATTGGTGTACAATTAACTTGAACTCACAGACTGGTGAAGAAACTACTCTAGTTACTTTGTGAATTATAAATTTTTAATTCGAAGCATATTTCAATAGAAATCAATCTAGTAGCCGCCCATGGATGTCAACTTTCAACATCTGCAGTGTAATGATAATAAGTTTATGTATATATCTTCTCTTCTAGTTTAATCACAGATTTCACTTTCATATCATGCTGATTAGCGTTATTTTAGGTAGTTTTAGAAGAGGTTGAATCTGGTGTAACGCAATTTGATTCGAGGTTTAGTTATATGTGATTAAAATCTTATTTAGTTTTTCAGAGACAAGAATGTGCATCAACATTTCACGACTTATGTATTAGTTAAAGAAAAATAATCAATTCACACAAATTTTTTTACACTTTTTTTCACACTACTTTTTTTAAGAAAAAAAAAGATAAAAAAATAGTGTATTAAAATATGTGTTTTTTTTAATTTTATTATCTAAAAAAGAACTAGTATAAGAATAATCTAATAAAAATGATATGTAAAAATTATAATTGTTAAATAAAGCCGATTTTATTGTCTAGCTCATTCGTATAAGGGTTACTGTTTTTTTTACTTAAAGATCAAGGTGTTCTCACACTATTTGGGTGCAAAACTAATTTTCAAACCTCAATTTAGTCCTAAACACAAGGTGCTTTTAGTGGGTTTCGAAGCCTTATTCTGCAGGTAAAATTCCCCCGTATAAAACTCAGTTCGCAAATTAAGTCACTAGGGTCACTTTCTAATGATGGGCAAAGCAACTTCCTGTTCTGGATAAATGATAGACGTGGTCTCTCTATACTATTCTTGTGTGAACGGAATCAAATGGGGAGACGTAATGACGTTGTTCCTCACATATTATAAACTTTATCTAAAATAAAATAAATGTGAAGAACTGTGAAGGGAAGTTAGGGATAGCAATTCCATTTACAAAGTAGACCACCAAATTATTAATTAGAATAATCGGGAGATCCCTCAAATTTCCACCCCCTGTCTATATATGGCTCCTGTTCCTTAACAATCAAAATGGAGATCGAAGTATTAACATACGTAATTGCTGAATTACATGCAAGCTGACCACAAAAGTTTTACGCCTAGAACTAGAATTGAAGCAAATCCATGGGTTTGTTTATGACTAATATTTATATGTTCAAGCAAGCTAGCTTGATTAGCTAGTGATCTTGCTTTTGCTTTATTTTAATTATTGACTTACTGTTAACTGAAAGATGTAATGTGGTGATATTATATCTATATATGAACTCCAAAACTCTCTACTGGTGCATGTGTGAGTAAATATTTGAATCCTGCAGATATATACTGAGTCTAGCTATTGCATTGATCTTGTTGCCCTAATTTGACCTTAATCAAATTATTGTAGCTCTAGATCCTCTGACTTTTTTTTTGGAGAATCTAAACTGAGATCAGCGGCCACTGTTTGATCACAATTTTTTTGGTTCTCTTTTTTCTCCAATTTAACCATGGTCTAGCCAACAGAGCAAGGAAGATGCACGCACGGCTGAATGAATTTTTTTTTCATCAACTTCACTATTTTTGTACAATACTTTTTTTTTGTTACAATTTTTGTACAATACTTAAAACGAAGAATATGGATGACACGCACATGGGCGTGGGAGGCAGCAGTTTGGGCTGACGCTTGCACGTGCCATAACCCACCATCTCAATTTTATTTGCCCCAAATCACAGCTAACAAATCCCATAGTCTCATTCTCCCACGGGTATACCATAAGTTACATAACACAATATTCCATTGGAAATTCAATTGATAAGAGCTGAAGAAGAAAGAATAGAAGAGAGAATAGTGAGATTCAATCCTTGTAAATATTTTTCATACCAATTTTTCTTTTTCTATTTCTTATTTCCTCTCTCAGATCCCATTTAGGGATCATCTAGGGTTCATAATAGAAAGTTCTTCCGCCACGTCCACAAAGTAGTTCCAGCCTTTAAAAACAAAATTCACATAACACAGCCATAGATAATAATGAAATAGGAATTTTAGGATTTGTTTGACATGTCGTATTAAGTCTGATAAGATAAGTTAATACAATATATTATGACTTTATTAATTGTTTGGTGTGATCAATGTATTGTATAATATTATACATCAAACCCCTCCTTTTTTTTTGATTTCTCAAAATATCCCCTTATCCGATAGGTGAGAAACTAATATTCTAAGGTACGGTTAGACACTTAAGCAGTGACTTATTCTAATAATATTATTTTTATATACATGAATTCAGAGATCGAACTCATGACCAAATGCTTAAGGGACCCGAATCCTTTCTATTCGGACCAATATACATTGGTAATCAAACCCCTCTTATACATTAAGATAATAATTAACTTAATCATAGAGTGAGATTAGACTTAATTAAATATTGATATATAATTTTTCGTAAAAATTTTCTTATTACAATCCTAATTAATACCTTGATACTCTTATCATATCATGTCTTATTCTATTTTACATACCAAATGAATCCTTAGCTCTAGTTCTAGAAACAATAAGCAGCTGACATAATCCTATAAGGCCTATGCACACACTCAAAAGAAAACAAAAATAACACAATAAGGTTCTCGTAATTTTTTTTAGAACAAAACTTAGTTTTAATTCTTTTTCTTTAATTTTTTTCTTCAACTCTTTTAATCACTTTTTATTTATTATTTTCAATCTCACTTAATTAAGTTAATAAATAAATAAAAAATAGTTAAAAAAATTAGAGAAAAAAGTTTTAAAAAAGAGATTGAAACCAAATTTTATTTTATTTTTCTATCAAGTTTCTGAATTTCATGTGACGTTTCTTTGGTGCGGCATGACCTATTCTCTTTCATTTCATAAAGTACGAAACAGAGTTAACTCCTGAATTATTATTATTTTATTTTTCTTAAATACCAGTCCGGTGGCCCAGTCAGTGAAAAATAACGTAACCCAATCAGTATAATATATGGGAGGCTTCTGTCATGCACTCTGGTCAACTGAGGTGCATGACTGCTCTTTATTTTTATCTCAAATGATAGGTAAAGTGATTGAAAACTGATTTTTGCATAATTAAGTTTACACCCAATATTACTGTTCCATTTTTTATGATCGAACCCCAAAGGTATTTTTTTTTTAAAGAAAACCAAAAAAAAAAAGTGCATCAAGATCTAGCCTTCACCATGGCAGCAAGGGCGGATCTGGTCTCCGACGAGGACCTTCACCATGATCTGGAGCCCCTGTGAGGAGGTTCACCAGCAACGGAGATAAATGGTAGCAATTACAACGAATCTACTCTTTAATTTTACACTTTTGCCCAACTTTACCTGTTTTACAGGTTACTAGTCTTTATTTCAAATCATTGATGGTTCTTTCAACTATATCAATGGCTAATTCATGAAGTGTATCCACGCACCCTTGTAATAGAGGGTGCATATAAGAAAGAGCCTAATACATGGAACGTAATACGGCACTTGTTATTATAGATCATTATGTTGGGGTCTATGGATGTTGTGCAGAGTTAAATATATATAAAAATTATTAGTTGAAATTTATTAATTTTTTGTATGTATAATTATTTAAATAATAATAATTTAATTTAATTTAATTTGTATGTGAATCTTATATGTGAAATTGAGTATTATTAATTTAAATTTGTAAAATTTTAAGTAATAATTTCAACCATTAATAAATCATATATTTTGAGATTCATAAATCCACGTTATGCACCTGGGTTGGAGATTACAAATGCAACTTTTAAACCGGATCTCTATCCACTTCGCGCCTGGTAAATATTGAAGATCTATTATTCTTCTTATTCCTTCTTTGATATGTATTATACTATTAATTATCACATCACTTTTTATTTTAAATTTATTATACATTTATAATTTGATGATTATGATTTACTATTCTCACACATATATATATATACATAATGCAACAATAGACTGTCCAAAAATAAAAAATAAAAGCTTACACATCATTATTATTTATTCATGAGGCATTCAAATATATAATTTACTAGTTAATAGTCTGTGCATTGCAAGTGATATTTTTAAAGTTTTAGTTTTTATTTAAAAATAATTTAAAGACTTAATTTTTAATATGTTATATATATGTAACATGTTATGAATTTAAACTCTTTAAATTGTTACCATTTTATAACTCTTTAAATTGTTAATATTTTATTTTAAAGAAATAGAGAAACTAAAAAAAAAAGATAAATATTTTACATTAGTTCAACCATGTATAAAAGCATTATACATATTAATTTTGCATAAAGTTATGCATGTAAACTTCCATTTGATTAAGCAAATTAATAAAAAACAGATAATAAATTGATATGGAGTTAATTATTTTGATAGCTAACATAGAAAAAATAAAAAATAATAATGATGTGCATACGAAGAAAAAAATATAAGAACAAAAAAGAAAGGCAAGAAACTCTTAGTGTAGACAAGAAACAATATTGTTTTTTGACTAAGAAACTATCATAGTTAACCAAGAGAAAGAGGGTAGCCAAATACATTTTGTTATTCTCAAAGAGAAAAAAATATTGTTTAAAGATAGAGATATTACCCAAAGATGAATTGTTTACTCTCAAGTATGAGTACTCAATTTTATAATATAGGGATAAATATAAAAACTTATTTATTTCATAACTAATAATAATGATGTATAAACGTTTATTGTATATTTTCTTTTTGAGTTTTTCTAACAAGTGTCCTTAGAGCACTTGTTAAGAAACTTAAAATAAAAAAATTTGTATAAAAAGTAGAGTTTTTAAAATTTTCAATATATTAAATACTTTATTTTTCATGAACAAATTTTAATTTTAAATCCTTAACAAATGTCCTTAAGACACTCTTTAACAAAACTTTTTATTTTTTCTTCTTTTTTTAAGTGCAAAGTTGTCTAATTAGAGTATGTCTTAGTGCCAAAATTGTAGTTTTCAACAGATGATAAGTTTAATTGAGAAATTTTTAGATGTTCTTGAAGTAAGATTTATCTTATTTTATACCATTGAATATGTATCAAATTAATTTTATAGATTATTATTGTCTTCTACTTTAATTACAATTTTAATGTTATAATTGATTTATCATGTATTCAATTCAATGGTGTAGAGTAAAAATAATATATTGCTACTTGAATACTTAAAAATCTCAGTTTAATATGCATTAAAAAAATGTGAATATCTCAATACTGATTAGATTAGTGTTTTTTGTTTTTTTCTTTACGAGATACTCATTAGATTAGTTTCATATATATATAGAGGAAAATATTGTAGATACTTATGATAAAGATTTATAGTAATATATATGATTTGAGATTTCCTTGCCTACCTAAGATATTTTGTCCGAGTCAGACACGACGCAACGGTTCATTCAAAAGTTTCAAACATGCACACATCAGAAAATACGTGTTGCCGAGTCAGCACATCCAGATAGAGAAAATTTTCAGAGGAAGATAAAAGAACAACAAAACATGGGGTGGCTATAATAAGTTGATATTTAAATGGTTATCCTTCTCTTTCTCAGACTCCCTACATATAAATGGGTCTCACGCACAAGCAATAGAAACCAAGGCGCACGTGGTTTCATCCCTTTTTCACATAACATATGATGTCACAGTCTTCTATGGAGCTTGGAATTATGAATTTTGGGTATGTCTTTCTTCTTTTACGTTCTCCATTTTCCCATTACAATTCAGAAACATGGGTTGGGTTAAGTCTTTCTTTTTATCCTTTTAATTTTATTTTTTAAAAAATTTTATTGATTTTTCCCCCATGTTTTGTTCAAGTCAGCTGCACGCATTACAGAAGGAGATGCAAGATGAGAGCACCATGTTGTAACGAGGTTTTTGACTGTAGGCATTGCCATAATGAAGCTAAGGTATAAATTTATGTGCTTTCTTTTCTTCTTGGTTATTGGCTTATTGCCAATGTTTTGGAGTTGAGTTGTGTAATTAGCACTAAGCAGAAGTCTCAAATATGTTTCTTAGTTCTTACCCTTTTTTTTTTCACTTTTGTTTAAACAGAACTCTGAAGAAATTATTCCTGTGGATCGTCATAATATACCACGCCATGAAGTTAAAAAGGTTTGCATTTGTTCACTTGTTTTCACCCACTTTGTTGGATTTGAATTCCATGTTGGTGTTGGTGTTGCATCTTAATGGTAACGGTTTTCTTATCCCATCTAGTAACTCATATGCTCTAATCATCATAATAATAATCTGAATAATATCTTTCACCACATAAACGAGGCTGGGGAAGAGTTGCTGTAATCAACATTTTGATTCATGAGAATGAAAGAAAGATAAAAGATCAATTTCCCCTGTTTAGGATATTTCTGTTTCCCACAAAAACAAATCAGAAATCAAAGGACGACAATGTCACGGCCATACAAACAACTTTCATTCATAAAGTATTCAGCTCAATTTGCTGTAAATAATCTTCTTAATAATTTTCTGGTTCTTTACAGTTTTCAATTTTTCATACTTTTCTTACAATGTTATACCATGTCTGTGGCTCTTCACTCTCTTACTTCATCCTCTTTCGTTGATTTGCAGGTCATCTGCTCCTTATGTAATACTGAGCAAGATGTGAGTTCTCAAGATTTGAACAATCGAACCATTAAATTCAAAAGATATATAAACAAATATGAATGCGATCATTATCTTTTCATTTCTCTCTTGCTCTCTATCAGGTTCAACAGTACTGCACTAATTGTGGAGTATGCATGGGCAAGTATTTTTGTGCTACATGCAAATTCTTTGATGATGATGTAAGTTCTCTATTGTATTAAAAATTGAGTCAGATAATGTATACAAGTTTTTTTCTTTTCTATTAGTGTATTAAAGTAGTACTCAATATTTCAGATTTCGAAGAACCAATACCATTGTGACGAATGTGGCATCTGCAGGTAAAGTTGGCTTTGACAATTATTATATTTGATATTCCATAATTCCTAGGAAAATTTTATCAATCATCTCTATATATATTGCTTTTACAGAACTGGAGGCAAGGATAATTCTCTTCACTGCAAGACATGCGGTGAGTTCACTGTTTGAAGTGTATTATTTGAAGTCACTTCCCTGAGCCCTCAGTTTCTTCCATACTGTTTCTCCATTAACTGATTATTTTAAATCTGCCAATGTTTTCAGGATGTTGCTACTCCAAGGTAATGGAAAAAGGGCATCGTTGTGTGGAAAGAGCAACCCATCACAATTGCCCTGTTTGCCTTGAGGTAAATCAAACCACTAGTGCATTCTAGTCTGTGAGTTCAGTAGAAAGCTGTTTGTTTCTCTGTGAGATGATTTCATTTATCTTTCTTTTTATTTTTATTTTTTTAATTTGCAGTATCTATTTGATACATTGAGAGATATTACCGTCTTACCTTGTGGGCATACAATACATTTGGAGTGTGTTAGAGAGATGGAACAACATTACAGGTAAGACCTTTATGTCTTCCAATGAATGATTGAGATGCTATAATTCTGGAATAGCTTCCTGCATTCACATCATGCAAGATCCATCTTATGCTGCACTGAGTTTACTGTTTTATACCTTCAGACAAACTTAAAATGTAGTAGTGAATTCATTCCTTGAAAATCCAGGTACTCATGTCCTATTTGCTCAAAATCCATTTGTGACCTGTCATGTTTGTGGAAGAAGTTTGACCAAGTGGTATGTGAATAACATTTTTTTTTCTCTTTCACATGAAATCATTAATGCAATGAATTTGGTCTTCACAAAATGATGACATTCTTATATAAGAACTTTTTGGTCAGGTTGCCTCAACCCCAATGCCTGAAACGTACAACAAAAAGAAGGTAAGTAACAAACAAGATATTTTGTGAACTATAAATTAATGTTAACTTGTCATACATCTCTAAGTGATGCCCTGTATGAAATCAGGTGTGGATACTGTGCAATGATTGTGGAGTAAACTCTCAAGTGCAATTCCACATTGTGGCACTTAAGTGCTTGAGTTGCAACTCATACAACACACGGCAGATACAAGGAAGCCCTGCTACCTCATGCTCGTCTAGAGTGACTGAGATGGTAAGATAAGCATTGGATTGTGAAGAGATCTCTACTGTAATCCTTGTCTTTCCTCAAGAGGAAACAGCTCTAGATGAGCAGTGAGCACCCTACCTCAACACCAGTTTCTCAATTCTGGTTTTGCTGAATTATTTCGATGATATTGGAAGAGGGTAGAAAGCTTGCACAAGAAAGTAGTCAAGATCCAAATTGTGTACATATATATATATATATATATATATATATATATATATATATATATATATATATATATATATATATATATATATATATATATATTCCAGTAATGCTATTCTTTAAATATCTTTATCCTGTCTTTTGCTTCATCAGCTGCCAAAAGCATACAGTTCCAAACTCATTCCCGCATAAGGGTGTGAATTCAGGTTTGGGCCGGGTGACCACATCAATTTTAAGTCGGGGTAACAATTTGTTAGCCCAACACAAACTCAGCTTTCTTATTTCAATGATGTCCAAAAAAATAAAGGCTTTCATATTTCAATATGTGATATACATAAGAATAGAAATATATAACACTAGAACAAAACAAAGCTTTATATTTACCATATGGAAAACCAATATCGAAATTAATAGTTATTAACAGGGATAAGATAGTTTCACAAACTATATGAGGTATGTGCATAATTTACACTATTAAGGAAAAAGTTATAATAAGATAATTAGGATATTATCCAATGACTTGTACTGAAATATGTGGAGGTGTGAGTGTAAGTTTGTACAAGTACAATTACTCTTAATAATAATCAAAGATAACATAACATAGCTTACTAAATCACTGGTCGTCTTGTCCACCCCCTTGCTCATCATTCATGTAGAGCTCGTGCTACATGGAAGCAGGATCAACTAGCTTAACTAGCTTGAAGACGCAAGTGTTAATTCATGTAAACTCGTGGTACATATTTACATACACATCATTTTACAATTATACAATTTTCTTGTTTCACTTCATTTTCTACACAATCATATATCATCTCATACAAAGGTGAGATAATGTGAGGAAAATTCTTGTATCCTTCTGGAATCCTGAAAGATCTTTTATCATTCATTTGTTGACGAGACTTGTAAGGTTAGTGAGATCCACAAATATTTGATGGTGGTGATCTTTCTTGAAAGAAGAATCTTAAGAATTTTCTTCCTCTAGGAAGACAAGAATTTTAGTAGTATGATTACATGGGATGTGTATAAAGCATTTTCCATGTCAAATTACATTTTTTTTTTATCCTTGCACACTGACACTGCCACTCTCAAATTAAAAATCCACTACCACCTCAAAAGGAGAAACATAAGGGGTAAAAAGAGGAGATGGCAGAACAAACACAATTCCTTCATGCTTTATGTGAAAGTGAAGCACAAGATTTGTTAATTCAATTTTCTCGGTCCTGAAGATCTCAATGACCAGCCAGACAAGAAGAGCACAAAAGGACTAACCCATATAAACCTTTCTGAGTAAAAAGCATTCTGACAAGCTCTTTTGTCTTTATGACACTCCCCCCGGTTGCAGCAAAAGATAGAGGAAGGGGAGCGCATAGAAGAGCCAGTTTAAGGCGAGAGAGGCCCTGTTTCTCTGCATTAAACCTTGGAATAAAGCTGTCTCACACGTGAATCTATTTAAGGAGCCCATATATTTTTGGTTTAAAATTGTCCTTGTAACATTAAGATTCTTATTATTTTTTGGGTTAATGCCAAGGACCTTATCTTGTTACATAGAAATCCTATGTTTGAATGGTATACTAACAACGTAGAACCAATATTGTTTCAAAAAATAGAATCCCACCTTTTAAAGCTTGACTCCCCCTTTTGTAGGCTTAAAAGGGTAAATAAAATTAGCTTTTGGCCACCTTTTAACTTGGAGAATTACATGTGGTTATCCAAGTTATTCTAATTTAATGTTAAATACAAGCGCAGCCAATGTCAAATTCAATCTTACATGTTTGACAACACCAGCACCAATGCCAAGAGGATGAGTTTTGAAAACGACCCAGCAATTATTTTTTTTAGCACCTTTTAGCCTTGGAGGTGCAAACAAAGTAGCAGGCACTAATTTGAAACAAGCAAATGCAAGGGTGCTAAAGGATATTTATCTGTAGTTACAAAAATAAAAATAAAAATGTACAATCACTTCATTTCAGTCCCAATAACCAGCACAGAAGATTTACAGGAAGAGTAATGGACTACTGGGACCACACCTGCACTATTAGCCCCCTTTGCAGTGACTCATCTGTCATAACATTTTCACTTTGTAGATTTAGGTAAATGTCACGTGGACCTACATAGATATATACCATCAAGTTGTATTCAAACTAAAGCTGAAAACTAGCAGTTTTGCTAGTTGCTAAACCTCTGAAACAAAAATTTTTATGAGCTGTTAGATGCAGTGTCGCAAGATAGTTTAGATTGGATTATAACCCGAGCTCCTGAAGAAAGCCTGTTGATTTAAAATCAAAATTGTTACTCAATGATTGAAAATTGTAATGACACACTCTTAACAATTTTAAGAACGGATCAAGATCTTCTCATGTTAATTACTAATATGAGAGTGTTATATTATAAGAGAAAAAGATATAAAAGTAATTATAATAGTGCCCACCTTTATTTATATATGGTCTATTATAAGTACTTTTGTATCTTTTTCTCTCGTAACATGATCGTGACATGTTAGTGAGTAACATAAAAACATCAGTAGAAAGTAGTAACAAGATAAAGTCAACACTTAACTTTCTTCAATTTTGATCACCTTCTCCTCCTCTCTAAATGAATCTATCCTCTTAGACTGCTTTTTCCCTGATGAAGGATCACTGATTCTTTTGCTGCTACCGTTAGATGGTACTGGGGATGTGCCTGGGCCTTCAATTCTATCCATGGAGTTTCTTGGTCCATCAGAAACTGGGGATCTCATGGATTCACTTCGTGGCTGCTTGGTCAATGAAGCCTTAACTGACCTCGGAATGCATTTTGAATGTCCCGTGGATGATTCCTCTATATCTTGTGATTTCAGCTCTTCAGATGTCCTGCACATTTTTGTACAGGTTTTGTTACAGATGAAACATTGGCCAGGATGTGATGACTACCGTGTTCCTATCAGATGCCAATCAAAATCAATTACAAAACTCTATAGCATGAATCCACAAAACTATCCATAATAATTCTTGATCCCAAGTCATTTTTAACATGTGATATAAGATAAGTCTCCAAGTAAAGGACCTCATTTTGTAAGAAAGCAATAGCACATACATTAAAATGAAAGGCTGGACAAAAGATGAGAAAAAGATTTCCTTAAAATGCAAGATTTATTTAGCAAACAATATACAAGAGAAGTTTACAACTTATTCCCAAGGGGTTTCTATATCAACTCTTTGTGCTGACTATATCATCAAATCGTGATATTATCCCCAACATTGTTTAAAAAAGATAGCTATAAAACCTGATGATAAATGCCATTCTCCTTCTTTATTAATCCACAGATCCTTTTCGTCAGATTTAAGTGTTTCACATGATAGGAGACAAAAAACTCTCGAGAGGATCCAAATCCCCATTTGTCCAGCCTTTTGCTTTTATTCTTTTTTATTTTGCTATCTTCTTTCTTTTTTCCCCCCCTCTGTGTAGGGTGCCTGATATCAGAAGTTTTAATGATATATATTTTTTCCTTAGAATGATAATTTCATTAAAACAGCAATGAAGCCCCCTTCTTTGGACCCTTTGAAGCCTCCATTTCCATGAGACATCTTCCCATACAATCATAAATAAAGTTCTAAACAAGCATGTGAAAGCACTTATATTCCATTAACTATTGTTTAGCTTTAAAAAGCAACTGCCAAAAGAAATACAAAGACAAATGCCAAGGCAAAATTTTTAGAATATTTCACCTTGAACAAAATCAGAACTGATAAAGTAATTAGAGGGAGATGTTCAATTGATTTTTTTATCCAAAGAAATGTTAAAGTGATATTGTCTAACTTTTAAATTTAATTCTTTTTAAAAAGGGGTGAAAGCATAAGCAAAATGTGGAAGTAGAGCTGCAGTGCTTGGACATTGCATCTGAGTTTTGAATTGGTAATACGAGCAGCTCAGTGGATTGTTTTGTATAACACTGAAATCATTCATTTAATGAGAGAAAGCGAGATATGGCTCAATCTGGACAAATTTCAGGTCTGAAAGAAACTTTATAAGTAGCATAAGCATTCTACCACCATATTCAAGCATTTTCCACCTTCAGACTATTGCACAACCTATGTGGTTATTTAGCCTAATCTAGAATTATACACTATTTAAAGAATGACTATAAGCTAAAAACTAGTCCTAATTACTTCATCAGACCTCAAACACTCCATATGCCATTTCCCTCAGCTTTGAACAAGGCTTCTCTTAAGTTATGACTAGTGGTCCATGTGCAACCAACCAAACAGCATCATGTAATGCACCATCCAGTGTTGGATTGATTTGCTGGTACCATAATTTTTGGAAAAGGAAGCAGTAACTCTTCCCAATGCTAATTTGTAATGTTGCAAGAAAAGAGTTGAAAGCAAAACCTACCTCTCAGCATTGTAGGAAGAAGAGCGTTTCAGAACATTATGTCCATCTCCTTCTTCCTTCAGTGGTTTAGACTCAACTAAGCTCCCACTAAAATACTCTTTGTCTTCCAATCTGAGGCCCATCCCCTTTGGATTCTCTGCTAGGCAATCAAACTCTCCCAGCATAACAGAAGTTGAGAACAATGGGGAAGGGAATTTTGAATGGGAAATCCTAGCCTTATAGGAAGGAATAAAGCCAAAACTATGGCTTTTCACTGATATTGACCCACATGAGATCAGTTGCATCAGCAGATTTGAGGCCTTCAGCCTTGTGTTGGTTGGCATTCGAATGCCCTCCTCTTCCAGGATCCTAAAGCTGTTCATTTTACTCACATCAGCTCTAATCAGGGATTCCAAAGTTTCAGTCTTCCCTCCAGAAGATGATGGACTAGAAGTTGAGGGTGGAGGAGAAACAGCATCACTACAGATTTCTGGATTATCTTTCACTTGTGATTCTTTGGCTTGACATATTTCATGGCATTCAGGTTCTAATGACCCATCCTCTGTTGATACACCCCTGGTACAAGTATTCTGAGTTTTCAGTTTATTAACATGTTCTTCTGTCTGAGTTGAAGCATCTGCCGATCCATCAGTCTTGTAGATTTTGTATTCTGTCAATGGCATGCTTAGAAAACCACTATTTCCAGCTCTAGACTCAGGAGAAACATCAGAGGAACCAGTGTGTTGTCCTGGGGAAAGCTCATCTTCTTGGAAGTTTCTTGTCTCTTTCCCATTCATGCTAGAAGAGGAGGAAGCTTCATCATGACTCCTACAAGAAACTGGCTCTGGTAACTGCTTCAGGCTTTGTATTTTGACATTGCTAATGGGGCTGAAACGATCTGTGAGGAAAAATTCACAATGACTAAGGTTTCAGTCAGGACCTAAGAAAACACTACAAGTTGAAGATAAACAAAACAGATACATAATATTCTTGACCTGAGTTCAATTCGTCAAACAGCTCAGAACCTTTGAGGACATACTCATTTCCATGAGCAGGTAGAATTAGATCATCTTCACAGAGATCATGCCACACAAATCCGTTCTTGTAGCTTCTGAATTACATAATAAACCAATAATACATGGTGAAAACTGAATACAAACAATTTGACCTTAGTGTGAAACAATTTGAAGCTTAACAATATTGCTTGCTTCATTTAAATTTATAAACTTTAAGCTGTGTTGACTTTACTAAAATTCAAGAGCAACAAGGGACAAGCACAAACCCTATCAAGTCTCAGTACTTTTTTGTTGGTACAGAAAAATTTAAGGTTAGGGATGGTTGCCCCATCCTAGGATCAGAGCAGCCCCCAGGCTCAATGAGCATTTACAAGGTATTTACACATAATCCACCAACAATGACCGTGACAGGATTCGAAACCCAACGAACTTAGTTGAGGCAATTCGCCTTATCAGTTATGCCAACCATTGTTGGCTATCAAGTCTGAGTATTATTCTTGTTTTTTTTCCCCTCTCTCTTTATGTTTCTCAACATACAAATTGAACACCAAGAGTAGATAGTAAATGTAAAAACTTGCTCACCTCTTACAAGACCATGAATACAAGGAAGCCATGCCTCTACCTCTCAATGCGTTAAGTCTATCAATCACATCTGCACACAAACAATCCCTCAAAAAAACCACACCCCACAAAGCAAAAACACAATAAAATCCCAAAAGGTGTATTGGTTTTTGGTTTTCCTGTTTCTACCTCTCAAGAATAATCGATCAGGGGATGAAAGTGGAACCTCCATGAAATGAGGGTGCTCTAGCTGCCTGTTCCTACAAAGATAGTAAATCACCGGCACCTTCCGGTTCTGATGGTACTTTGGCGGCTTCTCCGTCCATACTTTGGTCCTCTCCGGACTCACTTGCCGGTACTTCTTCATTCTCGCTTCCATTCCCACACTCCCAACCCCATCACTGAGACCATACCAAAAACCAGATCTAACTAGCTAGCTTGTAATTATATGATTATTGCAAGGTGAAATCTTTAACAATTAAAATGAAATAATAGATAATAAAGAAAAGAACTTTACAAAAATAAAATAAAATAAAGTACCCAGTTAGAAGCTCGTACAAGAATCTATGTAGCCATGTGTTAGTTTGATCAGTTGCAAATTATGAGAGGTTGAGCTTGAAGAACGTGAAGTGAGGAAAATTCCAAATGAAATGGCCGTGAAAAGGAAGGGAAAAAAATGAGGAGTAAGAAAGAGAAAGTAGCGTGTGTGTGTGTGTGTGGATGGAGAGGAAATGGACGCCCGGTTATAAAGCGTTGGGATAGAGACACAGTGTGGGAGCTTGAAGAGTGAATTCAGACAATGAAATGAAACAGAGACAAGACAGGAAGTGAAGCTCAGTTATTTTCAGGTAATCTTTTGGCTGATTTGATGGACGGATGCTTGTGTTATGTTTTAGGAAATGCTATGTTTATGATGTTTCAAAAATTTATGGAGCAGGCATGTTCATGATTTATATTTATAGATATAATATTAAAATAAATAAATAAACAAAAATAATTATTTGTTATTTGATTATTCAAATATATGGAGCAGGCTTTTTTGATCAAAGTGTTATTTTTTACAAAAAAAATTTTATCAAAATGTCATTTTTCTCAAACTAATTATCAACATGTCATCGTTTTAGCCACGGTGGTATTTTTTATTTTTTGTTGGGCCACGTCGAATACGCCAGAATGCTTGGCGAATCCATGTAGGATACGCCAGCGCTTCGCACAGTATCCTATGTAGACACGCTGTTCATTTCTCTGGCGTATTCGCGTGGATCGTCAGCGTTAACGATCCACGACGTGGCTTAACAAAGTTTGCCAATCAGATGGGTTGGGGATTATAATAATTGGAGGATGACCGAACCGAATTTGGGTTAATTTGGCCGAATGTGTTGGGAATGACTCTAATGGGACTAAATTTGGTGGGGATCCCGACCGAAAAAGTGGGGCCCAATACGAATAAATTGAAGTTAAGCCGAATGATTCGAATAGGTTAGGTCGAATGGATTGATTTGAAATTTGGCCTGCCGACCAATGGACGAGGGACGAGCCCTAAAAATGGGTAATGACCGATTTTGTATGGTTCTACCAAGTAAAGCTTTTGACTTTTAGTATGTTTAAGTTAAAATGTTCGATTCAATTAAATCTAAGGAGAACCTAAGTTTAAAAAATTGAGTTTATGAAATTATGAAGTTAAACTTAGCATTAAATCTAAGATTAATAGCACCCTTAACGTATTGTAATCAAATTTTACATTTTAAATTGATGGGCTAGAATACTATTAAGCGAAGCATAACAAAATTAATTTACTTTAATAGTTTAAACATTCGATTCTATAAAAAATTTGATGAATTTCCTAAAAATTAGACGTTCCCAAAAATATTTCATCTTGTATAATGCAACATATTTATATATATTCAATTCATATCAAGAAAACACGTATAAGATGCATAAACATAATGTAAAAAATGCAGTACATATAAATACAATCATCCTAAATCAAGTAAATGTAATAAAATGTAGTACATATACATCAATGAGAAAGGTCAGGTCGAATGAATGGGTGGGGCAGATGTGATGGGGATCAAAAGAAGGTCTTGCACTGTGATGGGTGAGGATATGGTGGGTAACCCGTATACGGTGGATATGGAAATGACAGTGTAAGGGTAAAAGTATAAGGATATGGTGGGTAAGGGTAAGTAGGTGGTGGGTATGATGTGGATGGTGGATAACCTGGATATGGCAGGTACGAGGGAGGTGGTGGCTGAGACGGACGGTAAGTAGCAGTAGAAGTAGGCGGTGGCTGAGTACTAGGCACATCAGAAGAACCAGAGTCATCTGGAAGATGTAATCGTGATCGAGTACTGGCTAATCCTCTCCATCTACGGCGCGGCCTCTGCTCATCAGACTGCTAGGATGGTCCGGGAATCTCATCTGCAGGAGGAGCTGGACGTAGGTGATCTAATGTGATGCGATCATGCTCCCTCACTGAAGATAAGATGTCCTCCATGAACTATTGAAGGCTAGCCATACTAAATCCCGAACTAGGGTTCCTAGCCGACGCATGGACGTTCTCTGCAATGTCAGCCTAAGATACAAATATAACACGTCATTATCAATATAAAATACAAAATGTACAAAACAAATAGCAGAACATATTGGTAAAAAGCTTACCACAAACCCAATGGATGCACCAGTTCGAGAAATCCAACGCCTGGTAATCCGTCTGTACCAGCGCATGTACTCAGACTGCGCAGTAAGGGGAGCTTCCAAAGGCCAACCAACAACACACCGTTCCCGCCGCGTATCCCAGATGGCTATGTGTGCAAGGTGTGTGGCTCGCCAATCCACGTCGTGACGTCCGGCCAATGTAATCGAGTGCAACTCGTCAGGTTGGTGTGGTCTATGTGGTATTGGTTGGTCCAGACCAAACTGACGCATCACCCTGTTTGGCTGGTGCCACTCAACAATGTGAAAAAAGATAAGTGGAACCACTACCAGATATATGTCTCTACCCGCGACACAGAACGCTGGCAGTGAAGTCACAATCTCATTTGTATGTGGCCGCCATGTTATCTACAATCACAATTGTATAAAGAATTAGAATGCAAGACAATTAACTTATTTAAATCACTATAAACAGATACTGACCTCATCACTCTTTATCTGATAAAAAAACCAACGGTAATATGGAAGCACCCCCATTGGTGTCTCAGTCAACACCTTATTGTTATGCCACCTATATATATGTCAAGGTCATACGATGTCAACACAAATAGTATATATAATAAACTAATGTAAAGATATGTTGAGAAACTCACCGAAATCCCAGTGGACGTAGGGGACCACGGGTAGCAACGTAGGCAGCCACAAGAACAGGATCAGTATCATCCACGAGTGTAGGGACAAGGGGTGGAAATCTGTGCCATGCCCAGTACTGCAACAGTATGTAAGCACCTCCAATCTCATGCACACTGTAATCTGTGACCTTGCACAACTCTCTGTACAAATAGGCCAAAACTGTCGATCCCCAGCTGTATCTCCCGGTAGCGGTAAAGTCCTCCAAGAGAGGAAGGAACATCATGTGCACGTATCTATCAGAATGGTCAGGAAATAGCAATCCCCCGATCAACCGAAGTATGTACGCCTGCGCACACCACATCACATAATCGTCTCCGTCAGCCGGGGTAAGTCGTGTACGAAATGCGCTCCAGAGCCACGACATATCAACACGTCCACCTAATACGTGTGACTCAGGCGGCTGCGATCCTAACAAGGTCTCACATAGCTGCATCCAATCTGGATGGGATGTACGACCAGTAACTACACCGCCATCAATGAGAAGTCCTGAGATAATAGCAATGTCCTCCAATGTGATGGTGCACTCTCCAATAGGCATATGAAATGTGTGTGTCTCGGGGCGCCATCTCTCAACTAATGCTGTAATGAGGGAGTGATCAATGGTGCAATATCCCATATGGGCAACCCCCACGAAACTAGCCAGCTCTAGATATGGCAGTATCCACTGATCTGGGTCCATATGTCTGAATTTATGGGCACGTCTGACACGCAGATGACGATCTGGTCTTCCTTGCCATACATGTTGTGATACATGAAAGTCCTGCATCTCTAGTACTGATAGGTCCTCTGGGCCTGGGCGCAGGTGGAATGCCATGCCTCACGCTGTAATCAAGCAACTGACAAGGAGATTAGGTAAGTCTTCAAATAATAGAACATACTATAAAATCGAATATACATATTAAATATGAGTGTATCAAGCATAAATTAATAGACACCAGTAAAAGCACAATATCAAAATGATACTAATAAAAATAATAACATAGATTATCAAATTACACACTGAAAATATTCAATTACACATAAATAATCATTCATTATAATACAATGAGAATTAAATTATGTCCTAATCAAGTGGATGGCCCTGCTTGGTCATTCCTCAAAGAAGTCGATCCACCACGACGACAACTACGAGAGTTATGTCCAGATTCACCACATTTTCTACATCTTTGTCTCAGTCCTGATTCGCGTCAATCCATCTCATTTCTAAGTCGAGTTGATTTGGGTCGACCTTTAGATCGAAGCAATTGATGATCGGGTACCAATGTAATCGTTGGGGCTGGTGGCCACCATGGTTCATCCTTAATGATACCCCAATTAATCTCATATACCTTGTACAAAGTATGCATTTTGTAAACACTGTGCACATATTGAAAAGCGTCAAGTCTCCTGGAAGAACATGCTACTATTGCATGAGAGCAAGGGAAATGCAACGCTTGAAATAGGCCACAGTCACATGTGCCTTGTTGAAGGTTTAGGGAATATTTAACTCCACCCTGCTGTGTTATAGGGTTGAATACCTCTTCGACCAAAAATCTGGTTGACTGTATATCAAATCGACAGACTTAGTGAGAGCTTGCCTTGAGCACGTTTACATTCTAACTTTTCAAAAAATCATCAGACCAATCTACCACATCAACAAGTTTCTCATTTGCATCATCCTTATGATTAACAAAGTACGCTACCAATTTGTAATATGTCATCTGAACAAGTGCTGTTATTGGTAGGTTTCTGTCACCTTTCAACACCCCATTCATACACTCAGATAAGTTCATCGTCATATGACCAAATCTGTGGCCACCATCATATGCTAAACTCCATTGTTCTTTTGGAATCGAATTAATCCAATTTGCCATTTCGAGAGTAGTAGTCAACTTTTCTAACCTAGCCTCAAATTTATATGTCATTGGTTCATACCCTGATATTAAAATATTGAATGAATTGGTGTTAGCAACTAAATTGTAGTTTGATAATTAGTATAGTAAACTCATAAACAATGTCAAATATTTAATTACTTGTGTTAATCAGATATTTTTTTAGGGTCAGGTTGCGAAAGACGCTATTAAAATTACTACCAATATGCCGGATGCAGAAAACATGATGCGCATGCAGTGCCTGCCATCCCAAATGTGGATTCGCCACTGACTGTATGATGCCTTGATGTCGATCAGATATCAAGCACAGACCCTGTTGTTGTGTGACATGTGTTCGAATCAATGCTAAGAACCAACTTCAAGCATCCTTTGTTTCCCCTTCAACAATGGCAAATGCAATGGGCAGAGGTTTTCTATCGCCATCCTGTGTTGTTGCAATCAATAGTTTATGACGATATTTGCCATACAAATGAGTGTCGTTAATCTGAATAATGGGCTTACAGTATTGGAATCCAACACCACATAGTTTGAATGTCCAAAACAAGCGATGCAATACAAGTTTTGAACGGTCAACTCTATTGGCCTCGACATAATCAACGGTTTGCAACTCCACCACTGTGCCTGGCATGTCTCTTTGCATGGCAAGTAACCATCTAGGCAATACCGCATAAGAATTATCCCAGTCTCCATATACCTTCACAATGGCAATTTGTTTTGCCTTCCAAGCTTTTCGATAAGACACGTCATATCCGAATTGACATCGAACCCTTTCAATAATTAAGCAAACAGGTACATCGGGTTTTTGCTTAACCATCTCCAGAATGCAAGAATAGATCATACGAGAGTCTAACTTCTGGTGATCTTGTGAAATGGCTGGGTTGACACAGTTATGAGGCCCATTATATTTTCGAATTTCCCGCAAGTTTGATTTCTTGCTTAGAATGGTCCTAACCCTCCAATTACAACTATCAGCAGCTCTGGGACACTTAACAATTAGCCGCTGTGTATCAGAATCCTCAACCTTGTAATTCTAATATCTAATAATGGAATAATGTTTTAGGGCCAAATTGACAGCTTCTTTAAAGGGAAATTGTAACCCAACATATAATTCTTCATTTGGACTCCAAATACCACGAGAATCTAATTCACGAAGATTATCAGATGTATTCAGCGCATCCCAATTGATTTCAGAAAACTAAGGGCATGGAGGCACATACGTAGATTCAGGAGCAACTACCAATAGAGGGACTAGTTGTAGTATATTTACTTCAGGGTCGGATTGGTCTTCTTCTAAGTCAGTGTCTGTATCTTCACCCTTAGGCATCTCTCCTTCATCATCGCTTGTGTCAGATAATGCATCTGCCATAAGCGGGTTATCGGTTTCAAGGTCCAACCTAAATGAGCTCCCTTCAGGCATTGCAGACGTACCAACTTCTTGAGATTGTACTAATACAGGAGGATGTGTCATGGAGAATTGAGTGTTGATAAGTGCGATGACGATGATTCAAAGAAGATTAGAAGGACCACTTGTAACCCTGTTTGAAGAATGAGCTTCAAAGACGCTCATTGTGCTCACTTGTTTCCGTCTCGACATACAACTCCATAGAAGTTAAGTTAGGATGCTGATCAAAGCAATCAATCATGCAAGCAATATCTTCATCATCTTCTAATAAAAGTGCTATCCATCTTAGAACATTATTCCATTGTGGAAATCTGTACACAACACTAGACACAACTTGATTTTCTTGGAGCCTTAATTTTAAATGAATTCTCATTTTTAAAAGCTCAATAGTCGTATCACGTTGAATCATGATAGACTTGGGACGAGGACCTTCGTACATTAGACCATCTTCACCTTCATACGTTCTCCCATTGTAGTAAATGAGAACAACAAGGTGTTTGTTCATCTTACACTTCTGAATAATAACAACACAAATAATTTAATTTTGTATAAACAAATACAAAAACCTACTAAATAACAATAAAACATATATCATACATACAATTCGTAACAATAATAAAAGAAATAATAGTAATATTAATAATAATAATAATAATTATAATCAATAATAATAGTAATCAATAATAATAATAATCAATTATTCTAACAATTAAACAAATATACATAATACATAAATAATATAGAAATTAAAAAAAATAAACAATAATTCTAACACTAAAACAAAGATACAATACACAATTAATATAAAAACTCAAAAACATAAATAATAATTCTAAAAATCAAACAAATATACAAAATATAATTAATATAATAACACAAAATCATAAATAATAATTCCTACGTATAAAATATTTAACAATATATATAACAATAATAATAATAATAATCTAACGATAGAAAAACTTACGAATATGATTCTCGGACACGGTTCTTTCTAGGAGAGTTCGAGAGAGAGTTTAGAGAGAATGAAATATAGAGAGAAGGTGAAAATTTGATAAATGGGAAGTTCACTTAGTGGAAGGGTGAGGGACGGGGGTTATAGGGGTTGATGGAATACGCAGGAATCTTGGCGATCCACGTAGAATACGTCAGAGCGCTTGGCGTATCCTACAGGCGTTCTAGCATATTCCACGTGGATACGCCAAGCGTTTTGGCGTATTCTACGTGACCCAATAAAAAATAAAAAATACCATCGTGATCAAAATAGTGACATTTTAATAATTAATTTAAAAAAAATGACATTTTAATAATTTTTTTTATCAGAAATAGTACTTTGATCAATAAGTCCAGTTATTTTCCGGTAATCTTTTGGCTGATTTGATGGACGGATGCTTGTGTTATGTTTTAGGAAATGCTATGTTTATGATGTTTCAAAATTTTATGCAGCAGGCATGTTCACGATTTATATTTATAGATATAATATTAAAATAAATAAATAAACAAAAATAATTATTTTTTATTTAATTAATAAGTAATAAATATAATTTATATTTTATATATAATTTTTTTATAAATTTTAATTATTAATATTTATATATAAATAGATTTATATAAAAAATTTAAATTTATTTTATCTTTTTATTATAAATAATTATATATATAAAATTTAATTAATATTATTTACACACATAATAATAAAATTTTAAAAAAAATAATGAATCAATTATAATGAATAAAAATCTTTAATTACTGAAACATGTGAGGAGCACCTTAAAAGTCTCCTTTGTTTTATGTTCACTCACTCTTGTACCCTTCTTCTGCTTTTGCCCTTTCACCCTTTTTATAATACTATTTTTGGTGTTCCTCTGTCCTTTCTTCGAGTACCATCTTTGCCCTTCAATTCATGCGCGGTAAAATTCAAAGATTAATGCTCTTGTAGTCACAATTGCAACAACTACACATGAACTTTGTATAAATTTAAGTGCTATTTAGTATTTGAGTAGAGCAATTAATATATATATATATATATATAAAATTTCATATTTATATATTATTTAATTACAATTCATCTTACTTAAACTTTTATATACTTAAATTATGATTTTGTTACATATACAAAGTATGAAAAAAATGTACACAAAAGTATATGCAACAAGTATTTTTCTTAGTATTTATTATATGATATCTAATATTTTTTATTAGCTAGTTCTAAACAAGGATAGTAAAATTACTCATGTCCATAAAAATTAGCAGAGATTACTCACGATAAGAAGAAAATAAGTATTTATTTAATAAATAAGAATTTGAGACAAGGATTATAAGATTCGTCTTATAGTATTAAGTAAATCAGTAAAATATATTTTTTTATTTAATATATATCATGTATTATGTTCTTTTTTTTCTTTTGAGATGAGATGAAAATATTTTTTTATTTTATAATGAATTTTTTTATTAAATGATCCTTTAATGATAAAACTTGTTAAAAATATATATATTATTTATATAATAATTATTTATATAAATTAATTATTATAAAATATAATTAAATTAAATTTAATATTTGTAATATTCTTTTAATTTTATAAAAATTTTATATTATTAAATAAAGTAATATATAATATTAAAATTTATTTTATTTATATTTTTTAAAAAAATAAAAATTTTATTTTTAAATTATTAACTATTTGTGAATACTCATAAATACTCGCTTATCTGTGCGGATCACAAATACATCCCTAATTGTGAGTCTAATATTACATGGTAGTATTACTCATGTTCATTTGTGCCAACTGCCCTGTTAGCTTTCTTGCCCTTGTATGTTGTTACTTTCACAAACAACATGACCTTGGTTCAAAAATAGAATTGGAGACTTTCTTATAAAATCTCGTGTTCCGTGTACAATTTATAAATGTAACAGTTACAAAACTATGCAAGTAATATTATTTTAAAGGCAAGTTTAAACCAAGTTTAGTATTTTAGTATATTAAGGCACAAAAGTTTAAACCAAGTTTCTATTGCAAAATACTTGAACTAAAAATTTAGTGCAAATTATTCAAGATTTTAACTATCAGCCTAGTCTTAGTTACTTTAAATATTTGTGAATGAGTTTATTCAGTAATGAATACTGAGTTGTATTTGAGAAGACATGTATTAGTGTTTTTCTCCTTGTGCAGCAACGAAGTGTGTTGAAATGGGAGTGGTTGATATCTGTAAAGACATTCCAATGCTCAAGTTAGACTGCGCACAATTAAAATTCAAGTTAAAGAACAATAATTACCTGTTGAAGGTGATTGAGTTTGATATTTATAGAGTACAATTAGGGCAACGTCTTTCCTTAATTGTGATAGGAAATTTTCATAAAATAGGAATGCTAATACAGCAGTTATGAGTAGTCAAAGGTAGTTATGTGCACTATTATTATACAAGATCGTGGTTGATGGTTACAGATATTTATAAAATTTATTCACTGCATAAATCTCACGATCGTGTTGTTACTGTACAATGCCGTGATCCGACATACATTGTGCCGAGATTTCAACAATGTCTCAAGCGAACTTCTGCTGGGTTGATGGACGACTCCAACTAGATGCGTGTCAGGTTGACCCATAAAATTTGATCCTAGATCACAGTCCATAACAGAGTCCATAACAGAGTCAGAAAAAAAATAGACCTTAATAGAACAATTAAAAAATTTTGGTGCCAATATGAAAGTAGCTTTACTCTTTAAATCCATGATTTCTGATTTGGGTAAAAGAATAAATGTTTTGAAAGTGAGAAACAAAGATGATTACCAAGTATGGTGTAGCTATGAGTATCTTGATTTGTATATCATTACATCCTCTAAACAACGATTTGAACACCATAACGGAGTTTCTCCACCGTAACGAAACAATGGAATTTTTCATGGAATGGAGATATTGCCAATTGGGTTGCCTTTCTACGTGGTCACCTCATACTAGCAGCGATTTTCCCCATACTTTACGCAATTAGGAATCCATACCGTTGAAGATCATATTTTAACAATTTTAAATATTTCTAAGTATCATATGGTCAATTGACCATAAATATTCACATGCCAATGAAATAAATATTGTTCGCTTTTTTTATTTTTTTAATGCATAAATAAAGTAAAAATATAATTCATAAGAATCCTATGCAAAAAATAGATGGAAAATGGTTCGCATCATCCATGCTTTTTATGACCTTTTATGGTTTTCCAGATCTTCAATATGATACATTAATTATTTTATTTGCAAGCACTCCTTCCCTTTACATTTAATTTAATGAGAAAAAAAACAGTTAGTCTTATTCACATCTCAAACATACTGATGAGCAAACATATGGATTTTAAGTTCATGATCCTTTTCAATCAGAAAACTAAAAAAAAAAGTTCTTAGTCTTATTTTTGCAGAAACAATTGTAATAGACATTGTAAATTAGGCATGTAAAAAAATTATTTCAATATTATAAAATCTAATAAATAAAAAGTTTTATTAATGTGAACTGTTAAGGCATGTGTTAAAGATTAAAAATAACATTTATATTCATCTTAATTACTTAAAAAATAAAGTATTAAATACCTTTTAGATTTTCAAGACATTAAATATTTATACTTTTCATTTAATAATTTCTATTTTTGAATTCTTAACATGTGTCACACATGTTAACAAAACTCATAAATAATATCAAAGATATTTACTATTTACATTTTATGATATGCATTTAAAAAAAAAAGATATTTCCTATTTACTCAACTATGCATATACTTCAAATCTTGAATAAAACAATTGTTATTAGTGTCTCCTAATTGCAATAATATCTGAGAGTTAGTCTCATAGTAATACATGTGTAATACTTGATCAAAAACTAAAATTATGCATACACTTGTTTTTGGTAGTTAACATATAGACAATTGACTTAAATATTGACTCTCACAAACTCTTATCATGAACGATATTCTTCATAAGTTTAAGTTATTAGATAAAAATATAAGAATAACTTTATTATATTTCTAACACACTCATTCATGCGCTTATGTATGAATTCTTTAGGTTTGAAGTATAAACAATGCACAAACTCATTTTTACTCTTTTTTTTTGTGTGAAACTATGAAACATACTTACAAGTTCGTCCCGTTTAAATTGTTTATAAAACTAATTTCCGTTCGACCACAAAAACACAAAAGTCATGCGATCTCCTTACAAAAATTACTTCTCTAAAATTTAAACCGCGTTCTTATCCCAAGAATCAAAGTTACTTACAAGCTCAACTTTCCTTTTATGGTAGACATATAAATAGTTTTATTATATATGAAACACTCACGGTCACAACAATATATGCCCTAAAGAGACAACTCTCTTATAACTTTTACAAAGGCCCACGTGCTAGAGATCTGTTGAAACGAATTTTGACTAAGCAATCCATTTTATTGCTTGATTAGCTCAAAAGATCCATCTGCAATTGTGGAAGTTCGCTCCCTTTAACGGCGAAGGTAGCATGAAAATTTGAGAATGAGAATATTGCGTAGCAAAGTGCAAAACTGCAAACAAATATATAGATGGGGAAAAAGAAAAGAGAAAAAGCAAAGGAACGGTTTTCATGATATGATGAAGACATTTGTCAATGACTAAGATATCTTACTTTTTCAAGTTAAAGGAACCGTTGGAATTATACCAAAAAAAGAAACAGTTTGGAATATTTTTCTTTCATCTTCACTCGACCGCTTTATCTTCTTTAATTATATGTGTACGTTGCTAAGCAAATGAAACTTGAAATAATGAATATTTCTGCATCTTGTGGGCCATTGTATATTTGTATTATAAGCTTTCACTTTGTTCTAAACGAAAGTTGTTGCCTAAGGACTAATTAAGGAGCACCTTCTCACTTTTGTTACACTTAGTACTACTTCGTAGTTTCTCGATGGGGCAATTGTTTTAAGTGTTTCACTTCCCTGACCTACTCTGTTCCCCTCCGTAGCAGCATATATAGTTACTTATTACCATCAAACACAGGCAAAACTGTATACTTTCACTTGATCATACGGCTTGAACATCACTTTCCAACGAATGTTAGCGATAGAGAAAATAAAGGTTATTGTTCCGTCATGCTCAAGATAGACATTGTAGGTGTCTTCTATGTGTGTAAGGTAAGAGTTCCCCCTCTATGTGGTCATATGATTGCCTTTTATAATATTTTTGGAATGAGGGTATTAGCAGCCCTTTGAACCAGGTACTAGAGCCTAGGTATGGTCCATATTTCAGGAGTGATAAAAGAGCAAACGAGCTAAAAAAGCAGTCCAAAATGTGAAGGGTCTCGCAATCAACATTGACCCTTCAACTTTCAGTATGAAAATCCCACAGCTATTAGGTTGGAGTCTCTTAAATAACTTGTTGAACGATGCTGGACACAAAGAAAAGTAAGCAAAGTGGATCTGGTCAAGATGAATATCATGTTGTTAACTCACCTAATCAAATGAAAATATATGGGATACCTTATTCCCACTAATGATTTAGCTGCATCACCTAATTGTCATCTTCCCGGGGTAGGTTCACTCTAATGTTTAAGTATGCTATGGGCAAATTAACCGAAGAAAGGGGTTAAAAAGAAATGGGAAGGGGTAAGCATGCCTCAAATTAAACAAGTACATTGCCGTAGGTTGTGGGATAAGTAAATGTTTGGCAATTATAGTCAGTCCATAGTATTATATATGTTTGATAAGACAACCTCCATCATGCATATGTACTGCAAAGTGAGATAGATTGGACAGTTTAAGGAAAGCCCGCACTGATCATGAAAATATCTAAATTACATAAGTGCATGGACAGATTCCTTAATTGACTTGACTAAAAGTAAGGTTAATTCGACATCAACAGATTAGAGGCATCGTCGTGTCCTAATGGAGTTTCTTTTTATTTTAAGAACTTTCTTTGATAAATCACCTCCATTTATATGATGCAGATTGCAGCAGGTAATCATCTGTTATAAAGAAGCAAAGTGAAAAGGAGTATTCATTATGCTGTCTCAACCAATTAATCAGATATTTAAAGTGGTGCAGATCTGGAGTTATAACATATTCATCACTTTTTTGGGGTCTTCAAGAATTTTGTAGAAAGAGAAAAGTATATAAAAGGTAATAGCGTTGAGCAGGTATAGTTGTGTGTAAACCTAGTGAATTTTATTCAGCCAACTGGCTACATATTTAAACTTCATTAGTCACAAAGTGGTCTAAAAAGATTCCCATGAATCAGATACTAGTTGATCTTATTTTTAACAAATCTGTGCGTATTTTTTCCCTGAGCCAGTTTAAGGCTAAATAGTAAATAGCATCATAAGATAAAAGATTTGCAGACAACAATTCACTCTGAGGTAGAAAAGCAATTCTGTTATTATGAAAGAAAAGAGCGCCTTAACAATTTATTTGACTAAGACACTTAGTTTTAGATGATCTTAGCCCAACAAAAATATTAAAAAAAAGGTTTTAGACATGAAAAAAAGGAATGCTGAGATCTCAATGGTTCAGATTTCAATAGTTAATAGCATGAGAAAACCAGGTAGAATCATTGTTTCATAGTCTCTGGAGAAGATACCTCATATAGTACGAAGGAATATTTATTGTGAATATGAAAATGCAAAGCCAACGAAATCGGTTTATGCAGAGAAGCATTAGTAACTCCACATGGATCATACCGTATGCTTTTCATCCACAAAAGGACATTTATCACAAGGTCTAGTCGGTTGCAGCATTGATGGTGATCAAATATATCCATATATATGTACCATATGAAGACTTATAAATATTTTGTCTCTTTGCTACAAGAAGGGCAACATAGGACTATAAAACAGGATTAGTGGTCGTACATTCCTCTTCAGTCTTTACTTAATTTTTATTTTTTAAGTAATACTAATAACCTACGGAGCACGGACACGCCGATTATGAGGCGTGTCTGTATGTCGAACACGTGTCCGTGTCAGACACATAAAGACATTCGTACAACACATGTGTCATGTGTGTCCAAATATGTCCGGTTAAAAAGGATTATTTTTTCAGTTTGGATAAATCTTGGACACGCTCGAACACTTCTCGGACACACTCAGACACTTCTCAGACACGACTTGAACATGACTCATTAATATTTTCTTTAAAAAAAAAACTTAGTTTCCATGACTGACGTTCAATTAGTAAGTTTGTAACTCGCTCAAGCTCACATGACTGACGTCTCAAGCTACTATTTTCACATACCAATATTTTAAGTTTTATCTTTTCACACGCCACTATTAGACTTTTAAGTTTTATCTTTTCACACAACACTATTTTTATCTGCTCCTTCTACCTCTACTTATACCAAGTCATCCACTTCGTTGTCACCGAAACTTGCCTCACACCAATATTCCCTTTAGTTATTTTTTTATGCACATATACTTGTACATGATTAGTTAGTTTAGGAGAAGTTAGTTTAGGAGATTTTTTAGATTATGTCAATAGAAATTATGTTTCATATTTTTTAGGAGGGGCTTACTAGATAGCAAATATTGACATATATGATATATATTAAAATATTATAAATCTTCAACTTATAAAAATAATATTAATAAATTATAAAAAAAAAATTCTATAATTTTGAAATTATATATATATATATATAATTTTGAAATATATATATATATATATATATATATATATATATATATATATATATATATATATATATATATATGTTGTGTCCGTGTCATGTGTCCTTGTCCTATAATTTTTAAAATTGATGTGTCCCCATATCCATATCCGTGTCATGTTCTGTGTCTGTATCCGTGTCTGTGCATCATAGCTAATAACTAACAACGTACAGATGAACTACCCCTGCTGGACCCCTTCATGTCTGGCATTAATTCAATTGGACATAGCCAAACTCCACTTGCATTCACCATCATGCATAGCATTAATTAAATTTGATATGTATGTGCCCAATTCATCAAGGCAAAAGGCTTGAAATGAAGTTATGTTATAACAAAACTCTCTGCTTAACTTAGGCCCACAAATCAATTCAAGTAATTATTCCCTTTTACTGGCCTACTTTTCTAAAGACTGATTCAATGGCAGATGATTCAGATAGGCTATACACAACTGCACCATTTAGATTAGGATTAGGAATAATGATCTCGTACTTGTTCCATTTCATCATTAAATCCTGGGGTATACTTTGCAAGTCTTGCATCCATCATCCCAGTTGCCCACGTTGAGGGCAACTAAACCAACAAGGACCACGTTGAGGGCAACTAAAGCGACAAGGACCAGTGTGTGCAAATCCGTATAAGAGACACAAACCGATGGCTCATGACAGAGGGGATTGCAAGTCCCTTCTCCAAGGGCAAAACTAATTATAATAGAAGTTTGACCGGATCTCAGCAAGTACTAACTTTTTGGCAATAAAGGAATATATAGATTAATATACTTAACAAGAAAGAGATGCACAACTGTATTGATATTCATTATAGATTAATGCAGTTTTACAACACTTATCCACAGTTGCTTAGGTAGTTGCATTCGAGTCCGAGCATAATTTTTTTAAATTTTAAATTCAACTTGGACTGTTTGTGCGTAAATATGCTTCTTGTTCAGATATATTTTACGCTTTGATTGGTATGCAGTTTCTCGAAGGAAAAGAAAAGAAAGATGCAATGGAGGGAGTCTTTCGTTCGATTGGTATGCAATTTAATACAGGAGAGAAAGGATTGGGAGAGATCTATTTTTTGGGAATTCCACAAATTTTGCATCCATCCTTGGAGTGAAAGATTGGGAGAGAAAGAAGTGAGTGTTGGATGTGGATCTCACGTCCTTTGTAGTGATGGGATGATTTAAATAAAAAAAAAACATAATTTAATATTTATTAAAAGGATAAAAAATAATATTATTTTCCTTTTTTTTTCATTTCTATTGAATAATATTAAATGAGAGAGGGATAACTCATCCTCTTTTTTCTTCCTTTTTTTGTCCTTTTTTTTTTGTCATATTCATTTCTTTTTTTTTTCTTCCATGATACCAAACAAACTCTTAATCTAAATAAAGTTTAGGTATAGTCACTTGAATTACCATAGAGACTTGAAACATTAGTTATGTAGTATAATTGACATAAAAATTTGGATAAAACCCTATTTACTTGCATGATATTTTATGAAAGTTTTGATTTGGTGTCAAAAAAAAAATTTCTATCATCTTTACGTCTTAAACTTTATTTTTCTTGTTTCAATGTTGTCCTTTCGCCTGATGCCATCCAAATTACTAAAGGTAAAGGTTGTTGTGGATTTCATGTGTTTGTTTTGGGTCCAAATTGAAATTTTTGTAAAACGTGAGGGACATAAATAAGATTTTAACCTAACATAAGCATGTCATCTTCTTCTCCAAATTTTAGGGTTATGGATATTAATCTCATACCAATTTTCTTTAGTCTAAAAGTCTCCAAATAATTTGATGTCTTCAATGACAGTGACAAATTAAAGTCAACACAAACTCAAATAGCAAATGTGACAAATCCTATTTTCCCATTTTCTCACAAATTCTAAATTGAACCAATGCCAAAACTCAAAACCAACAAAAACATAAAATTCTTTGGAGAATAATGAGAATGCAGCCACAACATTTATGTGAAAGCAAAGGGTTTTATGAGTGGTGTCTTGGTGAATTAGGCTTTGCTTGACAGTGAAGGTTGGAGGTTTGGTACAACAAAGATGGATGGGCATCATTTGGGTCTTCGTGGCTACACACTGGTTACAACTATGAGTTTGGGTGGAGGAACGACGATGGGTTCGACCGTGGTGGAGGTGCAATGGTTTGTCGCGTATTGTAATTGCAGGGGTTTCATTTTGGAGCTTTAGTTGAGTTTGGTGTCAAATAAGTTTGGGGTAGCACAATGAGCTACAATAGTCGGAGGAATGGTAAGGACGGTGGAGGACAATGACTAAGGTGACTCAGTTTGACTTTAAGGGACTATGAAAGTCATTGATTTGACTTGAAGGGTGTGGAACAAAGGGCGTCTGACTCGGGTGGAAGAATATGACTGAGTTATGTGTTTTTGTGATAGCAAGGAGAAGAACTCGGTTGCCAATGGTAGTGCTTTTGTTTGATGATTGTATTGGGAGTGAAATTGCATGGGTGAATAGTGGTGGTTCTGTAACCCTAAATCTTGGGGAAGACGATGAATTTGGAGTAAAAGATGACATGTTTATGTTGAGTTAAAATCATATTTATATCTCTTATGTTTCATGAAAGTTACGATTTGATCCCCAAAATAAACACATAGGATTTACATCAGGTGGAAAACGACCACATGGGATCTATGTCAACCTTTGTTGTTAGCAAAGTTGGATGACATCGGGCAAAATGACGACATTGAAACAAAAAAGTAATGTTCAGGACGTAAATTGGACAAATAAAAAAATTTGGGGACCAAATCAAGACTTTCATGAAACATGAAGAATGTAAATAGAGTTCTTGTAACACCCTCCTACACTTCCTTGGCTGTGGAGTCTCATTGAGTGAGTCACCAAAAATTGTGAATCATATAGTGAGTCACATGGCTAGTCACCAAGTGAGACACAAAGAACTCCCTAGAAAAAGATGTCCAGCCTAAGTTTAGAATCATCTAAATAGATTTTTATCGAGAGCTATTATCTAATGGATAAAGGCTACTGCATGCAAAATCAGTATTTGTTGTCTAATAGACAATAGAACGTACCTAGATTTTATTTTCAAATAAAATCTCAGAAAAAGAAAAATTTCAAAAACTGTTTCCGGTTTCGGGTTTAGTAAGTTTTCTAAGACTCGCATTACACAATCCAAAATTTTTCGATTTTAAATTTTTTTTATTTTTTTGGCCCCGCTTCAAACACACAGAAAGTCTAAAAATAATATTAAAATAAAAAATAAATTAAACAATTTACAAAAATCACTAAAATTATAAAAATCACATATAACTAAAAAATAAGAAATTTCGAGATACTAGAGTTCTAGTCTAAAAAACTTAGTCGCAACTATTGTATAATTGCAAAAGTTGCTCAATCAAAATAAATGTGATATAAACTCAAGGGATGACCTAACGATAAATAATGTTGAATTTTATATGTGTCAATTTTTTAGAGTCAAGTTGTAATAAATATATTTGTAAATTACTTAGTTTGACATGTCTTTAACCAAACTAAGGAGGTGGTAAATTTAGTTGAGAAACACGTAAATTAACATAAACACGACGGGATTATAATATTAAAAAAATATTATCTTATTTCTATTTCTATTTCTTTCATTCAAAAACTTCTAAAGATAAGCATAGAAGATCTCGGAAATTAGACTACTGTCGCGGGAAAGGAGAAGGAAAATGATAAATCACGGATTCATAAAATGCACACAAATCATGAAATAATAGTGCTGTGCAGTTGATTTTATATGTCCACAGTATTTAGTTTTTTTGTTTTTAAATTTCAGTTACACGGTTGGAGTGGTTTTTCTCAATCCACATCATTCCTGAGTCTCTGGCGAAATTACTTTGTGGGAAATGGCAGGACTGGAAGGAGAAAGACGGACCATACAACGTAGCATATGGCCGAACCTCAATAATTTGCTCTTGTTGGGTTTGTGAAATCAGAAGGCAATAAAGATTCTTGGGTTGGGCAGGACAAATAATGGAATGAACGATATGGCCTTCTAGGCCTGAAACCGAAAACAAAGTTAGATTTGGCCTACTTATTAACAACGGTTTACATTTGTGTTTTTAGATACTTTGGACCTCCATATTTGTTTATGGGCTCCTAATCCAATGAGCGCTGATTGGACATGACTGAAGTCATCATCTGAGCTGGTAAAAAACTGGTATTTGGACCCAAAAAGAACTGGTATTTGCACTTAAAGCCTAATGTTATTTGGATTCTGTAGACTATTTATCCATTTTTTTTTATAACTATGACAATAAAATCTGAACTTAAGATTTCATATAAACTACATAAATCTCTCATTACTAGGCATTAGCTCACTCCTAATGACTTGACTATTTATCCATTTAAAGTGTTAGGAATTTTTGTTTTCAATATATAATATAATTGTATCATGTAAATTATGTCATATTAATGGTACTTTAATTTCGTAGTTTGGAAGGGGGCATCTTAGTATTAGAGCTCATTTTTCAAATGATTACCACGGCACATATTGGTCTTGTGGGGCTGTTACTTTCATTTTTTTAAATTGTAAAATATTTGTATGGGCTTTCTTTTTTACTCTAGATGTCACTCTTTTTAAGTTGCTGAATCTAATGCCCCCATGGACCTGACTCAAAAAGAGAAGTCCAGAATATTATGTCGACCATGAAGTGGTGGTGGCTAGAGTCTTCTGGAAGCCAGAGAAACTCTATAGAGAGATGGGACTGGGTTCAATGATTGACGTGAAGGAGACACTTAGGTGGAGTCTGCCTAATGTTTTGAACAATGGGTTATCTAGTCAAGCAAGTGATCATCTTCAAGACTCCGCGTTCTGTGGAATAAGCCATCCTAAACTGTTCCACCTTCAACTCAGTTTTGGATTCATCTTTTCTTTTTTCAGACTTGTAATATATATATATATATATATATATATGAAAGAGGATAAAGTTACACCAGTGTAAGTCTTTTTTGATTTACACTCATTTTCAACCATTAGATTTATTTTTATCTAATGGTTAAGATTATTTCATTAAAAATAACTATTAGATGAAAGTTAATCTAATAGTTAAAAATGAATGTAAATCAAAAAAAATTTACACTGATATAAATTGACGCTCCTTCTGTATATATATTGGTTATACTTGAAACTGGTATTTGTTCTGGCTGTTCTTTGATTTTCTTTTAATAATTTTTTTTTGTCATAATAAATTAAATTCATTCAGTTCTTTGAACTTAAGGTTAACTTGGGCTCCTTTTTAAAACAATGGACCTGGGCTTTGTAAGCTAAAACTTTGTTTGTAATGTCAACTTTGTGTCCTGACTTGCATTTGTTAGGCTTATTGGCCTCCTATTGATTGACCAAAGTTCTAATATCTCTTGTCATCATGTGCAGCATGAGTCGCGCCATTTGCGGCCTATTTCACTGTCAAGAATGTGGCTTGGCGTGTTTTCCAGGATTTCTTGTTGCCGTCCCCGGCAAGGATACATTGACTTAATGTTTATAAGCATAGCTAGCTATATGAAAGTAACAAGTATTTTTTATTTTTTTTCTTTCCACTAGAAAAGCAGTTTGCTCCGTGCACCTTGCACTGAAGAGCTTTGAGGCTCTTGAATAGGAACAAGAAATCATAATAGTAGATAAAGCTAATATGGTGTAACATTTAGAAAAATTACTATTCTTGAGCAAAGCCTTACACTCTTTACATCTACCTGTCTCCTCTGGATAAGACCATCCATGTGACTACTACTTCCCTTTACCTGCCCTTGACCCTATTACCTCGAGTGAGCGCACCATGGCATAGCTACACTTGTATTAAGATGGCTAAGCTTCTAGTGTGAACTGTGAAGTTTACAATTTTATCCTTGCATTGGACAATAAGTGCCAAATTGGGACAGAAAACAATAAAGACAGTTTGGTAACAAGAAGGGTTTTTTCAGATAAGAGATGTACAAGAAGAGAAGTGGCAAACGAAGAAACTGAGGGACAAGCTACCTGCTGCAGTAATAAGAAATGTTTTGAGAGTGTACATAATTTAACCTTTTTTTGGCACAATATAATTCAACCCCTTTTTTAATACCATAATCTAGCATGTTTCACTTGTCAGTAGAATCTGATTTTTTTTTTTCTAATGAAATGTTTTGAGAATATACATAATTTAAACTTTTCACGGCACAAATAATTCAACCACCTTTTTTACACCATAATCTAGCATGTTTCATTTGTCAGTAGAATCTCTGATTTTTTTTTTCTATTGCCATGATTTTTTTTTTTTCTATTAGTCAACATTATCTACTCTTCTACTGGAAGAAATATTCGTGCCCTCTTTATGGAAGCATATAAGTTATAACAGGATGAGTGGGAGCAGATACCAAAAATGGGCTTAGGTGAATTAGCAATACAAAAGGGAGAAGAAATAATTTTTCGAAAAACATAAGATTAGACTTGAATAATCATAACTTCCCTAACAAAGGCTTGATATAATCATACATCACACCAGTAATAAATCCTGATTCTAATTTTTGGGTCCACCCAACCCGACAAGCAGAGCTCAAAGAACTTCCCTTTGGTTGTTGGTCACAATCATCTCCCAATCCAACCACTCCACACCCATTCTCTTAACTGTTGATGTGATCTTATAGATCAATCTCACTCCTGTCACAAACACACACACTTAAATCACATGCTGGACTACAGTATCTTTGTTACATTATAATTTCAGAGAAATCAAGGCCCCATTCATTTCACAAAGCAAAAGTAGAATGTGAAGAAGGGAAAATGCCAAGGATAAATTCTTCACCCAAACATTGCCAAAAGCCTAAATCAAGCACATTTTTCTTCTTCATCTTCTCTCTCAATGAGTTAAAATCCGGATAACTTGTGTTCTAGAACAACCACTGTACAGATGCTAGATCAGTCTCATACCAGCTTGCTACTCTTATCATCTAACCTTTAATCCTATGAACTTGCAAATATATAAATTTAAAAAAAAAAACTATGTGGATAAATAAATCTGACTTAGTAGAAGTCAGTGAAGTACAATCCTTTGGTACTTGGTCTCTGTAGGAGAATCAGAACCATCACAAAAAACCCTTTTACTACTAACTCTTCCACAGTTGGAGGTAGTGCTGCTACCATTAGTGTTAAAAAAGGAATCTTGGTGGAGGAGCTGTGGTGGTGGTGGTGGTGGTGGTGGTGAGGGTGAAGGTATGGTGACAGGGGGAATCTCAAAGGACTCAAGTGGTGGTGGTGGGTGTCTCCATTGAGGAAGTGGTCCTGCCAGGAGCAGGGTCTGAAGGAGAGGGCCAGCTTTCATCACTGCCTGTAAAAGCTTACCCTTTTCTGGTAATGGTTTGTCTGGTGTTAGTTCAATCATGGATTGTGTCATGGATGGTAATGATGGTGGAGGTGGTGGTGGAGGTGGTGGTGGTGGCGGCGGCGGCGGCAAATGGGGTTGAGGCAAATGGTCAATAACTGGAGAGGAAACAATGCTTTCTTCACAATCTGATGATGACAGGCCATTGTTGGAGTCAATTCCTCTTCTGGGTTCATCTTCAATGCTGGAAATTCCAGATAGTGGAGCTGTTTGTTGTTGTTGCTGAAAAAGGAGCTTCTCCAAAAGAAGTCTCTGGCATTTCTCTTGTGCTTCATCTCTTTCTCGTATGGTTTTGTTAAGCAGATCCTTCAGATTAATTAGTTGATCATCCCTCTTTCTAAGTTCTTCTTGCACTGCGGCTCTTGTTTGTTCAAGCTCCAGAGTAGTGTATAAGAGGGTCTGCCTCAGCTCCTCCATTGACTGTATCAATCAAGTTATACAACACCAATGAAGAATTAGTCCTAAAATTCCAAAGATTATGAACCGCCCATTACACATTTTTTTATGTCTAAGACATGCAATTAAGCAGCATCAATATGTGTAATCAATGGAAATAGTTGAAGGATAAAAGAAAGTAGCTACCTTTCCTGGGTAGTAGTAAGCCCAACTTAGAAGAGGACTACGCTGATTGTCCATGTTCTTAAGTCTCAAGCTCTCAAGATGACAATTGATATAAATTTATGCTTTTTTGAGAGGAAAGGGAAATGGAGGGAAGGGAAAGGCAATGGAGAGAGAAGAAAAGGAGAGATATAGTTAGGGGGGTTATGGGTGGAGGTTCAAGGTCTTTTATAAGAACTAGTCCAAGTTACTGTCGATGGATTGCATTTGATGCTTTCTCACTGGGGGTTGGAGAAGAAAAGCACATAAAAGCCAAAAGCCTAACAAAGGCCAAATCCTAGTACCTTGTGCTCTCCATTTATTAATCCCTCTGTCACTGTAAATAAAGACTAAGGAAGACTCAGTACGGTTAATAAAAGAAAAATGATGATGTCATTTTTTTTAAAATTATTTTTTATATTATTTTTTAATAATTATAATTAAGTGAGAGAATGTATTGATGTGTAAATATTAATTAATTTTAATAATATAAAAAGTAATATAAAAAATGTATGTAAGAAAAAATGTGATAAAAAAATCAAAACTAATAATTAATAATAAAAAACAAAGAAAAAGGAAGGGTCAGTACGGTAGTATTTTTTGAGTCTGTGATGGCACTATTGCACAAGGGGAAAGGGGTACTAGTTCTAGTAGTCTAGGAGGAGTCTATAATACTCACTTTGAGGTTGTGAGTATTGATACTCACTGAAAATTACCCTTAGTAACCGGTAATCATCTTTAATGTATATTATATTTCAAGTGATTAAAATTAGAGTTGTTTAGCGGATTGAGTAAATATGTGAATTTAGAGATTTTTACCCAACTTAACTTATAAAATATAGATTTTGTTAAGTTTATAAGTTAGATTGAGTTAAAAAATATTTGAACACATAATATGTGAGTCAAGTAATAAGTTAAAACACATTTTACTCGCATAAATTTGATTCATTCATATTTTTTAGTAAAAAATTATTTAAATGATAAAAATTATATAAAAAATAGAGAATTGAATTAATAATTATATCAATGTATATGTCATATGTGATGATATTGATCTTGATTAGTTAAATTAATTTATTATTTGAGTTATGATTAATTTTGTTTAGTTTATTATATACTTAATAAAATTTATTATTTATTAATTTGTTATATACTTATTAATTTATGATATTTAATTTATTTAAAATTAAAACCTATTATATTTGAGTAAGATTGATTAAAGTTTTATGATCTTAATTTGTTAGATTGAGACTTGTTATGTTTGAAATTGAAATTTATAGTATTAATTTATTAGATTAAAATTTATTATGTTTGAGATTAAAAATTAATGTGTTAATTTATTAAATTTTATATTTTAACTTTATTTTTCAAAAATTTTTTTAAAAAAATGTCGAAATCACATATTAGACCTAACTTTTTTTTTTTGACTAAATATTAGACCTAACTTAATATACTCTTGAACATGTTGAATTAAACAAAAAAATCTTATTAACCCAACTCAACTTAACTCACTATTTTAATGAACAAATCAGGTCAAAAAACCGTATTGAACTCGCCCATCCTACCAGCGGACACGTTTAATTAAAATTGCTTTTTGAGTCCTCCGAAAAAAAAAAAGGAAATGTTAGCTCATATATCTGCCGTCTCTCTCACTCTTCTTACAAGCTATCATCGGAAAACCACTTCCGCCCTCTTCCAAAACCACCCTCTCAAACCACTATGTAAAAAAGGAGAATATAGCACCGCACAATAGATTCACCCCGTCCACCACTCTTGGGCAACCAATCAGCGGAAACAGTGGCAGGGACACCGTCTAAGGCGTCGGAAGGAATGACATCGGAGGCAGCACTATTATCGACGATGGAACGTGCCGAAGCTCTGGACTTAACGGCGCTGAGCGTCCACTTGCTGATCTCCTTGGAGTAAACCTGGAGGATCTCAATGGCGTCGTCCTCGGAGGCGGCGGAGGCGTCGTTGGAGGACATTGTCTCGAAGCGCTTGGAAAGGGTGGAGGTCTCGATCAAGTGATTAACGACGGCGTTAGGTGGGAAGCCATATGCTGAAGGAAGCACCGGGCTTGGCCGTGGCAAGGTTGGCCTGTAGCGGCGCCTGAACCAGCCGTCGGAGGAAAGAAAGGAAACTAAGGAAGGGGGGATAAGGGAAACGGAGCTGCTGAGTACCTTTCCTTTTCCTTTTTTTTAAAAAAAAAAATTATTTTGCTGATTTGGTTTTAGCATGCTGAGTTGCCTTTAGTGGCTCCATTTTTGATGTGTTGTTGTTGGGTGATTGCATATGTTTTAATGTGACTAATTTTGTAGTTAGACATATTTTATTATAAATATTTAAATTATTATTTAATATGTGTAAAATTATGAAGATCATAATAGAATTTTATTAATTTTTAAAAATATTTTTATATATCAAATAATAATTTAAATACTTAAAAATAAAATAATAAATTATGTTTACTTAATAATTTTTCTCTATTTATATGTATGCAATAATTTTTTAAGAAGTGTTGATGAAAAACTTATTTTTTTTATTTTTTTAATCATACAAGTTATTTTTAAGAAGATACTATTATTTTTTATTTAAAAAATTAAAATATAATTCGTAATTAGGTAAATTTTTTATTTTATTTGTCATTAGTTCAAAAAAAAAAATTATATTTAGTTTAAAAATGGCTGTGTGTGTGATTACTTACTTGATAAATTAATTGCAATTCGATTTCAAAATATTTTTAAAAATATTTATAATTTAAATACTTAAGAGATAAAGTAATAAATTATGTTTACTTAATAATTTTTTTCTATTTATATGTATGCAATAATTTCTTAATAAATATTGATGAAAAACTTATTTTTTTTATTTTTTTTAATCATACAAGCTACTTTTAAGAAGATACTATTATTTTTTATTTAAAAAATTTAAATATAATTCGTAATTAGGTTAATTTTTTATTTTATTTGTCATTAGTTCAAAAAAATTTATATTTATATCAATGGCTCTCTCTCTCTCTCTCTCTCTCTCTCTCTGGGAGATTACTTACTTGATAAATTAATTGCAATTCGATTTCAATAAATTATCAATAAAAAGTTATAAACACAAAAATAGAAAAGTGTTAAAAAATTGGAATTTTTGCTAATTTTTTTTTGTAAAAATAATGTGACATTTTATTAATTTTTAGATGAGTGAGTGGATCTTATAACTTTATTCTATTCAATAATTATCAATGTATTTTATCAAATATTTTTTTTTATTTTAACTATGTAACATTACTCAAAAAAATATCCATCAATTAGTGATACTAAACATTTTGGATTGTATCCCTTTGCAATTATCCAAAAGTCAAGATACTAACTTTATAATTTGCAAAATGTTATCTGCTATATGGGTTACAAGCTATAATAAGACCTTGACACGTAACACGCGACAGATATAAGAATACACTAAATTTAAAAAATTATAAGATACGAAATGATATTAATGAATTATGAATATTTTTTAAAAATTTTGTAATTATATATATATATAATTTTATGAATTTTTAAAAATATTTTTATATATATCAAATAATAATTTAAATACTTAAGAGATAAAGTAATAAATTATGTTTACTTAATAATTTTTCTCTATTTATATGTATGCAATAATTTCATAATAAGTATTGATGAAAAACTTATTTTTTATTTTTTTAATCATACAAACTACTTTTAAGAGGATACTATTATTTTTTATTTAAAAAATTAAAATATAATTAATAATTAGGTTAATTTTTTATTTTATTGTCATTAGTTCAAAAAAAATTATATTTAGTTAAAAAATGGCTATGTGTGTGTATGTGTGATTACTTACTTGGTAAATTAATTGCAATTTGATTTCAAAATATTTTTAAAAATATTTATAATTTAAATACTTAAGAGATAAAGTAATAAATTATGTTTACTTAATAATTTTTTCTATTTATATGTATGCAATAATTTCTTAATAAGTATTGATGAAAAACTTATTTTTTATTTTTTTTAATCATACAAGCTACTTTTAAGAGGATACTATTATTTTTTATTTTAAAAATTAAAATATAATTCATAATTAGGTTAATTTTTTATTTTATTTGTCATTAGTTCAAAAAAAAACTATATTTATATCTTACTTGGCCAGTTTAAAAATGGGTGTGTGTGTGTTTTTATTTAAAAAATTAAAATATAATTCGTAATTAGGTTAATTTTTATTTTATTTGTCATTAGTTCAAAAAAAAAATTATATTTATATCTTACTTGGCGAGTTTAAAAATGGGGGTGTGTATGTGTGTGATTACTTACTTGGTAAATTAAAAGCAATTCGATTTCAATAAATTATCAATAAAAAGTTATAAACACAAAAATAGAAAAGTGTTAAAAAATTGGAATTTTTGCTAAATTTTTTTTGTAAGAATAATGTGACATTTTATTAATTTTTAGATGAGTGAATAGTTCTTATAACTTTATTCTATTCAATAATTATTAATGTATTTTATCAAATATTTTTTTTATTTTGACTATGTAACATTACTAAAAAAATATCCATCAATTAGTGATACTAAACATTTTGGATTGAAACCCTTTGCAATTATCCAAAAGTCAAGATACTAACTTTATAATTTGCAAAATGTTATCTGCTATATGGGTTGCAAGCTATAATAGCACGGACACAGACACGGACACGTGACACAGATATGAGAATACACTAAATTTAAAAAATTATAAGATACGAAATGATATTAATGAATTATGAATATTTTTCTTAAATTTTACAATTATATATATATATATATATATAATTGTAAAATTTTTAAAAAATATTCATAATTCATTAATATCATTTCTATAAACTTGAAGATTTACAATATCTTAATATATGTCATATGTGTCAATATTTATTAATTATTATCTAGTAAGTTCATCCTAAAAAATATGGAGCATAATTTCTATTGACATTTTTTTAAAAATCTCCTGAACCAACTTATCTTAATAAAACGAATTATGTACAAGTACATGTGCATTTAAAAAAATTAATTAGAGGAAATATCTAAAGATTAATTGTATTGAGGAATAGGTTTTTCCTAATGGTAAGTATATGGGTAATGATAACTTCATGCGATTGGGCTTATTAGTTACGAGTTTACATGGAATTTTTTTTTAAAAAAATTATTAATAAATCGTGTTCATGTCGTATTCAGGTCGTGTCTACACTGTGTCTAAGACTTGTCTAAGTGTATCCAAGTCATATCTAAATTGTGTCTAAGTTAAAAAAAATAAGTTTTAAAATTAAACACATTTAAATATATAAGACACATGTATTATATACATATTTTTTTGCATATCCATATCTAACACATATATAGCACGCGAATATACCTCACAAATGTGCTTCATAGCTGCAAGTCAAAATACTGAGTATTTTAGAAATTTCCAGTAGCCTACCACTACCAGTAGCGCGGGGAAGCAAAAATCAGCGGTTACAGCGGGAGCAAGAAGCTAGTATCTGACACAAGTCCACTTCAGATCTATTTACTTTGCTTTATTAGCCAATTGCATACTATTGAGCAGGAAAATCTAAGAAAGTGACCGTAAAAAACAGTGATCCCCTTTCAACTATAAAATTAACAATAATAAAAAGAATGAAGAGCTGGACGTGGCATTTAACTTAAAAAGGCCCATTATACTCAAATGATATTTCTTTGTTTCCTTTTCGAAAAACAAAATTTGTATAAATTAGAAATTTGAAAGGGGTTGTAACTCTCCCAAAATCTTGTAGGGTTGCAGTCAGTACAGGACTGACTAATTTTTAAGTAAAGTAAGTCTATTATAAATATTTAAATTATTATTTAATTTATATAAAATTATAAAAATTATATTAAAAATATGTTTATTTTTAAAATTATTTTTATATATATTAAATAATAATTTAAATATTTAAATAATAATATGACCATACCTACTAATAAATTTCTCTTACGGACTGTCTAATTCATTCTAGTGTTAATCATATTTTATATCTTATCTTAAATTTATTACTCACTACCAGTTTTCAATGAAGCATCCTTGGCCATACATTATATGTTGAATATGATAAAAAAATTTAAAAAAATTACTGAATAAGTGTAATTATTTTAATCTTATCATAATATAATATTAAAAATATAAGTACTTCTTCTATTTATTTTTTTAACTAGGAATTTATTTCTTAAAACATAAGTTAGTTAAATATTAAAATTTTGAAAATAGTTATATATTTTTCAAAAAAAATTGAAAATAATATTCATTTCTTTATTATTTCAATAGAACTATAATTCTTAGGTGTTACATTATTTACCATAATAAAATGGAATTTAACTATAAGGTGCGACTCAATTGACAAGTTAAATTTTATGTAGGTAAAATTTATATGTTGCGCAGAGGTTGGAATCATATTGATCACATCTTATAACTAGGATCATGTCATTAAACGCTTGAGCAAGATTAGTCATACACAAAAAAAAAATAATGAGAACACCTTACAGGACACTTGAAAATATTCAAATGAAATTTTAGAATAATGAATATTTTAAATATTAAATACCTATTTTAGTTTCAATATGAGTTTCATAAACGGAATAAAGTTGTTGATGGTATTTCTTAAAATTGAAAATTTCCTGGCCTTTTGACTAAGATCATGCCTATGTTATGATAGAGATTTGTAGGGAGGCAATTTTACCCGCGGGGGTGGGTATCCGCGGGTAATATTTGTGATGAAAATGTGTAATATCCGTTTAATTTTTTTTACGAGTATAAATATCCGTTTAAGTTATCTCCGTTTAATAAACGGGGGCGGCGATGATAGTTTCTCCCGTACCTGCAGGTACCCAAAAAAAATAAAAATATTTTATATAAAATTATTAAAAATCTTATTATATAAATTAAAATATTATTATATTATATTTTTTAAATTTATTTTATTTTATTTATTAATTTATTAATTTTATTTATAATTTATTTAAGACTGAGATATCTACGGTGCCGTTTACTTGTGGGAGAATAATAAACGGATACCCGCACGGATATGGGGGCAGGAACAGGGGCGGATATTATCCGCGAGGGCGGGGGACGGGGGGCTACTACGCGCCCTCGCCCCGCCCCGTTGCCATCTCTAGGGATTTGAATCCTTCGTACAGCCTTAATCGCATGTGTAGGGGTAAGATTAAGTTAGGTGTATTAAAAGTCTCACATTATCTGTCTCAATCTTTCATGTGCAGTTTATATATCTGTTAGAATACTCTACTTAATGTCAATTAGTTTTAACTTGGAATCTAATATAGTATCAAAGTTAAGATTTCATTTTCGTCATCTACTTCACTAGGTTTCTCCGTTGCCTACTTCGTTAGACTCGTCTGTTCCGTCTAGACATCTGTGGAGGAGAGTGTTAAGAATCTTATATCGTCTGCCTCAATTTTTTTAGTGCAGTTTATACATCTGTAAGATCACTCTACTTAATATCAATTGATTTTAGGTTGAAATCTAACAAGGCCGCATATTAAGAACTTATTATACAATTTATTTTTAACTTATATAAGCTTAATTTATTTATAAATAATTTAGATTTAGGGTTTTAAAAAATTTATTTAATTATATAAGTTAATATTTAGATTTTTGAAAAAGTATATTAGGTTTATCAAGCTGACTTATTTTATTTATGATATATATAAGAATTTATAATACTAACATAATTTATTAATTATATATTAGTATAATATATTTATTTTGTATGAAATTTAATAATTTCGTTAAATATTAGACTTATTTAACAATTTTAAAAAATTAAGTTTTTTAGTCTATAAGAACTTCACTTTTAAGTAACGTAGGCTTTAAAATTGACTTTCGAATCAAATCAGATTTTTATAGTTTTATAAATAGGCCAAGCTAAACCTAAAAAACGAAAAACAATAATAAATAACAGGTTAAGTTATACTATAGATTTTGGTTTATTTAGTCACCCTTACTCCATTGTAGAGAACTAGGGCTACTCTACTTTCTCCAACTTTTTTGAGCCATATTTTAAAAAAAAATTAAACAAAGAGGGTTGAGTATTTTAAAATAAGAGGATTAACCATTGTTTTTTCTTAAATACCTAGGTTCCACAAGCTACTAGAATTTAGTTAGTAATGAGAGATTGTAATAGTTTATATGAGATCATAAATTCAAACTTTATTACTATTATTGTAAGAAAAAAAAAACCTGAGTTCCAACTTATGGGTGACTCTTAGTGGAGAAAAAAAAAAAGAGAGAAATGAAAAGGAGAAAAGGTTGAAAAATATTAATAATGGATTGAACTGTCTCCACTTTAACATTTTTCTTGATGTCGCACTACGCACTTTGACAGTAAAATTGTTATTACTATATATATATATTATTAGCAACGCAAACGTATCATTTTTTTCCTTACAAGTTACACGTGGGCTGCGTCGCGCAGTAAATCCAATAGTTATTTTGTTTGTATTGTGCAATTCCAATTGGTTGAATTGAGTCAATTGACATGAGTGCCACTTTTGAGTTCGCTTCTTTGTCTAAAATGCGGATAACAAAATTTGTATTATTATAGTTATTATTTGATACAATAATAATAGTATAAAAATAAAATGGTTATATAAGTATTTTAAATGTTAAATTAAAATCTTATAACTCATCAGATAAAAAAAAAATCATAATTTATATTTTATGATAGTTATACATCTTAATACAATATACAATAATAATATAAATATACAATTTTATCTTGCTAGACGATTTCAGCAGTTGAGCGGGCAATGCTTGCCTTCAACATTGACAAATTTAACGGGTTATGTCCAAACAATACCTGCAGCAGTGTGAAAGATAACTAATCTCTAGAGTTAAATTGAAGTTTACCAATAATTCAAACGTTAAATCGTTAATCATATTAAACTACGATATTAAATTTCAATTAGGTAGGATTCTTTTAACTTACACTTAGAATTTCAAGATAATTTTTGTTTGCTAGTTTAAATAAAATAATTGGTTTCCCGTTGAAGAAACCCACTCGCTGGTTGTCTCTACTCTCTACGTTCCCTCATTTTCTTTCATCCTTGGAATGACTCTTTCATTCTATTCAATAAAATTAACTATCTAGAACTATATCAAACCCACTTAATCAAAGAGGTATTTCAAATTCGATTCTTTATTTATCAAAATTTCACACAGCTAGTTAACATTTACCCTTTTCGAAAAAAAAAAAGATAGTGTTATGAATCTCAAATTGAATAACTAAAAAAGCTCAATGTGTTACTTAAGTCATGAGACTCTCTCACTTAATAAATTAGTCTTTTGGATTGAACTCTTCTTATGGACTTAAGTCATAACAGTTAGTGTTTTCATTGAGAGCTGACTAATGCCGAGGGGACAATCTGAAAAAGAGCGATATAGGGAGGAACGATCAGAGAGAGGGCTACTTGCACCTGAAGGATCAGAGTAAAAGCTACCCTGAGTGGGCACCTAGAGTGGGCCGTCGCGGACGCTAGCTTTCGAAGGGGATGACAATGTTATGAGTCCCACCTTGAGTAATTAAGGAAGCTCAACGTGATACTTAAGTCATGAGACTCTCCTACTTAATAGACTAATCTTTTAGGTTGAGTTCTCTTCATAGACTTAAGTTATAACAGATAACCTCAGGACTATATAGCAACATTATTTATTTATATGGGTACTTAACAATTGTCATTAGTTTTCATTGTCACACAAATAGATTGCTTGCTTTAATATGTATAATATATGAACTACGTGGTTTGGTTATGAGAAATTAATTTTATTTTCCCAATCTATTAATTTTCATTTTGGATTTTGATATAGAAGAAAAAGACGGGGGGAGCAATTTAAAAAATATATAAAGTATGGTCTTATGCAGATGTTCTCCTACTTAGACCCTTCCACACTGCGTTTTTCCTATATTAGATGCTACCATTTCTTCAAAGGTAATCATATAGAATCCAGGTCACTAACTGTATGAAAATCACATTAATATCGAATTATATGATGAAAGCGTGCCTCAGAATAGACTTTCTGGTGCTTTTAATTAATAAGCAAGCCTTTTCTTGATGTGTATTTTGAAAAAGTCAATTGTCACTCTTTTGTATTGATTATTAGTACTCTTATTTAATTAATTTTTTATTAAATGATTTTTAATTTTATTTTAATCAATAGTTTACAATATCTTATTTAATAAAAAATAATAAAATATGAGTGATAATAAATATAAAAGAATGACAATAAATATTTTTATATTTTATTATTTTAGTATGTACTATGCCAGTCCTTCTGATGTGATTTTTTTTTTTCTTTTTTAAGCAGCATTATTTTTCTCAGCATGCCATTTTTGACAAACCAAATAAATGAAAGAAAATATGTAATTATCAAACACATCATGCACTCATCTTTGACTTGCGAAGTATCCCTACATGTGCTTAGCCGTAGCAGACTACCTCAGAATAGAACCCTAAATAATAGATTATTACCCATTTCAATCTTTCTCTGTCTCACTCGGTATGTTAATATCATAAACAGGGTCAAGGGATATTAGTTTTATTGGTCAGAAAATGGAGCTGGTAACCAAACTTTCCCACCAATATTGCCCAAAGAAAGGTGATGGACCCCTTTGAAACAATAAAGTCCTACTTGAAGGAAAGGAGAAGGCTTCCATTTGACTTAATCAAGACCCCAACACTGTAGTTTGTAGGAACATTAATGATATTTTGATTAAGTTAGCTAGGGTAACCTACATCTTATTAATATATCCTCTGTATAAGATAAGACACGTATACGGTTTCAGCCTTAAAGACAAGCAAATGTTTAATAATTTATAGGATAAAATTTAAATAAAGTTTCTTATATATTTGTGGTTGTTTTGAACCGTGATTTGGAATCATATCTATTAAGATTAACCCAACACGTGTATCTTCGGACGCTGTTATCGATATCCTGATTAAAGTTTTACGATCTCAAATTATGATATTAGATTATAATGATCGTTGGATCTGCATAAATACTCATAACTGTCAATTATGATCTTACGAAATTATAGGATTCATATCTGCCTTTAACAGTGGATAATCATTATATCTACATTATAGAAATACTCTTCAATGACAAAAGGAATGTAATCATTAACAAGATATCAATGCAAAATACATGTATTTAATATTGATTTTATTATAATTTCAGTCGCACTCTATAAATATCAGACTAAGTCAACCTAATCAACTATCTCCTATCTAATTGCACAAATCTTACTTGAGCGTTGCTTGACTTGAGCGTTAAAATCTCTTTACAGGTACTCACCTTTCTAATTCAATACGCTTGACAATAACTGTGCAAAGAGAAAAATACTATATACGTGTCTTTTCAAGTACTTTCTAAATTTACTTCATAATCATAATTTTATACACTGATCAAAACATAATATATGACTTATTCTTATTTCTTAAAACATCATCTTCTTTTTTAAATTTTTGTAGTTGACCCGCTAAAAAGAAAAAAGTTTTTACAGTTGAGATAATAAAAGATAATATACATGCTATATTCTTATTACGAAATAACACCATAAATATATAAGAAATTTTATCTAAATTTTGTCCTAATTAATAATGAGTTATGGCCGTTAAACATAAGAGGGTAAACTGATTAATTCAATGATGTGGTATCATATAGGTCACCTACTAATTACATATTTATAATTAATGGCAAAATCTTATCATTGCTTTCCACTTTCAAGAAAGAGAAGGGTAAATCCTAATTGATAATACAAAGCCCAAACCCAAAAGGAATAAAATGGGGCGCCGGACCTTTATGTCCCATCTTGGTTTTGATTAATATCTCCCTGCAATTTGGTTTTACCTTTACCAAAATTACCTGCATGCTTAAGTGTGCCAATTAATAGGAAGCTAGCGGCAGATTTAAGCATTAGAGGTGCTGCTGATAGCGCAAGGACACCTTAATTCGTGAATAAGCTTGCTGGGTAGGGAAGATGCCAGACAGGATGGACCTTGAAACCCTACTTATGTTTTTTAAGACTTTAGTTTTGATACTCATTAGTGAATAGTGAGAACTTGATTTCTACTCTTATTTTTCTCAATATAATATTTATAGAAATGGTACAAAGAGATGGCATTGATATGTTGTCCACTTGTAGGGTTCAAGAATTTTAGGAACTTTAGGCCTTTGTGCTGTCCACTACGGTCTTATAATTTATACCATCGATTAATTAGTGTGTGGCATGTCATTATACATCTTAGCAAGCGTGCAGGGAGGCCATTTTCTTACTTGTATGTATAATTTCATATCCACAATCAATGTTTCTTATTTTATAACCTTCAATTAGTATATGCTATAAAAATTAAATGTTAGTAGTTAACAAACTCGCTTTGCTCTAAAAAATTGAGGATATAAGAGCAAGAAGTGGCATTGCACTATTGTAGTGACTGTTTTCAAAGTCATATAATTGTATGTCTTAGGCATGTTATGAAGCCATAATCTAAAATAGTAATAGACATAGCATGGTACTAGCAATTATGATTATTATTTTAATCAATCAAATAACCAAAAGGCAAGTCATGGTCCATATAAACTTGAGACCTCTCGTCTAATTGATCTTCCTAGAATGCAGAAGAAATCTATGGGAAAGTCATCCCAACATTAAGAAAAGAGGGAGACATCATACACCATTACCTTATCACCTTTAATTACTAAAATATTTGCCCACTCTACAATAAGTTACCAATATTTTAATACGCTAATTATATTATTATATAATTTAACAAGCATTAGCTACACAATATCTAACTTGGTGGGAGTGGGACCAATTCAACTAGGCCCCACATTATCGTCTATTCGTGGTGCCCTCTTTAATGACCATATACTACTACGTTCCAGAAAAGTCTATGATCCGGTTGGCAATTTGGAGTGCAGAATTCTAATGGACTGATGAGAATTAATGAGTATGAACCTTTACAAGCCTACAAGGTATTCCAATATGCTTTTAAATATGGGAATCAAAAAAGAAAAATACGAATCAGAGTCCCCCCATCTAGGTTGTAATTTGAGATATTCTTACCAGTACTTTGTCGGCCAAATATGGTCACGTCGATGTTGTTCAGGCATGGATAAGAAATTCATTGCAAAGACAGAAACACGTGAGAGCTGAGTGGTTAATTCATCGTTTTGGCATCCATGTCTTAGGAGTGACAATTACTCCATCTCCATGCCAGTTATTTTGTTTTGAATAATGTTTGAAGCATAAATGTGTAACAAGCATTATTCGGATCTTTTGTTTTCATTAAGGAAAACAGAAAACATAGTTGAACTTTAGGTGCCTATTTGGATCTTTTGTACTTTATTTTTTGGTTCATGTATCTTTTATACTACTTTATTGCGCTAAGATTTGTCAAGTTTTTTTTTTAAATATAACACTGTTATTTTAAAATAATCGTCATATTTGTATTTAATATATATTGTATCAAATATTTTAATATTTAAATATTTTTATTTATATATATTTTAATTATTTTTTAAATTTTTATCATATAAATACATCTGTATCGTATTGTATCTGTACTTTTTAAATTTTTTCTCTATATAATGATAATACAGAACCTCTTACAAAATATTTTTAAAAGTTAGAAATGGGATTCAAATCTATTTAGAATTAATCTCATACTTGTGGCCAGGATCACATCATTAGACGTTAAAGCAGAAATTAATCTTACACCCAAAAAGTATGACTACACCTTGTGAGAGACCAATAAAAGATTAGTTCATTTTGCATTAAAAGAATTTTCACTAAAATGTTTTCTCGTAAATATTTTTTAAAAGGTTTTATAAAAATAAAATAAGTTAATTCAAATACCATTTACTCAATGTATGATGCATCTGAATATTTCAGTAAGTGTAAGAAAAAATTATTATTCAATTATTGTCAAGCAAAAAAAAAAGTGAGAAGAAAGTAATTTAACGATACAAGTGTAATACGTTTGATGACCAAGCAGTTAGGATGCTTTTCATGACCTGATTAGGATTTAGGGTGCTTTTGATGACCTAGTTAGAGACCGAAAGGCGAAAAGTGAACACGAGGGGAAGAAGAGACTGCAGCATAAACCTTCAATTGTTGAACGTAAACCAGATGTGACATTCGAGATTAGAGAGCTTAGAAAAACGATTGTGTGCTTAGAGATAGCAATAATGGTAGAGTGAATAGTAGTTTCTGATGAATGTTACGTTACTTGACCTGGCTTTCCCTTATCATTGTAGTTAGAAAAATTACTGGTAGAACAGATTGAGCAGTGGTGGCCGTACTATATAGGTGCAGACTAGTGTACATATGATATGTATTTTATTTCTCGTATTAAAAGATTTTTGTAATTTTTATTTTCTTATAATACGTGAACAAATTATTTTGTTCATTATCACGTGCAGGTAATAACTATTATTAGATTACGTTTTAGAATAAATTATAATTTTTGAGGTTCTATTTGTTTTTCGTCCCGAGATTAATAACAGATTTGTGTCCTGCTTAAGTTAAGGATACAAGGGAATCGCTTTAATAACTTGTGTTGATAACGAAAGAAAGGAAAAGATAATACTTAACAAAGAAGATGTTTAGTGGCCGAAGAATCATTTTGTGCGCTAAACATCAAAGTGATCCCCAAGTTAATTACATTGTCTCGCAAGATAAAACAATGACTACGGAAGAGAATTAACGAATTTCTTTTGGGGCAGTTAAAGAGAGTCATATGTCTGGTATGGTATCAAAAGGGTACATGGATAAAGTCATATTCTGCCCTTTTTGACTCGTCCACTTTTTAGTCTTTTATGTACACGAAAAAACATACACCAAGAGAAAATGCGAGAGAGAGAGACAGAGAGATTAGGCCATTGATTATGTCTCAAATCTCAATGATAATATTGCAAATGGATCCTCTAATTAATAACAGTGGACATAGCCTTCGCATTAAGCCTGCAAATAAAACTGCGTGCTCAACATATGCGCATATATTATTTTCTTGTTTTCTATTAGAATAAAAACAAAACTTTAAAAAGTGTTTATGTTTATTCAGTAAGTAGAACGTTAATATTTTGAACAATAACTTTTATTTTTAAAACCGTCTAAAAATCAAAATCAAATAAGAAGTGGGTCTCCACTTCAAAACCTTTCAATTAGATAAACTACAAAACACGGCCAAACGTTACTTTCAAGTACTGACACATAACAAATCTTATAAACTTAACTAATGTACGTACTGTTTGAATATGAGCAATTGTGTAAATGTAATGTGATGAACAAATTGCATTTGTAAATTGAATTGTTCTAAACTTAAATCAAATCAAACTGATTCACTAGGGTTTGTAATAAACAAACAAGCGCTAATTTACATAAGCTTGAAGTTATATCAAAGATGGAATATACCGTTGATTAAGTTGGAAGAGATTAGATTATTAGTCCATAGCAAAGGGGAGTGCTTAAGTCCACCATGAGTGGGGTCCTAATGGAACCCTAGAGAATTATGGATGCCAACTTTGTTTAAACCGTGTAGGCTCCATTAACTCAAAGAATTTATGAGTAGAAAAGGATAAATTAATTACAACAATGGGTCACTTAGAGCCAACCCTTTTTATTAAAGTCTTTAGGTGGGTCGTCAATTCCGTCTCCAATCATATCATGTTTTGTAGGTCTTTGGAATCCCAAGCGGTCGTTAACACAAAAGTTGGGGCCCCAGTTAACTAAAGACTAAAGTTAATATTATATTCATTACATCATTATAAATTTCAAATTTGAATAACGAATTTAATCATAGAATAATAAATTAACAAATTATCACGTAGCTTAGCTGCCCTCCTCTTGTAAGCAAACTCTACTTGGACAATGACTTCACCAAGACCATCTTTGAAAGATCCTTCGATGTGATTTATATTTATATTTATATATATATATATATATATATATATATATATATATATATATATATATATATATATGTGTGTGTGTGTGTGTGTGTCTGTTTTATTGTATAGATTATAAAAATTTAATTTACTACTTTCAAAGAGAAAACAAGGAAAATTTTGAAAATTTCAATGTTTTTCAAAAGTTAAATAGAGGTCAATTGGCATGATCATTTATTTATTAAATTAGTGAAATTATTTAATAAAATCCTCACTTAACGAAATGGAAAAAGAAAAGAAATTCTGCAAATTATTAACCAAGATCATCGTGGCTTATAAATGTAAGAATTACAGCCATGTAAATGTGATATGTTCAAAATCCAAAATATATAAATAAATACACAAATACTTTGGTTGGAACTTGGAAGAAAAAAAAATCAATGGATGGACGCGGTTTTGGGTCTCGAAGTGAGACAAACGACGGCACATTTGTCGCATTGTTCCTACCGGATCTATCACATTTGATATGCGAGGAATTTTGTTTGGTAGTCATTGTTGCTTAGATACTACCGCGTGGCCTAATCTGATACTATAAACACTACTCTATAACAACAATCCCAAAAACCAAAAGGGATGTTTTTTGTGCATGGGGATCAGTAGGGGGAATATATATGTCTTCGTGGCTCATCTGACGAGACTCAGTTGTATTTATTTTAGAAAAGAGAGGAAAAAGAAAGATGCATGCATGAAAATCCAGGTGAAATCTGATTATTATGGATAGAGTTGTCCATCATAACGACAGGGATTAAGGGTTAAGCAAAAGAATCTCTGTATATGGAGTAATAGAATGCACATCATTGTCTAAACAAACACCAAAAATAAAGGATTACTGTTGTTTTTAGGCATCAAAATGGAATAAAATGTACCCAAGAGGGGGTCCCACGCGGTTTCTCCATAGGCATTTAGTTCACGGAAGAACATGGGTGTGCTATGCTACTCACAGCACGGAAGAATTGTGGCTTTGACTATAAGTCTCATGTCACATGGCTGCACAATTTGTATTTGGTCAGTAATCACTTCTGAAGAAAAAGTTCACATGGCTTTAAGACCGTTAAAAGCAAAAATAATTTGTTATGTCATTTTCTTTATTTTAATGTTTCTGTCTTTTTCTTTAAAAAAATTGGGTCTATCTAACGATTTCAAAATTTTAAACAATCCTGATTGCAAAATAAATAATTTTTTTTAAAAATTAAACCCTAAATCCTAAAAAAAAGAAAAATCCTTTGCCGTCGCCTCTAATATCAAAATCCTTTCAACATAGTTTTTCCTGTTTCTTTTGTAAGATGCAGATTCAGCAAAAATTTCAGACTGCTTAAATTATAGGCCCACATATAACCCCTACTTGGAGAAATCTCAGTCCAAATGGCCCATAGGTAACCTAATCCAGCTCCATATGTACTATTTATTGTAAGGAAAAAGTTTCTTTAATATGAGTTTGTATTAAAAAAAAAGTAATTAAAAATGTATCATCCCTTAAATTATTTAATGGATTAAAATTATAATGCATTTTATCAAATCATAGATTGATAAACTCTTACTTAGTCATTTTAAAAACTAACTCATTTAAGATGATTCTTTTCCTGTTTGTAAATAGTAATTGTGAAGATTGCTACAGCAATGATATCAAAGCCCAGACCACACCATGACTTACTATTAACATGCTGATTTAATGAAAGAAAAAAACAGTAATGAAATAACTTGATATATGATAACACACAAATCCACATAGTTAACAAATGATACAAATGATTAAAAAAAAAATATGGTTCTAATTGTTTCAGTCAGTTGATTCTCCTTGCTCTGGTCTTGGCAGATTGACTTTTAAAGGAATTAATCTCCTTGTAAGATTGAGCCTTCTCAACTGATTTTCGCAGAGGTATTCCAAATGAAGTTCTTGGAGCTTCATTTCTTAAAGCAGAGCTGTGTCCTGTTTCATCTTTTACAGAACGGGAACTCAGCAGGTTAGGTCTGGATTGAATGGCAAGATATTTAGCATCCTCTATCTCAAACAAATTCTCTAGAGGTTGTGCTTCGAACCTTGCAGAATACCTCCCCAAGCATGACCTGAGCACCCAAAACGAGGCATTTACCACGCTACAGTTTTTCTTTCTATCATTATTATTTTGGAATCTTGAGAAAATATTTTACAAGAAAGATAATGGTAAATATCCTTGATTCATTTTCAAGCATTTCATGCTACCTTTTACAACTAATTTCAGAGACTTCGGCATTTAATGAAACGATTACTTTCTAAAATTAATGCTTTGTTTGAGTCAATCATGCGAATGACTAAAATTCAACACAGAAATATTAAAATATTTTAATTTACCCCAGAATCATACGTCACACACTCACACTTCCTCTAAATATTTAGAAACACTACACTTTAGTAAAATACACGAGTTTTACTAAGATGTATCGAGATTTATTATCTTCTAAATTGGATAAAAACATACCAGTGAGAAAAATTACGAATTTAGTGTGTTAAGCAAGAGAAAATAAATCACCGAGAAATGCTGTGTATCTTGGTGGGTTTTTTCTAAAGAAAATGATAGCAAGTGTGGCATGTGGCCTATGTGTCACCATTTTCAATGACATGCGTCTCTCACATATGACATTGAAATGTGAACTAACCTTTTGTCTTCAACCTTCTCTTTTCTTGCATTCTTCGGGGAAGCAGTAGAAGAACCAGTAGCTGCATAGTTCCATAACTCGGTTAAACAAGACAAAGAAAACAAAATGTCAGAAATATTGACTTGAAGAACAAGGATCCTAGCATTTACATCTACGTCTTATGCATCGTCTTCTATTCATATTGCATTGTTTATGATTGCTAGCTTTAGGGGACGGCTGCCCTGCTTTTTCATCTCCTTCCTTGATCCAATCAAAACAAGACACAAGGAAATAAAAATAAGGAAAACCATTCATCAATGGCATCAATATGATGATCAAATAATTGAAGGGCTTAACATATGCACCTGAGGCGGTGACAGTGATCCATTGTTTTTATTGTTCATCTCCACTTTTCCCTGCAAAAATGGTTTGTTTAACTAACAAATAGTATGCTAAGTGCAACAAATATATCAACAAAGTTTTATGATTTTTATTCTGAATCCGGTATTTCTATTCACAAGAGTCTTATATGCTTTACTGCTTTATCAAAAATAAAAAATTTTCAGTAGCTTTATATCACTGGCTACGAAGCACGCATATATCCTCTATTTTTATCCTACTTAGATCATAATTCATGTCTCAAACTAAAATGTTTACTAGGCTTTTTTCCACATAACTAACTAAACTGTATGACAGTTTTTGCAAATTGGCACCGCGTATTGAAGATAGAGATAGTATTTAGTAGAAACTTAAAAGACATCTAGTAGAAAACTTTATTTGAATATGTTATATGACAACATACCATTTTAAGATACCTTAAAAAGCAACAATCTTCGGTTAAGGACATAATACAGATTATTTTATAATGGCTTAGAGATGATATAAAAACCAATCTTGAGCCTTCACCTCACAACTTAAACTTTCAAGAGAGTTGGTCCTTATTTTAAATTTTTAATAATAGCTGCATATCCTTACTTAGTTGCAAATTTGCAAACACTTGAGACAAGTGCTTGAAGGAACTTAACTTCCCAGACAATCATTGCCTAAATCTCAGTGAATCATGTTGACACGAATTGGAGCACCCATAAAAATACGTGTATAGTTATGTTAAGAGATAAACTTTCTACACATATTATTTCCAACAACGGCTTCTCTTATATGTAGCATTCTACACTCCAGGTGAATGTTCTATCAAATTGGGTTAAAAGCATGCTGCAATCAAAGTAATTGAGGTGAGGCTCAGAATTTAAAGTTAGAGGCATACCACCACTTCCGTGTTCTTTCCTTTAAGTAAAGCAGCCCTCCATAAAATCTCATGTTGCAGTGCTTTTATCTGAAATATGAGTATCACCAAAAGGCTTGTTGTAAGATATGCAAATTGAATTGCAGTCGACAAATAGTAGCTTGGAGAAATGAAATCACCCTTTCCCTCCCTAAATTAAGCTCCTGCAAAATGAACTAGACACAATTATTACCACTGTCAAGTCATGAACAATTTACATTCACAATGCAACTTGTAAACAAACCGCTAGCAGGTGGCTGTTTGATTGAGCAAGATTCCAGTTTTGTAGTTGCAGTTTCTGAACATTGGCTCGCAGCATCTGCAGCTCAGCTCCACTCCATTCAATCATTTTACTGTTCCAATTTTAATCAAGGAAAAACCAATTTATCCCTAATAAATTGCACTTCACTAAACAAAATAGTCATCACATGAGTGATTCATGCATAAACATGGAACACCCAAATTGAGTGCACTAGACTAATCACATCATTAATTGTGGTAGTTTATGATAACTAATTATCAATTAAGTGTAGTAGTTATTCATTAATTAATAATATGATTGGTCAAGTGCATCAAACTTAAGTGTTTTAGTTTTATATAAGAATTTCTCTCATCACATAATTACTTTCGCAAATCCTTAAAAAATCATCTTTTTATTTATTTATTTTGGAATAATTATGAGAGGATACTTTTTTTCAGCAAGGAGCTGCATCAACGTCACTCTTTCCTGCATCAAATTTCAAGAGAAAAAAAAAAATGGATAACATCAAATAAGACTAGAAACACGTAAACAACCAAGAGAAGAGAAGAGAAGAGAAGAGAAGAACCAAATATTGTACCTTTAGTAGTTGTTGAATGCAATCCTTATCAGTGGAACAAGTGTCAAGTGGATTTTCTTCTTGAGTGGGGAGTTTGGGTTGCCCCTGCAACTGGGAGTTGGTGATATCAGAAAGCTTCTTACGCATTAAACTTCCAATAGATCTCTTTGCCATTTTCTCCCCTACCATAATTATTGAACTTCAATTGGATTCACTTCAAGTATCCAATAGCTGTTTCATTCCTTCAAAGGTATACAAAGTGGGATAATTTCGAGACAAAAACAAACGGCACTTACGTTGGATTCTATTTCTGAGGATGTCCTGTGTCATGAGACTAGAGAATGCCAAAAAGAAAATGTGGAAGAAGGAAAAAAAAGCCAAAAGAAAGCTCATTATCCAAAGGGACCGTTGCATCGTCCCAATCTAATTTCAAATATTGCAAAGTTAGCGTTCCCAACCTCCGTTTGAAATAGTACTACACCAATCAAACAGCATTTTGATGATTTGCTTTTCCTTAAAGAACATGAATTGTGTAGGACTAGGGGATCGCGTACCTACGCTTGAAAAACTTGTATTTCTCTCTCATAATCTTTTCACTTTCAACTTTTTTTTTGTAACACACCCTTACAAAAAGAAACAGATGATATAATTTCCTTCATCTTGGAATGAGAAAAAAAGTGACTCTTCCTATTGAACTTTTATTATCAAAAGTAAAACACAACAATTACATTATCATACGTGATGCACTTTATAGTTCATAAATAATAATCATACGTGATGCACTTTCAATTTAAAGATGTATGCGGTAAGTAGGCATTTTAATTTATCAAGTATTAAAAACTTATTTATAACATATATTTCAACTATTTTCAAGTACTTTAAAAATTAAAATATCCATTGACAATACATCTCCTAAAATTATTCTTTATAGGTTATATCAAACACACATAAAAAGAAAAAAAAAAGGTAATTATGGTCGATCCAATATTGAGCTACTCCGTCGCAATTAACACCACATTTCCACATGTAGTTTGCACTTTGCAGGTTGTTGATGCTAGGAGCATTACCTCGAACATGGATAAGCAGTGTTGCAAGTGCTAAAGAAACTACAGAAAATATTAAAATAAGCCGTTGTAGATAAGCACAAAAAAGACATGTCGTTTTAACACAGTTACACTTGGATTTTTTCTATGACAAAAAGGTTGATACTAGTTACTTGTTAGGAATTTACAGCTTTGGATGATCAGCAACATATTTTACTTCATACGTCAGCCAAAAAAGAAGCAAAGAGAACCCAGAGCCGCCATGCATAATCTTTGCTATTAAATCGGCATAAAATTATCTTATGCTTAAGGAAAAAGTGCAATATTCTGGAGTTTGAATAATACAGACCAAGAACTTTTTCTTAGTTCAAGAGCATCTAAAAATTTCTTGAATAATATAATATCATGTCTAAATGAGGTATGTAGTTAGATTGCCAATGAATGTGCATACTTCAACCTTTCTCCCTTTTCACCCTTCAAGACAAAACATGAGTATCGTAGTACTTTTTCCTGTAAATTGAAGTACCAAAATTGACATTAATTTTGCTAATGCGAGCTTGCTGGGGTTTAAAAGCATTGTAGCGGGAAGGAGCAGCGTATGGTTAGCTAGAAAAGAGATGCTCCACAATATTTATAACCATTTACACTCTGTCATAATTAATACTTTGACAATATAAAAAAAAATGTTTCTATTCTTATGCATATTTATATATTCTGTTAGAGTATCAACTATCAAATAATTTTTTTTTTGTTGGAAAGATTTTCTGTTGCTCTCAACTTTCTGAGCTAGCCCTAAAAAATTCTCTTCTATCTACTCTTCTTTTCTTTCTTTCTCATCCACCGGAGGGGGGTGATTTGGGCCATTTTTTTGGTCTGGAATCACCTCTCTACATCATTTTTTTTTCTCCTTTTATCTAAATAAGTGACTTTTCCACATAAATCTGGTTTTTCTTTCGTATTTTTTCATGTTTTCGTCGTCTACGGGCGGCGGTGTTTTGTTCGTTGTCTTGATGCGGCGTCGTTTGGTTTCTCGTCTTGGTGCGGTGGTTTTCCGTCTTGTTGCGGTCTTCGTTTAGTTCAGATTGGTAGATCAGCTTCGATCTATTACAGATTCAATCAAGACTTGGGCGTCAACGTTACAGATTCGGGGGCATGGGTATTCCGGTCACTTTAATTTTGTCACATTTGTAGGCATTTTGCCATGTTATGCTATTAACCTGGGTGCTGTGAGTTTGTTCGCAGATTCATCCTTTTCAGTTTTTAGCGATGTTGAATTTGTGTTGTTTTCAGTGTATTTTACCAATTCGAGTGAATGAATATCTTTTTTAATAAAAAAATAATATTTTTTTAAAATAAATAATTTTTTTGTACGAGTAATTACTTATACAATCTTATACTAAAAGTAATAATTAGGAAAAGTTCTTCACAAAATAACGACTCTAAGATTAAACCTTTAATATTACTAGTATTTATATTCATGCGTTGCACTGCATATATATAATTTTAATTTATGATGAAATTTTTTAATTAAATTATTCACTAATTTTTAGTAAAAATTATAGATTGTTGTGGTTGTATTTACTTAGTAAGTATATATTAAATGTATCATATAATTATTAAGAGTACAATAATACTTTTTTTTTTAAATTTTATAATGTAAAAAGTATATAGCATGTTGTGAATACCCAATTTTATTTGAGGCATTTTGTAAATAAAGAAAAAAAGAAAAAATGAAAAAAAAAAAAAAAAGAAAAGATTCATTTTTGGCCCATTATCCAAACTATTGACCCAATATCCAACCCATAATTCATTATCATATCCATTAACCCATTATCCAACCAAATTGGCCCATCAACCCATAACCTGACCCATTTTCCTACTTATTAACCCATGATCCATGATCCAACCCGTTAACCCATATACCAATACTTATCTTAAACAAACCCCATTAGTTATCCTAACCTTTAAGCTCATCCTAAACTAACATATCCTAAACCAACCATAACACATCCTAAACAGTTATGACTATCATCTTAAACAAAACTCTAATCACACTATAACTCAAACACTTCAGTCTAATCCCTCTATAAAACCTATAACTCACACCTTAAATTTTTCAGCTTAACTTTTCGACCTAAACCCATAGTCAAATATTTTTACGCCACTATAGCCCCAATCTCTTCCAATACCATCATCATCACCAAGCAACAACATTAGCATCATTATTCCCTCAACCAAACAACCACTACCTTCACCATTGTCATCAACTTCTACACCCACCATAACTACCATCCAACCTTCACTCCATAACCACTCATCAAAACAACCCAACCTCACCATCGTCCTCCAAACCTCCACACCATCAACCACGAGCCATCCAACACGCCTCATCCTATATTCCGTCCTCGCCGTTCAAAGAACGCATACCGCCGCACAACCCAAGCCAGACCTGCAGATCCGAGTCGCATCGCTCAGAATCTCCTTGCTTCGCACCGCTTCACGCTAGATCCGACCAAGCTCGCTCTGACTAGTTGCCATCACTGTTGTACCCGGAGCCTCCACAGACATCGCCACTCAAGCCCAGTAACACAGAGAACTCGAACCGGATTTGTCGGGTCGCACCTCACCAGCCACGTGCCGCCCTGCACTACACAGATCGGAGACCAGCACGAGTCGTACTTGGCCATCTCAATCCAGCCACACTCCGCGAACCGCCGCACTCCGCCAACCCAGTGCTAAAACTGTTGTCCTCGCAGTCCCTCCCCTGCGCCGCCGGTCGCGCCACCACGCTTCTGTCCCTGTTCTCGTCGGTGTACCGCTGTCGTTGGTTTCTTGTCTCCTGGTTGGTTTTCTGCAAAAGAAACAAAAAGGAAGAAGACAAAATAATACCCCCTTTAGTTTTTTCGTAAGTTCTGTTCTCTGATTGTTTAGTTTTTTTTTTGGTACAATTGGCCTATTGGGCCAAACATAAAAATGATTTTAAAAAAATGAAAAAAGGTAAAGAAAAATGATAAGAATAAAAAGGTAAAAAAAATATAAAAATAATTAAATATTTTTTTAAAAGAGCGAAACAGGATTAATCGAGTTGTGACAGCTTGTTAATCTTGTAACTATTTTGGATCATCTGAGTTGTGACAACCTAATGATTCAAATTATTTAAAAAAAATAAATCACTATTTAATAAAGACTCAAAATTCCTTTTTAATTTGTTTTGTTTTTAGGTAATTTTAGATTAAAAAAAGTCTCATTTTATAGTAATAAATTCAATAATCTGTGGGTGACGTCTTTAGCGTGACGTGAGTTTCACCTATTCAAATCTTAAATTGATTAACAGAGTCGCGACAACCTGTTGATTCAAATTTTATAAAGATAAAAAATTAAATATTTTCTTCAAATAAAATTAACTAACCCATACTTATTTTCTATAGAACTACGTGACTTTGAGTTCCTCATCGCACCTGAAGAAACGTAGTAGCAGAATTTTTATTTCGTCAAGCCAAAGTTTAAATTTTCACAAATTATTATTCTTTAGTTGTTTTTTATATAAAGGGTAAAACAAATATATTTTGAAATTATTAAGTTTTGCATAACTAATTTAGGGTAACCGTTTTAAAACGGATGTATTAGGGGTGCTGTGGGGGTTAAGTCTCCACCCTTTCCTATGCATAACCGACTCCCGAATCCAATCTAGTTTCAAAGACCATTTTCTGAAAAGAGTTTTCTAATTTTTCCTAATTGAAATAAAATTGATGGCAACTCCTAACAATTTATTCTATTTCACCGCTCCCGCTGCGATCACTGTCTCGATAGATGGCGACTCCACTGGGGATACTTGAGAGTCAAGTCCATATAAGTTTATTGTGCAAAATTTTGTAATATTTGTATATTTGATTTACCTTTTTTTTTCTTTTTTTAATTATTTTTGTTATTAAAACCTTAGGATAGAAAATTTCTCTTGAAATTTTTGTTTGTTTTTGTTTTTGTTTTGCAGGATGCGGGTAGTCTTTAGGATAATGAAAGTTTGTATGCTCCATACACCCACTACACTTACACATTTATCACACACATTCGAGTGGGACCCTATACCCGGGTCTGAGTGAAGCCTAAGTTAACAAGAAGTTGTGTAGTGATAACCATTTTAGATGTATATCCTGTTTGGTTATTGCGAAAATCTCATCTAGAGTGCGCCTTTTTCACGAATGTCCCACACCTAGTGGTTTACCCACTATTTCATGGTTAACATTTTGAGATTGGACTTGACTCTAAAGACCTTTAGAATAGAAGAGCCACCCAATAAAAGTTTTCACGATTTAGTAAAGAGATGTAGATCATCAGGATAGAAATCCTCAAGTTAAGGAAATCCCATTAGGACACAAAGGGAGCATACCTTTCGTTATCTTTTGACTTATCTATATGCCTTGTGAGTTGTTTAGTCCCTTAATGTGATGAACCATACTGGCGTCCCTCTTGATAAAAAAAAAATTCCCAAAAAAACAGAGGCGGATCACTTTTAAAGGACCAACAACTCACTCATTATTAAATTATAAAATTATTTTTTTAAAACCATGCATTGATAATTCTTCATCCCCAGGTTTGTTGGAGAACCATTTGAAATTCAGTGCCTGAGGACTAGCAGTAAGTATCATTGATTAAAAATGAAAAATGTCATGAGATCAGATCACAATGAGGCAATTTTGAAAAAGACCCTACAACTTAAGGCCAAAAAAGTGGATACAAAGAGCCTAGTGGGTTTGGGCCGAATGCTAAAAAAGATACAGCGTTTGACCTTTACCGCAAGATATGGGAAAATTTTGAATCTATTAGAAGTGGACGTGCAAACAGAAGCTATCACTGCGCTAGCCCAATATTATGATCCACCATCACATTTCAAGATTTTCAGTTAGCCCCCACATTAGAGGAGTTTGAACAAATCTTGGGCTTATCATTAGAAAAGGAAAAGCTATACCAATATAAGGGTCACTATGCATCATTGCCAACCATAGCAGAGGTCTTGAAAGTTCATATAAAGGATTTACCAAAAGGAAAGCAAAATAGGAAAGGAATAGAGGGATTCCCAAGTAGATACTTGGAAGAGCACATGCACCACCTAGCCAAGGTTGAAAACTAGAATACCTTTATGGATGTGCTAGCTCTCACCATTTATGGTAGCATCATATTCTCAAATAGTGAAGACTTGGTAGGTTTCACAGCAATCGATGTGTTCCTCGCCCGATGAAATGATACCGCTAATCCTGTCCCGGCCATTCTTGCCGATGTTTACTACATCTTGAATTTATGCCATGAAAAGAAGGGTAAACGAATCTTATGTTGTCTACTGATACTGTTTGTATGGCTAACGTCTCACATGTTCAAGAGGGGGTACGAGGATTCATGTCCCATTACAGGTCTCAAGATGCTCCAGTTGAAGACCAAGAACGGCCGTGAATAGGCCGAAGAATTGACCAAGCTTGAAGATGGAAAGATCATATGGTACCCATGGCGCAAAGATGGGTAAACTGTGATTTATCAATGTGAGGGTTTTCCTAACATTCCTCTAATGGGTACTCAGGGGCGCATTAACTACAACTCTACTTTGGCATTGCGACACTTGGCTATCCCATGATGGGACCACTCTCGGAATTAGAGACCACTTCTTTTATTTATGATATGCAGACGACGTGTACCGAGATACTTAAGAGAGTGCGAGACACTTGGAGGAAAGTCATCAGAAAGGGTAGAGAATTGGGAGTCAGAAACTGTGGAGTCAAAGAAAGCTACAGGCAGTGGGTTAAGGACCGGGCTCAAGAAGTCAAGTTACCCTTCAAAATTTCAGCTAGTAAATCTTTACCTTTGGCTCTGATAAAAGATGAATAAGTAAAGGAAAAGCTAGTAGAGGCCAATGAACAAAAAAGGAAACTAGAGGCAGAATTAGAAAAGGCTCATCAAGCATATGCAGTCTTAAAGCGTGAAAATTCTGAAAAAAATTCATGCTCTTGAAAGAGCTAACAAGAGGCTAAAGACAGAGCAAGAACAAATGTCGAGGACCAGAAGATGCTTGGAAGCTGCAAACAAGGAACTAGGACTCCGAGGGCAGGAAAAAGATAGGGCACTAGCCGAAAATCAACAACTTAAAAAGTTGCTCGTGAATGCTAAAACAACACAGAATGATGCTCTTCAGCAAGTGGATAGGATGAAGCAACAAATGAAAGATGTGTCAACAAGATATGAAGACACAATCAAAATTGAAAGGTTACACACTGACAAGACGAGTGCACTGTTTAAAACAATGTTACAACAGGGATGAGAAGACTTGCAGAATCTGATAGATCAAGTGAAACAACAAGGTAGAGACATTAATGAATGGAAAGAGGAAACCCAATTTTGGATGGACTGTTTTGCGAAACTAGCATGCCTAGCTAACACGACAATTGCAGACATTCCATATTATTTAAGGGTGGCTAATAAGATCGTCAATCCTCTTAAGACATCGACTGAGATTATTGACTTCTTCGAGTATTACAAGAGTCTTGTTGGACAAATGAAGCAGATGATAAAGGCCCACTCGGTTGAAAATGATGAATTAGACTAGATAATGATGTATTTCGAATAGAGTAAAAATGATGTACTCCTCTCAAATGATATTGATGACTCTTTTTTGAATGAATAAAGTATGCATTATTATTGTTCTGATCCTATGTTGTACTGGAGACCCATTTTTTTTTAACGAGACTGATGTGACTATGGCAAGTGTACCAGATCGTCAAGTAATAAAATCGGTGAGATACCGGATATCCTTCTCAGGAATTGATGACCAAATACCAAAATACGAAATTAACTACTATTTAAACTTAGATTTGAATCAAATAGAGTTCCAATAACAATAACAAAATCAAAAGAAACAAAAGCAATCATAATATTTTTGGGTTTTTCTAGTTGACAATTTATCAAACACTTGGTATGCAAAACGATTGAAATTCAATTTATGAAAGAGTTGGGATCAAGTTTCATGTGATTTCACTTGTTGCATATCAATTGGAACTAACACAAGCTACTATTCCTATTTTGTTATCAAATTCTCTAAAATACTTAACTCCTAATTCCTTAGGTAGTTAACATTTTGTTTCCAATTAAAAACTCTAATTCCTTAGGTGATTCTAAGAGATAACAAGCATTACGGTTTAGATTTCAAAGAGATAACGAGCAAATCAATGACTATTCCTACCCTAGAGATAAGCAAGGTTCATAATCTCATGGCACAATTATATATCAAATTTTTATTCAACATACAACCTTAAAATCATTCCAAAGAGGATCAATCTTTAGAAAGCATTAAGAGAAGAGATCAAAAACTCAAAATAGGAATAACAACTTATATTAATTGAATCCAATGTAAAAAACAATCAAGATCCATCAAAATCCACTTAATCCCAACAAAGGAGAGTTTAACTAGACATAGAAATAAATGTAGAAACTAAAACAATAAGGAAGAAGATGCAAAGCTCCATGGAAGATTGAAGAAAATCTGAGTTCCCACTCTTCTTCTCTTCAAATGCACCGTAGAGCTCTCAAAATAGAGCTCTTCTCTGATCCAAAACAGCTCTCCCCGTAGCTCTTCATGCAGCTCCCCTTATTTAGGTCAGAAAAGATGAATTTATACTCTGGTATGGGCGCCTAGGCGCTACGTTTGGCGCGCTTGGGAGCTTAACATCCAGAACGCATTTTGCTATCATGAGCATGAGCACCTAGGTGCTTCGTTTTGAGCGCCTAGGTACTCAACTTCCAGGGAATATATGCTGAGTTCTTCTAGGGCGCCTGGGCACTGCTTCTAGAGCGCTTGGGCGCTTAACATCCCGAAAACATGCCCTTGATCTTCCTTCAAGGCCTTCAGTTATCTTATTCTGAGTGTTTCCCTTGATGCCTACAAACAAAATAATAGTAATTGAGCTAAAGCACCAATGATTCCAATCAACATGAACTCAATCTAATAAACTGAAATGGATCAACTCAAAAGATAAAATAAAATTGTCTTAAGGTCAAAATAACGTTAAAAGTTGGGTTTGAACGGTAAAATCTACTCAAAAGGCTTTGGAAAAACAGATAATCTAGCATATTATCACCACCTCAAACTTAAAACTTTGCTTGTCCTCAAGCAAAACAAAACAATAAATGGGCTAAATAAAACGACAACTCTACAACTCAAACACCAACGCTGAACTGAATAAAATAAACTAAGAGTGTCCCACAACTCAAAAGCATCAAAGTCACAGCAAATCAATTCATATATGCATTCTTAAAAGAAGAACTCTTAACTGTGTAGCTGAAACTCAGAGGGTCAAAAATAAAGATCATCACAACCATGCACTGATCCATAACAGCTTGAAAGCTAATGAACATAGCAGTATAATACACCTGATAATTAGATCACTTAAACTCTCTATAGATGAATAAAAACTCCCTGTCACTCTTGTATTTGAGTTTATGTTTCCCTCAATCATCACTTATTGAGCTCACCTTCCTTGGATTTGCTTTTCATCTCATACATGCATGCACGTCACTCACAAATACAACAATCAAAAGGACTTTATTCAAGGTCGCTTTGGTGCCAAAGTACAAGGTAGATAAAATGAACATATAAACTGCTACCTTAGAGAGCAAGTGAGCATTGATACTTCTAACAAATCTTCAATTCACAAATCTCATACCTTTCACGATCTCTCTTTCTTTTATATTTCCCCAGTAACTTACATGGTCTCAAAGGGGTACTTGATCATTGAATCAAGTGTTTCCCCAGTAACCCATCGGTCTCAAAGGGGTACCTATTCAACAAGCCAACTCTTTTTTTTTTTTAATTTTTTTTATTTCAACAATGGTCACCCCAAATTTAGTACATTGCTAACCTACACCTTCAATAAATTCAATGCTCAATTACCCTTTTCAAGTGGATAAGACATTCGTTATTTTGGCTATGACATGTTATATAGGCAAATAAAGAATTCGGTGTATTAGGCTCAAAGGGGCAACACAGAGAAAACAAACATCATTTGGTTAGTTATCTGGCTATCTAGCTTAACAAAACTGCCTTTATCATGTTGATGCATTGAGAAAATCTCGACATGCAAATGAGATTCAAGCAAAGCTAGAAGAATAGAAACTCATGAGTGACCTTTCATCAAAGCAAAAATGTTGAAGGCTCAAAATAACTCCTAAAGATGAATTATGAAATCCAATCGCAAAAATCACTAAGTACATTAACAATAAGCTATAAGATTTATGCATGGAAATCATAATCCTCATTCAAGTACCACAATCTAAGAAATAAGCCCACAAAACTTTCAAGTTGTCCTAACAGATAGTGCATGTATGGTTGGCTCATATAACAATCATACTATCAAACATGGGGACCCATAAAAGTAAACTCCACACAGTTCAACAATGGCTTGACTCACAAAGGCAATAAACTCAAATTAACAAGAAGTTAAAACTAAACAAAGAAATTAAGTAAAATGCACACAGACATATTAAACAAATAAAAATCACACAAAAATGACAAAAATAAAAAAAAAGTAGAGATAAAAGAGCCTGAGCATGGGTTGCCTCCCATGAAGCGCTTGTTTAACGTCATTCGCTCGATGTTGTTTCTCACTCATCAAGGTGGCTTGAAACAGGAGAAGTGGGATGCCACTTTTCTTCTGTCAGATCTTTGTCTCCATACTTGGTCACTGACCTTGCAATCCCCTCCAAAGGCGTGTGGAACTTGACTTGAACATGGGTGTTCTGAATAAACCTTCGCATGTGAGATTTTATCAGGCCATGGAGGTCTCAATTTTTCAACAGATGACAGATCAGGTTTCAGCTTATCAGAAGATTTCGGCCCTTTGTGCAATGGATTATGAGAAATAAGAGGATCTTTTCCTATTCCAGCAATCTTAGAGAGAGAAGGACCTTTCTCCTTTTCATCAACAATCTTGGAGGTGGGAGAGTTAGCATTAATCAATGGTGAAGAATTCTTACCAGTCAACTCCTTTTGAGCTTTACCTTGGATGCAATTGACTGGGGCATAGAGATCTGATGTCAGTACAAATTTATTAAAGACATTGATGGTCACCTGGTCTCCATCCACCCTCAAAATCAGTTCACCATTTGGAACATCAATCAATACTCCTGAAGTTGCTAGGAATGGTCTTCCTAGAATCAAAGGGATATCAACATCCTCTTCCATGTCTAAGACCACAAAATCTATTGGAAAGAAGAATTTGTCAACCTTCACTAGCACGTCTTCCATAATACTATATGGATGTCTTACAGATCGATCTGCTAATTGAAGGGAGATCATAGTAGGCTTAACCTCTCCAATCCCAAGTTTGTGCATGATAGATAGCGACATAAGATTAACATTTGTCCCAAGATCACAAAGAGTTTTCTCAATGTTCAGCTTACCAATAGTACAAGGAATGGAGAAACTACCTGGATCTTTCAATTTAGGTGGTAGTTTCGTCTGAATTATAACACTACACTCTTCAGTAAGTGCCACAGTCTCATCTTCCTTCAGCTTCCTTTTCTTTGACAGCAAATCTTTCATAAATCGGGCATAAGATGGCATCTGCTCAAGTGCCTCAGTAAAATAAATGTTAATCTGCAGCTTCTTAAACACCTCTAAAAACTTTCCAAACTATTTTTTATCTTGCTCCTTCTTGAGTCGTTGAGGGAATGACAACTTGATAGTTGGTAGTGGCATCTTCACTTCCTGCCCTTTTTGTAACTCCTTTTTATTAGAGTCATTGAGTGAGTCACTTTGAGATATTTCAACTTCCTCATGAGGTACTTCTTCACTAGGCTTTTCAACTTTACCTTTACTATTTTTCTCCTTTCTTAGTTGAGGCTCAATTACTTTCCCACTCCTAATTGTTATGGCATTCACATGCTCATTTCCTCTAGGATTTGGGATCGTGTCGCTTGACAAAGAACCTGGAGGTCTCTTTGAAAGTTGTTTTGCAAGTTGGCCCACCTGAGTTTCTAGATTGCGGATTGAGGAATCTTGATTTCTAAACCCCGCTCTTGTCTCCTCCATAAAATCAGTAGTTGTTTTGACAAAAGATGAGGTTTGTGTAGCCAACTTCTCTAAGGCTAACTCCCAAGAGGCCTTCTTCTCATTAGACTGAGGTTGGGAAGATGAAGGACCTTGATATGATGACTGTTGAGGGTGTCCTGGGTATCCTATCTACTGTCTTGGTTGAGCTTGATTTCCCTGATTACTCCACGAAAAATTTGGACGATTTCTCCATCCTGGGTTGTACGTGTTGGAGTAAGGATTATTCTGTTGCCTTGGGGGATTGTTCATAAAGTTCACCTGCTCTTGAGCTAGAGGTCCAAACATATTTCTTGGACAATCCACACTCCCGTGTTCACCTCCACAGAAATCACAAGCCTTAGGAGCATTGCTCACCGCATTCACATTAAGAGTATCGACCTTTTTTGTGAGATTCTCAAGTTGTTAAGTCAAACCTTGTTTTGAGCCAACAGTGCATTCATGGAATCAATCTCCAAGTACCCTTTCTTTACAACAGCTCTTTCCCCATTCCTTTGGTAGTCATTGTTAGCCATCATCTCAAACAACTCTCAAGCTTCTTTTAGAGTTTTATAGTTCAAAGCTCCACCTGCTGCAGCATCAACCATGGCTCTAGTCTGAGGTATCATGTTATTATAGAAACTCTACACTTGGATCCAAAAGTCAAAACAGTAATGTGGACACTTCCTCAGTATTTCATTATATCTGTCCCAAGCCTCAGTGAGAGATTCCCCATCATGCTATCTGAATGAAGTGATCTCGCTTCTCAACTTTGCAGCTTTGGATAGAGGAAAATATCTTGTTAGAAATTTTTGGACCAAGACAGCCCAAGTGGTAATGCTTCCCCTAGCCAATGAATTCAACCAGTTCTTAGCTTTGTCCCTCACAGAGAAAGGAAACAATCTCAGATGAATAGCATCTTCGCTCACCCCGTTCAGCTTCACAGTATCACAAATTTGTAAGAACCCCGCAATATGTGCATATGGGTCCTCATCGTCAAATCCTCCAAACTGATTGTTTTGAACCAAATGGAGTAGAGTTGGCTTTAATTCAAAATTATTTGCTTGAACTAGAGGTCTTGTTATGCTTGCTCCATACCCATCTATGTTAGGAATAGAGTAATCCATGAGAGTCCTAACAGGTGGTTGTGGTGGTGGAGGATCTACATTCTCTCCATTGTCTGCCATGCCTTCAATAACTGCTTGAGTGTCACCTAAATTCCTTCTTCTTTTTCTGGTTGGCTTTCTCAAAGCTCTTGCGATTCTTTCTATTTCAGAGTAAAAAAGAAGGTTATCCGGATAAATGGTACCTCGTATACACTAGAGACACAATATTAGAACAAAAATAACTCAATGAAATAAGTAAACTAAAGAAACTAAACTCTAGAATGAATAAACAAAAGAGAAATTGTTTAAACTAGTGGATGCCTTCGATATTACAGATATTAGTAAAATCGATCCCTGGCAACAGCGCCAAAAACTTGATGTAACTACGGCAAGTGTACCGGATCGTCAAGTAATAAAATCGGTGAGATACCGGATATCGTTGTCAGGGATCGATGACCAAATACCAAAATACGAAGTTAACTACTATTTAAACTTAGATTTGAATCAAATAGAGTTCCAATAATAATAACAAAATCAAAAGAAACAAAAGCAATGACAATATTTTTGGATTTTTCTAGTTAACAATTTATCAAACACTTGGTATGCAAAACGATTGAAATTCAATTTATGAAAGAGTTGGGATCAAGTTTCATTTGATTTCACTTGTTGCATATCAATTAGAACTAATACAAGCTACTATTCCTATTTTGTTACCGAATTCTCTAAAATACTTAACTCCTAATTCCTTAGGTAGTTAACCCTTTGTTTCCAATTAAAAACCCTAATTGCTTAGGTGATTCTAAGAGATAACAAGTATTACGGTTTAAAATTCAAAGAAGTAACGAGCAAATCAATGACTATTCCTAGCCTAGAGATAAGCAAGGTTCATAATCTTACGACACAATTATACATCAAATTTTTATTCAACATACAACCCTAAAATCATTCCAAAGAGGATCAATCTTTAGAAAGTATTAAGAGAAGAGATCAAAAACTCAAAATAGGAATAACAACTTATATTAATTGAATCTAATGTCAAAAACAATCAAGATCCATCAAAATCCACTTAATCCCAACAAGGGAGAGTTTAACTAGACATAAAAATAAATGTAGAAACTAAAACAATAGGGAAGAAGAAGTAAAACTCCATGGAAGATTGAAGAAAATTTGAGTTCTCACTCTTCTTCTCTTCAAATCCACTATAGAAAATAGGGCTCTTCTCTGCTCCAAAACGGCTCTCCTTGTAACTCTCCACGCAGCTCCCCTCATTTAGGTCAGAAAAGATGAATTTATATTTTGGTATGGGCACCTAGGCGTTGCGTCTGGAGCGCCTGGGCACTTAACGTCTAGAACGCATTTTGCTGTCATGAGCATGAGCGCCTAGGCGCTTTGTTTTGAACGCCTAGGTGCTCAACTTCCAGGGAATGTATGTTGCGTTCTTCCAGGGCACCTGGCCGCTGCTTCTGGAGCACCTGGGCACTTAACATCCCGAAAACATGCCCTTGATCTTCCTTCAAGGCTTTCAGTCATCTTATCCTGAGTGTTTCCCTTGATGCCTACAAACAAAACAACAACAATTGAGCTAAAGCATCAATGATTCCAATCAACATGAACTCAATCTAATAAACTGAAATGGATCAACTCAAAAGATAAAATAAAACTGTCGTAAGGTCAAAATAACATCAAAAATTGGGTTTGGGCGGTGAAATCCATTCAAAAGACTTTGGAAAAACAAATAATCTAGCAGATTATCAGAGACGTTCTAAGAAACAGTCATGACCAAAGAAAAGATCAAAGATACTCGCTCAAGTTCGTTTGACACAAACTAATAATGGTTCTCTAACAAATCAATAATAATCATGGTTGTTTTTAACAAATTGTATTTTGACTGTTCATAGGAAACTTTGAATCATTGCGCGATCAAAGAAAGAAAAGACCAAACAAACCCGAGTTCACAACACAAGGGTTCGAACAAAGTTTACAGCAATGACAGCTGAGAGCGAAGGAAGAAATCTGAGTATGGAAGTAGATGAGATGAAAGAGTCTCAAAGAAGAATGAAGGAAATGTTGTCAGCTATGAGGAAGACCCTCTCCTTGATTGGGGCAGCTAGAGGTATAGGAGTAACTGGAGCACATTCACACCCTCCAAATATTACTACCATGGGAATAAATCCTGGGGTTACCACTGAAGTGCCTTTTGTGGGAGCAACCTCAAATACTGCATCATTAGTGATTCCTATCGGAGAAGGGTATCATTCATTGGAAGGTACTCGAAATGAGATTCATGGTAACACCGAGTTCACGTGGGAACCATCACATATGTCCATCTCGATGCCAACTAGATTTTCTGCTGGTACTGGATATGCAATTGTTCAGAACAATAAGATAAAAGAAAAGTGGATAGAAAAGATGGAGGAGCAAATCAAGGCGATCAAGGATCCTAGCACCTATGGTCCCCTTGGGATAGAAGAGTTGTGCCCTACTGCTAACATCATCACCCCCAAGGATTTTAAGATCTCGGAATTTGACAAGTATAATGGGAGCTCCAATCTTTTTTTCCATCTAAAAACTTATATTACCAAAATGTCCATCTGGTCAAAGGACTGGAAGTTCCTCGTCAGTTTCTTTCATGAAAGTTTGACTGGGCCTGCTTTGGAATGGTGCATCCAACAAGACCTTTCTAAGATCTCCTCATGGGACGACTGGGCAAACTTGTTTATGGGACAATACCGGTTTAATCTTGATACGACTCCAACCCGAGAGCAATTGGGAATACTGCAAAAGAAAAATGAAGAGACATTCAAGCAGTATGCCAAAAGGTGGAGGACTCTAGCTGCACAAGTGTAGTCGCTGTTGACTCTGACGGAAATGTGCTTATACTTTTTGGGGACTTTAGGAGCTCCTTACATTGGAACAATGGCAGGCGCCGTTTACCGAGACTTTGTTGATTTAATTGCAGCCGGAGAAAGGATTGAAATTCTGGTAAAGGCTGAAAAATTGCCAATTGGTAATAATGAAGATGGTTTCAAGAAGGAGTTTCCTCATAAGAAAAGAGAGTCAGAGGTGAGTTACGTGCAAAGCAAACAACCTTCACAAGCCTGCTACCCACCATCTTACCCCGCCTATCGAGCCTCTGCATATAACCGAAATACTTACCATTCTTATCAAATACCTGCGCCTTATCATTTACCTGGCCTAACTGCTCCTCCCATGAATAAACATCAAATCCCACAACTCCAAATTAATAATGTTCCTGTACCCCAACCATATCGCCCAATCTATACCCAATACCCACCTCTACCTTCACAAAACTTCCCAAATCACCCACAACATCAGTCAAACTTTCAAAATCAAGGCCGCTCACGCCCCCAAAACCTACCCCCTTTCCCAAAACTTTCCATTTCAAATGCAGATTTATTCCAAAGGCTGTTTAATACTCACCTCATCTCAAGAAATCTTGTAGGTCCCCTTGAACTACCGTTCCCAAAGTGGTATAACCCAAATTTAACTTGCAAATACCACATGGATATCGTATGACACTCAATTGAAGATTGTGAATATTTCAAGACTGCGGTAAGAAAGCTAATTGCTTGTGGAAAGCTTGATATTGAAGAAGTAGCTGGACCAAGTACTGTTAATAACTCAATTCCTAATTATGGTGGAAGGAATGAAGTAAATGTTGTGCCAGCAACTCGAGACCTCTAAATAATTGGAGATCTGAGGCTGTTAATTGAGGTCATTGTCATAAAATAGTTTGTGATGTTGGACTCATGTTAACTTTCTTGAAGCATTAATGTAATGAATTTGCATGGGTGTCTTGTTTTCTTTCATTTTCATCCCTTTGTCTTTCTCGGTATTTATTCACTTTCATTTCTTTAAAGCGTCTTCTTTGGTAATTCTCAATTTGGTAGTTGTCAATAAATTCTGCGTGTGTAAGTGTCTTTAAAAAAAAGTCAAAAAGAAAAAAAGAGAGCAAAGAAGTAATCACTTAGTTTGCACAATCTTTTTGTCTCAAAATTAAAGTTTTGAAAATAAACAATCATGATTTGAAAACGAAGATTGGCCGTTTTTCTCTATCTTTTATAAAATTTCATCATTTTTATCCTATGTTACCCCTTTTGAACTTGAAATTTTTTTTCAATAAACCCTAGATAAGGATTGCTCCTATACTAGGGGATAACATAAAGTAAAGGTTGATTGTCATGATGAATTTTCTAAAGCATAATGAAGAAAGAAGAAAAGGTGAAAGGGGCAAAAAAAATGATGAAATCAAATGGGGAAGAAACGGAGAATAATAAGAGAAAAGTTTGTGAAAAAGCAGTTGATGAATTTAATTTTGAACAAGGATCTTTAGTCTTATTCCACCCTTAAACAATTGTTTGAGCCTTATATTTCTCCTTTCATAACCCCTAGCCTTGGTTACGTTACAAGCCTCAAAAAGTCTATTATGATCAATGAAGGTTTGTTGTCATTTTCATTAACTTTAATTTTGAGACAAATGTTACGCTCTTCCAAGTATTTAGTTCATTACTTCTTTAAAAAAAAAGAAAATAAAAAGAAAAAAAAGAGACTTACGCTAGGGCGAGTTTCTACTTTGTTCGAGTTGGCTCTACAACGAAACATCATTTCCCTGGTTCAATTTAATCTACACTGGGACAAATCTTTTGGTCACTAGGACGAGCTCCTGCCTTATTCATTTCTATCCTAGACTAGGAAAAAAAAATTTGGTTCAATTTGGCCTTACACTAAGACAAGTTTGTACCCCAATCGACTCGACTCTAAACTGGGGCAATTTTTCCTTTCCTTGGTTCAACTTGTCTTGGGCAAATCTTTTAGTCACTAGGATAGGTCTTGGTCTTACTCTATTCAGTTTTAAACAGGGACAAATTTCTCTTCGGTTCAATTTGACTTGATGTAGATGTTCAGCAGAAGAAAATCCTTGGTCATAATGTCTAGTAGACAACTAAAGATTAGTCTCATGAAGGTCAAACATTTTCGTATCGGGTCAACACCTCTTTGGATCTCATATCATCATTTGTGTCTTTTTTGTGTAGTCAAATTACCAAGACCAATCTAGAAGTTGTTTACCCAGTAAATTCCTTTTATGTTGTATTTTCAAATCCATGTTTGTCTATTACGTAATGCTTCAGGTAAGTGAACATGAGTACAACATTGTGATTTGACCATCTAATGACAATCTCTAGATGAACAATTTAGATCGAAGAGAACTTGGAAATTCTAATTGAAGGATAATGTTATCTCAAGGGATAATTCAGAAATAAGAGATACTCGAGAAAAAAAGATATGAACGTGAGAATTTTGAAGGAAAGTCGGAAAGTGAGCATGAAAGCAGATTAACTGCATAAGCTTTTTCGAGGAAACACATGTTTTAAGGAAATCTCAATTCTACTAAGAGACCTTTCAAAGATACATTTATTTGTCTCTTTAGAATATCCCAAGTCCTTGGCTTGATGAAATTCCAAGCCCATGGCCTGATGAGATAAAAAAAATTCCAAGTCCTTGACTTGATGAATTTCACAAAATTTCGGGTCCATGGCCTGATGATGGCGTCAAAAAGAATTACAAGTCTTTGCTTGATGGCTTTACAACTTTCCAAGTCTATGATCTAAGGAGGTGTGAAAAAAAATGAAGAAAAGACAGAAAGAAAAAAGAAGAAGGGAAATGAGGTCAAGATGATTTCCAAACGAGTCGAAGGGTTTGATGAAGAAAAACATGTGAACGAAAGTTTGATTGGTCAAAGCTTTCCAAGGTTAGCATTGTTTCAAATGTTTTTAAAATACATCATTTTGCATTTTCAAGGCATTAAAAATAAAATTAAAAAAAGGAAAGAAAGAAAAAGAAAAAAGAAAAAAAAGTGAGAGAAAAAAAGAGGAAAGAAAAGAAAAAAATAAAAAAGAAAGAAAAAGAAGAAAAAAAACATGTTGGGTTGCAGTAGCTCATTGCCTTTTAAATTTCGGGACGCAATAGCCTATTGTCTTTTAAATTTCGGGACACAGTAGCCCGTTGTCTTTTAAATTTCAAGACACAGTAGCTCGCTGTCTTTTAAATTTCGGGACGCAGTAGCCCATTGTTTTTAATTTTTGGGTCGCAGAAGCCCATTGTCTTTAAAATTCGGGACGCAGAAGCCCATTGTCTTTTAAATTTCAGGACGCAGTAGCTCGATGTCTTTTAAATTTCGAGACGCAATAGCCCGCTATCTTTTAAATTTCAGGACACAGTAGCCCGCTGTCTTTTAAAGTTCGAGACGCAGTAGCCTGTTGTCTTTTAAATTTCAGGACGTAGATGCCCATTGTCTTTATTTTTCGGGACGCAGTAGCTCATTGTCTATTAAATTTCGGGACGCAGTAATCCATTATCTTTTAAATCTCGGGATGCAGTAACCCATTGTCTTTTAAATTTTGGGACGCAGTAGCCCATCGTCTTGAATTTTCGGGACGCAGATGCCCATTGTCTTTAATTTTAGGGATGCAGTAGCTCATTGTCTTTCTGCCATTTATTTTTTAGCGTATCGCTCTTTGCATCTTTGTTCTCACATTGTTTTTGTTTCTCCCGTACAAAATTGGAGTTCATTTCTTTACTCGTTCATCACTATGATAAAATGAAAAATTACGGTTATTCTTTTTATCTAGTAAGAAACAAGTAAAGAGAGACAACTGTGAACACCCAATTTTGTCCGGGGCATTTTCTAAATAAAGAAAAAAATTAAAAAAGAAAAAAAAAAAAGAAAAGACTCATTTTTTGCTCATTATCCAAACTATTGACCCAATATTCAGCCCATAATCTATTATCTTATCCATTAATCCATTATCCAACCCAATTAGCTCATCAACCCATAACCTGACCCATTTTCCTACCCATTAACCCATGTGATCCATGATCCAACCCATTAACCTATATACCAACACTTATCTTAAACAAACCCCATTAGTTATCCTAACCTTTAAGCTCATCCTAAACTAACCTATCCTAAACCAACCATAACACATCCTAAACAGATTGCAGCCTATCATCTTAAACAAAACTCTAATAACACTATAACTCAAACACTTCAGCCTAATCCCTCTATAAAACCTATAACTCACACCTTGACTTTTTCAGCTTAACTTTTCAGCCTAAACCCATAGTCAAATATTTTTACGCCACTATAGCCCCAATCTCTTCCAATACCATCATCATCACCAAGCAACAACATCAAGCATCATTATTCCCTCAACCAAACAGCCACTACCTTCACCATTGTCGTCAACTTCTACACCCACCATAACCACCATCTAACCTTCACTCCATAACCACTCATCAAAACAACCCAACCTCGCCATCGCCCTCCAAACCTCCACACCATCAACTGTGAGCCATCCAACACGCCGCGTCCTCCATTCCGTCCTCGTCGTTCAAAGAACGCACACAGCTGCACAGCCCAAGCCAGACCTGCAGATCCGAGTCGCACTGCTCAGAATCTCCTTGCTCCGCACCGCTTCACGCTAGATCCGACCAAGCTCGCTCTGACCAGCCGCCATCACCGTTGTACCCGGAGCCTCCACAGACATCGCCGCTCAAGCCCAGTAACATAGAGAACCCGAACCAGATCCGTCGAGTCGCACCTCACCAACCGTGTGCCGCCCTGCACTGCACAGATCGGAGACCAGCATGAGTCGTACCTGATCGTCTCGATCCAGCCGCACTCCTCCAACCCAGCGCTGAAACAGTCGTCCTCGCAGTCCCTCCCCCACGTTGCCGGTCGCCCCACCATGCTTCTGTCCCTATTCTCGCCGGTGTGCCGCCGTCGTTGGTTTCTTGTCTCCTGGTTGGTTTTTTGCAAAAGAAACAAAAAGGAAGAAGACAAAATAATACCCCCTTTAGTTTTTTCGTAAGTTCTGTTCTCTGATTGTTTAGTTTTTCTTCTTTTTTTTTTTGGTACAATTGGCCTATTGGGCCAAACACAAAAATGATTAAAAGAAATGAAAAAAAAAAGGTAAAGAAAAATGATAAGAATAAAAAGGTAAAAAAAATATAAAAATAATTAAATGCTTTTTTAAAAGAGCGAAACAGGATTAACCGAATTATGACAACTTGTTAATCTTGTAACTATTTTGGATCATCTGAGTTGTGACAACCTAATGATTCAAATTATTTTAAAAAAATAAATTACTATTTAATAAAGACTCAAAATTCCTTTTTTATTTGTTTTGTTTTTAGGTAATTTTAGATAAAAAAAAGTCTCATTTTATAGTAATAAATTCAATAATCAGTGGGTGATGTCTCTAGCGTGATACGAGTTTCACCTATTCAAATCTTAATTTGATTAATAGAGTCGCGATGACCTGTTGATTCAAATTTTATAAAGATAAAAAATTAAATCTTTTCTTTAAATAAAATCAACTAATCCACACTTATTTTCTATAAAATTACGTGACTTTAAGTTTCTCATCGCACCTGAGAATATGTAGGAGCAGATTTTTTATTTCGTCAAGCCAAAGTTTAAATTTTCACAAATTATTATTCTTTAGTTGTTTTTTATATAAAGGGTAAAACAAATATATTTTGGAATTATTAAGTTTTGCATAACCAATTTAGGGTAACAATTTTAAAACGGATATATTAGGGGTGCTGTGGGGGTTAAGTCTCCACCATTCCCTATACATAACCGACTCTCGAATCCAATCTGGTTTCAAAGACCATTTTCTGAAAAGGATTTTTTAATTTTTCTTAATTTAAATAAAATTCTTGATGACTCCTAACAATTTATTCTATTTCGCCGCTCCCGTTACGATCACAATCATGACACATGTCAAAAATACTAAGCTATCTATTTGGCTTCATAAAAATTGTAGATGTAGATTGAACCCATACAATGCACATGGTAGTTAAAATTTTAATTTATAAAATTATTAAAAACATAACTAAAAATAACTAATAAAATATTTAGAAATAAATATATTTAATCAATTTAATGTGCCAATAATAAATTAAATTTTAATTTTATTATGTATTCTTGTAAAACATTCACCCGTAAAATGTAAATTATGTTTTCATGCATTGTTTTCGATCATTTAGTGAAATGCAAATATTAAAATATTACAAAAAATAGATATATTTGAATAAAATTAATTACTTAAAGTTATAATTATAAATTATTTTAGTTACTTTTATTATATGTTTAGGTAAAATTTTCACTATCATGAAATGTAAATCTCTACTTTAAATCTCTATATAAACGTTATTAAAGTTGCACAAAAGTTACAAATCTATCTTTGTTTCTCTCCTTAATATGCATAAACTTCAGCTTTTAAAAAGATGTAAAATATTGACAATTCCTTATCAACATGATGAACTTAAATATTAATTCTTTAAAAATCTTAAAAAAATCAGCTAATGCCATATCTTTTAATGCCTTTAACCAATATATCTAATTCTTACAAAAAATTTAACCTTGAACAACAGTCATCTACAAACAAAATTACAAAAAAAAAAAGTAAAATTCAAATATCATGCCAAAATAGGTAAAATATAGGAAGTTTAATTACATGAAAAAGTATCACAAAACTATAATGACAATTTACTCAAAACCAATTATTACAAAAACTCTAAGGCCATAGATGATGGCTTGTAAAAAAATAATCCTAGAAAAGGTAAGGGACATCTATAAACTCATGTAAAGAAAATATTTAAAATAAAACTCAGCAATTAGAATAAGACTAAAGAGCTACCAATATCCAATATTAAAAATTAGAATGAGTAAAATAAGAATTCAATCAATACATTGGATGATATTCTTTGAGATTATTAAAAGGAAAATAAAATTAAATCTTTTAGACAATTATAAGCAATTGAATTCAAATACCAGTAGAAATAATCAAACAAATAGGTTTATAATAAAAAATTATTTAATAAATGATAATAATTTATTCACATTGAAATAATATCCATTACAAATATAACTTGAAATTTGTTCTAATTAGAAATGTAACTCATGATAGAAACTTGTAATATCAAATTAAATAGAATAAGAGAAACATTATCCCTTTAGAAGCTTTAAACATGGTTTGAAAGCATGGACACCATCTCTGAATGGTGTGTAAATTATAATGCAGAGATATATCCTGAAGACAAGTAATGTTTGTTAAATTTCATGGTTTCAGAGTAGAGGGAGAAGAGAGAGATGAGAGAAATGAAGAAAATCTGTGTATTGATAGAATGAAGAAGAAGTGTAAAATACAATGAGTAACCTTGGCTTATATAGCCAACTAATCCAAGTAAACTAACTAACTATTAAAACTAATTCTAACTAATTCTAACAAATTCTAACTATCTTAACAGCCCCCCGCAAGCTGGAAGGTGTACATTACACTTCTAGCTTGGGATGACCAATACAAATGCATATCAAATGCATATCCAGAAATACAATGATAATGCCAAGAACTAGTAAGGCACACAGGCCAACAAAAGCTTAACCACCAGATTAGGCAGAAACTCTAAATGCTTAACCACCATAGAAGGCAGAAGCTGAAATCATCAAAGCCAATTAAGGCACAAAGCTTAACCATCTTGAGCAGAAGCTAAACATGAGGCTTAACCACTTAAGACAGAAGCAACAAACAAAGAATCTCAATGCTTAACCATTCATGGCAGAAGCTCACATCAATACTTAACCACCATGAACAGAAGCTTACAACAAAAAAAATATCAAAGAAACAATTCACCAAACAGTTGGTGTACACACAGATCTTAAGAAACATTGGAAATACATCTTGATCAAAACAATGAATCTAGCAAAATGCATGTATTCTTATGTTTTCCTTCTGCAATATCATCTAAATAACATTCAACTTTCGTGCGTCCTTGAATCGGTTTCAATGGAGACTCCATCATCCACAACAAGAAGAGTCACAAGATCACAGACAACCTTGGCTGCTTCCAATAACACCGTCAACAACAGCAGCAGCAACAACAACAACATTCCAGTCTCGGGAAAGATTGAAGATTCAGAGAAGAATCTGTCAAAAGCAAGGCAAAGGAACGGGCAACAACAACCTGATCGGCTTGCAAGATTTGAGGCTGGAGCTTCACCAGCAAGAACTCAAGATCATGGAATCGCAATCGTGGTGAGTGAACAGGGGCGCAAGAATCAGCGTCAGACGCTTCAACAGTGGCGACCGGCGGCCGGAAATCGCCTCCCACGGCAGAACACGGTGGCGCTCGCGGTGGTGGTGGAGGAAGTTGTGGACTGAGATTGAGAGGCGCCTCTTGCCATGTCTCAGAGCAGCGAAGATTACGAGAGAAAAGTAGTGTAGGAGAAAGAACAGAATTACGAATGGAAAACTTGAAAGAAAAGAAAAAAAAATAATTTGTGGATTTTCTCAGAAAAATGTAAAAAAAAAAAAAGAAAAGAAAAGAAAATGCAGGAGAAGAGTGTTCAAGGTGGGTGAAATGGCTCTGATACCATGTTAAATTTCATGGTTTGAGTAGAGGAGAAGAGAGAGATGAGAGAAATGAAGAAAATCTGTGTATTGATAGAATGAAGAAGAAGTGTAAAATACAATGAGTAACCTTGGCTTATATAGCCAACTAATCCAAGTAAACTAACTAACTATTAAAACTAATTCTAACTAATTCTAACTATCTTAACAATGTTTAACTAAATATATTACCTAAAATTCAGGAGCTTTAAACCAAGGATGATCTTATGATCTTACATATAGAAAGAACTGTACCCGGTACGAGAATCATAACCTGGTATTACATATTGATTTCAATATTAATGATTTTTTTTAATCAAAATTTGAAAAAATCAAACTGAAAATTATATGATGGACTTTAACTAACACCAATGAAGTAGTAAATGTTAAGATCAATAACTTATGTTGTGAGGTGATATTACTCAAGATTTATTATTCTCATATAAATGAGTTGTTAGTGAATTTGAATCATCTCAATTTTTTTTTTCTTTTAAGTGGTCAAGTAGAAGAGAAAAAAATATAAAAAAGTTATAAAAGAAGTTTTACATATTATAATGAAATCTCACTAATAACTTTCTTTGTATTTATCTTTCTCTTCTACTTAATCACTTGAGAGAAAAAAAAATTAAGAAAATCTAAATCATTTGTTAGTATATATAACTTAAATTCTTTGATTTATTTTTGAGTGACTGTAGTCAATTTATTTTCTGTTAAGACACATCTCACCTTAAATAGAATAGTTACATAACTTACATTGCTTGCTTGCTTAGAAGCGTTGATATTAATGCTTGCGGATTTTCTTGTTTGTAAATTTAGAATTCAGAATCAAAATGTTAAGTGATTTTATGAACATTAAGCACATCTCTTGTCAGAATCTAACATATTTTCGCCTAAAAGTTAAATTTAGGTCTTGTTCCACATCTCTTGACCATAAATACTCTCGAACTGCATAGTTATCATTGGATGAAAATAGCAAATTTTTTTATTCGTTTGCTGCCTCTGCATAAATGATGGTATCATATTAAATGAGATGGTTGCGACTATTATGAGGGGAAAAAAGTACAAATATTTATAGAGAGACATCCTAAATAAAAAATTTCCACATAAACAAACTTACAAACAAACTTCTAAAAAAGTGAGATGGAAAAAAAAAATTGAACTGAAGGAATACTCTTTGTCAATTAAAGAAAATTTTGATCTTTACCTAAAGATAAAAAGTCATACCAACTTGAGTTTCAAACAATAAAAATTCACCTGTAGGTACATATAAATTCACTATTAAGAAATATTTTTCAAGTAATTGCCTCTCAAAATAGGCAAAGGCAAACGGTTTATACCTACAGCACCATGAGCTAACTAAAATTTGTTTCCAATCACCACAAATTTTTCTTACTTATTGTACAAACCTTGGCATGAAGAACAACAACTGAATTTTCTTCAAACAATGAACATCATGCATAAAGTTGTGTCATTGAGACAATGAACACTAAAAAAAAAAGGAAGCAAGTGAAAGAATATAAAAATCAGAGACAATGAAACAAAAAGAAACTAAACCAATATTTCAGACTGCATTTTTTAAGTAAAAAATAGAAAAAAAAAATAAAGGAAGTTACCAGTAACTAACTACATTCAAATGGTTCAAATTATATACAAAAAAGGAAGTTACCAATTCCCAAGCATTTTTTTTTTCCTTCTTCCACTTGATTAACTCCGCGTTCTCAGAATGGCACCCTAGTCCAATGTCCTTTAACGATTCTATTAACACCACCAATGTTGAGATTGGATTTCCCACCACATCCACAGTGATCATCCATGTCCAATTTGATCCTTTTATACCTCATTTCACTTTCACTACTACCCAAAAAAATTATTGAGAAGAGATTAAAAAAAAGAAAGAAAGATAGAAAATGAGTGGTAGAAACTTATGTTATTGGAATGGTAGATAAATAAAATTGCAACAAAGGGAGAGGGATACGTTATGTTGGTGCTGAAGGAATTCTCTTTGGCAGTTAAAGAAAATTTTGATCTTTACCTGAAGATAAAAAGTCATACCAACTTGAGTTTCAAACAATAAAAGTTTACAAAAATTTACTTGTAGGTACATATAAATTCACTATTAATTCAGCTTTGCTTATAAAAATAAATATTTTGACAAAGTTGTGTGAGACCAATTATGAGAATTGGGTTGAGTCAATGAGTTTATTTTTGGTCATATCTGTTATTGATGTTACCCTCACTGTGGATGATCTCCGAAACCCGTAGATATGTTTTCCGTTGCGATTAGGGTGAAATATGAAGGTGATATCATTCGAATAAAGTTTGTCTCATAATTATAAAGTATAGCATGGACAAAGCCATTAAGGAGATTTTTTCATGAAGCAAATAATGTCAACCATTTTTTTGGTAAGGCTATTGACACATCTAGAAGGGCATGTGACCTCTCTGTGTTGACCAAGACTAAGCATGATGATGTGAATGACGATTGTGAATGCACCATAAAATTTATAGATTGGCTCAAACGAACTAATTGTATAGAGTTTAATAATTGGATTAAGAATAAAAAGGTTGAACCACTGGCTCTAATGTGTTTTGAATCTAATCTTGTTAATATTCTTTTTAACACTTGTTGGCTAGATATTGGTGCAACTACTTACGTTACAAGCTCATTACAGGAGCTCAAAAATAAGCGAAAGCTAAGTGAAGGAGAGTTGATGATCACATAAGAAATAAAGTTAGTGTTAAAGTAGAGTATATAAGTGTTATTTCCTTGAAGTTGTATACTGGATATTCTTTAGGTTTAAAAGGCACCATCTATGTGTCATCTATAAGAAAGAACTTGTTTCTAGTTTCTATTTTGAATAGTTGCACTATCATGCCTATTTAGTGATAAGAGAGTTTCCCTACTTTATGATTCAATTCTGGTTATTTCTAGAGTTTCGTCTAATGACCTTTATATGTTAAATATTAACCCTTTTCTGTTGATCTAACGACGTTTAGATATCAATAATGTTGTTGGGAATAAACGTGATAGAGTTGTTGAAAACTCTTTTATGTTGTGGCATAAACGTTTAAGACACATCTCTAAGGAGAGAATAAAGATGTTGATTAAGGAAAATATTCTTCATGATCTAAACTTCTTTGTTTTTTATACATATGTTGATTGTATAAAAGGAAAACTTACAGTTAGAGCCAGGAGGAGTGAGGTTACCGGGAGTGGTGAGTACTATGGTAGGTATGCTGAAATTAGCAAAAATCCTAGACCTTTTGCTAGGTTTTTATAAGATTGTAGTATTGAGGTGCAATACACCATGCCTGGCACTCCACAACAAAACAAAGTTATAGAAAAACGAAATCATACTCTTATGGATATGGTGAGATATTTGCTTAATCATTCTACCCTTTCCAAATTCTTGTGGGGAGATGCCTTGAAGACTATTGCTTATATATTGAATCATATGCTTGGTAAATCTGTGTTGAAGACTCCATATGAGCTTAAGTCATGAAAACAACTTACCTTAAGGCATTTCCATGTTTGGGGTTGTAAGGCAGAGGTGAGGTCTTATAACTCACATTTAAAGAAGTTTGATCCCAAAACCATTAGTGATTTCTTCATTGGTTATTATATTGACTCAAGGAGTTCTAGGTTCTATTGTCCTTCTTATACAACTAGAGTTATTGAATTCTATCGGGTTGTTTATTTTGAAAGGGACTTAGAGCATGGTGGAACTCAGGAGCTGTGTATTGTTGATTTTTGAGTGGAGCAAGTTATTGTTCCTATTCTTGTTGTTCCCTTTACAGGGATAGTGTCATCTTCTTTGATCCATAATGATGATGTTGTTGATAATGTCATTGTCCCTCAATAAGTCAAAAGTAATGTACAGAATCCAAATATTGTTATGACTCCACTGAGAAGATCTGGGTGGATTCCTATATCCACTGAGTCTACTAGATTCAAAGATTATGTTGTGTACCTGCATGAGCATAAGTTTAATTCAGTTGAGAATTCTGATCCTATTTGCTTTTAAGAGGCCATGGTTAGTCCTGATAGTGCACAATGGTTAGTGACTATGGAGGATGATTTGGCTTCTATGAGAAAGAATAATGTTTGAAAATTGGTGGAGTTGCCTACTAGTTGTAAAATTATTAGTTACAAATAGGTCTTTAAAACCAAATGTGATGCTAGAGGTGAAATTGAGAGGTATAAGACCAGACTTATTGCTAAGGGGGAATGCATTAATTATAAAGAGACTTTCTCAATGGTATCCACTAAAGACTCTTTCGTGTTGTGATGACATTAGTTGCTCATTTTGATTTGAAGCTTCATCAAATGAATGTTAAGACCATTTTCTTAAATAATGATTTGTATGAGGATATTTATATGGATCAACCTGATGTTTTATTGAAGATGGTAAATATCATATGATATGTAAATTGAGAAGATTCATTTATGGATTGAAACAAGTTTTCAGATAATGGTGTTTGAAATTTGATTATATTGTTGGCTCTCTTGGTTTTAAAGAAAATACTGTTGACTAATGTATTTATCTGAAGTTTCGTGGGAGCAGATTCATCATTCTTGTTTTATATATTGATGATATATTGTTGACTAGTAATGATATTATTTTTTTGAATGAGAGTAAGCAAATGTTGACAACACATTTTGATATGAAAGATCTTGGTGATGCCTCTTATGTTTACAAATCCCCTAACCAAAAGCTTAACTATCAATGTTTTGTTGATTATATGACTCATATGAATATAGTGAGGTCTTTGATGTTTTGGATTAGAGAGAGTTTGTTTTGTAATTTTGTTGTGACCTCATTTTGTTATTATGTCTCGAGACATTTAACAATTATGTTGTTATTATTGGCGTTGCAAAATAATATTGTTATTAGTATTATCTATGCAATATTATGTGTTCATATTATGACATATTGTGGAGACATTTTGGATTCAGTTTCATTTTGTTATTATGCTGAGATATTTATTAAATCTCATAAAGTATGTTGAGCGGATACTTGAGGCCATTTTGTTGGGGAATATATTTTGATCACATATATATTGGCATGCAATTTTAGATGTGCTTTCTCATTACCCATATACCACATTTTATTGGGTTATCGAAATATGAGTATATTATATGTATGATATTAGTACTCCTTCAAGTATGATTTTCTACATTGTTAATATGCTTGTAGTCTCATTTTGAACTTGTTATTGAGAGTGCTAGCTCGATTTTGACATCATGTTGTGGTCACATATTATTTGATTAATTTGGAGAATTATTTTTTTATTGAGGTGATGTAATATGACTTATACCGTCCAAGTGAAAGAATGTTATAATTTTTTATGAACTAGTATAAATTATACACAACTTATTGGGCCGTAGGAGGAGCCCAAAAGCAACGGAGATCTCCAACAATAGATTAAGCGAAAAATTATAATAGTGAGTCTGACGTCACACCTTAACTCAAAACCTTAAGACAATGAGTCTATGAGTCTCTTCACTTATATACTCTTCACTTAATTCATTCTTTATTAATGTAATACTTCAACACTCACATTTAAATTTCTAACATCTAATACATAAATTTCCAAAACCAAAAATCATCGACGATTGAATTTGCACCATTATTATTCTATACGATGGAGTGGAAAGACACATGCACATTATATGTTTTCTAGAAAGGAAATTATTCACAATTCCTTATATTTTTTACCTTTCAGCTGAAAGGTTGATTGATGATAACCAATAACTTGCAACACAAAACAGTTGGGAAAAAAAAATAGAATGGTAAACAACTCTCCTTTAGATGTAGATAAAAAAATTTGATATTGAAAAATATTAATGAACCCAAAAAAAAAAGCAAGAAATGATACATGAATCCTAGAAATAGAATCAAGACAACCATTTGCGAAAACATAGAGAAAAAGGCATTAGACCCATTATGCAGAAATGCTTTTGGAGTATTTCTCACTTGTTTACCCTTTTGACTCCGTTCAACTCAAGCTTGATGATTTTTAATCACATATAGAAGAAAACAAAAGATTAAAAATTAAAAAATAGAAAAAAATGGTTAACCATATCTCCTCAAATGCAAATTAAAAAAAAAAAAACTAACTTCATCAATTGCAAATCGAACCAATAAAAAATACTTAAGCTAAAGAAGATAAATGTGAAAATGACAGAGAGAAAGATCAAAAGAGTGAAAATGGCAGACGGAGAAATGAGAAGGAGAGATGAGAAAAGCATACCTTTTACAACCTTTGGCCTATTCGTTGATGAGAGCTTGAGAGAAGAACAATGGATAATAGTCGAAAGGTAGAACCGAGAATGGCAACTTAGAGAGAGTATAGTGAAGGAAATATGAGAGAAAGGGGGAGAGGAGAAGAAAAAATGAGAGATAAATGAGAGTGAAATTTGAGTTGAGTTGAAAAGGCCTAGAGACTCAAAAAAAATTAAAAGTGGGTGGCTAAGTGGGAATTAAAATTTAAATGTCAGTTGAGTGGAAATAAATATCACAAACAGGATAGAGAAATGCATTAGGAATAATATTTAATTAGATCTTTGAAAAGATTTATAAATTTAAAGTATTTAATTGAGTGCATTAAATTAATCTATATTTGTATATTTTTATAAATGTTTATGTCACATAATTAAAAATATAAAAATTATGAAAATTTTAAATGTTAATTGATCTCAGTACACTCAATTTGAATGTTTTAAATTTAAGCAAAAATTTCTCAAATCTTTAAATGATAATAGAGAAACTATCAAAGATAATTAACAACAAATCATAAGAAATTAAATACAATTAATACATAATGAGTAAAAATTTAAATTTAAGAAATAAATAAATTAATAAATAACAAAAATAAGAAATATGATTAATCAATACTTGATTAATTCAAGTAATTTGATATTTATTCTCTTTAAATAAAATTTTAAATTCAAATATTATGAATAAAAAAAATAATGCTGGGAGAAAAGTTCGCCTAGCCAATGCTTCACTTTTATATATAAAAGATGACTTATCGAATTGATTAAAAGGCTTTGAATATTATAATAACAAAATTTGTGAGAGGTTCACTGTACAGGTAGAGAAATTATTATATGTTCTTACAGTAGTAATAAATACATGTTTATAAATAATCTTTATTATTTATTTAATTTATTTATTTGAAATTAAGCTTAGAAAATAATTTTATTTATTAAATCTATTGTGTCGAAAAACTTATTAAATGAGTAAAAACTTTAATAAAAATATAATTCAGAGAGTTGCATAAAAATTATAAAATTTAAAAAAATTAAATGTAATTAAGATAATTATTTAAAAAATTTAAAATATTTAATATTGTTGAAATGTCCAATACAATTAATTAAAAACATCTAAATATAAAATACCTTAATATTCTCAATTTAGAAGAGAAAGTTATCCTTAGAAAAACTTGCAACACCCATACTCTTCTTTTTCATATATAAATGATAAGTGCAATTACAAGTCAAACATTCATAAAATATCATAAATTATGTTTGGCAAGGAGTTTATCTTTTTCTTTTACTTTAAAAAAATGTTTAGAAAGTTGAAGGGATCGAAAACATTATTTTTTTTAAAAAAAAAATCTCTACATCCTCTGCCTGTGATTGCTTCTCCCGCCCCCAATATGTCTATATTAACCTCTTCTCTGTTTTACCGGGCAGAGAGGATGTCTGTTGTTCCGCACAATTCTCTCGAGGATCTCTAATCCTCTTATATATGTCTCCCTCATAAAACGTTCTCCTTCTTCCCATCAAAATCTGAGAAACAAAAGCTCCAAGGATTGTAACAGATGCCAAAACCGTAAACGAGTGTTTGAAACACAACTCCTCGGAGCATATCAAATCCTCCACACTGCTTCCATCCACTGCCAAACTCTCTGCCATTCTCTCATAATTCAGCTGCACAATCTTAGCATTCAAGACATACGCGCCTAGAGGGCTCACTGATTGGCCACAGTTGAACAATGTGGAATAGTACTTGAGGCCAAACAGCTCAGAAATTATTGCATTTGCCAAAGGTAATTGTGAACCAAATGAGAACCCAATGATGACACATGCAACATATATGGAAACCCTGAATGGGAACGCAACAAGGATGTACCCTAAGCTTGATAAGGCTAGCATGAAAATTAACATGTTTGGTCGAGGGACTCTATATCTACCAAGAAGAAACTCGGATACAAAGCCAGAAAAAACTCTCCCCACGTAGTTCCATGTGCTCACAAGAGAAGCAAATGATTCTATGGTTTCTGTGGGGTACCCCAATGCCTCACCAATTCGTTCTAAGTTGTTTATGGCAGTCAAGCCTGCCCCTAGTCCACAAGCTGTTGTCACAAACAGATACATCATGTCAGTGCTTAAAAATGATTGTGTGGTCTTCCCCTCTCTCAGGTTTGTTCCATATGTTGCTGAAAAATGATTCACATTCATGTTCATTTTCATTCCCTTTGGACTCAATGTTAGTCTAAAGATAAAGATTGTCTATGGTGCAATCGATGTGATCTTGTCTGAGGGAAATCAAGAGAGGCAGGATGAAGAGCAACACAAAAACAACGATGGCGCTATTTGCATAGTTTGCTGGAAGAGAAACTAACGTGCCTTTCAGTTTTGGCAATGATCAAGGCAATGAGAAAAACAGCCATAGCAATTGATACGTAAAGGAAATGGTAGAAGACCCTTATCTCCTGAGGCTGCCTAATGAACTTCTTTTCTCGGAACGTGAACATAAATGTGACATATAGAAGAGCCGGGAACCATGCAATGAATAAGATGAGAGATTTTGGATCATTTCCATAGAAGGCCAGGTACAAGCATGTGATGATGGCTCCGCTTAATCCGATGTAACTCTTTAAAAGTGTCCAACTTATTAATTTTTTGTTAACAGTAGTTAGGAATTTGGATTGTTAATAGAAAAACAGCAGGACATACAGGGATGTGATGTGGTACAATCATGTTGTTACAAGTTTGTTGGTGCAACTGTATATCCAGGGACGTATAGTATATCCGTATTAACTCCAAAACAAACTGTATACGTATGTAATTGTGTATTGTCAAGTTATCTTCATAACCTCAAATATAGTAACCTGTTGGAAACAAAAAATTTTCTTTTCGGAGAGTATATCACAATTACAATAATCAGCCCAGCAGGCACTCTCCTAATCCAAAAATGAAAAAGACCAAAAATAAAAAGACAGAGTCATTTCAATTTGCAAATGTTGTCTGGTAAGCTTGAGAAGAATTGATGGCACCAGAGCAGGTGCCAAAAAGAAACATTATACCGCTTGATCCTGCTAAGGTAAGGAAGGAGGCAAAGAGCATGAATTACAGCTCCAGGTCATGTTCATCGTTTTGGGAGTGGGACTGGAAGGAAGATTTGCTTCTCTCTTTTCTTTTGATATGTGTAAAGCAGGGGAAATGTGCGTTTGGGGTGGTATTCATATATTTTATATATGTAACGGGGGATATGGATATAATCTTATCACCTCACATGTAAGTAATTTTTATTATTTGATTATAATTGATCTCATTTTATTTTTTACATATCTCTAATCTTATTTTGCCTCCTAATAAATTGATGTGAAAAATGTGTGTGGTAAAGTGACTTATAATTAATATTTTTCTCAATTAATAATATTACTCATACACTTACTACTTTTGAGAAAAAAGAAAAAGCAAAAAAGAAAGAAAATGAGATTAATTTTTTTTTTCTTTTCGAGAAGATGTAAGTGTAAGGCATAATAATAGAGATTTGAATGTAAAAATCTTTTATATATAAAAGAAGAATATTGATATTACCTTAAGGTTAACTTACTTTTTTTCTTAAATTAAATGACAATTCATCAGGTGCTTTAATTTTAATTTCAATTATCTTTAATTATAGAATTATTAATATCTTTTTTTATTGGGCCACTAAATAAGTATTTATTGTTTCGTATTTTTTATGAAATCTTATTAATTGATTTTAATTGTCTCTAGCAAATTCCCACCAAATTAAATTTCATCAATGTTCAATTAATTCACACTTAATTAATTCACAACACTAATCAATAATTTAATTTTACAGTTTTTCTTCTAATTAATCACGCCATCCAACTAATCCAATGAAAAAAAATTATTATTCTAAATAATTAAATCTTGAATTTTCATCTATCTTTATTTTGAATTTTAAACATGAATGAATTAGCATTTAAAAGACTCATCTTTCTTATCTCTTTCTTACGACTATTCCTATCCCACTACCAATCAAAATAATCGTAATTGCAGCATGTAAGTGTTGATTTCTTTCCTACCATTCTCAGTCCTTTTCTATCTAGATTTAAAACTGAAACGCTCTTATGGGTTTTCTTAGACACAATACGAGCGACTGTGATAGATCAAAATTGATTGGGTGGTTTTCCAGAACTCCATTTTGAGCCATATTAATTGGTTCCTTTTTCCCAACTTTGTTTAGTTGCAGGTAAGTCCATTTTGTAACTCCATTCATTTTGTCATGATTTCATCCTGCATTTGGGTTTCAAGCATAACTTTTTTTTTCTTAGGGATATGACCATGTGGTGAACAAGGGAATGTTTTTGGAGGTTTTCCTCTTGAAGTGTGGTGTTTTTTGTTGCAGTTGTCATGGTTATGATTGTCAGAGATATGCAATTGTTGATCTATATAAGTTGAAGAAGAACTTACACTTTTGTTATTTTATTTGTTAACCATGAAACAAGAAATGTGTGCATTTCTTCAATTTTGAATGCTATGTATTGCTGGAATTCTGCAAAAAGTTTAGGAATAAATTAATCTGAAAGCTTACTAACTAGCTAATTTTTTCCTTTTCATGTATGATTGTAATACTTTAAAGTATTTTATTTTTAAGTTTCATAATTAATAGGAAGCTTGAGGTAAGTTTCATAATTAACGGTAAGGTCAAGACTTCATGAACACATTCACCCTATCCTTTACATTTATTTTTTGATTTCTTTTATTGCTGTTTTTTATGATATTCGTTGTGAATTTCAACTCATACGTCGAGATTGATTTTTTTTTAAAGTCTCATAATGTCATTACTTACTACCTGCAACTTTTACTTTTCTTAAAATGCCATTGCTTATTCAAAATGCCATTAGCTATTATGGGTTTGATTGAAAAAGCAAAGAAAGCAAACGGATCGGTTTCATTTCCTTGCTATCGATGCTAAAAAATTGCTAGGTTATGAAGAATTTGTTATAGATTTTTTTATCTATTTTTTATGTTTGGTTTGCTTTGATTTTGCGATCATGATTCATGGCTTAGCTGTAAATGATCTTCATTCTCTGATTCCTATAAATGGTTTTGGTTGGAAATGTTGGAATGCTTTTGATTGCAAATGCTTTAATGATTTTCATTCTCAAGAATGTAAGGGACTTTTTAATCTTTTGAATATTGTTACATTTGCTTCAAAAGTATTCAGCTTAAATACTACTACCCTGTGTAACCTATGAGGTTTAAGATACTTTTTTGGTGAACTATAAGTTGGTATTGTTAGGACTTAAGAATATCTCTTTCTTATGTGGACTATTACAATGTTGAAAATGTAATTAATTTTTTTTATATCTTAATAGTGCATGTGTTTTGCTTTCTCTTCAATTGTTATATAAGTTGAGTTACTGTGTAACTTTCTTCCATTCCAGCTCATTCTTTCAAGCTTTTGGTACCTATTTATTTCCTGTTACAGGTTTCTTTAGACTCTGGTTCTCTCATTCTACTTAAATTTACTTTTATCCTTTTTTTATAATATTGCAGTTGGTTGAATTTTGAAATTGCATTCTTTATTTGTTTAATGACTTCCTTAAAGATATGTTTAAAAATGGCTTCATGAAAAGTAATGCTTGAAAATACATGTTGGTTGTAGTAGTTTTACTTTATCGCTCATCTTTATATTTATTTGCTCATTGTATTTTTTTTTTTTTACAGAGTGAGTGCCAACACTTATGTTTATATATGTAGTTCTGTAGTTATTTTGCTCCTACGGAAAATTCAACTTCATATACATGCATATGATTTATGAATCCAGTTATAGAGAGGGATTGTCTTTTGGTTGAAGCTGGAAATCTAGCTTCCAGGTTGACAAACACAACTTAGAGAATATCCTTGCCAAAAATTGAAAGCACGGGTTAGGAGTCCAATTTTTTAATTCCATTTTTTTCTCCTTTCATAAGATTTGATTTCGAACAATTCTAAATTGCTAAAATCTTTCCAAATTGAATCAATTGAGGTTTGGCATGCTTAGAAGCTTTTTGAGAATCAAATTGTCAAACTTGAATTTGTTTGTTAAAATAACGGTGCTTTAATATTGTTCTGAAATATATTTGAATTGATTAAGTTGTTTTCTTTTTTGCCATTTAGATGTATTTTTTATTTGTAATAAGATGAACACAACCTAACTGACCTAAATGAGTATAACTGAAAGGCAATCGGAATTTGTTAAAACGGTCTTTCACAAGGAAGTTTGCATTAATGTATTTTTTTCTTTTATATTTGGTAAGTTTTCATAGTTAAATGTTTGTGTTACTGGAAATATGTATGTTTATTGTGTTTTCAGGTGAGATTTTACATTTTTAATAGAGTTAAAGGAAATAGAAAAAGAAAGAAAGAAAATAAGAGTCTATAAATTTGTCTCTTACTCTTATCCAACTTAGAATTTGTTTCTTCATGGTTGGCTGATTTTTGAAGTTGATAATATATCAACATAGATTGATTGGCTATTTTTTATTTTTATTTAATTTAGATGTATTGCTTATAACTTGAATGCTCAAATGCATTATTAGTTGAGATAGGTATGGTTTTAGAAGACTAATTCCTTTGGATCCTCAATCAATGTGATATTTCTTTGGTTGTCCAATTACTGTTGTGGTATCTACGCGGAGGAAGTTGTTTATTAGTCTTTCTGATTTTAAAAATTTGAATTTCAATTAGTATATGAAGCTTTTATCTAATAATTGTGTTTTGCCTTTAAATTATTTCAATATATGATTTATTCATTGATATTATATTGATGTATACACGTGTTTTCAGTCTATTAATATCATATATCGATTATTTTACTGATATGATTTTTTTTCATATTTGTTTATAAGTTTGAATTAGAATTTTCATAATTAATTATATTCATAGCATTTGCTCAGGTATTTATTTAATTTACTTTGTATGATTTTATTAAATATACCAATTTATTTTAATGTATTTGGTTATAATAATCCTTTTTTAAAATTATTTATGTTTTGGAGGTGGAAATAAAATAAAGTACAAATGACCTCCAAAATTACTATAATAATTAGTGTTTTTGTATATTTTATAGGTTTTTGGATTATATTACTTTGGTACAATTATTGTTTTTAATTGTTATTTTATTACTTTGTCAAATTTATAATTTTGGCATGCCAATTATATTTTACATTATAAAATTACTATATTATTCATTACTCATATTTAAATGTATTTATAATAATTACTTTATGATATACATATATATAGTGTTTTTGTTTATTTTATAGGATTTTTTATTATATTATTTTGGTACAGTTATTGTTTACTTTATTATTTAATTGTTATTTTATTACTTTGTCAAATTTACAATTTTGACATGTCAACTGTATTTTACATTATAAAGTTATTATATTATTCATTACTCATATTTAAATGTATTTATAATGACTTTATGAAACATATATATATATATATATATATATATATATATATATATATATATATATATATACATACGCACATGCGCGATAGGGTTATTGACACTCCTAAATGTCTATCCAAATTCCCTACTTAGAACTTATAGTTTTAATTTATTAAATTACTCTCACCTAAATTCTTTCTTTTTATTAAAGTCAAACTTTAATTAAATATATTAATATTGATCTTTTCACACTCTATAACATTAATTATTTAATTTTGATTTATGTATTTATACTTTTATAATTATTTTAATTTTTATTAATTTTCATTTTCATAACATTTTGTTCATGTAAAGCCATAGCAACATGTCCTACTAATTTTTACTATTTGAAATATTATTAAGACGACAATATGTTAAATTAGTAATATAATTTTTGACAAAATAAAATATATTATATTAATCTTTCAATTATCTTTTATGAGGTATAATTATTTTGAAATTGTATTTTAAGAAATAAAAGTCTTAATCATCCAATTTTATTCTTATGATAATGAGTACATTTTTTATGAGGATTTATAGTAGCATATTAGATACGACTTATTTTGTTCTTATGTAATATTTATGCTTTTGCTCATAATAAATTAAAAAAAAATGTCTGCATGTACTATTTTAGTCATGTATATACTTTTTTCGATATAAAAATTACACTTATCATATCTTACTCATTCTTTTTTCCTCCCCCCTTCTCTCTCGCCAATTTAGTCATGAAAATCTATGACTGTATTTGTCTGTGTGTAATATCTGTATTAAAAAATTTTGTGTCATTAGTTTTTCTCATTCAATTTTACAATCATTCAGTTTTAAAATGAAAATAAATCAAAATTTAATTTAATTTGAAATTAGTTCATTTTAATTATACTCAAAAGTCATAGTAATAGCTTAGTTTTGATTAATTATAGGAGTAAAATATTTTTACTCATCAAATCATATATTGTTATATTGTTAAAAGAGTTTAACTTATAAAATAATTATTATCATAATTAAATTAATTAGAAGATAATATAAAATTAAATGATAATGTAATATTCAAAAGGAATCAAAATTAAATCCTAAAAAATTTTACTCAATACAAAAATTTATGTTTAACACAAATTAATATTCTTAAAGTTTGACTTTACTAAAATTAAAGTATGTGGGTAAGGGTAATTTAGGAAGTCAAATTCATAAAGTATTAGTAGAGAGTGTTGATAACATTAAGGAGTGTCAATAGCTTTATATATATATATATATGACCTCGACCAATACATAAATTTTTACAAACAAATTATGCAAAATTTAATTAAAATTTTTATCATCATAAAAAAGAAATATAAATATTTCGTACAACGCACGGGTAAAAACATTAGTAATAATGTTATTTCTAAATTTATCATAATGACACTTATCACATAATAATATTATTCCTACACTCAAATCTCTACACATATATCCTTCACAATTACTTCTTTTAGAAAAGAAAAATCAAACTAATCTCATCTTTATCCTCTTTATTTTCCAAAAGTAGTAAATGTAAGTTTAGGTATAAAATATTTCGTGTTTTTTTTTTTTGGTCTGAAAACAAAATTAGTGTAAGAATAACATTGTTGGTCACATAAACTCTGGTAAGTTTTTTTTTTTTTTTGTACAACTCTGGTAAGAAGTTAACTAGTTAAGAACCCTAACGGTGCAGTGTGCTTCAATTGTGCTGGCTTTATTTTACTTTTAGGCCATTTGGGCCTGTGTCACGCTCGTTCATCAATAATGACTTTATTTTTCCATTAGGCCATTTGGGCCTGTGTCACGCGCATTCGTCAATTATGGAATTGGACATTAGCATCCCTGCAAAATGTTGGGCTTAATTTTGTCCAACTTTTTGGTTTGTCTGGGCCTATGACAGGTGACATGCTGCTTCCGTAATTTTCAGTGTTTGGAATTGGGATCATAATTGCCCATGAGCTGTGACTCAAAGCCTCAAGTAGCACTCTTACCGCGTCAAGGTTCTATTCGTCTCAATGACCGAAAAAAAAAGGTTCAATTCATCCCTAAAAACAAAAAGAACAAAAATTAAGTAAGTGAATTCTCTCTCTCTCTCTCTGGTTTGACTGACCATATGATGTTTATAGGTTCCCCTAATTCTCATTTTATAAGAAAGTGGACAGATTTCTTAAAGATGAACAGCTAAGGGAGGTTCAGCCCACTTTGTATAGACAGCATATGTGCCTTACTAATATTCTTATGCCACTGACTTGATGGTTTTATTGGTTATCTGACTCATAAATGTTTGCTACCAATAAAGAAAGGACCTCAATTGTCATACTGAAATGTACACCAGCAGATAAGGGAGAAGAAATACAGTCCTTGAGGCCCCACTCCCTCAAAACTCCAAGCAAAGGTAGAAATTAATAAGACCTGCCATTGCCACATATTTGCCAGTCTTTAAATTCAATCAATATTCCAGTTCAGCTTTATTGTTCCCTCTGGCGTCTCACATGCACACATCGTAACATGTTGCCTTTTCCAAAGGCTATTTTCATTGACCTTTTTTCACTAATAATTTGGTAGATCCTATCTTTTAGTATAGGGCGCCACTTCATGTGTCCTCTGTGTGACTCCTGTCCTATCTTTTGCCTCTGTTCTGCATGTGCTCACACAGCTCAGACCGCAGTGTTGTAGGGTCAATCTATGAACAAATGCTGGGACCTTTTCCAGCTCAAACTCCTCTTAGAGCGGTCCTTCCTTTCTAGTTTATCGTTCCTTCTCAATTCATTCCATTGCATGACTTTTAACTTTATCGAAAGATCTTTGTTCATTTTGAGGAATATTGGGCTTGCATGAACACTGTATGGTGAAAGTTATTTAGTGGCCATTCCTCCAACTCCAAGTGCCATAATAATATAGTAATGTGATTAAACAGGCAAATAGACTTATTTAATTATTTGTGCTCCTTTTATCTTCTTTAAGGCATGTGAGTGGTGAAGGTACCCCAAAAATCAATTTGAGCGGGGGAAGAAATATTTTTAAAAGAAAGGAAGATAATAACGTTCCCACAAAACCGTACCTGCTATATTTATCTCTAGTATTCTCTACCAAGTTTGGGTTAAAGCACAAGAAGTGCCTATCAGTGTTGTACAATTTATGGCCCATTCTATCTCTCATGGTCCCCCGTTTCTTCAATGTCTATTTATTAGCATTTATCCTATGAAATGCACCATATAATACGTTTTTAAATTTTTACAAGACAAAAAGAATGCATTATTGTCGCCGTTAGTTATGTCTTACTATCTGTAATTACAACTAATTTGAATTTTAATTAAAACAACTTACATATTTGCAAGTGCTTTTAGTTATTTTCCTTTCAAATGGGTGGGCGTTGTGTAATAACTACAGCCATATATGCTCTTAATTGTGGACTAGCCATGTCATACTTACCATAAATTACTACATTATTCGATGAATTGTTTTTAAAAAAAGTTATGAATTAAATACTTGTTGTTGGGTGAATTTAGGCCGTGTCATCCAAAATAGTTAAAGAAAGAAACTCATACAGTCATATGAAAGTGGCATTTATTTATTGATTTAATTTTAATTTATTAACAATATAAAAATTGCATATTTAATAAACTATGCAATGACGTGTCAAAATGTATTGATCTGAATAAAAAAAATTCATATCTCTTAAACATGTGATCTTAGATTTAATATTAAAATTCATGTACATAAAAATAATATCGTTAAAATAGAGTCTAAACACCTGACAATATATTAAAAGATTAGTCTCTCATTTATTATATAGAATATATTCTAAGAAAAAAAAAACTATTCATTGACGTATATGTCATAAATAATAAAATATGTTCTTTGTTTTTCAAATCAACGTGCTATATAGCATGACACGAATTCACGAAAGGTGAATTATACTTGAGATGAAATAATATTTAAAAGAAAAAAAAAACTGAAAAGAATACCTGATAGATAAAATGCATCGGTAGTTAGATTGATTTGGTTTATTCATGTGATGTTTCACGATTTCATATTCGCAACAATGAGGATTATCCTTTTTCAAATAGTGTGAAAGGTTAAAAAAGTTATGAGTGATGCTATATTAAAGGAATGATAATTCACGAATGCTTCAACTACACTCTTGTTTTGTTTTATAGTTAATAAATAATGAAATTAAAAAAAATAAAACATAAACTAACTAATCAAATGGCATTCACATCTTTTTCTTCTATTTCAGTAGTGTTTCACGAAACTGAAGTTGTGTGGTTTAATATTTTTCAAAAGTTATATCAAATTTAAAATTTTTATTTATTTATATAAAACCACGTCAAGTGGAGAAAGGAGGATAAAAGTGACCATCATAAATAACTGTTTGGTGAGAATAAATTAAGACCTTTTTTTGGTGGTACATAAATTAAGACTGTTTGTGATTGTTAAGTTAGTAAAACATTATAAACCCTTGCATAATTGCATTGTGTCAACCAGAAGTTTCCAAATTTGTCAGCAAACTAAGCTACGACTTAAGTAGTTTAAGCAATATTATAAGAATTTAAGATTTAGAGTTTAGGATTGTAGTCGTTAGTAAAACCCATATTATAAAGATTCACCCTTTGATGTCATGATGCACAAATATCTAAACTGCAAAGAAAGCTTTGTTTATAATTAAACTCATGATGGAATTGGAAAGCGTTATCTCACCAGAGGCTTCATTCATCCTCGAGGTCCTGTGATGTTATATTATTTGCACGTCATATTTTTATATTATTTTTTAATAATAAAATAAAATAAATATGTGTAAATAATATGTAAAAAATAATTTGCCATTATCATTTTCTCCGTTGTGATTGGCACCCACCAAACAGAGAATGCAACAATCAGTAGTCTTGTGGGATTGATTTGGGTGCAGCTGAAGTGCATATGGGGACCAGATCGACCCCTGCAATTATTGTCGCAACCGAAATCGCGACGGGACGACCCAAAAAGATTAAAAATTGAAAATCAATGGAGTCGCCACCAATGTTTATTTAATTTGGGAAAACATTAGAAAAACCCTTAAAATAAAAGAAACCAGTGCTTTTGAAAAATGAGTTTGGGTTCGGGAGTCAATTACTGGTAGGGAAGGTATTAGCTTACTCTGTTGCTAAGATTCTGTTAAAGAATCTGCATCTAAGTTAATTTGTGCAAATTTTAATAATCTCTAGTATTTTTTTATTTTACCCCTTTTGAAAAGACTTTGTAACCATTTCTTTTTTTTTTATTTTTTTTTATTTTTTTTTAAAAAAAAAGAAAAGAAAGAATCAATTTGTGAAAATTTAATTTGGCTTGACAGAATAAAAATCCTCGCTTCTCTACCACTTGCACTTTCGGTGCAAGAATGAGGAAGCTCAAAGTCGCGTAGTTCTTTAGAAAATAATTTGTGAGTTGGATGATTTTAATTAAAAAAGAATTTTGTTTGAAAACCATTCTTTGCGTAGAGTTGAGTTAATTTAAGATTTGGCTATTCAATAAACTCTTATGATCCAAATGACATTGAAGATAAGATCTCGCTATTCAATCATCATCATTGGTCATTCGATTGATTAAAATATTTTTTTATATTTTTTTTTTTTTTAATTTTATTTTATTTTTTTTATATTTTATTCTTTAAAAAAAAGTACAAGGACAAACATAAAATTTCTATGAATCAAATAAATAAAACAAAATTAAATATAAGCATCACATATCAAATAACCCAAAACCACATTATTTTTACTTTTCTAACCATTTTCAGTTTTTTCTCAATTTCTTTTTATTTTTACTTTCCTATATTTTTTATTTTTTATTTTTTTATTTTTACTTATTCAAAAGACATAACATGAAGCATTCTGTCTAATAAAAATAAATACTACTAAAAAGATAAATCTTAAAAACAAACTAAAATCAAAATACATAATTTTATTTAAAAAAAAAATTACAAAACAAATCAACCCACGTACGACGTGGGTTGGCTGCCAAGCCCAAAACTTTCTTTATACTTTTTATTTGGCATTTGAAATGTTACTTTGAGAAACATGAAACAGAAAGCTCCAGATGATTGAAGATAACAACACTTCAACATATATTGAGAGGAACAAAGAGGTTCAAACCTCTGGTGAGAGACGGTGCGGTGGGGCTTCTCGGATCTAGCAGCGCTGGTGGTGCGCGACTCCAGGTTGAGCTGGTGCTCCGTCGACGGCGGTTCTGGTTCGGGCGGTGGATGGTCTTCTGGTTCGCAGTTGACGGCGGCAGTCCCGGATCTGGTGGAGCTTCGCTGGTGCGAGGCTGAGATGGCACGGTGCGGCTGGACGGTCTCTGGTTCACGGTGGCGCAGCGTGGAGGAAGATGGGTCACTGGTCTTGGGTGGAGGGGGGCTAGGCGTGGTGGAGATAATGGAATGGAGGGGCTGTTTGGTGAAGGTTGAGTGGAGGTTGGAAGGAAGTGGAAGTAATAGAAGGTTGAAGGTAGAGGAAGATGATGATGAGAGTGAAGGAAATTGATTGTGAGTTGTGGAGGTTCAAGGATAGTGAGTAGTGGCGTCAATGAGGAAGATGAAGAAAAAAAAATCTGTAGAAGAAGCTGTTGCCCCCTTGATGAATAGATGGCCCCCTTTTTGTGCCCCCTTGATGCGTGCCGTGTGAGTAGCATATGGCAGTGATAAAACTGTGCAGATGGGTGGCGTGTGTGCAGTGAGAGACGTGTGTGGAGTGAAGTGAGGAGATTGAGTGTTGAGTGAAAAAGTGCAGAGAGTGATGTGAGTGATCTGCTGCAAAATTTTTATTTTTTATTTATTTTTTTTATTTTATTTTTTTTATTTAATTTCTTTTTCACATTCAAAATAAAATAAGACAAATTGATAAAAAAAAAATTAAGACAGGAGTAAAAAGGATGTTTAATTAAACATCATTAGTTATTGATTAAGCAACAAAAATAGAAAAATTTTAGGACAAAATTGGGTATCAACAGCTGCCCCCCTTTGCTTTACATTTAAAATAAATGGGAAGCAAAGGCATTGATCTAATTTTGTCCACAAAAATTTTTCATTTCCTTTGCTTTTTCTTCTTTTCTTTCTTTCTTACTTCCTTTCTTCTTTTTTCTTTTCTTCTTTTTTCTTTTTTTTTTGTTTTTTTTTAAAAAAGCAATGGTCCTTAAAATGAGGTAAAAAGACTTGCGGAGTCGGGTATCCGCCGAAACTTGGTAAAAACTTAAAACAGGAAAGGTAAAGAGCTTGCGGAGTCGGGTATCCGCCGAAGCTTGACAAAAACTTAAAGCAGGAAAGGGAAAAAGCTTGCGGAATCGGGTATCCGCCGAAGCTTGACAAAAACTTAAAGCAGGAAAAGGGAAAAACATGAGTCAGGTATCCGCCGAAGCTTGACAAAAACTTAAAACGGGAAAGGAAAAGCTGCTATGGTCGGTTATCCGCCAGCTTGGCAAAACGGCTTGGCAAAAAACTTAAAGCGGGGAAAGGGAAAAAACATGAGTCAGTTATCCGCCGAAACTTGACAAAACTTAAAGCGGGAAAAGGGAAAAAAGCTTGGTCAGTTATATCCGAAACTTGACAAAAACTTAAAACGGGAAAGGAAAAAAGCTCATGGTCAGATTATCCGTCAATTTGACAGAAAGATAAAAAGAGCTTGCGGGGTAGGGTGCCGTCAATTTGGACAAGAAGACAAAAGAGCTATGCGGGGTAGGGTGCCCGTCGAAGCTTGACAAAAAGATAAAAGCTATGCGGGGGTAGAGTGCCCGTCGAAAATGATGAAGGCAAAAGCTCATGCGGGGTAGAGTGCTCGTGAAGTAGTAGAAGGTAAAAGCTCTGCGGGGGTAGGGTGCCGTCGAAGCTTGAGAAAGGCAAAAGCTTGCGGGGTAGGGTGCCCGTCGAAGCTGTATAGAAAGGTAAAAAGCTTGCGGGGTAGAGTGCCCGTCGAAGCTTGGCAGAAAGGTAAAAAGCTTGCGGGGTACCGTCGAAGTTGTACAGAAAGGTAAAAAGCTTGCGGGGTAGAGTGCCCGTCGAAGCTTGACAGAAAGGCAAAAGCTTGCGGGGTAGGGTGCCCGTCGAAGCTTGACAAAAAGCTAAAAAAAACTTGCGGGATAGGGTGCCCGTCGAAGCTATGCAGAAAATTAAAGAGCTTGCAGGGTAGGGTGCCCATCGAAGCTGGACAAAAAGATAAAAAGCTTGCGGGGTAGAGTGCCCGTCGAAGCTTGACAGAAAGGTAAAGACAAAGGGTGCAAGGACCTAAAATTGAAAAGGCAATGGGTGCGGGGACCCGGAAACTAAAAGATGATGGGCGCGGTGAACACGAAACTAAAGCGCGATGTCGTTTTTTTTTTTTTTTTTAAATGCATATGATGCCTGAGTTGATGCTTGATGCAATGGATGCATGATAATGCAATGAATGTGATGCCTGAGGACAGTGCATGTAAGGCCTGAGATGATGCATGGTGCAATGAGTGTCATACTGTAGATATTCTCATGACAATTGGGTAAACAAAACTGACACATCAGAGCTTTAGCTGAATCATTCTTAGTTCCAAAACCCTTAAGGACTTCTTCCCGTTGTAGGATCAAGGTTGAACAGTGAATTTTGCTTTATGATTTGCCTGGTTATTCTTCATTTTCTCATCAGTGCTCTTAAAAGGCTTTAAGCCAGAAAACTTTATGCAACGGGCCTTGAGCTCAAGAACTTTGTGCAATGAGCCATGAGCCAAAGAAGTAATGTTCTTGGCAAATATATTTTTTTTAACCAAAGTCTTGAACCAAACGCTTCTTGGAAAAAGGGATCATTGCCGATCTCATCTTCAAATTTCTCTTCATTAGATGTGGCTTGCATAAAAGTTTCTGACTTTCTTCCTCCAAAGATTCCTATGCCACACTTCAAGCTGAATTATCCATTGAGGATGTCATTTCCTTCATTGATTGAAATTTTGGAGCTCTTTTGGCTTGAGTTGTTCAACAAGAAATTACCATCAGATGGTGAAGTTGTACCATTGGACTCATGTTCACCGAACTTGAAGCATCATGTACCAGATATGTATGGATTCAAAAGCGAAACAGGAAAGAAATTTACTAATTGAGTAATTTCTTGACTGACTTTGGGAGTATGACTATACAAATGGCATTTACAAAAGACACAAGAAATGGAATAGTACAAATGCCAGAAGGGTTTTTGCCACAGTTTAGATGTGTTTGATCTTTACTTGACAACTGGACATCATGACCATTCTTTTATCAGGTATCTACAAAAACCTGCCCCAGTGTAAGGTATCGAAAAAAGAAATTAACCCAGGATAAACCATTTGAGGACAAAACTGCCCCAGTGTAAGCCATTTGACAGCAAAAATTGTCCCAGTGGGGAACTTGAGAGATTTTTGTTTTGCCCCAGTGTGAGGCCAAATAGACCTAGAAAAATTGCCCTAGTTTAGAGCTGAATTGAAAAGGATAGAGATTTGCCCCAATGTAGAGCCAGATTGAATCAAAAGATTTGCCGCAATATAGGCCAAATTGAGCTAGAGAAAAAAGTTGCCCCAGTGTAGGGCCAGATTGAACAAGATGAAGACTTGCTAAGTCTCTTTTTTCTTTTTCCATCTTTCTTTTTCTTTTTCTCTTTTTTTTAGACCACCCTTGCGGGTTTTCAGTCTACCAAAATTATTTTTTTTTAGGAAACAATGCAACAGATACTTGTATGAGTACAATCCTTTTGTCTCAAAATTAAAACTTGTGAAAATAAATGCAATCATTCATTGATCAGAATGGACTTTTTAAGGATTGTAATGTGGTCAAGGCTAGTGGTTATAAAATGAAAGATAAAAGGTTCAAACAAGTGTTTAAAGGTTAAATGAGACAAAGGATCCTTATTTGAACTTTAAGCTTTGTCACTTGCATTTGCGCTTTCAAATATATTTTTTCTTACTGTTCTCCATTTTATTTTCTATTCATTTCAGTTTTTCTTCATTTTCTCCTTTTCATTATGCTTCAAAATAGTAACCATGACAATCAACCTTTGTCTTGTGCCGTCCCCTAATGTAAGGGTGATCCTTGTCCAGGGTTTATTAAAAAACTTTCAAGCTCAAAATGGGACAACAAGAGATAATGAAAAGAAAAGATAAATTCTTATGAATGATAGAGAAAGATGGCCAATCTTCATTTCAAATCTTGAACGCTCATTTTCAAAAATTTGAATTTAAAGACAAAAGGATAATACACACCAAATGATTACTTATTTGCTCTTTTTTTTTACCTCTCTTTTATTATTTTTTTTGTTTTGTTTCATTTTTTTTTGTTTTTGTTTTTTTGTTTTTTTTGCAAAGAACATCTGCCCATGTGAGCTTCATGACTACCAAATTTTTTAAGCACAAGAGTCTCATGGGATCCGAACCAAAAGAAAGCAAGTAAAGGAAAAAAAAGATAAGAAAGACATGACAAGAACATGAATGTCAAGAACATAGGAAAAAGAAACAAGGTATGCTGAGAGATCCATGCAAATCCATTACATTAATGCTTCAAGAAAGTTTACATAAGTTCAAAACCAGACCGAATCACCACTAAGATGAACTTTCTAAGGTTGCCCCTGATTGACCACTCCAAACATTCGCTCCTATCACAGATGAGCATACCTAGAAACATCTGACACTGCTTGCTGGACTACTGCTTAGGTAGCCGTTGTCATCCATGAGTTTTCCTGAAAACCCATTGATCCATTCGGCTTGAAGTCCACCCTTAACCAGTTCAACTTGCTTCTTTATCATCCATTTGATGCAATTTTCCCTTTTTCATTCCGCTCTCAATCCTTTCACCGATTATCACGATATCTGAAAAATTCGATGACACATTCCCAATCATATGATCATAGAATGGCACGTGAAGTGTATTGGTGAACATATCAACCATCTCTTTCTCTGACAAAGGGGGTTCCACTTGTGCAGCTATTTCCCTCCACCTTTGAGCATACTCTTTGAAAGTCTCAACATCCTTTTTAGACATGCTTTGCAGTTTCATTCTATCTGGTGCCAAGTCAATGTTGTATTTATACTGCCTTACAAAGGCGTCAGCTAAATCCTTGAAACTCCTTATATGGCCACGCTCGAGACGTGTGTACCAATTCGAAGCTGCCCCAGTTAAACTATCTTGGAAGAAGTGGATTAACAGCTTGTCATCATGAGCATGGGAAGCCATTCTGCGGATGTACATGGTCAAATGGTTCTTTGGGCAAGTACTCCCCTTATATTTGTCAAAATCTGGGACTTTAAACTTTGGAGGAATCACCACGCCTGGAACAAGGCAGAGCTCAGTAGCATCCCTGATACCATAACAATATGCTCCTTCAATGACCCGTAATCTTTCTTCTAGAATTTTCAACTTCTCTTTCGACTGAGGGTTTTCAGCAGAAGAATTCAAGAGGTATTGTGGGATGAAAGTGGGGACAAAATGTTGTAATGATGGGTCTCCACTGATACCAAAGTAATGGGTATGTGGTTGAGTTGTGCTCAATGGATTGAAAACAGACCTATTGCTGTCAGGGGATTTGATAGCCTGTGGTGGTACAAAGCTGGAAGGGAGACCATATGGTAGGAAGGGTGGTAACTGAGCTTCATGAGATCTGGTGGCTGAGGGTTGAGTTGTGTTGTTTGGATAAACGGTGAACGGCATCACAACTCCTTGAGGATTAAAGCCTTGGTATTGCATAGAGGTCAAAGAGAAACCGGGAGGGCGAAGAGGTGCGGTCGGATGTCCTTCGTTCGCCACAGAGGGATTCTCATCTGCGCTCCTTCTACCTTCCATGGATTGTAGCATCTCCATCATCTTAGACACTTGATCTTTGAGCAGATTCACCTCATTCCTCAGCTCTTGAGTTTGTTCTCTTTCGTCCATGATCCTAACTTGGGAACAAGTCTTGTAAGGGTGTCGCAGAAGCTACTTTTCTACCAGTGTCTACCCTTCTGCTTGGGGGAAACATGATATGAGTATGTAATTATCAATATGGACTAAACAACATGCATGTATGCGAAGTATTGACTACCGATGCAGTTGATTTTTTTTTATTTTTTTTTATTTTTTTTAAATGCTATGAATGCCATGAATGCCATGATATGATTTTTTTTTTTAAAAAGTTATGAATGTCATGTAATGCAAGATGATGATTTTTAGAACTACCGCAAGAATGAATGAAAATGCAAAATGATTATTTTTATTTATTTTTTTTCTAAGAATGCTATGAATGACAGAAAAATGCAAGTCATAAAAAAGGATGTATGAATGAATGTCATGAGAAAAAGATAAATAAACAAAAGGATGCTCCATTTGTGCCCTAATCTGGTGGAACCTTAGAAGCTAGATTTCCTTAATGTCATGACTCTAATTTTGGAAGTCACTATGTTTAATCTATCAGTGCATGATTTTCAGGACAGATCTGAACTTCTAAAAAGCAATGGTCCCCAGATTGCCCCTATCTCGAAAGACAGGGCCCCAATTCATGAATTAATCATAAGTAGGGATAAACCCTCTCAATATGACTAATCCATGATCTTGGTAACAATCTGAGTGGCGTCTCAACAAATGTCAAGTGAGCATAAAGCTCCTCAATAACAAAAGACGAGACTCCTCCTATTCCTCGGGTTCGCACAGACTCGGGTATAGAGTCCAAAAGTGTGTGAAATAAGTGATAGTGATGTGTGTGAGAAAGCATACAAAACTGTTCAAAAATTAAAAATTAAAAAGACTGAATTACTTCCCCGACCTGCAAAAGTATATATACAACAACCAGCCAACAATCATTTATCCTAAGGTTTCAATAATTAAGCAAAAAAATATATGTACAAGTAAATAAAAAAAAAACACAAAATAACGCTAGCAAATATTTACATACAAAAATATTCACAAATAAATAGATAAATAAAAAACAAAGACAAAAATGATAAAATAAATAAAATAAAAATTATTAATAATTTGCACAACTAACATTAATGAGGCACGACTCTCTAAATGTCCCAAATGGAGTCGCCAAATTTGTCAGAACCGAAATCGCGACGGGACGACCCAAAAAGATTAAAAATTGAAAATCAATGGAGTCGCCACCAATGTTTATTTAATTTGGGAAAACATTAGAAAAACCCTTAAAATAGGCAAAACTGGTCTTTTGAAAAATGAGTTTGGGTTCGGGAGTCAATTACAGGTAGGGAAGGTATTAGCACCCTACACTGCCCGTTACAAGAACGGTACCTTAAGTTAGCTGTGCAAATTTTAATAATCTCTAGTATTTTTTTTATTTTACCCCTTTTGAAAAGACTTTGTAACCATTTCTTTTTTTTTTATTTTTTTTTATTTTTTTTTAAAAAAAAAGAAAAGAAAGAATCAATTTGTGAAAATTTAATTTGGCTTGACAGAATAAAAATCCTGCTCCTACGTACCCTCAGGTGCAATGAGGAACTCAAAGTCACGTAGTTCTTTAGAAAATAATTTGTGAGTTGGATGATTTTAATTAAAAAAAGAATTTTGTTTGAAAACCATTCTCGCATAGAGTTGAGTTAAGACTAGCTATTCAATAAACTCTTATGATCCAAATGACATTGAAGATAGATCTCGCTATTCAATCATCATCATTGGTCATTGCATTGATTAAAATATTTTTTTATATTTTTGTTTTTTTTTTTTAATTTTATTTTATTTTTTTTATATTTTATTCTTTAAAAAAAAGTACAAGGACAAACATAAAATTTCTATGAATCAAATAAATAAAACAAAATTAAATATAAGCATCACATATCAAATAACCCAAAACCACATTATTTTTACTTTTCTAACCATTTTCAGTTTTTTTCTCAATTTCTTTTTATTTTTACTTTCCTATATTTTTTATTTTTTATTTTTTTTATTTTTACTTATTCAAAAGACATAACATGAAGCATTCTGTCTAATAAAAATAAATACTACTAAAAAGATAAATCTTAAAAACAAACTAAAATCAAAATACATAATTTTATTTAAAAAAAAAAATTACAAAACAAATCAACCCACGTACGACGTGGGTTGGCTGCCAAGCCCAAAACTTTCTTTATACTTTTTATTTGGCATTTGAAATGTTACTTTGAGAAACATGAAACAGAAAGCTCCAGATGATTGAAGATAACAACACTTCAACATATATTGAGAGGAACAAAGAGGTTCAAACCTCTGGTGAGAGACGGTGCGGTGGGGCTTCTCGGATCTAGCAGCGCTGGTGGTGCGCGACTCCAGGTTGAGCTGGTGCTCCGTCGACGGCGGTTCTGGTTCGGGCGATGGATGGTCTTCTGGTTCGCAGTTGACGGCGGCAGTCCCGGATCTGGTGGAGCTTCGCTGGTGCGAGGCTGAGATGGCACGGTGCGGCTGGACGGTCTCTGGTTCACGGTGGCGCAGCGTGGAGGAAGATGGGTCACTGGTCTTGGGTGGAGGGGGGCTAGGCGTGGTGGAGATAATGGAATGGAGGGGCTGTTTGGTGAAGGTTGAGTGGAGGTTGGAAGGAAGTGGAAGTAATAGAAGGTTGAAGGTAGAGGAAGATGATGATGAGAGTGAAGGAAATTGATTGTGAGTTGTGGAGGTTCAAGGATAGTGAGTAGTGGCGTCAATGAGGAAGATGAAGAAAAAAAAATCTGTAGAAGAAGCTGTTGCCCCCTTGATGAATAGATGGCCCCCTTTTTTGTGCCCCCTTGATGCGTGCCGTGTGAGTAGCATATGGCAGTGATAAAACTGTGCAGATGGGTGGCGTGTGTGCAGTGAGAGACGTGTGTGGAGTGAAGTGAGGAGATTGAGTGTTGAGTGAAAAAGTGCAGAGAGTGATGTGAGTGATCTGCTGCAAAATTTTTATTTTTTATTTTATTTTTTTTATTTTATTTTTTTTATTTAATTTCTTTTTCACATTCAAAATAAAATAAGACAAATTGATAAAAAAAAAATTAAGACAGGAGTAAAAAGGATGTTTAATTAAACATCATTAGTTATTGATTAAGCAACAAAAATAAAAAAATTTTAGGACAAAATTGGGTATCAACAATTATCAACTGAACTCAGTTCCTGTTTATTATATCCAGATGCACAGATTCAACTTGAAGCGCCATCTATCTGTGTTTAGATTAAGATTAATAAACTTAAATTTGATTAAAAATATATTTGTAAATTTAAATTTAATTAAAAATAAATTTATAATAACATAATTTATATTTAAAAATTTTTATATCAAAAATAAATTTAATAAAATGCATGTTAAAAAAGAATAAAATCTAACTGACAATTATTACTTTTGTCAAAACTTAAGTTTGAAAAAATAAAATATGTTAAAATAGTACAAACTAGCAAATATTTAAACACATTTTTATACCATTCAAAAATTTTAAACTTACATTTGGAGCCTCGAACCAGTTACATTCACTCTATATTTTGCAGGGTGAATGGACCGTTGCAGAGTGAGGAAAACACCTTCCAATCCTGTGTCTTTTATCTTTCTCCTTCTGTACGTTTCCCCTTTTAAACGTAGAATATAAAATTAATGACAGTTTAATTGAGCCAGTAAAGCCTTGCGTGGCTCATAGCATACTCTTGGCCAATGACTTCGAATTGGCTTCAACTTTAATAATTAAATAATAATAATAATAATTAATATTATAGTTGGCCGTTCCCTATTTCTTAATCAACTAGGGAAAAGGACGTTTTTAACGGGAAAAATAGGAAGCAGACAAGATCAGCCTCGTAGCAAATTTTATTTGTTAATATCCATCAGGAGAAAAAAGCCCACGACATTTATATGGGGGTAATAATTATAAATTTGCTGGTGGCTGACTTGTCGTGTATTACATATGTATATACTACCTGTTCCGTCCTTTGTTTAAAAGGTATTTGTTGAAGAGCTTTACGTTGATTATCCGGCAGTTCATTGATTAGAAGTGGGGGTGGAGCATATGTTAAGATATTTTAACTAATGAATTTTTGAGCGGAAACAATGATAAAAGTAAAAGTAGAAAAAAAGTAAACATATTTGATTCTTTCTATAAAAGGTACTTCAATAGAAATCTCAAATGCTAATTGAGTCATCGAATATATTAAATTTAATTAGACTAATCAGTTGATGTGAAGTCATTTAAGCTTATTTGCATTTGTAAAATTTAGATGTTCTATAGTTTCTTAATTTAGGCTATCAATGATAATAACTTAAATTTATACTAATGATGATAAGACTTATCTAGATTTATTGAGCTTGGATAATCCACTACTAAATAGACCGATTATAAATTCAATGGAATTTCTGTTAACATTTGGTAAATGATAGTTGCAGCGACGACTGTGGATGTCTAACAAGGAAGAAAATAATGATGGCAACGTAGGCTAGACGCTTTTTTGCATAATGTTTGGGGGTGGTTTTGGCTGCTCAAATAAGTAATGTAAGTGTATCTTGAATGCTTATATGACAAAACTCTTACCGCAATATTCCTCCAATGGCGTCAAATTTCACATAGAATATCTACGTTGGGTTTCATTTTAGGTGACGCATACTAATAATCCATTCATTTTCTTGACCTTAAGACACAAGCAAACAGCTCATTTAATTTGAAAATCGTGCTCTTACGTCAACTCGATATAATGCTGCTTCTTTGATCGGTTAAAAGGCCCTGCTGTGAGTAAATATCAGTAATTGTTTAATATAATTAAAGAAATTGTCTATTTACGGCATATTAACAATATGAATTACATACATGTAATTATCAATTTGCAAATCAAATATACTTTTTGGATCATCTTGGGCATGATAATAAGTTTACCATTATTAAAGTAAATCTTAATGAACCGACCAATATAGGCTAATGTTTGTATTAGATAGGCTTATTTCTTATAAACAAGCTCAAGAAGCCTGAGTCAATCAGACTAAATTTTTGCCTACAAAACTCAATCAACTTAATTTTGGATGCGAAATGATTCGTTAAATACGTACTTAATATGATTCGTCAACGATCATTAGTCATTTGGTGACTTCACATTATAATCATCTTAACGTTCAGAACTTTAAATAACCTGAACAACAAATATCTAATGAGTCAGTTCTTAGATTGTTTATATAAACTGATCTAATGGTCTAAGCTAGATTTATTTTATTTTTACTCAAACACTTTGACTAGCTTACTTTACTTCCTCTCTGACCATTCTTCTGACCTATCTAAATATTTTTCTCGTTGTTATCTTACCAATAAGTCTTCAATGAGAACCTTTTTGTTTATCGACCTAAGTTCCAATCAGTGCCTAGAAAACTTTTCATCATTTTTCGGCTAATGAAGTGATACAATTTAGAATACCCATATAACTAGATAATCATTTAGGATACAGAGATAAACCAAAATTCTTATTAACAAAATAAGGTTTTTTTTATAAAATATTGAATAATTATGTCACGTTGTGAGAACTAATGACCCAAGTCGGCTTAATATTAAATGAGACAAATGCCATTTTGTAAAATGTATTTCTACGTCTTTAAAGTATAAAATTAATCTCTTTAAATCTGAAGAAATCCTCAAAATCAAATATTTGTCCCCACAAATATCATTTATATACATATATTTTTGCTAATCAACTTTTATATATATATATATATATATTATAGAGTTTTAAGCATATATTATAGAGTTTTGAGCCTCTTAACACCAAGCCAATCAACAATGAAAGGACAATCTATAACCTTAAGCAGAAGGATCATATGAGTTAGACTAATGGGATGTCAACAAGTGTGTTAAAGTGGACCTACAACTTAAGATCTATTTAGCACAAAATTTCCTACACTACCAACCACCAAACAGAATCTCACTATAAATAGTATCATTAAGGGTAATGATAAATATGTTTTCTTATTCTTAACAAAATTTAACATACTATACTGATTTGAGCATTGAAATATTTTTACAAGTATTTAATCCCTCATTTCAAAGTCTTCCAAACTTGTAAACTATTAAGTAGGAAGTTGGTTATGAACCAAGTAGTGCATAAGTAACAAGACAAATATATATATATGTAATTTGTTTTAAGAGTGATGTTAGCTGATATTGTAATTCTCTTTTAATAAGAGTAGTCAGTTAGTTAGAAGTTAAGTTGATATTATGTTATTTTTCAATTTTTCTGTTTCTTGCAAGTTTCTTGCTTCTTCCTCCTCTGTATATAAACATCCTCCCCGTATGAATAAAGCAACTTCTTTTTGATCTATCATAATATGGTATCAGTTGATATAATCCAAAACTCTTTCTTCTTCCGCACCTCTGATCTTTCTCTATGATAACCTCTGCCATCTCTTCCATGGCAACTCCTTCTATCTCTTCTCAAGATCCTTCCAACCCATACTACATTCATCCCAATGAAAATCCTTCACTTATCTTGGTTTCCCCACCTCTCGAAGGATCCAACTATCACAGCTGGTCAGGGGCCATGTCAATGGCTCTAGAAATGAAGAACAAATATGAATTTGTGGATGGCACCATCAAGAAGCCTTCTTCCACTACTGATCCTCTATATGCTATCTGGAAGCGTTGCAACACATTGGTTTTGTCTTGGATAAATCATTTCATGACACATGAGATAGCTACTAGCATTCTCTGGATTGACACTGCTTCAGATGTTTGGAAAGAGCTTAAAGATAGATTTTCCCAAGGTGACTACGTTCGAATTTCTCATATTCATTCAAACCTCTATTCTCTCAAACAAGGTGATCTTTCAGTCACATCTTATTACACCAAAATGAAGATTTTATGGGATGAACTTTGCAACTTTCGCCCCCTTCCACAAACCAGTTGCTGCAGTACTTCGAAAACTATTCAACAATATAGGGACAATGACTGTGTTCTTTGTTTCTTACAAGGATTAAATGACAATTTTGCTTCAGTCAGATCTCAAATTTTACTGATAGAATCATTGCCCTCTATTAACAAAGTTTTTTCTATGATTACTCAACAAGAAAGACAGCTACACACTGGAATATTGTCATTGCCCGATTCTACTGCATTAGCAATTCAATCCAACTCTGCACCTACTTCCAATTCATATGGCAGAGGTCAGAAAAGTTACCATTCTAAGAATGTTTCACGCAGGCAATGCACACATTGTGGACGTACCAATCATACAGTAGATACCTGTTTTCTAAAACATGGTTATCCCCCTGGTTATAAGTTCAAGAAGTCAGCAAATCAGGTTGCCATAGCTGTAAATCCTGAAGAATCTGTCATTAATTCACCTCTGCATGAACTCACAAAGGAGCAAATTCAAGGTTTATTGGCTTTATTACCTCCATCCACTCCTACTGCAACATCTCATGCTTCTAATTTGGTCAGCACTCACAACATCACAACCTCGAATCTACCTTCAGGTAAAGGCCACACCCCCTGGATATTAGATTCAGGGGCCACAGATCATATCACTTCTTCTTTAGGTTCTTTTACCACTTATAAATCCATTTCTCCCATTCCTGTTTGCTTACCAAATGGTCAACAAACTTCAGCTACTCACTGCGGTACAATTTATCTCAGTGATCTCTTAATTTTATATGATGTCCTTTACATTCCCTATTTTTCTTTCAATCTCATTTCTGTTACAAAACTAACTGACTCACTTTCTTGTCAATTGGTTTTCTCTAATGACCATTGCATAATTCAGGACCAACATACTTCGAGGAAGATTGGCACTGCTAAAGCAAATGGAGGACTTTATGAGATGGTGCTCCCTCAATATCCTCAATCTCAGTTGCTTGTCACCATCAATACTGTCAACACCACCACACCTCCATCAAATTCCTTTCATGTTTCAGATATATGGCATTATCGTCTTGGACATCCTTCCTCCCAATGTTATCACACTGTACAAAAACAGCAACCTGCTGTATTCCCCACTCCCTCCACTAACTGTGATATATGTCATATGTCTAAACAAAAACGTTTGCCTTTTTCAAATAGCAATTCTGTTTCCAATTGTATCTTTGATCTTATACATATTGATATTTGGGGTCCATATGTTGTTCCTTCATTACAAGGTTTCAAATACTTTTTAACCATAGTAGATGATAAATCAAGGTTTACATGGATTAGACTCATGAAATCCAAGCATGAAACCAGACAGCATCTCACTAGTTTCCTCAATCTTATAGAAACTCAATTGCACAAAAAGGTTAAAGTGATAAGATCAGATAATGGCCAAGAATTTTTCATGACCTCTTTCTTTCAATCTAAAGGCATTATTCATCAACTTTCATGTGTTGAGACTCCCCAACAAAATGGGGTTGTTGAAAGAAAACATCAACACATTCTAAACATTGCAAGATCCCTTATGTTTCAATCAAATTTGCCTTTGTCTTTTTGGTCCTTCTCTATTTCACATGCTGTCCATATTCTGAATATGTTACCCTCTACAATTTTGCAAAATAAAACACCACACTCAGTTTTGTTTGACAAACCTCCTGACTTATCTCATCTTAGAGTTTTCGGATCTTTATGTTATGCTTCAACACTGGTGGCAAATAGAAGCAAATTTCATCCTAGAGCCCGAAAATGCATCTATCTTGGTCATAGAGAAGGCACTAAAGGTCATTTACTTTTTGACTTACATAATAGAGAAATCTTTCTTTCTAGAAATGTCATTTTTTATGAGAAAAATTTCCCTTTTTGCAATCAATTCCATTCTTCTCCTTCTGATATCTTTCCTATTCCTTCTCTGCCATCCTTCAACAGCACCTCAGACCTCACACCTGAATCCATTTCCTGCTCAACCAATCTCACAAATGAGTTACTTCCCTTCTCTACAAATACATCTCAACCACCTACACACACATCTGATTCTCCAGCCCCAAACAGAAACTCTACCCGAACCAGGCATCCACCTACCTATTTGAGGGATTATCATTGCAATTTACTTCAGTCCAATGACATTGCTGCCAATCTGTCCTCAGGTAATGTTCTTCATCCCATTTCCAATTTTCTTTCTTACAATCATTTGTCCACTACACACAAAGCTTTCATTTGTTCCTTGTCCACTAATGCTGAACCAAAAAGCTATAGACAAGCAGTACAACATGAATGTTGGAGGTTAGCCATGGACCAAGAAATTGCAGCTTTAGAATTAAACAATACATGGCTTTTAACTGAATTACCACAGGGCAAACAACCTATTGATTGCAAATGGGTTTTTAAAGTCAAGCATAAGGCTGATGGGAGTATAGAAAGACATAAGGCACGTCTAGTTGCTAAAGGTTATACCCAACAAGAAGGGGTGGACTACTTTGAAACATTTTCTCCAGTGGTTAAAATGAGCATGTCAGAATGGTCTTGGCAATTGCAGCAGCAAAATCCTGGTATTTACATCAATTGGATGTAAATAATGCTTTCCTACATGGTGAGTTAAATGAAGAAGTATATATGGCTATTCCACCAGGATTTCAACCATCCAAACCCAATCAAGTTTGTAAGCTTTTGAAGTCCTTATATGGGCTTAAGCAAGCCAGTCGTCAGTGGAACCAAAAACTGACTTCAGCCCTCATATCACTAGGCTACCAACAATCAAAATCTGATTATTCACTATTTGTGAAATCTGTCAAAGGGCATCTGACCATTTTGCTTGTTTATGTGGATGATGTGGTTCTCACAGGGGATGACTTTACTGAAATCAACTTGGTCAAATCTTATTTGGATGCTAAATTCAAGATTAAAGACCTTGACTCACTCAAATTTTTCCTTAGCCTTGAAGTGGCTCGATCCAAGGCCGGCATCACTCTTAATCAAAGAAAGTATGCTCTTGAATTATTGGAGGATGCAGGGCTACTTGGCTGCAAACCAGCTTCCACACCCATGCTTCCAAATTTAAAGCTACTCAAAGATGATGGCCAACCTTACTCAGATCCTAAAGCCTACAGAAGGCTCATTGGGCGTCTCTTATATATTACTACCACTAGACCAGACCTCAGCTTTGCTGTAAATAGGTTGAGTCAGTTTGTTAGTAATCCAATGGAAGCTCATCATGAGGCTGCTCTTAGGATTCTGCACTACATTAAAGGTTCTCCAGGAAAGGGCTTATTCTTCTCAGCCAACTCTGATCTTCACCTCACTGCCTTCAGTGATTCAGACTGGGCTGCATGTCCTGATTCCCGATGTTCTACCACAGGTTTTACCATCTTTCTTGGACCTTCCCTTATTACTTGGAAGTCAAAGAAACAGCACACTGTTTCCCGTTCATCCTCCGAAGCAGAATACATAGCTCTAGCAGCTACTACATGTGAGGTACAATGGTTATTGTATATCTTACAAGATCTACAACTTCATCATCCCCAACCAGTTTCCACTTACTGTGATAACAAGTCAGCTATACAAATTGCTCAGAACCCTACATTTCATGAGCGTACCAAGCATATTGAGCTTGATTGCCACCTTGTTCGAGAGAAATTGCAAGCTGGGGTTATTCATCTTCTGCCGGTTCCTTCATCGGCTCAACTTGCTGATCTTCTAACTAAAGCCCTACCTCCTCATCAGTTCCATACTTTGGTGTCCAAGCTGAGCATGCTGGATATCCTTGCTCCAGCTTGTGGGGGGGCTGTTAGCTGATATTGTAATTCTCTTTTAATAAGAGTAGTCAGTTAGTTAGTTAGAAGTTAAGTTAGTTAGTTAGAAGTTAAGTTGGTATTCTGTTATTTTTCAATTTTTCTGTTTCTTGCAAGTTTCTTGCTTCTTCCTCCTCTGTATATAAACATCCTCCCCGTATGAATAAAGCAACTTCTTTTTGATCTATCATAATAAGTGATCAATGGTTTCTTGGGATATATCTTTAATTTGAAATCCAATATTCTTCAGAACCGTGGTTAGCTACAACAAATTACCCTTATGAGCAGAGCATTCTCGTGTGAATTTTATGAATGGATTGGAGCTTGGTCATTAGGCGTTAGCATATTGAGAACTTTCGCAATATTTTATTGACGTTAGCTTTATATTGCTCAAATATTTATGAAGTTTAGAATTATACAAATTAGATTTAAATTCTTTTATAAGCTAGATGTAACAAATATCATATAATCAACTTTTAATATTTTACTCTTTTGAGTACTGTTCTTGCCAAGCTTCCGATTGATTAGATGATGGACTCACATGCTGGTAAGCTTATGGTTGATAAGATGGTGGACTTACACTGCTGGGGTATTCCAAGGTTTTGGTCACATGATAAGGGGTACTTACAATGATATTTCAATGCTCAAGTCAAAATACTAAAGAGTGTGAAGTATAAATAGTAGGTCACTAAACATACTTTTGCTAATGATCTCTTAGTTTTTATAGAGATGAGGAATGAGACTATTGATCTCGCCGTTATTCCGAGCGGACACAACAACTATGATAGTAAAGTACTTCTAATGGTACATTACTATCCAATCTATAATAAATGGTTGTTTACTTGTAATTCGTGTGTTTATTTTAGGTTCTAGACTTTTTTGGTTTTATTATTTTAGATTGTTCATCAAGTCGAACAGAATAGGTTTGGTTATATTTTTTTGAATTATAATTATTAGTAAGTTTTATAATTTAAATAATTAAAATATGATATTTTTATATAATACATCACTTACATGTAAGTAAGTGTTCTGGATACTAACTGAGACTTACATCATAAAGAAAGAACTCGCTAGTTACCTATGGACTAAGTGACAGTGAGACTTGGAGAAGTAAAGTCGGCTAGCAATATGATCATGATGCTTAGGCAATGAATGTTTAGATAGACAAATGGAATATGCTTGACTTAGATCATCAAGTTAGTTTATATAGATAACACAAACCACAATTGCTCGAATTCCTGTCATTTTTAAGACATTCAAAGATTGAGATTTGTTACAAATAATCATTTAAGTAATCATTTCTTAGTCATTGGTATTTAATTAGTCGATAAGTGACCATTAGTAAAAATGAAACTTCGCCAGTTGATACATCGTTCAGATGTCTTCAATAGTCTTACGTCGATTTGAGTCATACCCTTCTAAACTTATTGCTATTATAAGCCTATAATCTTACCGGGCCTAAGATGGTCCAGTAAGTATGGTGTAGATTCTAAAATCATACACATAATATACGTGAGCAAGAAACTATATTTACATGCAAATACAATGCCGGAGTGTATACAAAATATTTTCCATTTTTCTAGAGCTAGGTTAATTGCTAGGTCCACAACTTATTTCGTGCTCAAAATTTATTGTTTACTTTCAGTTTTTGCTCTTTCGTTGACAAGCTTTTGCGTCCTTCTAAATTCTAATTCTAATATATATTCCATTCCTTCTAAATTCCGATCTCATTTCGAACTTTCCAACTGTTTGTTTTTGCAGGTCCAGGTTCAGGCCATTCATTACAGCTAATCTTGGATGTGATACGAACTAACTATTATTTAAGCCTCTTATCCAACTTTGATTAATTAATAAAAAGAAAAAGGAAAGAATTTTTCCAATTGTTTTTTAAGCAAAAAGACATTCATGTCCTGTTTTATTCTGCCTTACATAATTGCTTTGCATCAGATGCGATCTACGGTTTTCAACAAAATGACTTGGCCTTATTAGCTGTGTGTTCGTTCCTAAAGAGCGTGATATCAAGTTATTATATAACAATAACGCCACAAGCAAGACCCAAAAGCACATCAAGTTGGGCCAACGAGATCATTTCAGACGACAAATGCTGAGAGGACCAAAAGCGGCATAGTAAACCGAGACTCCCGCCGAGCCACATTCTGATCCATCACCATGTGACCTCTGAAACAAAGCAATCTCTCTCTCTCTTTCTACTCTGTTTTTCCATATTAATGAAATGTCCATTCAGTAACTAGGGAAGAATGAGAATTAGGAATTCAAAGTATTCAACCCTGTAGGAAATGCTACAACGAGTTTGGTTTGAATGAATTAATAAAAATCAAAACCCCATTTGTTTAATTTAGGTGCAAAAACGAAGTGCTAACAAACTTGTACCCTCCCTCTTTCTCCTATCACTGTTTCTTGGTCTCCACTTCTTCCCAGACCAGAATCCGAAAGACCCCTCTCAACTACCACCTTTCATTTCATCTCTTCAACATCTGTGTGGGTTTGTTCTGATTTTTAAATGAAATGTTCGAGCAGAAGAGACCCCCAAAGAGCAGGGGGTTCTATGTGAGGATGAAGCTCCTCCACAACAAACATGGAAGCAGGCCTCAACAAGACAAAAGCTGCTTCTACACATATTACAAATGGGTCCTCTGGCTTTCTTTCTCCCTCTATTTCTTCACCTCCTATCTCATCACCAACAACCCCCACACCAAATCAACCTCTCCGGACACAACAACCCATGTCTCTCGTGCCCTTTTCGAATCCACCAATGCCACCACACCTCGAAACACTCTAGGTACATAGAAACAGTTCAAAATTTCTTTTTTTATTTTATTTTATTTTATTTGTTGAGTTCTTTTTTTGATTGAGGTGATGATCCATTCATTCATTGCAGGTCAATTGAAGAATTTGAAAATCTTCGTCTACGATCTTCCTTCCAAGTACAACACGGAATGGCTCGCGAACGAGAGGTGCAGCACCCATTTATTCGCGTCGGAAGTGGCCATTCACAGAGCACTGTTAACAAGTCACGTGCGCACGTTTGATCCCTACGAAGCTGACTTCTTCTTCGTACCCGTTTACGTCTCCTGCAACTTCAGCACCGTCAATGGCTTCCCTTCCATTACCCACGCGCCCTCTCTCATCACCTCCGCAGTTCAACTCGTTTCCACCCAACACCCATTCTGGAACCGAAGCAGAGGATCCGACCACGTCTTCGTCGCTTCCCACGATTTTGGCGCATGTTTCCACACTCTCGTACGTAATCATAAACGTTACATATGTTGTATGAAACGTTTAACGTTATTTCGAGATTTGAATGATTTTGTTTTGTTTTTGCGTTGTGTTTGAAGGAGGACGTGGCGGTGGTTCATGGGATACCAGAAATCTTGAAGAACTCGATCGTGTTACAGACGTTTGGTGTTGTGTACAAGCATACGTGCCAGGAGGTGGAGAATGTGGTGATACCGCCTTACGTTTCGCCGGAAAGTGTACGGAACACGCTGGAGAAAAACCCGGCGAACGGACGGCGTGACATTTGGGTGTTCTTCCGTGGCAAAATGGAGGTCCATCCTAAAAACGTCAGCGGACGGTTTTACAGCAAGTAATAATAATAATAATGACCCCACTAATCATCATTAATTAATCGTAATGCCTCTAGCTAATCTCACTTGTAACCATATCATGCATTGTAATTTGGCAACTTTTGGTGAATTGACCGTTTTTACCGCTTTTTGTGAAGGCGAGTGCGGACGGTTATATGGCGGAAGTTCAGCGGTGACCGGAGGTTTTTCCTGCAGAGGCATAGGTTTGCCGGTTACCAGTTAGAAATTGCGCGGTCAGTTTTCTGTTTGTGTCCGCTGGGGTGGGCCCCGTGGAGCCCGAGACTGGTTGAGTCGGTTGTGCTGGGGTGTGTGCCGGTTATAATAGCGGATGGCATCCGGTTGCCGTTTGCCTCCGCCGTGAAGTGGTCGGAGATATCGGTGACGGTGGCGGAGAAGGACGTGGGGAAGCTGGGGAAGATTCTGGAGCGCGTGGCGGCCACGAACATCAGCGCTATTCAGAGGAACCTGTGGGACCCGAGGATCAGGCAGGCCCTGCTTTTCAACGATCAAGTGCATGAAGGTGATGCTACGTGGCAGGTGCTGGTTAGTCTGAGTCAGAAGCTGGGTAGGTCCTACCGGAGGTTTAGGATTGTTTCTGGCCAATTGGAGAGTGACACGTGATGGATTGGAATTGGGCGAAGGAAGTTTGACAGCGAATGACTGACGCGGTGTTTCCAACGTGAATATGCTCTGGTTCCTTTTTGCATGGGCAATACTAATGGTGGATGACAGCTGCAATTTTCTTTGGCTTGCTCGCACTTCCTATGTATAAGGAATTTTGATAGGTCATGGTGGGACCCGCAGGAACAAAGAGTAGATATTATTTAGAATTTTGTTTGGTTAATTTCATGGTGACCTGGAGCGGTGTTGATGAGGTGGCAAGCATTGACTCGATGGAGATGCGATTCGAAAGAGGACAATATCTTTCGATCTTTCTTTTGTAAAATCATTTTTGCTGTAAATAGATTTTAAGTCATAACTCATAAGCATATAGTATAAATTATAAATATTCAAATCTGCTGCATTTTTTTTAAATAATTGGAAATTGGGTAAATATGTTTCAGTGAGTTGGCTTTGAAATGGGAAAGAGCGAAAAAAGTTTGAAGTTTGGAAATGTGAAATGATTGATTAGCAGGGATATAGGTGCGGGTGTGTCAGACCTTTTATTATGTTGTGTTTGTTTTTAATGTGAATTTTGGGAGGTAGTGGTGGTGTCAGTGGTCACGGATACGGTTTACTGGTTTAGTATGGGTGTCAAAATCAAAAGCAGTGAGAGAGAATCCAACGATGCGATTGTGAGAGAAATTATATCTTATTTTTGTAACAATGATAAATGTATGATTTATGAAAATATTATTATTCTTAGAAGATTTTAATTATTAATATTAAGTATTTTTACATAAATTTTGAAATAAAAATTTAAATTAATGATTAAGATTTTATTGAAGCATGTATTGTTACTGAAGAAACATGATATAATTTCTCGCGATTGTGGGGACTGTACATTGTTTGAGTTATGGTCTACGGGAATCATTAATGTCAGCAACAGCTACCTATGTGTGTGTAATTTTTCTTGTACGAAACTTGACAGAAAATTTAGCATGTTTTTTGAGCGTAATAAATATCTTCTCTAAAAAGAATTTTTAAACTATTAATTTTATACAAACTAACATGATTTGCGAAGCATTAATCTAACAGGATCTTCACTATTTTTGCTGTAATCTATTTCCCTCATTTAAAATTAATAGTAAATATTTATCTTAGAGCATGTATTGATTATGGCATACAATAATTTTTCTGAAAGAAAGCTGTACACCAACTCGGATTTATTGGCATCTAGTGCTTTTGGAGCCCTTGCCCTCAAGAAGGATTAACTTTTATATTAATTTCGTTATTTATCTAATTAAAATAAATTTAATTTAATTTATTTATTAAGTTATTTTATATATTATAAGAATATTATATTTATATATAATATGATTTGATATTTTTTTATGTTAATATATATAAATATAATATACGTATTTTGATGTATATAAAATATTTTTCTTCTTATATTGACGACGTCAGGACGTTTTTTACCACTAGAGGTCCTTTAAAGTTATTAGTTTTATTGCTGTTTAAATGGGCAATTGGCACTAGTTATTTGCTTCTTCTTTTTTTTTTTCAAATTTTGCTTATAATTTAAACGTTGTTCTAAGATATGTGTAATAATTTATTTTTGACAAAAGAAACCACATGGTTTGTCAAAATTAATTCTTCTACAGCAGTTTTGCCAAAACACGAAAAAATAGACCAAAGGAAACGAAATTGAGAGCAAAAAAATTCAAGCGAACCAGTGACCAAAAGATTTACTGTTTACTGACTAAAGTCCACCGCTATAACTACTGAGCACAGATGGGCAGATGCCTGATATAAATAACCACGAACATTCCTAATTTCCTATTTCTTCCGTTTTTTAAAATCAATTTTTAAAAAAAAAACTATTTTGTTCTAATTTATTTTTCTTTTAAAAAAACATTAATTATTTCTTTTATAATTTTATCTCAAATTTTTATTATTTCTACTAAATTTAATAATTACATCTATTAATTAACTTTTATAATTTTTACACACTTAATAAAAAAATTAATATATCAACTTATATTTTATTTAATTTAAATTTATTTAATAACTCTTCAATTCTTGTAAAAAACCTTACTCCTAAAAGACAAATAAAAAGAAAAAAACGGAAAGAGTACAAAATTAGTGTCACTATTAAGTGAACAGGTATAAGGCTTTAATGGACCAGTACGATCCATGGCTTTAGGACAGAATCTTGGCACAACTTACAATGGTGAAAGTTTGACTGCTAGTGTGATTTTGGTGTAGATAGCAAAGCAAATTCGCGATGAAGTTGAAGATGAAGATGATAATTTGAAGACTGGATCCTTGTCCTACATATGCACAATTATCAAAGACTTCTCTCAATTAGACAAGTGATCAATTTTTCATGGTTTTCTTTTATTTATTCTACCCCTACCAGCATTTATTTGAGATAAAAATATGCCATCCGCAAATGAAACTAGAGAAACAAAAAAAGTCCACTACCAATGGTCTAGACCCTGAAATTTTGGTCATAGACCGCACTATAATACAGGCCCGTTGACCGAAAACAATAACTCAGCCCCCTTTATTTTTGGCCTTTTTTCTTCAAAACTCCCGGTCCAACGTTTTATATCTCGAATTTTTTCTTAATGGATTGTGATGTGATGAATAACATGTTAATTAATAAACCGGAAGACATTCCTTTGAGCCAGTGCCCGCGATTGTTTTTGTGTTGTGTAGTCAATTTGAATGCAGATTGTGTGCTCGAATTGTGGTGTTTTTCGCATCTCATGCGTTTTGGTGATAAATTTGAGATTTTAGAGTGATTTTCGATTTTCGAATGAACTCAGCCGGTGGGAAAATAGGGAAAGCTTCCATTTGTGATTGAAGCAAGTCCACAAACTCAGATTGTTTCGTTGTTAAGGTTTATAGTGCTCCCTATCAATAATTTAACTATCAGTGCATAATTTTAAATTGCAGTAAACAATCGCAATTGCGATCTACAACTACAATTGCGGTCGCAATATTACGATTTTAATAATTTTTGTAACTGCATTATGATCACATCGGCTGCATTTTTTTACAATTATCTGTAATATTATGATTTTAATAATCTTCACAATCGTGATTATAACTGCAATCACAATTTAAAATCATGACCAGGTGTATTGGTTCATCCATTGTTGAGAGTTGTATTTAACATCCCTTTAGTGCTCATGAATCACAAAGCACATATTCATGAGTATGCCTTGGTGTTTTCAAAGAATGCCTTAGTCTTCATTCCTGTTGTCACGATATCAGTGTGTAGGAATACTTGGCTTTTATTGGGTTCAACCCTGCTATTCTCTCTCTCTCACACATCCGCTCGGTCCTAAACTCAGCACAATTTCAGTTCAACATAGTAAAGTTGGCTCTCATTCTTTAAAAAATGAATTGTGTCTATTATACAAAATTAAATACATATGGGTTCAATTGTAAATATAGTAAAGGACCATTTTGTTAATACCCAATACCTGCTACCATAGGTAATTTTACGGGTCCATCGGGGTGCACCATAAAAGCCACCTACAACATAACTAGAAAAGGATCAAACATGATTTAAAATACCACAAACAACTTATTTTAGATTTCAAATCTACGCTCTTAACAATTCGTCAACTTCATCAGCTGATACATAATGAATGGAGCTGCTCTTAATGATCCAAGATTATGCAAGAAGACACTTCTATTTTGCGTAGGATTTTGCTATTGAAAGCACGAGTAGTAGTAAGTTCAAACTTCATAGCTATTGATTAGTGTTAAATTGAGATTCACAATATCTTCTTAACTTGAATTTTTTCTTTGCACTCATTTGTTGCTTGGGAACGCTTGTGCGTTCCACAGCATATCCCTTTTGTATATACGTTTCATACACCAAACTTGAAGAGTAGTTTTTGTTTTGTTTTTTTCCCATCAAGCATAACAGCGACAAACATATAAACTATTAAGCAAGGTTAAATGTTTTTGGGAATTTCTAAATTTAACGTGCCCTCTCCCCATGGTATTGGTACACCATTAATCGGTGTACTATTTTCATTCCACAATCGATATGTAAATTGAGGGCATGACAACACTAACTAGAGTTTCTAACCAAAGATAAAGATAATTTTCATTGAAATATGTGAAATCATGTTCTAAAATAGAAAAAGGCACAGCAAGGAAAAAAAACAGAAGAAAAATAAATAAACTAAATTATATATAAAGAGTATGAGCTGTTTACAATGCTCATACTTATTTTTTGAGCATGAATGCTCAATGTAATTTTACCCATTGTAGCAGGTTAACACCTTTAACATAATATATTTTTTTTAAATGTAAATTTTTTAACAACCTCTCTGATTACATTCCGGCCACCTTCAGTAACCTCCAACAATTCCAATCCATCAACTTGATCTATAATTTTTTCTACAACCTCGTGGCTCAATACTAGAGTCTACGATTTGTGGTAAATCTGGGCAAAAAGAAGTTACAGCGAGCAGAGACGATGACACGATTCACAGATCCAGGTGGTTCAAGGCCAAAACTCGACGACGAAGTAGGGGAGGGGTTGTAGAGCAGAGATGCATAAAGACGATGGTGTGGGTTGGGTATGTCGTGGGTTAGAGTGGTGCGATGGGCTCGAGCTAGAGTGATTGAGGCGAGAGAGAGAGAGAATTTTTAGCTGATTCATGATTGTAAAGATCCGGCCACCCACGACCAACCACCACTGTGCCCATCATTGTCTTCCTCTGCGACGTCACCGAGGATTTTTCCTCTATAACTTTTCACTGATTCACAATCGAAAAGATCTGGCCACCTAAAACCAACCACCACCATGCCCATTGTCGCGACTGGGATCGCGGCGGAATAACGACTTAAATTTAAAAAAATAGAGAGTCGCCATCAATTTTATTTTTATTGAGAAAAATTGGAAAGCCCAATAAAATGGTCTACATTCGAAAACTCAGGTTCAGGATTCTAATTATGCAAAGGGAATGATGTACACTTAATCCCACAACACCCCTAATACATCCGTCCTAAAACAGTTATCTTAAATTAATTGTGCAAATTTTTATAACTCTTAAAATATTTATTTTACTCATTTATTAAAAGATAAACTAAATAAATAAATAAATTATGAAATTTAATTTTGGCTTGACAGAATTGAGATTCTGCTTCTACGTATTATCGGATGCAATGAAGAATTCAAAGCCACATTGTTCTTTAGAAAAATAGTTGTGGATTGGTTATTGTTAATTTTGAAAAGATCTTTTATTTTCAAAATTCATTTGATTTTTTTTTGTTTAAAAAAAATGAATTATTAAGCTATCACAACTCAGATGATTTTAAAAGTTACAAGATTAACAAGCTGTCACAACTCAGCTAATCTCATTTTATTCTTTCTCAACAAGGCTCAAATATTTTATTTTTGTAATTTTTTTTAAATGAATCATCAAGTTGTCTCAACTTAGATGATTTCAAAAGTTACAAGATTAATAAACTGCCATAACTCAGTTAATCATGTTTTATAAAAAAAAAATACTTTCATTTGTAAAAAAAAGCTAGATCATTGTTTGAAACAAAGATCAACAAAAAATAATAAATATAGATTCAATAAATCAATAATTTTTTTTTATTTTTTTATTTTTGTTCATATCTTCAGTCACTCTAACCATAGTCCAAGTTATGTGACCAAAAATCATGTTAACAATTTTTCTTATTTTTTTAATTTTTTTTACTTTTATTATTTTCTTTATTAAAAAACTAGCCTTAAGAAAGCCCATAATTTCTTGATAACTTTTAACCCACTAACTTATTTAATTCTAACCCAAATAAAACATCACTAGCCCAAGTTCAAACAAATAGGAAATCAAAACCACTAAACATTTTTCATACCCCAATCAAAAAACTGGTTCAAGCCCATCTAAAATTGCTTACTACTATTTTTATTTTTATTTTTAAAATAACCTAGGCCTAAAATGGCCTTATTCCTAATAGTTTGATCCCAACCCCAATACCCAAAAACAAGAAAATGGCCCAAAGAGAGCTCAGCAACCCAAATAGAAAAATAAAGACAAATGCACAAGTAAATGAAAGAAAAAACGAAATGCAGAACAGAGAAATGGGGGGGGGGGGGAAGTTTCAAATGGAGCTTGGAACAATGGGTTCAGAGGGGTGGTTCTTTGGTTCTAGGAAAGGGCGGTGGTTACGGTGGGCATGGTGCGGTGGAGCTCACGGTGATGGTGATGGTGATGGTAAGGGGTGGTCGGATCTGGTTGTTTGGTGGCTTGGGTGAGAGGCGCGCTGGAGGGCTGGGTGAGGGGCTGCTGTGGAAGGGCTTCATGGTGGGTCTCGGCTGGCTGGCCATGGTGGGCTTCGTGGTGGTTGTTGGTCGCGGATCTGCAGAGAGAGTGTTGGCTGTGCGTTGGTTTCTGGTTTTTCAGGTTGTGATAGGGGTCCGAGGTGGGTAGAAGTGGGGGTTTCGTTTGGACGTGGTGGCTGCCACGGTGGCTATTTGGACGGATGGTGGCTGCCATGGAAGGGTGCTATTCTGGTGGTTGGGCTCGCAGGTGAGGGAGTGGACGGATCTGGTCATGGTGGTTGTGCCGTGTGGTGGTCCGAGGTGGGGGATCTGTGGTGGTTGGGTGTGTCACAGTTTGGCCTTGGTGGTGAAAGGGGTGGGTGGAGTTCGATGGTGGTGGCTATTGTTTGGGGAAAGTTCAAAATTTACATGCTCAGGCGATGAGAAATTTTTTTTCTTTACCTTCCACTGAAGAAACTCTCCTTCTCTTTCTCTCTACCTCACCCTCTCTGCCTTCTCTGATTTTTTTTCGAATTTCCAACCCCTTTCCCTTTCTTATGTCTCTGCTTATATAGGCCTTTTGCCTATCCTCTTTTTTTTTTTTGCTCTCTGTCAGGCTCTCTCCTTTTCTGCAGGTAGTGGCATTGTGTGTGGCTGTGTATGTGTGCAGCAGTGCGTAAAAGTGATAGGGTGAATGGACATGGTGCCAAAAGGAAGTGGGGAGCAAAAACTGTGTGATGGAGCTGCAATGAAGCAGTTGCAGCAAGTAATGGGGAGCACACAACAATGTCCCTGCTGTGGTGTTGTGTGTGCATGGAAAAAGCCAAGGAGTAGTGGGGTGTCTTGCTCTGTGTGTGTGTGCAGTGCAAGTCTGGTGGAAAACGGAAAAAGAAAGAGAAGACAAGGAATGTGAAAATGACCTTATACTCAAAATAGAAAAAAACAAAAGGGAAAGGAAGAGGGATGCAACGACAGCCTCTTCATCTTTTATTTTATATATTTTTTTATTTATTTTTTGTAAGAATTTTTTTAATGATAATGGAGTGGGTTAAACAAGCTTTTGAATTTAGAAAAAGAAATGAGTCAAAAAACATTTTGGCCCAAACAAAAAAAACAAGAAATGGGCCAAATGGATTTTTGGGCCAAACAAAAAATGAGCTAAACAAATTTTTAGACTAAAAAGAGGAATGAGCCATGAGAAAATGAAACATTCATCATGTTATTAATTTTTTTTTATTTCTTTTCATTTCTTCTTTTTTTTTCAAATAAAGAGAAAAAGAATAAGTTAAGTGTTCACACCCATCATTGTCTTCCCCAGTGCCATCGCTGGCAAGGATGTAGTTGGCACTTTTAACTGGGGAGTAACTACTCCTACCATCACTATCTTAACTTCTACCTCTCAATCTTTGATTTTTGACAATTTTTACTAGTTCATGAAATTATCAATCTTTAATCCCAATCATTAACTTTTTTTATTAATAAATTAATGGCTTGAAACTGATTGTGTTTTTATTGTCATGGACAAGGTCATTTGGTATTCATGGAGGTTAAAACAATGAAGTTGTTAGATGGGAAGGAGAAGGAGAAGGTGAAAGAAAGATAAAAGGAAAAAAAAAAGACAATGAAAAAAAAAAGACAACCTGTGAATCAAGTTGTTTGTAACAATTATTACTCATATATCATTTTGGCTCACAAATCAACAGATGCATTTTAGAGCATCTATGCTTCAAGTGATTTAAGAAATATTTAAAACTTTTCTTAAGGAGTAATGCTAGCCTTGACATTAATATTGGATAATGTTTAGGGGTTTCCGATAGTTTGCAAGATTATAAATTTAAATCTGGAAACGTATTCAATGCACCCATTTAGTTTGGGTGCATCAATGCTCACTTTCTCTAAATCGTTGATTAAATAAGTTATAAATTGAACGACTGGGATTTGTTACTTCACCGGGAAAGATGATGAATTCATCTAAATTGCAAAAGTTGGTCCCTCTATTAAAAGTAATTGCAAAATTAGGAGTATTTTATGTGGTTTGCAAAATGCAAAGTTTTAAAAATCAAACTGATTGAACTAGTGGAAGAATTGATTTAATGTTTCAAAGAAATAAACATAAAAAATTTAAAGTTCACACCATCAATTTAAAACTAGGTTGCATATTACATCTTATTTGTGCTAACAAGCCAAGTTCTTAATAATTTATATGACCAAGATTTCATATTATTTTTTGATATAATGTAAAAAAAAAAGAAAAGGCAATGACAATATTATTAGAAATGTTGCTCACTATATAGAAGTCCCATATAAGTTGCTAGACTAAACACCCTAAGCATAGATTATATATAAAAAATCCCATCCTTTTTCTCACGTATATTCACACATTTAAACTTAACCTGCAATGTGGGCCCACATTATTAACTTTCAGTCGAGGTTGGCCTCAGTCTTTGTGTGCCTGCCTAGTTTTTTTTGTTGTTGTCAAATATGGGGTACAAAACGATGTAGTTTTGGAAACCATGATAATGGTTTTTTAAAATAATGAACCACTGACCTTTTTGAACAAGTACTGGGCTGACCAGTTTTACCGATTTTATATCGATTTTTGATCAATTTTTTACCACACCGGTTTATAGAGCATAACCGAACTGGAGAGGGATCGGTTTCCGGTTCAATCGGTTGAACTGATTCAATCAATTGAACTGGTTCAACTAATTGAACCGGTTGGTCTGGTTCTCAGAACCATGACAAGATATGGTCCTTAGCTTAAGGTACCCTAATGTTGTTGGGTAATTTGAATTGTGAGTTTCACCATAGATCGTAAAAGGAAATAAATATTAAGAAACAGAATTAAAATGCAATTTACAATCAGTTTCGCTCCCGGTTTTCCGATGATGTTTTCAGCGAACATGCTTATCCAATCTCGCTCTGGCGACCTCGCCACCTCAAGCTCTTATATATGCTCAGAGCACTGCCAACACCAAATCAAAGTTCCTCCAAACGTTGTCGTCTCGCTTCATTCCGATGAATGATCTTTACCTCCGAATCCAACGTTGTTTTCCTCTTACTTGCAACTCTGAAGAACTCATTCTGTGATTTGAGACAAAAATAATTTTGTTTTGAAGCACTTGTTTGATATTGGAGTTTCTCAATTGTGAAATGGTTGTGCTTAATTGCACTATCTGATTTTGATTCTTTTTTTCTTCGTTCTTGGAGTTCTGGTTTTTCACGGTGAGATTCGTCGGCAGAGAACATTTTTCGACAAGAACAATGACGTCTGGGACAAGACAGTCAATGTAAAAGTCCTTCATCTTTTTAACTTTACTTTTCTTCTAGAGGATCGAACTCAAATAACTAAAATTCTAGGCTTAAAATATCAAATTAAAAATATCGGGAGATAAGTTGTAATTATTGTAAACCGTGACCTGACATGAAACTGTAAAAAAATAAGTCTATAGCCTATTAAATACTATTTTCAAGAATTATTTTGATATAAATAAAAATTTTATAGGGTATAGTAAATTTTTTCTACTTGACAACGATTCAAGACCTATAATAGATTTTAAAATAACAAGTAATTCAGAAAAGAATGTGAAGAGAGTATAAAAATAAAAAAGCAAAAAAATAATATGTAAAATAATAACAAGTGAACAGTATTTATAGAAAGTATAAAGAGTCATTTAAAAAACAAAAAATAACGTTAGGTTGTTAAAAAATATTAGAAATATGATTGTTAAAAAATAAATTTATTTGTTGAAATTAATTTGCTTGTTAAAAACAAATCCGTCTGTTGAGAAGACCAAGTCAAACAAATATGTCTGTTGAAACTAATTTGTTCGTTAAAAATAAATTTACTTGTTGAAAATATCAAATCAAATATCAAATCAATTTTGACTTCTTTAAAAAATTTATTTTTTTGGTAAGTTTTAAAATTAATTAAATATTTAAAAAAATTTAGGCCTTATGATATCATGCGTAGGGAGGTTCGATGATTTATATTAACTATGAACTTTTTTAGTTTATTTTTGTGTGTGCGAGTTCACCACTTAATTTATTTTTTACAAAATTTAAAATACAAATTAATATATAAACTCTTTCAAAAACATACTTCTAACAAATATAAAATTTTATTCTTTCAAAAATATAACACTTTTCATAAAATTAATAACAAGTCATTTTAATTTTAGTTGAGCATTGATGCTGCCAAAAGTGAACAAAGCATTATGGAAGGCGCCTTTAAATCTAAGTGACATAAAGAAATCAATGCTTGAAAGTTTTTAGTGTGGGATAATGCATGATTTATTGCATAGTCCTCCTTAATCGGGTTTGCATCATTAATTTATTATTAAAATAAATTAAAAATTTAGAATAAAAATTAATTTTTTATAAATTTTAATTAATAATATTTAAATTTGTATAAAATTTTAATTTAATTATTATTTTTTATAAATAATAATAAATATAAAAAATTTATAATTTTTAATTAATAATTTTTATATACATTTAAAATTATATATAAATACTATTAAATAAAATTTATTAATAAACTTACACTTATTAAGTTGATATTAGTATCTGTCCTTTCAGCCCGCTTATTCTATTCCTAAATTCATTCATGTGACATTTGACAATGGCACAATTAGACAAGGAGTAGTACGACAAAGTTTCTGGTCATTCACAAGATTAAATGGAAATTCAAAGTACGAGGCTGTGCAAGATGTGATTTAAGGAGAGGAAAGTTGGTTCACATGGTTAGATAGCCTTCACCTAACGCTTTGTTGTAAGGATTTTGTATAACATGTATCATTTTGTAAGTTGTTCATGAATTGTGTAATTAATTTTTAATTATTAATTGTTGAGATTATTAAATTTTTATAGATTTTAATTAATAATATTTAAATTTATATATAAATTTAATTAATTTTTTATAAATAATTATATATAAAAAAATTATAAATTTTAATAATAATTTTTATATAAATTTAAATTTATATATAAATATTATTAAAAAAAAAAATTCATAAATCACTTATCAAATAATCTATGATAAAAGACCCTTGTTGTAAACCATGCTCAATTTAAAATATATCAAATACACCACATGGCCGAGAAGGCATCTTTAGGCTTAGGGTCTGCCAGGATCATATTACTGAAGAATCATCGCCTATAATCTATTTGCCTTTTAGGCTGTATTGGTATGTCATGTCCTGTCTTTCCTCTTCCAATTTAAAGAGCATAGTTTATATCAACGCCAGTTACGCAGTTTAATTACTCCTTTGCACTACTTAAATATATTCGCAATAGGGATCGCAAGTTGTGCTTTATCAATTAAGAATCTTTGTACTCCTTATTTTCTAAGTGGTTTTAAAAAAAAAAAATACTGTGATGAAGTTTATCTGCCCAAAGGAAAATCATAATTTTCTTTTATAGAATTGTGTAGATAAATTACTAAATTTAAAAACAGTAGCGTAGCTAATTTTTCCTTACCATAGGAAAACTCTATCCAACTTATTAAGTAACTGTCCTTTTAATAGGGTAGTAAGTTAGTAATTTGTGGTTATATATGATTAAGTTTGTCTTTGTCCTGCAATATCAATATATACTAGTTTCTCCTTTCTCTCGTATGTACGTTCTGTGTTTACTACTCTAGTATATCCTTTTAGTGCAAAGAAACGGTAGGCCAGAAACTCATGGACATAACCTTCTACTTGTCCAAGTGTTCCAGAAACTGGAAAAATATACATGCATAATATTATGATGTGGCCCATTTTCTTATCATTGTTGTCGGTATACAAATTCATGAACAGTTCTAGGCATGGTCCACCGACAAGATGTTTAATATGCTCTAGAATTTTTTTTTGAACATGCATACTCCTTTGATCAATGAAATCATCAACGTAGATATATAAATTAAAAATATGAAGGGCTGTAACTTCTTACATGTAGCCTTTATAGCATGTAATAATTTAGTAACAAAGTTTAAATTACACTATTATCCTTAGAAAAAATTGTAATTAATTTGATAATATAGATAAATATTGAATAATAAAAATTAAAATTGATTCCCTAATTTTCATGTTGTGTTTATTATTATTCTTATTTTATTATTTTTATCAAATGAGTTTTTATTTTGTTTTGATTTAATATTTTAAAATAGTTCACTTAATAAAAAATTAATGAAATGAAAATTACAATAAGTACAAAATAGTGGTAATAGACATTCCAAAACAAAAGATATTATGTAAAGTAACATTATTCTTTAGTTATTTATTTCCATGGCATCACAGATTGAATAATTAGTTTGGTGGTCCAATTCAGAAAGAAAAGTCCATCAGAGAAGATTCCTTCAAACGGCTTACTTTCAAGGGAACAAGGTCACTTTGCTGAGGTGATACCCAAACATGTATTAGGAAAGCATCCAAATACATTTATTTCAACAGGAAAAGGACCAAGCAATAGTATTATAGTATACACAAATACAGAAACAACAAAAACATTGCAATCTTTGGGGGGCTTGGATGCTCAACTGCTCTTGCAATTACACTTAGGAGGTTGGACCATCTCAAAAACCATCCCCTGAACAAACTGTTTTGGCAACTGACATATATGGAAGTGTAAAAGGTAACTTTGAAACACACCAACTTGAACCACACCAAACCTTAGCATTCTGGAGTATGTGTATGGTCTCTCCTTGGATCATTGCAGTAGTTATAGACCAAGTAATTGTTTTGGACCCATTGCATTGCAGCAAACTGCTGAGGGCTCAGGCTATCGTAGCCGGATGGTGAGGCGGAGGGTGGCTGGCATGAGGTGGAGGCTTCAGTGGTGCAACCTTGCAGTTTGAAGTTTCTGTATCTACCAATGAAGGGTTGGTAATTATAATCAGCTTTGTATTTTCCATCCTCTGTAGCCCATGAAGATGCATCCCATATTGATCCGTACACATACATTGGTCTTGCAGGGAATGTGGCATCACTCTTCCTAGGATACCTCCTTATGGGGACATCATCCACTAAAAATCTGCATAAGACAAACTAGTAAGCAACATAAATAATCCAGATCCCACAAGCAAGATTTTATCATGATTAGCATGCTCTCATGAAAAATACATGTATCTTATTCTCCTAGTAATCATCCCATAATAAGCTATGAATGATTGAGTAGCGAAAAAGAAGCAATATGCAAACTTTTTCTTTCTTTATTGACAAAAGCATAAAAGTTAACGTGTTTATTAGAAAGGGGACCACATCCCATTATTGTATAAAATTGTCTTTTTAACTAAAATATCAAAAAAAAATTTGTATAGGTATAATTGTATCTTATACACACTCACATAAAGTAAGACTCATCTCATAATGAGACTAAATTCATGTGAATGTATGTAAGATATAATTATATTTATACAAAAATTTCTCTTTAAAATATCTTAACCAAGCGTAAGTAATTGGGCTAGATGGTGGTTGTTCTTTATTATAAAAAAAGAATAATTCACAAAAAATTTAAAATAAGGGTTTAAGTTAAATGTTTTTGGGGGAAAAAGCAAATTTTATGTGTCTTACAATTTAGGCATGGCTTTAGTTATGTAAACAGATTGAAATCATAATCAGGTATGTTATAATTGGTCAAATTAAGAGCATCATGGTAGTGCATGAAAATATTACATGATCTCACTGGGTTTCCATAGAATAGCATAATTGTGAAAATCTTGTGTTGGGTCGAACCAAAGATGAAACCTCATCTCTCTTCCTATAATATTCATATCTCCACTTCCTCTGATGTAAACATTTGTCTGCAAGACATATGGCTTATCTGGCGTGGTACCAAGGAACTCAATGTCAATTTCATCATGGTTTCCTGGGTAGTCTTGGTTGTTTGAAAGCTACAATTTCCCAAATGAAAGAACAAAGAAAAGGGATGAAGAACTGCACATGAAAAAAGATATACTCAATTTTCAACATTAGCTTAAGTTATAGAGTAATCCTCACATAGAGAGATGTAATGACTCCTGCAGTATAACCCGGTTGAAGCTTAATTGCAGCACCAAAGTATCCAGATTGATAAGCGTGAATTGACTTGAATCCACTCCCTGTGTTTCAAAAAAGTGCTAGTAAGAGTATGCAGCAAGGTAGTACTACTGAAATAACGGGATTTTAATAAACAAATAAATAAAGAAGCATATGTGGTTGGATTTAGCTATTTTAGTGAAAATGAGAGTTCATGTGAAACATTTACATACCTGAGGTAGAGTCAAGCCAGATTGTTAATGAGCCCTGGTCTAGTCTCTGATGCTGAGGTCCCCAGAGGTTTCTAAATCCTTGATCAAAGCTAACAGGACTAATTTTGGAACTAGGGTAGTAGTCAGGTGAAGGTGGACCCTGAGCACTAGTACAACAAATCATGAATGAGAATGTAAGAAGAGAGAAGAGAGGAGCCATATGGAGGAAAAAGGAAAGTGATGATGGTATTATAGTAACCAAATTGACTCTGCTAAAATGCAGGGTGGGGCAGAAGATTAGAGATATAGTTGGTGCACATGAAAGAGTATGGCTACACAGTTGATATATATAGGGATTTTGGAGGCCCCACACTACCAAAGGGGTGATAAGTTGGTCGATTGGGGAGTTATACACGGGGACAATAGTTTATCAGATTTTGTGATAATAAACAAGAGGGGAAAATAGTTCAATTTGTGGTGTGGGGTTTTTCCTTTTCATCAAGTGAATAAATGTTTGTTATACTGCATCACTTGAGAAGGAAAACATGAAGGAGGAAAGACGCATTAATGGTTTCCTACGTGACATTGATTTGGTTAACTCTGATAATGTGACAGAGATGGCAGAGATAACTTTAGATATGCATGGTTCGCCTTTCCATATCTTAAACATTATCTTAGAACACTTGGACAAGGTACATATTAAAGAGAAAAACGTAGGGAACTTACGTATCTCCAAGTTTTCTCTGGGAAATGTGATGGGAAAGGACGGCTCCAAGTTTCTTGTGGTACTTTCCCACTTTCAATCAATATTTTCTTGCAATTGTGCCAGTAAGTCTGTTATGCCACTGAAGTCAATTTAGGTTGATACAAAAATGAAATTTAATTCTGAACGCTGGTAGTAAAAATAGTTTGGGTTTCGGAGGCTCTAGTTCCAGTGTAGTGTCACGCCTAGCCGAGAGGATTAGTATTATATAAGGCCCCAAAATACCGAGACCTCAAACAGTGAACGAATGCATTTAGAAACTGTGGTTATTAAGGTATACTTAAATAAATACGTATGAGTATTTTTTTTTTTTCAGCAGCATCAGAGTGTGTTAAAATAAGAGTGATTGATACTTACAAAAGCATTGAAATATTTAAGTCAAATTGTGTATAATTAGAATTAAAGTAATAGAGTAATAATTACCTGTTGAAGGTGATTGAACTTGATATTTATAAAGAGTGAATGGGGAAACACATTCTCTTAATTGTTGTAAAGGATTCCTATAAAATCAGAATGTTGATACTGCAGTTATGAATAGTTAAAGGCAGTTATGGGAGCTATTATTGTCCAAGATCGTGATTGGCAGTTACAGATAATCGTGAGATTCATCCGCTACGTAAATCTCGCAATAATGTTGCTACTACCTAATGTCGTGGTCCGACATGCATTGTGTTGGGATATTGAAATCGTGCCACGAGTGAATTCCCATCGGGGTATCAACAACAGACTCTGGTTAGATGCGTGCCAAGTTGACCCATGAGAATAGTGTCCCGAATTACGGTCCAGAATAATTGTCCCCAGTTTGACGCTTAGATGCGACAGTTAAGTGTCAAGGTAAATCTTAATGTCCCTGAGTCACGAGATCCATACCTTACATGAAGTCGAGGTCCGTAATACCCCTAAGGGATCAAGAGCATTGATTGAGGCATTAACATAAGTCACTTGACACTCGAAGATGCACCATGGTCCGATCACAATCCACGCATTAGGTGATTAGAGGTGGACATTCCAGTGTGCAATTGGGGTCCGTAGAATGAACTAGGATTGTCACCATGTTTATTTCTTTTTCCATGGTCCGTACTGGTCCAATGCCTAAACTTTTGAGCATTCAGAATTCCTTTGAGGACTTAGGCAAAATAAAAAGTGAACCATAATCGAGGTCTTTAATGTTAACGGTCTATTTCAGAAAATTGCCTAACACTTAGGAATTTTCAAGTTCAGAACAAATTTAATATAAAACATCTATGGTAGGTACCTAATGGCGAACAACGGATGTCGTAACCCGTGTTGCCAATTAATTACGCATAACCATAAAATGGTTATGGCCAAGTGTTGAGAATTTGGGTAAGGACCCATAACTCACAACAAAACTACAGAAGTGAATTTCGTGGGTCATTCCTCTTAATCTGGATTCTAAGAAACCCTGGATCTCATAAGGAATGGGATATGTAGACATTCTCAAGACGATGTTCGACTTGAGGGTCACAAAAATTAGGGCAAATCAAACATAAAGAAAATTAAGAGGCTAAGTCTTAAAAGACACTTGGCTATAGAACTTTCTAAGTTTGTCTGCATTCTAATAGTTTTTGATTGGCTTGCCAGTTAATGTCTCTAGGGTGTAACCTCCTTTGCCGGTACTAATCACAATCAAGTAGAGGTCTTCCTAATTTGGGCCTAAATTCCCTTGGGAGACATTCTTACCACCATTGTCAGCTCTCCGAAGTACTAGATCACCTGACTCAAACCTTCTTGGCATAACTTTCAAGTTATATTGAGTCGCCATTTTCTGTTTGATGGCGACGTTGCATATATGAGCAATGCGCCTTCTTTCTTCTAAAAGATCTAAGTCCTCCTTAATCAATCTAGGGTTGTTGTTAGGTGAGAATTATTGATAATGCTAGATAAGTTACCCTATCTCCACCGGCATTGTAGCCTCACACTCATAAGTGACTTTGAAGAGGGTTTCCCCTATTATGGTGTGAGGCGTAGTCCGGTAGGCTTAGAGGACGTGGTCTAATCCTGACCAACTTGGAGGCTTCCTTTGGATCGTCCGGTCGAGTTCCAGATTAAAGGTACTATATTATTGGGGTGATCTAAGTATGCTCCTCTCCTTGCACCTAGAAAATGACTGTGTTCGTGATGGAAAGTTGAGAGAGAGTCCCTTGGATCATGAAGCAGTTGTTGCTCGGGCTCTTGGTGCTAGCCAGTTTGGACAGGAGGTCGGCCCTGAAGTTTTGCTTCCTTGGTATGTGTTCTATCTTGGCATCCAAAAATTTTTTTAGGATCCCTTAGACTCTGGCTAAATATTTCTGAAGGATAAGCTCCTTAGCTTGATAATCACCTCAGACATAGGAGGTCACAAGTTGGGAGTCATTGCAAAGTGTGATCTTAGTCGCTCCCATATCCTTGGTCAATACCAGTACGACAATGCATGCTTCATACTTTTACTAATTACTTGAAATAGGGAACTCAAACTTCAGGGAGTTCTCAATTGTTACTCATTCAGAATTCTCCAAGATCACATCGACACCACTTCCTTTGGAGTTTGAGGATCCATCAACGAATATGGTCCACGAGATTCCTTCAGGATTGTTAGCGTCCGATGTGAGTTCAGCTAAGAAATCTGAAAAGCGCCTGAGCTTTAATTGCTAGCCAGGGCTCATACGTGATCCCAAACTCTGAAAGCTCATTGGAACAGGCTATCATTCTTCCTGCTAGGTTTGACTTATACAGTATCTGACGGATAGGTTGGTCTGTCCTCACCACCATGGGATGACACTAAAAGTATTGTTTGAGTCTTCTGGCTGTGGTGATGAGTGCGAAGGCAACATTTTCTATTTTCTAGTAGCGAAGCTCAGGGCCTTGCAGCACCTTGCTCACAAAGTAGACCGGCTTCTACCCCTCTGTCGTCTCCCTGATCAGCACTAAACTTACAGTCTCTTCATGAACTAAAAGGTACACGTATAATGTCTTATTGGGTTTCAGTCTTATCAGTATGAGGGGAGAGGACAGAAGCTTTTTTATGGATGTAAAAGCATCCTCATACTTCTAAGTCTACTCAATTTTTTTCTCTTTTTTTGAGCAGTTTGAAGAAGGGAAGAGATTTGTTAGTAGCTTTGGCAAGGAAACATATGAGGGCTGCAATCCAGCCTGTTAGTTGCTACACTTCTTTGATATTTTGTAGACTACGCATGTTGAGCACCATTTGACATTTGTTTGGATTTGCCTCAATCTCGCAGTGAGTAAGCATGAAGCTCAAGAATTTACATGCTTAGACCCTAAAGGCGCACTTCTCCATATTGAGCCTAATTTTATATTTTTGGAGTTGTGCAAATACCTTCTCGAGGTCCGAGATGTGTGATTTGGCTTGTGGGGTTTAGACTATCATATCATCAATATCCACCTCTAGCATTTTCCTCATTTGGCCCTCAAAAACTTTATTCATCATTCTCTGATAGGTGGCTCATGCATTTTTTAGTCCAAAGGGCATAACCTTGTAGAAGTAGCTTGCCCTTTCAGTGATGAAAACAATTTTGTCTTCATCTCTGGGGTACATTGGGATCTATTTGTACCCAAAATACGCATCCATAAAAGATAGCAAACGGAAGCCATAGGAACTGTCAACTAGTTTATCCACGTTGGGAAGTAGGTACGGATCTTTGGGGCAAGCTTTATTTAAATATGTGTAGTCCACATACATTCTCCACTTCCCGTTTGATTTCTTCACCAGGACTATATTAGATCGCCATGTTGTATAAGTTATCTCCCTAATGAAGCTGGCACTGAGCAACTCCTTGACTTGTTCTTCAATGACCACTGATCTGTTGATTATTTCTATATCTTGAGTGTCTTATGTTTGATCTAATTAGACTTCATGTGTGGTTAATTGTTAACTTTTAGCTAAGTTTTTAGATATGAAGTTTAATCATATCCTTATTGTGAAACTTTGCTTAAGTGTGTTTTATAAGTACTCATAATCGTATTGTGTTTTTCAGGAGATCAATATCACCCCTAGAAGCAAAGAGAAAAGAGAGCATATGAAGAATTTGGGTTGAAATTGAAGAAACAGAAAAAACACAACATGTGTCATGAAACGCAGGGGGATTGTGTTATTCTCTAGAAATTTAATTGGATGCAATTTTTAGCCTGGAACAAAACACGGCCTGTGTCATGAAACACAGGGCGGCCATGTTCTTTTCTGTCTATGTAATTCCATGAAAATTTGTTGGCAGATTCAAACACAGGAGGGTCGTGTAATGAAACACGGCTCGTGTTTGCATCTCAGATATCAGAATTTTAAAGTTGGACGAGGGTTATGGGCCCAAAAGCTATAAATAGGATGGCCTAAGGTTCCTAAGGGAGATCTGGACTGAGAGCCATCAGAGAACAGAAGAGGATTCGAAGAACAAGAAAGAGAGAGATTTGATCGAAGATTAGAGACTCAGGTTAGAGCAATCGGAGATCGATCAACCTCATTCGCTAGAAACTAGTTTGATCTTCAGTTTTCTTTCGTTCTTTCATTCTTGACTATGCTCCTATTTCATTTTTCTTCTAATTTTGAATTTGCCATGTGCGGTTAATTTTCTTATTTGGTTAAGGGAATATGAAACCCTAGTTTTGATTATGTGAACCTTGCATATCTCTTTGTATCAATTCCATTGAGTTTTTATTCATATATATTTTTTATATTAATTCGGTATAAAGGTCTTTATACTTTTTGCCAATTTCGAAAGTGGTAAATGTAACACCTTGAATTTCTTATCTCTTAAACAGTAATTTTGACAGTTAACAGAATTTTACTGTTTAGTAATTTCTGGATACTGTAAAATTATTTTGATTATTCCATCAGCGTATTTGATCATTTTGAGTGATTTACTTCATGTCAGAAAAATAATAATTTTTAGACCAGAGAAAATCTTTAAATATTTATTTCTCTTGACTGTTAATTATTTTTAATAATCTGACTTGATTTTCATACGTTTTCTAATATTTGTGATTTTTGTGGATGATTATGAATTTTTTTTACTGTATATGGGCCCAAGTGGTCCTATGTGGGCCCAAGTGACCTTACGTGGGCCCAGGTGGGTCCCGCAAAGTAAAAATTTTTCTACGCATAGAAAAATTTGTACTGTTTAGACGGAGACAGGGGATCTTACTAAACCTGAATCAGGAAGCGATTTAGAAATTTTCTTGTACTGTGTTTTGTACTGTATTTAATTATCGGACAATAAAAAATACAGTAAAAATATTATTAGTAGGGTTATAACAGATATAAAAATAAATATTATACTGCCTAGTCAATATTAATGGGTTGGACATCCATTATTGATTTAATCAACGGTTAAGAAATAAACTTAATGAAGAAGCATTGGATATTAACCATTGATCTAATCAATGGTAGAGATTTAATCTAGACAAGCTTAATAAGGAAGGCTTCAATATCAACCGTAGATTTAATCAACGGTGTAGAATTGGTCATATAAAGTAGCTATGACCATTTATATCCATTGGATTTAGAATTGATCAAGGGTGGAGATTTAGTCTTAAAAAGTGACAAAGACCATTTATGACCATTGGATGAAGAATTAATCAAGGGTGGAAATTTGGTCTTCTAAAATGGTTAAGACTAATTAGGTCCCTTGGATTTAAATTTTGAATGAGCAATCTTGACCCTTAATTTTGGAGACACATCTAATGGCTAGAATTTAAAGGAGAAAGATCCAATGACCTAGATTAAGTCTTCTAATCAAAAGTCTACCTAAATCCTAACCATTGAATTAATCAATGGCTAGAAATGCTCTAGATGGTGGCTAATAATGATGACAACTTCATGAATGCATTAGGAAGAGGGGGGACGATTTTGTGAAGCATTTTGGAGCTAAAGGAAAGCTTTATGTCATTGTTAAGTGGTCTTGGTCAATGTTGCATCATTATTGATCATTATTGATCAATTTGCACTCAAGGAGAATGTATTGGAGGGGGGCTACGGTTTTGAGAAACTGTAGGACGTAGGAAAAGTTTGAAGACCATTATTAGTGGTCTTGGTCATTCTTGGCCATTATTGTTCATTTTCAAGAAGCAAAATTTTCTCTCATTTCTCTTCTCTTCTATGTTTCGGCCATGACCATCAAGAACACCTTCCATCACTCAAAAATTTCATCTAATCTAGTTTCTTGAATCCTTACCTTATTCTAAGAACATCTCTAGTTATGAGTTTTCTTTAAATCATTCATCTTGATCTTCAAATCCAAGCTTCAAGATTCTTCCAAAAATGGTAAACTTCATATTTCTTCTTCTAATCTTCTAGTTTTGATTTTCTAAACCATGATTGAACCATGGTTTACCTATTTCTACACTTGTTATTAATTGTAACATTTGTTTATGATTTTTAGGAATTTTCCCAAGGAGCTTCACGAAATTTGTGGAAGGAAAAACTAAGTGTTTTCACTTCATCCTTTGTCTTAACCAAGTCTAAGAAGCTTTTCTCTCACAAAAATAAAAAATTCCATCTTTGTTCTTCAAGAGGAATTTCGGCCATACCATCCAAAATCACCATCCAATTCTTTTTAATTTCATCCAACCATAGATCTTGAATCTACATGATATTCTAAGCAATTTTCATATTAGAGATTTTCTCTAAATCATCTATTTTCAACCTTGTTCTTCAAGCTAAAGATTGAAGCTTTAATGGTGAAGTTTGTTACTCTTCACTTTTCTTTTGATTTTCAAGGTTCTAACCATGATGCACATCCTTAGTTTTCTTATTCAAGCTTAAGATACTAATAAATATATGTGTTGTTTTGTGTTTAAGAAACCCTTGGTGGTGAAGGACTTGGAAAAAGAAGCAAAACAAAGAGCTTATGAGGATCTTCAAGAGGTAAGAGGGAGATCCATCTCACCAACCAAGCATGGTGGTGAGAGATGGTCTTATATTTGATGGATAGTGAATCCATGTGAGGATTCATATCCATGGTCATGTAAATTATTTGTGTGTGTTTATGAACTTTGATTATTTGCCTATGCTTCATATGCTTTGCATGATTTTATGGCTTATATAGTATGCTTATAATATGCATGATGATAATATGGTATACTTATAATATGCATGATGAGAATATGTTGAAATTATGTATATGTATGTCATGATGTGATGATGGAAAGAAAATCAATTTTTGGCTTCAATGGCCAAAGGAAAGGAAATACGATTTTGATACCCATGAAGAGGGTTTATGTTGAAAATTTTTAAGAACAAGGGAATTAATTTTTGGGTCCCTAGAACATTGAGAATTTCGGCCAAGACACCTCAACATAGGTGTTTATAACTTAATATTTTCATGAAAGAATAAAATTAGATTGAATAGAAAAGCATGGAAAATAAACAAAGAGTTTGTTTTCAAAGAGTACATGAACACAGTTTTTGGAAGGATTTTTATTGATTTATTTTGTGTAAAAAGATCCTAAGTGTTTTTCTAAACATGAGTTTTAAATGAAACGGGCAATGTTGATTTTAAGGATTTGCAAAGAAAGTGAAAAAGAATTTGCAAAGAAAGTGAAAATAAATTTGAACAAATGGGTTTGGTTTTTATGACCATGAATCACACGGTTTTGAAAACAAAATTTTAATGGTTTTGTTTGTGTAAAACCATATCAATTTAGAAGGAAAAATATTTGATGGTTTCAATAGTCATGTCCACGTTTTAGAAGGTTTGTAATGCCTCAGTTTTATAAAATAAAGTAATTTTCAAAGTAGAAATACAGTTTGGTTTGATACAAGGATTTTGGAAAAGGAATCAGAGTGTTTTATTACTTGAGAAAATTTTGTAAACGAAAGACAAAGAGAGGTTGAAAATGTTTTAACTTTAATTTATTTTGAAGAGAATTGATTTTAAAATTGATTTGAGAAAAATAGAGAATATAATGGTGATTTGAGAATTTACTAACATATAACTTATTTTCAAGTTTTGGAGTACGTTAGGAAAATTTAAGATTTTGAAACATTGATTTACATCAATGGAAAAGTGATTTTGTGAATTATATTCAAAAGAATTTCTTGAGTAAAGAACTGTGGAAAAAGATTTTTTTGAGTAAGAAAATATATTAAATGAAGTATAAAATTATATTATTTTGAGAAAAGTTGAAAAAGAATTTTTGAAGGTTAAGAAATATTTTTTGTAATGAAATTGTGGTGAAAAATTATTTGCGTAGCTTAAAAACGATTTGAAATACAGTAAAATATTTCTACGCGATTTGAATTACGTTTAAATATTTTACGTTATTTGAACTGCTGTTAAAAAATCAATATGTGATTTAAAAGTGATAGAATATTTTTACGTGATAACATGATTTTCGCTATTGAAAGTACAGTATGATTACTGTTGAACCAGTGTCCATACACTGTTTGTGAAAATGACAAGTTTTGCCTGTGATTGGCATTTGGTGCATTTTACATGCATTAGAAAAATATGCATTGAAGCATATGATTACATTGAACAAATGAAATTGAAAAGATTTGGCCCTTGTGGTTGGACTTGCACTGATATATTCGTGCATTGTATAAAGTATAACTAATAAGCTATTTTGGCCCTTGTGGTTGAAGAGGGAATGAGAATTGATAGTGAGATCTATGATGGATCTTGGGGTGCGTCAAGCGTGGCGATCGACCAGTGGATATCGTGTCGTGGGCTAAGGCTGGACCATATGCCACTTGGCAATGCAGTCCGTTGCAACGCATTGACGATACCTGACAAGAACACGATTCTTTTCTACGACTGGGAGATTGTCTGTGGGCTTAGGCTGGGCAATTAACCAGAGCATTCTCCTCGAAATTGTGAAAACCTCCATGGAGTTGTTTCTTAAAAATTGAGTCTTTGTGCACATGTATAAATCTGAGCATTTATATTTGTTTGATATATTAATTGAGGAATATTGGCTATAACAATTGTTTTGAATACTTGGATGATGATGATGATAAATGATGTTGACGAAATTATTATGTATATTGAACAATGTTTGGATTGATATATAAATGGATGATGATAGTTGATTAATATTGAATATATTATTGGAAGTCTGGTATGATATCCCTATATGATATTGCTGTTTGTGTTATCTCTGTATTGTCATGTTGGTATTGGTGTAGGTGATCTCACCTCTTTGTTATGTTGTTTTGCTGTATCTGTACTGTTAAAATCAAATAATAGAAGGATCGAGTTGTCTTAGACATAACGGGCGATGGATACTCTGAGATTGGTGACAACAATAAGGAGTGGACATTCAGGACTCGAAGGTGTGCAGTGTTGACAAAGGAATAGATGTCTGATGCATCAAGATGGACAGAAAAAGGAATAAGTATGTTAAAGTTTCTCGTTAGTATTGTACCGTGCTATTAAGTAGGACCCGTCATGGGGTTTGCCACTGTTCAAAAAAAAAGAGTCTGTTAATTTTATATTTCTCTTTAAATTGTGAAATATTAATTGGTATCAATATTACATAATGAATAGTTGAAATATGATTTTCAATATTACCTAATATTTTCATTAAATTTACGTTTCAGTAAAGAAGAAATTTTGAAACTCATATTTTCATAACTCAAACCTTTTACGAATTGATTTTCAGATTATGAGTCGGGAGTCGGAAATGTAATGCCCTAAGGAGGGTGTTACAGTAAAACTTGGATTGCTATGCGCGGTTGCGGTGATAGGACTAGTGAGAGATATGATCTAAGTAATTTAATCCTGGTGTGTGATTAGATCTTAGTGTGATTGGTTTTCTAATTCTTAATGCAATCATTAGGTATGTGTAAGAGCGGTTGTTTTACAAATAACTAATGATTAGAATTTGATTTGAACGGTTGCTGAATTAAGCAAAACTTAAGGAAAATCGAAGATTTATCTCACAATCACATAAAAGTATAATTGGTTATATTGGTATAAATGGAATGTAAGTTAGCATAATCATATATATCTAGTAGTAAATTCTATCTCTTAACCATTATCTTTTAATTACTAAATCAAATCATGTTTGCTATTATTATTTTAGAATCAATTTCTGTTTTTAGTTTAACAAACAAAACCCTTTTTTTATTGTTTATTATTTTTAAGAGTTTTAAATTAGGAATCAATTTATAGTGTTAATTGAGTTAGTTCTTTGTGAATCAACCCTTGCTAACTACAACTGGTTGCAAGGTTTTATATATTTTTGGTGAAACTTGACAACTGAATTTTGTTCTAAATTTTGATCTCAATTCACACAACACCAACCACTTGTTTTTCTAGCCCGACCTTTTCTTTTCTTCTGAGAGACCGACCTCTCATCTTTCCTTCTAGATAGGCGATCGCAGATGAAAGTAGGGTCAATTCCAGACATGTTGGAAGACGTTTAGGCAAAAAGGTATTTATTTTTCTCAAAGAGCTCAATCATCAATTGGCGTCTTTTTGTTACTCAATTGACAAGTATACCAAATCGTAAAAGTAATATAATGATGAAAAAGAATATCATCCCACAGAGATTATATTGGCAAGTACTAAATTCGTCAAATTAATACTATTTAGGCTATTGAAAATTGAGATTGAAAAGAGTTTAAAAGAAAATAAATAATTAAAGGAAAAACAAAACAAGGTAAAAATATATAAATTAAAAATAGTAAGAGAGCACGATAACAAATTAAGGTATAAACAAGTAATAGTAAAGATGATAGGGATTTGACTTCACTTAATTCAACAGTCTATCATAGACAATAGAGTAGCTTTGGGACCTTCATTCTAATTAATTTATAATCATTTAATTGATGGGGAGAATCTCTTAGTTAATTAAAACTCAATTCTTTAATGGATTAATTCTCTTCAATTATCAAAGGCTAGTTAATTTCTTGATCTAAACATCAACTCTTAAAGGCATGGCCTTTTTGCTTTATCGATTTTCATGAAAAATACCACAACTCTCCCACACAACCTATAACATTGATAATCACATATTTTATTTATTAAGAAACCCTTATGTTTAGTCATTTACACTCTCCATATTCTTAATTGATTGAGTTTGGTATGATTTTTGTGAGTTTGAGCTCAAATTGGTCCTAATTGAATATTTCCAGCATTATTGAGATTTGACACTGTTTCTGTATTTTGGCCATAACTTGAGTTCCTAATATCTGATGAACATGAATTTTACCTTGTAGGAAAGCTAAGAGGAAGCTCTACAACTTTGAGGAAGAGCTCGAAGTCTGATTCAGATGTCTAAGGGACCTAAGTTGACATGGAAGTCAGAATACGGGTTCTGTCAGTAGAATCCGAATAGTGTGCACTCAAAAAAATCATATCTCAAGATGTAATAATGGAGATGGGCTGAAATTTGGACAGTGGATATTCAAGATCCAAATAAACAACTTTCATGAAGAACACATTTTGAGGAAAAGAAGTCTAGTAGGTCATTTTGAGCTTGCAAGTCGGAACAGAGGAGCTGAAGTTGGGTTTGAGCAACCTACGGTATTTGGGACATATCTTGGGCTTAAGGAAGCCAAATTGGACGAACCAGCTATCCATTTTATAGCCAAGACAAGGATCTACAACTTTCATGAAGAACACTTTTCGTGGTTCTGAAGTATAGTGGGTCGTTTTTGGCTTCCAAGTCAGACACGAAATTTTCGTCCTCAACCATCCACTCATCCATCCACTAATCCACTCATCCATCCACTAATCCACTCATCCACTCATCCACTCATCCACTAACTCACCCACTCATCCACTCATACACTAATCCAACCACTTAACCACTCCACCCACTCATCCACTAATCCATCCACTCATCCATCCACTCACCCATTCATGTCCATAATTTCCCACTCACCAAAAGTCCTTTGGCATTTTTCACTAATTCAACCACTCAACCATTCCACTCACTCATCCACTAAACCAATCCACTAAACCAACCCACTAATCCATCCACTCAAACACTCCACTCACTCACCCACTCATCCACCCACTTCCCTTTGTCATTTTATTACCTTAGACTTCTATAAAAGGCACCATTTATCATGAACAAGATGTATTCTCTCCTTCATTTCTCTCTTAGTTTCTTGTTTCTTCATAGTTTCTTCATAGTTTCTCATAGCTTTTGTATATTTTGATGCTTCTCTTCATGGTGATGGAGGGCTAAGCTACTTTCGGTCAATTTAGAACTCTTGAAGAGATTGTGGTTTGGATTCTTGAGACCTTGGTTATGTATTGTATTTGATTTGTAATTGAATTCCTCTTTTCTTCTTCTTTCTTCTTTTTCTTCTTCTTGATCTTGAATGCATGAATGGTGATTCTATTTATGTTGATCTGATTGATCTTGGTTTAAGATTGAGATTTGTGATGAAACTTAGAACTGATTGATCTAAACTAATCACATAAATGAAGATTGAGATTTGTGATGAAACTTAGAAGCTGATTGATCTAAATTAATCACGAGAATTGAAGAGGTTAGGTTATTCTTGATTTGTGCCTAAGTTAATTGAATTCGGTACTTGAAATTAACATAGATTTTCATGAATGATGCGATTGCGGATTTGTGTTTATCACTTGTTAATTGAATTCTAGACGATCGTCTAGTATGAATTCGGATTTGATGCGAGAGATCTCGGTTAGATCCAAATTAACAATTCAATTGCACTTCAAGTGTTTTATGAAGGGTCTATGATTGAATCCACCCAATCTTGGATAGGTTTCTAAATTGATTTGCTCTTTAATTGTTATTTCTCCCTTTTAATTTTGTTAAGTGCGATCCTTGAACCATCAAACCCCCTTTGCTAACTTTCACTTGATTTGATTAAATTGCATCTACGATCCTTGAGGAGACGATCCGGTGTTGTCACTTTGTGCTACAAGCTTAGGTAATAACTTCGGTTATAATTTTGATTTGAGTTCGGCGCTCGTCGAGAATTTTGGGCCGATTCTTAGGGGATTAGTAAGTGTAATCTTTTCATTTTAAGTGTTTTTACTAACCTTTGCTTTTTATTAACTTTTCTAACAATGGACCATGCATAATGGAGTCAAAACTTGAGGAGTTGACTTCTTTGGTAAGACATATAGTAGTGAGACAACAATCACGCATGCGAGGAAGCTACACTTGTGTGTAACATTTGTTTTTGTTCATCTCACCCCACATATACATGCCCTACACTTCAAGTATGGTAGTTCTATTTTTCCAGATCAATTTGTTGCGGCAAAGGTGGTTATTTTCCGATGAACCACAGTTCCGAAGAACAACAACGAGTTATGACCCCTTCTTCAACACATACAACCCTAGGTGGGAATACTATCCAGATCCGGGATATGGCAATACGGCATCATTACAAAGCAACAATCATTTCAATATGAGCGACCATTCCGGCGAGATAACAAGTCCATCAACCACAAAACTTGAGCCTTCATGGGAGGACTTGATGAAAACCCAAATTGAGTTCCGGCGAGAGTTTCACCGCCACTATTCAGGATTTAACAACCCAAATTGAGAGCGAGATGACAATCACTATTAATGAACCGAGAAGTCAAGAGTCGGACCAACTCTCTTCCCAAACAATTCCCAACTCCTGCATTCTAATTGTCATATTGATTTACCTGCAGATTTAGTTGAGGAAACTCATGATGAGTTGTGTGTTGAATTTCGATTTAATTGGTTTTGATGATTCTATCAATTGCAACTCATGTACTGATTGTGACGGTGATATAAAATGTGTTATGTGTGCTGAGATTTCTGCATATTTGAAAGCTGATGATTCTATTTACGCAGCATCTAATGATATTGAAGGGTCTATCAACAATGCAGTTGCAGAATCTGAAACACATAGGGAGGTGGAGTTGAAGGCCATTGAGGAATTTTCAAAGAAGGAGGAAAAGCAGCATATGACAGTAACTACTGAAGTGGATTTTGTTTTTGGGCCATGGTCCAATATAATCAATGAAAGCAGAATTGTCAAATTACACATGTTGCATGTCATTGGTGAAGTCAAGGAAATTAAGAAAGACCAATGGGAACCCAATGGGAGCCCTCATGCTTCAAGTTTAACTTGGTCATTACACTTCAACCAATGGGACCCTAGTGAAAGCTATCATGTTGTGTCAACCATAACTTGGTCATCACGTTTCAACCAATGGGATCCTGGTGGAGTCTTTTCACCAACCTCAATTAATAAGACCAATGGACACCATCTCAAGCCCAAAAATGTGGAAGTGAAAGTGATGGGCTTTTACCATCCACATTATAAAGATCACTAAGAAGTGTCCCAACGTCGAGCTAACGACGTTAAACAAGCGCTTATTGGGAGGCAACCCAACTAGATTTGTTTTCAAGATCTTTGGGAATGGTTTTCGCAAACCGAGAAGATGCACATATACTTCATTACCAATGGCGAGAGTTTTATTGCTGACTTTGATTCTTACGCATCTTTTCTGCTTGCCATTATCTCGCCCCTCATCAGGTTGTGTTGCTCTTTTCTTTTCATTTTATTTATCACTTTCACATTGAGGATAATGTCTATATTAAGTGTGGGGGAGAGATTTTAGCATGTTTCTTTTGGTTGTTAAAAAAAAAGAGAAAAAAAAATAAAAAAAAACACAAAAAAGGGATTATTGCATGATTGAATAACTTTTCTCCCTTCTTGAACTGATATGCTTGGAGATGGATGATTGAATTGATGAATTGAGTTTGATGGATGCATACCTTGTGAGATTTTGAGCCTAATGGATGGATTCAACATTTATGCCATTCTCTTCTTTCTTGTGTGATTTTCACTCATGTTAATGACCACTCTAGAACTTGCTTTGATTCTTTTTTAGGCTACATTTCACTTGCATGCATGAACATGATTGAGGCCCTCTTTCTTAATTAGCTAGTTTAACCAAATAGCCAACCTTGTTTTCAATATGATATCAAGCACTCTTTTGACTTCTTGAAAATTCTCTGATTCCTGCCAACCTTGTATATTTTCCTTTGCTTAACCCCTTTGAGCTTATTTGACCATTCCTTGTTTCTAGCTCATTATGTGCCTTAAATGAGAAATCGTGTTCTTACTTTACCTTAGGGAATAAAAGAACATTAGCTTGGTTAATTGATGAGTTTTTCAACAAGTGTGGGGGTGTGTGTACAAAATAGTTGTTAAAAAAGAAAAGAGTGCCCAAAAAGATGAATTCCTAATATGTATATAGTTATGTTCATATATATAAAAAAAAGAAAAAAAACAAGTGTTTAAAAAAAGAAAAGGATTGGGAAATGAATATGTAAAGGGATATACACTAGAGTTGGGATGAATTTTTATGCTTGTTATTTGAACTCAGCTCTCATTTGCTTTTATTCTCTTTGGTATTTATCTTCTCATATCCATTTTATCCTCTCCTGTTACCTTGACCTCACTACAACCTTGAATAAAGTCCTCATGATTTGTGTGTGCATGTGTTTTGAGTAGTGGAGAAGTAGAAGATAAGCAAGCTTATGGTAGTGCAATTTTCATGGGTTGAATTGAGTGAAATACCTACCTTTTAAACACTTGAGAGATTGAGAGGGGATCTTGTGAAGATCTATCATTCTCGATTCATGTTGAAGATACCTTGCTTGTTGGTTTGAGATGTGGAGAATTGTTAACTCATGAATGTTTTGATCCCTTGAACCTTTGGTTGTTCTTCTTGATTGTAAAATTTTGGGTTCTTGAATGTCGTTGGAATTTAAATTTTTGTTAATCTCTTATGTCCTTGTTTTGGTCTTGAGTCTTGCCCAGGAGTGCAAAAAGCTAAGTGTGGGGGAATTTGATAATCACATATTTTATTTATTAAGAAACCCTTATGTTTAGTCATTTACACTCTCCATATTCTTAATTGATTGAGTTTGGTATGATTTTTGTGAGTTTGAGCTCAAATTGGTCCTAATTGAATATTTCCAGCATTATTGAGATTTGACACTGTTTCTGTATTTTGGCCATAACTTGAGTTCCTAATATCTGATGAACATGAATTTTACCTTGTAGGAAAGCTAAGAGGAAGCTCTACAACTTTGAGGAAGAGCTCGAAGTCTGATTCAGATGTCTAAGGGACCTAAGTTGACATGGAAGTCAGAATACGGGTTCTGTCAGTAGAATCCGAATAGTGTGCACTCAAAAAAATCATATCTCAAGATGTAATAATGGAGATGGGCTGAAATTTGGACAGTGGATATTCAAGATCCAAATAAACAACTTTCATGAAGAACACATTTTGAGGAAAAGAAGTCTAGTAGGTCATTTTGAGCTTGCAAGTCGGAACAGAGGAGCTGAAGTTGGGTTTGAGCAACCTACGGTATTTGGGACATATCTTGGGCTTAAGGAAGCCAAATTGGACGAACCAGCTATCCATTTTATAGCCAAGACAAGGATCTACAACTTTCATGAAGAACACTTTTCGTGGTTCTGAAGTATAGTGGGTCGTTTTTGGCTTCCAAGTCAGACACGAAATTTTCGTCCTCAACCATCCACTCATCCATCCACTAATCCACTCATCCATCCACTAATCCACTCATCCACTCATCCACTCATCCACTAACTCACCCACTCATCCACTCATACACTAATCCAACCACTTAACCACTCCACCCACTCATCCACTAATCCATCCACTCATCCATCCACTCACCCATTCATGTCCATAATTTCCCACTCACCAAAAGTCCTTTGGCATTTTTCACTAATTCAACCACTCAACCATTCCACTCACTCATCCACTAAACCAATCCACTAAACCAACCCACTAATCCATCCACTCAAACACTCCACTCACTCACCCACTCATCCACCCACTTCCCTTTGTCATTTTATTACCTTAGACTTCTATAAAAGGCACCATTTATCATGAACAAGATGTATTCTCTCCTTCATTTCTCTCTTAGTTTCTTGTTTCTTCATAGTTTCTTCATAGTTTCTCATAGCTTTTGTATATTTTGATGCTTCTCTTCATGGTGATGGAGGGCTAAGCTACTTTCGGTCAATTTAGAACTCTTGAAGAGATTGTGGTTTGGATTCTTGAGACCTTGGTTATGTATTGTATTTGATTTGTAATTGAATTCTCTCTTTTCTTCTTCTTTCTTCTTTTTCTTCTTCTTGATCTTGAATGCATGAATGGTGATTCTATTTATGTTGATCTGATTGATCTTGGTTTAAGATTGAGATTTGTGATGAAACTTAGAACTGATTGATCTAAACTAATCACATAAATGAAGATTGAGATTTGTGATGAAACTTAGAAGCTGATTGATCTAAATTAATCACGAGAATTGAAGAGGTTAGGTTCTTGATTTGTGCCTAAGTTAATTGAATTCGGTACTTGAAATTAACATAGATTTTCATGAATGATGCGATTGCGGATTTGTGTTTATCACTTGTTAATTGAATTCTAGACGATCGTCTAGTATGAATTCGGATTTGATGAGAGATCTCGGTTAGATCCAAATTAACAATTCAATTGCACTTCAAGTGTTTTATGAAGGGTCTATGATTGAATCCACCCAATCTTGGATAGGTTTCTAAATTGACTGCTCTTTAATTGTTATTTCTCCCTTTTAATTTTGTTAAGTGCGATCCTTGAACCATCAAACCCCCCCTTTGCTAACTTTCACTTGATTTGATTAAATTGCATCTACGATCCTTGAGGAGACGATCCGGTGTTGTCACTGTGCTACAAGCTTAGGTAATAACTTCGGTTATAATTTTGACTGAGTTCGGCGCTCGTCAAACATCTATTCCTATATTATTATAAATCATGACACTTATTATTTATAGTCTAAGTCATATGCAAACTTTTCGATTCTACACACATCTCACTAGATCAATTTATGAAGGACGTCTAATTTATAAAAGTATTAAGAATCACAATAAGCATTCAAATTGAATAGAAAAGAAATTAATTAAAAATTCAATCTTAATACTGTCAATTGGATCAAGTTTCATTTTCACCCTAGTAAGAAAAAAAGTTTAGCGACTCATGGAAAAAAAAAGCAAAAAACAAATAAATGGGTAGAAGAACTATCATGAAAAAAATCCTAGAATAGAAAGATCTTGGAAGTCTTCTATGGTGAACTCCTCTAAACCTCTAAAGTGAAGTCTTTGCCTCCACTCTCGCTGCCATTGAGCCTCCAAAACTGTGTAATTTTCATGCATTTTTTTGAACAAAAAGAGAACTCCTTTGCTAAACTCGTTTTCTCCATTTTATAGAAAAGTTGATAATTTTTCATATTTAACTTACATGATTTTTCTCGCCCTTAAGATGACCAAATCTGCTCTCGATCTCAATAGAGAAGTTTTAAGATTTTCTGTTATCTTTTCAATTCTGCAAACGACGCCTCGATATGATCTATGTAGCCCAAGAAATGGTCTAATTACTGAAATATGATAAAAAGAGTGCGAGAATCTAAATTTGTAATAAACTCTATCTCTTTGAAAATCATTATCTAATCTTCAATATTAATGGAAGCTTAATTAAGGAAAGTTGTCAACGTGAGATTTATAGATCTCTTTCTTAGCTCTCAAACACCACCAGAATCAGGTAAATTGCATACTTATAGAGAAAGTCATTTCCAATTTACTGAGACATGTTTGATAGTGATACTTTCCTTAATTAATCTTTGACTAAATCTCTTGTTTCTTTTTTTTTTGTTGAATTCATATAAATTAGGAAACAAATATCTCACTCAAACTAAGAAACTCCTTGAGATCCTTACATTAAATGCAAAGTTACTTGGTCACCAAGTATAGATTATTTGTATTTCAATTAAGAATCTAACTTGATCCTTAAAATTTATGAATGCTAGTTGACTTGGTCAAACTTCGTCATCCACTTTGCACACAGCTTTTCACCTTCTTAATGCTAGAACTGGGCTTCAATGTTTTTATGAAAGTTGTAAATTTTCTCATCTTTCCATAGACACCAAGATTAGCTTAATCTGAGCTATGTTGCAAAAGTTATGTTCAAAATACCGCAACAATATCTTTATGCTCTTCGTCAAGATTTTAATAACCATGCTTAAAATACCACAAAAGCCCTTAAACTCCTACAAAATATAATAAAAATATATTTAATTTAGTGGGCCCAGAATTCACTCAATATCATAAATAAATACCACAATTCTTATATCAAAGTATTCAAATCCATATTTAAACAAACATAAAATATATGAGTTTTATACACATATCACTCTCTTCTTCCTCCCAGTTTGCTCCAATCTTAATGACTTGATCTAGTTTGACACCAAGTTAGAACATCTGTAGTTCTCCCTTCAGTCAAGGTCTGATACCCCAGATTTCTTTATACACATCTAACTTAGTCATGAGAATGCTGACTTGGTCTAGGATTGGGCTAGATGTACCGACTTCCGCTCTCCTGGGGATCCTATTGATTTTGAAGCTCTCATTATAACATTTGTGCGCCATGATCTAGTCCCCCTTGACCATAATAACCTCATTATTTTTGTTGAGGAATTTTATGGCCAAGTGGGTGGTAGATACCACGGCGCCAAGTACATTCAGCACAGGACGACCCAAGATGATATTATATGCTAAGGGGCAGTTCATGACTATAAACTTGACCTTGACAGTCCTGAAGAGCTTGCTGCTCCCAAGGGTCAGGTAAGTCTCAACATACCCTGCCAGAGTGATTTTTTCACCAGTAAAACCAGTGAGCTCGCTATTGTAGGGGATCAACTCTAAGTTTGGAAACTCCAATTTTTCGTATAGCTCCATGAACATAATATCAGTTGAACTCTCTTGGTCTACAAAAATTCGTTGGATCATGACGTTAGAAATTATCCTAGAGACCACCAACGGATCATCATGCTCTCGAAAATTTTCGCCGTAGTTTCGTCTAAAAATGAGATAGGGGATGTCTTCCGATCTCCGACCTATGATTTAGGTGCGAAGTGGGAGACACTCAACACCGCCTGTAAAACCACCAACAATAGTGTTTATGGTTCGGTTGACTTGGGCATGGTGGCCATCATTGTCTTTTGATGGAGTGTCCTAGTTCCGATTTTGCCGGTTGTTAGTATTACGACAAAGAGGACTTCAAGACCCTCTCTTTTGGTGAGGAGACAAGCTTCGCCTAGGACTAGGGTTGCGTTTTCTTTCATTCCATCTTCTGTGACATCGATTGTTTTGAATATAGCTGATGTACTGGTCCAGTCATCCTACCCTAATTAGGGACTCAATGGCATCACGAAGTTGAAAGCAATCTTTTGTGTCGTGTTCGTAGACCTTGTGCCACAAAAAAAGCTTTATACGATCCTTTTGTGTATATTTCTTCAAAGGAGACGGTCTCTTGATATTCCAGAACTCAGTCTTACACATTTCCTTCAGAATTGTTACTCGTGAAGTGTTCAGAGGGGAATGAGTTGAGTATTTGGTTTGAGGTGGATCGTCCTTAGAAGAATTCTAGGGTTGAGAGAGATTCTGGTTGCCTTTCCAGTGAGAGGGCTCACCATTCTCCATGATCCTCTTAGCCTTAGTGATCTCCTCTAAGTTTATGTACTTATGGCACCATTCCTAAAATTCTTCCATACTTTCTGGCTTTCTTTTTGCCAAATATTGGAAAAATCATGAGTCGGTCCAGAGGTTGCTTTTGACATAGTAGAGAGCAATTATCTCATCGAGGTTCTTCACATTAATACAAGTTGTGTTGAACCTCTTTAGGTACTAGCGAAGGGGCTCGTCGTGCCCTTGACGAATCTCAGAAAAAGATTCAATATATTTGGGTTGCTCCTTGCTGGTGATGTAGTGCAGCAAGAACTGTTGTCTGAGGCCCTGCTAATTAGTGACAGATCACGGTGACAGGGTTACGAACTATTTGAGGGTCATTTTTTTTTATGAAAAAGGAGAAGGTGCAGCATAATAATTGTGGGGATCTCCTATAGAAGCGTATAGATTTAACATAGATATCTATATGCTCCTGAGGATCCGTAGTCTCGTCGTGTAGTTCTACATTGGCTAGAAACTTGAAGTTTCTAGAAACTCTGTACTCCATTAATTAGGCAGAGAAGGGTTATTCCTGATCATCAGGGTCCAAGTTGCTATTAACAACATTGGATATTCCGGCGTCAGCATGCGACATTCTTTCTGGTTGTTGGCCACGTTCCGTCTTCCATTATCTTGGTGCGATCCGGACTGGCCCACATGCACAGATGGCTTCAAATTTTCTATTCTGAGACGTTGTTCCTCCAGCATCGCCTCTTGTCATTGCACTATGTCCAACATATAGGTTTTGGACATATTAGATTGAATCGTACCTTCTAGGTGGGATACACAATCATTAACATTCATTGTTCCTGTGTCCCAAGCGCTGATGCATTGGGATTCTAGGCCCATGATTGTCAGAATTTGCTCTATACACGCGAGGACCAAGTCGATCCCTCACAAAGGTCCTGCGCGATAGGTATGGGCTTTCATCAGAGAGTGAGGTTTCCTACCCATCGCGTGGAAGCCTAGTGTTGGGCTTCGGGTTTCTCGTGGCGAAGGTTTCAGCCATTGGTAGATTTTGGGCCAAACGATCGTCGTGTGGTGGTGCGACAAGGTGAGGATGATGATGCGCTGCTGGACCCCGCCTTTGGCTACTTCGGCGTGTGCAACATCTCCTCTCCTTAAGTTCTGTCTTGTACTCACCATGATTAAGTGAGAATAGGAATTTAAGGTTTACCATAGATGGTGTCAATGTTCAATAATGGTTACTGAGGTATACCTGAGTAGGCACATATGAATGTTTTCCTCCTTGAGCAGCAGTGAAGCGTGTTGAAACGAGGGTAGTTGATATTTACAAAGGCACTCCAACGCTCAAATCAGGTTATGCACAATTATGGTTAAAGCAATAGAGCAATAGTTACCTGTTGAAGATGATTGAGCCTGATATTTATAAAGAGTGAATAAGAAAACACATTATCTTGATTGTTACAGAGGATCCCTATAAAATCAGAATATTGATGCTGCAATTATGAACAGTCAAAGGCGGTTATGGACACCATTATTGTGCAAGATCGTGATTAGTAGTTACAGATAATCGTGAGATTCATCTACTATGTAAATCTCACGATAATGTTATTGCTACCCAATGTCGTGGTCTAACATATGTTGTGTCGAGATCTCGAAAGTGTGCCATGAGTGAATTCTTACCAAGGTGTCAACAATGGACTCCGGCTAGATACGTGTCGGTTGATCCATAGGATTAGTGTCCTAGATCACAGTCCAAAACAGAAACTCATTCTTTTTGTATAACATCATATGCATGAACTTTTAAAGTGTATTTGTAATAGGGTTTAAGTTTGTAAATATAAAAGTTTTTTACACTATAATCCAATGAGGATTTAATAATTGGCAAATTGGATTTTAGTCAACACTTACTGAGCAACTTGGAGAGTATTCAGAAGTGGGTCTTGAGGATTACATAAGAAGGTATGATATACTGGGTTCCTCCAAGGCACAACAACGAAGTCGTGGAGCGAGGGGTTGGGTACTTGTAAAAGGTACTTCGACGCTCAAGTCAGTAGCTGCACAAGAAGAATAGTGTGTAATAAGATTGATGCAAACATTTATCCTCTTATTTAGCCCTTATATATAGACGTGTGAGCGTGTAAAAAATGAAGGAGATTTGAGCATTTTAGTACGTATTGTACGTTGTACCCTGGTAGTGCGAAAATCGATATTCCGTATGATTTGTCGCCACTATCCGAGTGGAGTGGTGTCTCATTTTTCTTGTCGAAAAAGACATGCTCAGTGGACAAGTTGCTTCCTGCGCATAGCACGTCTAAAGGTCAAACTAGCTGGTCGAGTTGCTCCAATCATATGGGCGCATACCCAGTCCAGAATAGTTGCCTCCAACTTGACGCTTTGATGGATCAGCTAAGTGTCAAGATATAAGTTTGACGGAGCACACGACACACATAAGACAAAGAGATCTAAGTCATAGTATTTACGCTGGATTTCTCAATATTTTCTCAAAAGGCCAAGGTCCGTGATGTACCATGACGAGTTCTAGGGGTATGTGAGTAAGGTCGGGATTCGGGTTGGATCGCTTTGCTCATGTCATCATTTAGGGGTCTGGGGTATACAGATAGTTTCTCCCATGCGATGTGAGGTTGTAGTCTAATCTTGGACCGAGATCCGATGTGTTGTTTCATCGTGGGATTTCACTAAGTGTTCAATGTTCGACTTATGTGTCTTTTTGTGATACCACACATTGCTTCAATTTCGAACGTTATGAGCATTGTCCCTTCGGTTGCTTTTGTTCAGAGACGGTACAACATGTGGTTGAAGAGTAGTGGGTGGTATTGCTTGGGTTTCATATTGTCGTAATGGGCCACTTTGAAATGACGTATTTGTAGAGCAGCAACAAATCTGCTGCCATTAATGGCAGCAATCCATAATAGACTATGCTTGCTTGGAAACTATTGCTTTGTATTTTCAAGGAATTAAACCGCTTTGATAACAATAATGATTTTGTGCTGCTTCCCAACTGCACGCTGCCCTCGTGTCTAATCACAATGGAGAGATTTGTTAGTGGTATCAATCGTGTAACCAGCTTGTCTCCCTAGGAACTGATCAGAAAACCTTATTTCCTTTATAAATAGGAAATGCTTGTAGTGGGGCTATCATCTGTTTCTTTTGTTTTCCAGACGCTCTTGAAAATGGGTCTTTTCCAGTGAATAGTCTCTTTCCTTTTTTCTTGCGAATATGTGGTAGGTTGTGTCCCACTTCGAAACCATCTTTTTGTTCTTGCCAAAATTCCTAAAGGTGTTTCTTTTTTCCTACATATATGTTGGGAATTTTAGAAACAAAAATGCAGGGGGAAAAAGGATTCCCACCAAGGATCCATACAAAAAAGAGAGCCATGATTCGTGATTTTACGAGTTTACCTTTTGAAGCCAGATAAAAAATGATCAAAATGAATCACCAGCACTGTAGCAACGACGATGCCTCTACAGTATCCACATGAACAGACTCATGAGCATCTAACATCCGCAATCTTAGAGTCTCACATCTCTAGCACAATGCTAGCTGGGAAGAGAAGAGAAATATATTACTCTTTCACTCACTATTTTTGTTAGCTGCGACTAGGGTTTGTTATGTCACTATTTGACAATCCCTTAGCAGTACTATTTATAATAGTGACTGCTTTATGCGAGTGAGAGTAGTAACAGGGTTAGCTGTGCAACCTTTGGACTCATCTGTTATGAATTTAACCCACGATAGAATCCTACTCCAACTTGGATTCTAATTGCTCCAATTCATTTTGTTCTTATGTGTGTGACCATGCAGGTTCTCATGACATTGGTAATAATATTAAAATCCTATTTTAATATTATAAGTAGTGAGTAGTATCTTGCAACACATCGCTGCTATCCAAGTAATGAGAATTTCAGTGATTTGATATAACCCTTCTATGATCAATGTTTTCATGTAGTTTAGTCCTTTTGTCCAGATATCTAGATTGAACACAAGGCATTGAATGTGTCACCCTTGTATAGTTCAATCTTCCGTTTCTTGATACTCGAGTAGACTTAGTAATAATAAATGAGATCAATATCTCATATTGACTCATTTGTGTATGATCATGCATTTCATAGTCTCACTCAATTAGGGAGCTCAAAAATATCACTTATGTTTTATAAGAGAGACAAATCTCATCTAGGTCATTCACATCCCTCCGCATGATTCGCGGTATGTCTAATAACTAACTTTATAATTACCTTGTTATGGGTGACGTTTGATGACATTAAAACATACAACTCCTAATGTAGGAATCATAGTAAATTCAGGTTAAAGAACTACATACATCATTATCACTGTGAGAATCACTTATAATACTCACGTGACGACCCATGTAGCGTGCTCATAGTGGGTCAGTCCAATACATCATTACTCTAATATGTACCAATGTGAAGACTCGATATCTCATATCCATGACTCGTGAGATGTGGTCATCAGTCTACGCATATACTAATCTCAATGCATTATTGTTATCTTGATTAATAATAATACTTGACTAGGGACATTTAATAATAATGTTCTGATTCTATCCAATAGGATCTCACGATCAAGTCATCTACTTGATGTCCTATGACATATAATTTACTATTCTAAGGACTTTATTATGTTTATTATAAATAACACAATAAATGAAATGCCACATATATTAAATAAATAACATAATACAATGTAAGCTAGTACGGTCAAAATAAATTGGCCTCTAGGGCATACACCAACAGTATATTCCTCTGATAGAGGCATTTCTTTCCAAGCATAATGGCTCGGTGAGGACCAAGTAACTGTCCTACACGGCTTGGTCAACACATCTTCGGGCGGCAAAAACATTTCTTTCCTAGCATACGTGAAAGTGTGCAACCTTCCTATGCTTGCTAGGAAGATTCGTTATTTCTGTTGTAGTTCCTGTGAGGCATGAAAGTGTTTCACTCATGTCCCTTTTCTGCTCCTTTGGCTATCTTCCATGTGCTTACCAGGTCTTAGGAACGTGGGTGTGCAATCGGATGTGTAGGAGGCTCTTGGGGTGTAATAATCCTTGGAGTGCAGCATTCTCCTCGTGTTGGCCAAGAGGAAAAGCATAGGTGCTGGTTTCTGGAAGAATCGTGGAAGTGGTTGTGGTCATTGTTTGGTAATTATTGTCATCATGTTTGGCCTTATTTCTAGCTTCCTTCATTAGGCGCTTATGCCTTAAAGTAGTTTTGTAGGTCTTTTTTGTAAAGTTTCCTTGTAAATTGGACGACGTTTGGAATGAGAATAAAGACTTACTTTTCTAAATATTTTGCTTTCCATTGTGTTGTGCAATTAAATTGTCACTGTCTTGTGTAATTGTTTACGTAGTTCCTAGATCGGTGCAATGCCAAGTCTCAATGTACGCTTGTATAATGAATGCTCGCTTCACCTGACTGAGATGAGTGCAAAACTCGACCTTAGTGATAGGGTTCGTTTGATTTGGACATGGTAATCCTGTGGCATAGAGTCTATTTTCCTGAGTTACGGTTGATTATCCTTAACCACTGCAAACCCCAACGGTTGGTGCGGCTCAAATGGGCACAAGTTAAGACCCTTTATCGCGCTGCTTGACCGCGGAAGGTATTCAAATGATTTCCTTAGTTTAGTCATCTTACGTCGATGTTAGAATAGTTGATCATTTTCAAACCTTTTATTCCTTGAACCTTGCCACGGCGTGGTAACCTTAGGGGATATGACACGTTGGGATACTTGTGGACTCAAGGTCGCGGTCGAAGTACCTGTTTCATGTGAGGTAACAATTGGAAAGAGCTTATTTTATTGACATAAGAAGTTGTTTACATAGCCAAGGTAGTAGGTATGAATCATTCAATTATAGTACTTCATCACTTTGTTTGCATTCTATAAATTTTTAATTGGTTTGCTCGATAGGGTTTCCAAGGTGTAGGCCTCCGTTTTGATTATGAATGTAATCTTGTACGATCCCTCCTAGATAGACGTTAGTTTTCTATCCCTTGCATTTTTTCCTCTAATGTCCACCCTGCGCAGCACGAGCTTAGTAGGGATGAAATGTCGCGGGATCACTTTGGAGTTATATCGCGCAGCAGTTTTATGCTTTAGGGCTGCTTCTAGGACGTGGGCAATGTGGCGATGTTCTTCCAGCAAGTCAAGTTCATGGTGGATGAGGTCCGGATTGGTTTCTTCAGAAAAACTTTGCTTCCTCCAACTCGGTTCTCCTATCTCCACAGGAATTATAGTTTCTCAACCATAACTTAACTTGAAGGGGGTTTTTCTTATGGAGGAGTGCGACATGGTTCGATATGCCTATAGGACATGATCGAGTTGTTCCACCCAGCTTCCTTTAGCATCGTCAAGTCTTTTCTTTATCCCTCTCAATATGACTCGATTGGCGGCCTTGGCTTGCCCATTGGTTTTTAGGTCCTCTATTGAAGTGAAATGTTATTTGATCTTGAGGCCCTCTAGGAGATCTTTAAACTTCTTATTAGTGAATTGAATTCCATTATCTGTAACAATCGACTCCGGTACTCCGAATCTGCTTATGATATTCCTGTTGGTGAATTTTTGGATTCGCAATGAAAAGATTGTGGCCAACGATTCTACTTCAATCCACGTAGTGAAATAATCAATGGCAACCACCAAGTATTTTACTTGCTTAGGAGCTTAAGAAAAAGGGTCTAAAATGTCCACTCCCTACTAGTAGAACAACCAAAGACGAACATCGTTGACAACTTTTCGAGTGGTGTAGCATAGATGTCTGAGTAGCATTTGCACTTATCACATTTCTACATATGCTTCATGCTATTAACTTCCATGGTAAGCTAATAATACCCTGTTCTCAATGCTTTCCTCGTCAGGGATTTTCTGCCAAGGTGGTGGCCCGAGCTTCCCTCATTAATTTTGGCTAGGACATATTCTGCCTCCTTGGGACCGAGGCATTTGAGGAGGGGGCAAGAGAAAGCTCAACGATATAACTGGTTATCATAGGTGGTGTAAGCATTACCTTCTAGGCTTCTTTTCGGTCCTCGAGAAGTGAGCTATCGCTAAGGTATGCTAATATAGGTGTCATCTAGGTTTCCTCAACTTCCAGTAGAAGGATTTCATCGCCTGTAATATTGGGAGTGAAGAAAGTATTCTAGATCACATACCTATTATTGCTTAGGCTCTTGGTGCTTGCGAATTTTGACAGGATATCAGCTCTAGAGTTTTGTTCCTTTAGAATGTGCTTCACTCTGATGTTGTTAAAACTTTCCATAAGCTTTTTGACCTTGGCTAGGTATTTCTGCAGCATGGGTTCCCTTGCTTGATATTATTCTTTGATTTGGAATGTTACCAGTTGTGAGTCGTGCATAGAACTACGTCTCTGGCCCCTATTTCCTTTGCTATAGTGATACATGTTATGCACATTTCGTACTTGGCCTAGTTGTTGGAGCTAGGGAACTTAAATTTCAATGAGTGCTCTAACACAAGGCGGGTTTCACATTCCAACATGACTTCGGCTCTGCTCCCTTTGGGAATCGATGATCCATTGATATAAACGGTCCAAGAATGTGCTCTAGGGTTATGGGAGTCTGGTGTGAGTTCGATTAATAAGTCAGACAGTACCTGGGCTTTGATGGCTGGTCTCGGCTCGTAGATGATTCCGAACTCGGAGAGCTCTATAGAACAAGCATTCATTCTTCCCGCGAGATTTGACTTGTGTAGTACTTGCCTGATAGGCTAGTCTATCTTTACCATTATGGGGTGACATTGGAAGCATTGTCTCAACCTCCTTACAGTGACTACTAATACTAGAGCCAACTTCTCAATTTTTTGGTAATGAACTTCGAGGCCCTGGAGAACTTTGCTGACAAAATAAATTGGTCTTCATTTGTCTCCCTTATCAGAATCGAGCTAACCGCTTCCTTGTTGACAGAGAGGTAGATGTAGAGCATCTCGTCGGGGTTCGGTCTTGTTAAGATGGGTGGTGTGGATAGCATCCTCTTTAGTTCTTGGAACGCGGCTTCGCATTCTAAGGTCCACTCGAACTTCTTCCTCTTTTTTAAAGTTTGAAAGATGGGAAGAGACTTTTCGGCAGCCATGGCCAAGAAACGCGTGAGGGTTGCAATTTGGCCTGTCAATTGTTATACTTTTTTGATGGATTGGGGGCTGTGCATGTTGAGCACCCGCTTGGCATTTCTCGGAGTTTACTTTGACACCGTTGTTTGTTAGCAAAAAAACCCTAGAAATTTGTTAGCCTATACCCCAAACACGCATTTCTCCAAGTTCAGTCGCATCTTATGCTTCTGAACCTCGGTGAATACCTCCTCCAAATCCTAGATGTGGTCACTAGTCTCTACCATCTTGACTATTATATCGTCAATGTATACTTCTAGCATCTTACCAATTTGTCCTTCAAAAACCGTATTCATCATACGTTGGTAAATGGCCTAGTTTTTGAACCCAAACAACATTACTTGGTAGCAGTAACTTCCCATCTTAGTTATAAAGGTTGTCTTATCTTAGGCATTTGAATGCATGGGGATCTGGTTATAGCTAGAGTATGCATCCATAAAGGAAAGTAACCTAAAATCGGATGAGTTTTCCACCATCTTGTAGATGTTAGGAAGTGGGTAGAGGTCCTTTGGACACACCTTGTTGAGGTCAGTATAGTCGATGCATATACACCACTTCCCATTGACCTTTTTGACTAAGACCACATTTGAAAGTCACGTGGTGTAAGGGATCTCCCTGGTGAAACCAGTGTTCAAGAGTTCCTTCACTTGTTTTTGTATCACCTCTTGCCTTTCTGACTTAACTTTTATTTTTCGTTGTGTCACCGGCTTGGAGTTCTTCGTGACAGAAAGACAATGGCAAATTAATTCAGGGTCTAGGCCTAACATGTCTACTGAAGTCCAGGCGAACAAGTCTTTATTTTTCAGAGGATTTCGGTCAGCTGAGCTTTCTCTTTCTGGCTAAGTTACCCGCCAATCTTGGTAACTTGACTAGGCTTGGCTCCCAGCTGAAAAGGCTGTAGCTCTCCGTCTAATAAGAGACGTGTATCCTATATCTCTTCACGTACGTCCAACTCAGTCAAGAGGATGTTGATGGAGTCCGTAGTGATCGGGGCTAGATCGTTGCACGAGACTATTATCTGTGGTCTCTTAGCGATTTTCAGGCTTTCATTGTAGCACTTCCTCACCACGACTTGGTCTCCCTTAATTATTACAACCATATCTTGGTGGTCCAAAAACTTTATGGCCAAGTGGAGTGTGGAGTTCACGGCCCCTAGGGCATTTAGTGAAGGGCATCCTAGAATAATATTATAGGCAGAAAGGCAATCCACCACCAGAAACCTGACCTTGATAGTCTTGAAGAGGGGGTCTTTTCCCAAAGTAAGACGAGTCTCTATATACCCAACTGGGGTGGTCTTGTCGCTGGTGAACCCAATCAGCTCGTTGATATACGAAATGAGCTCTTCCCTCGATAATCCTAACTTGTTGAATAAGTCTAAAACATTATATTAGTCGAGCTTCCCTGGTCTATGAATATTCTTTGAACCTCGGCATTAGTGATTACTCTGATGATGATAATGGGTCATCGTGATCTAGGACGTTATTCCTATAGTTCTCGTTAGAAAATGAGATCGGAGGGGCATTTCTTAACCCTCTTCCTGATTTGGATTCTGCGATAGAGGCCACACTCATCACCCCCTTTAGGGCCCTTTTCATGGCGTTTCTTGAATCGCCACCACTCGCGAATCCCCCAGAAATGGTGTTTACCATCTGGGTTATTTTGGAGTGGCATTGGTTATCTCCCACTAGGTCTTCAGGTCTTCACAGCACTGACAATTGTCGTTTGACATCTTTAGAACATACCCTTTTCGAGCCAAAGCATTATCTCTCCGGAATTCTCTCGGGAAGCGGAGATAGATTCTCTCCGATGGAGGAATTCTCGTGTTCGTCCTTCTTGGGTTTCAGTCAAGTTAAGGATGGTTCATAAGTAGTAGGGATCGATGTCAAACAGCGATTCACTGGAAGCGAGCTATGCACCACAGGAGCTCGGTTCTGGTTTGTTGGAGTCTTTCTCCTCCTTATGTTCACCATTGTGGCGATGGTAGGGGAGTCTTGAAAGTGGTGTTGGGAGTAGAAATTTATCGTTTCCCATAGACGACGCTAATGCTCAAAATTGGATTCTAAGGAATATCTAAGAAGGTAGGATGCACTGGGTTCCTTCAAGGCACATCACCGCAATCGTGGAATGAGAGAGTAAGTACTTACAAAAGGCACTCCGATGCTTAAATCAATAGCTGCACAAGGAGGATAATGTGTAATGAGATTGATACATATTTTTGTCCTCTTGTTTAGCCCTTATATATAAACATGTGACCATATAAAAAGTGTGGGTGATATTAGCGTTTCAATGCATATTGTACGATGTCTCCTAGTCATATGAGAAATAATTATTCTGTATGATTTGTCCCCTTTATTCGAATGGAGTGGTGCCTCCTCTTTCCTATCAGGCGAAGACGTGCTCAATAGACAAATTACTTCCTGCACATAGTACATTTAAAGGTCTGTTTGACGAGTCGAGTTGCTCCAATCCAATCCAAAACAGAGAGAAACTTATAACCACCACAACTTGTTACATTTAGCATGTTTTGACTATTTTGATATTTGAAATATCAACTTGAAGCATCTACACATTCATGCTTAAACTTTAATTCTGTGACTTGATCAATGTGTCTGCAGCATCAACGACCTTGGAAATTTTCCATCTAACCATACAATAAAATTATGGCCGTTTTTTCTAACCGCCCCTGGTCTTTTGCTGATCTCAAAAAACAACAGCATAGATATAGATATAATAAAAGTTATGTTGGTTTTGCGAACTTCGAAGTAAACTTGTCTCATAGTAGTTAGCAAAATGTGGAGGTTAAGTTATATGAATGCATAATTGATCAACGACCAGTGTATGTTGAAAGGGCGTTGACAAACTGGCACATGGTGCCATTTTTTAACCTGCAGTTGTTCTGACTATGTGGGCAAATTCTTCACCACATTCTCATGAATTATCTTTTTCAAAAGTTTAAGCTGTCACGCAATAGTCTTTTAAACATTTTAATTTTTTTTTAATTAGAAGAATAGAATGATAATGATAAAATTCTAGACCACTTAATCATAAAAACTTTAATATTATATTATGAACAAACAATACTACCAAAAGCTTAAGAGTTGTTAGGTTTTTATATATCTAACTCACATGGACTGAGGATTGCTCATACGTTATTTTTTTTGGCACATAATATCAGGGGCTAGACAGATTGCTCAAATTTTGAAGTATGTATAGCAGCAGGAGAGGGCGACAAGATTAGACCTCATGCCTTTTTGTTGTGCCAAGAACTAACTAATGGCTAAGCAGCCCTCATTGGATAATGGATAGGATTAGGAAGCAACTCTAAAAGATTACAGAGTGTAACAGCCAATTTATTGGCTTGCATATTAACCTAATAATGAAAGCAAATTAACATATAAATGTGTATTTATGGACGTATTTAGTTTACAAAAAAAAAAAACAAAAGAAAACAACTCAACTACGCAAGTTGTTGTCCACATTCTCAACTGCAATGTAAATGCATATGCCATATGTTTCGCAGTTCCGTTTCCATGATATATGGTACAAAATAATTGTCAATCCTTTTCCCTGCATGGAAACGTATTCTAATTATGTAAATGCTTATCGCTTTATAATGAAGATGGCATATCTAATTTAAAGGAAAGCTACTCTTTTGTCATCTAATTCAGATATTAATTAGTCGGCAATAACTTCTAAAAAATATTTGAATTCAAAAATATGAATTACTTGTATGAAGGAATCCCTTTATGGACTCTCCCACAGAGACTGGACAAACTTGTTTGTTGGATTATTGTGGGTGCCTGTGGCCTACAGCCTGTGGATTTAGTGCGGTATCTTTCAGGTCAGAAAACAAGAAGCTCTTCCCAAGAAGCAATTCTTGTGAAAGATTACATAACCCATTCTTGTGAAAGATTATATAACCCTGGTAATCTCATAGTTAAATATAAATTAATTTTATAGATAATTTAAATGAATCGAACATATTATTATTATTATTATAATAATAATAATAATAATAATAATAATAATAATAATAATAATAATAATAATAATAATAAAACTCTGGCAAAATTTATGTACCTTGTTATTCTGTACTAAAACCAATTGGTGAAATTATGGGACCTCTAAATCTATGGGAACATTTCATGTAAATAATTTTAGGGACCATATGGTATGTGTTTCAAATCTCTCAACCCACAAACAACGTAGAATTGACTCCCACATGAGCTTTCTAGATACGGTGAAGTTAATTATAAATTACCATAAAAGAGTAGCACTTTCTGTTCGTTATTGTGCTTTATCTTCAATAGCTGAAACAAAAGCGAAAGACTTGACGAGCTGCTCAAATTCAATGGCACATGGCCCCAGATAATTAACTGATTTATCAACTGTCGGGAAAATAGTCATTCTGTTAGTTTCAATTGTTTGGTAATGGTTTAAGAATACTTTAAGTCATTGTCTCATCATAACTGATTTGTGCTTCAAAATAAATTTTAGTACCATGTCAAAGATTTAATTTATACGAAGTCTTTCACATAGATTCACTTAAAGTGAAATTTATGTATACAGCAAAGTTTGAACTTCTGAACACTATCATGAAGACTTCATATAATAATGTCCAAGAACCATACCAATTAATATACCAAGTTTTTAGCATACTTCCACATAGAAAAATTCAATTTATTCAAAATATAAACAACAAGGTTTGAATTCCTGGGAAAGGGGAAAAAAAAAACACTTATGTACATGTCCACGGATCATACCATCTCTTGAACTCATTTTTCCATAGAACAGCACAATTATAGACCAACCATTATTTCTCAAGGACGATTAGGTTGCGCTGAGCAAGCTTATCTTCAACTTGCACCAATGTAAGCTAGCCAAACAATATGCTTTATCCAATCGAGTCATCACTATAATCTTTTTGGTCCTCCAATTAGGCTTCGGTTTTAATTGCATAATGACAAAGATGATGTCAAAGAGGCGACAAGATAAGGATATATCTGTAATGATTTTTTTTTTTTTGATTAATTCTTTGTTCACTTCGAAAAGGGATTAGGGGGGCATTGAACTCATGTCGTGGCATTCCAACCCCTTTTAGGGCTTAAAGTGACATACATATAGTTGTATAGAGAGTTACTCAACACTCAAGGATCGAACGCATATATTTTTTTGAGAACGCAACCCGCTTTTCAACTGTGTCATCACCCGTACGGATTTCTTTGTTTTATTTGTTAGGATATATATTAACCATATATTAAGGACAAAAAGCTAAGAATGGGAAGCAAACTTACGTTACTATATATAGGTTGCGTTTAGTTTAGTTTTCTTCAATTAATTGCAAGGGAAACGATAACTTGGAGTTGGGGTATCCTAATAAGGAGTGGTGAGATTAAGACGTGTTGCTAAAGTAGTAGAGGTTTCAAGCTTAAAGGATTTGGACACAATCTTCACGCAAAAGAAAGAAAAGTTCACAATAATCCACTATTTCAAAAGCTTATAAGAACTGACAGGTTGAAGCACAGTGCAACTTATCTATCTATATTAATTAAACCCCAAAATTTACCAACTTTTATAGTACAAAAATGAGTTGAAAAAGATTATTCACCCTCTGTCATGCAACAATGAGTAAAAAATCACAACCTTTCTATTTCACTCTATTTTTATTCATTCATTCATTTTTCACATTTTAATTTTCCACAACACTCCTGTAAATATTCTCTTTTAACATGTTACTTTACACAAAAGCCTTTCAGGCTCCAAACATGAATTATTAAGTTCCTTGGCAAGACTTGATCTGAGACTGTAAGAACATGGAAAGATATATATATATATATATATGTGTGTGTGTGTGTGTGTGTTTAAGCGCAGTGTAGCCAAAAACATATATGTCGCCTGTGGCACTCTCTAAACACCGCATTCCGTACATTTTTATACTTCAAGCACATTATATATCAAAATTGAGTTGTATCAATATTACATTCCTACTAATAATGGATTATTTTAGTTGAAGCAGAGGTGTTTGTTAATGATGTTATGAGTAAAATAAGAATAACAATTATTACAGAAATTGATTAAAAAGTTGTAGGGCCATTGAGTTCCCTTGGCCCCACGATAATATTTCAAATCAATAATGAAATTTGCAAATCAGATACCTATTGAGGCTGCCAATCAGTAGTACTTTGATGAATACTGCACCTACAACCAACCTCACTACAAACAATGCTATTTTGAATCACATGTCTTCCAGGTGTAAGATGTGAAGAACTTGAAATTGTTTTTATTCCTTCATTCATATTGTTTGTTTCCACGAATTCAAAACCATGGTCATAAGTGGAAAAATCTGATATAAAGAACAAATAAACCAAATTATGCGATTAACATCCTATATGAAAATACGAAAAAAAAAAAAAGACAACTCAGTGTGACATACCTTCCACAGTAGTTGAATTGAACTGAGACAAGATTTTGTGCAGTTGTGGATATCCGAAAATATGGCAACTTCCTTCTTGTGGAACTTGTACCACAAGTAAGCCTTTCTGCATCACTTACCATATTTCTAAAACATAATGGATGACTAACACATATACAATATTTAAACTTCCTACATTCCTTTCTTTACAACAAAGAAAAACATGTGTTATACCTATAGCACTTGCTGAATTTAATTGGACCGAAGCATTTTGTGAGGCATTTGATATGTCACTAAATGGAATCCTATTGGTATTTGAAGCTGTAACACAATTTGAACTCTGTACAGCAGCAGAGCAGCATTATTATCAAACACATCAGGATTAACACCTGTATTTTCTATAACACGTCTTTCAGGTGCAACATGTGTGCAACTTGATATTATTTCAGTGTCACAATCTGCAAATATAAAAGAAATCAACTAAGTGCATATTAATTGTCTAACTTCAAATTTGCTTAATTAAAATAAAAAAAAGACATACATGTAATACCTATAATAGAAGTTGAATTAACATCAAGTGAGCCATATTCTGAGCTATTTGTGATATCACCAAAGGGAAACTTCCTTCTATTTGAAGGTGTAACAGAACTTTTACTTTGTGCAGCAGCAGAAATAGTACTGATACCAAGCAGATTAGTATTTTGGCCAATCCAAGCACCATTATTTGATGATGTTAGAATTGATGAAGGTGATAAGGTTTGATGTGAATTCTTCAACCCAATCACCACAGAATTTGGACTTTGCTTGGAAGAAGAACCTAAAAAAAGATATAAACTAACTCAGAACTGAATAAATAATTGGGCATTGCTATTTCCCACGAAATCATTTTCGTGAGTCAATACACGAACGTGTTAATTAATGAGATTTAAACTATTCACGTGATATTGACATCTGAGAGAGGCAATAAAACACAGCATTTGCAATGCAACCTTTGCATTCTTGTGACGTTTCACGAAAATATTTTCGTGTGAAACAGCATTATTCTAAATAATTATTATGATAATAGGAAACTTGACAATAAACCTATCTCTCTCATCATGGCCCTTATTTGATATATTTAACCCCTCTCCTATAACTTTTGTAGCAGTACAGCAAGGAGCTTCATTCTCCACATTTCTATTTCTTCCAACTTCCTCAGCAACAGAAGAAAAATTTGCTTTGAACCACATTTTGTTCTCACAAATAATACCTCCAATACTTGTACAAAGGATCCACAGATGACTAAAGATATAGAACACATTGTCTTAAAAAAACCAAGAACATCAACACTCAAAACAACAAAAGCAACAGCAACAATAACAAAAAAAACAGACAATAATATAGAAAGAAGGAAACAGAGAGAATTCAAGCAAAAACATCATATAAAACTTGGTGAATGCATAAACAAATATATCAGAAGACTTCACATACTCTATTTTTTAATTTCAACCAAAGAAATTTCACCAACCGTAGTTCTTTCCTATCTCCACTGCTAATGAACAGAACAATGAGAATCAAAAGCAAAAAGACTTATATAGCTGGCACAAAAAAATAAATTTATTAATTAAATATGGAAAATTGAACAATGTACAATTACCACCAATATATGAAATTAAGCTAATAGTCTTTTCCAGTTGATATGACTCTCATTTCTTAAAATCTGAGAAAATCACTATCAGACCACCAAAATACACACTACACAATAAACTAAGTTCTTTTTACAACTGTAAAATACAAAATCACATCAAATTATTTATTTTATACCAAATTATATAAATTATACTCGTAGTATATATATATAAGTATGATTGTTATTATTATTAATATAGCTAATTATTATTATTATTATTATTAATAATATTTATTATTAATGTTAGAACATCTAAAAATATTTCAAAATATCTTTATCTAATCTTGAAATATTTTAAAATATCATAAATGATCTCTTAAGATTTATTTCTTATTTATTATATTTCTTGATTTGTTTCCTTATTTAATTAAGATTAGGAATCTAGAATTAGTATAAATAAGACCATTGAGTTTATCTTTTGTATCACATTATCATCACATCAAGTCAACATCAATCTCATATTATTCTAAGTCTCTATTTTCTCTTTTCCTCCATCCTTACCTAAAACCCTCCAATTCAACATTGTATCAAAGCGGTATCATCCTCCGTGACCTGTCTAGTCACTATTTCACTGTCGAGTTCCCAAAAATCTGGAACTTCGATTAGCCGCCTCTCGTTGCGTGGTTCACCATTGTCAGTGGGTTTTTCACCTCACCGCCACCGCCATCAGCCCAGGCGTGTTCCAATCGACCAGCTCCTAAAGCTGCCCTGCCATACAACTTGTCGCGCGCTCTCACGTGCGACTTGTTGTGTCAATCTCCCTTTGGCGTGTAGTCTTTCTGGTAGCATCCATCTCCTACACTGCTGTCCGCTGCTGTTAGCTACCGTCCGACCACTTTCCGACGACTTTTCTGGCCGGAGACCCCCCATAAGCCTCGTCTTCTCCTGTTCGGCCATTCCCCAAAGTTTCAGCCCGATCCGACAAGCCATGAGCCCACACGCTCGAGTTCGCAAATTTGTTGCTTGCCCTACACGCTGTCCTTCCAGCCACTCGTGATGACTCATCCGGCCTCCTTTCCGACCGCCGTCTTCACCGCCAGACTCGCCTTTGTCTCCTTTGTCTAGATCTGTCTACACCTTGACTAATCGCACAATAAGTTGTTGCGTACCCTTGCTCAAAGAGGTTAAGGTGTATTGGAGTTTCTGTTTTTGGCCATTGTACACTGACCCATGGCTGATTCACTCTCTCTTTGGGCACCTCCGTCGTTCGTTTGCCTCACCACACCATCTCTGACCTCCACGTGATCGTTTGGCTTCCTTGGGGTGTGTTATGTCGTGTTTGACACTTAGATAGTTGGTGTGATTGTTGTCTTTTGGCATTCTTTGTGATGGTTATCTCTAGTTTTGGCTACTATTTGGTTCTTTTCCAATACTAACATAGCATTGAGCATGAGAATGAGAATAAATTCATCTCTACATATACTTTAATGCCGGTATTTGTCATGTCGTTTTTTTCCTATGAATGAATCATACCAATAGCTTCTCTTCCCACTGACGATCATTCTGATGGTGATTTCTCTTCTCATTGCTGATCATTATGATGGTAACTTATGTTAGTTATGACTCACACTAGCCTGCCTCTTTGTTCCAGATGCACTGACCCCATCTCCGTCTGTGCAGACGCACTAACCTCGTCTCTGCAGACGCACTGACCTCGTCTCCGTCTTCATCCCAGAAGCAATTGCCAACCACTGTCTTCATCCGTCCCAGTCATTATCACACTATTAAATTATTTAATTGTTACAAGCTCAAGCTCAAGAAGCTTTAGCTTGACGAGAAGTATTAGAATATTTAAAAAATATATCAAAATATTTTTATCAAATCTTGAAATATTTTAAAGTATCAAAAATAATCTCTTAAAATTTATTTTTTATTTATTATATTTTATGATTTGTTTTCTTATTTAATTAGAATTAGGAGTTTAGAATTAATATAAATAAGACTATTAAATTTATTTTTTATATCACATTATCACCATATTAAATCAACATCAATCTCATATTATTTTAAGTCTTTGTTATCTCCTTTCTTCGTTTCTTACTTAAATTCCTCCAATTCAATAATTAATATGCATCAGCATCAATGAAAATATAAACTACAGTTGTAATTCCAATCATCAACTTACTAATTAATTAAGCTATAATAAAAAAAATATGACCTATATAATTAACTATATTAACCTATATAGTACACTGATTTTGCAGTTTATAGTTTCAAGTTTATAGGAGATGTTAAATCACATAAGTAAATATTTACCTATTTTCAACAGGATTTTCAGAAAATATCAAAATACCAACAAATGTTAAATTATGCGCTTTTCCTCCAATCAAAATCATATATCATTTTTCCTTTATACAAATCGGAGAAACGCTGCTCTACTTTGCAACTAATAAATATATATATACGGGAGGTATATCTAGTGAGAAGAATTTTTATTATGAGAGGGAGATGAATAAATCTTGACCATACAACTATACATGAATGGTCAAGATTAAAAGTTACTTAAAGATCATGTGATCATTTAAAAAAATTACATGCATTTTTATTCTAATCTTGACCATTCATGTAAGATCCAATAATTAATATTTACTCATCTCATCTCTTATAATAAACATTCTTCTTAGTAACATCCTATATATATATCACCCATCAAAGAAAACTCATTCCCGAATGCAAGAAAATCTATACATTTTACCTCTGAATACCTCTGTTGTAGAATTTTTTTCTCACCATTCCTGCCAATCCCTCTCCAGAGATGACCACCAACAATGCCGGAAAATCTTCCATTCATGCTTATCCGAAACCTCCAAAATTTTCCCATCCACCTTGACAACATAGCTCAACGAAATCCGAAATGAAAAAATCACAGGGATGATGAGTTTCAGACAGAAAAAAAAAATACAGACAAATTAAAAAATTCCAAAATTGGGAAATATAGGAAGGAAGAAGATCGCAAATACACAGTCTACAGAAATAAAGCAAAACTCTGGTTTAGGTTTTTCAGACGCATTAATTGAACACAGCAACCAAACACCAAAATGTCTAAAAGCCCATTACACTTCCTAAGCCATTTAACTAAACTAAGGACATAATGGAAAAATCACTCACATAACTTAGACACTGGAAAAAGTAAAAATAAAAAATAAAAATCAGCTCATCACTTTCAGACACAACGTAAAACGTGCCAACACTTTTCGAAGGAAACATACAACAAAATAATAAAAACTATACTCGGATATAATTAAATAATGATGTTGACTTTTGAACTTTTGGATAATTATTATATTTAATACATAATTATATGTTGTGATGTTAATTAACATTTTTTTAACACAATTATGAAAAGAAACGAAATGGAAGAAAAAAAATTGATGTTCTTATATGTTTTTTTATATATTATTTTTTAATAATTATAATTAAATAAAAAATATAAAAAATAATATAATTAATGATATAAAAAATAATATAAAATATAATATGAGAAAAAAGTGATATAAAAAAACTATTATTAAAAATAAATGAAAGCAATAAGCACTTTTTATTATAGATAGTGGAAAAGAAAGTTGTAAAAAGTGATGTAACATTTTGATGCGCATTTAAATTCTAAGCCATGAAGATCAATAATGAGAGTTGAATTTGAGTCTTGAAAATGTTTTAAATTTAAAGTGTTATTGTATATCTTTTGTGTAAGATTAAGTTTTATATTGAGTAATATAAATTATTGAAGAGTATTTATATATGGATTATGTTTTTGGGTAAATATCTTATAGTATTAAGGTAGATGTGTAAATTTGAACTTATTTTAATACAAACACCCTATTGTGTGTTGTTTGTGAGTGTGTGAGATTAATTTGGTCTTACTTTGAGATTATTTTTTGTCAACTCATTTAGAGATTAAAATATCTTTTTAGAACATTAAGATAGATCCGTTCAGCTAGTTATTTAGGAAGGTATCTGAGTCTATTTATTTTACCCTACTACCAAAATCACACACTTATCATATTATAATTTCAACTTACTCTCCTATCCATTTACTCTTTTTTATTATTGTTCATCTTCTTTCTCTTCTTATTTGCTACTATGTGTGCACCAGAGAATTCTCATGCACTTTTCTATTGTGTCTTTTGGTGTTATAACGAGAAATGTTACTACTCATAGTATCAAAATCTTCATGTAAATGAGTTCATGACGAGACCCACATCTAATTTTGAATAATTACCCATCAAGGTCATTTCGCCAAATATTACTTCGAGTAGGACGACGATAAACCTTTAAGGATAATGCTTAACACGATTTGTAATATAGTTGTTTTAATCATTCCTTTATTCTTGTTGATTCATTTAATTGACTTTTTGTTCTTTATATTTTTTATATTTTAAATAGTTAAAATACTAGTACCTCTATATATATATATATATATATATATATGAGGGAGATCATTTCTGTAGGTGTAAGTTTTTTTTTGATTTCTTACACTCATTTTTAGTTAGATTCACTTTCATCTAATGGTTGAAATGATTTCATTAAAATTAACCATTAGATGAAAGTAGATCTAACGGTTGAAAATAAGTGTAAGTCAAAAAAGACTTACATTGGTGTAAGTTGATCCTCCCTCTCTCTATATATATATATATATATATATATATATTTTGCGTTTGAAACACATTGCTTTCACCTTATCTTTTGTCGAGATTTTGTGACTACAGATCTTCACTCAGTAGCAAATGCGATGGATTTGAATCTATGAACACTAGATGTCCTAAAAATTACTTAATTATAAGCCTTGAAGGAGGTGAATCGGCTTGTTGAATGCAGAAACTAGCAAAAGCCAGTAGTACTCAAGCATCCGCAGGCACGTACTTATGCTTATAGCTGACCGTTAAAGTCATGCAAAAGAAAGCTTTGTGGAAGATAAAAAAAAATAATTCCATAATGATGTAAATTAAGCAGTAAATTACTAATTGCTATAGATGGATCAACTCAACCCAAAAATTTAAGTTAGTAGTTAAAAAAGACATATGAATGATTTTATAGTAATTTTCAACAAGTTACTTCATGCAAGATTTAACTTTGGTAAATTTTATTAATAAAAAAAAAGGGATTGTAAGAATCCACTCTTAACCATTTGGTCTGTCATATCTAGAATTAAATCAACGCCAAAGTTTAAACCGTTAGACACTAACACTTGAATAATTTGATATCCATTAAAAATTCAAAAGGAGTAGACGCATAGTGATCAAATTCCCAAAAAAAAAATGTAGTTTCTATAGAAATGATAGGGGTGTTCAATAGGTGGGTTTGGTGAGTTTCGCGATATTTTTAAACTCAATTTGCTCATTAAATTAATGAGTTAAGTTGGGTCAAAATATTTTTTTTTCTTTAACTCGATCTAACCAAACATGTTCAAGAGTGAGTTATCGAAATATGAAATAAAAAATTTGTTACACATCATATTTTGATTAAAAACTACATATGTTTCAAATAAATTAAAAAGTCATATAATTAGTTTCACACAAACATAATAAGACTAAAACAAGATAAACATATCAAGTTTTTAGGTTAACATAAGCCTGAAATAATCTAAATTAAGCTATTAAGTCTCAAAAGTCATAAACAACAAATCACATTAGACAAATGAAGTCAATGTCATCACATATAATATATTGATTGACATAGTCATTTACTTCATTCTCAATTTTCTCAACATACTCTTTGTCATCCAAGCAATCCATTAGATTTTATTCGCAATAATCTATTACATACTTCATGAATTTTTCATCAATATTTTCTTAGTCACACTATCAATGTGACTACAATAACGACACTTAAACTTAATTGGTACTACAGAAAAGTAAGAGAAAAAAAACTTAAAATGTCATAATGGCTAAATGACTTTTATAAAAGATATACACAAAATAATTACTTAGATGAGTTGGATTTATAAATATTAACATTTTCCAAATTCATTACCTGACACATACCTTATGAGTCAAAATGTTTTCAATCCAACCTAACTCATAGACCTAATCTAACCCATATAAAATGGGTTGAGTTGAGTCAAAACCCATAAATTCATTGGTTGACCTAATCCGCTGAACACCCTATAAATAAATGTCTTTTGCAATGGACCAACTGATACTGCCTAGGGTTGTAAGTGAGTGGTTTGGTTTGGTTCCTGAGAGAAAATAAATTCGAACTAATCAAAGTCAATTGTTTCGGTTTGGTTCATATTTCTTATTTTTTTTATAATCAAATCGAACCGAACATCTATGGATTGGTTCGGTTCGGGTGATCAAGTTGACTATTTTTTTAACATAAAAATTAGCTAAATAATTAGCTTTCCATAGAAAAAAATACATAATAAACCTATAAAAAAATTCTAGAAATGGAATCAAACTTATTTATTTCAATAAGATGCAGTACACATAATGATTGTCATAAAAAAAAAAAGAAACAAAAACACAAAACAAATATATTACTAGTTGGTGGCAAAATGTTCTTGACAAAAATGAAGATAGCGTTTCCAGGACTTAGCTTGATTCTCTTCCTCACCACATACACAAACTAGCCAACGGTCATATCAGCAGGAACCAAATACCTACATTTATCCAAAAAGGGAACAATAATATACATCATCAATAAAGAATTAGTTGTACACTTACATTGTATGTCCTTTCTGCAAAATAACTTCCGCAGACATCTAATGTGGGGTACCCTTTATTGAGTTTGCACCATTTATGGTAGCCTATATCAATCCACAAACTTCAAATGTCATGGCCACAAACAAGGTACACAAGAAGTTTGTAAGAGCATAATGAATTAATAACATCACCCTTTGTTATCAACTAGAATGTTTGCACCATGTATCCAACAACACATTGAACAATATGAGAGAGAGATGAACCAAGACGGAGAGAATCTTTTATTTAAAAATAAAAACAAAGTACCTTAATATCCCTCTGAATAATTTCATTATCATGAAGGTATTCAAGGCCCAGTAAATATTGTTTTGTATACATTTTTATAACTTGTTTTAAGAAGAAAAAATTGAATACTAAGTAGCAACAAAATCAAAACCTAGTGGAGTCTCTATGCTATGTATTTAATAGCATAGTCTCTATGCTATTTGTCCAAGAGTGATGAGATAGATCCTGCAAAAAATACAAATTTTCAGATCCTACAAAAATTCCAAATAAAAAAATTACAAAGCCGCTATTACCTTAGAAACCCAAGCATCAAGTTTAATTCCTGCATAAAAATACACTATCCAACTTAGCTCATACAAGAAAAATTGGAGAAAAATAAAATAAATTGAGAAAAAATAGAGAGAAGCAAATCAAGTGGGTGTTCTATCTTGAATGAGCTCTTAGCCATGTCAATAATTATGCAGCAGAAAAGAGGGGGGAAAAACCTAATTACAAAATTAGGGTTTGCTACGCGGGTAGCGATAAATCGAGGAACAAAAATAATTCAAGTAAAAAAAGAGAAAAGGAATGAAATTTGAAATGGATATATACACACACACACACACACACACCGATACGGTTCGGCTCAGGTTGAAAATTTTAAATTCTAAAATCGAACTAATTAAACTTTAATTGATTCAGATTTTATCCAAATTAACTAACATACTCGAATTAAACAAAACAAATTTAATTAGTTTCGTTCGAATTGGTCAGATTAATCAAGTTATCCGAACCAATTTACACTCTTAATACTAGCCCTCTCTGATCACAAGTGACAAGCCTATCCTACCGAGAGGATGATAGTGCTCTTGCACCCAATGCGGGAGTGTTGTTTGGCTTATATATGAGGTTTTACATATCCCTTTCTCATCTAAATTTTCATTTGAAAATGTTGTGTCCCTCTATTTTCATTAGGTACTAATAGTAGTGATTTATTGATAATTTTCATTTACGAAATGCGAAATGCTTCTTCAGCTGATGAAATAAGAATATATGATGGCTGGTGAGTATGGTTTTAAGCAAAGTGCATGAAAGCACAAAGGAACAAACTAATGCTTCTGTTAAGTCTTTAATTTTTAAATAAACCCCATCACCCTTGACTCACCCAGTCGAAAACTTGTCTCTTGCTCCCAAGCTTACTCCAACTCAAAAAAATCCCTCAGATATTATGATGTTATTGAAAGGCTAATAGAAGAACTATATATATAGTATTGGAGCTGATTCTATTGGTTATTTGGACCAAGAAAACCAAAAAATCCATAAAGAGAAATGTCTATTGTGTTTTGGGCTCAAAGTAATTGTGACTCCGAAAGGCACGGTATACACATTTCACCAGATGACAAAAAAAAGAAAAAGAAAAATTGCGTGCAAATTTTGGGCCTTTATTACTCAAAATATACATAACTTTCTAATAATAAAATAAAAAAAATCTAATATATGTAGTTGGGAAAAATAAAAAATGTTCGCACAAAAGTAGAAAAGTTATATACTTTCTAAACTAAGAGCATGATTTATTTTTTACTATTAAAAACATGTTTAGCCATTTATATCTTATTCTTTATACGAATTTAATGTATTATAATAATTTTTTATAAGTTTAAAGTTTATAATTTTATATTATAATTATTTTAAAATTTTTAATATGTAAATATTATTTTGTTACTCAATCAAATAAATTTTTTAATTATTTTATATCTTTGTTAATAATTTAATATATAAAAATAATTCTTTTTATATAATAATCTAAACGAAATAAATTATTTTAAAATTATTTTTTAACTAATATATCCAAACATAAAACTAATTTTCTTATAAACGATTATATAATAATCAATTATTAAAATAATCAAAGTTTTCACAGGTAATCCAAACACATACTAAGTGCGTGTTTGGAATAGTTATGAAAATTTAATTATTTTAATAATTAATTATTGTATAAAATATTTTTGTTATAATTGATTATAATAGAATCAGTTTTATGTTTATATATATTAGCTGAAAAATAATTTTAAGCTAATGTGTTTCGTTTGTATAGCATAAAAAAGAATCACTTTTATGCATTAAATTATTAAAATAAGTAAAAAAATGATTAAAAATGTTATTTGATTGGTGACAAAATAGTATTTACTTCTTTTTTTTTAGAGGAAAAAACTTATTGCATTTCATTCAGGATGATGTCTCTTACAAAGGTTCGAACAAATTCAAAAACATGGTGACTAGCATAAAACTTTGATGCCCTTGCTAAGGAATTAGCAACATTGTTTGCTTGCCTCCGGATAAAACTAACCAAAAAGTTTTGTGATAATGAAAGGAGCTGTTTACATTTTTCAATGATAAGACTGAACTCCGAATGGTTATGCCAATGCCTTCCACAACCTGCTTGCAGTCCATTTTGATAACGACATTCTGGAAACCCATGTTAGTTAACCAAGTTATTGCTTCCAACAGACCGAGAGCTTCTGCTTCATTTACTGGTGGGATTCCTTGACGCCAAGAAGTCATAGTTGCTACAAAATCTCCCTTCTCATTCCTGACGCAAATACCAACGCCATAGCATCCCTATTCATTAAAAATTGAGGCGTCGACATTGCACTTGAGAATGCCTGGTGCTAGTTTCTGCCAACATTGTTGCTGGGTGCTATGAGTTGCAACTGGTTGGTCATTAATATTGTTTCTTCTGTTATGGATTGTGCGCCATTCATTGAGGGACTCCCGAGCTAAGCAAATGGATTTACCAACATTCTTCTAGATTCCTTCCCACACCTTCTCATTCCTACGACGCCAGATACACCAAAACATGACAGCAATGTCCGTTTTCTTGTCTGTTCGGACAGACTTGAGCATATTAAAAATAGCTTGAGCAAGCCCTTATGATTCATCAACTATGTCACGTAGAGAATCCCACAAGCCTGATTCCTCCCATACCTGTCGAGCATGATCACAACCCAGAAAAATATGCCATTCATTTTTAGAATTTGTTTCACAAAACGGGCACAAGACAGGACATTGGACTCCTTTAGAATGAAGTCTGTGGCGAGATGGCAGGCAGCCCCTGGAAGCTCTCCATAAAAGCAATTTAAATTTGTTAGGAATCTTCAAGTTCCATATCTGCATCCAGTCTCCAGGAACTCAGAAATGGGAGTTATCAAGAAGGACTTCAGTGATGTAATAATAAGAAGATTTTACAGTATAGGAACCTTGTTTGGTAAGATTCCATATTAATCGGTCTTCATTAGCATTGACAGGAATAGGCATTGATAAAATTTCAGTGGCATCTTTTTCATTAAACAACTCAAGAATAAGCTCATGTTGCCACATGGAATTGTCCAGATTAATCAAGGCACTAACATTGAGGTTTTCCAGCCCATCCACAATGTTGCTAGTGGCATAAGGATTATCTTTAGCTCTCAACCATGGATCATGCCAAATATTTATGTTCCTTCCGTCTCCCAATCTCCATCTCATGCCCCCTTTCACCACCACCCGTGAAGCGAAGATGCTACGCCATACATAACTTGGGTTATTACCCAATTGGGCCCCCAAAAAATTCCCCTCCGAAAAATATTTGGCTTTGAATATTTTTATAACAATAGCATCATGATCAGATGCTAATTTCCAACCTTGCTTCCTTAGCATAGCTAAGTTGAAGCCATAGAGATGTCGAAAACCCATTCCACCATTTTCTTTCCTTATGGTCAAACGATCCCAGCTAAGGCAATTAATCCCTCTTCCAGAGTTTCTGTTCGATCCCCACCAAAAGGAATTCATCATTCTCTCAAGCTCCTTACCAAGAGAGATAGGAAGTAAGAAGGTGCTCATGCAATATGTGGGGATTTCCTGAGCAACAGATTTGATGAGGACTTCCCTGCCGACTTTAGAGAGGTGCTTGAAATTCCAATGTTGGATCCTCTTCTATAATCTATCTTTCAAGTAATTAAAATTTGCTTTCTTCTTTCGGCCTATCATAGAAGGGAGGCCAAGATATTTGCCAATGCCTATGCATTCGGTCACTCCCAAAATAGTGGTCACCAACTGACGCATGGATGTGGTGGTGTTCCTGCTAAAATAGATCTCAGATTTCTACAAGTTAATAGATTGCCCCGAAGCTCTGTCATAAATGAATAGAATATCTTTTAAAGAGCTACTCTCCTTATCATTTGCCTTGCAAAATAAGAAACAGTCGTCAGCAAATAAAAGGTGTGTGAGGATGGGGGCTCCTCTACACACTTTGACTCCATGAATATCTCCTTTAGCCTCTGCTCTTTTAAGAAGTGATGTAAGCCCTTCAGCACAAATGATAAAAAGATAGGGAGACAGTGGGTTACCCTGCCTTAAACCTCTCCCTGGAGTCACAGGACCAACTTTGTCACCATTAACAACAACAGTATAATGCACAGTTTCAAGGCACATGCTCATCCAATCGACCCAATTTTGATGAAAACCCAGCTTAAGCATAAGACATTTTAGATAAGACCAATCAACTCTATCAAAAGCCTTACTAATGTCAATCTTAAGAGCAACATCACCCACTTTACCCCGAGTCTTACATTTCATATGATGGATAAGCTCAATAGCAACAAGAACATTGTCTAATATGGATCTATTCTCGACAAAAGCAGATTGCTCTTGTGAGATGCACTTGGGCAGAATAGGCTTCAAATGGTTAGCAAGAACTTTGGACAGGATTTTATAAATGACGTTACATAAAGAAATGGGTCTTAGGTTCTTCATAGAAGTGGGATTTTCAACTTTTGGAATAAGAACAATATTTGTGTTATTGAGTTGGGGAGGAAAAGTACCAGTGTCAAGCCAGGAGACCTCGGCTTGGAAAATTCCATACCCGCATAAATGCCAGAAACGCTTGAAGAAGGCCAAATTCAACCCATCAGGACCTGGAGATTTGTCAGAGTGCATCTGGAATAAGGCTCTGCGAAATTCATCAATGGTAAAAGGTGCAAGCAAATTGTCATTGTCCTCTTGGGAGATTCTACGGGAGACATGGTCACTAACCGCAGAGATATCACTATTGGTGCTTTGAAAGAGAGTAGCAAAATAATTCTTTGCAATTACGCATATCCCGATTTGGTCATCCACATTCCTTCCATCGGGTCCCATTAAAGAGGAAATTGTATTATGCTTCTTCCTAGCACTGGCAGTAGAGTGGAAGAATTTAGAGTTCATGTCACCATCCTTTAACCAAAACACCTTTGTCCTTTGCCTCCAAAATGCGTCTTCCTGAGCCAAGAGAGTCCCCAGTTTGTTACAGACTTCTTAAAGTGTAAGGAATAATCTATAATCTAGAATCATAAGCTAAAATTTTAGTATTATGAAAAAAAAATTTATAATGTATTGAATTTCGTATAAAAGTTGAAACTAATTTTGTCAAACATATTATAACACTGTTGAAACAATTTTTTTACAAAAAAAAAGTTATTTGGGAATGAAATAATTGTTCCCAAAAACACACTCTAAATTATTTGATTAATAAATCCAAGCTTTAATTTACTCCATCTATATGATTAAATATTTTTTAGTTTACCAAATTATTTCCACTTATTAAATAAGAGACTAATTTATCAAAGTACGATCAAACAACTAAATAAAAATTTCAAATATATTTTTTGTACAAATAAATTTTAAAGTCAAACTTAAAAATACATAACTCAAACCCTTTTGATTCGATAATTTGCAATGAATATGCCGAATAGATTTCATTAAATTTGATGAGATGAAATGAAATAGGATAAGATGAAATGAGAAAAAAAATATCATTTTATTATTTGGATATTTTAAGATGAAATGAAATAAAGTTACCATTCTACTATTTGAAAAGTGAATAAATTTTTGTGGGATATAATGATATTCATACTGAAAAAGATGGTTTCATCACATACCCACCAAATTAGAGGGAAGAAAATTAATAGTTTCTTATGGGTGGGATAGACTCTCATCTCATTCCATCCATTTTTAACATAACCAAACAATAAAATTTATCTCTATTTTATTCAATTCTCTTTCATTCTACCCATTCCACTCTATTTTAGTAAGTGATGGAATGAAATGAAATAAAATGGGATAAGATAGAATGAGAAAAAGTACAATTCTATTATTTGAATATTTTAAGATAAAATAGAGTAAAGTTATTATTCTATTATTTGTAAAGTAGATAATTTTTTGTGGAATGAAATAATATTCATATTAAAAAGGATGATTTCATCTCATACCCCAAATTAAAAGAAAGAAAATTAATAATTTCTAATGAGATGAAATGAAATTCATCCCACTTACTCTCATTTCATTTCGTTTTTTTAATATAATTAAGTAATAAAACTTATCTCGATTACATTTCTTTTCCTTCTATTACACTCAACACCGCCAACTCAAACGAACCTGAGACTAATCTATGATGCATTAATAAAACATGTGATCTATTATTCAAGGAATTCACGTGATTAGAAAATGGTGTGTTGAATACTCGAAAAAGAGAAATGCCATTCCTATTCCTCAATCGGAATTCGGAAGGTTCTTCTACGCTTATAGCACCAAAATCGAATAAAGGTTTTGGAAGATTTGACCACAAAGAAGAGATTTTGAAGAAGCAATCCTTCCTTTGTGTGTAAATAAATCCATTCCTTCCAATCTCTTGGGATTGGGATCAGTGGAAATTGGAAAATGGAGAAGGTGATGAAAGTTCTGAAGCCAAAGTCAAATCCACAGCAGCAGTTGAGAGATTGGCAGCGCAGGCTTCGCCAAGAGTGTCGCAACATTGAACGCCAAATCCGCGGTATTTTCAAAACCCTAATTTTTTCTTCTTCATTCATTTCATTTCATTTATATGATTATGATTATCGCTGATTTCTGTTTCTGGGTTTCAATCAGATCTACAGAGAGAAGAAAAAAATGTACAGAAGGCGATACGTGAAGCAGCCAAGAGGAACGACATGGGCTCGGCAAAGGTATCTGTCTATCTCCGCTGTTGATTAAGTTCAAATGTGTGTGAATCGTGATCACCATTAACGTGTTTGTTGGGGTTGTGGAGAGATAAAAGGGGAGGAAAAAAAAACAAATAAAAGCTTTTATTTTTAGCCAAGCATTGGAAGCTGAACTGGATTGTTATGTTATGTGCCGCCTAAAAGCTTCTATCAACTATGGTGGACTTGTTAGGACTAGTCACATTATTCAATAAACTAATAGTGAACCTATTTTTGGTTTTTGCTAGTTATGGAATTCTAACCATTGATTTTGTTTTCTCTTTTGAGACTTAAAAGCTACAAAATATAATGCATATCTATCCGAAGTTCTTATTTTTTCTGCTCCTTGTGATATTTGTGCGATTTGCAGGCACTAGCTATGGAACTTGTGAGAGCTAGGAGAGCAGTGAACCGTCTTCATGAAAATAAGGCACAACTGAATTCAATATCAATGCACCTTGGAGAGAGTGTTGGTAGGTTGTGCCATGTGTTGTTAGCCTTAACATACTTTTGCCCCATACCAAATCAAATCAAAACCTTTATCCAAGTCAATTACTTGTGCTTGAATCTTGATACCACTTGTATGATGCGTAACCGAAAAATTTTAGTTGTCTTCATTCCCTCTGGTTAAGTGATTTGTGACGGGTGAATTTATCAAAAATATTGACTTTATTGTTGGTTAGTTTTTTGGTTATGGGGTTAACATAGAGGTGAGTTTTTAATGTCTTTGAATTTGTCACATGAGGCATTTGGTGTTAACTCAGACTTCTATTAGTGTTTATGTGATGTAGGAGGGAATCATGAAAATGAATGTGAAAGAGCACTTAAAATATAAGTGGCATCTCATTTTACAAATAGCTGGCCATTTTATAGGCATAACAGAACTTGACAGGAAGGCAAGAAATCTTCTAGGAATTTCCTTATCCGTATAGTATCTGTATATGACGCAAATGATTTCTACTATAGTTACCTTAAATTTACCTCAAATAACTAAATAAGATCCCTAATAGTAATTCATATGAAAATACAATAAAGCATATACATATACTTGCCTGTGGTGGTTATGCATATTTAGGTATTATATAATCAGTATACTTTGGCCACCCCTCATAATAGATTAATGTACATATAATATTCTCACTGCAACTGTTTTTATTGAATAATTAAGTATAATAATTAGATTAGCCCTATCTTATTCTATATGTGGATTCTTTTGCAATGACTCAATGTGGAAGATTCAAGTTATTAGGATTTTTTTTTCTTTTGAAATTTATGATTTCGGTTGCTTTTGAAGCAATTGCTCGTACTGTGGGACATTTATCCAAAAGTGCCGAGGTTATGAAGCTTGTCAATAACCTAATGAAGGCTCCTGAAATGGCTGTGACAATGCAAGAATTCAGCAAAGAAATGACAAAGGTATGCTTGCAATATTTTTAAGGCTAAATTATACAAGATCCTTTTCAAGTTAGGCTCATGTAGAACTTACCTCCTTATGGTTCCAATTGAAGCAAGCAATTAATTACTCTTCCGTTGAAATAGTTAACAAAATTGTTTATGTGACTTACAAATGATGTTTATAATAGACCTAAACTAATAAAGAAAATTCTAAAAAAAAATTCTTTATTTTTCTCTTTCTTCCCATTTGCTGTGATGGAGGGAGCTCCATGTAAAGAGGGAGAGAAGGGGGGGGGTTGGCGATGGGAGATAATGAGATTTTTTTTAAAAAATCGGGTTTATTTTAAACATCATGTACGTATGATATGCACAACTCTGTTAACTATTTAAACAGAATAGTAGAATTACATCATCTAACAAGTTTAGGGGGTTGATAAGGTGTAGATTTGTTTTACCTGAACGCACATCATGAATTTGATTTGAATATACTTATATCTAATTTCCCCTCATTTGAAGGTATTGCATCTAATTGTTAAAGTTACTATAAAATTTATGGTTTTAAAGTGGTCACTTCTCCTTTACTGGTAGAATACCTTGTGGAAACGTCGGCACTGCCAAGTACATGCACCTCTTATACTGAAAATTAAATAGCATGCATACATACCTGGATATGTGATAAAGGTATCGGGCTGAGAACATGATTACTAAAATGAAGACCTGTGGCCTTAGCTTTATCATATTTTAGGCCACCTTCTGTAAAAGTAAGCTGGTATTATTAATTAATAATGCTTTGAGAATGGATGGTTCAATAGTGTGTGCCTTTTGAAGGATGAAGTCCTGAGCTTTTGCATTAAACATCTTGGGCGTGCATACACAAGGACCATAATTTGTAAAGAGAACATATAAGTGATGCCAACTCATAAAAGCATATGACTTCATAAGTTATGCGAAATCTTGTTACTATTTGTTCACTATAAATAATATTATATTAGACTGAATTATATCTGTCAGTTTTAGTGACCTTATGTTTAGACTTTTGTTATTTGTTTCTACTAATTTTGATCAAATGAGAGTATTGCATGTGTTTAAAACTTTAACTATGCATTGCAATATTTGGATTTTAAGGGTGTGTTTATCTGATTTATATTTTTCATGTTTCTTTTTCAGGCAGGAGTGATTGAGGAAGTAGTCAATGATGCTGTTGACACGGCACTAGATTCTGAGGACATAGAAGATGAGATAGAAGATGAAGTCGATAAAGTCTTAACTGCAATAGCTGGTGAGACAGCCGCACAGCTTCCAGAAGCTGTCAGGAAAGAAAGGGTGAAGCAACCAGCACAAAGGGTCGGATCCACAGAGGAGGTATTGGCAATTCATTTCACTTGTAATAGGGCTCTTTTCTGCCTTGGGAGTTAAATTAACTAAGGATTATATTGTTATTTGCAGGAAGAGGCTATAGCAGAGAGTGTTGATGATGAGGAAGAAATGGAAGAAATAAGGGCCCGACTTGCTAAAGTTAGGTCATAAACAGAGTTTAAGACTTCAGTCTTAACAACAGCCTCTATCTTCTGCCCTGGTGTATTGTAAGAGATGTTGACAGGTTTGTATCATATTTGTCATATTTTGTTGTTTTGCAAACGACAACCAAAATTACTACAGGGAAAGAGAATACTGGGATGGGCACCATCGTGTGTAAATTACAATGAAGATCTTGAAAGAGTATTAAGTAGATTTTTAAGTCTATATGATTATACGCAGAAGTTACTTTATCCATGGTTGGGATTTGTTGTAAAGTGTTTCAAAATTGGATTACGCAAAATTTAGCCAAGAAAAGTGTATATTAACAAGAGTTTGGTGCAGTGGTAAGCGAGCTGGTCTTTTAAGAAGAGAATTAAAGTTTAAATCTTGGAGAAGATAATTATTAGGAGGATCTCCTAGTTATGACAGAATCTAAAGGTTTAATTTCACAGTAATGTATGTAGAAATACAGAGATAAAGACAAAAAAACGAAAAAAGAAAAGAATATATCTCAAGGGACTCTTTTATCCATATCCATATAATTAAATAAATCAACAACTTATGGAACATATAATTTTAGAATTTCTGAAATTCGAAACAAACATAAATCATAATTTATAATACTTGAAAGGCTAGCGTGTCTAGCAAATTTAAAATCCGAAGCTCTGTTTTTTTATAAATTTGTTTTTGGTTATAAGGAGGTCCTGTTGAGACCTATGGGAGAATGAGAAATCAAGATATGAGGGATCAAACTAATATCACATAACTACACCTCTGTGGGAAAGAGCAGGGGATAAAATAGTTGCTACACTTCACAATCCAATGCTTTACTCGTTTCTGTTGTGAACTATCGGGATCCTATGTTTTTCACCTTTTTAAATCTTACCAGATTTTCTTTTACTTTCTAATGTGACACTAATTTTTGCTCGCGGTATTGAGATTATCATAGGTTCCAACCATTCGAAATTGATGCCAAATCGCTAAGTTTGGTTCATTTCATTTCATTAAGTTCACTCTCATAGTAATTAAGAGTAATATCTGTTTGATTCTCATTGTGTGCTGATTACAAACTGCAGTTTGAGCCTTGGGTAGAATACCTTAGCTGCTCTGTTACAGCAACCATCTCCTGCTATATCTTGTTTGTGACCTGATCCAATAATTATAATGAGGCCGAAAAGGCATAACAGGGTCTCAAGTGGTTAGAATAAGAGAAGATTTAGATGGAAATCTTGAATTCAAGATTTAGAAGGCATACTTTAGTGTTTTACTGCTATAAATTATAAAACAGAATGAAATTGTACTCAGTATATGACGATTAAAATCGTGTATAAATCATTAACTTCTTGACGTCATCTAATCAAAGATGATGAAACTAAAATGACGCAGATAGGTTAAGAAATTGTTACTCGTAAGAAAAGGAAATGTCGTAAAAAAGGTGGCATGCGTTGGAGACGCCTCTCTAATCCATTATTTCAAGTGGCATCTTTGCAGAAGGAAGAGGACAAGCACTGTTTTTAAAGTAGCACAAGTTTTTCTTTTTCTTTTTTGCTTTGAAAAAAAAAAGTTTCTGGCACATATTGATAATTTGATACACAAGGATGAATAGGGTAGGTCTCACGGTCTATATTGATTCTGAATATGTTGATCGTCTTGTACGCCACTCACAATTATAACTAACAAACTTGAACGGAAAACCAATATCTTCAATGAAAAAAAAAAGGGTTTATGGGTTATCTGGGCAAACACCAAACAGTGGGGCACACTCTTCGTTTATCTTCATTCAGATTTAGTCAAAATTGCGTGTGCATGTATTTAAGGCACCACTATCATATCTTACACGCAACACTTTCTTAAGCTCCTTTACCAGCTTCACAAATACAGAACATGCGATGCGAAATGGTTTAAAATTTAAAAAAGGAAAATCGTTGATATAGTGATCTAAGAATCTTGGATATTACTGTCAAATGTTTCCATATTTAAATAACATTGCTGACATAGTGACATACAAATGAGGCACGAGATAAGTGGTTTTGTAACAAAGCCTTGGAATAAAGGGTTTTTTTTTTTTTATTATGATCAGGTAATATTTCGATCAATTTAAATGTATTTCGATTAATTTATTTTTTAAATTTAATTAAAGGCGCATCCTTAAAAACATTGTTTGTTGATTTTTTTTAGCTAAAATAAATAAATAAATCCTTGTTTATTCAAATGAAAAGCGTAATCGGTAATCACAAACAAAGCTAGGGAGAGGATCTATCATATATCGACATATTTCAATAATTATGGATTAGATAGAACCCCAAATTTTCCAATTATTTATCAATCAATATGAAGAACGTACGGGGAGAAGGCCACCCTTGCAAGACATGTTAACTGGGTCATCCGTCCGTTAGTTTTTAGCTATAAAATAGCCTATTTATTAATTGGATAAGAAAATTATATTCATATATGCTAATATATCTACTTACTTTAAAAGTAAGTCTTGGAACTTACTGTATTGAATAACTTTTTATGAATGTTGAATTTTATTACTCTCTAACCGTTGGATTGGAAATTTACATGAACATAATATTGTTATTGAGATATAATTGGTATATCATTTTTTTACGGTATATAATTAGTATATCATTATGGAAAAGATACTAATTAAAGAATTTAGAAATATATAATCTTTAATAATCTCAACGCTGAATCCTTTTTAAGGATTAAGATAAATATCATTTATTTTTTAAAGTATAAGTGTAATTTAAAGAATAAAAACCCATCATAATTAATGAAAAATCTTTTATTTTTCATAAAACATTCCCTTATCTAATAAATAATGGTGGGCTTCAAAATCATGTCCTTGCCTCCATAGAAGAATAAAACTATACCATTATTGTAGGATTTAAATTTTCTAAATTGAGATAGATAGTATATTCTTTTTTAAATGAGAAAAAAAGTTTTAGGTAAGAACATGTTCTCTTTACACTAAAGTCATAGTAAATTTACCAACAAAAGATTCCTAAATTCAAATTTAATTCATGCAATTCTTATAAGCAAAAGATCGACCAGGTGAATAATTCTATTGTCGGATAGAACATTTTAAATAATTTAAATTCATTAGAATAAATATTGAGTAGTATTTTGCATGGATATACTAATATTAGTTTTTGAAATAAGATTTAAAAATAAAATAAAGTATGTAAGGTAAAAATATAAAGTATTCCTTTTAGTTTTGATTCAATTAACAAATCAACTCATACAGTTTTAATTTTGATAATTAATTTGTTTAAAATTTCAATTTATAATAAATATAAATAATTTCTATAAATTTAATTTTGATAATTAATATCAAAAGTTAGATGCGGTAGTGAGTAAGTTACACTCCCAAAAAGAGAACCAAAATTTAAACTTTGAGAAGGCAATTATTGGGAGACTTCATAGTCGCAATAGTGTCTGAGGGGTTAATCCTGTGTGGATTCCCGGTAAAATACCAAAATAAACCTCAAATAGTTATTTAAAGTTATTTGCATGCTGTAGCCCTATTTTAAAAATAGTAACCTGAAAAGTGCTGGAAACCGTTAACCCACTTATACTCAACCTTGGACTTGGTGGCCAAAACAGTTTGCATAGATCATAGCAAGCAAGCACTATAAATTCAGAGCCATTGCCACGCATTTTCAACGCATCGTCGGCAAGCCTTCTCAAAATGTCTGTGTCTTTTATGTTGATTTTGCTCATCTTCATTTCGCCTTCTTTCTCCTCTCCAACTTATCCCACAAGCAATGACCTTTGCTTTTCTTCAACAGCCTCCCTCCCAAAACTACAAGCAGAAAAGCTCATAAGAGGCCTTAATCTATTCCCAAAAGATTCCATTAACACACTACTGAATGACCCTCATTTTGCCCCTGGAAAGATTGTGGAGAAGAAGTTTACTTTCCCTAACCTTAGTGCTTCTGTGCCTTCTGTTGAAGAACTTGGTCACCATGCAGGGTATTATCGCCTTCCTCGTTCCAAAGCTGCAAGGTAAAGATGTAAACTCCGGCATGCATTTTCAAGTGTAAATTGGCTTTTGTCAATTTCTTTGCTAGCTTAGTTTTCCTCCCATGTCCAGAATGATTGTCATCAAGTTTGAAAGATATATAGTTCTGAAGACAGTTCTTTTCTGTGAATTTAAGGGGTTATTTAGTTTGCATACTGCTCTATTCAGTTAGGTGGGGGAAAAAAAAAGGTGCCAAGAAGAGGGATAGTTTGGTTAAAAGCATGTCTAAATAATTGAAACCCAAAGTCAAAACTCACATTACTTATAATTGAAGCCATTGCATGAATTAAATAAATGTGCAACAAAAGATTCTTTAAATGATTAAGGTCAACAAATTGTTGCACTCCTTCATTCTGTTTTACAAAAAGCTGTTATTGGAATCTTGGTTTACTCAATTAAAAATTATTTAGTTTTGATTTATAAATGACTAGAGAGTACAGATTATTTTTTTTTTAACGTGTTTTTTGACACAACACATATGTATGCTTTCACCGCAGCTAATATAATTTCACAAGGTTATATCATTGTGCTTGAATCTCATTCAGCCAATAGCTAGTACTGGTTTAGGTTGGTTAATCATGCAGCGGCAGCTTTGTTTACTCATTAATAAACTTTTAAGTTTATATTTTAGTTAATAATTAGGCTCATGTGGTCCTGATTTGCTTTGAGTAATCTTTCTTTTTTTCTACCATTTGCAGGATGTTCTACTTTTTCTTTGAATCTCGAAACAGAAAGGCTGACCCCGTTGTCATATGGTTGACTGGAGGACCAGGGTGCAGCAGTGAACTAGCTTTGTTTTATGAGAATGGTCCTTTTCAATTTACCAAGAACTTGTCTCTTGTATGGAATGACTATGGCTGGGACAAGGTTGCTATCAATTCCCCATGCCTTTTTTCTCACTTTAGTTCCCACTTACATATAACCATCCTGTTCTATCAAATTATCTGTGTTTTGCCATGCTCATTCCATGCAGAGTGTCTTCCCCAAAAAAAAGTTATGAATGTTTTTATGTTCTGTCCCACATACTATAGGCTATGGCTAGCTCAGTGAATTAAGTTGTTAGTTGTTACGCTAACTTTGTTTCTCATTGGCTGATGGTATTTTCTTGATTTTGTAGGCATCAAATATTCTATTTGTAGACCAGCCCACTGGGACAGGTTTCAGCTATACTTCTGATGAGAGTGACATTCGCCATGATGAAGAGGGTGTTAGCAATGATTTGTATGACTTCTTGCAGGTAATTCGATTTGATAAGTGATTAAAGAAAATAATTTCATAATAACATTAAAATTAAAATTAATCATTTATTAATTTAACTAACTACTTATCTTATTAAGTGGTGAAACTGGATTCACCTTTGGTTAGTTATACATAAATTAAAAATGCAAGATGGTATGTACATACCATTTAAATTACAGACTGGTATGTTAAACTCTGCCGCTGTACATATATAACATTCACTTCTACAATAATGACAGGTATTTTTCAAGGAGCACCCTCAGTTCGTTAAGAATGACTTCTATATTACTGGAGAGTCATATGCTGGACACTACATTCCAGCTCTTGCATCCAGGGTTCACCAAGGAAACAAAGCAAAACAAGGAATTCATATAAATCTAAAGGTCGTACACTATCTCATAATTTATATCATAACTATGAAAGGTTAATTAATTGGTTTTCCTTTGATCCCATATAATAAACAGGGTTTTGCTATTGGTAATGGGTTAACCAATCCTGAAATCCAGTACCAAGCATATACAGACTATGCACTAGACAGGGGACTAATTAAAAAGGCTGACTATGACAGTATCAACAAGTTGCTCCCACCATGTGAGCAGGCCATAAAAACTTGCGGTACAACTTCCTGAGTTCTTTTCCCTTTTCACTCATAAATTTCTTAGCTCCAGGGTGGGTGGTCTTAGAAAAGAAAAGCACATGGGAGAAAATTTAACCAATTTATAGCACTATTATAATGTCATTTTTATTCATTGACACTCTTAATTTGTATTTGATTTGTCAGGCACTGAAGGTGGAGAAACATGCATGTCTTCGTTATATGTTTGCAATGACATATTCAATCGGATCTTGTCTGTCACAGACAACATTAATGTAAGATATCATAAAAGAACAGTACTATGACAAAGATGATATGAAAATAATGCAGTTGGAGTTTACTTAGACTTAAGAATTCTGTTATTCGAACTGCAGTACTATGACATTAGAAAGAAATGTGAGGGAAATCTGTGTTACGACTTCTCCAACGTGGAGACATTCTTAAACAAGAAGACAGTGAGGGATGCTCTAGGTGTTGGGGACTTGGAATTCGTTTCATGCAGTAGCACAGTGTATGATGCTATGATGCAAGATTGGATGAGAAATCTGGAAGTGGGTATTCCTGCTCTTCTTGAAGATGGAATCAAGGTGCTTGTGTATGCTGGAGAAGAAGATCTCATATGCAATTGGCTTGGTAAGCTTACAGCCTACTCAATTCATTTGGAACCCAAATTGCTTGTGTCGAAAAAAAACTGTCAGTTAGCATTCTTAATGTGCTTCTCAATGGATAGGGAATTCAAGGTGGGTTCATGCCATGGAGTGGTCAGGTCAAAAAGAGTTTGGGGCGTCTCCTACAGTCCCATTTTTGGTTAATGGTGCAGAAGCAGGCATGCTGAAAAGCCACGGACCTCTCGCTTTCCTCAAGGTTTGTGTTTAGGGGTGTATTCCTGATAGTGACATTGTTAATTCCACTTTTGGTAACTCTATTTTGTGAAACAACAGGTAAATGAGGCTGGGCACATGGTCCCTATGGATCAACCAAAAGCTGCACTTCAGATGCTAAAAAGCTGGATGCAAGGGAAACTGACCATGACAAGGAGTGGAGATAATGTCTCTCCTAATTAAATGATGCACTCACAGCACAAAACCAAAACCAGTCTCCTGTTTCATAGATAGCGATGACACTTTCTTGTGTATATTGGGAGGGTGGATTATAAATATATTTTTTCTGAAGCTAGTCACAAATTCCTGGTCCTTATCCTTCTACTATCCCTGAAACTGTACATTGAAGGATTTGGAGCAAATCATCTATCTCTGTCAACAAATTGTGCAGAAATTTGATTGATTTTATTCAAGCAAATTTCAGTTCTTCAACAACTATTTTCAGCCCATGATCCCCAGTGAATGATAAGGGTTTTTCGTTCATTTGTTATGTTATAAATTGGTAGTAAAATATGGCCTAAAAAATCATAAAAAAAAGAAGAGCCTGTCTAATGAGAAAAGTAAATTTCAGTATGGAGACATTAAAACAAAGTAAACTCAAGTGAAGTCTTCTACTAATAAGAGAAATGGACCTTATATTTGTTGCTCATGACTCAAGGCTTAGACTGAGGGAATGCTTGGTTGTATAGGTGGAAAGAGGAAAGGTGAAGAATAAAGCAACACACAGTGAAAACAACCTACATTTATTTTCCACCATCTTATATTTTTGTTATACCAGTGTAAAGTGTTTTTCATTCCAAAATTTTCACCTTCTCACTTTCCACCGACCCTGTACTCAACCAAGCAGATTCTAACTCTTCACCAAACTATCAAAGCATATATATATATATATATATATGGACTATGAAGTATGGGGATTTAAATGATAAAGCAGAAACATACTACTTTGTGACTATGAACTATATGATGATCCATAGTATTCTCTCAAAACCTCAATCGCAGGCCGAAATCCAGAGCTCAAAGGAATAGCCGATGCAACTCTTATATGTTGTGCATTGCCATTCATTGGTTTGGATAGAGTCATTGTGAACATCTCTCCCTCCAGAATTCCATTTACAGTAACGCCTGCAGCACAAAAAACAATCCACAGCAAAAAGGACTAGTTAATTGCCACTTGCTAGTGCTTCTCCTTGGTGGCATTGCCAAGTGGGAAAAGGCTTTTTTAAAGTGAGCTTTCTCACATGTATAGGTGGCAGAATGGTGTGCAGAAAACGTGGTAGAGTCAACAGTAATCATATAGTGAAAACTGTGCAGATATGAGATGATATATGTGTTAGAGTGTGTATGTATCATTGTTATGACAAAAAAATAGAACCTTTTATAACATTCTAGAGTGTGACCATTGAGCCATTAGAAAATCCAAATCCAAATCCAAATGAAACAGTAGAAATTACCAGAAAAAGGGTGAAGCTTGGCAAAGTCAAAAAACTCATCAGCAGAGCATCCAAACAGAACCCTGGCAACCCTATCGAAGCAGATGACTGTGAATACCTCTGTGTCTGTTGCAACTGACATCTGCAAAACAACCAACAAAAAACCACAACTTTATCATTTACATGGAAAAGGACCACAAAAACAGGACACCCCATTATTTGTGGACTCTTGAAGAAAATTATGGTTATGGAGAGGAGTAACTGACCAGGATTCGAAAGAGTCTTTTGGAAGCGGAGGAGGAAGGGTTGGTGTTGCAGAATTTGCAGAGGAAAGAAGGGGCATTACCAGTGGGAGTGGGAGTGGGAAGAGTCCTTTCACAAAAAGCGCAGGCTCTGTAACACAAATTGGTGTGGTCTATGGTTAATACCGTGCAGGTTAGTCTTGTTAGTGTGGTTGCTTTGTCACCTTGTTCTTCTTCCATCATATTGATTTGTATCCTATTTGCTTGCCTTGCTATGTTCTTTTTGGCTTTGCTTGTCTCGGCAATCAAAAGTTACCTCCTTCACCATCCCAATTTTGAAACATCGCTCGGAGACAGTGAACACACCATGATTGATGCCAACAGGGAAGAGAGTCAAAGCCTTCTGAATTCTCCACTCCTCTTTTTTCTTTGACTTAAATAGGTTTTTAGTTCTTAAATATCACGAATTTTTCAATTTTTAAAATTTTTTCATCAAATCTTTCAAAACTTATTTTCATGGCCATATAATTCTTCTAAAAGTCGTCATTTAACATCACTATTAAATATATACATGGTCCTATGTCCTAAGACACATGGGAGAGGGAGCGTATTTTTGTTTATTAAATGACAAGTTAACATAGCGATCATATGAGAGTAAAAAAAAAATTTAGAGGACTTGATAAAAAAAATTTAAAAATAAAAGATCAAACAGTAAAGTCACAATATTTTGAGGAACTAAAAAATATATTTAAACATTTTTCTTTTCTTCCCTAAGCTCTGCTTACTTGTTTAGGTTCATTGAAATTCAAGTACCAATCATTTTTATCGACTTTTAAGCTTTATTTTTTTTTAAAAAAAATAATATACAAAAAATAGATAGTCCTAGAACGAGGAAAACTTCTCCTCACTCCAATTTTTTTTTGTATAAAAAAAAAATCGAACCAGATTAAACAATTGAACTAGTATTCAATCATAAATTTAATTAGTGATATCAATCATTTGATCAATTGGATTAATCGGTTAAACTGGTAAGATTATGAACTAGTTACGTATCTAATTCAAACATTATCTTCTTCACACACTATTCAATTATAAGTGTTTATTTGGAATAAGCTGTGAAAGTTTAATTATTTCAATAATTAATTATTTTAATAATTAAGTTATAAAAATTTAATTATTTCAATAATTGATTATGTTTAGATATGTTAGCGAAAAGTGATTTTAAACTAATTTATTTGATTTAGATGATATAAAAAAATCACTTTTATACATTAAATTATTAAAATAAATATAAAATAATTAACAAAATTATTTAATTAATTAAAAAAATCATTTGATTAAAGACAAAATAATATTTACATATCATTATTAAAAATAATTCCAACAACTTTTTTAAAAATAACTCAAATTTCAGATGGATTACTAAGACACACGGGAGAGGTGGCGTATTTTTGTTTATTAAAAAGACAACCCCATGTCAAATGACACGAGAGGGTCCAGTCTTAAAAGAAGACATGGGCCAATATCCTAAGACAGAGAGGATGTTAAATGACAAGTTAACATAGAGATCATGCGAGAGTGAAAAAAAAAATTAAAGGACTTCATGAAAAAATTTTAAAAATAGAGGATCAAACAAAAAGGTCACAATATTTTGAGAAACTAAAAATATATTTAAACATTTTTCTTTTCTTCCCTAAGCTATGCTTACTTGTTTAGGTTCATTGAAATTCCAAGTGCCAATCATTTCTATTGAGTTTTAAGCTTTATTTATTTTATAAAAATAGTAGATCAAAAAATCATATAGTCTTAGAATGAAGAGAACTTCTCCTCACCCTAAATTTTTTTGTATAAAAAAAATTAAACCAAATCAATTAGTTGAATTGGCATTCAAACATAAATTTAACTAGTGAGATCAATCGGTTGATCAATTGGATCAATCGATTAAACGGATAAGATCATGAACTAGTTATGTATTCAATTCAAACATTATCTTCTTTACACACTATTCAATCATAAATTTAACCAATTAAATTAATTAAAAAATCTAGCTCCTATTCAATTATTAAAACATTGATATTTTGTATCATTAAATAATAATAAAGTCTTACATTATTTTATATTAACTGAGTATTTTTAATTAAAGGTTTTAATTGTTTTTCTATCCATATATGTGTGCAAACTTAAAAAATAATAATTTATATAAATAAAAGTTGAATCCAAATGGAGAGTTGAAGTAAATTAAAGAAGAAAGAAGAGGAGAAAAGTGAGTAAAAGTTATTTTAACTAATCATATTTTTATTTTAAATATTTACTTATGTTTATAATCTTATTTTATATTGATTGATTAATAAATGTGTTAATAAAAAAATCAATTTAGGAACTACAAGGACAAATATGTGCAAGACAAAAATTATTCAAGGTTTTATTTTTTATATAATGGCCAGTCACCACTAGTCCACTTTTAATTAAGAGACACCTACAAATAAAGAGAAGTTATACCTCGGGGGAAATCAACCACTAAGGCGGTATATATTGGAAAATATTTTTTCTTTTAACAATTCAAATAAATAACTTTGAGACAACAATTTAAATTATTAAGATAAATAATAATTTTAATAATTTATGTAATAATCTTTTTTATTACACATCATGAATTGAAATTAGAATTCACCACATAAATTATAAAAATCATCACTTATCAATTCAATGATTATTACATAGTAATATTTGTATAAAATGTGATGAATTTTAATTTTAATTCAGTATATGTAATAAAAAAATTTATCACATAAATAATTAAAATGATCTCGTCATATAAGCATTCCCTACTTACTTGAATTGTTTTAAAATTATCTATTTTGAGTTGTAAAAATATCATGACTCGGTATATATTATTCGTATAACTGCAATGTTAGCACCCAAAGTAAGAGAAAAAAGATACCAATTCAAATATTCAATGAGATCATACTCTTCTGGTTATCTCCACATTTAAAGGAATTATACAGAGGCAAAGAAAATGAATGTGTATCTTCCATGTAAAATGTTTACAAATCTTACAATTACAAATCAATAAATGGGGTAGGAGTTTACATTGTAGCAGTTCGAGAATTGTTGAACGTGGTACTGCGAGTTCGAAGAACTTGACTTCCATTGAAACTGCCTACAAATTTTTCATCAGGTATGTCACTCAAAATGGTAACTGGATCCATGTAGATACCTAAGTATGATATCAGTGGTTCTGCTCGAGACTTGTCAACAACAAGCTTCAAATGCTGAGATTTTAGTTTTGGAAACAGTAACAGCCTCTGATATCCAATTGTGGTGCCATTTATAACTCTCTTCCATACATCATCTTGGTGCAACGCTTCAAGGTGAAACTCAATCACCCGCTGTCCCATGTGAATAGGCTCTTGTAATTGCAGAACATTAAAGGATACAAGTTCTTGGAGATTTATGTACAATATCCAACTAGATTGGTTCTCCTCCGGAGCCCAGTAAGTGTGTATACCTTCTTCAAGAACACTGTAGGGACTAAAGCGAGAATCTTGAATTCCTCCTCTTGTGCTGCTGGCATTAAGATGAGCATTTATAGCCAAATTGTGGGAAAATATGGACCTCCTAAGTTCACTGAATTCTTGAAGCACTTGGATATCCTCAGCTGAAATAAGACCTGAAGTGTTTGGGGGCACATTCAGTAACAGGAAACAGTTTCGACCAACTGATTTATAGTATATTTCAAGTAGACTCCTCGCAGACTTTGGAAGTTCTGAAGCATGCCAAAACCAACCAGATCTGATAGAGACATCACACATAGCAGGTACCCAATCAGGACCAACTGGGTCTCCCTCAGCTTGGTATCTGTTAGATGCCCAAAAAACATTGATAAATATCTATCTTACTCTTAGTAGAAACAAAGACCGGTACATTTTTTCACAAACCAAGCAATTAGCATTAATTATACAACGTTGAGTTACAATAAAACAAATCTTTGAACCAGATACAATTTAAAACAAGGACATAATAAAGAAAAATGCTAACTATGCATTAGTTACAGACACACATCTCTCAGATCTGCTTGGCAGAATCGTAGTGTAGGTGTACAGAAAACGTGGTGAGCTCAGTTATAATCAAATGACGAAAACTGAGCAGATGTGAGGTGTTGTATATGTAGCATTGTTGCATAATAAACCACACTATCTTAAAGTAAAGGAAATTTATATTAGAGTGTTAGTATGAAAGAGAACTCACTTTTTATCATAGTCAACCCTTCCAATTTCAGTGGCAGACCTGTTGAAAAGAGACCAACAAGTCGAACCAGCAGCACCATATTCATTACCAACCCACCTTGTGTCAGGACCGACATCAGAAAAAATAGCAGCCCCAGGTTGAAGCTGGTGAATCAGAGAAAACCAACTTTCAAAGAAATATTCCATGTCCATCCCTTCCCCTTTTGCACCATCCAAATAAACGTCCTTTATCTCTGCATACCTGGTTTAAATGTACTAACTAAGTAATAAATCTAAAAAATGAAATGCATATTAGCAGCACATTGTCAAAGAAACACAGATTCACAGGATCACAGGAAAGACAATAATCCAATCAGGCTAACCAAACCAAACATAAACATCAACCACCTGGTGGTAAAAATCAGGTACACTTCAAGAGCCATACCCAGTAAGTAAGGCACAGTAATTACAGGCTAGTAATACAACATAAAAAGATTTTCACACAATAATTTACCCACAACACTTTTTACACACGCGATTGACATGTATTATGTGATGATCCGAGATGTTAATTGATTATAAATATTGGTAATGGATTAACATTCCTGATCACCAGATATTTGCATGCTGATCACTAATGATGTAAAAGTGGTGTGCGAAAATTGGTGTGTGAATAGCAAAACTGGAAATATAATAAATATCTTAAATAAATACTAGTTGTATGTAAAAGGCAAATCAGATTCAGTGAGTTACTGCAAGAACCAAAGAACCCCATTTGGAATTTCTATTCTAACCGCAACGCAACATTGAAAGATCAATTCATTCAACCACAAATCCACAATTACCTAGTGAGTAGCTCAGTCATTTGGCCCAAGTAGAACTCGTTATACCGCACAGTGTTACCGTAACAGGGCTCGTGCCGGTCCCAAGGCGAAAGGTAAATCCCCATGCCAACGCCGGCGTCCTTGGCGGCGGCGGCGACCTCGGCTACGACGTCGCCTTTCCCATTCTTCCAGTTGGTGGAACGCACTGAGTAATCGGTGTAGTCAGAGGGCCACAAGCAGAAACCGTCGTGGTGTTTCGCTGTTAGGATTACGCGAGAAAAGCCAGATTCTTTGGCAACACTTATCCACTGAGTGGCGTTGAGTTTGGTGGGGTTGAAGGTGGTGGGGTCGGCGTGACCGGAACCCCATTCGGAGTCCGTGAAGGTGTTCATGCCGAAGTGGAAGAAGAGGGCCATGTTGCCCAGTTGCCATTTGAGCTGGAACGCGTTGGGGATGGGCAAAATGGGAAGTGGTGGGGGCTTCAGGTTTTGTAGTGAACAATATGCAGGGACCAAGGAATAACAGAGACCCAGGAAGAGGATTGGGATTGGAAAAATGGGTAGTGTACAAGTTGAGATTTTGGAACCAGGATTGTGGGTTCTGCAGGACATTCTCAATCTGATGTTCATGTTGTAGTTGAATGTTAGGTTGAAAAGGAGTGGCAATGTACTGCTAATGTAGCATCAACAACATTGAAATAAGCTGCTTTGTTTGGATAGGATAGGAGGATTGAAATAGAATAAAGATTTTATTAATATTAGAGAAATGTTATTAGTATATTTTTTTAATATTTATTTTATTATTATTTTTTAGATTAATAATAAAATAAATATTTTAAAAATAAATTATTATTATTTTAATATTATTTAAATAAAATAATTTATAATTAAAAAGTCTATTATTTAGAATAATAATAGAATGAAATGATAATGATAAATAAAATAAAAAAATTATTTTATCTAATATCTCTAATTTAGAGAAAAAGAAAGTAAAATATAGAATAAAATAAAAAGAATGAACTTCATCTAATATTATTTTTTTATTTTTATTTTTGAAACTCAAACAATAAAATTATATATCATTCTATTTTTTTTTTTTTATCTAATTTCATCCTTTTTCACCAATCAAACAATGCCTTTGTCTTTTAGTCTTTGACCAACGGGAATGGCACTGATGGCGGTTGTTGTGTCGGGTGATTTATTGTTTTTGGTATAAAAAAAGGATTCATAAATTAGATTAGATAGGCCCAGCCCAGCAAAAACAACTAGCAAGTACAGCAGAGTCTTAATTGCCTTTATGTGGGCTTACTAGTTCTATTTGGTGGTATCCATTTGAGCTATGGCCTTGTTCTGTTGTTTCGGGGCGTAATGTAGACCAAACAAAAAAGACAAAGGTTCACAAAGTTTTTTTTTTTGTTTTGGTCATGAAAGGCGCACAAAGTTGTGTTTGGGTGTTTGTGTGCTTTTGTTGTGTGGCTGGGCTACAAAAATCTAGTTAAGTTCTTTATTAGGCCAACTAACCCAGGTACTAGTTGGTCTCTATTCGGTAACGGATTTGGATGAACAATACTGTCTACAATTGGAAAAATACTTAGATACTTTAATTCTCATTAGTTTTGTAGCTATTAAAATTTAATTAAATAATATTTTATTTTTAATCCAAAAATATATATAATTATTTAATGTCACGTGTTATATTCTTAGTGAAATAGTGTAATACTCCAGAGTTTGCAATTTTTTTTAATAAGTTTCATCTTAAGCCTTTTTTTTTTGTCTTTTTTTAGTCACAAGGCCTTAATTCTAGATTCCTAGACTATTGGATCGGGCCCATTAAGAAGAAAAACTTCTTTTTATCCCCATTAAGGAGAAATACTTATATCTACTCCCATAGTATATAACCATATAGATCATTAGGTTCAATTTATAATAGGATAAAATACACTTTAGCTCTCCGAAGTGTAACACTTTCTCAATTTATTTTTCAAAAGTTATCTTTTTATCATGTATTTCCCTTTTGTTTACTTTTTCAATATAGCGAAAGGCATATATACACACCACGTGACCTTTCTATTACAAAAATGACTTTTTTTTCTTTATTACTTAATCACCTTAAATTTGTTTATTTATCATTTAACTCTCATAAATTTTAGTTTTATGTATGTAGATTTTAACTTCTGTTTGATTTAATTGAGAATTTGATGTTTTTACTTAAAACCACACTATATGGAGACTAAGTGATAACAAATAATAATAATAATGGAGTAAACTAAGAAATGACTATGCTTACGGGGTAAAATGCATTTTATCCTATATAATAAAATTTAAATCAAATACCGATAATCGAGTGTAATAATACTTTCTCTGTGAGTTTAATGAGATCCCTATCTTTTACAATCTTAAAATATACCAATACCCTATTTTCCTACCCACCCCCTGTTTTAGAATCGTTGAAAATTTCAGGGCTGGCAAATCTTATCCAAAGCAAGGGAGCTTTACAAAATTTCATGCCTTGCCAAACGAAATTGATTTTGATGTACAATCATTAGCCAACTTTGTTATAACACTTTCTAATTAATTTAAAGAAAGAAAATGGAAAAAAATGAATGAAATTTGAGAGACTTTATTCCACTTCATACCATCTCTATTCTCTCTTTTTTCTTTCCCTCCAAATTAGAAGGTAAGAGATGGAACAATTTATGAAATTACATTTTTTATCATTAATCTAAAAAATTAATATGTTTGAGATAAAGATAATACAAAAGGAAAAAACTTAATTCATACTATTTCATTCACTTTCACTAAAAGTTTTAAACAAAGAGTTAAAATTTTTCTCCACTTTATCATTACTCATTAAACATCTAAACAATGATATAAATTTTTCTTCTTAAAATATCTTCTTAATAATTCTTTTAAAATTTAATAAATAAGTATTAAATACAAAAATAAATACATTAATGTTTTAAAAACATAAAAAACAATCAATCATTTCTTTATTTAATAATTAGGAAAATTATTAAAAAGATATATTAACAAAATTTAAAACCAGGATTTTGCTATAAAACGGTAAAATGTTCAAACGCTCCACACTGGTAGCCATTAAGATGCTTGCTTTCTTTTTTATATCATCATAATTTTTTTAAAAAAATTAAAGTTTGTGAAATTTTACCTACCGAACCTCGAGCTTCAACCGCTTGAGTGTTTCATATCACAACCCTTTAGAATTATTCTTCTAGTATATACCATTGCACTCACCATAAAACATCAAAACGCAAGGAACATCAATAAATGAAGAAAAACACGGACTAGTGGGAAATCAAGTAATCAACCACCCAGGTGATATATTATTTGTATAACTGCAGTTTTACTTTTAGCACCCAAAGTAAGAGGAAAAAACGATACATAACCCGTCCACAAAAAAGGTTCTGTTATCGTTTATTGTTTGGACACTATTAAGGAATTGAAAATAAAAACTACTGAATAAAAAATACAAACATTTATTATCTTAAAAATTAAAAAATATTTAATATTTTTTATTTAAGTCATTAATAATAAGTAATAAGTAATAAATGTTCATTTTAATTTGTAATGTGTGCTCTACCCTAAAGACACCCATTAACAAGAAATAGATACCAATTCAAAGAGATCATACTCTTCTCGTTATTATTATATCTACAAAGGAGCTAAAAAATTTGAATGCCGTAAAATGTTTACAAATTTTACAATCACAAACCAATATCTACATTGTAGCACTTTGAGAATAACATTCAAATTGAAATAATAGTAATGGTAAAACCTAAAGCTGTGACTTGGTAGACTTTTATAAATCAAAATTCTCTTTTTATATATTATTATATTGATGATTGATGATTTTAACTTTTCAATATTTTTCTCCAAGCATGATTGGTTATTAGACAATCTTAATAACTTTCGTAGAAAAACTTTTGTAAGCAAGATCATTGTTCCAAGATTATATATAGTATTTGGTTGGGTTATGAACATCAAGTTGTTTATTGGGCCAACTAACCCAGGCCAGGTACTCGTTGGTGTCTGAGACTCTTTAATTCAGTAACGGATTTGGATCGAAAGTGTTGCCTACAACAATTGGGTTTGTCTGAAGCATTTTGGACTTAATAGTAATCCAACGTGACCTTAATTCCTGATCCTAAGACTATTGGATTAGGCCCACAAAGATATAGCTCTCGATGGAATCCCCACCTGAAAACTTGATTTGCCTAGTATCTATTTAACAGACTATTATAATCTCTTTATTTTTTTTTATAGAAGAGTATTATAATCCCAAATTCATCATATCCTAGTCAAATGTGGTATTACACTTAACTTTCTTAAAAAGCATTATCTTTAGTGATCTTAATAATCACATTTAGCTCATGTTCCTTTTCTCCCACCAGATCTTATCACTTTCTATTTAACAAAAAAAAAAAAGTTTAAATTAAATTTATGAGCATTACTTCAGTATTCTTTTTTTTTCCTAGGTACAGTACTTATCAAGTATTTCATTGGATATAAGTTATTTTTAATTAACTTTAAACATTTGGAATGATATTAATATATAATAAATGATTGACAACTCATACCGAGTTTCTCACCTAGCTATTATAGCAATTTCCTAATTTATGGGTAGTATAATAAACGAAAGTGTCACATTATTGTACTTATTAAATCTTTTTAAGAACAGTGAAAGAGTTTTAGTGACTCTTTAAAAGAAAATTATACTTTACAAGTCATGGATAATGTAAAACTCCTTGCATATTCAATGAATCAAAATTAAATCTTATGAAAAAGAGATATTTTAAGTCTTAGGTAATGTGATTGTTTTAAAGTAGATTCAAAGATTATTTGAGAAAGGCACATATACCATAGTTTTTTTCTTACGTAATAAAATTAATATTAAATATAGGTATATAACAATAGCATCTTATTAAAAATTGTCTTTCTTTTATCACTGGAGATGTAGAAACGTAGATATGTTGATTATTCACTGCTATAAGTAGTTATGGATGCTATAATATCGTAAGATCATGATTAACAATTATGAGAATCTGCACAGATATAATGATTTGTTATTATGGTCCAATGTCGTGTTCCGTAGTTGTAAGAATCTGACCGGGGTATTGACAACGAAGTCCAGTGGTACACGTGCCGGGTTGATCCTATTAGATGGGTTCCCGGATCACGGTGCAAAACAGTTGCCCCAAATTTGGCGCTTAGATGAAAAATGAGTGTCAAGGTATAAGTTTTATTGGGATCACAAGGCACATGGTAGACTAAGCCCTAGCTTTGATGCTAGGTTTTGTGGTGTCTCACATTAAGGTCGAGGTCCAATGTCGAATTTAAAATACTTCCGAGGTTGGAATGTGGTTGGAAATCGTAATGGATCATTGCCTACATTTTCGTTCCTCAGTCCGAGGTTTAACTCCTGTTGCCCCTGTGGGTGGTTCACGGGGTCTTTTCCTTTGCAGTAACGCCCTTTGTTAACTTGGACTCTTTGGAAATCGTTGCTTTGACCTTATTAGGAATTAAGGATTCTTTAATGGAGGACGTCAGGTTCATGTTGCTTTCCAACCACCTGCTGCACTCATAACCAATAGGAAAGGGAGAGCATTGAATGTGGATTTTATGGTGTGACTGGTTCCTCGTTCTAAGAGCCAATCAAAACACTTCATTCCCTTTACAAATAAAGAATGTTTGCGTTTGACATTGGCATTCCTTTTACTTCTGTGTTGTTATATGGAAATGACATTTTCTCAGAGAATGATTTCTCCTTCTTTCTCTGTGTATTTATAGAGAACTTTGCCTCTTGCGGAGACTATCTTCTTGTTCTTCCCCAAGTTTCTGAAAGTTTTTACCTTCTTCGTAAATGACTCTACTATTGGGTACTTTTCTTTCTCAACATATTAACGACAGGTACATTTCTTTCCCAGCGTACGAGGGTGTGTTTGATCTACGCTTTGTCGTTGAGGAGATCTGTGATACTTGTCGTGTTGAACGGTGACACTAGGAGAAACAGAGCCCCTAATCCTCCTCATTTTCGACAAGCCCTCTAAGAGCATTTGGATATGTAGGAAGGACTATTGAAACTGCTATGTGATTTGAAGTAACTTAGAGTGATCACGAAACTGGCTAGGGTTCCAATGGAATGATCTCTTCATGAAAAACTGTGCCATGTCCACCAAAGAAGGGTGCACTCCAGCCTTTATTATCACTATGAAGGAGACAAGGAAGAAGAATTTAGCAGCAATTCCGGAGTTTGACAGCAATGCTCTATCCCAGTTTGCTAAAGTTCTTCAATGTCGTTTCACAGGGAAGAGACCGATGTTGGTTTTGGATGAACTATGGATGTGACATAATCTAGGATGCTAGTGATGGTGATGGTGATGTTTGCTCCTCTCTCCGGGCTTTTTAGTGGCTACTATTTCCTTATGAATTCCATGTTTCAATGTTTCTTTTTCCATCTTGTCTTGATATATGATGATGTATAGAATGAGAATATTTAATAAAATTTCTTTTACTTTGAATTCTATTGTCTTCACTTTTCTTGCTTCTACTATCCATGGTATATATCTTGTGCCGGGGTGAGTCCAACGCTCATCTTGATATAATATGTTAAGCTGTCCCAGCTTGGTACATAGTCAAGACTGCCGAAGTGGCAAGCATAAATACTTGGCTCCGAGGTGTTGGTACCTTACGGGAACTCTCCGGAGTAGTCAGTTTTTTGACTGACTTCCCTTCGTCAAATGAACACTTCGGATTTTGCGGAGGTCCGCACAAAATTTTCAGACTCTTGATGCTGAGGTTGCGTGTCTCTTGATCTGCTGGGTAACTGTCCTCTCAACTGTCATGATAGCTGTGAGGGCCACGCGACGTGTTCTGGTTAAGCAGATGTGAATAATGCTTCACGCGCCATAATGAGTACTTTTTCAAATCCGGACTGCTCGAACATAATTACCCTTTAATTGTAGCCTTTATAAATAGGGGTTTAACATTTCTCTGTTTTATTTTGCTATTTCTTTCTTGAAACTGGTGGTCTAAGGAGATTTTCGATGAGCTTTATGGCGACAGAGGGCGGTTCTAGCACTTTTTTTAACACTTTAGAGTGTTGGTGGCTTGATTTCTTCTATTTTCTTCTACTTTTCTCAAGGTATTCCTTTCTCTTTGACTTATTTTTGCTTATTTTTACTTCGTGAGTGGTTGTGCACTCCTTTGATGGTGTGCACTTCTCTTTTTTCTCTGTGAACAAGGGGGAATACTATTTGTCTTCCTTCAATGGCGTTGCCTTATAGAGCACCTCACTCATCGCACTGCGTGCGACAGAGGTGTCCTTTTGAGGCTTTAGCCTTGGTTGGTGCAGAGGCCAGTGTGTGAGTGCAATCATTCTTCTCTGTTCGCCCACTACCATATCTGAATCTTCAAACTTAATTGGTTCTGACCCACGGTCTTTGTGTGTCTTCCAGGAACTTGAATGACCAGAATGAGAGCAGTAAGAGTTGAAGCGCCTGCCTGGTTCCAAAAGTTCGGGAACCAGAGATTCAAGAGGCTTTGGAGGAGGTGATTCGTATTTACCGAGGTCTGGGGTTGGAATATCCATAGGTCGTAGATGACACTTTTCAATTGATATCTTGTTTCCAACCTAGGGAAGATCTGAATGAACCTAAGATTATTTGGAGCTAACCGAAAAGCGTGAAAGAGATCGTGAATTCCAGATCTTGTCCTCAGAGAACGAGCGGGTGTGTTCGACCTGGCAAGCGGGGGAACACTTCATGTATCTGTACGAGGACTTCTTTATGAGATTTGGACTTCGACTTCCCTTTAACAACTTCCACATTGCCATCCTCCAGACTCTTTATGCTGCCCTTACTCAGATTCACCCCAATGGTTGGGCAAACATAATAGCTTTTAAAAGAATTTACCGGCTAGTGGGGTTGCGATGTTCGGATGGGGCATTTTTCTAGTTCTATACCTAATATTTTGTTCACGACGTCTGCGCTCCTTAACAGTCCTGGCTTTCAGTCTGATCACAACAAGGAATGATGGTTTTTCTTCCATATTTGGAAAGTTACTAGGATTTTAAGGGAAAAAATTTCAAGTTGATGGTGGCTAGCGATATTTATCATTTCTGGTAAGGAAGCGACAGGGAGCCAATATCTAGATTATACTGGAACCCAGTGGCATAGAGCATTCCCACTCAAACGTTCGAGAGGGAAGTAGGCTAATTAGATGACGAAGAAATCGAATGTGCTAATTTCTTCGAAATGTGGGTTTGGGAGGTTGATAAGATCCGGCCTAAAGATATATTGGACACTTCGGATAATGAGACTGTTTGGGCCGTGTTAGGTAATATAGGTCATTGGTCATGCTTATTTATATGCTTTTTTATATATATACTGCTTTATGACAGTCTTTCTAATTGTCTTTGTTGATTTTTAGGAAGTTTAGCAGAGATGGCGAATGGAAATGCTCTGGCAGTCCTCGAAGTTTTGAGGGTTAGGAATGCACTTGAGCCATCAAACGCCCCCACTAATGTAATTCTGATTTTCCACCCTTGCCAGTTGACGCCCCAATGATGGAGAGGGAGCCTATTCATGTGGAGGACTCTCCCCCGTCACTTGAAGGACTCAAGAGAAAGGCGATGGACGAGGGCCAGTTAGACGACTGGGGCAAGAGGGCAATGGTTGAAAATATCACCGGCCCGATCAACTTGTATTATGAGGAGTCAGACCCCCGTGAGTTCATTGACTTCAACCTCTTGGATGGGGAAGTTGCCACACATTTGGCTCAACGTAGCTAGAGGGGCACCATCTCATGGTTTGAAACCTTTGGACTCCATCTTGCTGTTGAAACTCGATATTTGGAGCAAATCTGTAAGAAGCATGAGCAGGAGATGACGGAGAGGGCTGCAGCTGCTAAGCGGGGTAAAAACGAAACTCTTACGGACATAGAGGAGGCTATTAAGGCCAAAAATACTGCAGAGACTCGGGCCCGAGAGTTGGAAAGTGAAGTGGCTACCCTGAAGGATGCCGGGAAGAAAAATGAGGCTACCTTGGTAGAAGTCAAGAGGTATGTAGTCGTACTTCGAGCTGAGAACGAAGCTCTTGTGACAAAAACCAACAGCTCGAAGATAAGGCTACTTCCTTGCAGGGTGATGTTGGCCAACTTCTCACTATTTGCACCGATATCAAGGAGGATCAATTCCAAAACACTATCAACCAAGTTCAGCTCTTCAATCTTAGGGTTGCTCTGGCCTTAGATGCATTGGATTCTGGGAAAGTATTACGGGATGGACAACTCGTGTTTCTGAGTGTTGCTCTAGAAAATCTAAGTGCTAAAGGTTCTTCTGCCACGGTCTATGGTCAAGATTCAGCCACGAAGTAGGTGAATATTTTGATTTTTGCTCTTGCCCCCGCGTAGGGCTTTATTTTTGTGTGAACAGTGATATTACCCCAAGTTTTGGGGTTTTTAATTATTTCAGTTTTATTTACTTTGGCTTCCATCATCTATTTTTGGGGTCCAACGTCTATCGTGTTGTTTAAAACATTGAATGCTTAGGATTCCCTTTAGGACTCGCACGTCATTTAAAATTAAAACCTTGACGTAGGATCCAATGTCCAAAACATTCTTTCGCATTTGAGAACCGTGCTTAAGGTAAAAAACCCTTATCTGAGGTCCATTACTAATTGTATAGTATTTAGGATCCCCTGACTTTGGTATAATAAAACCTTATCCGAGATCTACTGCCACTTGCTTTGGTATTTAAGATCCACTCGTAATTTTAGTTTTTCTAGCGATCCTTGGTTGGAGTCTTTTAATACTTACGGTTTAGTGTTGAAATTTTTTCGAGATAAGATTTTTTCTTTGCACAACCTGTTTAACATAAGATAACTTGCAGCAGGTACCATAACGACTTCGGATGTCATAATAGCCTTGAGGGTCTTTGAAGACTTTCAATATAAGCATATGTATTAAAATCACAAAACTTATTTTATTGAGTAGGCAAATAACTAAGGTTTGTACAAAGTGCTCCCATAAAAATTAGGGTAGATCAAACATGAAGTAAATTAGGAGACTAGGTCTTAGAAGACACTTAGCTGTAACACTTCCTAAATTTGTTTGTGTTCTATAAATTCTTCACTGCCTTTCCTATCAATGTCTCCAAAGTGTAAGCTCATTTGCCGATGTTGATCACGATACGGTAAGAGCCTTCCCAATTAAGGGCTAACTTCCCTCGTGAGGCATTCTTTCCACTGAAGTCAACCTTATGGAGGATTAGGTCGCTTGGCTTGAATCTTCTAGGAATAATCTGCAGGTTATACTGGGTTGTTGTTCTCTGCTTGATCGCAACATCGTGTATGTGAGAAACACGTCTTCTTTCTTCTAGAAGATCTAAGTCTTCCTTGATTAGCCAGGGGTTATTGTCAGGTGAGAAGTTCTGAAGATGTCAACTTGGTTCTCTTATCTCCACCGGGATCATAGTCTCGCATCCATAGATGAGCTTAAAAGGAGTTTCACCTGTCGTGGAGTGGAGCGTAGTCCGGCAGGCCCATAAGACATGGTCTAACTACTCAGCCCAGTTTATTTTGGCTTCATCCAACCTCCTCTTTAATCTGCAAATGATGATACAGTTTACAGCTTTAGCTTGTCCGTTTGTCTGGGATTTTCCACGACACTGCAATGATGTTTTATTTTCAATCTGGCAAGTAGTTATTCGAACCTTTTATCTTTGAATTGCATCATATTATCCATAATAATAGACTACGAGACTCTGAATCTGGTACTGATGTCGCGCTAAGTGAATTTTTGAATTCAGGCTAAAGTGATGGTGACTAAGAGCTCCGTCTCAATCCACGGCCACTACAAAAAACTTCAATTGTCCGGGTGCTTAAATGAACGGATTTTAGATATCCATACCCCATTGATAGAATGACCAGGGTATGGATGTCGTGGATAGTTCCTCTGATGGAGCATGATAATGGTCAGAGTGTCGTTGACATTTGTCACAAACTTGGACATATGCATGGGAGTCTGCTTCTATTATTGGCCAATAGTACCCCACTCTAAGTGCCTTCAAGTCTAAAGCTTTACCTCCCAGGTAGTGTCCACAATTCCCCTCATTGACTTCGGCCGGTACATACTCGGCTTCTTTTGGCGTAAAGCACTTAAAGAGGAGTGAAGAAAACCCACATCGGTACAACTATCCATCGTAGATGGTGTATCAGATTGTGGCTTTCTTCAACTTAGAGGCTTCCTTCGGGTCCTCGGGGAGGCTATCGCGCTGTAATTACTCTGTCAAGGGCATTATCCAAGTACGTTCCAGCACTTCAACTTGGAAGATAGACATGTCGATGATGGAGCGTTGTGCAAGGGTCTCCTAGGTTATTGAACAGTTATTTCCCGAGCTCTTGGTGCTGGCCAATTTGGATAAAAGGTCAACCTTCAAATTCTGTTATCTGGGTATATGCTCCACCTATACCACTTGAAAGCTTATGAGAAGTTCTTGTACCCTGGCCAAGTATTTCTAGAAGAGGGGCTCTTTGGCCTGATAATCACCTTGGAATTGGTGGTCACGAGCTGGGAGTCACTACAAAGTCTGATTTTTGTGGACCCCAAGTCCCTGGCCATTACCAGTCCGGCGATGCATACTTCATATTCTGCCTAGTTATTTGAAGTAGGGAATTCAAACCTCAAGGAATTCTCAACAGTTACTCATTCGGAATTCTCTAGGATTACTTCGGTACCACTTCCTTTAGGGTTTGAGGACCCATCCACGAATACGGTGCAGGATATTTTCTCGACATCATCGGGGTCTGAGGTGAGTTTGGCAAGAAAGTCAGAGAGTGTCTGCGCCTTGATGGCTACCTTGGGCTCATAGGCAATCTCAAACTCTGAAAGCTCAATGGACTAGGCAATCATTCTCCCGGCTAAGTCTAGTTTGTGCAATATCTGTCAGATATATTGATCTGTCCTTACCATCACCGGATAACACTGGAAGTACTTTCTTAGTCTTCTAGCCATGATGATGAGTACGAATGCAACCTTCTCAATCTTTTGATATCGGAGCTGGGGCCTTGTAACACATTGCTCACAAAATAAACCAGCTTCTGACCTTCGATCGTTTCCCTAACAAGCACTGAACTTACGACCTCCTTGTGAATAGAGAAGTACACATAAAATATTTTACTTGACTCTAGCTTTGTTAAAGTGTCCTCACATTCATGAGTTCACTTAAATCTTGTCTCCTTTTTCAATAACTTGAAGAGAGGAAGGGATTTATGAGCGACTTTAGCAAGGAATCATGTGAGAGACGCAATCTGTCTAGTAAGCTGTTGTACTTCTTTCGCACTTTGGGGGCTACGCATATCAAGCACTGCTTTGAATTTATCTAGGTTTGTCTCGGTTTCACAGTGAGTCAGCATGAGCCCTAAAAACTTGCCAGCCTACACCCCAAATACACATTTTTCTGGATTAAGCCTCATATCGTGCTTCCTCAGCTGTGCAAACACTTCCTTGAGGTCTAAGGTTTATGATCCTGACAACAAGGTTTTGACTATCATATCGTCAATGTAGACCTCTAGCATTCTCCCCATTTGTTTTTCAAAGACCTTGTTCATAATTCTCTAATAAGTGGCACCCTGCATTCTTTAAGCCAAAGAACATTACCCTGTAGCAATAGCTCACCCTTTTAGTGATAAATACGATTTTATCCTTGTCTTCGGCGTACATTGGGATCTGATTGTACCTAGAGTAAGCATTCATGAAAGATAGTAGACGAAAGTTGGAGGAGCTACCAACCAGTTTGTCGACGTTGGGGAAGGGGTATAGATCTTTATGACATGCCTTGTTCAGGTCGGTATAGTCCACACACATCCTCCACTTTTTATTTGACTTTTTTACTAAGGCAATATTTGAGAGCCATGTGATGTATGAAATCTCCCTGATGAAGCTAACACTTAGTAATTCTTTGACTTGCTCTTCAATAATTTGTTGTCTCTCAGGGCCAACTTTTCTTTTCTTCTAGGAGACCGATTTCGCATCTTATTTAATAAATAAACTATGACAGATGAAAACACGATCAAGCTTAGGCATATCGGAGGACATCCAAGCAAGTAAGTCCTTGTTTTTCTGCAAGAGTTCTATAAGTTGGATCCTCTTGTGATCTTCAAGGTTTGCACCTATCTTGGTGGCTTAGTCGGGCCTATCACCAAGTTGAGGTGGGACTAATTCTCCCTCCGGCTAGGGTCTGGTACATTGGATTTTCTCACGTACATCCAACTCGGTCATAAAGACGTTGACTTAATCACGAACCAGACTAGATGTGTATGCTTTTGTTTTCCAGGAAGCCCTACTGATTTTCAAACTTTCTTTATAACACTTGCGGGCTGCAATTTGATCGCCCTTAATCGTGACCACTTTATTATTCCTGTTGACGAATTTCATGGCTTGGTTAGCGATAGACACTACAACGGCAATGCCATTCAATGTAGGACAATCCATAATGATGTTGTTAGCTGAAGGACAATCCACAATTAGGAATCTCACCTTGATAGTTCTGTACATGTTGTCATCACCCAACGTTAAGAAAGTTTCGAAATAACCTACTAGGGTAACCTTCTCTCTAGAGAAACCGGTGAGTTCATCGTCGTATGGTGTTAACGCGGATAGAAGGAACTCTAGCCTTTCAAAGGCGTCCATGAACATAATATCCACCAAGCTTCCTTGGTCCACAAAAATATAATGAACTTTGATGTTAGATATTATTCTGGATATGACCAGTGGGTCATCATGATCTCGTATAATATCATCGTAGTCTTTATAGGAGAAGGAAATGGGCAGTGTGTCATTGTCTTCAGCATGTGGTCTTCGTGAAGAACTGGAGACACTCAAGACTGCTGTCCAGAGAGCTTTCTTCTCGGAATTATTAGACACACTCCCGCCTGCAAATCCTCTAGAAATGGTACTAACAAGTATGTCTTTCTTGTTACCCCTACCTTGGGTATCTTGGTTCTGATCTTGCCTTTTTTCAACATCACGATGTGGCGGTGTTTGGGATCTTCTGGTGGGGCTCCAGGTTCTTATACTCTAACGTTGGTTTGGGCTCCGCCTGGGACTGCAGCTTTGTCTCTGATTCCTATGTCTTCTGCGATCCTCATTGCTTTAGAAACTGTTGATATATTTTTGCAAACGTCCCTCCTTGATCAAGGACTCAATAACAGTCCTCTATCTCATGACCATAGCTTTTATGTCATCTGCATTGTTTTGAATGGTCCTTCTGGGACTACTTCTTCAGATGTGGTGGCCTCTTGATATTCTGGAACTCGGTTTGAAGAAATTCTTTCAAGATTATCTCTCGAGGGGTGTTCAAAGGAGTATATTTAGAATACTTGGGCTATTATCGTTCGCTCTTAGAGGAATCATAAGGCTGGTTAGAGTTCTGATTTTTTTTTCCTGGTGAATGGGTTCACCCTTTTCCAGGCTCTCTTTCGGCTTGGTAATCTCCTCCAGTTCCACATACTTGTCGGCACGTAGATAAAACTCATCTAAACTTGTTGGCTTCTTTTTTGCCAACGACTGGAAGAAGCCTGAGTCAGTTTGGAGACCGTTCCTGACATAATGGAGGGCTATCATGTCATCTAGGTTTTCTATGCCTATACAAGCGTGACTAAACATCTTAATGTATTCGCGCAAGGATTCATTACTCTCTTAGTGAATTCCAGAATGAGAATTAATTGATTTTGGTCATTCCTTGGCAATGGTATAGTGCAGTAGGAAGCATTGCATGAGGTCTTCCCATTCGGTGACTTCTGTTCGTAAGGTAATGAACCAGCGGAGAGCATCTTTATTCAAAAAGAGAGGGAAGACTCGGCACAACAATTCTGGGGTATGTCCGTAAAGCTGCATGGAATAAGTGTAGGCATCTATGTGCTCTTGGGGATATGTTGTCCCATCATAAGGCTCCAAATTGCTCAGAGGTTTGAAGTTGCCCCAGACCCTGTACGCCATCAATGCATCTGAGAATTATTGCTGGCAGCCAGGTTATTGTTTCCAACAACCTCAGTGTCAGCACATTGGGCTGCTCATTTGATATGGACAACGTCCCGCTCTTTGTCGTTATTCTCCGCCCTCATATATCTTTCGAGATCCTCCAACCGATTACGTTGTTCTTCCAACTGACGTCGTTGATCATCGATCAGTGCTGTTTGTTGGCGCAATAACTCTCGAAGGTCGTTCCTTGTCATCTCTGACTGGACATTGTCCTCATAATTGGATGCATGGTCGGCATTGTTATTTAAGGTCCCTAGACGTGCATGCACGGGGATCCGTGCTCCTTGATTTTCATTGTTGGCTCCTCCACTGGAAAAAAACAAGCCTGTCTCGGATGGAGACCCTTCGCGATGGAGCAGAGCTTTCAGCAGAAACCGAAGCCTCATGTCCCTCGTTAAAAGTCTCTATGACAACAGGTCTTCTTCTAGTGGCAGAGGTTTCTGGTGTGGCGACGGATGGAGGGTCGCGCTGTGCCACTGGGCCTTGCCCTTGGCCAGGGGCAGCGTGTGCAGCACTTCCTTTCCTTTGGTTCTATCTTGTGCTCACCATGGTTGACGTGGGAATAGAAGTTTACAGTTTCCTACAGACAGCGCCAATGTTTTGAAGTAGATTTAGATGATACCTGAGAAAGGCACGTATATGGTGATGTCCTTCTTGCACAGTTGCGGCCAAGCGTATTGAACCAGGGAGTAGGTACCTGAAAAGGGACTCTAACGCTTAAGTCAGGAAGTACACAAGTGGGGTTTATGTAAAGAGATAACATATACCTGATTAAGTTGACTTAGCTTGATATTTATAGAGCATGACTAGAATCACAATAAGATCAGGTATGTAGGATTGATATCCTGTTAAGGATTGTCTTCCTTTTATCACTGGAAAGCATCCCTATAATGTAGAAACGTAGATATGGTGATTATCCACTGCTAGAGGCAGTTATGGATCCTATAATCTCGTAAGATCATGATTGGCAGTTATGAGAATCTGCATAAATATAGTGATATGTTATTATAGTCAAATGTCATGTTTTGTAGTCGTAAGGCTTTGACCGGGGTATTGACGGCGGAGTCCAGTGGCACGCATGCTGGGTTGATATGTTTGATGGGATCCTGGATCACGGTCCAGAACAGTGATATAACATGCATCGGATCTTATGACAATTATGTTTTCTATAAATAGAAACATCTTGTCACAACAAGAAATTTGTAGATTAGCGACAAAAATATTTATCGCTAATCTCTTACTAATTCCTCGCAGAAATAATTTGTGAGGGATATTTTCTTTAGTTTTTTTTAGTCTCTAAGAAGCGACAAAATGTATTTTGCCGCTAAGCTATCACTAAATACTTGCAGCGATGAAAATTTTCATCCCTATTCCATAACTAAGCTATCGTAAATTTTCAAAAAATGGGTGTCTGTCACAACAAGAATTTTAGAAATTAGCTACCAGATTTAGCTACAAAAATTTTCCGTAGCTAATCCGTAGCTAATTAGCTACGGATTAGCTACGAAAATTTTTTTCGTAGCTAATTTACGAATGGATAAAAAAAATTATGAAGCAAATAGCTATGGAATAGCTACGATTTATCTATGAAATTTAGCTACGAAAAAAGTTTTGTAGCTAATCCCTAGCTAATTAGCTACGGATTAGCTATGGAAAAATTTTCGTAGCTAAATCTTAAATGCAAATTTTTTTGACAATTAGCTACAAAATAGCTACAGTTTATCTACAGAATTTAATTAAAAAATTAATTTCATAGTTAATCCATAGCTAATCCGTAACTAAATTAGCTACGGATTAGCTACTAAATATTTTCGTAGCTAATTTTGATAAAAAAAACCTTAGCTCACTTAAAAAAAACGTTAAATAGTGGAGTTTTTTTGCAGGAGTTATCAAATGTCACAAATTGGGTTTTTTTTCTATCAGCGGAGGTTATTAACCCCCATAATTTAAAAAAAAAAGTTGATCCTTCTTTTGCTTTCCCCCGTCCTTCTGATTTCGTTTCCCCCTCTTATTTCATTTTTTTTGTCTCTCCCTTTCACTCTCTCCCTCACTCCCTCTCACCATTTCTGTTGAACCCTTCACCATTTCTGCAAGTATTAACCCTCTCCCTCACACTCTCTCACCCTCTCACTCTTACCATCGCGACTCAAAGCTGCCGATCTGCCCTGCCTCTACCATCAGCGACCCAAACTGCAGATCTGCCGTACCTCTGCCATCACAGACCCGTCGCGATCCAAACTGCCACCCAAGCCGCGACCCTGCCTTTTCTCCGCATTTGAGGTATGTAACTTTCATTTTTTTATGTTTTATACAAAAACTTCAAATCGAAAAAACGAGTGGTCAAAACCCAAAAGGACGAAAGCATACATTTTTTTTTTTAAAAAAAGGACATACACACATACAAGACCGTGGCTTTCTGCATATACATAGGTGGCCTAACCCGTGATTGCACGCACCCGTCCCTATTGTTTGACCGTATATAAGATAAGATTGGAACGATGGTCTACTTGATTGGACTTGTACAAATTGCCAAGGCATCATGCTATCTGCCTTTTGGAACTGGTTCTTCCTTTGCTTTTGCTTTATTCCTAAACAATTTCAGAAAAGCATATATGTTTGAATAATCTTGTTGTTTTCTTGTATCCCCAAGTCTGCTTTAGGTGTCAATTAGACGTATGTTTAGGTTTGAGTTAGTAACTTTTTTTTGTGGTAATTTGAAGAATTGGGGTCTGGTCATTTTGTGTATGGAAATGGCAGCATTGATGATATAGGATCGTATATTGTTCATATGGTATATGGATTAGTTTGTTTCAAGTAATAGCCTTTAAGTTGAATTATCTTGTGAAAATCGTATGCCTTTACATTTATTTTTATTGCTTACTTACTTGGCTATACAAAATGGACATCATATACCTCTCTGTTCTGTACTTTGAAGTTGCTTGCCCTATAAAACTTGGCAAGGTAAATTCTTGAATAATTTTCATTAAAATTTGTTGATTACTATCTGATTTTAAAACCCTCATAACTAAGTAATGTTAGGTTTGGTTGTGTAGAATTATGAGATGATGTTTGTACTAAAAGAATTATGAGATGGTGTGAAATTCTATCAAATCTGAAGATGTCTAAGACTTGAGTGACATAAACAAGGGAACCATATGAAATGATTTATTTATTCAGAAGCTTTGGATTCAGAACTTCAAAACTGGGTGAGAAATAAAAAGAAACAAAAGGAGATTTGGTACATGGCTAACTCTACTCCAATGACAGAACAATTCCTTCATTGTAAGACAAGAGCACCATTGACTAATATTGTACTGATGAACTCAATAATGCATTAGCTCCCTTCTCTTTGTTAGGCTTGTAACCTTAGTCCTCTTCTCTATTTCCATTTCTTTTTATTTCTCACTTGCCTTTTATTGCCTCTTCTCTCCCTTGATGATTGAAGAGTCTTCTTTGCATTGGAAGTGACATGCTTTGTTTCTCTAAACCTAACAACTCAATTGCCTCAAGACTAAGATTTGACAGACATCTCTGGTTGATCGGTTGACTTTGACAAATGTGGTTACATTGGGAATTCTTCCTCATGAATTTTTTTTTTACTCTTTGTTGCAGCTACTTACTTTGTTTTGGTTGTAACCATATTATTATTATATGGTTGTTGAACACGTTCAGGACAATGTTGTTGTTTCTGGTGGAGCTGATTTCAGGTCCAGGGAATTGGTCATTGATGAGAATGCCTTGTTGAGCGACACCCAAAGGAGAAATGGTGTCATAAGTGACATTCTATGTGAAATAGATGTAAGGGTCTTCACCCCTCACGGTTGCAGATTCTATCAAGCTAGCTAGCAATAGTATGACTTTCTTTTCTCTGTTGTGTCCGTCTTTACTGGGTTTGGTTCCAATTTCAACTTACCTAACTTGAAGGTTATCATTTTGAGGAAAAGCTAGTGCTCAAGTGGGTTAGTACTCTGATTGATTTCAGTTTACTTCTAGAAAACTTTCAAGTCAATGCAAGACTTTGTTTTGGGATTTGTTCTTTCTTTGCCTCTGTTTTTCGCTTTTCATTCGATCAATTTGTTTCGATTATGGTTAGTTACTCAGTTTAGTTTTTCCTCATTTTATTTCCATGTCTTATTGTTTACTCTTTCTTGATTTTGTTTTCCATTTCTTATTGTTTACCTCTTGCAATCTAATAATGGTATTGAGTGTCACTATTCCTAATTTTCTTGGATGACTTGTTTATAAAATTGGCTTCAAATTGGGGAATTAAGATGTTCTGCTGAACTGGTTTTCATTCATTTGCCAAGTATTGACCTTGTAATTCTTTAATTATTGTTTCTTCTTGGGTATTCTAAATTTCTAATTGTGGTTATATAATTTGTGTTGAACAAGTGAGATTATGAGAACAAGATTGTTATTTTCGACCCCTCAAACCCATACACCTCTCTGGACACTCATCATTTTTGAAAAAAATAGTGAGAGAGAGAAAATGGTAAGAATTAGGAAGTGAGAGAGATTTGATGCTCTTCAACAAATAGACTAGTATGAAATGCAAGAATTATAAATGGTTCCAAATACATATAAATAATGCAAGAAACTTCCGAACATAGAACCAACCAAACAGTTTGTATAGTACAAATGGGTTAAGGTTCTAGCAGTTTGTATGTTGTGTTACTTTGGCTGTATAAATCTAAATTGCATGAGGTTAGTCTCATTTTAAAAATAAGATACAAGGTTTTTTGTGATTTTAGAATTTTATATTCTAATAGATGTTGATTACAGGAGGTAGAGCTGAATCGTCCAGTCCCTTTCAAAGACTTGTATGAGAGTGTGCATAAGAGGAAAAATGGAGAATATGTCACTCAGCGCTCGAAAGAAATCATTGTAAGTGTCTTTAAAATTAAAACTAATCATATTTAAGTTGATTGTTTTGATAAAGTTTTCTACATTTTTCGTTTCAGGACTCTTATGACACCACGATATTAGATAGGTATCTTCACTGCATCCTATGGTAGATCAGGAGGTGTGGATGCAAGTGACGGATCCCAACAAGAAGGGATGAGTCCATGGCATGAGTCACAGTTTAGGTATTAACATTCATGGATCTAGCTCTACTTCTTTCTCACATGTTGGTGGTTTCTGCTGCACTGTTCCGACACAAGCCATAAAAGAAGCTGTTAATAAAGCGATTGCTTCCTTTGTCCAAACGCAGTTGGGGCCCATCCTCTGTGGCATTGTTGGTTCTTAAGCAAGAAGTGGTGTGCCGCAAACACCATCACAAGGTCATTCAGTTGGAGAGGATGATGAAGCTAATGATGATGAGACTAACTTAGATTGATTTTGTACTTATTGATTAGTTATCTTTTCTTTGTATGTATAACATGTTTTGAACTAATGTAATTATAATATTTTGTTGCTTTGCACTATTTGTTGGGTTTCTTTATTTGGATTTGAATTTTGTTGGATTGAATTCTGTTTGGATTGAATTCTGTTTATAGGTATAATTTTAAAATTTATTAATATTATTATAAAATAAATTATGGTTTGCTACGGATTTGCTAGGGATTAGCTACGGAATTGCTACAGATTAGCTACGGAATTGCTACGAATTTAACAACATTATAGCTAGAAAATAGGTACAAAATTGCTAGGGATAATAATTGTTACAGATTAGCTACGAAATTGCTACGGACTTAGCAGCATAATAGCTAGGAAATAGCTACGAAATTACTACGGATAATTGCTACGGATTAGCTACGAAATTGCTACAGATTTAGCAACATAATAGCTAGGTAATAGCTATGGAATTGCTACCGATACTTGCTACGGATTAGCTACGGAATTGCTATGAAAAATTGCTACAGATTAGTTACGGAATTGCTTCGGATTAACAATATAATAACTAGGAAACAGTTACAATATTGCTGCGAAATTGCTATTAAATTTTTCATAGTTAATTACCTACGGAAATATAGAAAGTCTCTAAACGAAAATTAGCTACAGATTTGCTTCGGATTAGCTACAGAAATTTTTTAATTAGCTGCAGATCAGCAACGAAATTTTTTGGTAGCTAATTAGCTACCAAAAAATTACTACGGACCAATCCGTAGCTAATCCATAGCTAATGAATTTAGCTACGGATTTTTCTGTAGCTAATCTATAAATTTCTTGTCGTGTGTATTCTCTCGCAAATTAGTGAGGAAAAAATCCACAAGTATTCGTAGCTATAGTTTGAAAATTTATACCAATTTTAGATCTAGTACTACCAATATCTCTTACTAATCCGTCGCTAATCTCTCATTAACTTCCCTCACTATTCCCTCGCAAAGCTCTCTATAATGTCCAAAACTATTTCGTTGCTAATCAGTCACTGTAGTTAGGGAATTCGTATCAATTTTGGATCTAGTACTTACAAAATTCATAGATATTCCGTTGCTATTCCCTCACTAATATCCGTAGTTATTCCATCACTAATCTCTCACTAGTGTACGTTGCTATTCTGTTGCTAAAATGTTTTTCTTTATTAGTATATTACATTTCATTATTCTCTCATCTTATTTAATGTCACTATTTATTATTTTCTCTCATCATTTAATTAGATAATTTAGAACTATTAAATTAAAATAAATTTAATAATAAAAAATTAAGTATAAATTTCAAAACTTATACTAAGTGTAAGTCTTTTCTTATATATATATATATATATATATATATATATATATATATATATATATATATATATATATATATATATATATATATAAAATGCCTATGATAAATGAAATACCTATCTATTATAGTCAGTACTGCCTATAAGAATTACTCTAATTATAAGTGATAACTTAAACTTATCAATCAAGGGCAAATGCAACAGTTTGATGACCATGAAATTGCTGTCAACAAAGTGTCAACAGCACCAAATTATTACCATTGCTTTGACTCCTGCAGTGTGTGTTTGTTAGCGAGGGGTAATTATTAAATTAGCCCACCCATTACATATATTTAAACCACTGGGTAGCTACTTTCAAATTCAAAGTTGCAAACCAATCTTTACCAACCTCATCAAACAAATGGAAATTTGTAATCAAGCTGTAAAATGGTTTCTTTGTTTATTCTATCACAAGTTACGTAGGCCAATAAGATCTAGTATAATAAAAAAGAAATATATGTCAAGATAATGAAGTTTGAAAATTAACCCTAGCAGTTTGCAACTTAGTTATATATTTGCATAAGCTCATGACTACCTATACAAGAATTACTCTAATTATAAGTGGTAACTTAAACTTAATAATCGAGGGCAAATGCAACGATGACCATGAAATTGCTGTGAACAAAGTGTCAACAGCACCAAATTATCACCATTGCTTTGACTCCTGCAGTGTGTGTTTGTTAGCTAGGGTAATTATTAAATTAGCCCACTGTTACATATATTTAAACCACTGGGTAGCTAGTTTCAAATTCAAAGTTGCAAACCAATCTTTACCAACCTCATCAAACAAATAGAAATTTGTAATCAAGCTGTAAAATGGTTTCTTTGTTTAATCTATCACAAGTTACGTAGGCCAATATATAAGAGCTAGTAAAATAAAAAAGGAATATATTTCAAGATAATGAAATTGAAATTAACCCTAGCAGTTTGCAACTTAGTTATATATTTGCATGAGGTGACTGATTGATTGGTCCATTTTCCTTTCCCTATTATTAGACCATGGCCATAGGGAATACAGAGCCACACACGACCACCACCACTACTCTATTTAATTTCTTCGCTCCAAGTCTCAACTCCTCAACAAATGGCCAACCAATCAACCCCTTCCCTTATCTATCGCTGTGTATGCATGTCATATTCTTGATGTGATATTTTGATTAGGCTGTGATCTAATAATAAACTAAATTACACAAATATAAACATTTGTATAACTAAATTTTAAGATTTTAGAATTAAAAAATTAAAAATATGTGATGTTTTACAGTATATATTTTGAAATAGTTTATATTACCATAAATATATTATAACATTATGCATAAAGTATTAATTTAAGTTAAAAATTTTTATTATTTATCATTAATTGTTAAAAAAATTATAAATTTTAAAATATTCTATAACATCAAGTTAGGTTGAGACAACTTGAAGTATGATCTTAACCTGACCCAAAAATACATCATGACCAATTTTTAAAATTCAAATCCGTCTAAATTAACTTCAGATCAAGATAAGTTATTGAGACGGGTTGAGGTTTAAAAACTCATATATACCTTACGTATGTGTATCTGAATACAGAGTAATAAACAAATCAAACAAGGTGTGTGTTTGGAGTAATTGTGAAAATTTAATTATTTCAATAATCAAATTATAAAAACTTAATTATTTCAATAATCGATTATGTTTGGGTATGTTAGCTGAAAAAAAAATTTTAAATTAATCTGTTTCATTTTGATAGTATAAAAAATAATTATTTTTATACATTAAATTACTAAAATAGATATAAAATGTATAAAAAAATTATTTAATTGATTAAAAAATTATTTAATTAAAGATAAAATGATATTTATATTTCAAAATATAAAAAATAATATATAATTTAAAATCAAAAATTAAAATTTCAATATTATACAAAAAATTTATAAAATATATTATTTTTTGTGTAAAAGTTAAAAATTAAATTTACTAAATATACATAATTATTGTTACAACAATTATTTTTTTACCAAATAGCATATGTTCAGAAAAGAAAAAATATTTTTCAAACATGCTCTGAGAACTGAACGAGGAGAAGCAAAGCAAGACTACAGCTAGCTTCACCTGAAAGGTGAACGTAGATAGAAACCATGGGACTTGCAGGATAGTTAACATGCCCATTACCTATTATTATTCTTTAAACTAGCCAAAGCCAAATGCCAACAATCATACACGTCATACAGTCGTAGCCACTCTACTACTACTACTATTACTGCCACATTGTTACTGTTGAAACCGTGCATGCAGGTGCGGGAAGTGTCGTTTCGTGGGGACCACAGCCTCAGGAATCAGGATAAAGGAAACGTTTCGCGCGACCTGAAAAATTACGAATCTTGAAAGTTTGAATGGAAAATGAAAGTCATATGTTCATTATTAATTTTCTCTTATTATAATAACGACGTCACTGGGCCAGCAGGGATATCACTGTCCGTCAATCTCAGTTGAGTTTAATTTTGAAAATTTATGTTTCCATATAAAAAAAAGTTACACCACGCTTATATCTTGCTTGTTTCATAAATAGTAACAAGTAGAAAGGGTAAGTGTTAGTTGAGAAGTTTATAGATATTTTTGAAGTATGATATTTCTCATTTTTATCTTATTTAAATTATAATTTTAATTATATTTTAATAATAATTTAAAAATATAATTTATATAAATAATAATAATAATTTATAAATTTAATATGACACTTATTCGATAATATATCTTATTGTAAGAACATTTAAAAATTTCTTATATTTGTTTAGAATGTATATTTTTTTATTTTTTTATCTAAAAAGGTCGTGTATAATTAATATAAAATATATAATGTACAAATATTAATACCTTTTAATTCAAGACTTATTTGACTTTTCTCTTCTGTATACCATGCTTTCCTCCGATCTACATTTTGTACTTGGCTGTTTCACTTTCATCTTTTTACAGTTTCTTTTTCTGAGTAAATACATTTTATTTTATCGGGAGTAAATACATTTTTTGAGTAAATACTTTTTTTGTCATCCAAATATATAAATGTCTTTATTCGGTCCTTAAAAAGATTTTTATTATCAATTCAATCCTTTAATAGTATAATGTGTTATTATTTTAATTTTTCAAAGATTTTTTATATCAATTTGATATATTAATAATGTGAATTATCGTCAATTTAGTCTTTTAATTATGCAAAATTTTATCAAATTATTTCTTAAATTTACTTATTTTTATCAATTTAATAAAGAATGCTTAATTTGATGATATTTTACATAATTAAAGAATTAAATTAAAGACAAAAAAATTTTAAAGACAAAAGCGAAGATGCTAATATCTTTAGAGAATGAAAATAGGAGTTTTTTTTTTCCTAGCCCCCACTGCTCTTAACTCCGGAGAATTACATAAAACGAACCTCTAGACTCTATGGTCAAGACGTACAAGTTACAACTTTAAGTTTCATACTGCTAAAATGCAAATCCTGTCTGCATTAATCAGTGCAACTTCGGAATGAAATCGCTACCTAGAGAGTTTTATGATTAGATGTACATGTTTAATAATTATTCTCTCTACTTTATACAGTTAATGTAAATATATCAATTAGCACCAAGTAGGAGGGGGTTTTAAATTTAGGCCACAGAATAACAAGGATGCAAGTGCAAACCAAAAGCTAGACAATTTAAAAGGCAACACCGCTTGATTTAATCTTCATTTATTAGTGGATTAATTAATATTATTACTCTAATGCATAGACGATCACAATCACTGGCTACAAAACCTTTTTCCAGCTTAGTTTGCCAACCGTTGAGAAAAAATGGAGAGCATCATCTGCTGTTTGAAAGTCAATGCAGACTATGACACCAGTCCCTTTAATTAATTAACTAGTCAATGAATTTGAAATTTATTATGAATATCGTGAGATGATTAGTTACTTTTTAATTAATGGTTCATTTATTTGTCTTTGATTGATTTGGCAGATGATGGCCCATTATTATCTTTAATTTTCAATTCGAAGATTTCTCAAGGGGAAAGAAAAAGAAACGAAAGACGTACATTTTGCTTAACAGAAAACTTTGAGTTAAAAATATGAGCAAAATAATCCTCTTTTTTAAAAAATAAAAATTATATAGTGCTTATTAATTAAATACTTCATCAATATGCAACTACACATCACAACATCTGGATTTAGGGTCCATCCTCATGCTTGTATGTGTTTGTGTGTACGTATGTATACGAATGAACAATTATATACATCTGAAGAAATTTTTGTTTAAATTTAAAATATTTAAGTTAAGTGTATTAAGTCAATTAATATTAAATATTAATTAATTTAATACACTTAATTATATACTTCAGATTTATGTAAAAATCTCTTTGTACATATCACCCATTATCAATTTTAGCTCTTGACATATTTGTGCACAAAGAAGTTTAATGGTACATTTACATTGAACTGTTGAAGCAAATGAATCACTTGCATGTGTAAGAATAAATATAATTTTAAAAAGGAAAAAAATATAATATGTGGAAGAATAGCTTAGAATACCGCGTCAATAAAATATGTTTAACAATTATAAATACATATGTTTTCTAATCAATTTCAAAATTACATATGGAGTGTTTTATGAATGGTTTTCTACCTCTCTTTGTCCAAGGCTAAGCTATGCTATTGGCCCAATTGTTGTATATGGTATCGATATATTGGTTGCATGAGAAAACCTCCCATGCACGATCTCGGGTTCTGATCACTCATTTGATTAATGCACGCTTGAGTCAATCTTCAATATTACAAGATTAACAACTTAATAATTTGGCTAACTCGGCTTTTTGTTGGCATCATCGTATGCATTCAACGCCATGGTAAAGCCTGGTTCCGATGCTACCTTATTCAAGAACTAATGTTATTCAATTTATATATACTCTACTCCTGTCCCATATCCTGCCACCAGATTGATGCTGCTGCTTTTGAACTGCTTGTCACAACTTTTTGGGAACACAAGCAAGAGATTTACTCCAATTCATAGCCCTAAACCTCATAGACACACAGCTATATGATTTCCTGAATAAATATATTATTATATATCACCGTCCTTTTTAACATTTTCATTTTAGAAAGCAGAATAAAATTTTGAGCATATGTGAAAAACTAATTAATTAAATGAGGAAAGAAAAAAGATAAAGAAAGGCTTGGGTGGGTGCAAGCAAGATGGAGTGCCTTAATTTGTTTTATTTAATTTGTATATGTTGATTATGATCTGGGGATCAATATAATTGGATGGTGAAACGTTTCTTTCAAATGGAGACAATGATTACCTTATAATTGTTACATATAGTGGTCAAAGATTAGTGTTACTGTGAACAAGCACTATATACAGTGATATATCCAGCCATAAAGTGAGAACAAAGATGCAGGTATTATATATAGCTAATTAAAAAAGAGTGGACTCTAAACTAAAGCTAGCATATCTTCCTAGATCCCTGCCTACCGACGGAGATTAATTTGCTTTAATCTATATCAAGTTTACTTTATGGCAGGGCAGCCAATATATTCTTCTTTTATACGAAGATGACTTTTGTTGTCTCCATTCAGTGATTTAAGTAACACAATTTAACATAAAGGAACCGCGTAAACCCACGAAAAGAAATTAGTATCAACATTACTTTGAGGTAGTTAATTATTGAAACCTTCTTTTGCCAATATGATAATTTAATTACAATAACGAAAAATTATTCCAAATGTACACCGTAAAAAACTATATCTTTGATCTTGACGAGATATGGACGGAACTTTGAACTTGTACATAAATCATTTCATTTTTTTTGGGGGGGGGGGGGGGGGATGGGGAGTTCGCTTTTCCACGCCGACATTGTTAACCTTAGTAAAATAAATTGCCCTGCATGAAGGTTTATGGCTATACTATTGTCACCGAGTTCTACATGACAAAAGGATCGAGAATTAAAAGGCCAACACATATTCTGGTAAATACCATATACTATATATGTCGCACTCTAACTTTGAAGGAGTGCTTTGCTACGGTTCTAACTGACAAATAGAAAACGAAATGAAAAAAACAAATGATTTTATCACTTGGACGAGATCGAACACCTAAACATGTGCATCACATATTTAATTGTTAATACCTTATATAGAAATGGAAAATGATCTTCTTACATCATTTTTTATCTTACATAATTTTTTATCATATTTTTTAATAATTATGATTAAGTGAGAAAAAATAATAGAGAAAAAGTGATATGAAAAAAAAGTGATTAAAAAAATCATAATTATATAAAAATTACCATAATTACGAGATGCAGGGAACTGCACGCAGTATAGGTAGTTGGCAGCAAAACCATACGTTAGCAATGACACAACTGAGTTCATTAAATAAATCAAAGTATAGCACCATTTAAAATATTTGTTTAAATTGTTTTCAATAGATAAGACGAAAATTAGAAGTAAAGTCCCTTTGTCATTTTTAATATTTGAGCATGGGATACAATGGTCTCAAATATATATTCCGTGGATACATTCACTGTCATAGTTTCGTTATCCAGTTATTTGTATATGATCATGTTGTTACCGTAATCATAAAATTCCGTTTGTATAAACTTCCCTCATATAAATTTAAAGACCATTTTTTGGCTTACACTCACTTGAGATGGGCAAATTGCACCCCTTATTACGATAGTCAAAGATCCCTTCAAATTTCAAGTAGAGCTAAATTCTAAAGCCATGGAATAGCTTCCTTCTTCCCTTAATCTAGTATATAAGAGAGAGAGGGAGACTACTAGTACTAAGTATAGGAATATTCATTTACTACGATACAGAAGAAAAAGGGATAATATTTAGAAGGAGTAATAAAGAAAATAAAAAGAATGATGAGCACTACTATATAGGCATATCATAATGTTATGAACTGCAAAATCCAGTACGGTATTTTCAAAGGAAAATGAATACTCTTATATTAAATTTTTACAAATAAAATTACGTGAAAAGAAAAATAAATACAAAGATTTAAATTATAAAATCTTTTTAAAATTTGTGAGACCTTGTATTAAAATTTTTGTGTCAATCTCTCTATTCATATGATAAGGTCTTGTGAAATTTCACATGAATACATTCTCCTTTTCAAAGTGCCCTTAGATCTCTATTCTAATGCGTTCCCAAACAACACAAGGCTCCCCATTAGGAATGTTATAGTGTGATAGGACAGATCCGTGAGAATTGTTTTGCCTATTTTTCACAATCTTGTTGGTGGTGACAATAGCTAGGTAATTTGATGTATCATCGCTAAATGTGGGCAAGCTACCATTGCATCGATTAGTCAATCCAAACACCTGATCATGTGAATTTTAAGGGCAAAGATCCATAGGAATCAAATATGAAACGTAATGATCATTCTCATTTCTCACTCACCATGTGTAGATAATCATGCACAATGGATATGCCATAATTGCAAGTTCTTCAACAGTTAAAGTACGCATGCAATTCCCCTTGAACACCAATGTTTACTAGCTAGGAAAAGACTGTAAAGAGATAATTATATAGAAAGTTATGTAATTTAGTTAGACATCTATAAATTATTATCCAGCTATATTTCATTTTGGTCTCTGGACGTGTCATGTGCAGTTCCAAAAGATACACCCACTGCTGCACACAATGATTTTATGACAACTTAAATAATTAAGTCCATTAATTTAATGAATGTTCAGGTGCGCCCTAATCATACATGTCCTTTAGTTAGATATGGATTTAGTTAAATATACTACTAGTATTTTAATTAATTGCGTGCACCTTTTCAATTTTTTCTGTCTTTTGCTAAATACACATGACTTTTTACTTTTTGCAGAGTGTAAATGCATTTATTTAACAATAATAATTAAATATTAAGCAACCCCACTATGCCGTAGAAAACCAGTCCAATCTCCATTCTAGTCCTCGTGTTTGGAAAGAGTCACAATTCTGGTAGCTGTACCCATCCCTACAATAGCCTTGTTTGTGTTATGTTTCTTTCTGTGTGGCAAACTTTGGATGCTTCTGTGATTGTGTAATAATGATATTTGAACACTCAAAATACACACTTATATGATATTTATCTTATATTTATACATGATACATCCATTCTAATACGGCATACAATATATAACTGCAGTCAGAAACACTCACATTAAGATATAGTGTCCCTTATGATGTCTATCACAAATGTTCAAAAAATATTTTTCTTTGTGATTAGAGAAGAAAAATGAAGAAATCAACGAGTGAGGTCTTACATGGACTGGCCGGGGCGCCAACGTTGAAGATCGTTAGAAAATTCTCTCTGCTGAGAAGTGAGTGAATAGCTAGCCACATAAGAAGAGTGGAAAATTAAATTAATTAAATCAACATATAAACGTCCTGTCCATGCTTTCATTTCATTCGTGCATCTCTCCCTCTCTCTAAAATAATAAAATAACAATTTTTAACTGTTCAAAAACTAGGTCACTTTACTCTTATTATAAGGCACAAGCTAGCACTAACCACCAAAGTTTCATTTAGCTTAGAAAGTGAGAGTTTAGAGTTTGGAACGCCAAAGAGACAGTCCGAGTTATCACAGAAAGGGAGAGAAATGGGAAGGGCTCCTTGCTGTGACAAGGCTAATGTGAAGAAAGGGCCATGGTCACCTGAAGAAGACTCCAAGCTGAAGGAGTACATCGAGAAGCATGGGACTGGAGGGAACTGGATTGCTCTTCCTCAGAAAGCTGGTAAGATCACATCATCAGAGAAACATAAAGCTCTCACCATTTTATAAAAAATGCTAGAATTTGTAGAGTTTAAACCTATATACATCCTTTGTGAGATCTCATATGTGTGTTCCCTCTCTCTCTCTCTCTCTCTCTCTCTCTCTGTGTGTGTGTGTGTGTGTGTGTCTAAGATGCTCTGACTCTGATATATGATTAGGTCTAAAGAGATGTGGAAAAAGTTGCAGATTGAGATGGCTTAACTATCTCAGGCCCAACATTAAGCATGGAGAATTCTCCGACGAGGAAGACAGGATAATTTGCAGCCTCTATGCTAACATTGGAAGCAGGTAGTAGTTATTACTACCATTTTTATGCACTATAGATACATAGCTAGCTAGACCACTACTTAAAGTTTTTTTGCTCTTTCTGAGATCTGACTAACAATCTAATCTGAAATTAATTATCTTGATCCAGACTACTGATATGGACATTCTTTTTCCGTTTTTCCTTCAATCATCAACTACATGCTCCGGTGAAGATAAATTTTTGGGTGGACATTTGGGCATGTACATCAACTTTTAAAATGTGTAAAGTTATAAATGTGTGTCATGGTAAAATACACGTATTTCTATAAACATAACTTTATACATATCAAGATTGATTGGTGTAAGAAATTCCCATCCAACAATCTTTCAGTCGGATGAAATGTTGATGAAGTCTCTATCCATCTAACTAAAAGGGGTAAAAAGGAAAGAAAGGGAAGAAAATAAAAGGACAATAACTAGGGATTTACCATTGCAGTTATCTAGAACCTCCCTATATATTTGGGAAGCTATTCTTCCGCATGCATGCCAAGTTTAGTTCTAGCAAAAACATCCACTTACAGAAGTTTTGTTAATGAAGAAGACACAGGAAACTTGATTAGCTTTCATGATATTCCAGGTGGTCAATTATAGCTTCTCAATTGCCAGGCAGGACTGACAATGATATCAAAAACTACTGGAACACCAAGCTAAAGAAGAAGCTCATGGGGTTGCTTCCTCCTCCTGCATCTCATCATCAGAGAAAACCTCCATATCAATCCTCCCCTCAAAATCCACCATTTCCTTCTCACTCATCAGTGTGCTCATCAATTTTCAGGGACTACTGCAGCTCTTATTACAGCCCAGCAACCATATCTTTCACAGGCCTTGAACCAATTCCTGTTCCTTCAAGTAATTATAATAGCACAACAAGCTGCACAACAACCTCTATCTCTCTCCCTTTTTACCAAAACCAAGAGTCCTTGGTTAGTGTTATGAGTCCCATGCAATATTACCCTATCAGAGACAGTCTGCACGTGTTTGGAAGTGAAGTAAGTTGCAGTTCATCTGATGGGAGCTGTAGTCAGGTAAGCCATGGCAGAGAGATCAAACAAGAAGAAATGGGTTTTCAGAGTTACATGTCCAACGGGTTTGAAGAGTACAGCAATAAGTTTATGCTTAGTCACAGCAGCATTAATAATAATGATGGAGGTGAATGTATTAACCAATGGTTAGAAAGGCCAAACGGGTGCTTTTTTCAAACGCAAACCCCATTGGATTATGAACTGGAGGTTATTAAGCAACTGATTAGTAGTAATAGCAGCAGCAGCAGTAATAATGGCTACTTCAATGTTGATGAAAACAAGACAGAGGAGAAGGTCATGTACAAGTACAACTGCTGAGTGCTGCAACTGATGACTGATTGCAAGTAAAATCAGAAAGATATGATGAGTAAGGGGCATGGTAGTGGGGAAGATTCAGAAAAGACTTTCAGCTTGATTCTGGGGTTCTGTGTTCTTTGATGAAATGAGACATTTCTTATTTTGACAGTACATGGTAAAAGCTTCTTTATATTTTGTGTATATCCTCTCCGAAGTGATCATGACCATGATGTTAGATTTTTGTAAGTATTCTCTCGGTTCTAGTACAATCCCCCAATCAGACATTAATGTTATGAATACTAGAAAATAAAGTTTTTTTTTAAATAAAAAAGAGGGAAAGGAAAAAAGAAAACTTTTTATATATAAAAAAAAACTAGAGAAGAAAAGCCAACCCTACAGGAGCTCTTAGCGCACCTTCGCATAAAAATATGTCTTCGGTATGTTAAAAGACTTTTAATGCATTATTTTCATTATCAATTTTTTGAGCTTAAAAGACAAATTAATTCAAATATGCAATTAGTCCTTAGCTAATGGAAAGAGAGAGGCCTCAATTAAAGGGCAATTATTAGAAAAAACAAAAAAACAAGAAAAAAAGTTAAGGGCGGTTCTGCCCTCATTTCCCTCTTCTGTAGTTGAAGTGTACCTCTGACATTGTAAGGGATACCTATTATTATTATTGTTTCATTTATTTTATTAAATTTTTCACTCTCTTAAAGCTTGGGATTAATCTTTATTTAAGATAATAAAGTTATTTTTCATTGTAAGTGTATTTTTATGGATATATTTAAACTCTTGATATTGTAAAAGTCATTCAAGTACTGAATTTTAACTTGTTTATCACTTTTCCTACCTGATATAATATCCATTAATTTGTGATTTGTCAGAAACAGCAATATTGAGTTAAGCACCCCGCTGTAGAATCTTTCGTATACTAGACTAGATAGGTCAGAGTCAAGATGGAAACTTGTTTACAACAAACCTCAATTATCTCAACATTAATAAACAAAGAGCAATGGTGGCAAAAAAAGAAAGAGTGTTATGGTGGCAAAATTTTGTTGTCTAGTGTGGAAGTCTGGGGATTCAAGCTGTAAGAATAACTTAAATTATCAAATATAATCCTAGTCATTTTGCACAAGTTTAGTTAAATCATTATGACGACTAAGAAGGCAAAAACCATCAAACTTCTACCTGTTGGTGCGAAACATATGCTATTGTTGATAAATAATTAAATATAATATATGAATTCAACAAATAAACACATAATATTGAGTAATTATTTGCATCTTTATTTGTCGATAAATTCTTTTGTGTTTCAGGAATAAGATATACTTTTTTTGCTTTTGTACTATTGAATAAGTATGATATGAGATTTGTATCAGCATTAAAAATGTAGTTTAAGGTTAACGTTTGGTTGATTCAAGTAGTTCAATATTTGTTCTTTTAAACATAATTTTGAATTCGAGTCTTATGAATAAAAAAAAATTAACATTGTAAGAGTCTTAATTTTTTATAATCTGACTCAGCTCAACTTTAGATTAGTCAAATTTCAATGTGATTTTTAAATATTGAAGAATTTACACAAAAAAAAGTATAATTTAAGTAAAAGATAAGATTAACTAAAAAAAGTATTAAAAATACACTTTTTTTATTAGATTATGTTACACATTAAAATATAAATTCAAAATTAATTATATATTAATTGAGTTAATTACATGTTAATTAAATTAATTATATATTAATTAAAATTAAATATATACTTTAATGTGTGATGTGATATAATAAAAAAATATTAAAATAAATGTAATAAAAAATATATTTCTAATATTTTTTATTCACAAATTTAATGTGATACTTATTTAATAATCTAGAATAAAAAAATATCTTATTCCCAAAGTACTTCGATGAATTAATTTATCCCGTCAAATGGACATGACGAGTAATTTATGTGTAATTATTTTTTGCCGAAATACTCTTAAGATTTAATGGTTTAACTGTCTAAAGATCATTCAGTATAAACAAAAATTTTCTTATTGAATTTGAATGGCCCCACAATATAGGAACCTCCCTTAGTTGCTGCCATTCCTTTCGTTTTTGGTATCGAAGAAATACAAGATTATCAACAACAGAATCAAACACCATAAATACTTATATTTTATATAATAGTATTATCTTTATAGGTTAGCTGCCTCTCTCAATGTATAGCTATTATTATCCCATAATTATTAAACACACTTAAAAAAAAAGGAAAAAGCAAAAAGGATAATTTGTGGAGAAGAGAACCCTACTGTGGAGAAGAACTTATCAAAAATTGCTTATGCGTTTAGTCACAACACAATACAAGGGATGCAATTAATAATGAAAACAATTAATATTTTAATATGTATTGATGACATAATACTGTTGTCGTTTTGTTATATAGAAAAGAACCAACAGCATGCGTGCCACTGCCATATGATAATCAGCAAATACATTCTTAGTTTGTTTCGAAGGCGATAGGCTTTGGAGTTGCAGTACAGAAGAACGGGAACAAAAGAAGTTTATGAATGCTATGCAGATCTTCTCAAGTTATTTATTAATATGGGAAAGTTATGTTATGAGAGAGAAAAATATAAATTTTATTATAATAAAATTTAATAAGATATTTAATATATTAAAAATTAAAAAAAATATCTTTTCTCTTAAAATTTTTTATTTTAACTTCTTTAATAACAAAATCCTTAAAATTTGAAAGCTAGAGGGAATCCCCCTTGGGAAACCACTACAGAAAGGCTCCAAAATTACATGATCGCCAAGACTTCTGTCAGAGTTTGCACTTGCAAGATTATCAAATCAGCCTCTAGCATGGTAGTCAGACATAAATTATTACTCTCAAAAGAAGAATATTTACATTTACTATTTTAATGATTATTTACTCTAATTATAATAACTAACTCCCCTAAAAAAAATTGATTCTATTATTAAAATTAAATAAATTAATATATGGTTTTTTAGAAATACTCATAGTTATAATCTGACAAGTTAATAACGTGTCATCTGTTTAACTCAGTGTTTGCTAATCTGCATCATTAAAATATTCTGCATTATTATCACCTTTACAATTATATTTTGAAATTGTTTTTTTATCAGGTCAGAGAAAATGGTTTTTTTTTCCTGGGAATTAATGTCTTTTCTGGTGAAGTGTAAAGGTCAAAAGGTGTGGCCCTATGAACACTCTGACATATTAAATTAACAAGCTCCACTTTAATTTTATTTTATTTAATAATTAATAGAATTATTCAGAAGGTATTAGTTGTCAACAAACAAGAAGGACTTCCCTAACAGAATAGAAGTAGGCCTTGAAAAATTGCATTGGCGCGTAGGTGGGAGGCATGAATTTCTACCCACGTTCATACCAGCCAATACAATATATATCAACAATATACTTAACTTTATCTTTGTAAACTTTCCACAATAAGTCATTGATTAATTATAACTTTCCACATTCATATTTGTTCCTTATAATTTTTTTAATGATAATGATAATTTTATTTTTTTAGCAGATTAATGATAATTTTATTAATGGTCTAAATAAGTATAAATTAAATTCTAAGATAAGTTTTGATAAGAATATGAGGATTAATTCTTATTGGGACTTGGGACATCAACTTCTAATCACAAAACGTTTTTAACAAGTTTCAAATTTATGCACTGCAAATAAAATTTGCTTATATAAAGTTAATAGATTGCTTCTAAATAATAATAAATTAATGAAGTACATTTTTCAGGTCTTAACCATCCAGCTGGTGGACCCTTCTGATTGACCATTGTCTGCGACCTATAAGAACAGTCATCATCATGAATTATTATTCTGTTCATTAGACAATTTCTTTCAACTTGTCCATGGAAAACAATCCACGTATAATAAATTGAATGACGAACAAAGTGGAAAATTAATAAAAGTGATTGAGTGTAGTGTAAATTAACCAAAACATTAGTATTTCTACTCTAATATAATTGATTACGTTCATACGCACAGGTGAAAAAGCTAATCCGCGACAATTTGACTAATTAATCATTTTATTTGTGTTTTACTGGGAAAGTTTCGTTGCCGACAATTTTAGACTACATCACTAACTCTCCTATTCTCATATGGTGTTTGGACAGACACCACATATTGCCTGCAGAAGTTCTTCGTCAGCTTAATTAAATATTTTTTTGTATTAAACAAATGATGAATTATCGAAACTTGGCATCTATTATATAAGGGTTAAACATTTAATTAGGCATAGATTAGACGTTCGAGTACATTTGAGAATTTTACTTTTTACAAGTCAAGCTGCTGTAACATTGACTTCAGATTCTGAACAGAGAGCAAAGGTTCCTTTTCGTTTTCAACTTTGTCATGATCAATTTTCTCGGGACTGGTTGCACCACTCAAAACCTTGTCTCTTCTGATTACTCTACCGGAGAAGACTCGTTTACGATCTGCGCTGAGATTGCACGTCAAAAACTATAATGCACAGACGAAAGTTAGTATAGTCGAAAGAAATTCTTATGTTACTATTTTGATATGATATATCTTGGGGATCAAAGACAAAAAAGTCTAGCTTTTTTTTTTAAAAAAAAAAAACTTATGCGGAGAGATAAACACTTGTACTTTCAGTTATTATCACTTACAAAAATATCTTAAGTGATAGGTATATTTAAATTTAGTTCATTTATTTTTTTTAAAAAAAAAACACTTATGCAAAGAGCTAAAGACTTCTACTTTCAGTTATTATCACTTACAAAAATATCTTAAAGTGATAAGTAAGTTTAAATTTAGTTCAACTTGTAAGAAAACATTTATGAAGAAAAACATCCTCAATCCGAAGCCAAGTTTAGCCTCACGAGTAAAAAACTTACATTAACAAAAAAAATCAATGATTATCTCATTCTAATCTAAAGGATATGAGAAGACTAAATATTTTTAAAATAATTTAAGTGAAATTTCTTGAATTATTTAAAAAGAGTTAAGGAAATATATAAATAAAAAATATACGAGATAATTGTTGACAAAGTCTCTTAGTTACGATAATATTTAAAGAATTAATCTCTTAACAATATCTGTAATGATATCTCAATAAGAAAAAATATAAGTTGTCAAAATTAATATGCACTAAACTTTCCTAATAATTGAGTTCAGTGAAAATATATTTTAGGAGTTCTGTTAAATTATATTTTAAGATTTTTTTTTGTATAAATCTAGCGTAATGTTTTTGGTACAAAAATCTTGTCTAATTAACTTGAGTATATTAAGAGCTAATAAAATGTTAATATATTATTGATATAATAGTAAATATAATATTTATTTAGACACATTGATGAATTTTGCTTAACGTGATGGGGCTCTGCTAGGGTTTTCTCACTAGCGCTACCACCGTTCAAGGGCAGCATCTCCATTTCAGTGGCCATATATCTGGTGATGGAGCCTGTCTAGATCAACTGATTCTAGTTGTTTTCCTGGTTCATTCTGCTCTTGAGTATCATCTTTTCGGCTTGATCATTCAATGGTGCTCTGAGGATTCCCCATGGATCCAATGCTATGGACTCCCAAGAGAATATAGAACTACAAATGTTGGGAAAAAGCTGTGCGTGAAGGTGGGACCTGTTACAGAGGCAGGTTTATTCTCTATAAGGGACGCTCATGGCTTCATTCCCAAAGCTCTGGTGACTATTGATGTGGAGCAACCATTAAAAAGAGGTGTCGAAGCAATACTGGTAAGATTTCGGTTGATTTTCTGCTATAAAAAATTGCCTATCTTCTTTTACTACTGTGGCAGGATTGACCATGAGCAGCGGAATTGCTCATATTTCATCAAAGATGAGATGACAAATGCAACCCAGGATACCAAGTATGGCCCCAAAAAGAAAGCTAGTCAAATTAGGGTGGTGTTTAATATACACCTTCCCTTGAAAGATGTATGGTGTACTTTGGGCATCTCAACCATTAATTGTGTTGAAAAATATATTAATGACTGAGATGAAAGACCTGAATCTGTACCACTTTCAACCGTCGCCGACTACCGCCCTTCCCCTCTGGCTGTCGCCCTCCACCGCAAAATAAAATAAACAGTAACTCAAAAAAACCACCGTCACCTCCAAAGACCAGAACCTCCACCGAACCAAACTCCATTAGCTCTGCCCGATCTGAGATGTCTGATTCACTTGCGAGCCAAACCCGAGCTAGTCGTCGACCCGGCATCCACCAGCGCTGCGCAGTCGTGACCCACGACCAGCCGCCGTCCGATGACCTGCCGTTGCCGCACCACCAACTAGATCCCCCACAGACATGACCCGTGACTAGCCGCCATTAGCATCCAGCACTGGATCACAACTCGTCACACCGGGACCGCGAACCTGCGACTCCACCCATACTGGACAGCCTGAACCAGAGTCGCGCGCTGCACCGAAAATCGCGTCAAATCTAGATCTGGGCGCCGCACCGTGCGCGACCTCCACCCAGCACTTCACGAATCAAATCCATGCCGCCTTGCCATTAGAAGCCGCTAGTCGTCCAGAACCCACCGCCGCTCGCACGTCCTCGTCGCCGCCTAGGTTGGGTTGGGGTCGAAGAGGAAGAGGGAGGAAGGGCAGTGGTAGTGGTGGTGGTGGTGAGAGTTGAGAGAAGATGGAGCTACGATAGAGAAAAAAAAATTAAAAAAAATTGGCCAATCGATTATTTTTGATAAATAAATTTGGTGCATGGTACAGCAAAATATATTCAAGTGTACCATAACATTCATCGTCAAACTAGTAGCATACTTGAAGTTTTGAAGTTAGGATGAGAACAACAATTCAATGGTCAAGCCTCATTCCTTAAAAACCAAATATGCCCATGAACAAGAGTGCAGCAAGTGTCCTAACATCTCTCTTCACTTTCATTTGTAAGTGAGAGTGCACATCAATATAGTATAATTAGTTTTGGTGACAATAAATAATTATCACTACTAAAAATTATGCATATAACAGCAAAATTTTTCTGTCGTTAATCCATTAAATTTCGTTGCTACAAATAATTAATGATAAAATCTGTCATGAAATTGTACATGTCATATGATCCCTTATGATTAATTGCCTAGCGACAGAAATAGAATTTCGTAGCTCTATTTAAAAAAATTTTGTTGCTATCATTACAACAGTCAAAATTTCTTTGATTATTAAAATATTATTATTTAATGATGAAAAATATTTCATCACTACAATGAAAGTATAAATATGAACTTGCTAACGTAGGTTGATTTCCTTCACTGATGACCTAAATTTTTTTAATTTCTTTTGTTAGATATCATGCAGGGCATGAGGATTTAGCAGCTAAACTTCTCAAATTCTTAATTGGCGTACTATTAATTCCATACCTCCCAACGGATTTTTTTTATTTATTAATAGAGGATGGTACACTTGAGTACCTTGTTTAGTGTACTTGAAACGAAAAATAAATGAAATTTAATTTAATTTATAAATCAAATCATTTCTAATTTTATTTGATTTTCAACACATCCATTGATTTGAAATGAATTTCCTCTCTACCAAACCAGAAAAACAAGTTTAAATGCTAAGAATTGTCACATACTCACGGTAACTCATTGAAAAGTACAACCGCTAGTCTAATATCCAACATTTCTCTGTTTAAACGAAGCAAGACCAGAATAGTAGCAACAGATCGAAATAAGTATTGGCCCCACAGAATCACCAAACTGATCTCTAACAATTACCAAGAAAACAGCTCTGGTACATTTAAGATTTTCCATTAAAACAATTTAAACCAACTTCTTAAATAGAATTCTAAGACTGCCCAGAATGGGACAGTAGCACCAGAGAAGCACCTGCATTGGGAGAAAATCAACCACTACCTGACAGCACCTGCAAAAAAATTCATGTTATTAGGATGGATGACTAATTTCTATAACAAATCATGTAAAAGCAAAAAAAAATAGGCAAACAAGAACTAAAAAACGTGTGATTTACTACTCTGTTCTGGTAAAAAAACACATTGAAAACAATTGAATTTATCACAGAAAAGTTCATTCCTCCCTCTAAGTTTGAAGAGTCTACTCTGTTACAATTGAATTTACTACTGTGTTACAAAAACCTGTGCTTTTTATAAACTTCAAATTTCCAACTTTTCCAACTTTCTATAAACTCAAGTTTTGAACAAAAGAGAAAAAATTGCAATAAATTGGGAAGACATCTTTATAATGCAAGTTAAATCCTCAAATATATATTGGAAATGCTTTTCAATTTTAAGTCAAGTTCCCTACTTCACTACAAGAATCTGATTGTGCTTCTCAATCATTTAATTCAAAAACTTTAAATACCTGGCGTGGTGATCCAGATCGTGACCGTGATCTTGGCCTGCATAATTGAATAAACAGTTCAGGTACATAAAAATGGTGCATTTACACCAACAAACCGTATTTAACAATAGTATGCTTTGTATACCAGGAAGATTTCATTGGTGATGCTGATCTGGATATAGATCGTGACCTAGACACAGATCGCTCCAAAGATCTACTGGAGAATTAAACAGCAGGACTTTCCAAAAGTAAAAGAAATGTCTAAAAGGCACGACAATGAACAATAACAGAAAGTGAAAGCACCTTCTATTCCTTTTAGGACTTCTGCTCCTGCTGCAGCTCCTTGAACGGCTACCCTCATACTTCTCTACATGCACATCAAGATTATTGCCCACAACTTTTACTTAAGCATAGCTCTCCAGAAACAATTCTCATTCAAACCATGTAATCATCCTACACACTCGTGCTTCAAGCAAGGGAATGCAAGATATTTTTCTAGAAAAAGAAACAAAGAGACAAGAAAGAAGGGTGCAGGATCTATCAGCATGTAAAAGTTGTTTGAAGTTTGAAAGATCTGCTGCAATAATCACATGCATTGAAAAATTATTCTAGACACAAAACAATGACAGATGAGAGATTTTATTCTAGTAGCAATCCTGGTATCATTCAACCAAATGAAACTTGATCATATTTCTCAAAAACTTACAGCATATTTCATGTTATCATAATTAGTGTAATCAACAATGCCAAAAGTCCCTAAACAGAGAACAATGGTATGAGCAGTAGGCATGAAAGCTTTATTGTTAGCATAAAAATCTGCTGGAACAAGAATACATTCTTGAGAAGCACTAAACCAGTAAACTATGGGCTCATGTACAACATGGTTCCTCACTCACATAACAAGTTAAAACAACTTTCTTTTACACCAGAGTAGATAAAGAATGGAATAAAAACAAAGCTCATGAAGAGAGCAAGAGGAGGCTGAGTTCACTGGCAGAGCTGCAATCAGTGCCCTAAAGTGTCCTATACATGTATATTGCATAAATTAAAGGAGATTATATGGGAATTTGCTAAATGGCTTTTATGTGTTTAGTGAAATAATTAAAACTCACTTGACATACTTGTACCAGGTCTCTTCATTAGTAGAAATTTAAAGAAATGAGATGATAACATTGGAATTGAACGAACTCAACTGAAAAAATGACACAACTATGCTACTACCAATATCCACTCACAAAAAATGTAGTGATTACACAAAATCGAGGAAGAACTACATGAAATTTATTAGTTCTAGACAGATAAATTACTTCGTCCACTATTCTGGCAAACCCAGACCATCTAAACTCAAATATTACTTGTGTACGTCATTGCTGGCCTTTAGTGCAATGAAGTTCAGGTCTCTGCAACTTGATGATCTCAAGTGAGACTCCCACTCATCCATCTTATATCACATCATTATAATGAACTATCATTTTAATATGATGAATCAATATGATAAACACCAAAAAATGTCAGCTTTAGCAGAGAGGTTTAGTTAGTCACAGCATCTGAATTTTAGTTAATCTCACTCACTTAGGAGTTTTATCAAACAGATTATAGTCACACAACGATTCACATTTTACATATCTCAAAATCTATAATCATCAACCTATTACAAGTCAAGACATGGTTATATTTTCAACTCAAATTACACTCATAGCACAACTAAAAATAAATAAATTTTACCCCAAATTGCTCCTGAGAATGGAGTCGGAACCACACGAGAAACCCTTGTTTCTCTTCACCACGAATCTGGGCTCCTTCAATTCTCTCTCCCTTTCTAACCCTTGCCTTCTAGAATCATCTTTTTATCTCTTTATTTGCTCTCTGGATCACCAATTTATCAAAACCCTTTTTTTTTTAAATTTTTGCTACCCTTTTTCTTCCTCTGAGACTTGTTTGTACCCCTATTCCCTTTTCGCCTTCTCCCTGACCTCCTCCTTTTTTCTTTCTCTTATCGCAATATCCTCCTCTCTGTTGACCGAAGGAATCCTTTTTCGAGAGCTCTCCCTCTTGGACATTGTCCTTCCTTTCGTTGCGTGTTGAACCAAAGATGGGGTTGAGTGTAGAATGGTTTGCAGAGAAGGGAGTTGGTGGAGAATTGCAGAGGCATTTGGTGGTACGGTGGTGGACTTAGGTTTAGCAGAGAGGTTTGATGCTTTTGGGGGGGGGGGGGGTAGGGTACGGGTGAGAGACGAGAGACATGCTCCTTCTTTTTTTGTCTCCTATCTTTCTTTCCTTTCTTCTCTCTTTTTATTTTTTGTTCTTTGTTCTTTTCTTTTTCTTCCATTGGATTTACATTTGGGTTACGGACTGGTTGGGTCAAGGCCCAAGTTTCTTGAGTTAAATAAAAACAAGAATAAAAAGATATGGATCAGATACAATGGATACTGATCGGGTCTGGTCTCAAAATTATATTCTTTTTTATTTTTTTATTTTTTTCTTGTTTTTTTCACTTGAAATTTATTATTATCCTACAAGCAAAATGAAAAATAAAATATGATCAAACAAAACTATGTGTTCATAGTCATTAGGATTTATTGTATAGCACAGTGCAACAATTTTTTTCATCTCTAAATCGAAATTTTCTAATAATGAAGAGAGAGAAAATGTTATAAAAGTATTAATGTAATTATAAAAATATAAAACATATAAGTATAAGCCTGACAACCAACATAGTTTAGTGGTAAGTGGAGTGTTTGTGTCATTACAATATACCAAGTTCGATTTCATTTGTTTTTATATAAAAAGCTTAGTGATGGAAGATTTATAAATAAAGTGATTTAGTAACGGAATTTGTCATAGATAATTTAGAGACAGATTAATTTCATCACTAAATTTCGTCGCTAAATCTAATAAATATTTATATGTCTCCAACAAATGAAATATGTGACAATTTCTATCGCTAGTAGTCATGATTTTTATTCTGTCTCTATCCAAACAATTTTTAGCAGTGTATGGAGTTGTTGGCAAACACAAGGATTAAGTCCAAGTTCTTCAAAGCTTAGTCTTATAAGACTTAGATCTCATGTAAAGGTATTTGAATTAATACACTTGAGCTCAAAGTTTCCAATCTTTTAAAAATGTTTTGACATAGTCATTCATGTTCTCAAAATTTGGTGGTTGGTATCTTTGAATATGTTTGAAATTGATAATAAACTTATAACTAAGTCTTTGTTTTTTTGTTTGAAAGCTCATAATCAATTATGAGGTCATAATCGATTATGAATTGTTAATAATCGATTATGTATATTTAAAATCAATTATGACTAAGACAAGAGACTCATATTTCAGAGAATCAATTTGGTTTTATGCCTGGGAGGTCAACCATGGAAGCAATCTATCTTCTACGAAGATTGACGGAGCGGTATCGGAGGAAGCAAAAAGACCTACACATGGTTTTCATTGATCTGGAAAAAGCCTACGATAGGGTACCGAGAGAAGTCTTGTGGAAGGCTTTGGAGAAGAAAAGAGTTCGTATTGCCTATATTCGAGCAATCCAAGATATGTATGATGAGGTTAAAACCAGTGTGAGAACACCGAGTGGGGTCACAGAAGAGTTCCCTATAACTATAGGACTGCACCAAGGGTCAGTTTTGAGTCCTTATCTTTTTACCTTGGTCTTGGATGTGCTGACTGCGCATATCCAAGAGCCAGTGCCACAATGCATGCTTTTTGTAGATGATATAGTCTTAGTTGGAGAGTCGAGAGAGGAAATAAACAGGAAGCTAGAGTTATGGAGACGGACTTTGGAAGAACATGGCTTTCGTCTAAGCAGGAGTAAGACGGAGTATATGGAATGTAAGTTCAGTAAAAAACATGCTAATGCTAGCTTAGCGGTAAAAATTAGAGATCATACCATACCACAAGTTACACAGTTTAAGTATCTTGGATCCATCATACAAAATGATGGAGAGATAGAAGGAGATGTAAACCATAGGATTCAAGCTGGATGGATGAAATGGAGGTGTGCTTCAGGAGTTATTTGTGATAGGAAAGTGCCTCTCAAGCTTAAGGGTAAATTTTACCGCATTTATAAGGCCCGCAATGTTGTATGGTACTGAATGTTGGGCGGTAAAAAGCCAACAAGAGCACAAGATCAGTGTCGCGGAGATGAGGATGTTGCGTTGGATGTGTGGCCATACTAGACAAGATAGGATTAGGAATGAATGCATTAGAGAGAAAGTAGAGGTAGCACATATTGTGGAAAAGATGGGAGAATCTCGCCTTAGGTGGTTTGGACATGTAAGGAGAATACCCTTAGAAGCCCCTGTAAGAAGAGTAGATCAGATGGAAAATAGCCCAATAGCTAGAGGTAGAGGAAGACCAAGAAAGACTATAGGTGAAACGGTTAAAAAAGATCTAGATTTGAATGGCTTTTCTGAAGACTTGGTTCATGATAGGACACAATGGCGTCGTCTGATCCATGTAGCCGACCCCACCTAGTGGGAAAAGGCTTGGTTGTTGTTGTTGTTGTTGATGACTTCAAAATGTGTTGATTGTTCATGTTTTCATAAACTAAATTCGATTATGAAGCCTTCATAATCGATTATTGATGTTTCTTGTAGCTTAGCTTCAAGTTTCTAATCGATTATCTCTTTTTGTCATTCAATTATTTTGTATTCCATTAGCAAAAAGTTTTGAGTTATAATCTATCATAGCATTGACTTAATCGATTATCTGTCATATTAGAAAGCCTCGTAACGGCTCAATTATCTACCTCAAATGGCTATATTTCTTCATGGCTATAAATATTTTGAATTGAAGACTTTAATATACCGATGAAACAACTAAGCTAATATCTTTGAGTATTAAATTTGTTATTTGATCAATTCTCTAAAAAATAATTTATTCTTGAGCTCTTAGTGTGTTTATCCTATATTGCCTATTAATCTTCAAGTTGTAATATTTGCTCTTATGAGAGTTTAAACATTTTCTTCATCTTATAAATTTTTGTAAGATGATGAGGTATCCCTCAAGAGAACAAAATAGTGAGATATCCCTTGTAAGTGAGGCTCAAACACTAAGGGTGGGATATTCCAAAAGTATCAGGAGTGCTTCATTGTTGTAATGGTACCAAGCACTTGTTAAAGCTTAAAAGTTTAGTGAAAAATCTTAGGTATATCACTTGATGACTAGATGTAGATTACAAGGAGTGGTTAGACCAATATAAAATCACTTTTTGCATCCACTCTTTCTTATTTCTTTTAATTTCTAGCAATTTATTTGATTGTACAAACTTGTATTCTCTCACCTTTGCAGTTTGTTGATAAATATTTGTGTAACAAGCGCTCATCTTCTTTTATCCATTCATTTCTTATAATTAATAACTTCAACAAAAATTAACAAATAAGTATTTTGCGAAAAATTTACAAAAATCTTTTTGCAAACTCAATTTACCCCCTCTCTTAAGTTTGAAGCCACTTAGTAACATCATTCTCGAACAAGACATCAAACAACAAAATCGGGACTAGTCAAGAATTAGACTCTATTGCGCTAAACACAGAATCAATTGATATGTCAAACAAAGAAATATCTCTTGTAGTGACTCCCCAGGAAAAGAACGTTGGTGACACTAGCTACCCGATCACTGACGTTCCCCCTAGAAGATCAGCCACAAGTCAGTGAAGTTCATCTCAGTAATCAGATTCTAGAAGTTCTCTGCAGTCAAGTCTCCCCTCCAACTGCTTCCACTGTTATTTGGAGTTCCCTCCTCTTGCCTAGATTCTTGTGGGTCGATTCTGCATTGGTAAAGCAACAATTAAAGCTATGTCATCCTCCAAGAGTAAGAGGAAGCTGAAAAAGTTAGAGGGGAAAGATCATTTCCTAATGTTGCCTCCCCCTTTATATCGATCTCAATCCAATAGGCTCCCTTTGAGAAACTTAGTTAAGAAAAGAAGCCTTGACATGGATGAAAATGGAGACAAAAAAATAATGTGTATGGATATTACTTAGTTGTCTAATAGGATGTGCCCAAGGCCCCCTTAAGCTATTCTTCCAGGCTTGTTGGAAGGTTTGACTAGACGCCCGTTTGTTTCTCTTGGAACTTTGTTTTCCTTTTTATTTTAAATAATGAATAAAACTATCTTTTGAAAAAAAAATATAATATTTATTTAATAAGAATTAATGATGTATAAATATTTTAATGATTGTTCATATAATAAGTATAATTAATGAAAAAATGGATTGAGTACAGTGATAAGTGAATTATATTCCTTAAAGATGACAAAGGTTCAAGTTCTGAAAACTTCAATTACTTTGTGTTTGGATGTTTTTTCATTGATGGAACAGAACGGTATAGGTGGGGATGGATCGAAAATGAAAGGGAAAGAATGGAACATAATTCCCCCCTCTTTGTTTGGAAGATTCATTAACGGGACGGGACGGAACATGTGTTCCCCCCATCCATCTCAATTTTAGGAGGAACAAAAATTAGACATTTGAGAGGAAGAGATGGAGAATGATTCCCCATGTGTTCCGTTTCGTTCCTATACATTTTAAAACTCTAAAACACATAAAATTATTTTCGTTCCACCTATTTCTTTTTCTTTCCCCTCATTACCTGTCATCCAAACATAGTGTTATGAAAAATATTTAACTATAAGTTTGAGTCTTGAAAACTTCACTTGTGGAAAATGTTTAACTATATTATTTCATATATGAAACAATTAATCTCACACTTAAAACTATGTGTAATATCCTAAAGGGAAAAGAGAGAGAAGAGCATTTACATAAATTTGAAACAAATTAAATATTCATTCAAAACAACTTGCAATATAAGGATTTTTTTTTTTTTATGAAGTTACCAAAAACACGTGAAAAAACCTGAGAAAGGCTTGTATGATATTAACAAGACGAATTCTCTAAGAGAAAAATGGGCACCATCGTAATTTGACGTCCATTTAAGGGAGTCATCTTTAATTGATTGTAGTCACAGGGATAAACATCTGAAAATCTGTTCTCAAGTAGTTATATGGCATTTGGAAATCAAAGATAAGATTGGCAACCCAACTCTTGGTAATCTGTTTTGACTATAAATTATTCTCTAGGGAAAGTAGAAGAATAAAGCCACCGCAAAAGCAAGTGCCAAAAAAATCATTGCAACGGAGCAATATACGACGAGTGCAAAATCATTACATCTTCCAAGATATGAAACTGGATAATATACAAGCCATGCCGCGCCTGCAACAAAAACCATAAAAAAATTTTATTCCAAAACCAAATAGCATGTGTAACACACAAGAACAACTGATTGAATCTAGTAACACCCGTTCCTTCATCCCCCGGTTGATTCCAAACAGGTGAACCAAACCATCCAATATAGATTATAACCCACATCAAGTGACTTTATTATCTGATTAGAAAGATCATTATGCCTACGGGCTCTCCCTTCTTTCAGTAATATGTGGATTCGGGCCTCTGGCACATGTTTAGGACTATGACTCTCCTTACTTCAAGCAATGTGTGGATTTTGGCCTATGGGTCTCCCTTCTTTTTCTTTCTGTTTCTGGCCTATGGCTCTCCCTTCTTCAATGGATTCTTTGCCCACACGGCCTGCAAATCCCATATGACTCTCCTTTCTCAGGCGTAAAACCTCGGCTCAAAAAATAAAAATAAAATTCTCATTGCTCGTTCTGATTAAAGTTTTGAAAATTAGTTTTAAGAAAATCATTCTTAACATAATTTATACATGTTGAATATGTGTTAAATTTTATATGACAAATATCCCAGTCAATATATATCCACAGATGCAAATATGATTTTAGAATGGATATTTTAAAAAATATAATTATTCAAGTTATTTTGTTGAGGCTCATGCATTAAGTCATTAACATAGAACAAACTCCATAATAGATCTATACTATATCATCTACATTGATATAACAAGGCAGCAAAGAAATATTAATAAAGTTTAATATAAATGTTTGTAGTTAATAATAATATTAATAATTCATAAAAATATTCCTACAAGGGATTGGATGCAGTGTAAGTGAATAGTCCTCTAAGGAGAAAACAAAGGTTTCAACTCTTAAAACACTACTTGTGAAGATGACCTAAATGTATTGCTCTATGTTGAAAAGAGATTAGTCTCCCATCCAAATGACGTAGAAATACCTTAAAAAATAAAAAATACAATTTAAAAAAAAACTATTGTTTTATATGAACTTATGAAATATGTTTGATGCATCATTCACTTTAAAAAAGAAAAGGTTTTGCTATAAAGTGCTTGTGTGTCTAAAAACACTTATTAAAGGATAAAAAATAAAAAAAATTAAATAAAAAATAAAATTGTTCAACTCTAATGTTTTAAATGAAAATTATTATTTTTTCTATTTTCAATATTTTAGATACTTTACTTTTTATTTTTTTAAAAAAAAATAGACACTAGTTAGAAAAACTAAAAAAAAATTATCTTATCATGTAGAAATTATAAAACACAAACACTGACACAAGACACGACACAGATACGGATACAAAAACACATCAAATTAAAAAATTATAGGACACGGACACAACATATATATATATAATTTCAAAATTTTTAAAAAAAAATTTCATAATTCATTAATATCATTTCTATAAGCTTGAAGATTTATAATATTTTAATATATGTCATATGTGTCAATATTTGCTATCTAGTAAGCTACTCCTAAAAAATGTGAAACATAATTTCTATTGACATATTCTAAAAAATTTTCTAAACTAACTTCTCCTAATAGAACTAATCATGTACAATTACATGTGTATAAAAAAAATAACTAGAGGGAATATTGGTGTGAGACAAGCTTCGGTGACAACGAAATGAACGACTTGGTACGAGTAGAGGTAGAAGGAGCAGATGAAAATAGTGGTGTGTAAAAAGATAAAACTTAAAAATCTAATAATGACATGTAAAAAGATAAAACTTAAAATACTGGTATGTGAAAATAGTGACTTGAGACGTCAGTCATATGATTGAGTTTGATTGACCGTTAGTCATGAAAACTAATTTTTTTTTAAAAAAAATATTAATGGGTCGTATTCAAGTCGTGTCCTAGTCGCGTCTAAGGATGTCCGAGAAGTGTCCGAGAAGTGTTCTAGCGTGTCTGAGACATGTCCAAACTGAAAAAAATAATTTTTTTTAATCAGACACGCAAGACACATGTGTCATATGGGTGTTTCCATGTGTCTGATATAGACACGTATCTCACATGCGGACACGCCTTATAATCGACGTGTTCGTACTTCATAGTGTAAGAAGCTTAAAACCCTTAATCATATGGACAATGCAACATAGCAACAACTATATTTTTAGGGGTGACGTGGACTCTAGTTAAGAAGTACTTAATATTTTTTATTAATAGCATATTAAATTCTCTTAATTACTTAAATAATAAAGTATTGGTTTTACTTTCTTTTTAGTTCAATATTTATTATTTTGATTCAACTATAATTTTTGTACATTATTTTTTTTCACATCACTTTTTATACCATTTATCATATTATTAATTATATTATTTTTTTTATTACTTTCTCTTACTTAATCACAACCATTAAAAAATAGTGTAAATAGTAATGTAATAGGAAAAATGATGTGATATAATCATTTTTCATTTTGATTTCACTTGGTAACATATGTTTTTTTTGTGATAATGACATTTTCATCGATTTTATCTTCATAAATGTCTCACAAATTTTAAGTGTATTTATTTAAATAAATTATATTAAAAAAAGATAAAATTAAAGTGGTATATAATAACTTGCAATAAATCATAATGGTATACCGGCTTAATTAGTTTGTCTAGAAAACTCATGACTCGAGTTTTAGGTTGATCTAATCAACTAATTGGACTGTTTCCTCTATCAACTTGGTCAAACATGGCAATCCACCTAGTGGATTGACCATGTTTTGATTTTTTTTAATTGAACCTTAAAAAATGTAACTTTAAACATTTAAATATTGTACTTAAAGGTTTTTATTATTAAGTATATTTTATAACTAAACTATATGTTTTTATTTAGTAATATTTTCAAATTTTTAATGTATATTATTTTTCAAATAATAGGTTATTATCACCGTTTATTTAAAAGTACTTTTTTGTATGTTATTTTCGATTATTAGTATTTTTTAAATATAATATTTTTTATACAAAGTAGTTTTTATATAATACTTTTTTAAAAATATTTTTTATTTGTCTAGATTTTTCAATTATACTGTTGACTTAATGACTTAGTTTTTTATTGGATAAACCTCTAGTTTAAATTATACAATTATATAATAAAGTGTATGAGAAGTTTGTGAGAACGAAGTTATCATTTTCCAATCTTTTAGACTACCTATTATCCTTTTCAAAATTACAACATGCTATAAAATTGTTGATATAGCAATCGAACTTAAATTTTAAAGGAATTTTATTGAAGTTAGCATTTATTACAGTTGACATGCATTTCTCTTATTTGAATAATTACACTTATCTTTTTTATTTTATTATTTTTAAGAAAAATATAGTGTAAGAATCACACATAAAAAATGGGGGAGGTAAGTATAAAATATCAAATCAAGAATGGTATTGAGTGTAAAACAATATTAGTTAAACTAAACACTATGCCAAAAAAAAAATTAAACAATAACTTCTTATAGTTTCACTTAATTTTGGTTTTGGTCTCTGTATTTAAATTTTTTTTATATTGTTCTCTACACTTATACTTTTTTGGATTTTGATCCCTGTTATTATGGTATTAATCCCTATAATTTTCCTCTTTTAGGTTTTAGTTCCAATAATTTCTACTTATTATTATATTGATCCTTATTTTCTATTAAGAATTGGTCCTTATAGTTTTAAATTACTAAGATATTGATCTATGAAGGATAAAAAATCTAAATTAGTAAAACTATAGGGACTAAAATTTAAAAAAATATTATAAGGATTAATTCTTTAATTTAACTAACAATATATTAAATAAGGAATATAGGTGTAATTTCTTAAATAAGAAGTGTATCTTGTATGATAAGTCATAACTTAAGGAGAGACTAATGTAATTACTCATTTTATAAAAGTATTTTAATGTTTAACACCTCCACCAAAAGCTACTCCATTTAGCCATTAAGGAAAGTGGAAAGATAATGGAAATGAGTAGCTTATAATGAGATAGAATGAAAAGTTAGGAAATAGAAAAGAATAAAATGTGCTTTTATTTTGTTTGATTGTTTAATAAATTTAATGGATAAGGGGAGAGAAATTCATGTCATTTTTTACTTAACTTTTCAATTTGAAGAGATAAAAATTTGAGACTTTGAGTGATAAAGGTGTTTTTTCTTCTCATTTCACTCTCCTATTTTAAATAACTCTTAAATACATTTTTTTAAATTTATACCATTCTATTTTCTATTATTCTATCATTTATCATTCTAAGTGTTGCTCTTAAAAGATTTTGATTGTTTATGATTCTCATCTGCCAATGATTGGGGAGGAACCTTTATGATGGTGACTTTTAAGGTGAACTATTTGGTCAATGCACTACTAATGAATTACTTAAGTAACCTTATATAATAGGTTTAATTACTTTATAAAATGACCTATGACTTATTACTATTTATATTTTAGTCCCTTTTCTTCAACCTTCCTTGGTGTTGCACAACCTCACTGCCATGGCCTCATCCACCATTTTTTTTTTGCCAAAGTTCACATGACCAATATATTCAAAGTCATTGCACTCGTTCTTAATGATACCACTTAAGTATTACTTTTTTAATGCTTGAAAAGCCATTGATTCATGATTAGATTATGGCTTCAATCAAAATCCACCTTGTTCAAATTGAATTAAAGATAAAATCAAGCAAACATTTTCAGCTTCAAATTGGGAAATATTTAAAAATTAAACCACCAAATTTCACAATATAGTAATTTATGTACTAGATATATTATACAGCTAGTTAGTTTATTATTACTAGTTAAAGTTAATTGAAGCTAGTTATTTAAAGTCAGTTAGAAGTTAGTGATGTATATAAGTAAATACAATAAGTTAGAATGAGCAATGAGAATTTTCTTTCTATTTTTCTCTCTGCATTGTCAATCTTTATCTCTCTGCATATGTAATATGGTATCAGTAGTATATTTTCCTTCTCCTTCTCTGCGTTTTCTATCTTTGTCTCTTTCTGTTTGATCTATTTTTCTGTACATCCTTTGATTGTTCTTATTATTCACAATCATGGCCACCATTTCTGATGATGCTTTCAATCCTTATTTTTTACATCCCTTTGATCATCTTGGTTTGATTCTGGTTTCTGAACCATTATCGGGGGAGAATTATGGTTCTTGGCATCGAGCCATGAAAATGACACTCAATGCCAAGAACAAGTATGGTTTTGTGGACAGTTCCATTCCTCAACCAGCTGATGATCCTCGATTGATTTCGTTTTGGTAAAGAAACAATGACATTGTTTATTCATGGCTCTTGAATTCACTCACCAAAGAAATTGATGCTAGTGTTTTTTATTGCAATAATGCATCTGAACTTTGGAGTGATCTCAAGGATCGTTTCCATCAGAAAAATGGTCTAAGAATTTTTCAGATCAAGAAAGATCTCATGACCACCACTCAAGGTTCTCTTTCAGTGAGCCAGTGCTACACCAAGATCAAAATTCTTTGGGAAGAACTTGGTGAATACCGTCCAGTGAACACATGCACATGTGGTGGGGTTCATCCATTCATTGAACATCACCAAATGAAGTATGTGATGCTCTTTCTAATGGGTCTCAATGATGCATTTTCTCATATCAGAGGTCAGATTCTCATGACGGATCCCTTGCCACCAATGACTAAGGTTTTTTCTTTGGTTGTTCAAGAAGAAAAACAACAAGAACTTGACGTTATTGCTACTGCTAATACTAGTGCTCAATTGGCTTTTGTTGTCAAGAACTTAACTGCAAGGCCAAATGATGCACAAGGCAAGCAAGGCAAAAATGATCGTTTGTTATACACACATTGTGGTGTTTTGGGACATACCAAGGATCGTTGTTACAAGTTGCATGGTTTCTTCCCAATTATGGGAAAGGAAAATAAAAACAAATTGCCTCAGTGAATCAAGTTTCAGAAACAATTGTTGTTGAGTTATCACAAGTTGGTACCTCCTCTTTACAGTTGACCACTCAGCAATATCAACAACTGATCCAACTTCTCCAGACCCAGATCACTCAAGCTACTCAACCTTATGTGGATACTGTTGATTCTAATGTTGCAGGTATTGTCGTATTTGCTAGTTTTGTTTATTTTCCAAATCAGTCAAAATCATGGATTTTACACTCGGGAGTAACTAGTCATATTACATGCACCTTATCTAATTTCCATCATCATTAATCTTTACCTAATTTTTTTGTTGTCCTACCTGATAAATCAAAAGTTCTTGTGTTTGCAATAAGTTCTGTTCAACTGTCAAAAGAACTAATCCTGCATAATGTCTTATACATACCTGTTTTTCATATAAACTTGATTTTTGTCAATTCTTTATTACACTATTCCTTTTGTTCTATTATGTTTACTTCTAATTCCTTCACCATCCAAGCATCCAATCCATCAAGGATGATTAGGAAGGGTGAAATTGTTGGAGGACTGTATATGCTCACACAAAATGTCAGCACATCAAAGTGTGATGCAGTTTCTTTAGTAGTGAAATCTCAAAATGTTTTAGCTTCTAATATTGTTGTTCCTAGTTCTAATGATGTTTTTTTTTTGTAGTATGTATTCAATTTCCAATTCTTGTCCTAGTGTTTACAATGTTTTTGTTCAAACATGGCATGCTAGATTGGGTCATTTGTCATAAAACATATTGAAAATATTAAAGGATAAAATTTCTTTTGATCAGTCTAATCCTTCTTTTGATTTAGATTGCTATATCTGTCCATTAGCTAAGCTTAGAAGACTTTCATTTGTATCTCACAATAATATGTCTCAGTTTCCCCTTGATTTAATCCACTGTGATATCTAGGCCCTTACCATGATGTTACATATGATAGTGAAATGTATTTCTTGACACTAGTTGATGATAGTACAAGGTTCACTTGGACCTATTTGTTGAAGTTGAAATCAGAGGCTACTTCACTTGTTATACAATTTTTCAAGCTTATCAAGACTCGGTTTGGCACAACAATTAAGCAATTCAGATTAGATAATGCTAAGGAATTAGCACTTATTGAATTCTTACAAGAACAAGGAACTCTGCATCAATTTTCCTGTGTTCAGAGGCCTCAGCAAATTTAGTAGTAGAAAGGAAGCACCAACACCTCCTTAACATTGTAAGGTCTCTCTTATTTCAGTCCAAGGTGCCTATCAGTTTTTGGGGAGATTGCCTAACTGTTGTTACTTTTCTCATAAATAGGTTACCATCTCCTCTATTGAAAAATCAATCTCATTTTCAATTGTTATTCAATAAAACACCATACTACAATGCCTTAAAGGTGTTTGGGTGTCTTTGTTTTGCTTCTTCACTCTTGTCAAGCAGAACTAAATTCACCCCTAGAGCCATTCTAGTTGTATTCGTTGGTTATCCCGTGGGGTATAAGGGGTACAAATTATACAATTTAGAAACAAACTCTTTTTTTGTTTCAAGGAATGTCATTTTTCATGAGTCCACTTTTCCTTTTCAAACCATTTATTCTCCTAATGACATTACAAACTTCTTTTCATGAAGACGTGCACATGGATCTATCACGGGGCCATGCTAGTCAATGGGATGGTCATGTGTGAAAGCTAAATAAGTCCATCTATGGGCTTAGACAAGCCTTAAGGCAGTGGTTTTAGAAGTTTTCATTTGCTTTAATTAGTGCAGGGGTCACATAGTCTAAGTGTGATTATTCTTTGTTTTCTCTTAATACTGGTTCAAATCTGGTGTTTTTGATGGTCTACGTGGATGACATAATTGTTGTTGGTCCTAGTCTACAAATGATCACACAAGTTCAGCTCATTTTACATAAGTTTTTTAAATTGAAGGTTCTAGGAGATCTTAAATATTTCCTTGGTTTAGAATTGACTCATTCTTCCAAAGGAATAATTTTATCTCAGAGCACATATGTTGTAACCTTACTACAAGACATTCGATTTCTGGATTCCAAACCTTTTGATATACCTATGGACCCTAATGTCAAGATTAATGCATCATATGGTAATCCCTTATTAGATGCTGCTCAATACAGAAGGTTGTTTGGTTGACTGATGTACCTGACTATTTCCAGACCTGACATCAGTTTTGCAGTTAATAAGTTAAGCCAGTTCATGTTAAACCTAAGGTCTCCACACCTATAGGTTGTTCATCATCTTCTTCGGTATATCAAAAAATCTCCTAGTCAAGGTCTGTTATTTCCAGCTGCAAATAACCTTCACTTATCTGCATATGCAGATGCTGATTGGGGGAGCTGCAATGATACTAGAAGATCCACTACAGGTTACTTGGTGATTTTAGGTGATGCTCTAGTTTCTTGGAAATAAAAAAAATAGCCAATAGTTTCCAGAAGTTCTACAGAAGCTGAATACAGGTCATTGGCAAGTGTCTCAAGTGAACTTACATGAATTCAAAATTTGTTACAGGATTTTGAAGTCAAGCTAGAAACAACCAAGATTTTTTGTGACAATCAGGCTGCTATCCGCCTTGCTTATAATCCAACTTTCCATGAAAGATCAAAACACATATAAATTGATTGCCATTTTGTTAGAGAAAAGGTTGCAGCTGGTTTCCTCAAACTCATCCATGTTCAATCTCAACATCAATTAGTAGATCTATTAACCAAACTAGTTCAATCTCCTCTCTTTCACGAGTTATTAACCAAGATAGGAATTATTGATGTATATTTCCCACCTTGAGAAAGGTTTCACAATATAGTAATTCATGTACTAGATATATTATACAATTAGTTAGTTTGTTATTACTACTTGAAGTTAGTTAGTTAAAGTCAATTGCAAGTATTTAGAAGTTAGAGATGTATATAAGTAAGTACAATAAGTTAGAATGAGCAATGGGAATTTTTTCTCTATTGTTCTCTTTACATTCTTAATCTCTATCTCTCTGCATCTGTAATAAAACACATTAAAAAATTAAAAATTATAAAAAAATTATCACTGTCAGGCCAGAGTGGTGGTCATGCCAGAGAGGTTGTGGGCGATGTGTTAGAGGACGACGTTGCTTCCAGCCGTTGCCAGGACACTTCAGATTTGTGGCACCACGCTTCAAATCTACGACACCATGACACTTCAGATATATAGCACCACGACATCAACCACCGTTGGGGAGCCTAGATGGGGGTGGCTACAATGATGGCACTGTGGATGGCGGTGGAGGACGCGAGGCTATTTGGACACAAGGTGGTTTAATTTCTAATATGTTTCAAGTTGGTGTTTGGTTGTGAATTGTGGGTTCTATTGACGGCTAGGCGATGGTTCATGGTAGTATGCAACATGGAGGTCGCGGCTTGGGCGATGATGGTCTTGTTGATGACTTTGTCATTGGGCTTTTCGATGGCGGAGTCTTGGTTAAAGGAGAGGTGAAGAAAAGTAAGGATCATTTTGCAATAACATGTTTTAACCAGTTACCTAATCAATAGGTAGCGAATAATCAATCTCAACCACTTATTTCATTTTTTACAAATCTAACTATTAGAAATAAATGGTCCACCAACGGGAACATTGACGATGTGGTCCATGTTATAAGAAGCTCTTTATGATTGCTAGCCTTTTATGATGGCTATTCAATCTTCAAAACACAGAATGTATAGAGTCAGGCTGTGTCACAGAAATGAGACATGGCATTTTGGGAGAAATTATTATATATCTTGAAATATTATAAATGCAAGCTCTCAAAATAATATATATCATTAATTTTAATTATTTATATAAATTTTAAGTTATTAATTTAAAATCAATAATAAATATCCATTCTAAAACATGTATATATTATACTTCAAAAAGATGTAATAATTTCTGGCATTTTAGACCTCATCTGCGCGCCTTCGGGAGGGAATCGACTCAAAAGTTAAAGTCAGCTAAATTGACTGTCTCCCACTTTGACAATATCCGCCCCCATGCTTCTGTTTTCTCCCAATTTTCGTCATGCCAAATGGAAAGCCATCAGCGTCTTTTATTTTCTTTGGGGGGTTTTTAACGTTATATACTAAATTTTCAACACAGCACCTACCTAATATGATGTGTTTAGAACTTGTTTTTTCTTGTTTTGATTAGTAACAATAAAAAAATTCCGAAGACAATCCAGTAATCCAAGATCCTTGCTTGTTCCGACCGAGTAACGTTGCCATCCAGGCCTTCTTTCAAATAATAGACAATGCAAGTTGATTAGCATATAAACATAAATCAAACACAACCCCTTTGTTCTTATCCTCCTCAATGTGACTCATAACCCACAACTGTCAAACAAACAAATTAGGAAAAATGTCATTTCTATGTCGTATTATTAAAAATATTTTTATTTTGAAGCATGTAAGAAATATTTTTAGTACAATTATTTTTTTATATAAAAGAAACTGAGATGGTTACGAATTCATATAATGAGTGAACAAAATGGTACGATCCCCGTTTCACAGGTAGTGATGACAAAAAATCCTTACTATCAGAGATCCTTATGAGAATTGCCCTATTAGGAGCAGGGACAAAGACGAGGATGACAGTGAAAATCTCCCTGAGGTCAATTTGGGGATGGGATCATATGCCCTGCCCTGCAGGACCTTCATCCTCGTCAAATAGCATAAATAACTTTAATTAATGATATATATATATAAGATACCTTTGCCCCTTTTCGAAACTTCATTTCTAATTAAAATTTCTATTAATTTAAAACATAAAAGTAAAAAGCTCATAACTTAATTCTAATACGCGTTTGAAATAATTATGAAAATTTAAATATTTTAATAATTAATTATTATATAATTTTTTTATTATAATAGATTATAATAAAATTAATTTTATATTTAAATATGTTAATTAAAAAGTAATTTTAAATTAATATTTTTAGTTTTGATAATATAAAAAAATATTTTTAGGTATAAAATTATTAAAATAAGTATAAAATGATTAAAAAAAATTATTTGATTAAAGACAAAATAATATTTACATCTCAAAATATAAAGAATCTATAATAATTTATAATCTAAAATTATAAATTAAAATTTTACATTAAATTATAAAAAAAAAGAAATTATAATACATTAAATTTTATATAAAAATTGGAAAAAATTAATTTTTCTAAACATGTTTATAATACTGTTAAAATAAGTTTTTTTTTATAAAAAAAAGTTGTTTGAAAACGAAATAATCGTTCCAAACACGCATCTAATCCTTCTTGGAATTGTTATAGAATTGTTTAGTGGTTCTTATTTAACTTTTTTTTCTTCTAATTTTACTTTATGATTTCGAGGATCCTCGTAGGTCCCCACTAGAGACACAGGGAAAGGGGATACGGAAAGAAACACATCATGGCAAGGATCGGAGATAGAGACAGGGGAAAATGGGGCAGTAAGGGCTCCTCTGCCCCACATGAGTACCATCCCTATTCACTGGGTTTATCAAGAATCACACACATATTTTATCTATTATTAAAAGACATTTGTTGCTTGTAATATGCCAACTTGTCGTGTAAAAAAATTAATTATAAAAATAAATTAAACTATGACCTAGACAAACATTACTTATAATGTCAATTATAATATGAATAATTTTAAATATTTTTAATCAATATTCTTAGTAATTTTTTTAATTATTAAATAAAAAATATTAAATATTTTTATATTTCTAAAAAATTAAATATATTTATATTTATATTAAATATTTTTTATTAAATATTAAAAAATTATTTAAAAAATCTTTTAAAAAAATATAACAAAACTCTTATAATATACCAATTGTTCAAAGTACTGACCGAGACCTAGATTAGTGGAAGGAGACTTGCTACCGTTTTCCGAGAGAGATAGTAACAAGGTTTTAAGGAAACTATGCAAGTCAGCACAAAAATCGCAAGGTAGGCCAAACGTAGATAGTATGTGTTAGGCTAAGAATGGAACATCTGTGGCTTAGATCACCAAGTCGGTTAATATAGATGACCTGAACCCCGACGGCTCGGAATCCTGCCGTTTAGGACATTCAAAGCTCTGAACGTTGGGATTCAATTACAACTGATCATTAAGTGCAGAATCGTTTCATAGCCGTTGGTTAATTATATAAGTTAATAATTGACCGTTAGTGAATGGATTCACTTGTTGATACATCAATCGTATATTTTCCAATAATATTAGGTCGGTTTGGATTCACATCCCACCAGGCCTACTGTTATGATGAGCCTCTATTTAGTGGGCTTAGAATGGTCCACAGCCCCTCAGCTCAGCCGAATGAAAAGATGAGCCAAGTTCAAGGGGGCCGACCCAAAAAATAATGGGAATGGTCCACAGTCCCCCAGCTCAGCCGTCTAAAAAGATGAGCCGAGTTCAATGGAGCCGATCGAAAAATAATGGGAATGGTCCATAGCCCCTCAGCTTGGCCATCCGAAAAGATGAGTCGAGTTCAAGAAAGGTCGGACAAAAGTTGAGTCGAGTTTGAAGTGGGTCGGTTGATAAATTGATCATAAAAATCTACAAGAGACAAACCTAGTTTATCGCAACCACTTTTGCTGAATACCAAACAAGACGCTTCGTATCACGCGTAGTTGGCTCACATGTGAAAAGACGTGTGACACGTGTGATTCATTTATTGCCTAAATGTCAGTTTCATTATTACACCATTAAAGCAACTGCCTAGCCAACCGCTTTGCAACTATTGATCTTTGCTCTGATGGATCTGCATCGCAAGATTCATCCCATGGATGGGAACACAACCTTTCAATTCCTTACTTACTTACCGTTGATTTATGGAGGACTGACTTTTATTTAAAAAAGACCTTCTTCAATCTTCTTCTTATCACTTTATTTTATTCCAACTGTTTGTTTCTTCCCCGAAACTCTTAAAGTTCTAGCCCTCCTCTATTCTGGAAACCTCCCTCACTCGTTCATCAATTTCTCCAAAACCTCCATTGTTCCTTGATCAAGTTCTTGAGACCTCCACCATTTCTTCACCAAGCTCTACTACAGCGAAGCATTTCACTTTCTTCTTCCAATAAAACAGATACTTCCTCTTACCTTTCCCTTCCATTCTCTGTAAATTAACTCCATTTAGAACTTAGGACTATGAATAAGAACATGTCCATTAGAGACGATAGCAGTGATAGAGAGTCCTTAGAGATTCTGAATGAATCTCCGGCGGCCGTTTCTTGTTAAAATACCGTGGACCCATCCACTAACAAAGGGAAAAAACATATTGACGAGGGAACATCTGATCCCAAAGGTCGGTTGTCGCCTTCAAAATCAGGAAAAGGGTACGACTGGGTTAAATATGCCGTTAGAAAATACTACTCGAATTTTGACTTGGCCGAGAATATACTGATCCTCCGAAGGTGTATTATGATGGCGTCCAATGGAGACGAAACCAAATTTGTATGCCGACCGTGCCGACCTGAAGAGAGGATTTTTATGGCTCCGGGAAAAGATGACGACCTAGGTTGGATTTACATATATGAAACATTCTTCACTTGGGTCGATCTCTGTCTACCCTTCTCGGACTTCCAATGTAAAATCCTGACCAAATTGAACGTCATGCAAGCCCAACTTCATCCAAATAGTTGGGTGTTTGTCAAAGCTTTTGAAGTACTGATGCATTTTATAGGTCGGGAACGTAGTATTGGGGTATTCTTCTCCCTCTTTCAATGCAAGGGGGCCGACAAAGAGGGATGAGTATCAATCAATAGTCACCCCCAAAGGAGATTGTTCTCTGCTTTAGATTCATCATACAAAAACTTCAAAAACAAATTTTTTCGGGTAAGTTCTCCCCTGACCGACCTATCATTCTTCTTGGATGAATACGGAATAGAAAAATTCGTTTTATATTGGCGCGCAAATCCAACTTCCATATTGGGTATGGAATATAGAAGATTAACACCCGAAGAATGAATTCTGATCGACCTATTGGAGGAAGCTTCAGTGCTAGATACTACTTCTTTGGTTAAATTCGGAAACAATCTGACCGAACTATCGAAAATAATGCATAAGTCTTGTTTTTTATTATTTTGCCGATATTGATCATCTACTAATATATTTTAACTATTTTAACTTCTTTGTAGAAACAATGGATCCCAAGATAACTGTTCGTGAAATGCAAATGAGACTAAAGAAATTAAAGAATGAAGGAACTTCCCTCGCAGCAAATGCCGACGATGTCGTTCCATGTCCGAAAATGGTACATGTTAATCCTCAACCGGAATCCTCTGAAACCAATTCGGATCTGATGGTCCAGAAAAGGCGTTGGTTGGAAGATCAAGGCTAAAGTATGAAACAAATTGCCTTGACTTCAGTAGGCGAGGAATCTTCATATAGCTCGGTAACAAAAGTTTCCAAATTTCGTGATGAAAGCTATTTTCTTTTCATCGTCCGGGTGCATCCTGAACTGGTTGTATCCAAAGTATGGATCCATGAAGCTGAGGAACTGATAACTAGAAGCTCCATCGACTAATCGGTTGATGCTGGGAAGCGGATAAGAATCCTTTGGATAAGCTTTGTTGAGGTTGGTAAAATCTATACACATCCTCCATTTTCTTAACGACTTTTTTACCATAACCACATTTGACAACCATGTAGTATATTCCACTTCTCTTACAAAGCCTGCATCTAAAAGTTTTTTTTTGTTTCTTCTGTTGCAACCTTTTGTCTTTCTGATCCCAATTTCCTTTTCTTATGGGCTACTAGTTTTACCTTCTTATCCAAGGAAAACTTGTGGGTGATGATCTCAGGATCAACTCTGGGCATGACGGCTACAGTCCATGCAAATAGATCAACATTCTTCCTCAACAATTCCTCCAAATTTCTTTTAATTTCGGTCAGTAAACGAGCCCCAATGTGTGTTACTTGGTTGGATTTGGGACCCAAGGGCAATGTTTGCAGTTCTTCAATCGGTTGAGGCTTGTCTTGTTCATCACTCCTTGGATCCAACTCAGCCATATTAATGTTGTGTATCGGTCGCTTACAATCGAGTTTGTGGGTTTGCTCATCTTGTCTCGGCCTCAGGCTTTCGTTGTAGCAGATTCTTGTCTCTTTTTGCTCTGCATGGACTACACCAACCTCAGTCTTGGAGACAGAGAATTTCATTGTTAGATGAGGGGTTAATACAACAGCCCCAAGAAGGTTGACAGATGGTCTCCCAAGGATAGCATTATAAGGAGTGTAATAGTCTATTACCAAATACTTGACTGGAATAGTTTTAAGTAAAGTACCTGTTCCGAAAGTTGTTCGAAGTTTGATGAATCCTTTAACATTTACCTACTCTCTAGAGAACCTGATCAATGCTCCATTGAATAGAGTCAAATCTTCTTCTGATATCTGCAATCTCCGAAGTGTAGACATATAGAGAACATCGGTTGAACTGCCTTGATCAACCAGAATCTTCTTGATCTGAAAATTCCTTGCTATGATGGATATAACCATCAGATCATCCAAGTTCTTATCCAATCTAGTGTAATCATTATTTGAAAATGAGATGACCGGTCCATCTACGAACTGCTTGTGCTGCAACGGAGAAGGGTATCTTATTGTCATTATTGCTCAGAGATGATGTTTCTAAGATGAATTAGAGCTTCGATCACCGGCGAATCCACCAGCTATCGAATCAATGACCCTTCTGATAGGTTGATCTCGGGAGTCGAAAGTCGTTTCTACTGTCTTTTTCTTTAAATCTGGACTTGGGCCCCTCCTTTCAGATTGATCTCCTTCTTTTATTTTCCTGCTTCGACTTCTACGGCGATAAACATATTTACCAAGGTGCCCCTCTCGAATAAGTTGCTCAATCCTATTTTTTAAGCTGACACATTCCTCGGTGGTATGTCCGAACGTTTTATGGTATTCACACCTTTTGCTTTTGTCAATATTAAGTGGTGTTTTTTGTAGTCCAACGTTTTTTGGGAGATGAATTAGACCAGTGTTATATATTTCTCGGAATATCTAATCCCGACGAGTATTTAATGGCGTATATTCACTGAACCAATGTTGTACTCTATCTGTTACTGCACGAACATTTTGATAAGCTCGGTCTTCTCTTGTTATATGTCTACCTCTCTTTTCTGATCATCGCTTGTTATATTGCGGTCGTGATTAATTGGTCGGATAGAGACATGGGGATCACTTTTTTCTCTGTGTTCTGGTTTGAAAAAGTGTTGCTCTATTTGCTTTATGGCAAGGACGATTTCCTCCATGTTAATATACTCTATGGGCCTACTCCTTAATTTGTCCAGTTCTAAAGGCGGCTTTCTAGTAAGGGAATCTGCAAATGGTCCTGGGCGCAAGCCAGCCATGATAGCATGTAGAGATACTGCCAGATTGAGATCTCTTATTTGCACTAACTATAAGAAAAATCACGATTTGCGAAGGATAAATCCGCCACAAATCACCTAAAATCCATCACAAATTGTCAATTTGTGGCAGATTCGTGACCGCCGCAACAACGATCATTGCAATATAGTTTATGGTAGATTTTAGTTTTTGCCGCAAATCCGCCACAAACTCTCTGGCGATATGCTAGATTCGTTGCCAGAAATGGATTGTTTGCGGCGTATTTTTTCCCTGCTAATTTACGGCAGATTTTTTCACCGCTAATTTGTGTCAGATTTAGCAGCGGATTGGCAAAGCGAATTTAATTCGCAAAGCAATTTTGCAGGGAATTATGCCAATTTTGTGGCAAAAATATCTGCCACAAAATTTGTGGATTAAAAAAAATAAATTAAAATGTTGAAAAACCATAATTACATAATAAATCTTGTCAATGTAATTCCTGTCAATGATTACAACCTGATCCATAAAACAAACATAACAAATTACAAAGTTTGTTCAAATACAACATAATCCATAGAAAAGTTTAAAAGAAATATAAGAGAATCCCTACAATAGTCAATGACAAATAATTGAAAATGTGCATAATCAGTAGCAGTACCAACACTCAAACATGACCATTGAATTTGAAGCAACTCAAGGGTACATGGTTGGTGCCGTGTGTGTCGTATGGACTGGTGGAGGCATGGAGCAGCGGCTGCCGACAGGAATGGACGAAGATGAGGGTTGGGCGTGGGCGAGCAGCGGCAAGGGAGTAGGTGCGGCACGAGGTGCGGTTGGTGGGCGCAGTGGTGGGTCGCCGGCTTGGTGGTTGTCACAGGTTGCACTGGAGAGAGAGGGGCGAAGATTTCAGCAGAGAGAAGGAAGAAAGTGATAAATGAGAAAGGAGAAAGAAGATCACGTTTTAGATCTAAAGTCTATTTTTCAAATAGTGGCAGAAATTTACGTCAAAATTTTTTTAAAATTGCGGTAGAATCATTTTTTAAAATTTTTTATGCTGAATTTTTTATTATATTTATCAATTTTGCAGAAGAATTATTCGGCGCAAATTTTTTTTTTAAATTGCGGCGGATATTTGGGGTGAATTTGTCCGGTAATAATTTTTTTATTTTTTTTATATTTTTGCCAATTTTTTTTATTATATTTACAAATTTTGTTGTGGATTTTTATATCGTAAATTTAGTTTTTAAATTGCGGTGAATTATTTACGACAGATTTTTTCACCGCAAATTATTTTAATTTTTTTAATTTTTTTTTATTTTCTCCCGAATGTTTTATTATATGTATTAATTTTGCGGTGGATAGTTTCGCCACAAACATTTTTTTACAAAAAAAAATAAATTTTCACGATGGAAGTGTCACCGGAAAAAATTTAGGGAGGGGGGAATCTGCCTAAAAAATCCACTGCAAAAATCCACCGCAAATGGATCCGTCACAAAATTCCTCTCAAATTGAGATGGATTTTAATCCGCCGTAAAAAATCTACTGCAAAATAGCTGTTTTCTTGTAGTGACTGCTTTCTCCCCGAACATTCGCATGAAATTTTTGAGGGATTCATCTCGACCCTGCCTCAAAATGATAAGGCTTACCGAGGTCTTTTGATGTGTCTTGCTTATGGAAAAATAGTTAAGAAACTTAATTGACAATTCAGAAAAATCATAAAATTGAACCTGTTTCAAGGCTTGAAAAGCAGAGTAAAGCTAATTTCTTCAGAGTCGTTGGAAAAGCCCTGTATTTGATCTGATCCGAGATGCCATTCAGAAGCATCATAGAATTGAACATTGTTAGATGTTCTTGTGTGTGAACACCCAATTTTGTTAGGGGCTTTTTGTTAAAAAAAAAAGAAAAGAAAAGGACCTAACTTTCACCCATTGGCCCATTATCCAACCTATTGATCCAATATCCAGCCCATAACCCATTAACCCATTATTCTACCCACTAACCCATTATCAAACCCAATTGGCTCATCAACCCATAACCTAACCCATTGACCTATTCTACTACAACTCAAACTCATCATAAACAAACTTATCCAAAACAAACCCATTAGCTATCCTAAACAAACCCATCCTAACCAAACCCTATCGGTTATCCTAAATATACTCATCCTAAATAAATCTCAATACTCATTCTAAACCAATCCTAATCACACTTTAACTTAAACACCTTAACCTAATCCCCTCCTATAAAAACCCATAACCCAACCTTAAGCGATTTCGGTTTAATAGACCTCGACTTTAATACATTTAATATCTCGGACATCACTTGTTTTTTACCTTGCCTACCACATCCAAATCTTCATCTTCTCCACTTCACCATCTTCAACTAGCCTTTACCCCACCATCTTGCATCATCATCAACCTTCCACACTTTCACCATTAAATCAATAAATCACCACTCCAATATCATCACCTTCACCAAGCGACCTTCACCTCGCCATAAACATCATCTTCACCTATTAACTACCCAAACAACAAACTCTTCCATTATAACCACCATCACCCACCCTCTTCAACCAAAAAACACACCTAGCCAAACCAAAACCACCACTCAACCAAAAATAACACCACCGCGGATCATCATCCCATGCCGCCGCACCAGTGTCGATTGTCGGCTCACCAAAGCCGCACGAAGCCACTCCGTTGATACAAATCCAGCGTCAAACTTAGACCCATTCCAGCCGCATCCTCCGCTCCAACCGCGTAGCAACCGGTCGCGCCCTCCAGGTCGTCAACCGCCGCGCCGGATTCGTCCCAACCACGAGCCACCGTTCCTCGAGCCAGACCCCCACCGAACTGCCGTACCAATGTCGTGCCCGCAAGAACCCGTCGAACCCGCACGACCCGGATCACGCCATTGTCACTGCCACATCGGGATCGCCGCACCGCACCCGCACCGCACCATGTCTGGACCACAGCACCTCATCGCGCCGGTCGACGATCCTTCACCAGTCACCGTTGCTTCCCTTCCTTGTTTCCTTGTTCATTTTGTAAATATCCAAAAATAACCCCCATTCCTCTTTGTTTCGTTTGTTGTCTGTAAGTATATATATATTTTTTTGGCATTTAAGTAGGTAAATGGGTTTATTGGGCCAAACTAAAAAGATATAAAAAAACGAAAACAAGGATTAAAAAATGATGGTAAAATTAAAAAGGTAATAATTAAAATTTGAATTTTATATATATATATATATATATATATATATATATATATATATATATATATATATATATATATATATATATTTCTTTTAAAAAATAAGATTAACTAAGTTGTGACAACTTGTTAATCCTATAACTTTTGTAATCATCTGAGTTATGACAGTTTGATGGTTCAAATGTTTTTAAAGTTAAAAACAATTAATCTATAATTAAAAAATATAAAAAATAAAATAATCAATTTTTTAGAATAAAATAAGATTAAATGAGTTGTGAAAGCTTGTTGATCCTATAATTTTTATAATCATCTGAGTTGCGACAACTTGATGATTCAGTTTTAGATTAAAAATAACCAACCCACAATTATTTTCTAAAGAACTATGTGACTTTGAATTCCTCATTGCACCAGGGGATACGTAGGAGCGGAACTCTTATTCCGTCAAGCCAAATTTTAAATTTTCATAAATTATTTAATTTTTAATTTTTTAAAAGAAGTAAAATAAATATATTATGAAATTATTAAGTTTTGCATAATTAATTTAGGGTAACCATTTTAAAACGGGTGTATTAGGGTGCTGTGGGGTTAAGTCTCCACATTTCTCTATGCATAACCGACTCCTGAATCCAATTTGGTTCTAAAGATCATTTTCTAAAGAAGGTTTTTTAATTTTTTCTAATTTTAATAAAATTGGTGGCGACTCCTAACAATTTATTTTGTTCGCCGCTCCCGCAGCAATCATCGGTCGCAACAGATGGCGACTCTACTGGGGACACTTGAGAGTCAAGCCCATATAAGTTAGTTGTGCAAAATTTTGCAATCTTTGTATATTTGTTTTACCTTTTTTTTCTCTTGGAATTTTTTATTTTTTGTTTTGCAGGATACAAGTAGTCTTTAGGATAATGAAGGTTTGTATGCTCCCTACACCCACTGCACCTACACATTTATCACACATATTCGAGTATGGTCTTATACCTGGGTCTGAGTGAAACTTAAGTTAAGTAGAGGTTGTGTAGTGGTAGCTATTTTGGATGTACATCCAGTTTGGTTATTGCGTCAACCTCATCTAGAGTGTGCATTTTTCACGAATGTCCTGCACCTAGTGGTTTACCCACTATTTATGGTCAACATTCTGAAATGGGACTTAGCTCTAGAGGCCTTTTGGACAGTAGAGTCACCCAAGGAAAGTTATCACGAATCAGTAAAGACTCGTAGATCTTCAGGATAGAAATCCCTAAGTTTAAGGAAATCCCATTTGGACACAAAGGGAGCGTACCTTTCGTTATCATTTGACTTATCTGTATGCCTCGTGAGTTGTTTAGTCCCTTAATGTGATGAACCATACTTATGTCCCTCTTAATAATTTTTTTTCCTAAAAGAAGAGGTGAGTCACTATTAAAGGACCAATAACTCACTCATTATTACATTGTAAAATCATTTTCTAAAAAAATGTATTAATAATTCTCCGTTCCCAAGTTTGTTGGAGAACCATTTGAAATTTAGTGCCTAAGGACTAGTAGTGAGTATCTTTGATTAATAATGAAAAGTGTCATGGGATCAGATAATAAAGATGTAATTTCAAAAAGGACTCTACAACTTAAGGCCAAAAAAGTGGAAATAGAGAGCTTGGTGAGTTTGGACCGAATGCTGAAGAAAACACAACGTCTGACCTTCACTGCAAGGTATGGGAAGATCTTGAATCTGTTAGAGGTGGATGTACAGATAGAAGCTATCACTATGCTAGCCTAGTACTATGACCCATCATTGCGTTGCTTCACGTTTTAAGATTTTCAGTTAGCTCTCACTTTAGAAGAGTTTGAGCAGATCTTGGGCTTACCTTTGGAAAAGGAAAAGCCATACCAATACATAGGCCACTATGCATCCATGTCAACCATAGCAAATAGCTTGAAGATTCATATAAAAGATCTGCAGTAGGCAAAACAAAATAGGAAAAGAATAGAGGGGTTTCCGAGGAAGTATTTACAAGAGCACATGTGTTGTCTCGCCAAGGTTGAAGACTGGAGTACTTTTTTAGATGTTCTAGCCCTCACCATTTACGGCACCATCCTCTTCCCAAGTAGTGAAGACTTGATAGACTTTGCTGCAATTGATGTCTTGCTGGCACGAAGAAATGATACTGCAAACCCTAGCCCTACCATCGTTACTGATGTTTACTATACTTTGAACTTCTGCCATGAAAAGAAGGGTAAGCAAATCTTATGTTGTTTACCGATAATATTTGTATAGCTCACAGCTCACATGTTCAAGAGAGGTTCCGAAGAAGCATGTCCCATTACATATCTGAAGATACTCCAGTTGAGAACCATGAATGGTCGTGAATGAGCAGAGGAATTGGCCAAGTTTGAGGAGAGGAAAATCGTATGGTTCCCATGGCGGAAAGATGGGTAAACTGTGGTTTATTAGTGTGAAGGTTTTCCTAATGTTCTTCTCATGGGTACTCAAGGGAGCATTAAGTACAACCCCGTTTTGACATTGTGACAACTTGGCTATCCCATGATGGGGCGGCCCTCAGAATGGGAAACCATTCCTTTTATTTACGACATACAGATGAATTGTACTGAGACACTAAGGAAAGTTCGAGATGCTTGGAAGAAGGTCGTTAGAAAGAGTAGAGAGCTAGGAGTCAGAAGTTATAGAGTCAAAGAAAGTTATCGGGGGTGGCTCAAGAACAGGGCTCAGGAAGTCAAGTTACCTTTCAAAAGTCCAGCAACCTCTACAGTTAGTAAACCTCTACCTCCGATTCCGATAGAAGATGAAGAAATAAAAGGAAAGTTAGCAGAAGCCAATAAAGAAAAGAGAAAATTAGAAGTAGAGTTAGAAAAGAATCGCTAAGCATATGCAATGTTAAAACATGAAAGTTCTGAGAAAAGCTACGCTCTTAAACAAGCAAGCAAAAGGCAAAGGACAAAGAATGATAGTATGTAAAAAATCAGAAGATGTTTAGAAGCTGCAAATAAGGAACTAGTATGGGTGTCAAAATGGGCCAGGCCCGATGGGTCGGCCCGATTAGCCTGACAAAATGGATGGGCTGGGCCAGCAAAATGCTAGCCCGAACCTTACATGGCCCGAATGGGCTGAGCCCGAGTAAGCCCTCGCTCTTTTTACACTACATAAAGCTAAATGGGCTTTGGCGGGTGGAATGAAATTTATGTTCTTCCGAAAATGGCCCGAGGATAGAAAATATAAGGCAAAAAACTGTTTTGACACCCCTAGGAACTAGGACTCCGAGGGCAAGAAAGAAAGAGAGCTCTGGCCGAGAATCAACAACTTAAAAAGTTGCTCGTAAATGCCAAAGCAGCGTGGAATGATGTTCTTCATTAAGTGGATAGTATGAGGCAACAAATGAAGATAGTGTCAGCAAGATACGAAGACACACTCAAAATTGGGAGGTTGCACACTGACAAGGAGATTGTAGAGTATGAAGCAGCGTTGTAACATGGACAAGAAGACTTGCAGAAGTTGATGGATCATGTGAAACAACAAAACAAAGGCATTATTGAATGGAAATGAGAAGCTTAATTTTGGATGGATTACTTCACGAGACTAGTATGCCTCGTTAACACGACAATTACAGACATCCCTTTTTATTTAAAGGTGGCTGATAAGATGGTTGATCCTCTTAAGACACCGGCAGAGATTAATGATTTCATTAAATATTGTAAGAGTCTTATTGAACAAATGAAGCAGATGATTAAAGTGTATTCGGTTGAGAATAGCTAGACAATGATGTAATAGGGTGAAAATTACGATCTACTATCATTGATGTGGATGATTTTTCAATTGAATAAAGCATGTCTTTTTGTTCTTTTGATCCTATGTTTACTTGAGACCAATACTTTTGAATGAGACATTCTAAGAATTGGTCATTACGAGAAAGATCAAAGATACTCACTCAAGTCCACTCGGCACAAATTAATAGTGGTTTTCTAACAAATCAATAATAATCATGGTAGTTTCTAATAAATTGTTCCTTAATTGTTCACAGGAAATTTAGAACCGTTTCGTGAGTAAGGAAAAAAGACACTAATCAAACCAAGTTCATAACACAATGGTTCGAACAAAGCTTGAGGCAATGACAGCCGAAAACGAAGGAAGAAATCTAAGTATGGAAGTAGAAGAAGTGAAAGAAATGGTGGATGAGATGACAGAGTTTCAGAGAAGAATGAAAGAAATGTTGTTAGCCATGAGGGAGACCCTCACCTTGATGGAGGCAGCCAGAGGTACAGGAGTAACTGGGGCATATTTACATAACACCTCCATGAGGACAAATCCATGGGTCACTACTGAGATACCTGTTGTGAAGGGAACTTCGAATACTGCATAACTAGTACTTCCTATCGGAGAAGGGTATCATTCCTTGGAAGGAACTCAAAATGAGGTTCATGGCTGATGTGTGTGAAATAACCTCATATTTTAGTCTTGTTTTGCATGCATTTTAGGCATTTTAGTTTCCCTTTTTATTTGTTTTTCCCTTAGTTCGGATAACTACGGCGTTTTTGGTGTTGTTGTGCAGGATTGGAGCTGAATTGGTCTTGAAATGGATGAAAAACTTGCATAATTAAAGTTGGAGCATAAAGGGTAGCAATTTGGGACAAAAAGCTCACTCCAAAGGGTTCCACGGCCTGCCTGTAGAATTTCCCACGGCCATGGATCGAGCAACTGCGCGAAAAAGTAACAGGGGAACTTCCAGAGAATTCCACGGCCTGGCCGTGGAATGACCCACGGCCGTGGATCTCAAACAGAGAGAACCACGACCTGGCCGTGGAACTCCCCACGGCCGTGGATCGGGGTGCGTGTCAACTTTTTAAGTTCGTTTTTCTCTTTTTTTGATGGGCTTGGATCAGTTTTAACCCATGGGGTACATATAGTTGTTCTGAAGACATTATTAGGGTTCAAATTTGGTTTAGAATGAGGACATTGGAGGCTCTTGATCTTCATCTTCCTCTCTTCTCTCTTCGATTACGAGTTTGAATGCTTTTGAACTTAATTTCTGGTTTCTTCTTCTCCATGTCTGAGTAGTTCCTTTTGTTTCTGGGATTGGGCAATGCCCTTTGATACATTGATGATGATTAATTGACTTTGTTTACCCCTTTTATTAATTTTGAATGTTCTTTGATTCAATCCTTATTGCACTTATTCATGTGAATTCGCTGGCCACTTATTTGCATCTCATAGATATCTAGGGACGTACTGAGAGGTGAACCTAGGTGTTGGAACCATAAGAATTGAGCTTAAGGTCTAAATCACGAGAGTAGATTTAACCTTTCGAGGATTTAATGAATTACCACAAAGCGTAATGGGTTCAATTTAGATTCAATTACCACGAGAGAAGGAATTGGTTTAATTAGGCACAGTTCTTGTTTCTTGAGAAAGAACATTAACTAATTTAGGGTAATTCACCTTCAATTGAATTTCAGTTTAAATAAAAGGATTGTCAATTAGGAGTCTTGTATCATCGTGGTTATCCCCAATCCTGAAAGCTTTCTTAAATCTGAAAACCTTTCTTAAACAATTTACTATTTTTGATCTCAACTGCGCACTTTAATATTTGTTTATTTAATTGCTCGGTTACTACGTTCTTATCACTTAACAATCATATTCGCTTTGTTTAATTTAATTGCATTAATTAATTAATTGGTATTCATAGACATAGTCCCTGTGGATTCGATCTTTTTATTACTTGACAATGAAACCGTACACTTGCAGATTTCACACACCAATGGCAATGCTGAGTGTAATGACAGCCGAAAACGAAGGAAGAAATCTAAGTATGGAAGTAGAAGAAGTGAAAGAAATGATGGATGAGATGACAGAGTTTCAGAGAAGAATGAAAGAAATGTTGTTAGCCATGAGGGAGACCCTCACCTTGATGGAGGCAGCCAGAGGTACAGGAGTAACTGGGGCATATTTACATAACATCTCCATGAGGACAAATCCATGGGTCACTACTGAGATACCTGTTGTGAAGGGAACTTCGAATACTGCATAACTAGTACTTCCTATCGGAGAAGGGTATCATTCCTTGGAAGGAACTCAAAATGAGGTTCATGGCTGATGTGTGTGAAATAACCTCATATTTTGGTCTTGTTTTGCATGCATTCTTAGGCATTTTAGTTTCCCTTTTTATTTGTTTTTCCCCTTAGTTTGGATAACTACGGCGTTTTTGGTGTTGTTGTGCAGGATTGGAGCTGAATTGGTCTTGAAATGGATGGAAAGCTTGTATAATTAAAGTTAGAGCTTAAAGGGTAGCAATTTGGGACAAACAGTTCACTCCAAAGGGTTCCACGGCCTGCCTGTGGAATTTCCCACGGCCATGGATCGAGCAACTGCGCGAAAAAGTAACAGGGGAACTTCTAGAGAATTCCACGGCCTGGCCGTGGAATTACCCACGGCCGTGGATCTCAAACAGAGAGAACCACGACCTGGCCGTGGAACTCCCCACGGCCGTGGATCGGGGTGCGTGTCAACTTTTTAAGTTCGTTTTTCTCTTTTTTGATGGGCTTGGATCAGTTTTAACCCATGGGGTACATATAGTTATTCTGAAGACATTATTAGGGTTCAAATTTGGTTTAGAATGAGGACATTGGAGGCTCTTGATCTTCATCTTCCTCTCTTCTCTCTTCGATTACGGGTTTGAATGCTTTTGAACTTAATTTCTGGTTTCTTCTTCTCCATGTCTGAGTAGTTCCTTTTGTTTCGGGATTGGGCAATGCCCTTTGATACATTGATGATGATTAATTGACTTTGTTTACCCTTTTATTAATTTTGAATGTTCTTTGATTCAATCCTTATTGCACTTATTCATGTGAATTCGCTAGCCACTTATTTGCATCTCATAGATATCTAGGGACGTACTGAGAGGTGAACCTAGGTGTTGGAACCATAAGAATTGAGCTTAAGGCCTAAATCACGAGAGTAGATTTAACCTTTCGAGGATTTAATGAATTACCACAAAGCGTAATGGGTTCAATTTAGATTCAATTACCACGAGAGTAGGAATTGGTTTAATTAGGCACAGTTCTTGTCTCTTGAGAAAGAACATTAACTAATTTAGGGTAATTCACCTTCAATTGAATTTCAGTTTAAATAAAAAGATTGTCAATTAGGAGTCTTGTATCATCGTGGTTATCCCCAATCCTGAAAGCTTTCTTAAATCTGAAAACCTTTCTTAAACAATTTACTATTTTTGATCTCAACTGCGCACTTTAATATTTGTTTATTTAATTGCTCGGTTACTACGTTCTTATCACTTAACAATCATATTCGCTTTGTTTAATTTAATTGCATTAATTAATTAATTGGTATTCATAGACATAGTCCCTGTGGATTCGATCTTTTTATTACTTGACAATGAAACCGTACACTTGCAGATTTCACACACCAATGGCAATGCTGAGTGTACATAAGAACCACCATATATGTCCATCCCGATGCCAAAGGGATTTCCTACTGGGACTGGTCATACGACCACCCAAAATGACAAGATGAGAGAAGAATGGATGGAAAAGATAGAAGAACAAATTAAAGCGATCAAGGGTCCTAGCACCTATGGTCCCCTTGGGATAGAAGAATTGTGTCGTACTGCTAACATCATTATTCCTAAGGCTTTTAAAATTCCAGAATTCGTCAAATATGATGGGAGCACCCATCCTTTCTTCCACCTGAAAACATACATTACCAAAGTGTCAATTTGGTCAAAGGATTGGAAGTTTCTTGTCAGGTTCTTTCATGAAAGTTTGACTGGAGCTGCTTTGGAATGGTGTATCCAACAAAACCTTTCCAAAATCTCTTCATGGGATGACTGTGCAAACTTGTTTATAGGGCAATATCGGTTCAACCTAGATACAACTCCAACCCGAGAGCAATTGGGAACACTGCAAAAGAAAAATGAAGAAACGTTCAAGCAATATGCCCAGAGATGGAGAACTCTCGCAGCACAAGTGCAACTACCATTGACTTTGACCGAAATGTGCTCATATTTTTTGGGAACTTTAGGAGTTGCCTATGTTGGAGCAATGACAGGTTCTGTTTATCAAGATTTTTCTAAATTAATTGCTACTGGAGAAAGGATTGAAATTCTGGCAAAGGCTGATAAATTGCTAACTGGCAATAATGAAGGTGGCTTCAAGAAGGGGCTTTCTCACAAGAAAAAAGAGCCTGAGGTGAGTTACGTGCAAACCAACAACCTTCACAACCCCGCTATCCACCATCTTACCCCGCCTACTAAGTCCCTCCATATAACCCAAACTCTTACCCTCTTTATCAAACACCTACACCGTATCATCTGTCTGGCCTAATCGCTCCACCTACAAATACGCATCAAATCCCACAATTCCACATAAATAATGTTCCCCCATCACAACCATATGTTCCAGCTCGCCCAAAACCAAGGCTGCTCCCGTGCCCAAAACCTACCTCTTTCCCAATATTATCCATTTCAAACACAGACTTATTCCAAAAGCTGTCTGATGCCTACCTCATCTCAAGAATTCTTGTGCGTCCTTTTGAACCACCATTCCCAGAATGGTATAACCCAAGCTTAACTTGCAAATACTACATGGATATCGCAGGACACTCAATTGAAGATTGTGAATCTTTCAAAATCACAGTAAGAAAGCTAATTGCTTATGGAAAGCTAGACATTAAAGAGAAGGCTGGATCCCGTATTGTCAGCAACCCTACCCTAATCATGGTAGAAGGAATGAGGTAAATGTCATGGAGATGGAAGGACCACCAATATGGAAAGTTATGAGCCTGCGTACACCAATGACTAAAATATCTGAGGGATCAAAAAAAGTAGGCTACAATATCATAACACCAGATGCATCAATAAAAGATGATGAATCAAATTGTGCTTATCATTGTGGTGGAATAGGACACGATATCGAAAACTGTTGGGACTTTAAAGTTCGAGTCCAAGGTTTACTCACTTTGAGAATAATACAAGCCAGACAAGGGGTAGCTTCTTTTGAAAAGGTTAATGTGGTTGAACGTTTTGTGCTCAAGGTACCACCTCTCAACCAAGCCTCGACACCAGGGAAAGTAATTGTGACAGTCAAGAAGCTCACACCATTCGCTTATAATGATACTCATTCATTGCCATGGAATTATGAAGCCAAGATAGAGACAAAGAGAGTCGGGGAAGAGACTTTAAAGGCCCGAGTTGCTGAAATACACCAGGATGAAGAGTCTGTTACTAATATAATTACAAGGAGTGGGCGATGCTATGGCCCAGTAGAAGTAGAGAAGAGGAAATAGAGAAGCTCAAAAGAATAAGAAAGAGGGAAAGAAGAGAAGGAAGAATTCTTGAAGATCATGAAACAAAGTGAATATGATGTGATTGAACAGTTGAAGAAGACTCCAGCAAGGATATCTCTATTATCACTCGTCTTGACATTTGAGTTGTATCGAAAAACGTTACTAAGAGTTCTAAATGAAGCCTATGTCAAACCTGATGTTACCCCTGAAAACGTTGTCAGCATGGTGGATCCCGTGAGGCACGTCAACATGATCATATTTACTGATGAAGAGTTCTCCTATCGATCTGAGAAAAACCCACGAGCCTTACATATAACCCTTAAATGTAAATGGTATATAGTTGCAAAAGTTTTGATCGATGGGGGGTCCGCATTGAATATCCTACCGAAGTCAACTCTAATCTCATTGTCAATAAGTGAGGATGAGTTATCCCCTCGAGAAATGATGGTGAGGGCCTTTGGTGGAAATAGGAGAAGCATTTTGGGAGATGTGACATTGCCATTAGAGATTGGCCCAAGTAATTTTCAAATTTTATTCCAAGTTATGGATATGGAGCCTGGTTACACTATGCCCCTGAGGAGACTGTGGATCCATGCCGCTGGTGCTGTTCTTTCCACCCTGCACCAGAATGTTAAGTACATTGAAAATAGGTCGGTCATCACCATATATGGAGAAAAAGAAATTATGTTGTCAAAACCAGTTTTAGTGCCATATGTAGAGAGTACAGAGAAAGATGAGGAGAATTTGTGGTACAGTTTTGAAGTAATTGAGATTGGACTTGGTAGGAATGAATCATCGACACAAAGTGTAAATCAGGTGGCAGCTCGAATCATGGCTAACAATGGGTACCAGAAAAGAAAAGGCTTGGGCCCACAACTGTAAGGTACTTGCTCACTAGTGTCATTTCTAGAAAAGTTAGACAAGTTTGGATTGGGGTATGAAGCATCTCTAGAAAAAGAATAGAGAATATGACTCGGGAAAAGAGGAACGATAAGGGCAAAATAAAGCACATTCCTCATTTGAGGGAAACGTTCCTGGCACCAACCGAGATAATCATGCCTAAAGAAGTCATTCGTCCTTGATAGCATCCTATTATTAATACGCTGCATGAAGAAGGCCCATAAGATCATAAAGCAACCTATCCTTTTACTGTTGAGGAGCCACTAAAGAACTGGTAATCTGAACCAATGATTGATGTTATTGTTTCTAAGTAATTATTTAGTTTTTCTATAATAAGCAGATGTTTGAGTCTAGCTATGTTTCGAGCTTATATTTATGTTATTTGAGACATTAACTAAATAAAGTTGCATGTTTATTCAGTTATCCTCCTTGTCACACTTTTGGCTTATCTTTTTTGTATTTATCTGTTTTTTTTACGTTTCTATTAAAAAAAAAAGCCTCGCTTTCATTTCATTATTCTTATTCTTTTTGCCTTTCCAACTCCACACAAATTGCTTTACAGGGATTTGAGTCTTGTAAAAGGTCTGCCCCATAAAAGGGATCTTGAAAACTTATTGATTGATTCCCCTGCGGCGTTTAATTAAGAAAACCCTGGATCTGATGAAGAGGAAGAGATTGTTGAAAAATTTGAAAAAAATACTAGAATACTCAGAAAGAAAATTTGATGTGGATAATGAGGTAATTGAAGTGATTAACATGGGAACCGAAGAAGACAAGAATGAGTTAAAAATAGTAGATAATCTTGAGCGTATGGAAATGATAACGCTACTTAAGGAATACCTCGATGTATTTGTATGGTCCTAGAAAGATATGCCTGGATTAGACCCTGAGATAGCATCACATAAAATCCCATTATATCCAGATGTAGAGGCGAAAAGGCAAAAATTGATAAGAATGCATCATGATATGTCACTAAAGATTAAGGAAGAAGTGATACAACAATTAGAAGCCAGATTTTTAGAGGTGTCAAGACACCCAGAATGGGTAGCAAATATTGTGCCTGTACCCAAGAAGGATGGGAAGCTCAGGATGTGCGTGGATTATAGGGCTATAAATAAGGCTAATCCAAAAGATGATTTCCCGTTCCCTCATATTGATGTTCTTGTTGACAATACAGTAGGAAATCATAGGTTCTCGTTTATGGATGGTTATTCTGGGTACAATCAGATTCTCATGGATGTCGATGACAAAGAAAAGATGACTTTTATTACCTATTGGAGAACTTTGTATTACACAGTAATGTCCTTTGGATTGAAGAATGTTGAGGCTACATATCAACGTGTTATGGTTGTATTATTTCATGATATGATGCATAAAGAAATTGAGGATATGTGGATGATATGTTTGGCCAAATCTAAAGAAAAGGAAAGCCATGTAGCAATCTTGCAGAGGTTATTTGAAAGACTCATAAAGTACAAGTTGAGACTCAATCTTAATAAATGTGTCTTTGAAGCATTTACGAGAAAATTGCTCGGGTTTATCATTAGTAGAGAGGGAATAAAGGTGGACCCGGATAAGGCGAAAACAATACAAGAGATGCATCCTCCTAAGATGGAACGTGAAGTGAGAAGTTTTCTTGGGAGACTTAATTACATCGCTAGATTCATTGCTAATTTGACCAACACTTGTGAGCTTATATTCAAGTCGTTGAAAAAGCATCAACCTAGAGAATGGAATAAAGAATGTCAAGGAGCTTTTGACAAGATAAAGACTTATTTAATGAATTCTCTTGTGTTGGTACCCTCTACATCAGGGCGTCCTCTGGTATTGTACCAAACCGTACTGCTAACCTCAATGAGGGTAATGTTGGGACAACATGATGAATCAGGAAAAAAAGAGCAAGCGATTTATTATCTGAGTAAGAAATTTAATAACTGTGAAGCCCGATACATGGCGATTGAGAAAACTTATGCTCTGATATGGACCTTAAAACGGCTAAGATAGTACATGCTTTATTATACCACTTGGTTGATCTCCCGAATGGACCCCCTGAAGTACATATTTGAAAACCCTTATGTTTCATTAAGGATTTCAAAATGACAAGTAATATTATCAGAATTTGACATCAAGTACATGACTCGAAAGTCCATCAAAGAAAGTGCAATTGCTGATCATTTAGTTGAAAACCCTCTCGAGGGTGGACAACTAATAACATCTGACTTCCCTGATGGAGAAATATTGACGGTGGAAAGAGAAGAAGAAGGAGACGATGAGCCTATATGGAAGATGAATTTTGATGCAGCAGTCAATATGTATGGTAGTGACATAGGAGCCATTGTTGTTTCGCAAACTGGAAAGCAATACACAGTCGTTATTAAGCTCGATTTTGAATGCACTAATAATGTTACAGAATACGAAGCCTGTGCTAGTGGTTTACAAGTGACAATTGACTTGGGGATTAAGAGGCTAAAAGTATTCGGAGATTCGGCGCTTGATCTGTCAATTATTTCTACACTCTAAATGCTTTAAGTTTGACTTAATTGGACTCCACTTATGCTTAATTGTTAACATTTGACTAGTTTCTAGATTTCAAGCTTAATCAAATCTTTATTATGAAACTATGTTTAAATGTGATTATAAGCGATCATTTGTGCTTTGCAGGAAATCATTGAATGATGGAGCCCTCAAGGAGAAAAGACCAAGAATGAAGAAACTAGAAGACACGACCCATGTCATTTGACACGGGGAGGGTCGTGTTCTTCTCTGGCATGTCACATATTCTCAGTTCTGAGCAACAACAAATAACACGGCCTGTGTCCTAGGACACGGGGTAGGCCGTGTACTTCTCTGGTACTTCAAGAAGGATCCTGCTTTGAGCTTGACCAACAACACGGCCCGTGTCCTCAGACACGGGGTAGGCCGTGTTCCTCTCTAACTTCTAATTTTATTGAAATTATGTTGATAGACCCTGACATGGGGTAGGCCGTGTTAAACGACACGGCCTGTGTCGTCGCATCAGGAAAGCAGATACGAATTCTAATGATGCATTAGGCATCCAAAGTTATAAATAGGGTTGTATAAGGTTCAAAAGAGAGATTTCTGGACTGGAAGCCGCCAAGGAACTGAAGGAAAGACAAAGAATAAGCAAGAGGAAGATTCGATCAAAGATTGGAGACTCGGGTTCGAGCGATCAAAGATCAATCAACCTCAAACCTTGGAAACTAGTTTGATCTTTAGTTTTCTTTTTTTTTTTTCTTATTCTGGATGATGTCTTTCTTCTATTTTTCTTTTGATTTTTAATTTGTTATGTGTGGCTAATCTTCTTATGTGGTTAAGAAAAAATGAAACTCTAGTCTTGATTATGTGAACCTTGCATATCTCTTTATATCAATTCAATTGAGTTTTTATTCATATGTTTCTGATCTTAATTTGGTGTAAAGGTTTTTATACTATTTGCTTTGAAAATGATAAAACTAGGATTGTTATGCGCGGTTGCGGTGGTAGGACTAGTGAGATATATGATTTAAGTAATTTAATCATAATGTGTGATTAGATCTTAGTGTGATTGATTTTCTAAATCTTAATGCAGTCATTAGGTAGGTATAAGAGCGATTGATTTACAAATAACTAATGATTAGGATTTAATTGAGCGGTTGTTGAATTAAGCGAAACTTGAGGAAAACAAGGAATTTATCTCACAATCACATAAAAGCATAATTGGTTATATTGGTATAAAGGGAATGTAAGTTAACATAATTATATAAATCTAGTGGTGGATTTCATCTCTTAACCATTGTCTTTTAATTGGTATTTCAAATTGTGTTTGCTGTTATTATTTTTAGTTTTAACAAATAAACCCCCTTTTTACTGTTTACTATTTTTTAGAGTTTAAATTAGGAATCAATTTATATTGTTAATTGAATTAGTTCTCTGTGAATCGATTCTTGCTAACTACAACTGGTTGCAAGGTTTTTATATTTTTTGTGGAACTTGACAACTGATTTTCATTCTAAATTTTAATCACAATCCACACCACACCAGCGCTCCTCATTTATCAGGTGAACGACGAATAGCAAACCAAAGATCCAAAGTTGGTACCTTATCAAAAGTATTTGACCCAGTTGATTGAGAAGTTCGAAGATGTGACCTTCTCCCATCTGGCTCGAGACAGGAATCAGTTTGCAGACGCCTTGGCCACTTTGGTTGTAATGACCAAGTTGGATATTCACAGTAATGTTCAACCCATCCAAGTGAAGACACACAGTGAGCCAACGTATTATGCTAATGTGGAAGACGAGCTAGATGGTAAACCCTAGTATTATGATATCAAACAGTACATTCATCATAGAGAATACCTAATTGAGGCAAGTGAGGTGAATAAGAAGACTATCCGTCGGTTGGCAATGAAATTTTTCTTGAACGGGGAGGTTTTGTATGAGAGAAACCATGATGGCACCTTATTTAGATGTGTGGATTCTAGAGAAGCTCGTTTAATCATGACCGAAGTCCATGAAGGATTCTGTGGCACTCATGCTAATGGTTATATGAAGGCACGAAAAATTCTAAGAAGCAGTTATTATTGATCCACCATGGAAACATACTGCATGGAATATGTTCGAAAATGCCATAAGTGCCAGATATATGCAAATCGAGTTAATGCACCTCCTTTCTCCTTGCACAATATGGTATCTCTATGAACTTTCTCGATGTGGGGAATCAATGTCGTCGGGCCCATTAACCCCAAAGCTTCTAATGGTCATCGTTTCATTTTAGTGACAATTGATTATTTCACCAAGTAGGTAGAAGCGTCCTCATATGCCAATATCACTCAAAAAGTATTTTTGAAATTCCTTAAAAAGGACATTATCTATAGATATGGAATCCCAGAGAGGATAATCATAGATAATGCTACTAATCTTAATGGTGCTGAGATTCAGAAGTTTTGTAAGAAGTTCAAAATCAAGCATCATAATTCAACTCCTTACAGACATCAGATGAATGGTGCAGTCGAAGCAGCAAATAAGAATGCCAAGAAAATTGTTGCTAAGATGGTTGTAAACTACAAGGATTGGCATGAAATGTTACCCTATGCTTTGCACGCGTATCGTACTAATATACGATCAAGTACTGGGGCAACACCTTTCTCTTTGGTGTATGGGATGAAGGTTGTCTCTCCCATAGAAATTCTCTAAGAGTTTTGATAGAAGCAGATTAGAAAAATCTAAATGGATGAAGACTCAATATGAGCAACTAAATATGATAGAAGAGAAAAGATTGACAGCTATTTGTCATGGAAATTGTATCAAAGCAGAATGGTTAGCACCTTTAACAAGAAAGTTCATCCCAGAGAATTCTGTTCATGAGATTTGGTTTTGAAGAAGATTCTCCCTAATCAAGAGGATGCCAGAGGAAAGTGAGCTCCGAGTTATGAAGGCCCCTACATAGTCAAACATGTATTTTCAAGAAGGGAATTGATTTTGCAGATCATGGATGAAGAAGAATTGCCAAGGCCCATAAACATTGATGTCATCAAGAGATTTTATGCTTAAAAAAGAAAGAAAGAAAAGACTAAAAAAAAAAAAAGAAGCTCGTTAGATTGAAAACTCGAAAGGGTAACCTAAGCAAAAGTTAGAGCTATATATATATATATATATATATATATAAGAGCGTTAGGTTGAAAGCCCGAAAGAGCGGCTGAAACAAAAGTTAGGGCAAATAAATGGGTAAAATCTCAAAGAAAGAAGGTCTGGAACTCCTTGAAAGATTCACCAAACTGGGGCAATTTTTATTTGCATTCAACTGGCTATACTGGGGCAAAATTGCTGAAAGATCAAGGGAAAGATGTGCTGAAGAAAGTAATAACAGAGACAATGGTCGAATTATCAAACGGTTGCATGGAATCAATTGAATGAGGAACAAGGAACCAATACTGGGGCAATTTTTCTTTTCCTTATAATTTTCTTTTGTTTCTATGAGTGTGTCTTACCAAATGTTCATGTCCATTATATTACCAAAGTGATAAAAGGAAGTTTGTTCATCCAACGAATTTCTATCCATTCATGAATGCATGCTTAACTCATTAAGTTATGTCTCAAATAATATAAATTTAAGGTCAACAGTTTGATTTTGACAATTCTACAGCAATCCTTCAATGATTGAGTCAGATTAAAAGATCTCGGTAGTTCAAAAGTACATATTGCAATGTGACATTTATTGGAAATAATTTCAATACTAGGCACGTAAGCCTTTGTTGAGAAGAAGAAAAAAAGAGTTGAATTAATTAAAAAGAAGAATGAAGAAATAAAGAAAGGAAAAGAGTAAGTCAAGAGGATTTTAAGTTAACCAAAGGGTCTGATAGAGAAAAGCATGTGAACAAGGGTTTGATTGGTCAAAGCTTTCCAGAGTCGCCGCTGGTTCGAATGATAAAAAAAAGAAAGAAAAAAAAGAGAAAGAAAAAAAATTTCGAGACACAGATGCCCATTGTTTTTAAATTTTCGAGATGCAAATGTCCATTATTTTTTAAATTTAGGGACGTATATGCTCATTTTTTTTTTATTTTGGGACGCAGATGTCTATTATTTTTTTTAAATTTGTCTATTAGTTTTTTTTAAATTTAAGGGATGCATATGCCATTATTTTTTTTTAAATATTGCCCATTGTTTTTAAATTTCGGGACGCAGATGCCAATTATCTTTTAATTTTCGGGACGCAGATGGCCATTATTTTAAAATTTTAGGGACCAGATGTCCATTGTCTTTTAATTTTAGGGACTCAGTAGCCCATTGTGTTTCTGCCATTTATCTTTGAGCGCATCGCTCTTCATATTTTTGTTCTCACATTGTTTTTGTTTCTCCAGAACAAAATTTAGGTTCATTTCTTTACTCGTTTCACACCATGATAAAGTGAAAAGTTGCGGTTATTCTTTTTATCTAATAAGAAATAAGTAAAGAGGGGCAACTATGAACACCCAATTTTGTCTGTGACTTTTTGTTAAAAAAAAAAAAAATGGACCCAACTTTCACCCATTGGCCCATTATCCAACCTATTGACCCAATATCCAGTCCATAACCCATTATTTTACCCACTAACCTATTATCTAACCAAATTAGCTCATCAACCCATAACTTGACTCATTAACCCCTACTACAACTCAAACTCACTATAAACAAACTTATCCAAAACAAACTCCATCATTATCATAAACAAACTCATCCTAACTAAACCCCATCGGTTATCCTAAATATACTCATCCTAAACAAATCTCAATATTCATCCTAAATCAATCCTAATCACACTTTAACTCAAACACCTTAACCCAATCTCCTCCTATAAAAACCCATAACTCAACCTTAATTGATTTCAATTTTAATCGACCTCAGCTTTAATACATTTAATATCTCAACCATCATTTGTTTTTTACCTTGCCTGCCACGTCCAAATCTTCATCTTCTCCACTTCACCATCTTCATCTTCTCCACTTCACCATCTTCAACTAGCCTTTACCCATCCAGCCTTTACCCACCATCTTGCATCACCATCAACCTTCCACACCATCACCATTAAACCAATAAATCACCACTCCAATATCTTCATCTTCACCAAACAGCGTCTTCACCTCTGCCATAAACATCATCTTCACCTATTAACTACCCAAACAACAAACTCTTCCATTACAACCACCATCACCCACCCTCTTTAACCAAAAACACACCCAGCGAAACCAAAACCACCACTCAACCAAAAATAACCCCACCGCGTAGGGATGACAATTTTACCCACAGGGGTGGGTACCCACGGGTAATACCTGTGGTGTCCCGGGGCCGACGAGGGCGGGGTGTGGACATCGGTGCATGAGAAGCACGTACAAGGAGCGACTCTTGGCAGGCTTTTAGGCGAAGGGTCCCATGAATAAACTGAATACGCCGGAATGAGAAGGATTCGAGACCGTGCGGTATATGGGATGCATAGTTGAGGATGACTTAAAGGAATTGATTAGGTGTAACCATATCAATAAGTTACAACTTCTTTTCAGGAGCCTAGAACATAAGAACTCCATGGTTAAGCGTGCTTGACCTGGAGCAATTGTGGGATGGGTGACCTCCTGGAAAGTTTCCTAAGATGTGTGTGAGTGAGGACAAAGCACGTTGAAAAGACATGTGTTGGTTTGTGGAGACACTCATCAATCCTACAGGCAGTCCCGAGATGTTACAAATGGTATCAGAGCCGGGACCTCTCCCAGTAAGGTGTAGTTCGGGGACGAACCAAGTAGAAGTTGGTGAGCATGTGGTATCCCGGGGCCGACGAGGGTGGGGAGTGGACATCGGTGCATGAGAAGCACGTACAAGGAGCGGCTCCTGGCAGGCTTCTAGGCGAAGGGTCCCATGAATGAACTGAATACGCACCGGAATGAGAGGGATTCAGAGACTGTGCAGGTATGGGACTGCATAGTTGAGGATGGCTTAAAGGAATTGATTAGGCGTAACCATATCAATAAGTTGCAACTTCTTTTCGGGAGCCTATAACATAAGAACTCCATGATTAAGCGTGCTTGACCTGAAGCAGTTGTGGCATGGGTGACCTCCTGGGAAGTTTCCTAGGGTGTGTGTGAGTGAGGACAAAGCATGCTAAAAAGACCTGTATTGGTTTGTGGAGACACTCATCAATCCTACAGACAGTTCCGAGATGTTACAATACCCGTGACGGGGACGGGTAATACCCGTGACGGGGACGGGTAATACCCGTCTTATTTCTCCCGCGGATATAAATATCGTTTATGTTATCCTCCGTTTAACAAACGGGGTAAGGGCGGGGGTGGTTCCCCCCATACCCGCGGGTACCTGCAAATAAAATTATCAAAATACCCCTATATAAAATTACTAAAAATTTTTTATTATTATTCAAATATTACCAAAATATTATTCTTTTTTGATTTTTTTGAATTTTATTTTATTTTTTTCAAATTTATTGGGTATCTGCGGGTATTCATTTACCTGCGGGGGAATAATAAACCGGTACCCGTGATGATATGGAGGCAGAGGGGGGGCGGGGGATTGCTACCCATCCCCGCCCCGTGCCGTTGCCATTCCTACCACCGGGGATCATCATCCCACGCCGCCACACCAGTGCTGATTGCTGGCTCACCGAAGCCGCACGAAGCCACTCCGTCAATCCAGATCTGGCGCCGAACTCAGACCCATTCCAGCTGCATCCTCCGCTCTAACCGCGCATCAACCGGTCGCCCCCTCCACGTCATCAACCGTCGCATCGGATTCGTCCCAGCCACGAACCATCGTTCCTCGAGCCAGACCCCCACCGGACTGCCGCACCAGCGTCGTGCCCGCAAGAACCCGTCGAACCCGCACGACTCAGATCACGCCATCGTCATCGCATCATTAGGATCGCCACACCACACCGCGTCTGGACCACCGCACCTCATCGCGCCGGTCGACGCTCCTCCACCAGTCACCGTCGCTCCCCTTCCTTGCTTCCCTGTTCATTCTGTAAAAATCCAAAAATAACCCCCATTCCTCTTTGTTTCGTTTGCTGTCTGTAAGCATTTTTTTTTGGCATTTAAGTAGGTAAATGAGCTGATTGGGCCAAACTAAAAAGGGATAAAAAAACGAAAACAAGGATTAACAAAATGATGGTAAAATTAAAAAGGTAATAATTAAATATATATATATATATATTTCTTTTAAAAAAATAGGATTAACTGAGTTGTGACAGCTTGTTAATCCAATAACTTTTGTAATCGTCTGAATTGTGACAGCTTGATGGTTCAAATGTTTTCAAAGTTAAAAACAATTAATCTATAATTAAAAAAATAAAAATATAAAAGAATCAATTTTTTAGAATAAAATATGATTAACTAAGTTGTGATAGCTTGTTGATCATATAATTTTTATAATCATCTGAGTTGTGACAACTTGATGATTTAGTTTTAAATTAAAAATAACCAACGCACATTTATTTTCTAAAGAACTACGTGACTTTGAATTCCTCATTGCACCAGGGGATACGTAAGAGTGGAACTCTTATTCCATCAAGCCAAATTTTAAATTTTCACAAATTATTTATTTTTTAATTTTTTTAAAAGGGTAAAACAAATATATTATGAAATTATTAAGTTTTGCATAACTAATTTAGGGTAACCGTTTTAAAACGGATGTATTAGGGGTGTTGTGGGGTTAAGTCTCCACCATTCCCTATGCATAGCCGACTCTCAAATCCAATTTGGTTCCAAAGACCATTTTCTAAATAAGGTTTTTCAATTTTTCCTAATTTTAATAAAATTGGTGGCGACTTTTAATAATTTATTTTGTTCACCGCGATCATCGGTCGCGACATTGTGGATCAGTTGTCCCATCATAAAGCTCCATCATCGAAAGTTGGAATCCCTTAGGAAGTGGGATTGACATAATAAAGTCAGAGAAAGGATGGTCTGCGACAGGTGGATTACTTGCTTGTCTTCTAACATCATGATTGGTCGTCTGAGGAATACTGATATGTCCCTGGAATTCTCTGTTCGAAATTCTCTTGTGGAGTAGGAAAGTTTTACCTGACCCCACAATGGGTGCCATATGTTCCGGGTATTGACCGAGACCTAGATCGGTGGAAGGAGACTTGCTATCATTCCCCGAGAGAGACAGTAACAAGGTTTTAAGGAAACTAGGCAAGTCTGTACAGAAATCGCAAAGGTAGGCCAAGCGTAGATAATATGTGTTAGGCTAAGAATGGAACATCTGTGACTTAGATCACCAGGTCGGTTAATATAGATGACCTGAACTCCGACGACTCAAAATCTTACAGTTTAGAATATTCAAAACTCCGAACATTGAGATTCGATTACAACTAATCATTAAGTGTATAATCATTTCATAATCATTGATTGATTATGTAAGTTAGTAATTAATCGTTAATAAATGGATTCACTTGTTGATACACCAATCGTATATTTTTCAATAATATTATGTGAGTTTATATCCACATCTCACCAGACCTACTTTTATGATGAGTCTCTATTTATCGGGCCAAAATGGTCCACCAACAAAATTGACTTTCTCAAAAAATGTATTGACAAGCACAGGGCACAAGCAAATCCAAGGAGACACACAAAAAAAGAGAGAAAAATCCTTTAATTTGTGTGCCGGCTGTCACTCTCATAATCTCATTCATTTTGGCGTCATCCCTTCATGTTTAGAAGACACATACATAACGGAGGATAAATTCTATAAGTTCTAGCATGCTCCGCATATTTAGCGCATGGTACATGAAGGATTTTACCATTATTTTAAATAAACTTATATAAATTTTAGGTTATTAAGAAAAAAATCAAAGGTAGGTGTGCATTAATTATAACAATTCCGATAATCTTATCGCGTACAGTACTCATATTTATTTTAATATCAAATATTATTTACGAGACTCATTCGTAAATAGTATTAAATTATATTTTATTTTTTAGTATATATTTATTAACTAATTTTTTATATTGTTAATTATTTTTTTATTTTTGTTAATTAACTTATTTTGAATAGTAGTAAAATTTTTTATACATTAATTAATTTTTATATGTAATTAATTATTTTTTTATTTTTTATTAATTAATTTTTTTTACGAATATAAAAAAAAAATTTATTAATGAATAATAAAAATATGATGAATTACCTACAAAAATTAATTACTTAACATAAAATTTTACCACATAAGATACAGAAATGAAATAAATTAATTAATAAAAATAAAAAAATAATTAATAACATAAAAAAATTAATTAATAGATATATACTAAAAAAAAAATAAAAATATAATTTAATACTATTTATGGATAAATTTTATGAATAATACTAGATATTAAAATATGTGTAGGTGGGATGATACTTTTCCTAAATATAATTTGTCCATAACTGAGAGAGTTACTACTTACTCAGATACAGACCACACAAACACATAACACTTCTCCAAAATCAACCAACTCTTTCTTCTTCTCTTCCCCATTCCAATGCAGCGATCTGGGTATGGTTCCGATGGAATTTACAGGTCACTCAGACCTCCCCTTGTCCTACCCAATGACCCCAACCTCTCCCTCGTTACCCACCTCTTCACAAAAGTCTCCTCCTTCCCCACCAAACCCGCCCTCATCGACGCCGACTCCTCCCAAACTCTATCCTTCTCCCACCTCAAGTCCTTAACCGCCAAACTCTCCCACGGTTTCCTCCACCTCGGCATCACCAAAAACGACGTCGTCCTCTTCCTCTCCCCCAACACCATCTACTACCCCGTCTGCTTCCTCGCCGTCACCGCCATCGGCGCCGTTGTCTCCACCGTCAACCCAACCTACACCGCCGCAGAAGTTTCCAAGCAGGTGAATGATTCCAACCCCAAGCTCGTGATCACGGTTCCAGAGTTATGGGACAAAGTGAAGAACTTTAACCTCCCCGCAGTGATTCTGGGTCCCCACAACTCTCCCCTCGTGGCTTCGAATTCAAAGATCACAACTTTCAACGCATTGGTTGAACTCGCTGGGTCCCCGACAGAGTTTCCGACCAACAACGTTAAACAGAATGATACGGCGGCGCTTTTGTACTCCTCCGGCACCACCGGTGTCAGCAAGGGTGTGGTTCTCACTCATGGGAATTTCATTGCAGCGTCTTTGATGATTGGAATGGACGATGATTTGGCTGGTCAGATGCATGATGTGTTCCTCTGTGTTCTGCCAATGTTTCATGTTTTCGGGCTCGCGGTGATTTCCTACTCGCAGCTTCAGCGGGGCAATGCGGTGGTGTCTTTGAAGAGGTTCGAGTTCGAAGTGGTTTTGAAGACGATTGAGAAGTATAGAGTGACCAATTTGTGGGTTGTGCCTCCTATAATACTTGCTCTGGCAAAACATGGTTTGGTTGATAAGTATGATCTTTCGTCGTTGAAGCATATTGGTTCCGGTGCTGCTCCTCTTGGGAAAGAGTTGATAGAGGAGTGTGCCAGACGTTTCCCTCATGCTACCGTTTGTCAGGTACTAATTCACTTGCTTGTTGAACACCCAATGATCTTAATTTAAGCGTGGAGTAAGTTATCAACTTAGTTGTTAAAGTTTAGTCCCTGAATTAATTTATGTGTATAAGTTAATTTTTGACTTTTTATAACTCATATCACCTTAGTCCCTTTTTATCTTAGTCCTTTTTGTATCTTTTAACTTTACTCTAGTTTTCTAAATTTAAAGACTGGTTCGTAAATTCAGGGACTAAATTGCGAATGAAGGATAAGTCTAGGAACTAAGTGTGTGTTTGGATTGTAGTTGGTAAACTTAAGTTTGGTTGAAAGTGTGTTTGCAAACTTAAGTTTGGTTAAAAGTGAGTTTGTAGTAACATGATTTATGTTTGGAAACTTTTGTTTCAAAAGTGAGTTTGATCAAAATGAATGTTGTTTGGATGAAAATAACCAAAATCACTTTTAAATGTGAAATTACTAAAAAAGGCATGAGTTTATATTACAATATTAATATTACCTTTTATTTTATATGATTATTTGTAAGAGCACATGAATAAATTATATAAATATTTTTTTTTTACTTTTAGTGGTAAGAGTTAAATTATAAATAAAAAAAATTATAACAAAATGTGGTGCAGATAGAAACCAACGCAAGTGCAGCCAACAGAAAAAACGAAGCCAACGGCAAGTGCAGCCAACAGAAAAAACGAAGGAGTGAAAAAACGAAGGAGTAAAAGGAGCTGAGGTTAAAAGAGAGATAAATATGGTTGATAGAATTCAATTTTTCAGGTAATATTGAACGGAACGTAGAAAGCAAAATATACATGCTTTGGTTGAACGTGGGTTTGAAACATAAAATGAGTTGAAGTAAACGTAAAAAAAATAAAGTCAAACATCTTATTTATCCGTTCAATAACAATAAACGTACGTTTACAATTTCTAACTATAAAACAAACACGCTCTAAAGTTGTCTATTTGCTCTTTAAGCATGCCATGGCTTATTATTTTATCTGTTGCTTGTTGTTGTGGTTTCAGGGCTATGGTATGACTGAAACTTGTGGGATTGCTTCTGTGGAGAATTCAAGGGTGGGGATTCGGCATAGTGGCTCAACAGGAACGCTTGTTTCAGGGGTCGAAGCTCAAATAGTCAGTGTGGATACACTGAAGTCCCTCCCTCCTGGACAGCTGGGGGAGATATGGGTGCGGGGTCCGAATATTATGCAAGGTAGAGTGCAATGAAGCATTTATTTATGTATAAAATCCTTACCTTAGGAAGTGATGAAAAGGGAAAAATAAAAACATATTTATGCTTTCTGATGTAAAGGCAGAGGCAAATAACCCTTTACTGACTGAGAATGCCACAGAGGCCTGTGTAATGGTGTCGCGTTTTATTGCAATTGGAGCTTAAACTATTTATCCATGGTAACTCTTATTCATCAATTGCTGATAAGTTGCTACTAACCAGTAACTAAATTCCCTGGGCCAGACAGGCTAAACATCACTGGTATAATATTATGGTCTGAATCTGCCAATACTGTTCACTTAGCACAGGTTTCACCTGATACAGCTTGACCAGGTTTAGTCCCACTTTGTTTAAGTTTGTTGTCACAGGATATTTACTAGTAGGGATAAACTTAGAAAGCAGGACAGGCTACAACAAATACGAGACTTTTAGTCACGACCTTAAACATGTGACATGTGAGTCCTATATGAATAAAGAAAAAGATGTGGCCTGGAGTCTGAAATATACACTCAAGTTAGCCAACAGACTACCATCATGTTATATAGTGTTCTTGTTATGCTACTTTTTTTTTGGTACAGTGCGACTTGAAATATATAAGAAAGGGACTTGCAGTTATTGGAAGATGCATCATAAACTGCCTGCTGTCCCTCTCTAACCTTTCTCATGTATTTGGTTCTTGCCAGTGTAGAGCTGGCATATAGTGCGTAAAAAAGGTGATAAATTTAAGTCAGGGCGGCCTATAGGAAATTCAATGTATATTTAGAAGTAATTTTCTTTAAAACACAAATTGTGGTTTTAGCAGAGATATTGGATTTAAAATAATTCAAAATATGTTACCTGTAAAGCTTCTGTCTGAGGGAGATAAAGGCCAACTATTATTGGAAGGAGATTTCCTCAGTGATGTATAGACATGCAGGCTAATGGTTTTAGCAGACATGTCAATGTTTCTAATACTGTGCATTGATTTTAAGTATTTGACTTTGCCCGGAAATTGTTCAAGATTCATTTCATTTCTTTACTTCACATTCAGTTTGGCATTAATTTGTATTATGTTGGCTCTTTTCCTAGATGCAATTTAGTAAAACTGTTACAAAAATTTTCAGGTTATCACAACAATCCGCAGGCCACAATATTGACTATAGATAAAAAGGGGTGGGTACATACAGGAGATCTTGGATATTTTGATGAGGATGGGCAACTTTATGTTGTTGACCGTATCAAAGAATTGATCAAGTATAAAGGTTTTCAGGTATGTAATCCAAATGTCTTGTCAATGATGAACGTGAACTTTGTCTAGCATGTTATACATACATGCATGGTCAGTTGGTCACATCTCTGAAATTTCAACCAAAGTCCCTGTCAGATTTAGTTGAGTGATAGAAAGATAATCTGGTGTTGAGTTGCATTAAACAAATGTTCCAACCCCAAATTGTGTTGAAAAGTTTAGTGTATTAATTTCAGTCCATGATGTGTATGCTGCTCTATATGGGTAATTATTTGTTTATAACCCTTCTGGTTATACTTGACAATTAATATTTATGATCAGGGTTGTCATCTTACTGAATTATGTGCTATTTGCCTCATTGTTCTAACTAGGTTGCACCGGCAGAACTTGAAGGGCTTCTTGTTTCTCACCCTGAAATACTTGATGCTGTTGTCATCCCGTAAGTAATGCATACATGATCTTTATTTAATTCTAGCTACAGAAGAAATACATCTTATGTTATCTTTTATTGGAATTCATAGTTGAGTTACTTCCTTTCTGTAGATATCCCGATGCTGAGGCTGGTGAGGTTCCTATTGCTTATGTTGTTCGTTCGCCCAACAGTTCACTCACTGAGGAAGATGTTCAGAAGTTTATTGCTAATCAGGTAAGAGAAAGATAAAGAACAAGTTTGGTCTATGACTTGCATTCATGAAATTATGAGATCTTTGACTTGTGAAGATATAGTGCAAACTAAAGGGGGGACATAAAATATAGTTTGGAGATTTAAAAAAAAAATGCATGCTTTTAAAGAAAATGCTTCTCTCTTCCTTTTGTTCTTTGTGTTTGAGCTTTCTCCTCTTCAAATGCTGGATTTTGTGGATGAGCATGTACACACTAAAATTTACTAGGTAATGGATACTTTTTTGATCAATTGAAGGCTACACAACAGGAGATTGCCTATCCCCTTCTCACAAATCTCATCCCACCCGGTCCTAATAGTAATACTGGATTTAAATCTTGTTTGCATGCTCAACATGTAATGCCTGAAATGCAGCATTTGTTCTGTATACCCGTTTTCACTGCTGGTCAATTGATCGCATTATTTGTCTGCAATTTTTCTGTTGTCACTCATTTTTGTATTTGTTTGCACTTTTGCAGGTTGCACCTTTCAAAAGATTGCGAAGGGTGACATTCATCAACTCTGTTCCTAAGACAGCATCAGGAAAAATTCTCAGAAGAGAGCTTATTGACAAAGCACGATCCAAAATATAAGATCATTTTTTTTTTAAACTTTTTTTACAATTTTTTAGGGTTCAATTTATGTGATAGAATGCAAGTTCGGAGTGCATCATGTAGGAGTAACACATTCTGGACAATCAAATTTGTATGTAAAACTATGGTTCTGGTTATTTTGAATAATGCTATACATATTTTTATACACGTATCGCCTCACGTGTACAATCTCTATTATTTGATTGTAGCAGGTCTCAACTTGCTTTCTATACACCTTGACTCTGAGTTTGTTGCCTCAATGGTATGACAGATGTGAGAGAAAAAAGGGGTGTGCAACTAGTTTTGTTGGTTATTTTATTACTCAGATAGAAAGTTCTACAAAAAGATAAAGATTTTATATAATTAAGTTGATAATTTTAACTGTATTTGTTTTTTGTTTTCTACTTATCAACAATTCATGTCATAAATTAAATTTAAAATCAAACAGTTTGATTGATTATTGTGTTACGAATTTTAATTTTCTTGGGCATGGACTATCATGTCGAATCTTCGAACTACCTGAATGGTATTAACAACTTCTTGATATGTCTAGAACGCAGTTTCATATCATTCCCGTTTGGACGTGGAAGAATAATGTTATTCAAACATATTTACACACATTATCTTAAAATTGTATAATTTTTACAATTTGATTATAGTTTGTATTTTTTCTTTTATATACTTACACTTTGATTTTGTCACGTATACTTGATGTGAGATGATGTGCATCGGCATGATGTGATCTGGTTAAACGAATTGCTTAGGGGTGCTCATGAGTCAAGTTGGGTCAGGTTATTTTATCGGGTCAAATTTTAAGACTTAGACCTAACACGATCATGGCCTGATTGGTAATTGGGTTGAGGTCAGGCTAATTCGACATTTAGATAAAATTTATAAATTTGAATATTTTGTATAGCTACTAAGTCATAAAATTTTAAAAGTATGAAACAAAAACTATGAAATATTTTACGATATATATTTTGAAACAGATTATATTAATGCAAAAATATTAATTTAAGTTAAGAAGTTTTATAATTTGTTTTTAATTTTTATAAAATTATAAATTTTAATATAATAAGTAATATCAAGACGGGTTGAGCTGACCCAAAATATAATTTAAACTTAACTCAAAAAATTACATCAAACATAATTTTAAGAACTCAATCCGACTAAATTAAATTTGAGTCAGACCGAGCTATGAACACCTGTAAAATTACCCATTGACTTGATAAACAATGGAATGTGATCCTAACTCACACTTATAGAAAAGGGAACAAATGCGCAAATTGGCTGGCAAAGTGAAGCGTTTTACAGCGTTATGGTATCGTGAGATTAGTTCTTCAAGTGCAGAGTTAGCCTAGTGTCTAATGATGTTGGCGTTGCAATTCATGTGTAGTTTCTCCTTCTTAATTTTGCGTTTCTCTGGGCTTTTATTCCTCTTCTCCTTAAAAAAAATTGTGATTTCGTTTTCACTAAAAACAGGTAATACATAAGAAAACATCTTTACATTTAAATTAATATGTCAACAACTTTCTATTAACTTTAATCTACATAATTTGTATAGAGTAAATTATAAAAGACTTTTTACTTCCATGAGTTTTTCTTTCCTAAAAGACTCGAAACAACATAAAGTTTGTTTTTACTCTCACACCAATCCTCTTTTTTTCTTTTTTTAAATTGCAGTCAAGTAGTGTATGTGCCAATTTGCCCGCATCTTGATTAATCTATCTTTTCAGTCTTGTAAAAAATAAGTCATTAGAATTAGGAGATTCACAAAAATATTTTTTACAGTCTGATCCTAAAAAATTGACGTAGTTGAAATTAGAACATGTGAATCTTCTTGCTTCTTTCACACTAATCTTTTCTACCAATACGTCCAATTCGGCTCCTGTTTATATGGATTACTGGTAAAGCACAATCATTACAACAAATAGTTACTGATCAATAGGAAAGATCTCCATATTTTCTTTCTTCCTCTCTCACGAAGATTTGTTAGAATACAGAGAAAAGAGAGTTCCTAGGATTGCATAAGGTGTTAGTAATCAAGATTGGATTTCATTATACTTTCTAATTATTTGTTGATTGAACCAAAACAAGTGGTGAACAAATGATGATAAAAATAGGTCAATATAGGGCAAATGATTTTGAATAATTGGTTACAGCTACCAAGATTTGGTGGTGATGATAACGTCACATTGTGTAGCTATTTGTACCCCATATCTGTATTTTTCTGATTGCTAAAGTCCTTGTATTTATGCATATTTAAAACGTTTTGTGTTTATATTTGTTATATCTAATTCTGATACCTTTCCTATATGATATTGAACAAACTGTGCGTATTATGTTATTGATTAAGTGGATTTTGCATTTGTCATTGATTTAGTGATTTCTCTGTTGCAGAAAGAGCTGCAAACAAATAGATTGGTGGAAGATTTGGACCAACGTTGATGGGAAAGCCCAAGAGGAACCTAAAGGAGCAAAAACAGCAGCAATACTTTGTTTGCTGTAGAATTCTACAGACAAACTGGTCACGCCGTGGCGCTGAGTAGTGTACGCCGCGACGCTAAGGAGCGTACGCTGTGGCGGGGCAGTGAATCCCCTACATCAAAGTCAGAGAGTTCGAAGAATTGAACGCTGCGGTGTGGCATGTGAATGCCGCAGTGTCCCTGACCTAAATTGTAACGTGCCGTGGCGTAGGCATGTTAATGCCGCGGCGTGACTCTGTTTTTCTAAGTCTATAAATAGATTTTAACAAATTTTTAGAGGAGAGTTTTGAGAGCTCCACTTTAGTTTTTAGGTTTTAGAGAGGCTGCGACCTGTTCTTCATTTCTGGGCAGATTGGAGGCTGGAGGAGTCAAGGATGGAGGTCATCTTCCTTAGGAAAGATGATTTGAGCTTCAAAGATGATATCTACTTCCTTCTCCCTTAGTTTTCTTTTCTCCCTTATCTTTTGAGCACTATTTTGATATGTAAATTCGTGTTCAATGGATTAGCAGCTGTATTTAGGGATACTTTGAATCTTTTCTATGAATATTAATGCTTATGTTATCTTTTAAGTATATATTGATGTTTAGCTTTGTTCAATCATATGGTTCTTAATGCTTTTGAATGTTTGATCAGCTTTTGAATGATTTATTGAAATCTGATGAACCTAGACATAGGAATTTGGATCTTAGATCATACGTATGGTTGATGCATGTTCGACGAGTTTAATTGGCTTGAATGAGTTGATTCGCTAACTGGATAGAAATATACTTTTTAACCATGTATAGCGGGTGTTTGAGAATAGATCGTTTATTAGTGGAGTTTACACTAGTCTTTCTGAAAACATAAGAAACATAATGGATTAGGTAAATGACATCAGGGTTGATTGACCTAGACATAGGCTTTTGGCTAAATCAGATTCTCAAGGTAACTTAACAATTCATTGATGCTGCTTATAAGGATTGCATATCATTAGTATAAAATAGGAGGTGAAGAAGAATTTCCTAGATCTCTAAACCATTATCTTTATTGCTTCTGTAGTTTAGATTTAGTTTATTTGTAATTTCTTTATTTTATATATTCTTGAATAGAATTTAGCTAAGCTATTGGTTGTTACTTAGTAATGGAAGTCATATATCCTCGTGGAAACGAACTTATACTCTGTATCTGTTTTACTTGAATGACCCGTGCACTTGCGGTACACAAATGGTCAAACAGGTGAGTGCCATTGGAAAGGGAGACACATCTTTAATCATAAATAGCTTCTTCTGATGTCATAAATATATGCTTCAATATCAATTCATTCTCTATTCAACGTTGTTATTGGCAGTACATTTTGCTAGCTAGGGTTAGATTTAAGTGGTGCTTGAGTGGTCATAATTTATAAGTCATTAGAGAGGAAGTAATATATAAAGTGTTCAGAATTGGGTTCTGAAGGTTATCTGAGAAAGTAAATAATGGTGGATTCCTCAGTAGCACTGTAGTAGCAGCAATGGTGTGGGAGGGTGGGTACTTACAAAAGACATTCTGACGCTCAAGTCAGTTTGCGTGCAAGGAGGGTAATGTATAGAATTAAAGATTGGATTCGTATCTTTTTGCCCTATAGGGTATATGTAGGAGCCTCTTAGGGCGTTGAGAATCCGAGCATGTGTAGTTTGCCACCATGTGGGGTTTGTATTATGAATGTACCTCGATTTTGGTTCGAGCTTCAAGTTGTAGTTTTATCACGATCCTGATTGGAGTCCATGATCTGGGTTAGAATGTTCTCAAACGTTATACGTCGTTTCAATTTTGAACGTTCTGTGCATTGTCCTTTGAGTTGCTTTTGCTCAGAAATGGTGCGCCACGTGGCTGAGGAATAGTGGTTGTCATCATTTGAGGTTCGTAGCGTCATGATTAGCCATTTTCAAACTAAAAAAAAGGAGGCATCATGATGAGGTGCTTTAAACGAAAAGGCGTATATTCCCCCATCAATGACTGCAATTAGGGTGACCTTTCCATTCTTCTAAATAGAAATAAGGGTTTAACCTTTCCCACTTTTTGCCCACTTTTGCATTTCAAACTTCTTCCTCTACCTACCTAGGCGATTTTCAACATACTTTCGTGGCAACTATTGGTGATTCAAAGCCTCCTATGTACTCTCTTCACTGTTTAAAACTTCTTTTCTCCTTCAAAACTCAAGGTACCCCTCATTTTGAACTTTTTTTTGTGAACATTTAGTGGAAGGGGGAATGTCGAGGAGTGAGGAGACGGTGCAAAATAGTGGCCCGTCAGTGGAGGTTCTGAGTCCTTCTTCGTCCCCACTACCTCAACCAAGACAGATGCTTAAAGCCCACTGTGGGGACTTTAATGAGGATCTGAGCTCCTTGGTTAGGATAAGGATCCTGGAGGCGCTCCGGAGGACGGATCAAGCCAGAGAGCTGGCCAGGCATAGGCTTGCTCGTTCGCTCTCTGAGTTTTAGATGGAATTAGAAGACTTCGGTGATACTTCATAGTTTAACACGAGTGCATCCTCTGTAGGTATGACGCGAACCCATAGGGTTGCACCTGCAGAGCAGAGGGAACTCGTATTTCCACGGGTGATAAACACAATTTTTAGATATTAGTTAACTTTTATATTTAGTCTCTTAGACATCTTATATACTTAATTGATTGATTTTGACCATATTTTATAAGTTTGGGTTCAAATTAGACTTAATTGTATTTTTCAGCATCATTGAAAATTTTACATTATTTCTGTATTTTAGGCATAACTTGAGTTCTAGACATCTAAAAATTATGAATTTTACCTTGTAAGAAAGCTGAAAGAAAGCTCTACAACTTTGATGAGAGCTTGAAGGCTAAATCAGATGTCTAGTAGGTCAGATTGGGCTACGGATTCAGATTAGAGATGTTATCACTGGAACCTAGACTATGTGCAAAGATTGGGCCATAATTTGGGTTGTAGGTGTCATATGGAGCTGAAAATGGTGTCATTAGAAATCTGAGGCACGAATCTTCAACTCGTATCAAGACCATTTAGCCAAATTATGACATTTTGATGGTGTTCTCGCCCTTTGAAGTCAGATGACAGGTCTAGAGAGCTGTGAAGAATGTTCTAGGTATAATTCTCTCATCCTAAGCCCAAATTATGCAAATTAGGTGTCCAATTAAATCTAAGAGGAAGAGGATTAATCATAAGTTAGGGGCAAACTTGGATTTTGAATTTTAGATGGAGTTATTTAAGGAGAAGCAGTGAGTCCGAGAAGAACCTTAATTTTCTCCTAATCGATCTTGCTTGTACTTTCTCTCTTCAACTTTATTCTTCTCCCTTCTCTTTAGGTTTCTTTATTTTATGCTTCTCTTCCCTATCATCCACGGATGAGAATGAAGAACATTTTAATCAATCCTAGAGATTAACAATCTTGATGTTTAATTTTGATATCTTGTTTTGATTATTTTACATTTAATTACTAATCAAGTTTCTCTTTTACTTGTTCGTCAAGTTTATCTTTTACTTGTTAATCAAGCTCCTCTTTGAATTTTAATAAATCTGAATTGAATTGATTAATTTGATTTATATATTGATGTGATAATTATATAATTATCACATGTTTAATGAGGATTACAAAGAGTAAACAATGTGTCAAAGGCTTCTTGGATGTTGTTTGTTAAGCTTGGTTAAATTCTGAGTTTTAGATTATTTTTGGATTAGATGAGTACTTAATTCATTTAACCTTGATTAATTAAATTATGGATACTTATCTAGTAGAGAATTCATTAATCATCTTAAGGCTTATTGATGTGATCTAAGGTCAAGAACTTGGTTAGTAATTGAATAGATTCTTAGTGATCAAGGATGGATTAAACTTAAGATTAGTTTATTTTTTTGGATTGGTTGTTTACTTAATTCTATTTATAATTTTTAATTACTCTAGTTTAATTAATTCTGGAACCCTTTCCCTATTAATATCTTAATTTGACTGCTTAATTAGAGTGGTCTAGTAGTTTGACCTGCTTATGTCTTATATTACAAGTATTTTAGTGAATCGATTTATAAATTGAATAATTTGATAGTCTCGACAACTATAAATAGGACACAAGCTTATACTAGTGGGTGGACTGAGAGGTTCTAAACACCCCTTCCAAATTAAAGATGGCCAAGGACGCCCATGACAAATTACAATATTTATAGCTTACTGCGGATAAGCTTAGAGATCGGGAGTTCACCATCCGATATGCCCTTGAGGAAGAAATGGTGTGCCCGTACAGAGGGTGAGCACTTCATGTATATGTATGAGGCTCTTTCCATTCGAATCAGGATACGACTGCCATTCACCGAGTTTGAGATGGGTGTCCTCAATCTCTTGCGAGTGGCACCTACTCAACGTTATCTAAATGCTTAGGGATTTGTCTGAGCATTCAAGCTTGTGTGTCAGGTCTTTAAGTGGCCTTACTCGGTCAACTATTTCTTTTACCTTTTCTCCCAGCTTTCGACCTCCAGGAGTAACCAACTCAAGAGGTGGGTCACCCTGCGAGCGCAAAGTGAGCACAAAGTTTTCAAGCCCAATCAAAAGTCCTTCAAGACTTTCAAAAGGGATTTTTTTAAGATAGAAGGGGCTCCGGGGTCGACACTTTTTTTTGTCACGTCGGAGGGCCAACCACGCCTTTATTTATACTAGACCAAAGCTGGTTGGGAGTGGAGGAATGAAGAGATAGAGACTCCGATCTTTAAGATATCTATTCTCGAGGCTGAGGTCCTGCACTTCCTGATTGACTGGACCAAATAAAATAGAGCTATTTATTTCAAGGATATATTGGATGAGCCTGCCAATTCCGTAAAAGCCTTGCTAGGTTTCTCATCTTGCATATTTCTTTTACATTTAAATTTTGTTTTCTACTTGATATTTGTCTAAAGTGTTGTAATGTTTTTCTTTTTTTTTTTGTAGAAAGCATGGCTCCTCATACCAGACTTCAACGCTTGGTTCAGAAATTGACAGCCAAGAGTGGTGCGGCGTCCAGATCTTGGGCCTTGGCAGCTCATTCCTGGGTGACTCTTGTTGTTCCTCCACCTTCAAACAGTGCAGTCCTTCAGCTCATGGCCGATGTGGTTTCCCGCCTCCCACAAACACTGAGGTTCAAGATATTGGGAACAAATCTCCTACTTCACCACTGCCACCTCGGAAGAGGCCAATTAAAAACAGCAGGGATACAAGGAGGAAGAGGCCGATCATTAAGGGCATTTTGGAGGAGCCCGAGGTGTTCCAAGTACCAACTGGTTTGAGGTTGGAGGGTGCTCCGCTCTATTTTCCATTTGGATCGGTATGGACTGGGGAGACTAATCCTACTAGCTTCATAGACGGTGCCTTGCTGAGTCATGGCGAGACTGATGTATTGATTTAGCACGACATGATGGAGCTTCTCCATAAGGCCCAACTCCGGAGTTTGCGCATCGCTTTTTTCCTTCAATTTATGGAGGAGGTTTAGGAGTCCATCTGGGAAGCTTCTATCTTGGAGGAGCTTAACGCCTTTCGGGGTGAAAAATAAAAAATTGAGCTTGATATTGCCCAAAAAGATGGGCAGTCAACCCAAGCTAGGGATGTCAATGGGGCGGGGGGGTGGATAGTGCTTCCCCAACCCCCTTACCCTGTCACGGGTGCCCATTTATGATTCCCACAGGTAGGCGAGAGTATTCATGGGCAGTTAATAATTTAAAATAAAATTTTAAAATTACAAAAAAAACATAAATAAAATAAACTTTAACACCACATACTACAACTTTATTCAATAATCTAAGATTCTTACAAAATTAAAATAATATTACAAATAACAAACATAATTCAATTATATTTTGTAATAAACAATCTACATAAATAACTATTACAAGAATAATATACATTTTTTCAATAAGTTTTATCGTTATGGGCTCATTCAATAAAAAAATCATTTTAAATAATAAAAATATATATATTTTCATCATATCTCAAAGTAATATATTAAATGAAAAAATATACTTCACGGGTACCCGTGGGGCAGGTGTTATAATCCCCGCCCCTGCCCTTATTTATTAAATGAATACTCATCCCCCGCCCCATCGCGGGTAATCCCCGCGGATCCCCACTGACAGAGGTAATTTTGTCATCCCTAGCCCAAGCTACCATAGAGGTTGCCTAGAAAGATGGGCAGCTAGCCCAGACCGTCAAAAAGCTTAAGTTGCGCGACTCCAAGGTGGGTAGGCTCTGAGTTGAGGTTGCCCGCCTCACTCTAAATACTGACGAGGTCACTTCTCTCCTGGCTCAAGTTGCTAAGGTGGATTCGCTCTGAGCTAAAGCAAGTGAGACCGATGCGCTTCAAGCCCAACTTGGCGAAGCAATGGCTCGTGAGAACATATTGAGAGAGAACCTGACCTTTACTGAGTCCATCATTCTTGATGTCTGGGCCCAATGTGAATATCTGCGCCAGGCCTAGACCTGGCTAATGATAACTCCACAATTTATAGTTATTTGTGCTCCATATATGTGCTATATTGATTGTTTAGTCCTTGTTTTGATGCATGAATGGAAGACTTTAGCTTCATATTCATATAATTCAATCTCGATGTCTTCTATCATGATTCTAAGAAAATGTTTCTGATTCTTTGATAGATTGAGTACATTTATACTTATTATTGAATTGGTAATTTCTCTATGGCAAGAAGGGCTCCAACCAAGTGAAACTTAGAAGATTTGGACCAACATTGCAAGAGAAAGTCAAGTGCAAAGATCAGCTTGTCACGCCGCAGCGTGGACATTATGAATGCCGCAGCGTGGTGCTTCCCATACTTCATACAGAGAGCTCCATAATTTGCACGTTGCGGTGCGAGGGAATGAATGTCACGGCGTGGTGACCTAATTTGAACACGCATCGCTGCATAGGAAGTTGAATGTCGCGACATGACTCTATTTTCTGAACCCTATAAATACTATTGCATTAATTTTCATAAAGGAGTTAGGTTATTTTCATAAAGCAGCTACTATGGTTTCATATTTTAGACAAAAATGAAGCAGAAGAAGCCAAGGTTAGAGGACAACTTCATCTTGGAGGAAGATTAAAGCCCAAGGATCATCACCATTGAGCTTTCTCTTCCACCTATTTTACTTTCTCATCTCTCTTCCCATGAACATGATATATTTTATTGTATTTTCATGCTTCATAACTAGCTAAGTTGTGTTTAGGGATTTCTTTGAATCCTCCTATGGATATTGAGTGATTTTGTAACCCTTTGAGTTTATATACATGATTTGGTTTGGTTCAATCATATAGTTCTTAATTCTCTTAATAGTTTGATCAGCTTTTAAGTGATTTGATAAAATCTAATGAACCTAGACATAGGAATTTGGATTTAAGATCATAAGTATAGCTGATGCATGTTTGATTTCATTCAATTGATTTGAATAAGTTGATTCGCTAATGGGATAAACATATACCTCTTAGTCATGCATAGTAATTAATTGAGAATAGATCTTAATGAGTGGATTTTACTCTGGTTCTCATGGAAACATAGTGAATTAGGTAATTGAAACAGGGTTGATTAACCTAGACATAAGCTGTTAACTAAATTAGATTCTCAAGTTAACCTAATCATTTCGTTTATATTACTTAAAAGGATTACTTGTTACCAATGGAAGTAGAAGGTGAAGAAGGATTCCTTATTCTCTAATCATCAACTTTAATTCTAATTAGATAACTTTTAAGCTTTGAATTAGTTTAAACACAACTCTTTTAATTTGAATGTTCTTAGATAGAAATTATTAAACTATTAGTTAATAGTTAGCACTAAATTAGCAATTACCCTCGTGAGAACGATATCCGACTTTTAACAATATGACAAGTATAATCTGTGCACTTGCGGTAAGCAAAAGAACGAACAACTAAATGAAGAGATTTTACAAATAGTAGATGATTGGTCGAGGTCCGTGGTGGAATCGTTCGAGAATGCTTTTAACTAACTCCGCCTACTTAACCCCCAATCTTAATGAAGAAGGGGTCGATGTATTGAGGGATAGGGGTGATCACGATTCCGACCCGACCCGTGAACCCGACCAACCTGACATAACCCGATATAATATATCCGGGTCGGGTTGTGTCATCGGGTTAATTCAAGTCAAACCCAATTAACTCGATTTTTAATTGGTTCGGGTGACGGGTTGAGTAATTTAACTCGATAACCCGAGTAACGATATTATTTTTGCTAATTTCTATTAAGAAATGTTCACAACCCAATCACCCAACCAGACCAACCCGACTTCCCAAAAACAAAAAAAAAAGTTTTGTTTGAAATTTAATCAACCCGATTACCCGACCCGAACCAAACCGATTACCGTCGGGTCGGGTTATCTAAAAAAACCTAAACCCGACCCAAACCGACCCAACTTCGTTTAATTGGTTTAGACATTTTTCTCCCCAAACCCGACCCGTGTGCACCCTTACTGAGGGAGGTTAGGGATTGCCAAATTGGAGACGTTGCTATTCCCGTGGCTGCCTCGAATGATTAAGTGGACCGAATGGTGGATGGTAGAGGAGGGACAGAAGTTACACTCGAGGTTAGACGAGAAGGGCTAGGGTCGTGGTGGCCGAGGTAGTGTAGAATGAAGAGGCGCAGATCGAGGTAGTACAGTATGAAGCAGTGGTGACTTTGGAAGGTTCAAGCCCTATCTTCTACTGTCTAACTTTTTTTTATTTCCTTGCCCCCTGTATAGGGCTTTATTAATGTATTTGGACAAATTTCGACCTTGGACATTTTTTGTTTAATTTTAATACTATGCACTTTCTTCATATTGATCTATTTCTTTTGCCGAGATAAGTTTAACACTTAATCTCAATGCCTCTTTTAAACCTGAATGAATTTTAGCCTTTGTAATGTCGAGATGGGTCCAATGCTCAATCTCAGTGTTCATTTTACATTTAGCAATTCACTTGTTTAGTTTACCGAGATGGGTCCAATGCTCAATCTTGGTGGCAAGCCTTGGGATTGTTGAAGTATCTAGGGGTCCGCGTCCCTGTTGGGGTCTGTGGTCTAATATTCGTAAGTTAATGCCCAACACATTCCTTCATAGTCTCTCTGCTGATTGTTACTTGAAGGAGGGTAGGAACTTTATTACTTTTAGGGATCTAACATCCCGTCAATTTGTAGCAGTCTATGCATGCTTGGAAACCATTCCTTTGAATTTATTGGGAATTAAAGCCACTTTAATGTGATAGTAGTTTTCTGCTATATTTCTCTACTACTCGCTGCTCTCGCAACCAATTACATGGGAAGAACAATTAAACGTGGCTTCCAATATGCGGTTGGTTCACCGTTTTGAAAGCCAATTAGAGAGCATTACTCCCTTTATAAATAGGGGATGTTTGCAGAAGGGTTACCACTTGTTCATTTCTTTCATTTTCTAGCTATGTTTGAGACTACGTCTTTTTCAGATGATGACCCCTTTTTGCTTCTTGTGAGAGTGTTGAGGGCGATATTGTTATCTAAAATCATCTTTAATTTCTTTTACAAATTCTTAAAGGTTCCATGTATATTTTTTTGGTGGCGGTCTCTCTCTCCAGGCGTAATGGCTCGATGAGGGCCAAGTAACTACTCTATGTGGCTTAGTTAACACGTCTCCAGGCAGCAAAAGCCTTTATTTCCAAGCGTATGCAGTGGCAGAACAAGATCTTAGTCTGCTGGAAAGGCTCATGATTTTTGTCATAGTTCTTATGAGGCGTGGAGGAGTTTCACCGTTCTCCATACTTTATTCTCTTAACTGTCACCGAAGGTGCTCATCATGCCTTGGGTGCGCTGGGGTGTGAAGAGGAAGGATTATGAAGTCTTCTCCTCATGTTGATCAAGAAGGGGGAGATGAGTGCTCACATTTTGAGGAACCATTGAGGTGGTCGTGGTCAAGGATGGATCATCATCATCATCATCTCACCAGACTACCTTATTGGCTTCTTTCAAGTAGGCACTCTTACACGAGAGTAGCTTACAAGTCCTTCTTGTAAAATTGATGATGTTTGGATGTGAATAATAATAATTTTGCTTTTTTGAATATTATGCTTTTCGTTTTCATATAAAGTTGGCTTACAACTCTATGTCTTGCTTGATCTCGGTGACTATTAATGAGAACTCGTTTTACCTAACCGAGATGAGTCCAATGCTCGATCTCAAAGGTTGGGTTCATTTAAGAATAATTGACACTTAGTCAAACCTTATATGCATATGACACGAAAGCTTTTTGTAGTGATATTCATTATCCCAGACAATGGTCTACAACACAAAACCACGTTAAACTTTTTGTTTGGTTTATGGATTAGGCACAGTGTTGTGACTGCGTTTAACTTTTTTGGTTGGTTTGATTTGAAATTGTGAAATAAGTGACACAAAAGCCTCTTAGTGTGGAGTCCACGATCCTAGGCTATGGTTGACTACGCTTAACATTTGTAAACCTAGTCGGTTTATGGGTTAAGGTCAGGCGTAAGCGTACGGGTGAAAACCTTTGAATACCCTCCTTGATTTCGGTTGATAGTCAAGTGGATTCCCATGTTTAGCTGTCATGTAAGAATACACTTAACCTCTGTAAACTTGGTTGATTTATAGGTTAAGGTCAGGCTCAAAAGGGTGTAGGTGAAGACCCTTGAATACACTCCTTGACCTCGGTTGACAGTCAAGTGGATTCCCCTGTTTGGCCAACATATATAGATATTGAAATAGTTGTAGAGGTTGTAAAACAGGTTCAACCGTTGGGTTAACTCGCCAACCCGCTATTTTTTGGTGGGTTGAGTTCAAGATTTCAACTCACTTTTTATTTTTCAACCTGCATAACCCGCCCCGCATAACCCGCAGGTTAGGCAGGGCGGGACGGGTTGGCCCGTCAAGTTGAGTTTTTTTTAAAAGTGTTATAAATGAGTCTTTTTATTTGTGTTTGTGGTATTTTTATAAGTATGATACTAATTTTATTTTATTTTTTATTTTTTTATTCTCTATAAATTATAATTTTTCTATTTTCTTAAATTTTTATGATTTTTTTGTTTTTTACACATTTTGTTTTTTATACATTTTGTTTTTATTTTTTAGGCGGATTGACCTGCCAACCCGCTTACTTTTTCTCATTTTCTCTTTTAGGCAGATCAACATGCCAACCCATCCTAAAGCGGGGTGAGTTGGCTTTTCCAACCCATTTTTCAAAACGGGCCAACCCGCCCCGTCCCGTATTTTGGCGGGTTGAAAGCGGGGCGAGTTGGCCCGTTTTGCCGCCTCTAAATAGTTGATCCTCTTCAGACCTTATATTCCTTGAACCTCGCCAATGTGTGGTAACCTTAGGGGTTGTGTTAGGCCGAAGTACTCATAGACTCAAAATCACAGTCAAGGTACTGACTTAGGTGATGTTGGGCTGAAGTACTCGTGGACTCAAAGTCGCCGGTGAGGTACTGGCTTAGATGAAATAACAGTTAGAAAAATAGCATTTATTAATATCATCAGATGTTTCTTACAAGACAAAAGTAGCAATTAAAAAGTATTACAACATTGTCTGGGTTAATTTGGCGTGATGACTATTGTCCTCATGGTTGTCATTCCAAGCTAGCTCTCTAACTTGATTTTGGGTGTTAACCCGAGGTAAATGTGAGCTTGGGTTCTCACTCCTAACCGAAGAACGCCTTATTTGGTAGGGAGGAGAAGGACTTTAGGGGCTATAGCTCCGTTTCATATAATAACCTCTCATCTGATTGTTGTTCTGGGTTTGGCACACATAGCGGCCCAAACGACCGTCCCGGATGAGAGATTCGATGGCATCTTAGAGGTTGGTACAATCCTCTGTGTTATGACCACGACCGTCATGCCACACGCAGTGTTTGGATATGTGATGGAGACCAAGAAAGCTCAAGTGGCAGCCCAATGCCCAAAGATGCATTGCGAGGACTTAGAGGCCCAATGACAAGGTCAAGAGCTAAGAAGGCTAAAGAGGATTTGGACAAAGAAGTCAACCACTTTCTCTCACTCAAGCCCATTCCAGGAGAAGGAGCACTCAAGATGGTCCAAATGATCTAAGTTGATGAAGGGCCTAATGTGGGAGCATGATTTATTCTTAGTTAATTTTATTTAATTATGTATTTGAGCTTTTTAATTTTCTCAGTTTTGTTTCTTATTTTCTTTTTGGGATAATTTTGTAATAAGAGTCTATTGTTTAGGCTTAACTTGCGCATGGCAGAGCTAGGATAGGTGTTGTCTTCTAATTGGGCCTGGGCCACATTTGCACTAGGGTTAGAATTAAAAATGCGCTAGCTTGCTGCCTCCTTTAGCTAGACCTAGCCGCATACCTAATGCCTATAAATAGGCTTGTGTTAACTGCATTTGATACTTTTGAATTTGATAATATTATTGCACTCCTTTGTGAGTTTTGAGAGCTTAGTTCTCTTGGGGTTCTTGGAAGACCCATCTTGGTTCTTATCAAATGTTTCCTTACCTTTGTGGCGAATCTTTGCTTGACTTATCACTCTCCAAGAGTGTGGCGTCTTCTTCCTTCCATTCCTTGTCTTTTTTTATCTTTTTTATTTTTACTATTCACAATACTATTTACGGCACTGTTTATATTACTATTCATCCTTCATCGTTTAATTCTTTAAAACACGAAATCAACTCAAGGACGATTCGTAAAAATAATATACATCCAACTTGGATTATATCATGTGGTATCTAGAGCCCGGATCCTAGAGTTAATAGAGTTCTTGTATTTTTTTTGTACTTATTCTTATTGCTTTCCAAACATCAAGCACCATTGCTTGAATGTCATAATTATATAGAACCTTGATCATCATTGATCTCTGTCATTCCTAAGAATTGGCAACATTTTTTACTTTCTGTTTTTTACTTTTTGCCATTTAAATTCCAGTCCTTTTATCTTTTGCCTTTAGTTTCTGTTCTTTAATTTCTGTGCAATATTTATAACTTTGATCTTATCAACTCTCTATCCATTGTTGTAACATGTTTTATAGCACCATAATTTGAAAGGAAGCTCTTAAATACACAATTGAGCATAATAACATTTGGATCTAAAATTGAAAGAATCAATTTTTTTAAGTGCAAAAAGAGAACAAGGGCATGAAAAATAATATAAAAAAGGAAAAAAAAAGTCTATTCAAAAAAAAAAGACTGCCCTTGCACTTAAGCAAGATTAAGTTTGAATGCCTTGTGAATTTCATTAAGCGGTGTTATTCTAAATACCTTGCGCATTTCTTTTTCTTATTTTTTTTAAGTTTTACCTTTTTTTTTAATTAGCTTTTCTTGCTTGTCTTTTAAATTCCTTTGAGTTTTGTCTAGAGTTTCATCCTTTCTTCAACTTCTAAGTGCTTACTCTTGTGAGGATCGCTACTTTTGTAAGAGCTTTTGATAATTGAAACGCAGGAAGGTTAATTTAAGAACTTGCAAAGAGAACTTGAGTGGTAAAAGGCAAGTGCGTTTTCATTAAACCAAAACCTAATTATGTGAAACATGAGTGGAATCAATCTAAGAGTGTATACGCGTGAGAAGAGTGGTAAGGGCCTTTCAATCTTGAATTATTCTTATTACTTGTGCAAAGATAAGTGAAGGAAGTACACCCCCATCCCCTAAGACTGTAAACCTTATGCAAGCCTTAGCTAAAAAACTAGAGAAATTTAGGGTGGAGATAAACACAAGGCTTGATAATGAAAGGAGGAGAGACTCCCAACATGAAGTCTCGTATGAAGATGAAGATACCTATGATTCGGGTAGAGAAAGGAGGACTAGAAGGAGCCATGATAGGAGAATGAGGCATGAGAAGAGTGAAAGGAGTTATGAAAGGAGGAATAGGAGGCATATGAGTGATGAAAGAGGAGGAGACCTAGGAGGAGTAAAGACCCAAGTACCTTCTTTCCAAGGAAAAAATGACCCCGAAGCCTACTTAGAATGGGAAACCAAGGTAGAACAAATCTTTTCCTATCACCATTACAATGGAGAAAGGAAGGTGAAGGTGGTTGCCATAGAATTTTTCGACTATGCCCTAATTTGGTGGAACCAAGTATAAAAAGAGAGGGAAAGGAATAGGAATACCCCGTAGATACTTCGAAAGAGATGAAAAGTTTGATGATGAGGAGGTTTGTCCCTTCATGGTACCATAGGAAATTACACAATAAACTCCAAAGACTTACCCAAGCAAGTAAGAGTGTGGATGAGTACTACAAGGAGATGGAGGTGATCATGATAAGGGCCAATGTCATTGAAGATAAGGAGGCTACCATGTCACGTTTCCTTCATGGTTTAAACCGTGAGATAGGAGATATTGTGGAGTTGCACAACTATGAAGATCTTGATGAGTTAGTCTACCAAGCTATAAAGATGGAACAACAACTCAAAAGAAAGGGTGCATGGAAGAAAACTTCTTCTAACCTCAAACCTTCCACTTGGAAGGGCAAGGAACCAAAGGAAGACTCCTCTACACAACCCAAGGGAGGTATGACTTCTAAAAACTCTAATATTTTTCCTTTCACTAATACTTCTTCCTCTTCTTCTTCAAAAAATAGGAACATCTAGTGCTTCAAATGCTTGGGGAGTAGACATATAACCTCTCAATGCCCAAACAAAAGGGTAATTGTGATAAGAGAGGGACACCTCTCTAGTGATTCATGTCCAAATTTCCCTCTCTCAAGTAAAGGAGAAGAAGAATGTGAGACCTATGCTCATGATGGTAACTTGCTAATGATAAAGAGACTCTTGGGTAGCCAAGTTGTGGCAAGCGACCAAGACCAAAGGGAAAACATCTTCCATACAAGATGTGTCATCCAAGGCAAAGTGTGCTCATTAATCATTGATGGAGGAAGTTGCACCAATGTGGTAAGTACTCGTTTAGTAACAAAACTTGACCTTAAAACTACTCCTCACCCCCGATCATATAAGCTTCAATGGCTAAGTGAGAATGGTAAGTTGATAGTGAATCAACAAGTATTAGTAAGTTTGTCAATTGGTAAGTATAATGATGATGTTTTGTGTGATGTTGTTCCCATGGAGGCCCATCAAGAATGAAAATCAAAGAGAACTCCAAGCTTGAAAACAAATGAGGTAGGGGGAAAATCTTTCTACCACTTCTTTCTTTTGTTTTTCTCATTTGTTTGAGTTTTTGAAAGATTATGAAAAATGAGTTGGTTGATAAATTGAGGTTTTTATGCTTGGTTTTCATTTCAATGATTGAAATTGGTTTATTTTTACTTTGGTTAAAGTTTGGTGTTGATTTTAGGTATGTGAATGCCTTGATTTGTATTGAAGCTTGAGTTTGGATGGATTTGGAGCAAATAGTTCACGTGAGAACTTTGTTTCATGGTACTGCAAACCTAGCATAACCGATTAGGATGTGTTCCTAATCGGTTATGCTGTTGATGTTGGGTCACAGTTTGAGAACAATAACTGATTAGGAGAGTTTCCTAATCAGTTATTGTGTTTTGGCCGAGAATCATGTTAGAAGGCAACACGAAAATAACCTGTTATTAAGTGTATATAACCGGTTATTGGTGAAAAGTAACAACCCATGTATAGCCCAAGAAAAGCCTCTAACTGATTGCTTAAATGGTGTAATCGGTTATGCTTTATAATTTGTGGTTTCCTATGCTTGTCTAACCAATTATTAGGGACTTCTAACCAGTTATGAGTGTGTGAAAAGCAAAATTGTGAGGTTCTTGGGCATGATTTGAGATTTGTTTAAGCTTTAATCAATGCCCATGGATCAATGAGGACATTTTCAAAGATTTGAAGCCCTAGGAAACCCTAGTTCTTCCTTAAAAGGTAAGTTTGAGCTTGAAGGATTTGTGAGCCATGTGTTGCTCTGTTTTTGGCTAAGGTTGAGCTAAGATGATGTGATAAAAGAGTGTTGAATCCTAATTTTGATGGAGTTTGCTATGTAACGTATTATGAGTTGCTATTAAATGATGTAATGTTAAGAAGCATATTAATTTATACATGCTACCAAATGATGTTGATGAGCATGATATTGAGAAACAATATAAAAGAAATGATAAAGGTAGATGGGGTTGAATGAGTCTCTCTCTACAATCATGTAATGTAATGTACAAATAGAAAGTTTAATGATTTTGGTAATTAGTTTCCTATTATATAAGAAAAAGTATGATTATGTACAAAGTAAAAGAAGGAAATGATTTTCATACTATTGCATGTTTTGATTTTCAAACTTGTTATTTGATGTTTTCATGTATTGTAAACCTATGACTTGAACAAAAGGGCTCTAAGTAGCTTGGACAAAAAGGCTCCAAGTATCAAAGTTAAAAATATTTGGTAGTGCAAAGAACAAAAGGGCATCCTGCTTATCTAGAAACAATACAAGGAACAAAAGGGCTTCCTGAAACAAAAAGACTTATTGAAAATATTCAAATAACATGTGTTTTCTAAAAACAAAAACTTTTCAAAGAAATCATTGCATGAGCATACTTTAGGATTTTCATTAGACATACTCATACATCATCATGCATTGCATAAAATTAGTAATTGTATGGGCAATTGTCTTATTTTTATTAAATGTGGAGATTAAGGATAAAAACTAGTCAAAAAAGGTTGAGAATAATATTTTAAGTGAATTAGGTGTTATTCCTAGTATGATGATAAATGTTTAAAGTACATGTTGTTCAAATTGATTGTCATGTGATAATTAAATTATTTTTAATTGAATAAATTATCTGCTTTAAGAAGAGAAAGAACTGAGATTTGGTTTGTGCCACATTTTTAAATGATTAAGTACAATTTGGTTTTTATCCCAAAGCAGTTAGATTTATTATGATGTCACGATTTTAAATTTACTATCGAGAATTATTAATTCTCACCCTAGTTTTTTTTTTGTTTTCCATAATAAATTCAGAGGAGGACCAAAGCAAGCGCAAGGCAAGGCGATGAAGATTTAGTTAAGTTGATAATGTAATTATTTTGGTTCTATAATTATATTAATAGTTTTGTAATTAAGTTTATATATATATGTGTGTGTGTGTGTGTGTGTGTGTGTAGTCTGTATAAATTGAAATCTCATATATATTAGATAGATTTTTAGTGTATATATATATATATATATATATATATATATATATATATATATATATATATATATGTGTGTGTGTGTGTGTGTGTGTGTGTGTGTGTGTGTGTGTGTGTGTGTGTGTGTGTGTGTGTGTGTGTGTGTGTAGTTTGCATAAATTGAAATCTCATATATATCAGATAGATTTTTAGTAAAAAACAAGTTTCTTGAGGCGTAAAATGTTTTGCTTTCTTACTTTTGTAAAGGCTCTATATATTTACTCGTTAAATAGATATTGAACAAATTATAAATTACGCTTAAGTTAGAAAATGACATACTAATTCTATTTACTTAATATATGTAGTGTATACTACAGTATTTAGAATTAGGTTGTTACATTATGTGTTCCTACTCTTTTGCATGGGCAGGTTCAGTATTATGACCAGCATCCGTGATTCTAGAGTTCTCCGGATAGCGGTCATCTTCCTGATGTCGGTCTCTTCTATTTTCATGATTCCTTCTCAGAGATTGATTTTTAGCTTCATTGTCTTAGTTAGCAGCTCTCTACATGTTATGAATTCTTTCACCTTGACAATGAATCCTTTCATCTTGAAGCCTAACTAGAGAGAACAATTATGCTCTGGATAGCTCCTGGTGATCTGTCTCAGCCCGGTGGGACTGAGGTTCATTTTTTGCCTGGTCTCCAAGACATTGTGGCGCTAACACCCGTTGCTTAACATTCCCAAAAAGTACTCTTTGTGGGCCAAGGTGTTGCCCCACCAAAACTCTCATAGGAGGATGAGGGAGATTCTTTCTGGTGAAAGAAGTCTTCAACCCATCCTGCCTGGGTTCCGGATGTGCTACAATTGGTTCTAGAAGTGGCTCATGAGCAATAGGGACCGGTGCTAGACTGCAATTTGCAGTAGGTGGGTTGCGCTCAACAGAAGCGCGATTCTAGTTAGTTGAGGTTTGTCTCCTCCTTGTGTTAACCATGATGATGGTGGTAATAAGAGTGTTGATGGTAGTGTTAGAAATAGAAATTTATTGATTCCCACAGATAGCGCCGATGCTCATAACTGAGTTTTGAAGGTTACCTGAGAAGGTAAGTGATTGTGGATTCTTCTGTAGCATTGCAACGACAACAATGGTGCGAGGGAGCAGGTACCTATAAAAGGCACTCTGAAGTTCAAGTCAGTTTGTGTGCAAGGAGAATAGTGTATAGAATTGGATATTGAATCCGTACTTTTTTGCCTTGCAGGGTATACGTAAGAATCTTTTATGGCATTGAGAATCTGAGCATTCAATGTAAATTGAATGCTGTTGAATCATATCCGAAAGGCCATTATTCTCAGTGTCCAAATCCCTATTTATGTGGGATATGATTAACATTCATATCTTTTTTAGAGAGTTACGTCTAACAAATATATAGTTACAAATGCACGATAATGTCTAAGTTCTATTGTGATAGGTGGAGTTGCTCTAGACTCGTGAATCCAAAACTCAATTCAGAACATAAAGAAACACTTTTGGACAGATATGATATGACAAATAATTTGTGCAAAGACTCAATAGAAGGTAATAATTGATTTTATATTTTTAGATTTAACTATCACTAAACAAATTTTGCCACACAAATATTTGATGTTCATATTAGTTCAGTACAAAAAGTCAATATACGCTTAATTTGTTCACTAAAAAAATGTCTTGTAAAGGAATAAGTAGAGTTTGTCATTAAAAATAAGAATAAAATTAAACTTGATTCTCAATTACAAAAAATATAAATAATACATAAATAAGTTGGAACTGTTTTTATAAAAATGTCATTTTGTTACTTTTTGTTGAAACCGTTTTTATAAAAATGAATGTTTTGTATTGTTAAAACAAAAATTCATAATAGAGATGTTATGGCTTCAATATGCTCACAATACTTTTCGGTTTTACGATATTTTCTCATACTATTAGGATGTGAGATTAATTAGCCCTTCTCACAATTGCTTTATGGGTTTAAATTTCTGACATTGTATAAGTTCTTTAATAAGTAAACTTAAGTTTTCTTAATTACGCTTGAGCCACACTTGTGAGTAATGCCCGTGGTATTTAAATAGGCAGAGATTTTTCTTATTATTATTGCACATATCTTTCTTATTTAAATTATCATTATTATTTATTACTTAAATTAATATTAATATTGTGCGTATGACATTTAACATTTAAAGCAATTTTTCATGGTGTACTTATACCATTAGTTCTATCATAATGAAGGATGTGTCATTCCCTTTTAGATTAGTCATTAACTCATTCCAGGAACCTCAATTCGTTTGTAATTTACAAAAAACCATTCATTGTAATTTTAAAATTAAGAAGGATTAAACCAAATTATTCAAGCTGATAAATTAACTAAACCTTTTAATATTATGTAGGAATCAAACAATAAATACTTCACAAGTATTTGCTAACCATGCAACATTTTACAAAGCATTCTCAATGAAATTTTCTTCCCATTGCATGTAAGATGGGATACTGATAATCTTTTTTCAATTTTTTATTACATAATAAATCACATAGATTCATAATTATTATATATTCGAAGTTAATACATCACGAAAAAATACCAAAAACATTGAAATATTACTTTACATATATTATTCAAAACTATATATTCAACTCTTAACAAATCCGTGCATGGTACAGGTAATTACACCAGTTTATCGTTAAATTGATAAGTTATTCCTAAGCCCTTTTTGGGAGACCAATATTAATACACTTTTGTGATGTGTATAAAATTATATGGTCTGCGTCTAAAAATGGGAACGCATTCCTACACCTTAAAAAATTTAATCATAAAAAAAGTATACATTATTATGTGTATATATTAGATAGGGAAAATAAGTAGGTGCTAAAAATTGTCTCCTTTTTCTATAAGAAATGTGAAACTATAATATAGTGTATGTGCTGAATTGGGTATCAAGACAATGACATGCCTAATCTCCACTGGTAGAGTATTATTACATAAACTTTATGTACTCAGTACTCAACAGGCAACACAAATTGTCTTAAAATTATTATATTATTATTTTTTGTATTATTCATGATTAATTTCTTATAACATTGAGTCAACTCATACTCATTTTGTGATTATTTATATTTTTCTTGAGATAGCCAAGAAAGGCAATTCTCACACCAGCTTTTCTAAAAGCGAGCAAGTTAGGAACACCTTTATGCATCAAATTTAAGTTTCGAGGAATCTTTCAGCCCCAACTTGCTTCAAACTTGATTTTAACTTTAACATAAAATTAAAAAAAAAAAAAAGAGGGTGAAAAATTAACATTCAGTTTTCACTTTTTTTTTTTGTTGATGAACCATTCAGTTCTCAGTTGTTTCATTTTTAACCTGTTATGCATAATCTCTCTCTCTCTCTCTCTTTGGTAAGCTAGCTACCCAGAAAAAATACACTATTAGAATTTTCAGATTTAGAGATGGAACAAATTTTATTTCCAAATGTATAAAATTTTATCTCTAAATATTTAAAGATGAAATTAAAAATAGAAATTGTTCCATATCTAAAATTGGCGTCTCTAAATATTTAGGCTATGTTTGACAATTTGGAGGGAAAGGAAGAGAAAAGGTTTAAAGGGAAGGGAAGGGAAGGGAAGGAAAATGAAAGGTTTATCATTCCTTTGTTTGGGAGTGTGAAATATACGAGGGAAAGAAAATGAGAGGTTTATGATATATTTTTTTACCATTTTATCCAAAACAGAAGCTACCACCTCCATCTCCTCTTCCATTTTCAGAAGCTACCACCGCCGGCAAGCTACCACCGCTACCGCCAAGCCGCACGTTCCAACCAGCCGCTACCAGCGTGACGAGCGCCTCTCACGAGCCCGAGCCCAGATCTGACCAGATCGCCGTCCGACAAAAGCAATCCAGCCGCTCATCGCGCCGTCGCACCCCAGAAAGCCCAAACCCCGCACTGCTCCTCGCGGCCTGTACAGCACCGGATCTACGCCTGCCGTTGCCTAGATCCGCGACCCGCGCCTGCCGTTGCCCAGATGCGCGACCCACGGTCCTCCTATGCTCGGATCCGTCGTCGCATCCGTGCGTCGTCACCTTCGTGACCTTCCACCACTGTCGCCCCCGTGAGCCCTTCGAGGGAGGAGCGGCTGTGACGGTGAGGTGGGGTGGGTTGGAGATTTGGGATGAAAGATAAATGAGTAATTTTATATCAAAACCCCCCAATTTGGGGGAACTGAAAAGAGAGGCTTTGGAGGGTTTCTGATAACCCCCATTTCCCTTCCCTCAACTCCCAAACAAAGGTTTCCCAACTTCAAACCTCTCCCTTCCTTCCCTTTCCCTTCTAACTCTCACTCCCAAACATACCCTTAGAGACGGAAAATGAGTTTCGTCTCTAAATTAGAGACAGAAAATATGTCTTTAAATAAAAAAATTTAGTCTCTAATAAGAGACAACACTGTTCTGTCTCTAAAATTAGAGACGAATTTTTTCGTCTCTAAATTCGTCTCTAATATTTTAAAAAATATTTAAAAAAATATGCATCTAGTTGGGATTTGCCACAACTAGATGCCTTTATTTTATAAAAAAAATTCTATTTTCTTATACATATAATTATCCAAAATCAAAATTTACCAAATATTACAATAAATCATCAATTATTATAATTATCCAAGTAACTATAAAAGATATCGAAATAGTTGAAAGTATATGAAATAGTTACAATATCTTATGCATACCATTAATTGTTATTACATTTTACAAGTAGATTTCTCTCTAACTTATACAATTACAAGTAATGCAACTCAAATATAAAAGAAAAGTAATTGAAAAAATATATGTTACCATTTAAATGGAACTTAATGCAAGTAGCAGTAGTTTATTTCAGGACACCACCATTTGAACCAAGACTCCAAGTATCAGAATGCACTTAAAGAGGTCTCTTCGCAGGAGTCGCCTTCACATTTGTTGGCTCACCAGAAGTTCCAATGCACCCAGTAACTTCAACAAAGTCATTAATTAAAGACTGCAAAAACATACACATATAAGTCATTGATGATGTGAGAGTTGCAACCATCACAGTAGTACATTCCTGAGCAGGGGTCACTGCCTTGGCTTTGGTTTCTGTACTTACTAATGGTTGGCAAGTCCTTGGCATTCTCAAGAAAGTGAGACATGCTAAAAAAAAAAAAAAGGTTTCACCAAAATTAATTATAATGTAGAAAGTGTTTCACACAGTAATTAAATAATCACATACATCAAAGGATACAATTAAACCCAATAATTTTACACATAGGCACCAAAATTGGTGGTTCATACAAACCATTACAATATACTTCAGCAATCAAAACAACCACGAAAACATTATCTAAGTCATGGTGCAAATACCTCTAAAATCAAATGTTAAATATACAGAGAAGTAACAAAAGTACAATTTTCTCCTCACTACCAACATTGCCACAATTAACTATAACTACAACAAAACACATATTGCAAAGCTAACCTTATCAATAACAACCTGTTCAATGACTGCACAACCAAGATCAAGATTATCATTAGTAACAAGTTGCACAGCTTGTTCCAAAATTTCATTTGCAAAATTTAAATTATGAAATGAAGTCCTTAGTTGACTTGATATTGATGCCCATAAAGGTTCAATATACACAAACAAGATAAATTAATAGACATATTTCAGAGCTTTACTTTGCATGTAATGTGAGCCAAACTAGCAACCATCAAGTGTGCAGCATTTAATATACGTGTCTCATCTGATTCCATGGCCTAATCCTGCAAATGAATTAAATAAATTAAAATCAAGCAAAACAAATTGAGTAAAAGCCTTTGAATTCACTTTATCCATGAATTTCAAGTACAAGTCATGGAAATTTGGCTCAATGCTCGCTCTACAAATAAGTTAAGTATCAATTGGCATAAGAGAAAGCAAGTAAAAGTACAAATATGAACTTTCTCCTTATATAGGAATTACAAGAAAATAAAAGGATTTTGTAAACACGCAAAAAAACCAGGTAAAATATCAACTTTCTCCATCCCCACTTCCCTAAGCAGCACCCTTTTGACTCTTGTGTTTTAATGATTTCCTGTTCTGTATCAACTTTTATTCTTTAGCTCTTTGTTTAACAAAATTGAAATTAAATGCAGAGTGTGTGACAAAAGAAAAGAGGAAATAATAAAATTGGATTGTTTCATTTAGGACTCCTAATTCCAAGTATAAGCTTAGTCAATAGATCCATTATTTACTTTTGGTTCAGTTTATCTTGTAGTGCAAATTGAATACACCCAAAGTTCATACAAAATTAACATAATTCGTGATATATGCATACAAAAAGTGATTTAATTCCCTAATTACAGTTAACTCTCCAATAAAGCAGAACTTAAAACTGATCTAAAACCAAATTTCTGAGTTTCTTAAATCTGTTCAAGTAACTTTTTTTTTTAATTCTATCTGTTACCCCAACAATCCATTTTAAACTTTCCCGCTGAACTTAATCACCATAAAACCCCAACTATACTTATTATCTACACAGTATATCCATGAACATATATCTACAAAGATACAACTTGTTTAGGCAATTACATGATGTGATGTACGAGTATGCTAACCTTTTCATAAGCATACACTGCACAAACCATGGATAGTATTGCTCTTTCAAAATTTCAATGAACTCTTTTGCTTTAGCTTCAATATTAGCAGCAAAAATATTATTATTATAAATGATATCTTGTCCTAAACCTCTGATCTTGGAGCCTATTAACAGCAAATAAAAAGAAGGATTAAATTAATGTAAACAAAAAAAGATCTAGACTTGCATTTGTATGTATAAGAAATTGAAGTGACATAGGCAGGGGATGAAACATACAACGGTACAAGACTCTTCGTAAGCAAATAAGTAATATGATTGAGAATCTAAAAAAACTAAACACATTTAAAACCAAAACTCAAGAAAGCAGCCAATGTGATCAACTTCTTCTAAAAGGCTAGAGCACCTCAACAGGAGTTTCTCTTTTCGTCGGCGACTGAGCTGGCCTCCAAGCAAGCCTCCTCCTCCTCCTCCTAAACGAAACGCTAGATCTCGACGAATCCCCACCCTTGTCTTCGTCCTTCCTTGCAAGCCTCCTGCTCAAGATCATGTACATTATCACTGTCGCTCTGACAGCGGTCGCCATTGTCTCGGCGACCATGGAACTGGAGATAGGGAGGAGAACGAAATGGGAATAGAAATGAAGGGGGATTTTCTAGGGTTTGGGAAATGGAAGAAAAAGAAGATAGATTTGGATTTGGATTTTGAAAGATGAGTTACAAAGATCGATCCCCAAAGAAAGATGAGTTATAAGTTGATGCTTGATCACAGAAAAATGATGAGGGCTCATGGTGACTTACTTAGATCTGAGAAAAATGAAGGCCAACGACAATGGTGGTGAGAACGGTGGTGCACGGTTGGGTGAACATGGTGAGAGCACAGCTGGGCGAGAATGGTGAGGGTGCGATTGGGTGAAAACGATGATGGCACGACTCATAGAGAAGGAAACAGCCGCGGGGTAGAAGGAGAGGTTCAGAAATTATGTTGTAATTTGAGAATAGGTTTCTGAAACCAAGTTTAAGGATTTTATTTTGAAGAGATTAGAGACGGAAACAATTCGTCTCTATCTTATTAAAAAAAAGAATTTTATTAATTAAATTATATAAATTAGTTAGACACAAAAAAGAAAAGTCATTAGAGATGAAAAATTTAAAAATGGGTAAATTTTATCTTTAAATTTCGTCTCTAAATATATTTGAATTTTTAAAACATCACATTGACTAAATAGAGACGAAAAAATTTGAGACAGGTAAATTCTGTCTCTAAGTATATTTGACTTTAAATTGACCAAATAAAGATAGAATTAAAAACGAAAAATTCTGAGACAGATCATTTCCGTCTCTAAATTCCGTCTCTAAATTTTAAATTTTATGACCCCTTTCTAATTCATCAATTCCATCTTTGTTTCCATCTCTAATAAAGATGAAATTTTTTCCGTCGCTAAATTCCATCTCTAAATTAAAAATTTCTAATAGTGATACAGACAAAATTCAATTATTCAAAGTTCTCATCCCTCCTTCCTTCTTCCCCCTACGACTTTTGAATGCGTTGTATTAAGATTTCAATGGAATTCCAAGACTGAACGCAACAAAAGCTGTATACCAATACACAAGCAGTCACACATTGTGTTGAAGCTCGTTGCAAACAAAGTAAACTGAAGTCGCCAGCTATAAATAATAAACAAAACTAAAGTTCAGCGCAGCATGCATCTCTTAAGTACTAGCTAGCCCTAGTAAAGTCAATCTATTTATATATTTACGCGGCTATAATGGTTGTTTGCCTCATAATTAAGACTCTGCAATCAAAATAAGGAATTCACAAAGCCGTTAAATATTATTCATTGTGAATACAAAGAAATACTCGATTATCTAAACCCGATGGCCCATACCAGTCCCAATTGTAGACTCTATAAAGAATTTTTAGTTACTTTTCAATTGTTTGAAGTTGCAAACTTGCAATGTCTCACAGAAGGTGTTCAGATCAATAAATGCCGCTTCAATATATGTAACTGTGTTCAAAGTTCAAACCTAAGCATTTTCCTTTTACTGGTATCTGTATATATATTCAGGAGGTTTAAACCGTATACTTCAAAAGGAGCTTTCCATGTGAAGCTATATGTGTTGTGTGTTCTTGGATCTCAAGCCAAGAGAATCAGCCTATATCATCATGTTTCAAGTGCAAGTCTGTCCTTCAAATTACAACATGAAAATTGGTTTATCATATGACATCAGTTGATCTCTGGCTAGGGCATATAATATGTTGTGTTGTGTCGTTAAGTTTTCTCTCTTTTTTGTCAATCTTTTAGTATAATGTATTCGTCCATTCGGGGGTGTGGGTTGGCTGGGAGAAAATGGGGTTGAGGAATGAGGAGAAGAAAGGTGGGGATTCCGAAGCTAAAATTAATAATCTCAATCAAAGATGAGACAGAACTTGATCATGTTAATTGACCAGATGCCACAGCAACCAAAAACTATTGGCTGAGAAACAGTGAAGGAGGGTTCCATCACTTCTTTCTTTTTCATGAAAATATCCCAAAGAGTACCGCTTTTCTTAAAGCATAGCGAACAAGTTGCTGTAAGATTTTAGCTTGTGTCGCTTTCATAAGTATAATACACTTAGAATGGGAAGGAAAAGTGGGAATAAAACAAAAAAAAAACCTCTCAAGTCCTGCATATGAATTATTCTGGGGAATCATTGAAACAAATGACGCCAAATCAATGGGCTCTTTGCCTCCTGGGCACGTAGTATTTGCATTTTTATCTTGAAAGACTAAAACCCTTTCAGACCCTGTGACTAAATTAACAATATTCAGCAGTCATATAACTTTTCTGATCATAATTTGTTAAAATAAGTTTTTAAAATCATTCGTTGTTTCAATGGGTGGCGAGGATAGCATCTACTCTAAGTTGACCCCTTTTTCTAAAATTTTTTTGGTATATTTAGAGTGCAAGCACTTGATAGGAAAAAGGGAAAAGGAAAAAAGGAAAAGGGTTAAAAAAAAAAAAGGGAAAAGGATATAAGTGGGCTAATAGATGACCGAACCTTCAACATTATATCACACCTTAATATGAGACTAAGGCCTGTGCCAGTAACATAAGAGATCCCACTCTACCTCCATATTTGGATCTGGATCTGGATCTGCATAAGTACTGTTTATATATATCACGATAGAAATAGCATATAAGATGTTGCAGTATATAAAGAAGGACAAAGAAGCTCAAGAAGCAAAAGCCCCACTTTATATCCAAAGAAGAGCTAGTGATCTTACCCTTTTTAATCCAACTTCCAAGTACAAGCAGCCGCTACCACACAGGCCACATACAAGTTGTTTCGGTAAAAATGATCATAGCCAAGATGGCATTCACCTGCAGATACACCTGCACCTCGTGCTTGGTCCCCCTACTCCCATATATATCTATATATATAAGTATTTTTTCATTGACATGTTTTTATGGTAATTAAGACGACTATGTTAACAGAGAAAACCAAGTAAAGTGCAGGTGCAAATGCAGATAAAGGCAACATATTGGCACGAATATTTGTAAGGGCCAGCTATGGCAAGTTAAGAATTTTCATGCTGGTAGCCAACCATTTATATAATAAGGATTCCAAGGGAGAGAGAGAGAGAAAAGTAAATGAGTACTTGATGAGACGAGAGAAGCAGTAGACATCGCTCACAACAGGATATTCAAAGTGTGATTCACTCAAATCTCGAAAGATTTGGGATCAATTCATGTAGACACGATCTATCCAAATAGTATATGTTTGTACTAGTAAAAGCATATATGAGGAGGGAGAAATCAACAGAAACTTGAACTAAAAATGGTCAATAGCGGGAGGTTTATGAGTGGATAAGAGTTTGGTAGATCTCCATTAATTTTTTTGGTTCTGATATCTAAACCTAGAAGAGCCGTGCACCCGTATGTCTGCCACACAACAAGCTGGTCTAAGGCCACGTGATATAAACCATCACAAGCACGTGGGATTTGATGTCCCAACCAACGGGAGAGTGCCACGTAAAGTGTTGGACTGACACTTCACTTGATATCACTGTGTGTCCCTGTGGGTACTCTGTTTTCGTGTAAACAGAAATGTAGGGATTGGATCGAGGGAAAATGAAGTGAGTAAAGCTTATTGTACGTACATCACTTGTTCATATTCAATATTGATGAAAGAATCATAGTATAAATATATATAAAAAAAGATAGAATTATTCATAATTAAATAATAAAAATTATATAAATATAAAATAATATATCTATAAATATATATTTGTAACATCATTCAGTTAAAGTGATACATATAAAAGAAGAAGAATTTTCTAGCACCAAAAAAAAAAATTAGCACAAAAAAAAAAGAAGAATTTTCTCTTGCTACACAAATATTGACTAATTTTCTCTAGTGAATGGGGCCAACGGTTCGACACTGTTTCTCCCCATGTATAATAATGTTTCTATTTTTCTAGCCTGTAAATGGTCTTAACCTAATCTTTTTCCTTTCCCCTCACTCTCAATCACTTCTGAAAATCCAAGTGGCAACTCAGTTGCCACCAGCTCATGCAGTACTTCTTTCTTAAAATTATTGGGATTGGGTAAAAAACAAATATGAGAAAAAAATTAAAATGAATTTATTTTTAAAATAAATAAATTATCTATTTTTAATTTAATTTAAAATATATTATAATTTTAACTTATTAAAAATTAATAATAAATATACACTTATTTAAAGACATACTTATTTTAAAAAAATATTATCTTATAAATAAAAATTTCATGCTAAAACAGTGAAATTGCACTGTTGGCACAGCTAACGCCTAACGGTATCACGAGCTTCAGAAATGCTACTTGTACTGCATTCAGATTCAGATTTTAGAGAGTTGTTATTTTCAGGCTTTTATTATTATTATTATTATTATTAGCTTTTCACGTGTGTGTTGTACTTGAGATTTAATATTTTTTATATAATATATTTTTAAATTAATTTTTATATGAATTTTAATTAGAAATGAATTTTTAAAACAATTTATATAAACCTGATTGTAATAAAAGACAATTTTAATCTGCAATTGAAATAAAAAACATCTCAATCATATAATATATAAAAAAAATATATGCTTTAAAATCATATTATATGTCATTTTAATATGATAGTACTTATTTAAAATATTATCATATAATAAATATCTATTCTAAAAAATTATCATATGACATATGATATTAAAATTTAAATAGAAAGTATATATGTATCGTCCAATAAAAAAATAATATCATTTTTAAAAAAATAAAATAATAAAGAATGAAATTATCTATTATTATTAAATATAATCAATTAAGTATCTATTATTGTATGTTAACACTTATAATTTTTTTAAATAATTTCAAATGAAAATAAATATAAAAATGTGTTTATGAAACATTTATACCTAATCAATGAGAGATTGGAGCAAAAATTAACAATTCTATTTGAATTGAAAATAATAATTTGAATTTTAAATTATTCACTTATGACAATAATTTGACATTAGCATTCTATTCTATTTAACATTTAATAATTTGAATAATTGCAAAAACAATCTCACGTTATCCACTATGTTGACAAAATTAAAAATTTGAATTATATTTATCGTAATTATAGTTATCATCTATTATTATTAAATGTAATCAATTAAGTGTCTATTATTATATGTCAACGCTTATACTTTTTTAAAAATAATTTCAAATGAAAATAAATATGAAAAAAATGTGTTTATGACACATTTATATGAAAAAAAATTTACTTTTTTGAATGAAATACAAAAGTATAATGAAACCTAAAAAGACTCATTCTTTGGATGAAATGGAAGAACATTTTGAAACTCAAAATTTCTAACAAAATTTAATACTATGTTGAAGCCCCAAAATATAAATCAGTCTTCTTCTTTGTTGTGGTTGGTTGGTCTTCTTCTCATGAGTACAATATTGCGTGGGAGTCTTACGAATCATACTAACGAAGAATGTAAGAAACTCATGAACTTGCGAACAAATTAAAGTTATGTAAGAATAGAGACAGAGAGAGAGTTGAGAAAAGAAAAAAAAACAAAAGAGGAATTGTACCTGAGAGTAGCAATTGCTAAAGTGGACGAGCGGTGACGGGTGGCGGCAGACTTCTAGCAACCTCTAGGTTGGGAGTGAAATTAGTTGAAAGGTCAGGGCATTCTTAAAAATAATTTTGTTGCTTTTATCAAAGACTATCAATTATCAATCTCTATAATTGGTAATTTTTTTTAATTTATTGTAGAATCATTTCCAATTATTATTATCATTACTTTGAAGAAAATTTGTCACGAGCTCTATAATAAATTATATTTATTATCACCAATTATTACCATTACTTATAATTTATTGTAAGATTTTTCAATATAATTATAAAATCAATCAATATAATCAATATAATATAATATAATATAATATAATATAATATATAAAATCAATCAATATAATCATCAATCAATATCAATATCAATATAATATATATAAAAGAAGATATATGACTTGAAAATCTATCATCTCAGTAAAAAATCTAGCATATGACTTGACGTATCATATGTACAAAAACTAAATTAAAATAAATAAAATAGAAATAGAATAAGTGAAATTATTAATTATTATTAAATGTAATCAATTAAGTATCTATTATTGTATGTCAAAGCTTATACATTTTTTAAATAATTTCAAATTAGAATAAATATAAAAATATGTTTATGACATATTTATACCTAATCAATGGGAGATTGAAGCAAAAATTAGCAATTCTATTTGAATTGAAAAGAATAATTTGAATTTTAAATTACTCACTTGTGATAATAATTTGACATTAGCATTTAATTCTATTTAACATTTAATAATTTGAATAATTACAAAAACAATCTCACCATTTATACCTAATCAATGGGAGATTGGAGCAAAAATTAGCAATTTTATTTGAATTGAAAAAAATAATTTGAATTTTAAATTACTCACTTATGGAAATAATTTGACATTAGCATTTAATTCTATTTAACATTTAATAATTTGAATAATTACAAAAACAATTTCACGTTATTCACTATGTTAACAAATTGAAAATTTGAATTATATTTATCTATAATTATAGTTGTTTATAATTATCTATAATTATCACATAATTTCAAATTAGCATTTTATTCTATTTAACATTTAATTTGAATAATTACAAGAATAATCTCACATTATTTACTATTTTGAAAAAATTAAAAATTTGAATTATATTTATCTATAATTATAGTTATCTACAATTACTATAATTATCATATATCTTGTCGCTTTGAATGAAGTTGATTATGCAATTATTTAAAATATAGCCTAATTTTAGCTAAACAATCTTTGTCATACAATTTTTCAATATAGCTTTCATTCATTCACATGATTATTTGTTTACATCTCTTTAAATTTTTAAATATATTAAACAAAAAAAATTTAAATATAGTCTAATTTATTAACCTTCAAAGGACGATTTAATAACTCAAATAATAATATATAGATTCAAATTCTAAAATTTAAAACTGCTCCTTTTAATTCATTAATTAATTGATTACATCTAATAATATTTTGTTTGACCTACAAGCGATTGATTGCCTCTAATATAATATATTATTTAAATCAAATTTATCTAATCTCAAAATACAAAGGACTCACTCTATATAAATTCTCTATGATATTATCTATTCCTTCACATTAGGGTATTTGGTTTACGGTTTCATCTTTTTCATTTTGGTTAAACTAATCTTTTTTTGTTTTATAGTTCTATGTTTTTACCTTTTTGGTTCTCTTTAACTTTTTTCTCTAACTAATATTCTATCTTTTTTTCATTCTCTTTGACTGAATTTTATTTTAATTATTCTAATTTCAAAATACAAAGGATGTATTTCATATAATTTCTCTTTGATATTATTCATTCCTTCACATTACGGTATTTGGTTTACTGTTTTATTTTTTTTCATTTTGGTTCAATTAATCTTTCTTTACTGTACAGATCCATGTTTTCACCTTTTTAGTTCTCTTTAACTTCTTTCTCTAGCTAAGTTTCTATCTTTCTTTCATTCTGCTTGACTGAATTTTATTTTAATTGTTCTAATTTCAAAATACAAAAGAATCAGATTATATAAATTTTTCTAATATTTTTAATCCCTTTATGTTAGGTTATTTGGTTTACAATTTTTATCTTTTTTTTTCATTTTGGTTGAATTCATCTTTCTTTGTTTTACATATTCACCTTTTCACCTTTTTACTTATTCTATTTGTCTTCTTTTTAATATATTATCACAATTATTAATATTTGAATCATGATTTTAAAAAAATATCTATCGTTTGTTTATGTTTTTTTTACAGATCTTGCCCACCAAATCTTCAATGAAAGTTATGAAGCAAAGCGATGATAATTGAATTCTAAATAAGGGATTATGATGAAAAAAGTTGTACCTATAGTTTTATTTTTTATTTTTTTAATTGTATATTTTTAGCCTACAATTGTAGAAGGTTAAAGTTGTACCTATATTTTTTATTTCCAATTCCTTCCAATTATTGTAGAAGGCAAATTTATGTTTCTTTCCCTTTTTTTTGTCAACGGATCAATTGTAGGTCATGTTATCAAATTTATTGTATAAAAAAAAGTTACAATTATTGGCTAAAGTTAATTATTTAATATTTTGATCCGGAGAATATATATTTATAAGTTTTTACAATTTATAATGCAATTTGTTCAATTTCATAATATATATTGTGATAAACGTTATATGGTTAATATTTTTTTAATATATATTTCACTATATAAATTATTTTGTTTATTATTATCTATTTGTTGTTTATTATCTATTTCACTTTTAGTTTTATTGAAAATTATATCAATATTTGTATAGATTAAATCCCCCAAAAAATAGAGTTAATAGGCTATTGAACATTACATTGTCTTGATTCAACGTATTACTACCACAAGCTCTATAATAAATTCAAATATAAATTAGAAATTTGTTTCATTATTTTTCCCTTAGTAAAATTTGTTTCATTATTTCTTCCATTTTAAGTTACATTAATATAAATTGAATTAATTTATATGTAATTTTTATTAAATATTATATATTTATATATTAAAACATTATATGCATTTTTGACTGAACTCTAAATTGTTTAAATATTTTTTAAACATATAAGTTGTTTTATAATATTATATATTTAAATTATTTAATATTTATATTAGAATGAAATCCTTTCATGAAAATATTATGTATTTTAAAATTAAACTTATAAATATTTTTTTTTAATTATTACATATTTTTTATTTAATAAAATTATTTTAAATTAAATTATATTTATTTTTATCATTTAATTTTTTAATTTATCCGTATATCGCACGTGTTCAAAATCTAGTAATTAACAAAAACAGTATATTAATTATTATATGTAAAAACTTTTTTACAAAAAATCTTCACAATCCATACTTTTTATATTTGATAATAATTAAGTTTCTATAGAATATATTTATACTTTATATTTTTTTATATATTAATTAATCTCACACTTAAAAACGATATTTAGATAAAGAAAAAAATTATATATAAATTATTTTAGTATTATACAATAATCATATATAAACAATAATAGAATTAGAGTTTAATTTTTATTTATTATAAATGTAATTTTTTTAATGTAAAAGAGTTTTATATTAATAGTGAATGAGATAAAATTCGCAAAATTATCCTTGAGTTTTTTCAACAAAGTAAAAACCACAAAGCTAAAAAAAAAAAATAGCACTTGGCAAACAATGCTGTGTGGTACAAGGAGGGGAGTGAAAGACTTGAATTTGCAGGCCAAGCAATTGGCCATCGAGCCAGCCTCAAAGGGCAACTTGTCTGAAGACTATCCATGGCATTGGACCGCAGCTTTGCTTGGTTTAGAAAATTATATGATATGATATCATATGTCATATGTCTCCTAGAAATATCCTGCACTGTTTTTGCCAGGTGGAGAAATTTATGAAACCAAGTGTAGAATTGACATCTGGTTTATAATATAATTAATATCTTTACGAGTATTTAATTATAAATTATCGAAGTACTCTTCCTAATCTCATTTGGTTTGGCTCTTTTGTCAATTTTTTACAAAGCCTACACGTCACAAAGTCATCCATCGTTTCATATTAAAGGAACATGAACACCCAATAAACAAAGAAAATGCTGCTCATCCGTCAATTTGAAACTGCCACTTGAATGAGTACTATATGTCCAGTGTTCTCTTTGGTTTGGTGTTATTTGACAGTAGTCTTTAGAAATGTTGAAAAGTTAGGCTTCCACCGGGTAGGCTCCGTCCTCACTATTAGTAGCACTGTGGCAACTTGGCAATAAAATTTAGGAACCACTGTGGACTAGCATGTGACTGTATGGTAGTGGCATGTTTACATGTTAATTTTAGTTAGGTTAATTTTTAGGTATCATATCATAAAGAATATTTTTATAAATTTTTAAATTTTAATATGAATGACTTATTTTTTTATCAAATCGAAAAGATAAATTAATTGAAAGAATAAAATTTGATTTTAATCATTTTTTTATAATTCTTTCTTCTAACATTTTTAATCACTCTTCATATATTTATTAATTTAATTAAGTAAAATTAGAAGTAACAAATGAAAAATGATTAAAAAAATCAAAAAAAAATATTGAAGCTAAATTTTTTTTTAATTGAGATACGTGCAAGTTGACTCACACACAATCACAATTAAAAAACAAAAAAAGAAAACGAGAAATTATACGGAGTAACTACCAGACAATTATCTTTTCACTTTTAAGAGTCATACTCATTAACTTGTGACAAACTTCAAACAAACCAGTTACTAGTAAACTTCTTTTTTAAGCATTTTTTTTTTGGGGGGGATCTTGATTGGATACCAACAAAGGAAGGAAGCACGACAGCACCCTATTTATTAGTAGAATATGGCAGCAATGAACTCATTTGAAAGGCAGACAGCCCCATGTGAAAGAGCAAACAGATCCACAATGACATTTGATGGAGGCCCAACCCAATTGAAGGACCAGCAGGCACTAGGTAGCCAATATAAATATCTGAGGTTTTTATCAAGAAAAATAAATAAATAAAGTAAAAAGACGTAACGTTGAACGTGGCATGAGGATCCCACTCGCAATAGGACCCCATCAATTTCCACCTTCTCTTCCCACTTCTGAAAAAATTACTTGTGGAGATTTAAACTAATTAATAAATGCCATATTTTTATTTAAAAAATGACTTGTTACATTATTATTTTTTATATTTAAAAAATAATAATAATATTTTATTATTTAAAAAAATAATATACAAATACAAATACAAATACAAATAATATACAAATAACAACACTTTTTTTTTTAAAAAAAATGTAAATAATTATATGACACAAGCACGTACAATTATGGTTTGATTGGTTTAGGAAATAAGTTGTAGGTAAATATTTCTCCCACTTCAGAGTTCATTCACAGTTACCATTTGCGGCTACTAAAACACTCTTTGTAACCACCCAACCCACTCCCACACCTTCTCTTCCACTCTGAAAGATTGAAACCACAATGGGCGAGGTTAAACTCTCATTCTTCCGCTTCTTTCTTTCTGTCTCTTGATGTTGCATTGTTAGATGTTAATGCTCTCTCTCTCTCTCTGGATTATGTTGCAGAAGCAGAAACAGAAGAAGAAGAAGAGCGATGGCGAAAACAACAAGGATGCAGGAAAGAAGGAGGAAACCCCTATCACCGTGATCTTGAAGGTGGACATGCATTGCGACGGTTGCGCTTCCAAAATCGTCCGTTGCCTTCGCGGTTTTGAAGGTTCCCAACTAACTACTATTCTTCATTCATTTTATCCACACTTTCAATTTCTTCTCTAATTCATTTTTCTTATCTGATTCATTTGATTGTCTTTTCTTTTTCTTTTTTTTTTAAAAAAATTGTTCTTATGTATAAAAATGATAATGCTACTTATTTACTGGGATTTTACTGAACTGAAGCGTTGAACATGAAATTGAACCTTGTTGTTGAAGGCGTGGAGAGTTTGAAGGCGGAGAGCGAGTCCGGCAAGTTGACCATCACCGGAAAAGTGGACCCCTCCAAGCTGAGGGACAAGCTTGCACAGAAGATGAAGAAGAAAGTGGACCTCATCTCTCCTCACCCAAAGAAGGACAACAAGGACTCCAAATCCGATAACAAGTCCCACAACCAAAACAAACCCAATGACAAAAAACTCAAAGAGGTCATTCTCTCTCTCTCTTCTTTTTTTTTCCCCTTAATTTTATATTTATTTAATTTAAGCAATCATTTTGTTGTTGTTGTTCTTTAATTTTCTGGTTTAATCAATGCAACAGCCTCCGGTGACTACGGTTGTCCTGAAGGTGGCGCTGCACTGCCAAGGGTGCATTGACAGGATTCGCAAGACTGTATTGAAGACCAAAGGTGGTTTTTATTTATTTATTTACTAGAATGGGACTTATTTATCTTTGATGAAATATTTTGTTACAAGTATTTTTATATTTTTTTTAAACTTTTTTTACACTTTAAAAAATTATTTTAAGTTCATATTTTATATATGATAGATCACCTGTTAAACTCTTAAAATGTCAAATACCATATAAGTCGAAACCAATTTATAATTGCTAAAAAAATAATTTAATTTAAGTGTAGTAAATAAATAAAAATAAAGATGAAATTAACTAATAGCTTAAATCTGTTAATAAGAAACCCACTTATTCATCATCATTTACCTTATCTAAATTTTTTATAATTATTATAAAAACAAAAAATTTTATCTTTTAAATTTACCTTTCTTTTATAAAATAATAAATTACTAATATATAGTATTAATAACTAATATAAATTATAAATTTCATTAGATTACGATTTTCTCTTTAGCTAAATTAAAAAAATTTCAATTGAAAAATTTTAAGAAAAAAGAAGAGAAATCAAAATAAGAAATAAATAAAATGAAATAAAAGACAAAAGAATTAAAATAAAAATGAGTTAAAACCAGTGATAAAAAAATATTAGTAATACATTTTTTTAAACATTTATTTTAATATTTATTTTATTATTAATTTATTTTATATATTTAAAAATTATTAAAAGAAAAATACTAGTAAAGCAACTAAAAAAAGACAATAATAAGGCAATAGTGAAGGAGTGTTGAAACCAGATAATAAAGCAATAGATGAGCAATAACAGTAAAACAATAGATGCGCAATAACAGTAAAACAAGAGATGAGCAATCCCACTTCTACTTTGTATACTTATTTTTATATTAATAATAAAAATATATATTAAAAAAATGTGTTACTATAATTTCCTATCATTAAAATCATGTGGGCACACGAAATCATGAGAAAACTGACCTTATACAAAATTAGACCAAACATATAATGCCATCATTGAAGCCACCTGGCATTGTCAACGCAAATCAAACAAAAGTAAAAAGAAGCACAGACATTAATTATCTGTGTGAGAGAACTTGAAGCAGAATTAATGAGAAACATTTTGGTAAATTGCAATTAAAGAGTAAATAGAGGTAGTCTAATTAATAATAGGTTCTGTTTTTCCTTTGTCATATTGTTTAGATTAGGCATTGATTATTTTGTTGACGGCGTTTGCAATGGAATGGTGTGGCGCAGGTGTTCATGACATGGCCATAGACAGGGAGAAGGAAACCTTGACGGTGAAGGGGACGATGGACGTAAAAGCTCTGGTGGGGAATTTGACGGAGAGGCTTAAGAGGAAGGTTGAGGTGGTCCCACCCAAAAAAGAGAAAGAGAAGAAGGAAAGTGGTGAGAAAGAGGTTGCAGCTGATAAAGGAGGGAATGGGGGCGGCGGGAAGAAGAAGAAGGGTGGTGGTGGTGGAGGAGGAGACAACAACAAGGGTGAGGAGGGCGGTGGTGACGGCGGGGACAAAATGGAGCAGAGCAGGAATAGCAGGGTGGAGCCTTTGGCACCTGCATATGGATATGGTTATGGCTATGACTATGGCTATGGTGGCTATAATTATGGACCTGTCTACATGGGGCAATTGCATGCACCACAGATTTTCAGTGATGAAAATCCGAATGCTTGCTCCATTATGTGAGGCTTCTTTGGGCAGATTATAACTCTCAGCAATGAAGGATTTGCTTTTACCTTGGGTTGGGCACAAGAAAAGATGGTTAGGGGAAGAGTTTTTTTTTTTTTAAAAAAAAGTATTATTTCTTTTTCTATGTTTGATAAATCGTAGAGATGATTTTGTGCTTAATAGGAAGGGTTTTTTTATGTGATTAACCAATACTGTTCACATATGGTTATACTTTGTTATTCTTTGTCTATGTTTGGTTATCTGATGCATAATGTAAATGATAGAGAGCCAACTTTGCTATTGTTAGAATCCCTGACCCTATCACACTTTGGTTACTTTATGTTAGAGAACCAAGTTTCTTAGCTAGCTGAAATAGTAATACTGTGAAAATTTTATGATTGGGGCTGGGAAGAGCAACTGAAAGTCTGAAACCCACGCCAGGCCTCTGCATGTCCTTATTAGGCTCAATTTGCTGAAGAAGAGGTTGGCGCACTCATTAGTCATTTGGCTCATTCCTACCAGTTTCTTGGCTGTCCTTTCTACGGTTCTACCTGTACAACTTGTCCTATCTATAGGCCAGGGCCATTTCCTGAATGCTAGGTTCGTTGGTGGAGTTTGAACCTGCCATGAGGATGGAGGACAGTAGGGTCAGTCCACTGCTCTATTCCACCTATGCTGCTAATTTGGCTCCTTCCTAGTTTTCCACCTATCGTTCCACTCTGCTCTCCGTTGATGCAAATTCCATGGGGTAACTTGGGGTCAGAATCTGATTGTAAGTGGCATTACATTGCATTGAGGTAACGAGAACTACCTCCTACTTTACTCCCACTAAGAATTGGGGCATACTAATGTGTAGTCACTCAATTGCTTCCCAGCATGGTTTTTGTCTGCATATAGAATAAAAAAAGCAGAGCAGGGCAACCAGAAACAGACAAGTGACAAAATAATAATAATAATGTCGCAACCGAGATCGCAGCGGGACGACCGAAAAAAGATTAGTATTTGAAAATCAATGGAGTCGCCACCAATGTTTATTTTAATTGGGAAAACATTAGAAAAACCCTTAAAATAGGCAAAACTGATCTTTTGAAAAAATGAGTTTGAGTTCGAGTCGATTATGGTAGGGAAGATTACACTTACTCTGCTTGCGTTAATTCTGAAACAGACTTAAGTTAGTTGTGCAAATTTTAATAATCTCAAATGTATTTATTTTATTTTACCCTTTTTGAAAAGATTTTATAACTATTATTTTTATTTTTATTTTTTTTAAGGAAAGAAAGAAAAGAAATAACTAAATTACGAAAATTTAATTTTTGGCTTGACAGAATAAAGATTCTGCTCCTACGTATCTCTAGTGCAATATGAGCTCAAAGTCACGTAGTTCTTTAGAAAATAATTGTGAGTTGTTTATTTTTAATTTTTTTAAAAAAAATTGTTTTGAAAGTCCATTTGATTTTTATTATTATTATTATTTTAGAAAAGAAGGAATTGTCAAGCTGTCGCGACTTAGACAATTTTGAAAGTTAACAAAGTTCAATTTTTTTATATATATCTTTTTATTTTTATCATTTTCAATTTTGTTTCCCTTTTTATTTCATTTCGGACCCTTTTTTCTGTTTAGTAGAAAACTAAAACAAAAAAACAACATAGTTAAATCCTAAGCTACTAAGTCCCAGCCCAAAACACAAATTTTTGTATTAATATCTCTGAAAGCCCACCGTATTTTAGGCCCATTTAAGCATGCTTTCCTTTTATCAGAATAACAAAATAACAAAAAATCAAAATTTCATTTCAAAAATTGAATAAAAGCAAATAGAAAAAGAAGAAGGAAGAGGCTAATTCTGGAACAATGAAACAAAAGAAAGAAGAAGAACTCCCTCCCTACCAGCTGAACGGACAGCAGCGGAGCAATATGGGACTCGACGGCGCCTTCTGGTGGACGAACGGCTGCCGTGACGGCGGGGCTGGTTCGACTCGTGGGTTACGGTTTAAGCAGTGCGAACGTCTCGGATCTGGGCCTCGTGGTGGTGCTGCGCGGTGCTCTGGTTCAGGCGGTCCTCGCGGCTGGATGTGAGGATGGAGTTACGCACGGTGGCTAGGTGTAGTTCGAACGGGTCAACGGCGAGGCTCAAACGTGGTGGAAACGCCGGGTCGCAACGCCGGATGCGACCAGAACGGAGCGGCGAGGCCGGCGGCGTGACCGGGCTCGCGGACCGCGTCGAGCTTGGTCCCGAAACGGCGAGCGGCGGCGGCGGCGAGAGGGTGACGGATTCGGTCTGGATGGCGGCGTGGTTTGAGCACCGGTATGTGGATGACGGTTTGGGTGGTGATGTTTGGAGAAGGATCCGCACGGGATCCGGTTCGGGCTACGGCGGTTCGCAATCCGATCTGGGCACGGCAATGGTCGCTGGTTGCTGGGGAGGTCGCGATGGCGTGGGTGTGTGCGGGTTCGACGATGCGAAGTTGGCACGCATGGTGCTTCGCGTGGGTAACGGATGGATCTAGTTGGGTAAAGTGACCGGGTCCAGGTTCTGTTTGGTGAGTGAAGAATGGGACACGGTGGTTTTGTTTGGTTGATGGGAACTGTGGTGGTTATGGTGGGATGGATGAGATGATGGGTTTGTGTGTTGATAGTGAAGGTATGGTGGTTTTGGGTGAATGGTTTTGGTTGAGGGTGATGAATGGGGTGTGGAAGAAGGTTGCTTGAAGAGATGGTGGCTTCTTTGTTCGATGTGTTGGAGATGTAGTAGTGAAGATGAAAAAGGTGAAGGTGAGATGGTTAGGTGATTGCTACGGTTGAGGATGGCTATGGAGGAGTGGTCTTTGAGGTTGGAGGTCACAGTTGAATGGTGGTGAGGTGATGGAGGAGTGGTGCAAGGTGGGAGGGAGTATCAGGCTGGTTAGTGAAGGTAATGCTCCGTGCAGGTGGTGAGGAGGAATGCCTATAAAAAAGAAAGCTCTCTATTCCTATACGTGGGTGGAGAGAAAAAACAAAAACTAAAGCTAAAAGTATGTGTGTCTTTGAGTGTCTTACGTGAGTGAGTCTTTGTGTGATTAGTATGTTACGTGAGTGAGAGTCTTTGTGTGATTAGTGAGTGGAGGGTGCAAAGTGGTTAGGAATGAAAGAAAACAAAAAAGAGTGCAGAGTGGGTGGACGTGATGGGTGCAAAGCACCATGCGTGAGTCTTTGTATGGTTAAAGGGAAAAAAGAAAGTGTAGTGGTGGTGCCAGGAAAAAGAAAACAAACAATAAATTAAGAAAAGAAAAGCTGATCACTAGCTTAAAAAAGAAAGAAAAAAAAAACAAATCAAGCAGCATCTTCCACGTTATTATATTTTTGTTTATTTTCTTTTCTCTCTTTTCTCTTTTTTGGTTTTTTTTTTCTATTTTTCTTTTTAAAAAAAAAAAAAAAAATAAATAAATAAAAGAAAAGCAAAGATGAAAATAAGATAAAAACAAATAAAACTTAAAAATAAAAAATGTGTTCAAAATGTTGTAGTTAAACATCATTTAACACATAGTTATTAGTCCTTGATTAGGTATCAAAAATAAAAATTTTATGGACAAAATTGGGTATCAACAGCTGCCCCCCTTTTCTTTACATTTAAAATAAATGGGAAGCAAAGGAATTGATTCAATTTTGTCCATGAAAATTTTCATTTCCTTTTCTTTTTCTTCTTTTCTTTTTCTTTCTGTTTCCTTTTTTAGAAAGTAGATTGACGCAAAAAGCAACGAACATTAAAATGAGGTAAAAGCTTGGAGGTCAGTATCCGCTGAAGCTTGGCAAAAAATTTAAAGCATGAAAGGAAAAAAACTTGAAGACAGAAGGGAAAAAAAGCATCTTGAGTCGGGATTATCCGCTGAAGCTTGACAGTAAAACTTGAAGCCGGAAAGGGAAAAAGCTATGAGTCGAAAGGTATCCGTGAAGCTTGGCAAAAAACTTGAAACAGAAAGGGAAAAAGCTACTTGGAGTTATCCATTGAAGCTTAGCAAAAACTTGAAACAGAAAGGGAAAAAGCATGAGTCAGTTATCCGCCGAAACTTGACCAAAACTTAAAGCGGGAAGGATAAAAAACTACTTGGTCAGTATCCGCCGAAGCAATGAAAAACTTAAAGCGGGAAGGATAAAAAGCTACATGAGTGCATCCGCCGAAGCTTGGCAAAAACTTAAAACTAGAAAGGAAAAAGCTATGAGTCGGGTATCCGCCGAAGCTTGGTAAAAAACTTAAAACGGAAAGGAAAAAGCTCATGAGTCAGTTATCCGCCGAAGCTTGGTAAAAACTTAAAACAGAGGAAGGAAAAGTCATGAGTCTGATTATCCGCCGAAACGGTAAAAAACTTAAAACAGGAAGGAAAAAGCTTCATGAGTCTGGATTATCCGCCGAAGCTTAAAGCAAGAAAAGGAAAAAAAGCTCATGAGTCAGGTATCCCGAAGCTTGAAGCAAGAAAAGGAAAAAGCTTACATGAGTCAGGTATCCGCTGAAACTTGACCAAAACTTAAAGCAGGAAGGATAAAAAAGCTTGCGGAGTCGGGTATCCGCCGAAGCTTGGCAGAAAACTTAAAAAGCTTGCGGGGTAGGGTGCCCGTCGAAGCTTGACAGAAAACTTAAAAAGCTTGCGGGGTAGGGTGCCCGTCGAAGCTTGACAGAAAACTTAAAAAGCTTGCGGGGTAGGGTGCCCGTCGAAGCTTGACAGAAAACTTAAAAAGCTTGCGGGGTAGGATGCCCGTCGAAGCTTGACAGAAAAACTTAAAAAGATGGGTGCGAGGACCCAGAAAGGAAAAGGCATTGGGTCGAGGACCCGGAATTGAAAAGGCAACGGGCGTGGGGACCCGAAAACTAAAGGCAAATGGGTGCGGGGACCCAAAAAGCTACAGAAAGGCTTTTGCTGCTTTTTTTGTTGTAAATGCATATGATGCATGAGTTGATGCTTGATGCAATGGATGCATGATAATGCAATGGATGTGAAGCTTAAGGACAGTGCATGTAATGCCTGAGATGATGCATGATGCAATAGATGTCCTATGGTAGAGATTCTAATGAACAAATTAGGTAAACATAAATTGATACATCAGAGCTTTAGCTGGATCGCTTCTTAGTTCCACGACACCCTTAAGAACTTTTTCCCATAGCAGGATCAAGGTTGAACAATAGCGAAATTTGCTTTATGATTTGCCTGATTATTCTTCATTTTCTCATCAATGCTCTTAAAAGGCCTTGAGCCAGAAAACTTTATGCAGTGGGCCTTGAGCCCAAGAACTTTGTGCAATGAGCCATGAGCCAAACGCTTCTTGCAAAAAGGGAATCATTGCCAGTCTCATTTTTTTTTCAAATTTCTCTTCATTAGATGTGGCTTGCATAGAAGCTTCTGACTTTCTTCCTCCAAAGATTCCTATGCCACCGGACACACTTCAATCTGAATTATTCATTGAGGATGTCATTTCCTTCATTGATTGAAATTTTGGAGTTCTTTTGACTGGAGTTGTTCAACAGAGGACTACCATCAGATGGTTAAGCTGTACCATTGCCCTCATGTTCACCGAACTTGAAGCATCATGTACTAGATATGCATGGATTCAAAAGTGAAACAGGAAAGAAATTTACTAACTGAGTAATTTCTTGACTGACTTTGGGAGTATGACTACACAAAAAGCATTTACAAAAGACACAAGAAATGGAATAGTACAAATGCCAGAAGGGTTTTTTTTGGCCCTAGTTTGGATATGATTGATCTTTACTTGACAACTGGACATCACAACCATTCTTTTATCAGGTATCTACAAAAAAAAAAAAACTGCCCCAGTGTAAGGTATCGAAAAAAGAATTTGTCTCAGGGTAAACCATTTAAGAACAAACCTGCCCCAATGTAAGCCATTCGACAGCAAAAATTGTCCCAGTGGGGAACTTGAGAGATTTTTTGTTTTGCCTAGGTGTGCGGCAGAATAGACCTAAAAAAAAAATGCCCCAGTTTAGAGCTAAATTAAAAAGGAAAGAGACTTGCCTCCAATGCAGAGCCAGCTTGAATCAAAAGACTTGCCCCAACATAGGCCAAATTGAGCTAGAGAAAAAATGCCCCAATGTAGGGTCAGATTGAACCAAAAGATTTGCCTCAGTGTAGGTCAAATCGAGCTAGAGAAATTGCTCCAGTATAGGGTCAGCTTGAACAAGGTGAAAACTTGCACTAGTGTAAATCTTTTTTCTTTTTTTCATCTTTCTTTTTTTTTTTTTTTTTAGCCTGCTCTCGGGTTTTCATCTACCAAGATTATTTTTTTAGGAGCAATGCACTAGATACTTGTATGAGTACAATCCTTTTGTCTCGAAATTAAAACTTGTGAAAATGAAGGCAATCATTCATTGATCAGAATGGACTTTTTAAGGATTGTAATGTGGCCAAGGCTAGTGGTTATGAAATGAAAGATAAAAAGCTCAAACAAGTGTTTAAAGATTAAATGGGACTAAGGATCCTTGTTCAAATTTTAAGCTTTGTCACTTGCCTTTGCGCTTTCAAATATATTTTTTCCCCTATTGTTCTCCATTTTATTTTCTATTCCTTTCAGTATTTCTTCATTTTCTCTTTTTCATCATGCTTCAAAATAGTCACACTGACAATCAACATTTATTTTGTGTTGTCCCCTAATGTAAGGGTGATCCTTGTCCAGGGTTTATTGAAAAAACTTTCAAGCTCAAAATGGGACAACGAGAGATAATGAAAAGAAAAGATAAATTCTTATGAAGGATAGTGAAAGATGACCAATCTTCATTTCAAATCTTGAACGCTCATTTTCAAAAAATTTAATTTAGAGACAAAAGGATAATACACACCAAGTAATTACTTATTTGCTCTTTTTATTTTTTCTCTTTTTTCTTTCACATCTCCTTTATTTTTTTGTTTTTTTGTTTTTTTTGTTTTTGCAAAGAACACCTGCACATGAGGCTTCATGACCATCAAATTTTTGCTAGCACAAGAGTCTCATAAGATCCGAACCAAAAGAAAGCAAGCAAAGGAAAGAAAGACAAGAAAGACATGAAAGAGCTTGAGTGCCAAGAACATAGGAAAATGAAACAAGGTATGCTGAGAGATCCATGCAAATCCATTACATTAATGTTTCAAGAAAGTTTACATAAGTTCAAAATCAGAATGAATCACCACTAAGATGAATTTTCTAAGGTTGCCCCTGATTGACCACTCCAAACATTCGCTTCTATCACAGATGAGCATACCTAGAAACATCTGATACTGCTTGCTGGACTACTGCTTAGGTAGCCGTTGTCATCCATGAGTTTTCCTGAAAGCCCATTGATTCATTCGGCTTGAAGTCCACCCTTAACCAGTTCAACTTGCTTCTTCATCATCCATTTGATGCAATTTTCCCTTTTTCATTCCGCTCTCAATCCTTTCACCGATTATCACGAAATCTGAAAAATTCGATGACACATTCCTAATCATATGATCATAGAATGGCACGTGAAGTGTATTGGTGAACATATCAACCATCTCTTTCTCTGACAAAGGGGGTTCTATTTGTGTAGCTATTTCCCTCCACCTTTGAGCATATTCTTTGAAGGTCTCAGCATCCTTCTTAGACATGCTTTGTAGTTTCATTCTATCTGGTGCCAAGTCAATGTTGTATTTATACTACCTTACAAAGGCATCAGCTAAATCCTTGAAACTCCTTATATGGGTACGCTCGAGACGCGTGTACCAATTCGAAGCTGCCCCAGTTAAACTGTCTTGGAAGAAGTGGATTAACAGCTTGTCATCATGAGCATGGGAAGCCATTCTGCGGATGTACATGGTCAAATGGTTCTTTGGGCAAGTGGTCCCCTTGTATTTATCGAAATCTGGGACTTTAAACTTCGGTGGAATCACCACGCCTGGAACAAGGCAGAGCTCAGTAGCATCCCTGATACCATAACAACATGGTCCTTCAATGACCCGTAATCTCTCTTCTAGGATTTTCAACTTCTCTTTGGACTGAGTGTTTTCAGCAGAAGAATTCAAATGGTATTGTTGTGGCATGAAAGTGGGGACAAAATGCTGTAATGGTGGGGTTCCACTGATACCAAAGTAATGGGCATGTGGTTGAGTTGTGCTCAATGGATTGAAAGCAGGTCTATTCTATTGTCAGGGAAATTGATAGCCTGCGGCGGTACAAAGCCGGAAGGGAGGCCATATGGTAGGAAGCTTAGCATCTGAGCTTCCTGAGAACTGGTGACTGAGGGTTGGGTTGTGTTATTTGGATAAACGGTGGGTGGCATCACAACTCCTTGAGAATTAGAGCCTTGGTATTGCATAGAGGTTGGAGAGAAACCAGGAGGGCGAAGAGGTGCGGCCGGATGTCCTTCGTTCGCCACCGAGGGATTCCCATTTGTGTTCCTTATACCTTCCATGGATTGTAGCATTTCCATCATCTTAGACATTTGATCTTTGAGCAGATTCACCTCATTCCTCAGCTCTTGAGTTTGTTCTCTTTCGTCCATGATCCTAACTTGGGAACAAGTCTTGTAAGGGTGTGGCAAAAGTTGCCTTTCTACCAGCGTCTACCCTTCTGCTTGGGGGAAACATGATATGAGTATGTAATTATCAATATGGACTGAACAACATGCATGTATGCGAAGTATTGGCTACTGATGCAACTGATTTTTTTTATTTTTTATTTTTTTATTTTTTTTTAAAAAAAATGTTATGAATGCCATGAATGCCATGATATGATTTTTTTTAAAAAAAAGTTATGAATGTCATGTAATGCAAGATGATGATTCTTGTTTTAGAACTAATTTTTTTTTAAAAAAAAATACAAGAATGAACGAAAATGCAAAATGATTATTTTTATTTATTTTTTATTTCTAAGAATGCTATGAATGACAGAAAAATGCAAGTCATAAAAAGGATGCATGAATGAATGTCATGAGAAAAAGATAAATTAAAAAATGATGCTCCCTTTGTGCCCTAATCAGGTGGAACCTTAGAAGTTAGATTTCCTTAATGTCATGACTCTAATTTTGGAAGTCACTATGTTCAATCTATCAGTGCAAGATTTTCAGGACAGATCTAAACTTCTAAAAAGTCATGGTCCCTGAGATTGTCTCTTTGTCACCAACACTTTGGCTAGCAAGAGTCCTCAATCCTCACCCATGATAGGTTACAAGCGGAAAGAGTTCAATTTGAGTGAGGATTTTCATGTGTGCACTGTTCGGAGACCAAAGGTCTCTCAAAGCAACACTACTTCACCCTCTATCTAATCCTACAAGGTATTGAGCAGGGTATAGAGCTTTGTGTGAGAGAGCATACAAAAGCTGTACAAAAATTTAAAAAGACTAAATTACCCCTAACTCCGCAAAAGCATATATACAATAACCAGCCAGCAATCATCTACCCTAAGGTTTCAACAATTAAGCACAAAAATATATACAAGTTAAAAAAAAAAATATACACAAAATAATGCTAGCAAATATTTACACCAAAACATCAAACAAAAATTATTTACGAACAAATATGAAAACAAAAAAAAAAAAAAAACAAAAAGGGTGAAATAAATAAATAGAGATTATTAAAAATTTGCACAACTAACCACAACAGCCCGACTCTCCAAGTAGTCCCCCAGTGAGTCGTAAATTGCCGCAACCGAGATCGCAGATTAATGACGACCGAGAAAAAAGATTAGTATTTGAAAATCAATGGAGTCGCCACCAATGTTTATTTTAATTGGGAAAACATTAGAAAAACCCTTAAAATAGGCAAACCGATCTTTTGAAAAAATGAGTTTGAGTTCGGGAGTCGATTACTGGTAGGGAAGGTATTAGCACTTACACCGCCCGATTACAAGAACGGTACCTTAAGTTAGTTGTGCAAATTTTAATAATCTCAAATGTATTTATTTTATTTTACCCTTTTTGAAAAGATTTTATAACTATTATTTTTATTTTTTTTTTTTTAAGGAAAGAAAGAAAAGAAATAACTAAATTACGAAAATTTAATTTTTGGCTTGACAGAATAAAGATTCTGTTCCTACGTATCCTCGGGTGCAATGAGGAACTCAAAGTCACGTAGTTCTTTAGAAAATAATTGTGAGTTGTTTATTTTTAATTTTTTAAAAAAAAATTGTTTTGAAAGTCCATTTGATTTTTATTATTATTATTATTTTAGAAAAGAAGGAATTGTCAAGCTGTCGCGACTTAGACAATTTTGAAAGTTAACAAAGTTCAATTTTTTTATATATATCTTTTTATTTTTATCATTTTCAATTTTGTTTCCCTTTTTATTTCATTTCGGACCCTTTTTTCTGTTTAGTAGAAAACTAAAACAAAAAAACAACATAGTTAAATCCTAAGCTACTAAGTCCCAGCCCAAAACACAAATTTTTGTATTAATATCTCTGAAAGCCCACCGTATTTTAGGCCCATTTAAGCATGCTTTCCTTTTATCAGAATAACAAAATAACAAAAAATCAAAATTTCATTTCAAAAATTGAATAAAAGCAAATAGAAAAAGAAGAAGGAAGAGGCTAATTCTGGAACAATGAAACAAAAGAAAGAAGAAGAACTCCCTCCCTACCAGCTGAACGGACAGCAGCGGAGCAATATGGGACTCGACGGCGCCTTCTGGTGGACGAACGGCTGCCGTGACGGCGGGGCTGGTTCGACTCGTGGGTTACGGTTTAAGCAGTGCGAACGTCTCGGATCTGGGCCTCGTGGTGGTGCTGCGCGGTGCTCTGGTTCAGGCGGTCCTCGCGGCTGGATGTGAGGATGGAGTTACGCACGGTGGCTAGGTGTAGTTCGGAACGGGTCAACGGCGAGGCTCAAACGTGGTGGAAACGCGGGTCGCAACGCCGGATGCGAACCGAATCGGCAGGCGAGTGCTGGCGTGACCGGGCTCGCGGACCGCGTCGAGCTTGGTCCCGAAACGGCGGCGGCGCGCCGCGCGGGAGAGGTGACGGATTCGGTCTGGATGGCGGCGTGGTTTGAGCACTGGTATGTGGATGACGGTTTGGGTGGTGATGTTTGGAGAAGGATCCGCACGGGATCTGGTTCGGGCTACGGCGGTTCGCCAATCTGATCTACAGCGGCAATGGTCGCTGGTTGCTGGGGAGGTCGCGATGGCGTGGGTGTGTGCGGGTTCGACGATGCGAAGTTGGCACGCATGGTGCTTCGCGTGGGTAACGGATGGATCTAGTTGGGTAAAGTGACCGGGTCCGGTTCTGTTTGGTGAGTGAAGAATGGGACACGGTGGTTTTGTTTGGTTGATGGGGATTTGTGGTGGTTATGGTGGGATGGATGAGATGATGGGTTTGTGTGTTGATAGTGAAGGTATGGTGGTTTTGGGTGAATGGTTTTGGTTGAGGGTGATGAATGGGCTGTGGAAGAAGGTTGCTTGAAGAGATGGTGGCTTCTTTGTTCGATGTGTTGGAGATGTAGTAGTGAAGATGAAAAAGGTGAAGGTGAGATGGTTAGGTGATTGCTACGGTTGAGGATGGCTATGGAGGAGTGGTCTTTGAGGTTGGAGGTCACAGTTGAATGGTGGTGAGGTGATGGAGGAGTGGTGCAAGGTGGGAGGGAGTATCAGGCTGGTTAGTGAAGGTAATGCTCCGTGCAGGTGGTGAGGAGGAATGCCTATAAAAAAGAAAGCTCTCTATTCCTATACGTGGGTGGAGAGAAAAAACAAAAACTAAAGCTAAAAGTATGTGTGTGCTGAGTGTCTTACGTGAGTGAGTGCTGTGTGATTAGTATGTTACGTGAGTGAGTGCTGTGTGATTAGTGAGTGGAGGGTGCAAAGTGGTTAGGAATGAAAGAAAACAAAAAAAGAGTGCAGAGTGGGTGGACGTGATGGGTGCAGCACCATGCGTGAAGTCTTTGTATGGTTAAAGGGAAAAAAGAAAGTGTAGTGGTGGTGCCAGAAAAAAGAAAACAAACAATAAATTAAGAAAAGAAAAGCTGATCACTAGCTTAAAAAAGAAAAAAAAAAAAAACAAATCAAGCAGATCTTCCACGTTATTATATTTTTGTTTATTTTCTTTTCTCTCTTTTCTTTTTTGGTTTTTTTTTTTCTATTTTTTCTTTTTAAAAAAAATAAAAAAAATAAATAAATAAAAGAAAAGCAAAGATGAAAATAAGATAAAAACAAATAAAACTTAAAAATAAAAATGTGTTCAAAATGTTGTAGTTAAACATCATTTAACACATAGTTATTAGTCCTTGATTAGGTATCAAAAATAAAAATTTTATGGACAAAATTGGGTATCAACAAATAATATTAATAATAATAGAAACTCATAGAAGTGGGATTGCTCATCGTAATTTGAAGAGATGATATTGTTCTTGACGACGACTTTGAATAATCATGTAGTTGTTTCAAAATTTAGAACATGTTTGGCCGACATTGTTTTTTCAAAAATAATAGTTTATTTTTCATAAGTTTTTTGAGAAAGCTTTTAATTATAAACTGTTTTTAACATAAAATAAAATAATTTAAACACATACTTAATCTAATTATATTGTATGCTATCAAGTACCCAAAGTACTGACTACCATATCAACCATTTATGGGTGTTTTCATATATAATCAATTTTCTTAAGAACTCCTTAATTATCACTCTTAAAGTTTAGCTTAATCATTTTCACACACACACAAAAAAAATCTTAATCATCTATCAATTACTATAAAATACTATTTCTGTATATTGATTATTATGAATCATGTATGGATTCCCTTCATGACTTAACCTTCTTTCGCGTTTTTTTTTTTGGTAACAAACATTCTTTTGCGTTTATTCAGGCAGAAAAGGAAGTTATTAGCCAGTAGCCACATCACATTTGTTTGGGTTGCATGTGCCACATGACCCTAGAAGTACAAGTACGAGAGATTCTTACTTAAATCATGGGCATTCAGTTGAGTGCACTAAGTCAATCAAGACTTAATATTTTTATAGATTATTGTATTTCATAATTAATTTTATAATATTCTATGAAAATATCAAATTCTGATTAGTTTAATGTACTTAACTATTATGCGTTTAGGTAAGAATTTCTCTTACAAGTACAACTTGCGGGGTCATGATTTGAATTCATAGGGCTTTATGCATGAAATATATCGCGCACGATGATGATGCTATGCGATTGTGTGACCGCACCATAATGCACTCAAACACCCCCCCTCCCCCTTTCGATTTTTGTCTGCCTTTGGGGATATAGGACGGGAAAAGCCAACCAAATCAACAAGAACACGTTCAAAAGCAGTGGTTGAACCAAGATTTCGAGGGGGCAAGACCGCAAGAGATTGAACATTACATATAAACTTGAGTTTGCTACTAAGCTTTATGGATGATTCAAATAGTTGTTATGTATTTATTCAAATATACAAGTTTTCTTGGGTAAGATTAGACAGATTTTTAGTTGGGAAAGTGTGCAACACTTTAGCTTAAACAAAGACTAGTCATAGGTGGTGAAGAGTATGAGCTCAAAAAAAATTTGGGGAGCAGCTGCCACCCCTGCCCTAACTAAGCTCCGCCACTGTTTAAACGCCCAATTTTCCAAATTAATTTGTTAATGAAAAAATTATTAAACAAATTAAACATTGGCGCAACCATTTGCATTAACCAAGAACTTCTCTTCGTTAATGACAAAAACATTAAACATTGGCGCAAGCATTTGCACTCCTTTCCCTCTTTTCTTTCTTTGAATTTGAGGTAAATCTTGTGAATGACATTGACGGAGTTTTATTTTAGAAAAAAAAATGACAAGAATATTCTTCCCAGAAAATCAACTGCGAGAGATAAACCTAATCAAATGAAATAATTGTGGGCTTTTTATTAAAGTATATTCATGTGCTTTTTGCATATATTCACAAAAAGAAAAGCTTATGCAATTTTAAGATTCGGTATCCATGTGGTTAAAGGAGCCAATTTTTAGGCTTTTCCTTTAGTATAGTTCTAAGACGTGATGATTGCATCAACTCAACCATGTGAGGATAAGCAAAGCAAGGAGTGCATATCAGAAAGTGGGTTCATGAACAAATAATCAGAAGTTCAGGATATGCCAATTTCTCTTCCAGTTTCTTTTCTAGTCTTCTTTGGTCACCACTTGCCTAAGTAATAATATGTACAATCAATTATTTTGGAGCACTGAAGTCAATTATTTGCAATTCTTCAGTGTCTTTTTATATGCTACTAGCCTACTAGTATATTAAGGTTTTCTATTTATTCGCGTGAATTATTTTAACAAATAATGCGCACACTGCTCACAATGATGGCTAGCTTGAAGGTAAGACACAGCACAGACAACATGGTGGTGCCTTAAATCGTACCTACAAATCTACGAAAGAAATAAAGTGACCTTCATTCATTCAGAGTTAAATTTCACCCAAAGGGACCACACATAAAGCGTCTGCCATCATACTACAGGACCTCAAATACTCCTTTTTTCATGTGTAAATTCTGAGAGGGATTGGTTGGGGTTAAGGATTTGTTCAGTTAGCTGACGCCTTAGTGGCAAACTGTGTTCATTGAGTTGGTTAGGAAACCAAACCCTGCCAAAATTTCTCCCCCACCCTCTTTTTGTGTACAAACAAAAGCAAAATTCAGAATTCTTCCAACCATATTGCTTTTGCCTTCAACTGCTTCGCTGTAATTCACAATGAATATTCACTGAAGTTGAGCAGAGCAGAGCCTATTCATTTTGTGGTTTTTTTTTAATGCGTGTTCATTTTGTGGTACTTTGTTAAGAGAGGAGGTTTGAATTTTTATTTTTCCATTCTTCCTATTGATTATTGAAATAAAATAACAGATGGCTGAATATGGTAATTGCCGACTAGAATTATTGGTCAAGTCTTTTCATCATCTTTATCAACCAGAGGATCAATCGAGCCATGGCTAAAATTGGTTTATAAATGATTGAAGAAAGGATGGATACGCAATTAAGCAATTTGCAGTACGGATTGTGGGTTCAATAAGGCGGAAAAGCTATTCTATTTATATTTATATTGAGTGGGTCTCGAACGTACAATTTCCAAAGTCCTATATGGCCAGAGCTTTTCCATCTTATAATTGTGTTTAGATACGCATCGATTAAGGATATGAACAAAGAATTAGTTATAATAATTTGGGTAGCTTTTTTTTATAAGTTAATTTTTAAATTATTTTAATAAAAAAGAGTCCTTACATAGTTTTTATTTTTTTAGCTGAAAAGTCCTTACTCCTTTATTTGGATGCAGAGAAAAAATAAAAAGAAATAAAATGAGGAGAAGAGAAAATAATAAAAAAATGTATTTTTTCTCTTATTGTCTGGATTAAGAGAAAAAAAGAAAGAAAATAAAAAATTATATTTTCTCTTATTTAATTGTGTAGAAAAGAGAGAGAAAAAAATATAAATATTTAAAAGACTTATATATCTTTATTATAATATAATAGATACAAGTATTTTTAGATAAATTTATAATTTTAAATAATTTTTTTTCTTTCTCTCATTTTCTCCTCATAAGGGAGAAGAAAAATTTTTAATGGGTTCTATCACTATTTCTTTCTTTCTTCTCTCTTTTCTCTCCTCATCCAAACAAAAAAAAAAGTCAAAATCTTTTCATTTTCTCTAATCTCATTTTCTTTCCATTCATTTTCTCTTGAAACAAATAATGGGTAAAATCTTACATAGTTACATTACTTACATAAGGCTTTGGGTCATTGATATTTGATAAGCAGTCTAAAACATTTCTTCAAAGATAGACGATAGAAAGCAAGCAAAGGGGGAAAAAAATGAAGATGGCATCCCTACTAAAAGTTTTTACTTCGCTTCTTTACAAAAGAAATAGAAACTCTTACTGCTTGATTAAAAAGAGGCAAAAGAATGAACTCCTATGTACCTAAAAGAAAAAAATTTAGAACCCAAATCATTATAGAGTCAGGCAGGGCTAAGTATAATGCAGATCTATTATCTTTTTTTGGTGAATATAATGCAGATTTTTTTAGTTGGAGTACAATCGTTTTCATGCTAAGTGACCACTCACAAGAAGTCACTAGTTTCAATTTCAAGAACTCCCTTTGAGAAGTTGCAGACTGCAGTATTATAGGAGGACCTACACTTGCACTAGAACCTAGAGGTGGGGTCCATCGACCATCACTTAGAAAAGAATATGAGAATTTGGGGTATAAGTGTACTCAAAATTAGTCTTGGTTAGCTCCTTGAGGAGGTTTGCAAGTAGAAAAAATATATAATTGTCTCGAATCTGGACAATATGGAACATTGGAACTTACTGTGAGGACTGTTTTACTCCTCTTTTCCCTCATCAGGTATTCCTGAAGGACTCTTATACAGCTCTTTAATTGTGAGGAATGTTTGTTAGTGTCAGCCCTAACTCACTGTGAACTTCGTTGTTCTCCTCCTTATCTACACTTGCTAAAGGACTAAAGGAGAAGTCCATTGGTAAACTCACAGCATGTCATTGCCGTTTTGTACTAATTTTCTGTGAGCATAGTGTTTACCACTTATCATGCGCAAGAAGGGCTCAAAATGAAGCAAGTAAATTTCCAATGCAATTGACAGTAACAGTAGCCCAAATTACAGAGTTCAGTAATTTTTATCTCGACGATAGTATCTGTTAGATATTAATCTGAACGACAATCTTAAACGAATAAAATAAATTAATGCTTTTTTCAATTGCGTCTTTGACTCTTGCTACTAAGAAATGAGAATAAACATTTCTTATTGAAAATATATTCTTATTAAATTGCGTCTTTGACTCTTGCTACAAGACTCACTGCATTCCAATTTTTTCCTTGGCATACAAAACCTTCAAACATGGGCCTTGGCCTCCTCTTCTTACCCAAAAAAAAAAACTTTCAAATATTGGGCCGCGATCTTCAACATGGATGGATCAGAAGAAATTATTTCCATCATGTATGTTAATAATTAAGAATGAATTTAATTCTATTTTTTTCTTCTTAAAAGTAATGTTTTAAAAATTAGACTCGAATTAATTAGTTGATTAAGTTGAATTATGAATCAGTCATATTTTCAGTTTAAATATTATTTGATTCAATTATAATTTAATTATAATTTAATTATAAATTTAATCGATTAAACTAATCGAATTATAATTCGTAAGTCTTATTAATTTAATCTCTGATTCAAATTTTAAAATATTGCTTAAAAGCATTTATTAGTGTCCCAAACCTTGATTTGGTTCTTAAAGCCTTTCGTCTCTACTTTCTAACTTCTACATGAATACCTATTCCTTGTCCTTCATTAAGCCCCTCAAGTTTGAGCCGCATGGCCAATACCTATCCAATAACATCTGCAGCTTTCTACATTGCATTTGCAGGACCGGGCACATACCATAAACCAGCCAGATCAAAGTCTTCAAATTTTAATCAATTGCCCAAAAGGTCACGGTAAAACTTGCAGTAACAGAGTAATGCCATCTGCTTCCGTTTCCATCATCACCCAAGCTGAGTAATAATAAATCGGTTTGCATTGGTAACTACAGCTGCAGCTTCTTTGACATAAGCATCCCATCTAGCTATTCTATTCCAACCAAGCGATTCTCATAATTCAGTGTATTTAATTAGAGCTGTCAAAAAAGCCCAACCCACCCCATCAAGCCTTAGCCCACGTGGGCTAGGGCCAAAAAGTCCACAAGGCTAAAAAGCTCACAAGACAAAAAAGTCCACATGGCCAAAAGCCCATTGGGCCAAGTGGGGTTAGGGTTGGCCCACGGGCTGACCCACTGATTAAAAAAAAAATTTGACCCTCCTATTTAATGAGCTGACCCTAGCCCACCCAATGGGCCAACCCTATGAAAAAACAAAATTGTAAACCATATACATTAGTAACTCACTATCAAGTAGTCATTCAAACTAAAGTATTCCATTTCATAAATTGGAATGAAACTAAAGTGCTCCATTTCATAAATTGGAACGAAACAGTTTAAGACTTTTTCTTTTTTAACCATACACTTTCAATTCAACATTACTTGCATCATAACTATAGTATCAATAAATTTCAATAAACAAAATAACACGACCAACATGCTCAACTATGAATTTTATCAATGTGATTAGAAGAGAATGCGTGCAAGTCATAATTAACCCACTCATGTCATAAAAAAAGCTTGAAAGCTTTGAAAATCAGTTAGAGCTTTTGATGGTTGTTAATGTTAATTACATTTCATCACAGAACTGGTCTTAGAAAGTGAGATTAAAGATCTTTGGCTAGTGAAATTACTAGCTTCATAAGTATTTTTGGGTGAGATTCTAATTCATTCCAAAAGTTAGTTGCATTTGTTTGACACCTACAAGATTTCACCCTGATGACAGTGTCCAAACCTGTACAGATAAAAAAGCAAAGTTTCCATCAGATTCTGATAATAATTAATCACCAATTAAGATTGGAGAAAGCTGAACAATGTAGCGTATAAAATAGGGTGACATCATTATAATGTCTTTTGAAATATGACTACTCACTCTCATGAATGCGATTATACACACCAGTCTTTCACCCTTCCTATCCTTCTTCACCTTTCCAAAGTTGTCCTATGATAACCTTGATTGTCTTCCAATGCTCATCCTTCTCCTTATCCGGGTGAGATGAGAAGAGATGGATATTAGGATCTCATTGAGGTCAGTTTGATGTTTGGGTCTTACTTTATGGCTTAATATTACAAAGAAGTTGTAATTCCATAAAGCATTAGGATACTCTTCCAAATCCTTACAGGAAAAGTGGTAGAAACTGAATTTAATTATTTAAATCAACGTAGTGTTAAAAAAAATAGTGATTAATTATCTGAGAAGTTTCCAGAAGCAAGGAACCTTGTTTTGTCTAATGTCTATATTGTGTCCATCCTAACCTAAGAAATAGAGAGACATGGGAGAGGGATATGGCAACAAAACAAAATTTAAAGTGTCCAATTAGAATTTGAAGTGTTCTGACATAGACACAATTCCTCTTTTAAAGTGTAAGTGCTTCACAGATCCTAACAAGTGATGCCTAGGTTGTCCTCCTTTTCTCCTTTTCTAATCTGATTTGCAGGGACAAACCTCACACATTTATTTTCTTGGCTAGACTTAAGTCATCCAATTCCAAAACTAAAATTCATCAAACTTTAACTATGCCCTAAAGCTTAAACAAACCTACAGCTACTGTCTAGTGGTGCTTTAGACACCAACCAAGCAGGCCCAATTAATTCCTTGATCAATGATCATCATCCTACTGCTTGTGAACCTGCTTATATACCTATTATAAATATATCACAGAAGGGAATGGCATACAAAAGCAGAGGATATGATATCCTTCTACAAGAAATCAAATAACCTTCTACAAGAAATCAAATAACACAGAAGCCACTACCATCAAAGACATATCGACTAAGCAAAGCTTGCCAATCTCTAAGCAAAACAGCCGTGCACTGCGACGCCATCACGTCTTCTGTCGGCGCCGTCGAGACCGAGAATGGCACTCGGTCCGTCCTGCATGTAGATCCAAACGGACCTGTGTCGGACCCGCACCCCGCCAACCCGGACCGAGCCTGTCGCGACTCCCTCGTCGACGCAGCTAGTCAGATCGGCGCCATTCGGTCCGGTCCCGCTCCACCCATCGGCCGCACATCGGATCTGTTCTTCTGTCGCACCGCTTGTGCCCGCACCGCCTGACCCCGCCGCACCGCCGCGGATCCCGCCGCCTAACCCCGCCGCATCGATCTGGCCACCCAGCTGCACACCACTTCGCCCCCGTCATGCCCCAGCCGTCGTGCCGATCTGCGTCACCACACCACACTCTACCCTGACGTCTGCTACTCCTCCCTGTTTCCCTACGCCAGCAATGTATCTGAAGCATTGCCATTTAGGGTTTTTTTTAGAGATGAAAAGAATTTGAAAATTGAAATTATGATAAAAAATTATTAAAAAAATTAAAAAGTTTGAGATGGGGGTTGACCCATCATACAACCCTACCCTAACTCAATTACAGGTGGGGCTTTGTGAGTTAAGGGCTAAAAAGCCCTACTAGTAAATGGGCTAACCAAATTAAAAGTCCCATACAGAATTTAGTGGGCTGTCCCCTGAGCTTCAGCCCAAATTGACAGTTCTATATTTAATTTTTGAAAAATTTCAAAACACAACACAAACCATGATTGGTAGTAAAATATTAAATGTACCGACTAAATCCGAAGACAATAATAACTCACAAATGTTACATAAGTTGAGTATTGTAGATTTTAAGTATTATTTTCTTGCAGAATTAATTGAGGATGTTATTTTTCAAGTTGCTAAATATTAAATTAACAAAAAAAAAAGGAAGCAAGTTTTTCTTTCATGTATTAGATGCAGAAATGTTGAAGATTTTCTTTTTTTTTGGGTATAAATTTTGAAGGATTTTACACTATGTTTGAATGATAGGTAATGTGGAAAACAGAAAAGAAATTAGGAGAAGGAAAATAATTTTTTGTGTTTAGAAGTTTTAAAATGCATAGAAACGAAACGAAATACATGAGAAATCATTTCCCTCATCTTCCTTCCAAATGTCTAATTTTTGTTCTCCCTAAAATTGAGGTGGAATAGAGAGAACACATATTCCGTTCCGTTAATAAATCTTCTAAACAAAGAGAGGAAAACTATATTCTATTTCATTCTTTTTCTTTTCGATCTATCTTCACCTATTTCTTTCAGTTCCGTTAATAAAAAAATATCTAAATATTAGTCACGAAAGATTTTAGGGATTTTCCTAAGATTATTATTATTATTATTATATTCTTTGTAACCAAACGGGTTTTAAGGTAACTCCGAGACACGTGGAAGGCAACACCTCTATATATTCCAAACCTCACCCCTTACTCCAACTGACATCTCGAACCCTAAGCCCTCGCTCGGGTTTTTCTCTTATTCCTCTTCTACTTTCTCACCGTACCACCAATCCAATACAGGACCCTAGATCTATTTTATTCTTCTCACATCTCAGATCCAAGGTTTGCATTTCATTCCATTGATTTTTCATTTTTCGCGTTATTATTATTCGTAGTTGATTGTTCAGTGGAGTTGGCTGTTGCTATGCAGAGATTATAGATTGAAGATGGTGTCTGACGCGAGCAAGAAGAAGGCTGCACAGAAGAAGGCTGCCGCGGCGGCCAAGAGAGGAGGCAAAGCGCCTGCTGCAGCAGCAGCAGCTGCTTCCTCAAAAGCGGCGGCTGCGGCGTCAGAGAAGGCGGCCGATAAGCTGGCCGACGGAATTGGGGATATTCAGATATCTGATCGGACCTGCACGGGTGTCCTCTGCTCGCATCCCCTTTCCAGGGATATTCGGGTCAGTAACATATTACACATCCACCATCATCATACCTCTAATTGTATCATAGTCTTATAATTTGGTCAAGTTAATTTTAATTAGAAGATTTAAAATGTTTTGTTTATTTGGTGTTCCTTTAGAGTTAAAGGATAACGATTAATTAATGTAACCTAAAGCTGAAAGAGTAAAATGTAGAAGAAGGTCGGGCTTAAAGAAAGAAACTGATTTCTAAGTAAATGAATCTATTGTTTCCAGTATTGTTATTAAAGGATATAAGTACATTTACTGTTACTTGAAGTTCTTGTTTAATGGTTACCTTGATGCCCATGCATTTGGTTTTCTATGTAGCTTTATTTTGAAACGTACTGATAATGACTGAAACTATGTTACGAATAGAATAATCTCTATCCCATCACCTGAGTTTAGATTAAATGACTCTTTTTTTTCCCGGGTTCAATTAATAGTTTAGCTTAATGATTTTTCATTTTGGCCTTTTAAGACAACCTCTGCCTTAGTTCTTCAGTTGAAAATTTTCTGGCTTACTTTTGTATACATATATTGCATTGTCCCTTTGGAAAATGAAAAGGAGGGGATAATCTATCCAGAACCTTCGTTAATTATTTATCCAGATATGCCTAAACTGGAATGTAGTAGACATTCCCAGTTTCCCAGTTTAGGGAGTCTTACTTCTAGCTTATTGTTGCTAGCATGGGTGCACGTATTTGAGTGCCTAGCCGAGCAGTTGGGTCTGTACTCTGTAGCATGGGCATTCTACCATGTTGCCACGGTCTATAACTTGGCTTTCCTTTGTGAATGTAACCAAATACTCACCTAATAGTCTAATACAAATTCTTTGGAGGTAGGTAATATTGTGCAATAAAAAAGGACATTTCTGCCATATTAAGTATAGCTAATTGTTAATGCCAAAATGATTAGTGTTGTATTCATGGTAGTCGGAATCGCATCACATGAGTTGCGATTTGATTCATGCGATGCGATGCGAGTCTTCACCCAATCGATACAGATCGCATGGAGTATTGTTTTGTCACCAGCTATGATGCATGGGTACTATGAAATGGTTGTCGTACCTGTACCGGCTACGTATCCGGTACTGGTACTTATTGACTTTTGAGCACACATGGGTCCAATACTCACTTGATGAGTAGGTACCCGATATCACTTAACTACAAGTCATCAGTCCATGCAAAACACCAAGTTTTGTTGCTAAGTTGTTTGATTTGCTATTAAATGAAACAAACTACTACTAAACTCCCTTCAAATCATGAACATTCTTTATATATTTTTGCTTACTTGAAATACTTTATAGAGTTTTGGTGAAACCTTGTAATCAGAACATTATAAAAAATTTATTTATCTAATGATTTAATTACTTTATTGTTTATATGCTTTTATATTTCTATATAATATATCCTGCCATACCAGTACCTCAGTTTTTAGATATTATGTTATACCTTGTACCAGTACCCATACCGATTCCTGTACTTGTACCCCCTTGCGACTTAGGTCACTGGAATCACATGTTGAATCATCGGAATTGTGCCGGAATCACATGAATTTCGATTCTGATGCGATTCTGGCAATGCAAATCTTGGAGGGATAACGAGCCAAACAACCACTATGGGGCGACGGACCAAGGTGGTGATGGCTGGGTGTGGCCGGAATCTCGTCGGCGGAGAGTTCTGTGGAGACAGCAGCCAGAAGTGGGCTGAGACATGCCATCACTCACTGCCCAGATGGATAGATGCTGCGAACCAGCGATCAGGGCGAAGGGGTGCGTGGCTACTCCAGTGACGGCAAGCCTCCGGTGGTCAGATGGTTTGGCATCGGCGGTGAGGGAGGTGAGATTGGTGGGAGGTGAAACACATCTTAAATTTATGGATCTGAGATAAATAGTGGCAGAGGGGAGAAACAGAAGAGGCGGCTGAAAAAATAGGGTTTTTCTTGCTAGGTTTTAGAAATTAGAGAAAGACGAGCATGTAGAAACCCTAATAATTAATGTGCCTAGAAAATAAGGAAATAAAAATATAAGGAAATTAATGTGCATAGAAAAGGAAATAAAAATATAAGGAAATTACTGTGCATAGAAAAAGAAATAATAAAGTTATTTATTTCTATACTTAATTTTAGTGTTTTATTATAAGAAAAATATATTTTACTTCTTTTTTAATAATTGATCATGTATCTTACGATTTATGATATGTCTTGATTCACGATTCGGAAAATAGGCTTTCCGATTTGTGATTTGATTCCCGATTCGATAACCATGGTTGTATTGGCATATTTGTTTATGTTGTAATTACAGATAGAGTCTCTCTCAGTTACTTTCCATGGACATGATCTGATAGTTGATTCCGAATTGGAGCTAAATTATGGAAGGTTTGTCATCCTTGCTGATTTGTTCTGAATAGGATGCTATCATTTATAACTGTAATTTTTATTGATGATTGTGCTTTCTTTAAAATCCTTTCAGACGTTATGGTTTGCTTGGATTAAATGGTTGTGGAAAATCTACCCTGCTTACCGCAATAGGTTGCCGAGAGCTTCCTATTCCAGACCACATGGATATTTATCACCTTACCAGGGAAATTGAAGCCTCTGACATGTCTGCATTGGAGGCTGTCATAAGCTGTGATGAGGAAAGGTTGAGATTGGAGAAAGAAGCTGAAGCTTTGGCAGCACAGGTGTGTTTTAAGTAATATGGCATCTGATTTTTTCCCCCTGTTTTATGTTTTTGGATTGGCTGGGCTCACTTTGATTAATTTTTGTTGCAGGATGATGGGGGTGGTGAAGCTCTTGAACGTGTTTATGAACGATTGGAAGCCATGGATGCATCAACTGCAGAAAAGCGTGCTGCTGAAATTTTATTTGGTCTTGGTTTCAACAAGCAGATGCAGGCAAAGAAAACACGTGATTTTTCTGGTGGCTGGAGAATGAGGATTGCTTTAGCACGAGCTCTTTTTATGAAGCCAACCATTCTTCTACTTGATGAACCAACCAATCACCTTGGTATCCCTACTCCCTGAGAAAAAACCCTTTTATTTGTGGCTGAATGGACGTTATTAGTTTGTCATGTTTTATGCATTGTTTTTTGTGTGATGGTTTTCTCTGCTGGTTCACTTGTGATTTTAAATTGAAGGTTCTGTGGATTCTTTATCAGCTGTTTGAATTATTTCAATCAAATAAATGCCGTGATTATTATTGAATCCTTCTAGTTTATCCATTAGGTGGGCCTCTGGGTGTAGTTTTCAGAGCCACCTTTTGTTGGTGTCTGCTTTACAAAGGATTGCCATGGTGGGATTACTTTAATATAGGATAATATATCTTTAGATACTTCATATCAACACGGATGGTTATGCAGAAAAACAATTATTATAAGTAATAGATATTTTATTTACTCAAGAGTCCGTCTAGAACTACTGAAGAATTATGGTTCTCTGCCAGATCCAATCATTTGCATCTTGTAATTCTGTATCATGATTTTGCAGTGATCTATCTGGTTATATCTTACGGAGAAATTTTCAAACCACCCCCCCCTAAATGCGGCATCCTGTCTATTTTATGGTGATCGCATTTCTTCTAATGCAACTGATACAATGTTAATTCAGCCTGTTAGGGGGGTTGCTTGTTATACTCTCAAAATGAATTCCATTTATTTATTTTATATGTTTCTATTTGATATATGCATGATGTTCTTGCAATTTTTTTGCAACATGTCTGTATGTTCTACCTTTGGTTCTGGAATAACTCTGCATTTATCATTTTTTTTAAAATCTGTTTGCAGATTTGGAAGCTTGTGTATGGCTGGAGGAGAATTTGAAAAAGTTTGACCGTATTCTGGTTGTGATTTCACACTCCCAGGATTTCCTCAATGGTGTCTGCACAAATATCATCCATATGCAAAACAAAAAGCTGAAGATCTACACTGGTAACTATGATCAATATGTTCAAACACGTGCTGAACTGGAAGAGAACCAGATGAAGCAGTACAAATGGGAGCAGGAGCAGATTGCCTCAATGAAGGAATACATTGCCCGATTTGGCCATGGATCAGCAAAACTAGCTCGCCAAGCTCAGAGTAAAGAGAAAACTCTTGCAAAAATGGAGCGGGGTGGACTTACAGAGAAGGTGGTAAGAGACAAGGTTTTGGTATTCCGCTTCGTTGATGTGGGAAAACTCCCCCCTCCTGTCCTCCAGTTTGTTGAGGTGACATTTGGTTACACTCCTGATAATCTCATCTACAAGAACATTGACTTTGGGGTTGATTTAGACTCTAGGATTGCTCTGGTTGGACCCAATGGAGCTGGGAAGAGTACATTACTGAAGCTAATGACAGGTGATTTGGTTCCTTTAGATGGCATGGTTCGACGTCATAATCACCTTCGAATTGCACAGTTTCACCAGCACTTGGCTGAAAAGCTAGACTTGGAATTGTCTGCTCTCCAGTTTATGATGAAAGAATACCCTGGAAATGAGGAAGAGAAGATGAGGGCAGCAATTGGGAAGTTTGGACTGTCTGGTAAAGCCCAGGTGATGCCTATGAAGAATTTATCTGATGGGCAGAGGAGCCGTGTGATATTTGCATGGTTAGCTTATAGACAGCCTCACTTGCTACTTTTGGATGAGCCAACTAATCATTTGGATATTGAGACAATTGACTCATTGGCCGAGGCATTGAATGAATGGGATGGTGGCCTGGTGCTTGTTAGCCATGATTTTAGGCTCATAAATCAGGTGGCCGATGAGATATGGGTGTGTGCAGATCAAACTGTGACCAGATGGGAGGGTGACATTATGGATTTCAAGCAGCATCTGAGAGCAAAGGCGGGTTTATCTGACTGAAGAAGATAGTGGGACTGGGGCACGGGCTGTTGTCCAATATATCACTATCTAAGGATTCTGTACTAATATAAAAATGTTGGCGGGTGTTGCTGCTTGAGGTGGATTTCTCTCAAGGTGATTATAGTTGAGTTTGGCAGAGAATCGGTGCAGAAAGCGTGGTCTAAAATTTTGAGCCGAGATGTCCTTCATCCCCCTTAGATTGGTAATACCTTGTTTTTTAATTATTTGTTGTGCTTATCATTTGATTGCTTGGTTGTTGACCAGCATGATAGATAACGGGATATATCATTTTATGGTAGATGTGATACTATCTGAATCAACTGGTTGTACGCGGCTTATTTTATGAATGTTGTACCGAGAGCAATATATTTATTTACTGTACTACTTTCCTCTCTAGCTTCCTTCGTAATGGATCTTCACTCTTCACCTGAGTTCCCTTGTTTGCGATCATGTTGCGCGGGAAAATTATCAAGGGTGCCTCATCTTTAGAAAACAAATTGTAGGTGATGAATTTGTTTGACAAATAATCGAATGAAGCAGACCTAGCTTTAAATTTTCTGGTCATACGCAGGGATAAAGATGGCGAAGTCAGCTAATTGGTCATACGCAGGGATAATGATGGAGTAGTCAGCAAAAAATAGGTAAATTCATGAATGACACTTCTCACTCAAACTTAGCGGCCGTGCAAAGGTCTTAAGGAGGTAAATAAAATTAAAAAGAAAAAAGAAGCAGCAACAGCTTGAAGCATGCTCTGCAAGGCCCTTGTTCCCAATCCCACAGCTTGCGGGCTCATGTTCTTTGTAAGGACATATCGTCTACACGAGTAATTAATCTGCTTCTTCCATAAAATGGCGTGGCCAAAAATATGGATTACCTTGTTAGTAATTTACTCTTAAAACCAATTTATATTTTGTACAAAAATTGATAACTGGCAATGCAAGCTGTTGGATGGTTGCGTTACTCTTGCTTTGTAACTAAAAGGAAGGAGAAAATGAATACGGGCTCACAAAGTTATTGCCAGAGTCTATGAGCCTTTTTTTGGTAAATCACTTTTATTCAGTGTATTAAACATGTCATTGTTTTGAATTTCCAAATACAATCCCGTTATTTGAATACGAAACCCAGTCAAAACTTCTTACATCAGCGTATGATATACGCATTTTACTTTGAAATACTACTTTGACATTTACTTATATTCACATTGACATACAGTGTTTATACACGGTGTTGTATAGTAAGTATTTAAAAAACATTTTCCTTCCAAATAAGTTAAATAAAAATCAATGAGCGGTTATGTGAAAAAAAGAAAAGAAAAGAAAAAAACAAAACCAGTTAATCGCTAAATCAAAATTAGAAAACACAATAAATTTGTAGTTGAATGAATGTTTCTAAAACCCACTTGAACTCGTTGCATTAATCTACTAGAAAATAATTAATAAAATACTTATTTATTTATTTTAATAGAATTTTTAAAAAATAATAGGTTACATTAACCTTAAAAAATATGATATCAATATTTAAATTGAACTATTACTTTTTTTTATAAGAGTTTATAAAATAATGCTTTCATAAATTCCAAGTCTTTTAACAACTCTATTGATTAACCCCATGAGTTTGTCGATAGGTATTTTTATATTTTGTTAAGATAAAATTAAATAATAATAAAGAATATTTCAAGTGAACAATAATGATATAATGATTTTTAGATCTTTTTAAGAAAAAAATAAATAATAACAAAAGAGCGATGCTATTCATATCAAATGAGTTTTGTATGAAACCTCGTGAATGAGAGGATACATGTTGCCCACTATTTTAACAATTACAATATTATATTATTAGTGAGCATATCGTGCATTGTACGAGTTCTTAATTTGTTAAAATTTTAAAAATAAATTAAAAAATATTTAAAATTGAAAAAAGAATTTGTGTTTAAAATTCATATAGAATCTTAAAATATATAAACTAAAAATGAAAATATTTAAAATTGAAAAAAAGAGATATGCATAATAATTAGATTAAAAGAGAATTTAAAATTTAATTACTTAAAAAAAAGTTAAAAATGATGCATGTCATTTAAAAAAAAAGTAACATAAGTAAATTAAGTTACTCTCAAGTAAAAATACTCTAATTTAATATATAAAGGTGAAAAAAGTAAAAAATAGTTACCTCACAAAACGTAAATACTTATCCTATTTTTGTGATTTCATATACCGTTTTATGTTTCCTACGAATCATAATTATATAATGATACGTTAATGAGTTTTTTTTTTTTTTTGTCTCCTACAAAGTATCCTCACATGCATTTTTTGGATTCGGACTGTCCTATGAGCATTTGATGATGTGGTGCTAACCACAAGTAATACGAGTGAGATTTGAATAATAAACTTCGCTCACATAGAACTCGGGTTACCGACTAAGTCACGCCTTGTGATTTGAAGATGTTTTTTTTTTTTTTTTTCCTTTGGGGTTACAAGTTGAAAGAGTGTTTGAAGAAGTTATAATTAGAAAATAAGATGTATAATTTTTATTATTATTATTATTATTATATTTAAATAAGTAATTAATAATATTAGTTTGAGAAAAAAATTAATATCAAATTGGAAATCCTTTTATATATATGTTTTTAATTGACAACAGGAGAAAAGCTCAAACTATAAAGCTAAAATAGGATCGAAAGCAACAATAATATTATAGCGAGTGTTATGGTGCACCATCCTATTTTTGAGTGTATCATATACTCTTGATTTTATCTATTATTGTAGGTTTTTTTAGCAGGATTTTTTTTATTTCTTAATTTTTTTTTGTTTTCTAAGGGAGAGGGCATGGTTGGATCGTGCGTGGCGGCTGGCCGGATCTATGGTGTGGTTCAGAGCTTGATGGTGGCACGCACTGAGCAAATCTGGACTGGAAACTGTTAGGGGTCGTTGCCGACACCGAATGTTGTTCTGGCATGGAGCGGCGCAGCAGTTCGCATCCTAGGGTGGTCAGCGCAGTTGACAGTGACCGATTTAGGCGGTGACGAGTCGTCGGTCTGGTTCTGGTGGGGTGTTTTTCGATTGGTGATGGGTTTTGGAAGCTTGAAGCTTTGGTTATGGTGGTGGTGTGGGGTGGCTTAGAGGTTGAAGTGGGTTTTTGTGATGGAAGATGAAGATGGGTGTTTGGTTTGGTGGTGGAAGATGAAGTGAAGGTGAAGGGTTGTTGTATATGGAGGCTGTGGATGAAGGTGAAAGAAGATGAAGGTGTAATGAGTTTTTTTTTTCTTGAGGATGCTCTCCCTTCCTTTTTGTTGGCTACTTGAAGATAGGTGAAAGCTTAGAAGTTGAAGGTTGAAGAAGATGGTGAATAGGATGGCTTTTGGTAAGGTAGAGAATCTGAAAGGTTGCCGAAAGGTGGCCAGACGATTGCTGGCGGTGGCCGCCGGTGACAAACGTAGCAATGGTAAAAAAAAATTAAACTAAAAAAAAAAACAGGATACAAGTAATCAATCTTGACCGTTAATGTGTTTTTCAACATAATCAACGGCCAATACTACATGCCATGAAGGCTACAGAAAAAGAAGGGAGAGTATACAACAAATGAAAACCAAAGGAAAGATTGTGGCTATGTTTAGTAAAGAGCATTCGCACAGTTGCTCCCTTCCTTGGAAAAAATAAATAAATAAATATAATGACATATATATATATATATATATATATATATATATATATATATATATATATATATATATATAACTATGCATAAATGATCAAGATTAAAAGTTACTTAAAGGCTATGTGACTACTTAAAAAAGTTATATGTATTTATGTTCTAATCTTGACCATTCATGTAAGATCCAATGGTCAAGATTCACTCCTCTCACCTCTTATAATAAACACTCCTCTCACCATATACGCTCCCTATACTTAAAAAAATTACATGCATTTATGTTATAATCTTAATCATTCATGTAAGATTCAATGGTCAAATAGTTGTATGATCAAGATTTACTCATATTACCCTCTTACAATAAAAATTCCTCTCACTATATATATAGTGAGAGGAATTTTTATTGTAAGAGGGTAAGAGGAGTAAATCTTAACCATATAACCATACATGGATTATCAAAATTAAAAATTACTTAAAAGTTTTTTTTTTTTATATATATATATATATACACACACACACACACATCTCAATTCAAATTTAGAAGGTCCTTCACCAAAGCCAGGAAGGGAGCACAAGGATACCCAATGCCACGAATTGCAATTGAAGGGAGCACAAGGATACCTCATGCCACAAATTGCAACTGCATGTATTGATTAACTGGAAAACATGAGAACATACATAAATTAGTCCTTAAAAATTACACGTTGTGTATATTTGTTCTTTAAAATTATTCAAGTAACAATTTAGTTATCGAATGTGTGAAATACTCAACACATTCATCCTTCTATTAGTTGGGGTTGATGAGCACTAATGACAGGGACAGATCCAAAAAATATTCAGTGAAGGGTCGAAAATCATGAATCATATTATTAAATATAGAAAAAATTTAAAGTTAACAAATAAAGATGTATTCATCCTTAAATTATTTAGTAGGTTAACATCAAAATGTATTATTTTAAGGGAAGGGATTCACTTATACCTAGTGTAAGTAAAAAAGACTTACACCTAATCTTACACCTTTCATTTTTTTATGATCCTGTGACTACGATAGGAGATAAATGGTAGCCATAGGATCACAATAAAATGAAGGGTATAAGATTAGGTACACTACAAGAAAACAGCGAATTTGCAGTGGATTTTGAGATGAATTACAATCCGTTTCAATTTGCAATGAATTTTGCAGCGGTTAAAATTGCGGCAGATTTTTGTGGTGAAATTTTCGCCACTAACTATCTTCGGTGACTTTTCTATCGTAAATTTTTTTTTTTGATAAAAAAAATTTGTGGCGGAAAAATCCACCACAAAATGGACATTAGAATTAAAAATTTATAAAAAAATGTTAAAAATTTCACCATAAATTCTGCTGTAATTCAAAAAATAAATTTGCGGCAGAAAAATCCCGCAAAATAGATCAGTAAAATAAAATTTAAAAAAAATATTAAAATAATTTGCCGCAAAATCTGCCGCAAATCTAAATTTAAATTTGCGGCAGAAAAATCTGCTGCAAAATTTGATAAGTATAATAAAAAATTCTAAAAAAAATATTAAAACAATTTGCAGCGAAAAAATTCACCGCAAATTCTGCCGCAATTCAAAAAATACATTTGCGGTGGACTTTTCTTCCGCAAAAAATTCGCCGCAAAATTAAATCTATTTCATCTTCTTCCTTTTGCCATTTTCATTTTTCAGATGACATTATTTCTCTAATTCTCTCCCCTTTCTCCTTTCCCCTTTCTCCCTTCCTCTTTCTCCCTTCCACCGATCCCACCCCGCTCGCACCTTTGTCACCCCGGCACCACCACCGCGCACCGCGAGCCCATGTACCACGACACCTGCGTCGCCACTCGTCACGGACCCCGACGCCGACACTAAATCTGTCTCCGGCAAAGCTCGACCCGACCGCCACCCGACCCCAAAAACCGACTCCTGTGCATCGTGACCAGACCACGACCCCACCATGAAACCGAGCCCGACGTCGTCTGCGACTCTGACTGCACCCCGACGCTGCCGACCACGACTTCGAGTGCACCCCGACGCCGCTGACCTCCCAGCCGGCACGCTCTCTGTAACATTCTGCCTAACCCGATGACACAAATCGATGTTATAGTAGCTTAATAAATTTGATATTAGTTATCTGATAAATTGGATAATTGTTGCAGTGAATTGAGTATAAAACTATAACACTGAACATGAGAAATAGTTTATAAAAATTATAAGATTAAGAGCAAATGTAAATAGAGGATGAAGATTAATTTGATAGTGAAAATAAAATAAAATTAAACATTTGAAAGTTTCCTAGTTCAATCTTTTAAGATTTAAATTAATCCAAGGATAAATAGTGATATTTAGCAATTGATAAATGTGTTTATAAATATGTGTTGAAGGATGATATTTAGAATTAAAAAGGAATCTTAAAAATGTTTTATGATTCTAGAGAGAGTTTTGGGTTTTAGTATGGAAGATTAAAATGTCTTTAAAAGATAAAATGCTTCCAATAGAATATTTTATTAATTCTTTCCTAAAATATCTTTACCAATTCATTTTCTCTCTCTTTAAGTTTCTGCTTTCTCACTCACTCTCCATGGATCTCACTACTCTCCCTCATCTTCTCCCTCTCGCTGGTTCGTTCTCGTCTCTATCTCAGTCATGTGGCTTCTCTCTCGCCGCCGCTCATCTTCATCCCTCTCGAGCTCCTTCCGTCCACTGTCTTCTTCCCCCTTGCTGTTTCTCGTTGTTCGATGCACAGCTGGTGCATTTTTGTGGCCGCGGTGAGTGATCTGTTTTGATCATCTTCCTTCCTTCCTTCTTGTTTCTCTGATTGTCACTCACTTTTGCTCTCCCTCTCGTTTCTATTGATACTGAAAAACAGAGAAAGAAGAAAAAATAAAGGGAAGAAGAAGGGGGAAAGGGAAGAAACATGAAAGAGGGCAAATGAGGCAAGAGAACCGTGACAAGGTAGGGGTTTTCTTCAATTCTTCCTTCTCTGTATCGTGTGCTTACTTCCAGGTATTGAATACATGTGATTTGTGCTTGAAGAAATTTGATGATGTTAAAAAGGTTGAGTCTCAGGTTCCATGGGGGATTTTGGGCTACGATTAAGATAAGAAATTAGGGGTAAGTATGAATTTCAATTGGTATATCCTGATTCCATTAAATTTTAAGTGTAATTGGTAAGTGTTGAAAAATGGAAATCCTTGTGTTCTTAATTGGTGAAGGTCACGACCAAACAGTGGGATGTTAGGATTCTTTACTTATTATTTATGTTTGATATTCTATTGGAAGTTGTTTTGTCTAAATTATGGTTTTAATGGAGTTTATGGTCAAATTTGGGTTGAATGATGTCCATGGCAGCTTGTTACCCTGTTTTTAACTGGAGACTATGATGTTTTTATGCTTGAAGGGGTGCTCTTGGGTTTGGTGGGTAAGGGGTAGGATTAGAGGAGTTTTCAATTTCTCTCTTGAATCTTGACTTGTTGAACTTATTTGACTAGGATTATATGATAGCATGTTTTATTGGTTTGAGTTTGATTATGGTTTGTGAAACCATAGTCTGAGTGGAAATAAGGTAGGGAATGCTTGCCTCATCTTCGTTTATTTCTTTTATGGATTTTGTATGATTTTTCTGGTTGGGATTTTGGCATTCACGGCCAAACCATGAATCTAGTAGAGATTGCTTTACTCTAATTTGTTATTTCTCCCATATTGATTCTTGGGTTGGATTTGTGATAATAATTATGAAGAGGAAATGATAAATGTGTTGTGTTCTTTGGGCTGAATATTCTCGGCCAAAACAGAATTTTAATGGAGGTTCCTTTGCTACTAGTTGTTCTTTTCTTCCATTAATTCTTAGTATGACTTTGTAATAATGATTTTTGAGTTATTGATTCTTACAATGAATTACACAACCAAGTGTTTAAGGAAGGAGAAAATGCTTGAATTATACTTGAATTATGATTGGTTTGGAAAAAAAAATCTCAAAGAGCTAGTTGTGTACTCAAGATGGTTTGCTTCTACTTGAATTGATTATTTAGGTCTTGAATTGACCAAATAATAGATAAGTTTAAAGATTAATTGATGAACAGATATGGTTGAAAATATTTGAAATTGTGACAATTGTTGGGAATCTATGGAATGTAATAAATGAAATAGAATGGTGCTCCTTTTTAAAGAATGCTATGACTAGTTCAGGTGCAAATGAGATTCATGGCTTAACTTATATTTAAAAATCACATCAAGGTGACTCTTATTAGAAAGATATTATAAACGTTTCCTATTTTTATTTATAAATGGTTTATGTCAGAAATGAAAAGACGATTTTTTTTGACTTATGCCATTTTTTTATTTAATAATTAAGTAACTTGTTTTATATACAGTAATTGGATTTATTATGAGGTTATGTTGTATAAATTTATTACTGAGAATTTCAAATTCTCATCCCAACTTCTTATTTTCATGGTAAATTCAATATGTGATCAAAACAGGAGCGAAAGAAGGCATTGAAGACTTTGTATAGTTATTATGTAAATTTGTCTATATCATTATTGTAATTAACTTATTAGTTTTATATTTTCGCATCTCATGGTTTGTAATTTTGTGGTGAGGAGCAAGTTGTTAATTACGTAGAATTATATTGTTTCCTTTACCAGTTATCAAAGGCTCTATATAATTATGCATTGTTAGATATTGTAAGGGCGATGTTTAAGTTTAATTTTATAAGTGACACCCTTGATTCTATTTACTAGAATTAAGGTGTTACACTCTCCCCGATGCCGGCAACCATCGACCTCAGGTACTGATTTTTCTTCCATTAATCTCCCTTTCCAATTTGGAGCAACTATGACAACTGATTCAAAGTTTGTGTTTTTGTTAAAGCTAGCATCACATTGCATTTTGTGACACTTTGAGGAGGAGATCTCCAACTGGTGCGGTGTGGTAATCTCTAACAGGTTTGATCTACTCTTTGATTCACTCTTTCTTCGTTTTGATTGGTGTTAATTAACCTGCATTGCTTTTGCTTAGTTTTTTGTTAAAAGTTAGGCTTGGTATAATGTATGCATAGGATTTGGACTTTTATTGGAGAACACTTTTGCATTTTTGGCTTTATAAATTAACCACATAATTGATGCAATTGTAATATTGTTGGTAGTGGGAACCTATTGGATTTGTGATCCAAATCACATAGGATTTATGGTCCAAGGGCATAGCAATAGAGGAAGAAATGTAGTTTCAGGTTCTTGATAATAGTTTGGGAACATGAGATTATTTGATGCATGTATTAAATCGTATTGGTGAGTGCAATCTTAGTTTCCCGTTTGAGATTCAATATTAGTGAGCACATGTACTTTTTGAAGGTACTGCTCATTGTATTGAATCTTGAATTGTCCAAGTTAGACAGTTTGGGAAGAAACTTTTCCTTCACTTGATTATAGTTACTCCTTAAATCTCATACCATATACTTAATGCTTGCACACTGGTGGTTGCATTTCTACAGGCACCCATGCGCAGAAATTGGTAACTATTATCGCCAGTTGTTTAGTAATATGTTTTATTATTTTGTTATTAACTTATTTTCTCATTATTACAGGCTAAGACTTTGGGTAGAGAGCCCACAATTGATGAGACATTTCGTCACGTACATTTGAGGAAAGAAGACCGTATTGCATGGGTTTCTACAAAAGGTAAGGATTTATATGTTAGTATTTCTTTAGAAATTATTGCCTTTAATACTACAATCATGTTATAACAACAACTATAAGAAGTTTTTTATTTCTATCTTTAGGAGGAATTCAGAGCAAAAGAATTTGAACAATCTTCTCAGTGCTCAAATAAAGAAGGGGCATCTGGTACACAAATGACCAGTCAAGAGCTTTGGATTAAAACTATTGGCGATCCTAAGAAGGGTCGTGTTTATGGCCTTGGTTCTCAAGCATTTATTTATGACCATGGAGATTCATCCTCCTCAAGGCCTATGTTGAGTCAAGTTCCTGAACATGTTATTAATCAAGTTAAGTAATAGCTGTAATATTTTTTATTAATTGATTTTTGTATTTTGATGGATGTAGTCAATCATTTTATTTTTTGTATTTTTGGTTAATTCATTATTCATGGAATGAATTGATGAATTTATGTTTACATATATTAATTAGGTTAAGGAGCAGTTGCAGTAGGAGATGTTGGATCGGGTTTAGGAGATTCAATAACAAATGGAGCAGCAAAGCCAATAACGTGAGGCAGAGTGGAAAATGCGATTTGAACAATACCAGCATCAACAGAACCAAATGATTAATGAGCTGAAATCATATGTACAAGCCGCTGACACTTAGCCAAGCCAATAACTACAACTAACAGAAGAAGATAACCAGAATAGTAAAGATGACCATGATGAAGATGACAATGATAATGAGGATTATTAAACTTTGTATTTGAACAAACTTTGTTATGTTGTATTTGAACAATGAGTTATGTTGTATGTGATTTGTTATGTTTGTTTTATGGATTGGTTAAATGCATTGACAGGTTGAAATTGATGTCTAAGTAGATTTTGTTATATTGTGAATTTTGAATATTTAATTTAAATTATTTTTATATTTAAAAAAATTTACGGCGAATTTTGCAGCGAAAATATCAACCACAAATTTGCGTAGATTTTTGAGGTAGAAAATTCACCACAAAATTATGGCGAAAAAATTCACCGCAATTCAATCGCGGATAAATCCGCCGTAAATTAGCAGCGAAAAAATCAGCCGCAAATTAGCGACGGAAAAATCAGCCACAAATTAACGACGGCAACATCTGCCGCAAATCAGGTGAGGAAAAATCCGCAACAAAATTTGCGGCGAAAAAATCTTTCGTAAATTTGCGGCAGATGGCAATGATTCCAACATGTTACTGAAGAGTTTTGCGGCGAAAAAATTTGCTACAAATTTGAGGCGAAAATTTAAATCCGTCGCAAACTATATTGCGTCGATTGTATTTGTGGCGGTCGGGAATCCGCCACAAATTGTTATTTTGCGGCGGATTTATCCTTCGCAAATCTCATTTTTTCTTGTAGTGGTGTAAGTCATTTTTACTTATACTAGGTGTAAGTGGATCTCCTCTCTTATTTTAAATTAAAGGTAAATATATTCTTATTTGTTCACTTTAGAAGAGTATTTTTCTTTCATTATATACGAAGATTTATGAATAAAGTAAAAAAATAAAAAAAATTATATTAGATATTAAATACATCACAATAATAGTTGTCATTTACATCATGATTTATAAGTAAAATTAATTTATATATATATATATATATATATAAAGGGAAGTGAGTGAAGTTAAAAGTGAGATGAGCTAGTAGATTTATTATATAAAGATTAAAAATTAATAGAAAGATGAGTTAAAATTATAATATTAATGTATATAAAATAATTATTGTTGGATCGAGCGCTTACCACTAGACCAAAAATTATAACTATTAGTCAGAGCGTAACTCTTTTTACTTGTCCATCAGCAAGTGCCACAGTTCGATCTGACTCCGACCCCACTTAGGCTTTGCTAAGGCAGGATGCTGGTCTACAACCAACAATCCCCCCTAACACCTGCCTCCAGCAGTCCTTGCCTTTTTGGGAATCAAACCTGTGACCTTTGCTCTGATACCACTTGTTGGATCGAGCGCTTACTATTAGACTAAAAGTTATAACTATTAGTTGGAGCGCAACTCTTTCTACTTAAGTCCATCAACAAGCATCACGGTTCGATCTGACTCCGACCCCACCTAGGCCTTGCCAAGGTAGGATGTTGACCTACAACTAATAATTATGAATCACATGTCAAATACATATCAAGTATAAACTCTTTTAACTTCATCATTTTTATCTTTAGTATAATTATACTGACTTTTCCTAAAGTTAGTGTTTATAATATTAATACTCTTTTTACTTGAGAAATTACTCATACTTTCCTTGTTTTATATTCTCAATAGGACTTTGTGTAATGTTTGTACATAAAGTAAGAGAGATATATATAATTTTGTAAACAAAAGAAAGATGTTAGAGTGTAATAATAATATATAAAATAGGAATGTGTATATAATTTTTAAATAAGAGTGTCAATATAATAAGTATTAACTTTATAAAAAATTAATATAATTATCTTTTTATTTTTTAATAAATTTAATTAAATTTTTAATACTTAAAAGAAATTAATGAGAAATGGGGGGCTGAGGCCCATGCTCACCCCATTGGATCCGTCTCTGACTAAGGGAGAAATTGATATGTCATGTTAAGTGCACATGTGTCACGTTAATAAACTGTTAGTGAAACCTAGGTGAAATGTAGTGGTAAAGTGATATGAGAACAAAATGGTGTCATTTTTCCATTTGAATCTCTCAGAACATAGTCGTTTGAATCTTCCTCCCTAATGGTTATGTTTGAAATAGAGAAGAACAGGGCATTTGAACCCTAATTTGCCAAAGCCCTGAAATGAAGACAATGAGTATTCATGGTTTTTGCATCAGACCAGTTGTAATGAGAGAGACATTGCTTGAAGGTGAAGCCCATAACACTTGAACCTTCACCACTGCAAATAAAACATCAATTGAACCTCGACCATGAGCCTCCTTCTAGAGTCACAGTGCACGACAAACCTCTGCTCCACCACCATAACCACTGTTCCCTCAACCATCACCCTTAACAAGAGAACTGAAAACCTACTAAAACCACCACAACTGCTAGCCAAACCCAACACAGACCCGGCAACCGAGCCTCCACCACACTGCCATAACCAAACCCAACTACAACTACCCTTGAAGTCATTGCACCACAACTCGAACCACCATCCTCGTAGACTCGTTGTCAAGCCTCCTCACTGCTCCACTGTCGTCCACCCAACCATCATCTCCATAGTTTCGGTCGTCCACCCAACCACCGCCATACTAAGCTCAATGCTAGCAACCCCTCTCCTCTCCACAGCCACAACCGGTGTCTTCATTTTAAGGAGCTTAAGGGAATGAGGGAAATTTGACAAATTAGGGTTCAAATACCTTGTTTTTCCCCATTTCAAGCATAACTGTTAGAAAGGAAGCTTTAAATGACTGTTTTTTAAGCATTGTTGAAAACACCATATCAGACCTTCCGGTTCAACCTGAAAACCAGTGAATTGGTCATGAGTTCGATCCATTTAAACATCAAAATTAACAGTTTGAAAACCCAATAAAAAACTAGATAAAGTGGCAAAAAATCAGAAGAACCGGTAAAAACTAGTTAATGGCCGGTTTGGGCAGTTCTTGATGTTGTTCCTCTCAGGAGTTGATGTTGGCCGTTCTCTGCCATGAACTCCGTCGCCGGTAAGAATCAGTGCCATTGTTTCCATGAGTTGCTAGTAATGGCCTCGCATCACCGCCATAGTCTCGTCTTTCATCTGCCACTGCGTATCCCGCCATTGTGAGTAGCAGGTCCACCACTTCATTACTGCCATTACAATGCGCCCATTGATGCTTTGACCTCTGGGTTGACATGGTCAGGTTGTGATAAAAGTGAGAAGGGAGAAAAAGGAGGGTGGTGGCTGCAAATGAAGAAGGAAGTGAGAGGCAAAAAATCCTAGCATCTTTTAATTATGTGGACCTTGTTCATTTTAAGATGGGTTCTTTTGGAAGACTCAAATGAGCCAGATTATTCATAGACTAAAAAAAAAATACCTTTAACTTTTAGTATAGGCCAAATTTGTTTGTATAACAAATAAGTCTCATTTTTATATAAAATGTAGAAATTCTTTCATTAAAAATAAAAAGTATAGAAATTTTATATAAATGAACTGACAACAAAATTTAAATTAGTATATCATATAATTAAATAATATATTTAATTATTAATGGTTCAACTGCGATTCGATCACGGTTAAACTAGTAAACTGTGAACAAGTTTTTTCATCAATTTAATGACCAATTTGATTTTAAAAATATTGGTTTTGAGAGATTCAGATGACGAAACAATGTTGTTTTGCTCCTATATCACTATATCACTACTAACATTCCACCTAGGCTTCATTACATTAACATGACACATTAGGATCTCCATTAGTACTCATCAACCCTAATTGACAGAAGAATGAACATATTGACAATTTCACATATTCAAAAGCTAAATTATACACTTAAATAATTTGAGATCAAATACACATAATATATATTTTTTAAGAACTAATTTATGTATTTACTCAAAATAACATTCTTAAAATCAGCTTGAAGAAGCACTTGTTTATAACCCAAGTCAAAAGCAGTCCAAAGGGACCCGAAAACACTCCCCACAACTCAGCATTGTGATAGAACAAGCTCCAAGATAAGCCATAATTATATAATGTACAGATAATATCTTACATTTTATAGTTTTTATTACAAAATGTAAATATCTTACATTTTATAATTTTTATTACTATATTAAATTTACTTTCAAATATATTTAAACAATCATATCAATAATGTTTTTTTTTTCATATATCAATTTATTATAATCCGACAGCTGGTGTCATACGGACTTTATCAAATCTCAACTTTAAACATGAAAAAGGCCAAAAAAAAATCTGCCGTCAAAGAAGACCATATGAATAAATGCCAAAAAAGTTCCACAGCATTAAAGTCAATTGGCCACCAGGACGAACCGGAGCTATCATATCAAACTTCTGGAGGAGCAACGGTGTCCCAAAATAAACATCAACACTTTTTAATCATTTGGGTGCGAATAGATGGGCCAAAAAGTGCACCTATGATGGTGGAACATAAGCCACGTTGAGTATCATCCTAGTTATCCGCGGCAGAGCTTAAATAAAAAATTTAAGGGATGTGAAAGTGAATATTTAATGTGTAGTGTTTTATTTAATTAATTAATCTTTTTATTAAAAAATGCCTTAAGTTTTTTATTTTCTATTATTAGATCTTTTATGATAAGATTTTTACCTCAAAAATAAATTTTTTATGTGCTAAAAAATATTACAAGTAAAATAATAAACAAACACCACATAATTTTTTTTTAAAATCAACACAAGAAATAAAAGACAATAAAAAAAGTTTAATACAACAAAAGAAATGAATGTTGAGATACCTTATAATTATTAGATGAGATAATAGTTAAAATTTATAATAATAAAAAATAGTATAATATATATAGGGGGCCATGGCCCCTCTGCCCTTGTAGTTACTAGTTAGCAACCCAAGCTCTAATTTAAAAATGGAGCAGGTTTAATTCTTTTTTTTTTTAAATGAAGCAATTTGGAGTTGTCTTAAAATTAAATAAGCATGAATATAATCAAATAATATAGTATGAATAATATCTAAATGAGATAAAAAAATGAAATATGTATGTAGATTTATCAAATAGAGCGAATTTGTGTAAAAATATTTTAATGTGGTCATGTAAAAATTCAAAAGTAAATTCAATGGTACATAAATAAATAAATTGTTATATATATTATATAGTGTCCTTTTTTTTTGCCATATATAGTCAAATCCGGAAATGTTTGAGATTTTAACTAGTGATATTTTTACACACACATTAAGTAGTAGTATTTGATCCCAAGACCTTACAATTAATTGTAGAGGCCTTTACCTTAGCTAGCACCTTCATATTATATAGTGTTTGTTTAGCAGTGAAATAGTGATGAATACGTATTATGTAAGTAATCTCAAATCTAGGACATTTTCCGTTTGCTATTGGTGCGTGAACAAGAGTATAAGATGGTCAAATTAAATTTTAAATAGGACTCACAAGGTATCTAATAACAAAGGTGCAGGAAAGAAAGTAAATTAAACATAAAATTGGACTTACATAACATCTATGTTTTAATATAGCATATGTCTTTAGGATAAGTTTATTTTAAAGTGAGCTTGTTTATAAAGTAAATAAGTAATGATATATCTATTATTAGTGAATTAAAATTACAATATATTTTAAATTAAAATAAGAGTAGATAAACCTTTAATTATTTACTTTAAAGACAATGTTATTTTGGAGCAGCATTTTCCATGCATATTAGTAGTTTTGAAGAACCATGGATTTATTACAGGATGTCCAGCTGTGTCCAGCAGTTTCAGAACCTCCCTCTTGCTGCCGTTGCTGCGCCAGTATCCTCTCAAGCTCACTAGGCCTGCAAGGAATGGTTAGTACACCTTCATGATCAAACCCATACTCTTCTGCTGCGTGCTCCAACAGCCTCAAAAATGTTGGGTTGGTTAAACAGCTTAATGGCATCACGAATCTCTTTGGTTCCTCCCCTCCCTCCGCAATCACAGCGAAATGTCCTTCCTTCACATCATCTGGCACATAGGTTGAGTCACTGCCTTCTTCGTATTTGTCAAAGTTGGAGCTTGATTTATTTCTCCCCAGTAAGAGACTCTTTTGGAGCTTCTCAACCACAAACTTGAGCTTCACAATGCCACCTCCACTCTTTTTTTTGCTGCTGAGCTTAGCCATGACAAGTGATATATATGTACCACTAGAACTGTGTCTTCAGGTGTATGTTTATGAGCTTGGTAGAGAGCATGAGCCATGTGCCATACTTATATATATACTTGCAGTGTGCAGCTGATCAATGAGTCATAGATAAGATTATTTGGACGGTAGCTCAAGAGAACATCGACAAAGCAGGAAAGATAGAGATGAACGGAGTAAGCGTGTGGTTAAATTCAGGAGACCAATGCATGTGGGTGCAGTGTCTCCGAGCTTTCATACCATGAATGAAATGTCCTTTTTCCATAGTCATCTCTGCCTCCAACTCCATAATTATTAAGGCTGCTGTTCATTACTCTGAGTAACTTTTTCCATTTCCATATGCCATGTCTTAATTAGTGTATATTTAAATTAGAATTGATAAATTTAAATTTATTTAAAAGTGTATTTATAAATTTAAATTTGATTAAAAATAAATTTATAATAATATAATTTATATTTAAAAAATTTTACTTTAAAAGTTAATTAGCAACTTTAAAGCAAAAATAAAAAAATCTTACTTTTAATTTAACATACGTTGAGCTGCATATTTTGAAGCAAATAAATATTTAAAATATATAAACATCATTTTATGTCATTCGATGACTTTAAACGTAATTTGTCCAAGCAAATTAGTTTCCAAACATGCTCTTAGTTTCCTCATCTCTCTCTCCTATTCTTTTAGAATAATGCATACATATTTAAACATATATTACCTCACATTTATATAATTTTTATCATTTAATTATAGTTAATTTTATTTAATTTTTTATATACATATATTTTAATTCTATCACCTAACTCTTGATGTGAAAGGTGTGAGATATGATGATATGCTTCTAGCATTTTTCATTCTTTTACGACCTAGCTTCATTAAACTCACTAGGTAACAGTATATATGTGCATGTGATGTGAATTGTGAGACGTGTATATATAATATGACTAATTTTTTAAATAGGAAATTTTCCTAAGTACATGTGTTTTGTTTATTTAATGCAGCTATTTATTCATTTAGGCCACTTACCATTCGGCTTAGTACCTTACCATCCAATATCGATCTCCAACCACTTAATTCTTATCATCTAGGAAATGTCCTATTAATTTTACTCACCTTCACAAGATGGGTTTATTCATATTGCAGAGTACGGATGCTCAGTTCATGTTCTCTGTACTGGCTTCAAAATAAAGGCCAGATTCTAGGGTTGTGACAAATAATTGGAACTTTTGAGAAACGCCAGAGTCTTGCCAGAGCATATGATGTAGTGTATGAAATGAATTGTCTTCTCCTTTAACTGCAAAAGAATTACATGCAACTGTGTTACACTAGAATATAGCAGGGAGGGATGATTAATATCTACTAAATATTTTTTTAGATAAACTGGGTGTAAGAAAATCGTCTTATACTGAACACTTACGTGTGTTGCATGTGCCAACTATACTTTAACCATTAAATTTAAATTTTTAAATGTTAATCATTATGAGTGCATGAATGGTGAAAGATAATAATAATTTAGATTAATGTGATACACTTTCACCGATAAAGATTTGGTGTACAGTGAACTTAGGAATCACTAAATATCAACGTGTTTGTTCAAAGCTTGAAATCCTGGCAAGAATTACTGCAGCAAGTCAAAAGTGAAAAAATAATCATTAAATGAGAAGTTCTAGTTTGCTGCTGGTTTTTACTAGGTATTAACGCTCTAATACAATGTTAAAAAATATAGTAGAAAGGAGAGAAAATTGAGAAGAGTTGAGAGAAAATAAGAAATATGAATTTTACTGACTGTGCAAAGCGTATACAAGTCAATAGTATTTCTTATATAGAATGTGAAATAATGAATAACTAGTAATTAATTGTTAATTAAACAAACAAACTTAACTGATCTTAAATTAATTCAAATAGTCTGTACAGAGAAGGATACCCCAACCATTAGATCTATGTGGTTTGCAGGGGGGAGTTAGAGAATTTTGTATGAGGGGCCAAAGAAAAAAACACTTTGTTTACTGATAAATTCTTGTCTAAACTTGAAACACTCAAGTTGAATGCATCATACCAATTAATACTTAACATTTTCATAAAGTTTTGTATTTTTAATTGTTTGATACAAAGTTCTATAAAAATATTAAGTACTGATTGGTCTAGTGCACCTAACTGAATGTTCTAAGTTTATACAAGAATTTCTCTTGTTTACTATGACCAAGCTTTATTATTTATATTCTTTTCCATAAAAAATTACATGTAAAATTGTTGTTTTCCATAGCCCCCTAAGCATACACTACCTGGTGGTTCGTACTTACTGTGTGAGTTTCATGCAAACATCTAAGGCTGGTGATGCTATTGGAAGAAGAAAAATAACCTTATTTACCCATCAATTCACGACATTCCAATAGCCAGGACGCTAGTGTAGTTGTGATGATGCAGCTCAAGTAACAGGTATATGATATATCTAATTATATGTGGTTTTGATAACAGGTTAAATTTAACATCAGAAAAACAAAGCTCTATTTTGCCCTAGCTATAGTCTTGTCAAGAAGACCATAGTGCCAGCAAAAGTTCCTTTCCGGGGTCCATTGCCATATTGTCACCTTGGACATGACACCCAAAAGCTAATATTTTTGGGCTCTTTAATTTGTCCCATCCCCACAATGACTTACATGTATTTAGGAGGCCCCTCGTTGGGCAATTGACTCCTAATTAATTAGTCCCTCTCACTCAGATATATACATGAAGAAACAGCACAAAAATGTCTTAACTTTGAAACCAATAACGGGAAGATGCTAAGCTGAGGCTGCCATTGGATCAACCATGCAACTCTAGCTGTCTAAGAGACATTTTGTTTTGGTATATCTGTCAAGAGATATTTTAATGGGAAGGCGATAATGTTTCGTATTTTGTACCTTTACTACTACTTGAGTCATGAGAGATTGAGAACAACACATACACAGAATGGTCCAAAGGTGCTTTGTGTTCTATAGGCAACAATCTGATCTTGGGCAGCTGTTTGATTAGATTGAAAGGGTTATCTTGGATCCGGACCCATAAATTATTAAATTTAAGTAGTGAAGGCAAAGACCATGTACAAACTTAAAAAAATATAGGTAATATTTATATTTACTTGTCAAAAAAAGTATTAATATAAAATGATGAAACATCATTTCACGATTTCTTTTTGTAACATTTGAAACTAAATGACTTTTTATAATTGATATCATTAAATATTTCTCTGTCTGTATTATGCCTGGTAATAAAATCTATTAATTTTTAATTTATCAAATTCATTCATATTAAAATTAGTCCAACTTATTCAATTAAAATAATATATTTTATTATATTAGATCTAATAGATTAAATTTAATTATAGATAATTAGTAATTCAATCAAAACATACACTAGATATCCAATGAATATCCAATTAAAAACTAATCTAATGGATATTCAATGCATTGATTATTTCATTCTTCAATTAATGAGCATTAAATCTTTGTCAATCTAATTTTTTAGAGAGATATTTTTTTAGCATGAAAGAAATCTTTTTAAAGAGAATAAAATTTTTTAGAGAAAATTTTTTAGAAAGAAGAGAATCTTTTTGAGAAAAAATTTTAGAAAGACAAACATTTTTTAGAGAGAGAATAAAATTTCTTAGAAAGGAATAAATTTTTTAAACATCAGATTTTTTAAGAGAAATAAAGTTTTTAAGAGTGATGAAGAAATTTTATATAGAGAGAAATTTTTTAAAGAAAAACATTTTTTAGAGAGATATTGAAAATTTTTTAGAAAGAAAATAAAAATTTTTAGAGATAATTTTTTTATAAATAAGTGAGTTAGATATACATTTATCTAATTTATTAAAATAAAATAATAAATAGATTGAATATTCATCCATTAAATTGAATCATAAATAAATTAGATAATATTAAATATGTTATAATAAATTTTAAATAAATTAATAATTTATTTTAAATATATCTATTATGATCCAATCTAAAATCAAATCAATTCATCTATTTATCACCTTTACTCTATATATAACCAAACACCCATTATACTTTTCATTCGACTATTCAAACTATATTTGGCACTTTTGTATTAGTTCTTTTGTCTATAAAAAAAAAAATATTTGGCACTTTTGGAGACATTCAAATGAAATATGCTCAAGTGAAGAGATAATTTCACACGACACTTCTGCATAAGTGCATGTATGTATATATATACTTCTTAATTTGATTTGATTAGGTTCCAATTAATGGAATTAAAATTCAAATTCGGCGGGAGAGCGTGAAAAGATATATACCAACTTGATTTGACAAGGCTATGTTTCTTTTCTTTTTTATATTTGATTTTTTTTCTACATGTACTTTTTTTCATCATGTAATTTTTTTTTATATTTGATTATAGCTCATATTATATTTAAAAAAAACTTAAACATGTGAACAGTAAGTTATTTACCAGACAACGTACTTTTCTACAGTAAAATAATATAATTCTCATGCAGTCATTACTTTTGTGAAGAGTTAACATGTAACTAATGTAAGGTAATTAACGGTATAGAAAAACATTCTCATGTAGTCATTGCTTTTGTGAAGAGTTAACATGTAACTGATGTAAGGTAATTAACGGCATAGAAAAACGACAAAAAATTTAAACAGAATAAAAGATCCAATAAAAAAATTAATGGCAATGAAATTGTGAGAGAAAAAGGCATCAAAAAAATTTAAGGGAAAATAATAAGAAATCAACATTAGGAATGATAGAAGACAATTTGAGCAGGAATAATTATCTCAATTACAATTAAAAGATGAAACGTAATCACATATGTAGTTCAATTAGTAAAATATAATAGATTTTTGGAGTACATGACAAGGCTATGTTATTATCTAATACTAATTAAATGACTATTTGAATGGGTGCTACAATCATTTGTTAAAGCTTCATATGTAAAAACGTAGACGTTGGTTGACACGTGATTTATGTTAAGGAAACGTTTCACTTACTCCTAACTTTAATACTCCATGATGAATACACCGTTGATTTAGGCCAAATGATCAATGGCTAGAATGTTCATCGGTTACATGCAAAGGAGGTAAACAAATGAAAAGTTTTTAATTACAAATTAGTCCTTACAAACAATTAGAAATTACATACTTTCTCTTTTCTCTCTCCTCCCTCTCCCTCCTCTTTCCAATTCATGTTCTCAAGTGAATAACCTTCGAACCTTCCAATTCATGATATGTTATCTTCTTCATTGTTGAAGCAACAATAGTATTATACCATTAGCAATGTTCATTTGCCTAAGGGAAGGCAGCATTCAACTTTAAATATGAATAAGGAAAAATGCACTTTAGCCCCCTGAATTTTAGTTCATGTGTACTTTAGTCTCCGATATTTAAAAATGTGTATCGCGATCTCTAACATTTCAAAATGTACAAATCAACATTTTCATCTATTTTTTCGTCATCTGCTAACAAAAGTTATCACATGAGTGAGAAATGTATTTTTTTAAGACTAAAATGTCCTTAAGTGAGTCACATGCTCCTCATATGCATCTCATCTAACTCTAATCCTAATTCCTTCGTCATCCATCACCCTAACCTCCATGAACAAGCATCAAACCTTATCCCTTGAACCAAAATTCTCAAAATCTCAAACTTCATAATCAAATCCCAGTAACAAGTTCTTCTACAACCACACAATACCTAAACCTCAACCAAAAATCACAAGCTGACCTAATCTCATGCCATGTCATTCATAGCCAAAGCCTCGCCAAACCAATAACAACAAACACCATCAACACCACTTCACCCATAAAACCTACAACAACCTTAACCCAAGTTCCTTCATCCCTACACTTGAAATCTCCATCACCAAATCACCACTAACAACCCTCACCTGAGCTCCATCAGCCACCACTACCAAATGACCTGATTAGCCCACAACCTCAAACCGCAGGCCACCATAACTGCCCGCCACAAACCACCACGTATCGCCCAAACTCCGACCAGCAACCACCAAACCCGATCTTGAACTCGTTCCCTCGCACCACCACTCCACCATGATCAAACCTCCATGGCAACCGCGCCTCAACCATAGCACAACACTCCTGATCACATGCATTTAAACAAAGGAAATGGGACATAGAAGGGAAGGGAAGGGAATTGAGGTTAGGATTTAATTATGATGGGAATGAGAGAATTGAGGTTAAGGTTAGATAAGATGCATTTGAGGAGCATGTGATTCACTTAAGGGTATTTTGGTCTCATAAAAACACGTGCCACTGATATGACAACTTCCATTAGTAGATGATGGTAAAACAGACGAAATGATCGAGTTACACATGTTGAAAACGTTAGAGATTAAGATACATGTTTTTTTAACATTAGAGACTAAAGTTCATGTGAGTTAAAGTTAAGGGGATTAAAGTACATTTTTTCTTATGAATAATTATGCATAGTCTATGCCATATCTAAACATTTGCTCTAGATTATGCTAAAAGAAAACCCATTGAATACTTGGAACAAAGCAAAATGGATATGCTGAAGAACTAATTGGGGCCGACCAAACCAAAAGTATTTGTCTGAGCCTTGAACAAGAGGAATCCCTTGGACAAAAGTGCATGTCTTTATGTGATTTCAAGAGCCATATTTGCCAATATGGCTTGAAGTTTTGTCCCCCAATTAAATGGCTTATAATTGTAGATCTCAACCAATTTGAGAATTTCATACAGAGAACAGAATTCTTAAAATAATAGGAATTAAGGATGCCCAAAGGGAAGTATGCCGTCCTAGAAAATATATAGGATTAACTAATTGTCATCCTTAAATTAATTGAATTTTCAACTGCAGAATTAATAAATTCCATAGGACCAGTAATAAATTTTTAATAACGCATTGTTTGGATCGAGAGAAAATGGGAGGAGAGAAGTTGGGGGAAGAGAAAATGAAGAGAGATTGTCGTTTGGATAGACAAGAAAACAAGAAAGAAAGAAAACTATACCTGTAGGGCCCACAAAAAACTTTTCTCTCCAACAATGAAGAGAAAACGGGAAAGTTACTTTGCACAAAAATCAAGAAACAGAGAATTTATGTCAAAATATTTTATTATTTTTTTTAAAAAAGTTATGAAAAATAGAATATTTTAATATTTTTCACATTTTCTTTCTTCTTATTTTCTCTTCATCCAAACAATCAATTTTTCTCTTTACTTTTCTATCTATTTTCTCTCTTCTCTATTTTCTCTTTTCCCATTTTCTATCTTTCCATTTTCTCTCCTCATCCAAACAAAGCATAATTGTCGTTGGAGATTCACAATAAGCAAGAACTTCAGTTCATGTTTCTCTCTCATCTAGTGCCGGAAAAACTCCGTCTCCGCCATCGATGGTACGACTGAGGAAGAGCACAAGCTGTTCCATCGTGCTCGAAACACGCAGGGATTGCCGGAATGCGCTGCCATGGTGTTATTGCAACACACATCCATTCGAAACAGGCTACTTCTGCTTGGAGTCGCCGGAAACCAGCCGGTCATCATGTTTGGTCATTACTCATTGCCAACAAGGACTTTCCCAACACCTTTGAACGTATTTGGCAACAAAAATAAGAAAGACTAATAAGCAAATAATAAAAATGTATGGTTTAAAAATAAATATAAAGAAACCCATACCCACTGGTTATCACCTGTATTTTGCATGGAGTATCCATATTCTAATGCAATCCTCATAAATCACAGCATTGAAAAAGTGCTAGTTAAAGATAAAAAATAAAATGAGTGGAGTAAAAAGGGTAAAAATTGATATTGTATATAAATACAGGATACGTGGCGCTTAAGGTTTATTTTTCTTTATATCCTAAATTAGCAAGCCATTATATAACAAAAAATAAATAAATAAATAAAATTTAGCAAGCCATTCAAGTTATTTCAAGACACAGCTGATCCCATGGATCAATCATCCATGCACCTTAGTATAATAAAAAAAGCAAATTACACTTAGAATAAACACCTGTTGTAGTCCTTCAATGATATATATAATATCTTCTTCATTTATAAGTAACATTAAATTGGTCATTCAATAATAATCAATGCCATCAATTTTATCAGATTAATTTGATGTCACTTTAAAAATTAATTTAAAGACAAAAATATGACACTAAAAGACCAATTTAATCTCGTGTATATCTTCAAAAGATCAATTTAATGTATTTATAAATACAAGACCATGTGATAGTACCTATTTCTTTAGAAGACCAAGGTGTCACTGTACATGTATTCATTGTAATTCTTAAGCATTTAGTTAAAGATAAAGCAAATCTTTAAATTTGTGTATTGATTAAAACAAAATTGATAAATAAAAAAAATGTGTAAAAGAATATTTATATGCAAATAACATTACTCTTATAAAAACTTAAGGCAAACTTTTTTTTTTGAAAAAAAAAAAACCTTGCCACACCTTCTGATGATACTATTTGTAGATTTTGTTAAGAGATTTTTAAGTATTTTTCGAACAAGAGATTTTTTTTGCATTGTACTGTTGAACACATGACAGATCAACTATAACCTTAAAATGTAGTTAAAATGAGAAATAATAATTATCACAAAGCTAATGTGATACACATTGCTTTAGAAACATTTAAAAATATCTCATTTGTTTTTGGGACAAATAAGGAAACAAAAACCAAGGCCAAGCCCGGGGAAAAGAAACAAAAGAACTACTGAGTCTTAATAAAAGATTTGATAATTTTGTTTATAGAATTTAACACGTATACCACAAGGCTCAAGTTGAATTGCATGATATATAATAAATTAATATATACATAATTTAACATTTGTTAATTAGACAAATTAATTTAGGGTAAAATACAGAGACCACTCTTGAGGTTTCATGATATAGCACTTAACCCTATTCTCCCATAAAAATTGTACCCCACCCCATTAAACTAACAGGCATTAAAAGCTAAGTGAAAATATTTTAACGGAATATTCTCATTTAACCATGGTTATTTTATTAAAACCTAAAAAATAAAAAATAAAAGAGGGTGGACTGTTAGACCCAATGTACCATAAATACACCCTACAAGCTCAACATCTCCAGCCAAGTCGCAAAATAGGGGACTTTCAGAGATGAATAAGGGAGCATTCACCTATGGGATAAGGTGATGCCTCAAACGGGTCGGACTGATAGTTAGATATCTGAGTTTCATGACCCTCATAAGTGGCTCTATTACTTTCCTTCTTTGGCTGTGAAGAACCTTAAGGCTTTTGGGTTTTGGTTGTGATTGGAGAAGGTCCTTCATAACATCTAAATACGAGATGTAAAGTGGCAGGTGAGGAAGTGGAAATCATGGGGAAGATTGTCAAGGACTTGAGATATACCGTGTTTTCTATTGGGTGTGACCTAAATTTCATTAAAGATTATTATCGTTACTTTTCTATTTTATGAAGATATAAAAAATTTATGAAGATTTGTAAAAATATAAAATATATGAAGATATGTTAAAGATTTGTTAAAAGATTTGAAAAATATGTTAGAGATTTATAAAATATGTATAAGATTTGTTTACAATAGGAAATTAGGAAGGATGAGTTATAACAAAATGTATTTGGGAATTTGTAGGGTTATGAGAGTGAGAATGAGAGTTTGAAAAAGATTGTCTTGTAAGGCCTGCAAGCTATATTTATTTTGATAATAGATTTAACTCTTTTCATTTGTAGATGTAGGCATATTAGCTGAACTATGTTAAACTTTATGCGTGATTTGTGTGATATTTTTTCTAATTACAAATATTTATTGCATGTTTACGTAGAAGAAGATGTAGTATTTCCCAAACAGATTGACATGGATGTGGTATTTTTTAATAAGATTGATGGGGATGTGATATTCTCCAAAAGATTGAAAGGGCGATGCAGTATTACTCCTATCAAGTGGTATCAGAACTGATGGTATGAGGATCTAAGTAATAGTATGGTTCCTTTGGACTCTTGTGTCGAAAGTTTGCCTGACAATGAGAGTCAGGTGGTGTGTCTCGTGATGATAGTGGTAGATGTGGCGAAAGTCTTCTTGACATGAAAGTCAAACGACATGTTCCATATAACGATAGTGCAAGCATGAAATTTGATTTGAAGATTTGTTTAGAAGATTTTATAGATTTAAATATTTGAGAGAGAGTTGTTTATTGATAATAGAATTTGGTTCAAGGTGGAGATTGTTGGGTTTGACTTAAATTCTATTAAAGATTGTTATCGCTATTTTCTTATTTTGTAAAGATAAGAAATATTTATGAAGATTTATGAAAATATGAAAAATATGAAGATTTGTTAAAAGATTTGAAAAATATGTTCGAGATTTATGAGATATGTATAAGATTTGTAAGAGATTTGTTTACACTATGAAATTAGAAAGGATGAGTTATAAATACTTGTATTTGGGAATTAGTAGGGCTATGAGAGTGAGAATGAGAGTTTGAGAAAGATTGTCTTATAAGACATGCAAGCTATCTTTGTTTTGATAGTAGATTTGACTTTTCTCATTCGTGGATATAAGCATATTAACCAAATCACATTAAATTTTGTGCGTAATTTGTGTGATATTTTTCTCAATTACAAATATTTATTACATGTTTGTGTAAAAGAAAATGTGATATTCCCCGAATAAATTGACAAGATGTGGTATTCCTTAATAAGATTGATGGAGACGTAGTATTCTCCCAAAGATTGAAATGGGAACACATTTTCTCCTTTGGATGGCCAGCCATGTGCAGATCATGATAGAGCAACTGGTGAAGGAGCTCAGCCACAAGAGTACACTATCATCAAGATGGAGATGCTTTAACCTTTTCCTGCTAAATTTGGAGTGTTGGAGGGAAGAAAGGTGTTCCTTGCAGCAGCATCCACACCATCATTTGCTAGCAAGCTCATGTCGCTGAACTGATAATCCACCTATATTACATCCACATTATCATTAAATTTCATAAGTAATGACATTTTTACATGTTTCAAGAATAAATTTCGTATAGAAACCTCCGTAACTAATTTCTGAATCAAAGAATTGAATTACATAAATCCCTTCATCAGATATGCAAGCATCTATTCATTTCACCACAATGGGGTCAATGAAAATCTCATTTTGTTCACACATTCACAATGTAAATCCACTTTTTCTGAATGGCATTATTAAAACATAACAATTAGCTTACAAAATTAATACACAATCCAAAGCAAGTAACTAAAGATGATCAAACAAGCTAGATTGCTGAAAACCCCACAAGGAAAAAATGCAATTTTTTATATGAAATGATTGAAAGTTGAAAACTTGAAAAGATGGGGCACCTGTTTGACGATCTTTGTTGAAGAGGATACTGGTATTCTTGGAGCAATTGGGTATGGCCACATTGGTGTGTTATCAAACAGGCAGGGTCCTGATCCCCAACATAGAGCCAATCAGAATCAGCAGACCCACCAAGAATCTGGAAGCACGGGTAGAAATAACTGGAAATTGGCATCTGGGTATTCAAATGAACTGATACATAATGCTGAATTCAGAGAAAATGTTCGATTCCTCTAAAAATTTCAAGACACTGCATCAGGCCATTGAGGAGTTTTCTGCTGATTCTACACGGTTCTCTTTGACTGGTGATGGCGTTGATGATGCCAATTTCCGACGTGCCAGTGATAGCATTTTTTTTTTTTTTGGGTTACTGAGTGATAGCTTTTAATTTCAGGTAACCATAGTTTTTTTAGAGTGAGTTAAGTTAACTCTTTTGAGGCCACCGTTAATTTAATGGAGTAGGGTGCAATTTTCATGAGAAAATGGGTAAGTGTTATATCATAAAACTTTTAAGGGTAATTTCTGCATTTTACCCATAAATTTATTTACTTATTGATTAAAAAATTATGCTTAATCTGTGCAAGGCACACGTGATTAATCTAAAAGGACAATCTGCCGTTATTATAATATAGTATAATAAGCAATTGAAATGTATATTTTTACCTATGTTTTTTAAGATAGTTATTGATAAGCACAAAATATATTTACTATTTTATTTTAATTTTTGGTGTGATGTATTTTTTAAAATTGCCTTTTTGAACATTTATTTTTCAATAAAATACTCAATAAAAAATGATTATTTTGTTATGAATAATGGTTATTCAATTAAAGTTTTTACTATCCATTTTTCAATGAAATAATCTCCCTTGTCTGTTGTTGAGAGTTGGTAATAAAAAAATTTTGGCAAAAAAAAGGTGAAAAATACAACACCTATCAACAATACTCAGTAAAAAGGCATCTTTTGTTCCCGGTATCTTGTATGCAAGGATAAATCAAACGAAAAAATTCTTAAGTAAACACAGTCATCCACGACATTTATTATACAACCCCGATAATTCTACCGCGCACAATAATCACATCCATTTCAACATTTGCATGTTTATGAAAGCATCATCGTGAATAATCTTAAATCATCTTTCGTCTTTTTTTTTTTAGTATATGTCCATTAAAAACTTCTACGTGGTTGGTTAACTTTTTTTTTTCTTCGTTAATCAACTTATTTCACGAAAGATAAAAATTATGTAGTAAAATCTTGTGTCATTAACTAACTTTTTGCACGTAATTAATCATTTTTTTTTGTTCTTCATTAACTAACTTTTTTCATGAGCATAGAAACAAAGTTGATTAATGAAGAACAAAAAAATAGTTAATTACGTATAGAAGTTGATTAATGACACAAGATTTTACCACCTAATTTCTATGTTCATGAAAAAAATTAATTAACGAAGAACAAAAAAGTGATTAACCACGTAGAGAAATTAGTTAATGGACATATACTTTAAAAAACAAAATAAAACAAAAAGCTGATTTAGTACTGTTCATGAATGATCCCCATAAACAGTAACGAATGTAAAAAATGGTGTTGGTACTGTACGCGGTAAGATGAACATTTTCTTTTATTATACATTCAAATTATTATTTAATAAGTATAAAAATATTTTTAAAAATAAGTACATTTTTATAATAAACTCTACAACTTTATACATATCAAATAATAGTTTAAATAATTATAATAGACTATACCTAATTAAAATTACTCATATCATATATATAAAATATATCTTTTGTTAACGTGTGGCTTAGACACATGTTAAAAAATCAAAAACAAAAAGTATTAAATGAAAATACAAATATTTATTATCTTAAAAATTAAAAAAAAACACGTAATACTTTTATCTTTACTATTAATAATGAAAAATAAATATTATTTTTATCCATAAATCCTAAGGACACGTGTGAACAAAACCCATAAAATATAGATATCTATCTACCAGAAATATATGTTACATTACATACACACAACCAAAAAAAACTTGTCGCTACTTACTGACACATTATCAAGTTTCAACAGTTTTCTACTCTGCCTCTCGCACACGATTCCCATGTGCGGGGCTTCACTCGACATACAACATGACCGTGAAAAGATAAGACAGTACTATGCGTGTGAAAAATGGAAGACATTAAAAAATCGTTTTTACGCCAAAAAAAAATCTTTAGAACAAGTCCACTAGATGTTCAACAGCTCTCCTCTATCATGGCCTCACAAATGGTTACATAAAAAATGGAAAATTGTCACTCCTGCATAAAGTATGCCATGTGTGTTGTTGGGCATCAACCCTTTAAATGAACACTCGTATACCTATCATTTCTGTAGAGAGATACAATCCTAACTATGTAGACCAACCCTAACTATCATGTACCATTGCATTTGTTAATAGTTATCAGACCTCTACAAAAGAATTTGTGCCCGAACAGGACACATTGAAAAATCATTTAGACTTTTGCAAAACCCCATCATTGCTCATTCAAGGTAACTTATTTTTGGAAGAGGTTGAGCTGTGCCTACAAACAGAGAAGACTATAGAAAAAAAGAGGTATGAATGCATTGTCAAGTTGTGCCGTGTAGGCCTCCAACAAACCACTTACAGTCACAGCTAGAAGTAGAGAGAACCAATGCTGCAAAAAGTTGATAAAAAAGACATCAAAGAAAAACTCAATAATCCAAAGAACAAATATTGTAGAATAGCAGGCTTCTCTCACTTGGTTTTATTCATTTCATTTTCTTAACGATAATGCTTGTACTTTTCCCCTATTAAAAGAGACACTAAAAGATCAAGCTGCATCTTAATGTCCTTGGCATATGCAACTTGGCAATATAGGCGTACCTTTTCCCTTCCTTTCCCACCCTTTAGAGGAGGGAGGGGTCCAGGAAAAATTGAAACGGAGAGGATAGTAGTCCCTACTAGGGAACTAAATAAAGTGAAGCCAGGCTTGCACATGGGTGAGAAAAGAAGTGGGGGTGGGGAAAGGGGTGCAAGTACTCCCTTAACGCATGCTATACATGGAATTTGAATTCTGACCTAACTCCACACGCAACAGTTGGCTTATATGCATGAATCTAGGACGACAAGGCTCTGTCTTACATGCACCCTACACCTCAAATACTGACCATTGACATGGCAGAAAAAGAGGTAAAATTTGATCAAGGGCCAGCAATCAAGATTGGATACATGTTAAACTGGTCAGGAAAATTAGAAAAACAAAAAACAAGAAAAAGGGGTGCCTTCGTTCTTCTGCAGAGAGGTCAGAGGTTTGGGTGGCTGGGCTCACGGTGGTGGAGCAGAGGTGAGGTAGCGGCTCACAGAGGAGAGAGGGTGACGGGTTCGTGAGGCGTGGCCCGGTTGAGGACGTGGTGGCTGGGGCTTGACCATGGCTGATTTATGGTGGTGGCATCACTGTGCATGGAGGTCTGTTGTTTCTGGGTTATTGCTGCTTGGGCTCGACAGTGGCGCAAGGTCGGACAGTGTGGTACAGAGGTTGTGATTTGGGGGCTTTGTGGGTGGTGGTGGCTGATTAGTGATCTTGGCGATTTATGGTGGAGCGCTGGTGAATGGGCGGCAAGTGGCTTGGTGGGTTGCGCGACTGAACGGGTGGCTGGTGCATGATGTCGGAGATCGGCAGCTTACAGGGGTGGCTGGGTCGATAAGGTCTTGATTGGGGTGGTCGTGCATGGTGGAAGTTGGAAGGAGAAGGGGACGGCACTGGGTTCATGGTGGCCAGCGTCCTGGTGGCAGCGGCTTGGGACTGTTCTGGTGGTTGAGGTGTGAAGGTGTGACGCGTTTCAGGTCTGGGGTTGAACAGCAGTGGCTGGGATTGGAGGATGGTGGCAGGTGACTGGTTAAACCTGCTATAGCTGGTAAGTTCAAGGTGCAAACAGGAGGTGCACAGCAGAAAACTCCGACAAGGACAATGCTTGGCCACAAGGTTCCCAACTCATTGGTGCAAGAAATTGGCAGAGGTCAGTGGCAACGAAAATAAGTACTATATAAAGCTTTGCTGCTTTTATGAACCAGGGTCATGTGGAACAAGAATGACGTGGGAGACATCTATGCAAACAGTCACATAAAAGACCTGAAACACTGAATTGAGATGTCTTATATGTTATCAAGGAAAAACCACGTGACTCAGATGGTTCCAGCAGATCAGTTATGCAGGCAAATCAAGTTCCTTCGATACAACACCAAAAGGTCATCAGCTTTACTGTTAATGAGGTTACTAATACGGACATGCACACCTACCAAACCTACCCCATCCCCCTAATATGAAAACACACACACACACACACACACATATACACACACACACACAGTCAGAGAAAAAAAGACCTGGGTGAGAATATATCCAGTTGATGCTAAGAGTGGAAGGAGTAATGTGCAAGCAGCCAGTACAGACGTGATACCAGCTGCAGTACCTTCAATCGTTTTCTCTGGCAAGTGGGAAAGCTGCACATTCACATCATGCAATGGAAGACACTGATAAAAAAAATTAATAATGATAATACTTACTGCCAGCTTTACTCCACCTTAAAACACCATACTTGTGCCCAACCATTGATGCCTGAATAAAAAAGAGAATCAATTACTATAATTTTTTTTAAAAAAAAATCTATGAACTATTGAGAAAAGCAACCATTAACAGAACAACTCCCTTTTGCATTTGTGGAAAAACAAATATAATTAAAAAAACACATTTTTTAATGCTTTTCTTCAGTCTCTGACTTGTCCACCAGACAAAAATGGTATCCACACAATCACCATCCTTCATACAGCCTTGCAAGAAATTAAACAGTGTACTTCTACATGGAAAACTGTTTACAATTATCGCAACTAGTTAAATTTCTCATTAAAAAAATTATCATACATTAGTTATTCATGAAAATTCATCTTGATTCCCAAAAATGGAGTACCTTGTTCCAAAATTATTGCAGACTTGCAGTATCAAATTTCCAGATTGATTCAAGTTCTTATATTTTATTGTTTAAACTTTAAACAGTGTTGACTTATCCAGAACACAATTACATGTATGTACCACCTTTTACCTTATGCACTGTGATACAATTCACCTTTTTTTTTAATAGAAGATACAATTCACATTTTTTTTAATAGAAGATACAATTCACCTTTTGACAAAGTTTAAATTCAGAAGTTCATGTTGGTAACTTGCAATGGCCCCAAAGTTCAGGGGGTGTGTACATTCCCTCCCCCCCCCCCCCCAAAAAAAAAAAAAAAACATTACCATTGTATCTCCAATTCCTAGACTCAATATTCCCGCAAAAGGAGCAAGAGGTCGATCATTGTACCCAGAAGACATCCAAATAGGAAGTGCACATCCCAGTAAGAGTGAGAAATGGCTGAGCAAAGGAGATTTCATCATGAAAGGGAACTAAATGTAGCTCTAATGCATCATAAACAGTATGCACTACAATTTGAGGTATAATGGAAAAGGGTATAAAATACCTGACAATAAGAAGATCAGAGTCACGGTGATCAGTGAATGCATTCATAAATTGATTTATTGGTTGTCCCAAAGGCCAGATTCTCCACACCTGGGTCAAACAATGTTAATGCAAAAGCAACCAAGAAGGAAGAAAAGGACTGCTTTGAATACCAATCAGCCTGGTCTGAATCACTTGAGAAAACTAAGACACAGTTTGTTTGCGTTAGGGTAATGAATATAAGAAAAGGACTCAGCTTGCAAAGTTGAGAGATTTCAAATTTTCAATTCATCTTGAACTACATATTATCTGCATAGGTCAGAACTGAGCAAGAAATAATATTTAATTTTTTTGGCGTTAATGACTATAGGCCTATTACAATTACATATGTGCTATATGTACCACAGCCTCCAATTTTAGCCATAAGGAATAAGAGTGTACTATTCTTTTAGCAACATTGCACAATCCTATTCTTGAGTTTAAATTATCACATCTGTAAACTCATAATTTGTAAATGTTTAAATAAATTTTCTTGAAATCCAAAACTCTAATGGTAATAACATATCTTTAGGAAAATTGTTCCTGCAGAATGTGTCCTAATTACACACTCTTACCCTTTTCCCCTTCCCTTCTGTTATCAAAACATGGTATTGCACATACATCTCACGGGACCCTTCTTGGCCAAAAATACCCCTTAAATGGTGGGTTGTTTCTTTCATAGCAGTTCTGAAAAATTTAAGTATCTTGAATTTAGATTTGGATTCCTTCTGCACTACTGAAATAATCAACAATAAACAATTAAACACACCATTTCCTTTAAAAAATATGATACCACTAATGCCAAGTTGAATGCATGTCAAGATACTTACTCGAATAGTTTCTAATGTCAAGAAAACTGCCAAAGCTGCGCCAAAAGCTAGATCAAGAAACTTTGGCTGAAAGCAATAAAACAGTGAGCATTATAGCTGACACACAGTAGTACCATTGACCAACATAAAGTTTATACCCAAACTAGTAGTGGCATGCCCAATGCAGGTATAAAGTAAAAATATAAATGTTTTTAAACACATGATGGCATGATCATTCTTTTTCCTTTTATATTTTTTTTAACCATAAAATGAAAGCTAACTTTAAAATATCATATGTAAAATTTTTTTGAAAAGAGATCCTAAGAAGAAGGAATTTGGTGTAAGAGGAGGGCCTATGTGATAAATATAAGAAGATTTTTTTTTCTTTTTTTTGGGTCCAGTTTCAAGGGAAAAATGCATAGATACCCCCTGAACTTTACCTCATTTTAAAGAAGTCTAAAACTTTTAGATCCGGGTGAGAAGTCCTTAAACTTTCTAAAACTTGCTAATAGACCCTTTGTCCACTAATTAAGCTAAAATCAATTATCACATGACTTGCATGAGTTAATTAATAGTTATGACAATCTCTAATTTGTCCATATTATTTTAAAAATAAATTAATTTTCCCTTTTTTTAATTTTCTAGTTCCAAAAGATAGAAAATATTGAATAATTTTTAAAAAAATATATTAAAATGAGGAAAATATTTTAAATTTTTTCAAAATATAATATGGACAAATTAGAGATTATCATATGTATTAAACTATTAATCAATAAGTAGAAGTCATATGATGAATGGTTTTTGTTTAACTTATATATGAAAGGGTCTATTTACAAGTTTCGGAAAGTGCCTTTCATCCAGATTTGAAAGTTCATGGAGGCTATTTCAAAATGAGGTAAAGTTTAGGGAGTGTTTGTACATTTTTTCCCTTAATTTTAATTATAGTTAAAGCAAAGCACTGGAATTTTATGAAAAATATGATAATGGATACCAAGAGGTAGAATCCCTTTCTATAGTAGCATAGATAACACACAACCATTCAGTCCCAAATCACCTGGAAGATAAGGGCAGGCAAAAACATCGAGACAGCCATTAGATGGTAGTATTTCCGCAAAAGAATTCTCTCGATCTTACTGTTCTTGGATATGTTATAGAATCGCAAAACAGAAACACAAATTATACACACCCAATAGATACATAACGATAGTCTTTTGGATGGCTCCGAGAAAACAAAGGTAAGCACCCTGCAAAGAGATGTTCCAAGCATGAAAATATAGTCATCTAACAAAATAGCTAATAGATATAATGATAAAGTGAACAACAGTTGTTTAATACAAAATAATTTGAACCTGATACTATCCTCATAATTGTATTTTAACAAGCCTACACAAGGTTTAACTACTGAACTGTCTGGAGCTCTAACTCTAGTTGAATTAGACTCAGTTTTTGCTATCACTAATTTCTCTCCATACAATATGATACGGATTCATGAAACAGGAGGGGCATAAGACTCAGGCTGCATGTACAGCCAACATAAGACATCACATTGTTTGGAGAATAGTGTTCATACCGTTTTTAAGGTACTCACATTCATAGAAAAATAATAGTCTATATTAGGTGGTAATGTGCATGCTTAATTCTGCAGATGTGTGTGAAGCAGTAGAATCAGATGATTAGCAGCTTATGTTGCCTTATCCCATAACATGTAAGCATGCATCAGAGCTACCAGCATGACATATATTATATCCTGCTCAATGTATAGCTAATAAAACTACTTTCCAAGCATCCTATTACTATTCCTTCCAGATTATATCAGATGACAACTGAAATCATCAGTAACAGCCATAGTTATCATTATCGTACAATTCTCGATACATATAGTACGTTATGTATAAAAAATCTTGCATTTTGCAACTATCGTTCATAGTATCATTAAAGATCGAAATATCATAGATGTATCACCCAAAACTGATGTATCAGTCAATATTAGGTGTATCGTCGATATTTTCCAATTCTGACTTTAGGCTTACGAAGACACTGAATGGGCAAGAACCATCTTATATTATTTTATTCACCAACCCATCTATTCTTGCCCAGTACCCCACCCACGTGCAAGCCATAAGTGATGCTAAGATCAAAAGCAAACAAAAATCACATAGTGAATGGTTGTGTGGGAATACATTCAATCAACTTTTATATTATTTTATTTAGCTAAGTTTAGTTTTTTTTTAACTTTCTTTTCTTCTGTTTTTGGTATTCATAATCATATATTTATCTTTATTTTATTAAATTTATTTCATCTTTAATATGTTCTTATTTTTTTTAATATATAATTTATTAAAATATCTTACGATACACGATTCATTACGATTCAATATATAAAATTTTAAAAATCGATACACGTTACGATACACGATGGTAACAGCTAACTAAATAATCCACGAATCTACCTATATCAGATATTGATGTGATACCAGAGAAAAGGATGCACATGAAACTCCTGCACGAACTGCATCCATGATGGTAAAATCACAATCAGGACAAATCCAAGCGAAGCAATAAACATAAGAGATCTCCCAATCTCATGGTATCTTCTTGCTTTAGCAGAAGCTGTATTTATAGACCAGTCCCATATTTGGAGAATATACTTCAAAGCTATTGGATATAGCAGAAGACCAAGCACAAGTCCCTGCAGGAACAGTAGACAACCTTAACTGATCTAACTATACCATTAACAATAAATTTCATGACTTAAGGACCAATACCTGAATTATAATGCTTATCTCACTTCGACTTATTTCATATTCTGCAGTAACCAACTCTGATGACACCAATAGTCCACATAGCTGTTCAAACAATGTAATCACTAATCACCAATTAAATATATATATTATATACAGGTGATTTGTCTAGAAATAATATCATGTTGAAAAGCACTAACCTTTTTAATAGTAAGCAACAACATGTCACCAAAATAGAGATTCATACCGGCAGTCACCAAAAATGCTTCCCCTAGAAATAGAGGGGAAACTAGGATTATTAAAAGAGAAGACAAACTAAAGTCCCTTAATCAACCATGCAATTATGCTGAAATATGATCGCCTAGTGGCAGTAATGCAGCATTTGTACATGTTTCAGGTAAGGATGAAAAATGAACACAGCTATTGACCAAAGGACAAACAAAACAGAGAATGAACTAACAATTGCAGTAACCCTGTTTAATATAATGATGATTTGCCGATTTCAATTGATATGACAGATCTACATGTATCAGATTTGGTTAAATAGAAAGTGCACTCATCTTTGACAGTTAAGTGATAACTTCATAATGAAAAGTGTATGTCTGTTACTTGAAACTTGAATCCTCAAAAATTATTTCTACTCAGTCGAATGATGACTTCCGTTCCATCAAATACAAAGAATCCATCAACTATAAAAGGAGATCAATTGCAAGTATAGCTTTCCTTTTTAACTTTTGACCCCATATCTGTTGTTTGTCCTTCTGACAAGAGTAAAATCCCAAATACCTATAAGAATAGGTGACTATTTATTTTGTTTGGATGAAGGGTTTTGGAGGGAAAGGAAAGGAATGTCTTATTTTTCATTTCTAAATTAAGAGAATTATAAAATATTTATAAAAATAAATAAAGGATTATTGAAAGGTTATATGATCATATTTTATTTTATTCTTTAATTTAAAAAAAAATTCAAATATAAAGAATGTTTACTCAAAATAAAGAATAAGCCTTCCCTCCTTCCTTTCCCTCCAAAACCCTCCAAAATCCCAACTCCCAAACACAAGTCTAAGACCACCGGTGTAAGACATACCAATGGAAGCACAAGATGAAAAAGTTCTGAGAAAATGCTGAATTAGCTTCACTGCGGCCAATCCATGACAAAAGACCCAGGACAGCTTCAGTGCTGGGTGCAAGCCTGCAAAGAAGAGGCAATGACAGTTTAAGTAGAATGCACATTTCTTAACTGGAGCGAAAAACAGAAAACGGCAATGGTTGTCAACATAACAGGAATGTTTGATTCAACAGTCCAAAAATGAAACCGAATTGGAGCTTTTGTTTATCCAAATGAAATCCAACACGACACTTACCACTTTGAGATGTTGCAGCAAGGGCCGCAATGCAGACGACAGCTTGAAAGAACAAGAAGCATAGGCTTAACCTTATACCCCAATGAGATCGGCGAAGAGAGAAGGCGAGGAATAGAAGCACAGTGAAGGCGGTGGCAGATGTGGCCCAGTATTGCAATGTCAGATAGTGAAGCTCTATACATTAAAATTTGACACATAACGAAATTGCAACAAAAAAAGAAAAACTAGGAAGCAAGAGGCATCATCATAATATTGCAATTGCAAGAAATGATATAAAGGAATTGTAATTAGCGATCAGAACCTTCCAGTTGAAGTTGAGCCAATGAGAATCCCCTTGATAATTGCACCAATTTGGAGAGAAGAAGAGAAGGGAGAGTGACCGCACCGAGCAGAATCCCCGAGGAAGCACCCGGCCTGAAATGAAATTAACCTAAGAATCCAATGAATAATAGAAAGTTGAACGAATGAAGGAAGGAAATGGATGGAATTGAAGGTGAGGGAATACCTGGTGCGGAAAAGGGAGGGGGAATTGGAAGAATCGAAGGATATCTCGATGAAGAAGGAAGAGAGGGCGATGAGGGAGAGAGCGATGCCATGGGAGAGGAGAGAGGGAGGGAGGGAGTAGAGGATCCGAACGATGAACAAGAGGACAACGGCTCTCTCGCCGTTCAGTAACGACGTCGTCAAAGAAGACACGCTCCCCATTTCATTCATGGAACAGGAAGAGAGGAGAATTGTGTTTTACGCGGTGAAAGAAAGAGGAAGAGATGGGACAGGAAAAGGAAGAGAAAGATTTCTATTCCTTTCTCATCTCTCAACTCATTTTGTCAGAGTCAGAGGAATGCAATGCAGACTTTGGGGATAATAGACTATTATTAATTAATCATCAGTTACAATTAACGAATTTTTCGATTTTTTGAGGTGGAGGTTGATGCTATATCCCACAAACCTATTTTAGATTATAATAAACAAATAATTTTTGTTGGACTAGTTATAAATTTTTAAAAAAGAAGAAAAATAAAATGACCTCATTTTATAATAATTTCATGAAAAACATCATTTTCCTAATTTTTAAATATAAAAATCTAATATAATAAATTTTAAATATTCATAATGCAGCAGGATGGTTTAATTACAATTTAGCTTTATAAATATTTTAATTTTCTAACACGAGCCTCACCTTTGTAATTTAATTTCGTTATTCGCATAATTTTTATATGTTTAATTTTTTTAATTAATTTATAAATTTATTATAAATGTTATAATCATATATATAAAAATAATTTTTTATATTTTTAATATATATAATAAATATAAATAAATAAATTTTCTTTTACGGTGTAAGGACATCGTACCGCAGTCAAAATCGCAACCCATCAACTATAGCCGCGAGCCACAATCACTGATCCTCACTGCCAACAACTCAGTGGCAGCCATCGCCCACCATGGTAGTGATTTACAGTGAAGTTTGAATGGTCTTTGAAATGTAAAAATAGCTATGAAAAATCTTGTAAATAATTTTTTATTGTTTTTGGGTAATATTTACAAATATCAATATTTACAAAATCATCTATTTAACAGGCTTCAAGTTATAAATATCAATTATAGGTATAAAAACCATTTAAATCAATAGCTAATATTAGGGGATGATATATCAGGTGCACCATAAATGTCACGTAAAATTCTCATAAACTTAGTCACACCAAAAAACAAGAATTTAGAAAGTTAGAATGAGAAATAAGAATATGCTACCAAACAACAGAAAAAAAAAATTGAAATGAGAATATGCTATGGTTTCTTGTACGTAAAAGGAATATGCTATGATTTTTTTGGTTTTTTTTTTCCTGGTCGAATTGGTTTTGGGTTGATGATGTGAGTCGTACTGGCTCGGTTGGCTTTTTGAGGCCCAAAATCGCATACGCTCTTATGATTTTGGTTTAGCCTAATCTTTTCGGAATAGATTTTTGGTTTAGGACTATAGACTTGGTGATCAGAGATAAACAAGGGAGAAGTCTTCTCACTTCTCAGCCCTCACCCAAAAAAAAAAAATCAAGGTCCCTTCCCTTCGTCTCTATTAATAGCTTACTTATTTGCCAATAACCTAAAATAGCACTTCGCATAGACAAATTGTCTGCTGACTGTTAACTCCCCCCCACGTCTAGTTACAAGCTATTTGTGTCCCAATTGGCGCACGAACTCTTGTACTACTCGTTGGCTTTGTTTTTGCTTTGGGTGAGAATTAAAAATCAACCTTCATTAACAAAATTTATCAAACAAGATAAAATAATGTTACTCTTAATTGCTCCACCCCTTAAAATTTCCACGTCACCTAAAGGTACCAACGTCATATTGCCTGTGTTATAAGACATACCACATCACTTATGTTGGCGCGTTCTACCATGCACCCTCTTAAGTTGGGGTGCATGGTGCACCTTGCATGTGACTTGCTGTACTAGGTTAAACTAGTTAACAATTTTTTTACATTACCTAAGGCACAAAAAACAGAACAGTTTTCGAAAGCCTCTGGGCAATTGTGTCCCACTAGCCTCCACCTACGATCACCATGCAAAAGCGGATATCTCAAAGATCAGCTTTTCGGAGGCCAAAATTTCAGACGATGGGAACGTGTCCACACAATCCTCGGAGTTGCATCCACCACTAGAACCCGGACCCGTCGGATTTTGTCCGAAACTAATTACGGGATGCATGGTACCTAAAGTCCAGATTCATCCACCGCAAAATCGCCAATCGAAACTAATACAGGATTGGACACGCCAATAAGGTATGTCTGAAACTAAAGTTCGATGTGTACCTTTTGCCAAGGATTTGATACGCGCAAGGACATAAAAATACAAATTAAAAATTTTGGGCTTCTAATTGAGAAGCCGCCTCCGTCATGGAAGGGTGCACAAGCACAAGCAATTGTCAAAGATAACACACATAATCATTGAAAAGCAACCAAGGCGAAGGCTTTGTTTTCGAGCAAATCTGGTTCAAAATAAATTGATCACCTACGATCACCTATGCAAAACCGTTCCGGATATCTCAAAGATCGAGCTTTTCGGAGGCAATTTCGAGACGATGGCGAGAACGTGTCCACACAATCCTCGACATGCACGGAGTTGCATCATCCGCCTACCGAACCCGGACCGGCGTCGATTGCCAATCCGAAACTAATACGAGGATTGGACACATGCAAATAAGGTATGTCGTCACACAATAATTAGCACCCTTTCTAACGACTTGTTCGATGTGTCTTGTTCTTACAAGGATGCGAAGGAGATATGGGACTCCATTTACACGCCGAAGATAGTGGCTATCAGGAAATGGAAAAAATACAAATTAATTAATCTATAGAGGACTGCCATTACTTACAGTCTACAATTATAAAAATTTGTTGTAGAGACTATGTATAAGACTATAATTAATTTGAAATACCAAAACACCAAAAAAAAAATGGACCCAAAATTCCGGTGATGTTTCTCACAGCAGTTTGGAATCCAAAATATGACCTTTTAAATCACACCCACTACCCTGCCATTTGACCCATCACCCTTCCTCTCCTCCCCTGAATGACACATCAACTACCACTTTACCAGTGGCCAAGTCTTTCACCTTAGTCCCACAAAGCTCCAACTATGGGAAGGAGATGCTCTCTGATCAAATAAGCTCATCTGCTGGAAGCTTGAGTTGATGACTGTTGACGTTCTTCATCGGATTGCCACTGTTCATCCAATGCAATCTCCACGGAGTCGTCAATGGTTCCGCCATAAGATTTAGTAAAAGCAAGCAGGTATGGGGCCTGTGAGGGATACTATTTTTTATTACTTGAAACAGGTGCTTACTTGATTGATTCGTTGATTTTTTACCTTTTTAACCTTAACCTGTTTAGCGAGTTCCACCACATACTTTATAGCCATTGATCTCTACTTCATTCAAATGTCACACTAATCAATGGCTAGAATACAAGGTGCACGGTGCACCTTAATCTCCTTGGGTGGATATTAGACGTCACCCACTTGATATAACAAGCCACGCATATTCAACACGGTCTACAAACATCAATGAAAGAGCCACGTCAATGGAACAAGTGGACAAATTTACGGGGGACCATGCCCTATCAGCGTCTGCACCTTCAACCCAAACTTCAATGAAAAATGTTTGGTATACATCTCCAAGACTCACGTCACCTCACGTCATAGTGAGATAAAATCAAAGATTAGATAATAGTGAGATAAAATCAAAGATTAGATAGAAGTGTGCGCAAGTTGAAATGAAACCAACTCCAACTAAATAAATATATCTCTAAATACGTGTAAGGAAAAAAGATACTTTTAAATTTCTTTTAAGAGTGTAAATATTATACATATTTTTTTAAAAATATATAATTAAATAAAAAATAATAATAATAAAATAAATATAATAAATAATATTAGATAAAATATATAAAAAAATATATGTATTATTTATTTACCATAAAAATATCAAAATTATATATGTAAATAGCATTAGTCAATTTCAATCAAAAACCAATTATTTATTTATCACAACAAACACGTAACTTTTGGGAATGGTGGCTGCAGCAGACAGCAGTCAGCATGATTGCCAGCTAACCATGTGCTCTCTACTAGTACTAATACATCGAAGCTCGTAAACTCTGAAGGGATGGATGCAGCTCTAACTGTTCAGGAAGCCTATTAAACTTTCAACTATACATAAGACCGTAAAGCAATCAAGAGACAAGGATAAAGAGCAGATGCAAAAAAGAATCATTTTTATAGAAATCTTAAGAACTGGTTTAATCATTGTTTCTGTGAGATATATCGAGTATTGACCAAGACACTTGGGAGAGATCAAGATAAAGCTAAAAACCTCATATTTGCTCTTCACTAGTCGAAAATAAATTCACAAAACTAGAGTTGACAAGCAAAACTAGATCAAAAGGAATTATACAATGTAAATGGCTGAACAAGAATCTAAATTAACTAAAAATCTTGTCCACTGTACAACAACGTGAATCTGAATTGCTTACTTTAATTCATTCTAGAGGTGGTAAAAAATATATGTGACCTTTTATAGATGATTTTTCTAGATACACTAACGTTGAATAATCAACTTGTATTTGTTGTATCCCTATTACACTTCAAACTTTTAAGCAGGGATATGTTTCTCCCTATGAAGAAAAATAATAAAATGAACACAAAAATACGATAACCAACTGCCATAAGAAACAAAACCAACAAATTTCTCCACTTGGAATTATTGTTAGGGGAGATATTGTACACACTTTGGAGAGCCTGGATCCCAGATATGGTCCTTACCTGCCCAACAGCAAAGGAGTTGCCTAGGTACTCATTCTCCAATAGCCCCTACGAGATTAAGACAAGTGAATGATTCAATAAATACCCATCAAGGAAAAAAGATTGGATCATCTACAAATTTAGAAATCAACTATACTGCTTGATCCTCTTGGTTTTGAAGTTAAAACTCAACAAAAATCAGAAACCTACATACAAATCATAGTCTGTTCAGAAGATACAAACATAAATCAACTTACCTGAATAGAGTATGTATGAAAGGCTACATAGGACATTGGATACATCCACACTGGTCCAGGCAAAGCATTTCGAATTCTAAAATAGCCTGCTGAAAGCATCATGACCACCTGAAATGGCATACATATGCATCAGTAGTAAGTTCAGAAAAAACCTAAGCTCTTATGTAATCATGGCCATTTAGTGAAAATATAGACTACTAGTTGAGCAGCATGTAACTTCGGTTAATATTTTACATCTAACATAAGCGGACAAGGGAGAACTCACATGTATGCACAACAGCGTCAAGACACTCCAAAAAACATCTTGCCACAAAGTAGCCACAACTAGCATAATTCCTTCATTCACTAACAGAGTCATAAAAAAATTCAGCACAAAGTACATTAACAAGCCAAACTGATCTTCCAGCCCTACGAGGAAGTAGAAGACTAGACTTGATGAAATGGAGATGAGAAAAAGAAATGGGATGCTGGACAAGAGCTGCGCAAGTAAAAATACGTATGTACTCGAATGCTGGTTTGATTCTTCACAGCCATATATCTGAAAAAGAGCAAATAATTTAATTTCATCAACCTTCTAAAAATTAGAGTGAAACTGTATTGAATCTATAATCAAATCCTTAAAAGAAAAAGGATATGTATATTACTACCAATAATATATTTAAGCATGTAAGCAATACTATAAAGCACGAATGTCTATTACTACACAGTTTATGACCAACAATGCAAACAATATGTTGTTTCTACCATGAAATTATAATACTTTTGCTAGTGTTAGTGCATTAGTATTAAAAGGCCATCGTTAGTTCTATCCTCTGAAGCATGGGTACTCCTCCCAGGGAAGAGTACCGGTGCCCTAAAGACGGCGTGGAAGTTTATTACATTTGGCTACGAATTTTTCGAGACGCACTCCAATTTTTTTTTTAGATTTGGGTACGGCTTATCAGCAGTTGGGTACGGCTCGGTGCGGCTTGGTGCGGCTTGGAGAACGGCTCGGTACGGCTCAGCCAATTTTTTGGCAAAAACGGTGCCGTTTGACACACAAAATGGCATTTTCTTCCGTTTTCAGAACCCCTTACCCATTGTTCGAATTCGGCACTCCACCCTCATTCAGCAAACGTTCTCCTTCTACCAGAGCAACACAATCTTCAGCTCTTCATTCTCCAAATACCGCAACTCCTTGGCGAAATATTCCTTCTAACCCCGCCCGTCGAGTGTCTGTTTCTACACGAGTTGCGCGACCCATAAGACCCGACCCGGCAAAAACTACGTGACCAATTGAGGCATAATGTGGTAAAGTAATGCGCGACCCGGTTGTGCGACCAATATCTCGGCGATTGACGGTGTGGGCCGACGTTGGCCGATCCTCTCGTTTTCTGCGCCATCTCGAAACCGTTCTCCACATTCGGAATGGGATATTCCGTTTCTCGCCATCTCGTCAGTTCTCCACATTCTCGGTTCTCGTAAGTTCGCTATGGGTCTCGATCTCTACCTTCTACTCCTAATGTTTTCACAAGGCTCGCAAGTGTTGGTGGTGATGGGTCCAGCGGTGGATCCGCTCTCGGTAGTGGCATGATGGGGCGTGAGTGAGCTTCTCGCTCCTTTGACCGGAAAATATGCAACTGGTATAGCTGAAAATGGTTGTCCTCTTTGGGCTTATGTGACTATATTGCAAAGTAAAAAATTTGGAGGAGGAAATGCAAGTTGGAAATGCAATTTTTGTAATGGAACTTACAAGGGATCTTATTTTAGAGTGAGGTCTCATCTATTAAGGGAAAAAGGACATGGGATTAGCATATGTAATGGTGTGCTAAATGACTATCTTCAAGAAATAAAGCAAATAGAAAGAGAGGCTATTGAGAAGAATGTAAAAGCCAAGTGCAAGTTCCTTTACCTTTTCGGCTCTACAAGTTTGAACCCTCCTAGAGTTGATATGTCTTCTGATGGGAGCAAGAGAAGAAGAGGCACTGAGAGTGCAATAGGAAGGGCATTTAATAATGAGGCAAGAGATCATTTGTCATGTGAAATAGCTAGACTATTCTACTCTGCTGGTTTGCCATTCAATGTGGCTAGAAATCCTTATTTTGTTAGCTCATTCACATATGCTGCAAATACTACCCTTTTCGGTTTTCTTCCACCTAGCTACAATGCTATAAGAACTTCAATGTTGCAAAGAGAAAAAGCTCACATATTGAGATTACTTCAACCCATCAAAGACACCGGCCGAAAAAGGTGTGAGTATAGTGAGTGATGGTTGGTTATGATGCACGAGAAGACCATTGATTAACTTCATGGCTGCATCGGATTCGGGACCTATGTTCTTGAAGGCGGTTGATGGCTCTGGTGAGTTTAAGGACAAACATTATATTGCTAATTTGATTTTGTCCACCATTGATGAGGTTGGGCCATAAAATGTGGTGCAAATCATTACTGATAATGCACTTGCTTTGATTGCTTGCAACGTCAGTTGAGCAATTGTTGAATCGATGCATCCTCATATCTTTTGGTCACCATGTGTGGTGCACACCTTGAACCTTGCTTTGAAAAATATTTGTGCTCCTAAAAATAATCCAAATAATGAGAGAGTGTTTATGCATCATAGTGAGTGTCATTGGATTATAGTGAGATAAAATCAAAGATGATGCCTTTTTCATTAAGAATTTTATCATGAATCATTCCATGAGGCTAGCCATGTATAATCAATTTGTGCAGGAAAAAGCTACTTTCTATTTCTTTTGAGACTAGATTTGCCTCCATATTTTTTTGTAATGCTTAAAAGGTTTAGAACTATTAAGCATGGTCTCCAATCTATGGTCATTAGTGAAGAATGGTCTCACTATAGAGAAGATGATGTTCAAAAAATATCCGTGAAAGAAACAATTTTGAATTTTGGTGGGATAAAGTTGATTATATTCTAAGCTTTACAAAGACCCATCTATGATATGCTAACCATGTTCTCTACTAGTACTAATAGATAAGCTCAAACCTTCATTTGATTTATGAGAAATGGGATTCTATGATTGAGCATAGTGAAGCTAGCCATCTATCAACATGAGGAAAAGGATTTGAATCAACATTCATCCTTCTATGGAGTGGTATATGACATCCTAATTTCTAGATGGAATAAAAGTTGCACACCTCTTCATTGCTTGGCTCATTCACTTAATCTAGGTACATTTAATTAATTTTCAAGTTCCTAGTTCTCTTAATTTTTCTTAGATGGACTTTGGTTTTTGTATTATAGTAATCACATCTTATATTTTGTATAATAGGTATTATTGTAGACAATGGCTTGATGAAGCACAAAAAAACGAGTAACCCCCCACATAAGGACAATGAGATTTGTCCATGGGAGAAACAAATGCCTAAAGGATTACTTTGGAGAGCCTGGATCCTCAAGATATGGTCCTTACCTGCCCAACAGCAAGGAGAGTTTGTTAAATTCTCAATGGTGAATTAAGAGCAAGTGCCAATTTGATTGCTTGCAAGATAGGTGGAACTTGACACCAAAGGAATGGTGGGTCATGGTATGGAGCTTAAAATTCCCAAACTTCAAACCATTGTTTGAAGATACAAACTTTCACAACCTTCCTCTTCCTCTTGTTGTGAAAGGAATTGGAGCACATATTCCTTTATCCACTCCATGAAAAGGAATAGGCTAAATCCCAAGAGAGCAAAGAATTAGTTTTGTCCACACAAATCTTGTAATCTCTCAAGGAAGAATAAGAACTATAATGAGGTGAGACTTAAAATGTGGGACATGGTGGAGATGAATGGGATACATTTGAACAACAGATTCTTGAAGTTGCTAAACATCTCTCTTGATGAACCACAATTTGGAGGCTATTCTTTTTCACTAACAGAGATGATGGGCAGCAGGAAATGATGAAATTGAGCCCTACGAGGAAGTTGGAGTTTGATTTTTGTAATCATCTTTAGAAGTTGTCATGTGGACAACAACTTAAATATTGTAATTCTTAATGTGGATTTGTCTTGGTTGAACAACTTAAGTTTTTTATATATTTTATGTTGAAATTTGTGTATTTTAATTTAAAAATTGTGTTATGTTATCATATTTTATAATCAAATCCTTAAAAGAAAAAGATTTTAGTTTATTACTATATATATATATATATATATATATATATATATATATATTATTTATTTATTTTTATATGACCAACAATGCAAACTAGTTTTTTATGTTGTTTCTACCATGAAATTATAATACTTTTGCTAGTGTTAGTGCATTAGTATTAAAAGGCCATCGTTAGTTCTATCACAGTAAACCCAGTGAATATGCTTATAAATACATCTGTCTAACAAAGTTAGGGTGACGGAAGTATCTATCTCTAGGTTTTTATTCTAACATATAAATACATATTTCAAAGCTTGTAAGTTTATATATTTAAACTTCTCATGAGCTAGTAAAATCACCAAATAAATTAAGGCATTACATTGGGTGATTGAGGTCAGTATAGACCAATGCATTATACAGAAGTAAGAATCCATAATGCAAACAATTTAAAAATACTTGCCAAATGGGCAGATCACACTTCAATGTATGCATATTTAGCACATCAAGACAAACTAATAAATTGCTGTAAAGTGAAACAGGCACAAAATCAGCAATTGGATTACCTTGATTTCTTTCATAAGTGCAGGCACCCTAGCAATGCTTAGAAGGGAACAGAATGATACAAATACAAAAATTGCTGCAACTCTTGTCTGCAATGTGCAAGATGGTAAAATTTAATTAATATACATTATGAGTGTATCTAGAATTGTTGGCATAAATACATGCAGATATAAGAGATAACAGTTGACAGATAAGATGCAATTGTCATGTCAAGACTCACCACAACAGAAGACAGAGAATGCCCCAAACCAGAAAATACAGTACCAATACACAGCGTGAGAAGCATGTAAAGAATGAGATGAAGCCAGTAATATTTCCATTCCCTTGACACGACTAATAATGATCTCCAAGTCAAGACTGCTATCCGAGTAGCATCACTAGCTTTGCCTTTGCTTTTGAGAGCTGGACCTTCCTGGGAAATCAAGCATGTTTTAAAAAGACTGTAAAAGTTAACATCCCAACACTGACTGCCCTTAAATGCAGTAGAGCAAAATAAAACCTGAAATAAATCTCTAAGAAGGCTATCATGAGAAGTGTAAATCCCATACTTCAAGAAGATAAATAAGCTAGTCATTTCAGTATTTCACTTACAAGATTAAGTCATTTGTCAGCACAAGTCCTTTTAAAATGTTTTTCAATGAATACAGTTACTGTCTCTAATCATCCATTAGCATATGCAAAATGTCCCAGATTACAAATTTCAAAAAACTTATATATTTTTTCATGCCCTTCTTTCTTGATAATTGAAGCTCCGTTTTCTTACCCTTTAGTTCCAAATCAATATTTGCCTAACCTTTTTATAACATGCTCATCCACTTTAAGATTATAGGATTGCAAGTTCTACTAAATTGTAAATCTTTTACTCTTTGTATTCGGCTTTCTATGACTAATTGTGACCAAAACATTCAATCTATCATTAAACTTAATTGTTCAAATGATCGGTACAAATCATATATTAAAAATCAATAAAAAAGAGAGCTCTGCATTGGCAATATGTAATGTGGTATTTGTGAAGGAAGAGACCTATGCTGAAACTCCCAGTCCACATTAACAGAAGATCTAACTCATAACTTTAGAAGTTATCAATGTTTTCCTCTATTTCAGCAGCTGTAATATACCTTCTCAGTGAGTTTCAAAATCACAGTTTCAACGGAAGCTGCATCTGCAGATGACTTATAAGTTGCTTCAAGTGTACGTATAGCAACAGCAGTGTCCATGTTTACTGAAGAAAAATCTCCATTGTCATCCTATTATGATGATAATGTTAATAACGTATCATAAAAAAGTCTAATCTGTAACATTAATAATGCAATGAGTACATCAATCATCAATCCACTAGAACCAATTACCTGCCAGTTTTTACACATTGCAATTATCCTGTCAAAATCTGTATTAATTGCGCGTAGAAAGTGATCGGAAGGACTTTGCATGATTGGACAAGGAAATCCAGCATTTGAGAAGTGCTTCATTAACATAAAATTATAGCAGTCAGTAATAAGATAAATATTCCATTTACTAGCAGAGAAGGTTAGCAAAAATAGAAAGTTCTTGACAATCTTGCAGCACACTCTCTTCCACTTCCAATGGTCATTTTTCACTAATAAATAGTAACCCTATGAAGCATAAAAATCAATGCCCCCATATATTTTTATTTTGTAGACAAAACAAGATTACCTAACTCATCCTTAATCAAATTTCATGCACAAGAGCAAGAAGGTATAGAAGGTAAATTACCTGCAAGCAAGCTAATGTTTCTCCAAAGAACAGGGTGTTTCCATTTGAAAGCAGACATATACGGTCAAAAAGGCCAAAGACTTCTGTGCTGCTCTGATAAATGGTTAAGATAAGAGTGCAACCAGTGCTTGCAAGTCTCTTCAATGTAACCATCATCAAAAGTGCCGAGACACTGAAGAAAAAAATAAATTGCGAAAAGGATGTTAACAAAAATCACTCTAAAATATGGAATAGTAAATAAAATCAAACATGATAGAGAATTGTTACAATAAAAGGAACTGAAAAATATTAAAAATAAACACCTGTCCAAATGATAAAGAGGTTCATCTATAAATAAGATACGCGGTCTCATCACAAGCTCCCTGGCAATGCTAACAAGCCTTCTCTCCCCACTAGGAAGTCCCTTCATATAACAATGTCCACCTATAAGTTTATTTGCATGATCACCTAAAGACATTGTGTGTATAGCATCCTCTACCACACTCTTTTTCTGACAAAAGAAACCAGGAAGTTGAAGTAGGGCCGAATAATACAGAAACTCTCGCACAGTGAGGGATCCAATCAGAGTGGTTTCTCTCTCCACATAACCCTGCAAATTCAGAAACAAATTTCAATATACATACATAAGTGGTGCAACCTAAAAATAACAACAATTATCCCAACTTCAAATAACAACCTAAAGAAAAAGCCACAGACACCTAGCACCATGTAATCAGCTAGTGATCCCAACTTCAAAAACCAAAATTTAGTATCTCTGACGCAAATAAACTTCTATAGTTGAGTAGAAGTGCAAATAATCTAACTTGTTAAGTAGTGCACCAATGCACAATGAAAACAATCAGAAATAGAAAATGCTAATCTCTGAAAGACTTGAGTATTTCAAAGACACTTTTAAACTTACACATCCATTCTTCCATACAGATTCTCACCTTATAATTGAAACACAATCTGAAAGCATGGTTACAATGGATAAGCAGATAAAGTTCAATCAGATTGACCACTATAAACACAATGGAAATTCAAATATTAAACAGCCAATGAGATACTGAACTCACATATGATCCATAGGGCATGTGTGATTTTGCCCCATTCACAAACACTTCACCATACATCCTAGCTGAAGGATGCAATCTTCCTGAGGTAAAGAGAAAACTCCAGTTTAGCTTTGACAATTCAAATATACATGGGAAGATCATGAAATGCTTAGTAAGAAAGGACAAAGGAAGCATGCTTCAAGACCTGCAATGGCTCGTAATAAGGTAGATTTCCCTGATTTAGCAGGACCCATAATTACAGTCATTGTCCCAGGTAACGCATAACCAGTTGAACTCTTAATAACCTTATCAGAGTACTTCCTTTTTCCCTTTATTGTAACAGTCAAATCTTTCCAGGCAACCGAAGCCCCTGCAATTTTTCGTGGAATAACTGCACCCTCTGGTAGATGTGGGGATGGCAAGGAGCCGCTGTTGAGCTTTGAGAGAGAGGGGGAAGCTGGTGTTGTTGCAACATTTATAGAGTCACCTCCTTCCTCAACTCTAAGGTCGACATCAGTGTCTTCCCACTCAGGTGAATCCTCAAATGAGATGGGCTGCCTAAGTGAACCAGGTTTACGCAGGTAGAAAAAGTTACTTGAGGGCACCCTACTTGCCGGGCTGCTTGCTGACGATGATGAAGACCTATAATTATCTGATTGGGACTGTATTTCTTCCATGATTTTCAATTTTTTTTCTCCTTATATCAAATTTTAGACATCATTTCACAAGTAGAAGGATTCTCCTTATGGCATACCAATACAACTGTGTTGTCAAACTGTTAGCAATACACATCTCTCATATACAACATTTTCTATCCGTAGAGAACACTAACACTGTCTATCAACAACCTGTCATGCAAATCACAAATCAAAATTAAAAATCAAGAAAACAAAAAAAGGGAAAAGATTTAAGGCCAAATTACAAATTTCATCTAATCTCATTTATAGGGAAAAAAAACACAGACACCACAATCTGGACAAAGCAATCAACTAAAGTGTCTCACTATCTTCTCTTATTTTCGTGGACAATAAACTGACTATTAATATTAATAAATAATAATTAATAATGCAAAGCCCAATGAAATATATAATAGTATATATAATAGAAAATACAAAACAAAATGGGATTTTAAACAAGAGAAATTCTAACTTACACAGAACACCCAAATTAGGTACTCCTCCAGTCAGCATTTAATATTTTCATAGAGTTTGTGTTTTAATTATGTGGCACAAAGCTCTATAAAAATGTTAAGTATGATTGGTTTGATACACCCAGCTGAATCCTCCAGGTATATGCAAGAATCTCTCTTTAAACAAAGCCAAAAAAACAGAATCATGGCAGAACCTTAACAAGTAACAGGAGCATCAAGGGATAGGGGGAGAAGCCGTGGATTCCAGCAGAGAATGCGGGCATGCCCTATTCCACCGGCTCCACTGACAGTCTGACACAAAACCCATATTTGTTTCCAATGAAAAGTGGAACAAGTAACCAAAAAAATCAAACCTTGTGCCCAGGATTTCTCATTGAAGACAGCCCCTTCTCTCAACTAGGCCTTAGACACCTCTTCACAAACCAAACAACTATTGGAACCAAAAACAACACCTTAATAAAACACACTAAATATAAAGTGAGTTTTTGGTGAGAAAAATGGATATATCTGCTACTGCTAAGTTAAACTGAGCAACCAACCAAAACCCACAAAAGCTTCCACCTGAATCAAAGCTAATGAGTTTCAAGTCTTGAACTTGGATAAACAAATGCAAAAGAATAAAATAAAATAAAACGTAAAGATAGAGAGGAAACGACAAGGGACATACCTGGATCTAAGGAAAGCAAGTTGAAAGAGTGAATGAGAAAGCACTGAAGAGTGAAACAAAGTACTGAAGAGAGAGAGAGTGGAAGCTGAGTGACACTACTCCTTCCTTTGTATAAAAGATGAGTGGGTGTCCGGGTGATTTGACCCACCTAACCCGGGTTTTTGTATGCTTTGCTTCTTTTCTTTCTTCGCAATTCGCATCTCACTTTATCTCTTTTTGTTTTCTTTTTTTTTTTTTTTTTCTTTTTTTTTCCACCTCCTTGTCTTTTCTTTTATAGTGTAAAACTGTAACATATATAATATAGAGTTTAATTTTTATATATTATTATTACAATTTTTTATAATTTTCATTAATTAAATATTACTATATATGTATGACTATTTAAATTAATTATTACAAAAATTAAATAATTTTCATGATATATTAATATGTAATTAAATAATAATATAAACAAAATTTACGCTAACATATATAAATTAAATTCTATAATATATTAATGTTTCTTTTTCCTTTTTGTTAAGACAAGTGTAATGGGCTTCCAATTCCAAGTGCCAACATAACAATTCTAGCAACAGCTAACGGGTGCCACCTCTCGACTCCTGCCCTTTTTTAATTTGATTTGATCACATCACCATATCGATCTAGTAATAATGACACAATTAACATGATAGCACTCTGCCTTCATATCTGTCTATGCTTTTTATCATTTCTTTTTAATAATTTGTTCAGCTCGATTAGATTTAAATTATTTTTATTATCCTTTTATTTCTTCATTTTTTAGTGTTTTTTTCCTCTTTTTAGGTGATAATTATTAGGGATGTAATTGAGTGATTTGGTTCGATTTTTAGAGAAAAATAAATTTGAAACAATTAAAATTAATTTATTCAATTTGGTTCGATTTTTTTATTTTTTGATAATCAAATCTAAACCAAATCGAATCGAACATCTACGAATTGGTTTGGTTCGGGTGATCAGGTTGACTTTTTTTAAATACAAAAATTAACTAAATAATTATACATATAATACAGAAAAGTACACATAATATATCTAAAGTTTTAAATAATATTAAAATATAGACTAACATTTACTCAAATTTGAAGGTATCTCAAACTTCCAAGCTCTTGAGATAGCCTACCAGTCAACTCTGGACTGCAGATTTCAACAGGAATGCAAATGAAGTTGAATAAGTATGGGAATCACATGTCAATGAAAAGAGAGTCAATAATTTTCTCTATTTAGGAAGAGCATATTGAATTTGTTTTACATGTTCACAACTTGGGTTAAATTTCCAATCTTTGGAGGAATTGGTCTTGATAACTGATTCATTCTCAAATCCAACACCTTGAGAGATTTGAACATTCCCAACTATTTAGGTATTGTTCCAATAAGATTATTGCGGTGCAAAATTCTACAAACATAAGAACTAGAGATTAGCTTCAACAATGATATTCAGAACTAAGACACATGGTAATAACAATGATTAAACAAAAAATGATTCAGGATGACAAATATACAATTCTTGCAAGTAGGTGATTTGCCCCAATTCTGGTACAAGAAATCCCCTTAATAATGATCTTGAAATGTTTTCGCAAATAATAATCCCAATATGTAGTATTAGGAATATGGTAATTTAGAAATTCATGTCATGAATTGTACATCTCAGCCATATCAGACATGTCAAATAGCAAGAGTACATCTCACAAAAATAAATAGATAAATAAATAAATATACATACACTAGAACTAGAAGTATCTTACAACTTGATGACATGATCTCTAGCCATAGTGCATGAGACTCCAAACCAGTTACAAGGACCTGAAACCAGCGTATTCCAACTAGTTAGGACGTGATTCATTACATTATTTACTTCTGGAAAACAAGATGAATATATTTAATTTGTGCCTATTATTTTCTAGAGAAAAAGAGGTCAACCCCTTTTTTATCCAACCCTTTTTTCTTATCCACGACCCACAGGAAATAGAGCACCATCTCCATATAATCCTCTTCTTCTTATCCTACTCATATAATATTCTCAATCTTCTTTGTCCAACCCCTCTCCAACAACAAAAACAACTACCCCGGGAGCACCCTCTAAATCTCCATCACCACCAACGACAGAACCTTCCTCAAATGCATGCTCCACAAAAGACCCATTTTTAACCCACTCCTCCCTCCTTGCCACACCTTCCTTCATCCCTAAATTGAAACAATTATAGCAGTGCTTGCTTAATGGCCATGTTGAGCACCCATTTCATCTTCAGTACATCATTCATCCTATAAAAAAGGCTAGCAAAGAGTGAGGGGAGTTTGTGGTGAAGAAAGAGTTAAAGGCTTACCGAGCGGCAGCAAGCAGCAACGAGAGGACGAGCAGCGACGGGGTGAGGCAGCGAGGGCGAGCGACAACAGAAGGGTGATGGTGACTGCCTGATTAGGTTAGGGTTCGATTTGGGAAAAAATTCAAAGAGGATTTGGTAAAAATTGAAACGGGTTCACGACTCACGAGTTTAGAAAAAAATAGTTTGGTTTGGTTCAGTGCAGTTCAATTTTAAAATTTCAAATCCGAGAATCGAACCAATTAAGCTTTAATTGGTTCATATTTTACCTGAATCAATCAATATATCATCAAAATCAAACTAAACCAACTTAATTGATTCATTTTGGATTGATCGATTTAGTCAGACTATCCAAACTAATTTACACCCTTAATAATTATGGATCTCTTTGTAATTTTTTATATTTTCCCGATCTATGAGTAAAAGATATATTCATAATTATTTTTAAAAAATTAAAATATAATCTTTGAACTGCTACATTATTTGTATTATATTTTATTAAAAAATATATGTTTAAATATTGACAATTTTTGGAAGAGGAATAATTTTTTTAAAAATTTTAGTTCAGGATGTATATTGTATTATTTACTTCTCTTTTTAAATCTAATATTTTTTATTTAATTTATAAGTGTTATTAAACTTTTATTAATATAATATTTCATCTTCTTCGTTAAGGGAAGGAAAATTATAAATAGTTTGAAAAATATTTCTTATATATATATATATATATATATAATTTATTTATTTATTTATTTGGTGCGAGTTATTAAATTTTTATGAAATTTTATTAAAAATATTATAACCCTAAAAGTAAATATTTTATTGTATAAGGAATATTTTAAAAAATTGATATGTATAATATTATTATTTTTTATAAAAAATATATTTGCACACTAGTATAAAAACACCTTACCTTAAAAAATAGTGCATGTGCTAAAGTCGACGTGCGGAAGGATAGCAACAGATGAAATGAAATGGTAAAACTAATTAAAAGTGTATTTTGAGAATTATTTAAAAGAAAAAAGTAAAATGACAATAGTATTTTCGTTATCACTTAAAGTTCATTTTTGTCCCCCCTAAATTGAGGGCTATGAAATGGCATCAATGGCACTCCTCTCCTTCACCAAATTCATTAAACAACTAATTAATAGAGTGTCGAGTAAAGTTAATATAGACTTAAATTCACGATTAAATTTTATATGTAATAGCATATCAATCATTAAATTTCATAATATATATTATTTATAATTTAAAAATATATTTTAAATGATAGATATATTATCACGCATATGATTCACTATAAATTTAAATCTCTACTAACATTACTCTATGATGTCATGTAATATTCTTTTCAATTAATTGCTTTTTTATTCCACATTTCATTCTGTTTAAATTATTCTCTTTTATTTTTTTGAAACTTCCAAATATAATCTAAAACTTAATCTTTATATATTTGTGTATAAATAATCCAGTTAAAGTTATTTAATGTATGTAATTCTTAATTCTCAACTTAACTCAAAATTTAAGTTAATATTTTTATTTTTTAAATATTTTAAGATTTTTATTTTAGGAGAAGCTCATCACTAGATAGTTCAAGTGGGATACCCACAGGATATCAATGAGATGAGAAGAAGGAAAAGAGATGAAATGTAATGCGAAATTTGTGTTATTTTTTTTTAAATTTTTTAAAGTATGTCTTATTCAATAGATAAAAGACAAATTTATCAAAATACGATCAAATACTTAAATAAAAATTTCTCTCAATAATATTATTTTTATATATATAAATTTTTAAATAAATTCTTTTTATATGTTTCACAACTCTACCGACCAAGTTTTATCAAAGAAGTTAAGATAACTATATTAAATACAGACTCGATTTATACAAAAAGTTTGAGTTAAATAAATGTCATTAATCATTCTAACTCAATTTCTCCACTCATATATGTATTACAAAAATTAAAATGACTGCACTACATACCCTTCAATAGCTAGTATTCCCATATAAGAAAAGTTAACGCCTATTATCTATGTAAAAGTGACGTATGTATTTAATAGAAAAAAGTTATCCTTGTATAGAATTGTTCTAATCTAATTTCCAAAATGATGGACGATGTGAATGTGACAATAAAGTCATTTGTGACAATTCAGTAACGTGTATTATATATGTTGTCTTGTCTTGTGCACATGAACTAACCTTCATTTCCCATATTTTTATCAGGTAATCAAAACCGTGGGCCATTTGGGGAAATCAAACTACATCAAGGCGAATATAAAAAAGCCATTTCCTCTTACCTTTTGTTTTAATATAAGATACTTTAGAAAAATCACCATCTTACGGGATTTAATTGGCATTCACTTTTAGGTGGGCTACTCATCAAATCAAAAAATGGGTATAGCAGTTGATCTTTGACAAATGCGAAGAAAAAATAGCGAGCTAGACATACATGACATAATTTGTCGGACCACCCATATAATAATACTCTTCAATTTCAATTCGAATCATATTAAACAGAATGTTCAAGCAGAAACCAGCTAGGCTTCCCAAGTTTTTTAATCCCCTCATTTTTTTTTGTCTTTGCTTCTTCTACTGGCCTCCTGCAACGTGGACAAGGTTGAACCCTGAGTTATGTACTTTCCAGAGTCTTATGCTGCACGTTTTGCTGTCCAATGCCATAATGGTCCGTGATTCCATGTTTGCAATTAGAGTTCACAATTAGTTGAGTCTTGCTCGCAGCTTAGTTCATTGATAATTTATTGAATTGAAAATTTTGTGTATATATATATATAATTGAATTATAAATTTGAGCAACTCAAACAGCTTATGAGTTTTAAAGTGGCCCGAATTTAATACTAGAAAATGAATTCGATTTTTTAGTGAGCATAGTCTTATTTGACTCAACTCAGTGCTATGAGTTATTATGAGAACATAGAGATATATTGAAGGTACCATCTAAGGACTGCTAACATAACTATGTTATGGATTCATCGTTTTATCTCACCACTGTTGTAGCATCGGACAATATACAGTTCATGACATTATATGTACAATGATTTGGGCATGTTAATTATAATTTTTATGTATTGTGAGGCTTACTGCGAAGCTTTCCTCGGACACAACTTGTTTTTTAAGGGACAATGATGACAGCAAAGCAATGATTGCTATACATGGTATAACATTGATATTTATCATAAATGCAGATAGCATTGAAATTTTTTTTGAGTGTTTCCGGAGATTTTTTTTTTTTTGCTATGTATCATTTATTGTGAAAGTGGAATGCAGTAATGGCACATAGCAATAAATGGTATAAGCAAGCCTGGAACATATACGAATTTTTTGGTAATATTTAGAAGAATTAAGATTATTTATGCAAGTTTAACTTATTAAAAATATACTTTTCTTTTTTACATATTATTAAGGGTTTGGGGCAGTGGTAAAAAGCCACACTCTTAGTGGAAAATTAAAGTTTAAATCTTAAAAAAAATATTTATTGTGAAACTCTCTTAATAATCATAACAATACTTATAAGATTAAAGTTCAAATATTAGATAATAATAATATTGGATAAGACAATTTTTTAAAATATTGAATAAGACAATTTTTTGAAGAATCTCTTTATTGCGATAGTTTATCAGTACTTATCCAAAATCCACCAAATTGAAATATTATGAGGGATAGAGAAAACTATATCAAAACTCAATTTTCTCATTTCCTTTTAGATTTTTTTTTTGTGGGCTTGATTTTTGGTTTTGAAATAAAAGAAAGGCACAATCAATTGGGCCACTTATCACCAATATATTCAGGTATTGCTGTTTCTGTTTATTTGACAGGCCGAACCCAACTAGTAGCACAGTACAATTTGGGCACCAAAAGCAGCTTTCCTAGCTTTGTTCCAATTACAATTCTACCACAATTGTTTTCTTGCCAAACAAGGCTTTAGTTAATTAAATTAATAGAAAATCTCATAAAAATATCAAAGGTTCTATTCTTCCTCTTTTGTCTTTGTGTTCTCGACACAAGCTTCTTTCTGCGCTTTGATCTTCAATTCCAGCAATGTCCCACCAAGGCGAATCATCGGACTCGTGAGTCGACTCGTTCCATTCTCTATCACACTCTTCTCCACCGTCTTTGATATTGTTTCAGAAATCGCTTCTCTGCGATTTTTTTCTTTTTTTTTTTCCTCAGTACTAAACGCTTCTTGTTCCGCTGTGAAGTTTGATATTGGAGTTTTATTTTAAATCACAGGAAATCGGGGAAGAAGGACTACTCGACGGCGATTTTGGAGCGGAAGAAATCGCCGAACCGGTTGGTGGTGGATGAGGCCGTCAACGACGACAACTCGGTGGTGACCATGCACCCTGAAACCATGGAAAAACTCCAGCTTTTCCGTGGCGACACTATCCTCATCAAGGTCACATTTTTAACCCTCCATTATCTTCCCCAATACCTCTCCCTTGTTGGGTTTTCACTGAATTCCCAAAAACTGCGTTTCAGACTATCATTTATAATTGTAGTTTCTTTTTTAAAAAAATAATCTTTGAAATTTTGAATGCCTCTGGTAGAAAATTTCAGAATACTATTGTATTTGGCTTGTTTGATGGTGAGCTTTTTAGTGTTTCGTGTTGGTGTGTGTTACCCGTGATGTGTTATGCTACTTTGTGCTGTGTGTAGCAACTTTAATGAGTGTGCTTGGATTAGTTTATTTTAGATTATTTTGTATTTAAAATATCTTATAATCAAAATCTTACTCAGAGAGTTTTTGAAGAAAAATAAAAAGCGGCAATTTTTATGGTATCCTGGTGGGTTTGATATGCAGGGTGAGTTGTCAACCATTCATTGAGTGTTGAATTCATAATAAATGTTTAAAAATAATTAATAGCTAATGAAATGTTTGACAATTCACCTTGGTACCAAATTCTAGAAAAAAAAAAGATAGATACCATAGAAATCCCTAAAAAGTGATTTTTCCCTAAAAATTAAGCAAATCAAAACATGCATCAAGTCAAGTGTGCTTTGACTGGTTTCTGATTCGTATGTATTGCAGGGCAAGAAACGGAGGGATACAATTTGTATAGCTCTTGCCGACGACAGCTGTGAGGAGCCCAAGATCAAGATGAACAAAGTTGTTAGATCAAATCTGCGGGTTCGTCTCGGAGATGTTGTGTCTGTGCACCAGTGCCCAGATGTCAAGTATGGGAAACGTGTGCACATTCTGCCTATTGATGATACCATTGAAGGTGTCACTGGCAATCTGTTTGACGCTTTCTTGAAACGTGAGTTTCTACCTTGCTTTTGTCTAAGTTAGAATATTTCTGAGTACAGTTTCAGTTGTTATGATACTTCATTACTTAATTTTGATTTTTGACTTGTCTTGCGAGTTTCCTCTAAGTGAGAATACTTCAAGTATGTTTTTATTTGTTATAATAGTTCATTACTGAATTTTGATGTGTTTTGCGACTATGTGTTATCTCTCCCAATACTTTAAGTTAAAGGGATTTCTTGATTAATTCCTTTTCAAATACTTGCTGTAAAGATTTTTCCTTGCTTCATGAGTTAATGTTTATAATAAGCTTTGGAATATGACATAAGAGTATCAACAGAAACTTTTTCTTTTTTGTGATTCTAGTTAGTAGGTTTGTCGTTTTTCCTTTTGTTGAAACCCGTTTTGATTATCTCTAGCTGGAGCTCTTACTGTCTATTTTTATGCAGACATGGTTACTATTGTCTAGCTTTTATAGATCTTGATGTTTTTCCACATTGATTACTTTATAAATGCATTCACCCATTTTTCTTGGGACTTATAGTGTGGGGAAGTTAATTTTCCAGGGATTTGATTCTATCACCTTTCCACTTGATTCAATGCATGTCAAACTGACCCTCAACCTATCTGTAAAATCTGTAATCTCTAGTTTCCTGGAGGCTTTTTATTTCACGTGATAGAATATGTATGTTTCTGTGTTTGTATAACGTTCTAACTTTTTCTTTAATGTATAATTTTGCAGCTTATTTCTTGGAGGCTTATCGTCCTGTCAGAAAAGGAGATCTATTTCTTGTCCGGGGAGGGATGAGAAGTGTAGAGTTCAAGGTCATTGAAACTGATCCTGGGGAGTATTGTGTGGTTTCTCCAGACACTGAAATCTTCTGTGAGGGGGAGCCTTTGAAAAGAGAGGATGAAGAAAGGCTGGATGAAGTTGGGTATGATGACGTGGGTGGTGTCAGAAAGCAAATGGCACAGATTCGTGAGTTGGTAGAGCTTCCACTAAGGCATCCACAACTTTTTAAATCAATTGGTGTGAAACCACCTAAAGGAATTTTACTTTATGGACCACCAGGTTCTGGGAAGACATTAATAGCAAGAGCTGTTGCTAATGAAACTGGAGCTTTCTTCTTTTGTATTAATGGACCAGAGATTATGTCCAAACTGGCTGGAGAGAGTGAAAGCAATCTCAGGAAAGCATTTGAAGAAGCTGAAAAGAATGCACCATCCATCATCTTTATTGATGAACTTGATTCTATTGCACCCAAGCGGGAGAAGACACATGGTGAAGTTGAAAGGAGGATTGTTTCACAACTTTTGACTCTTATGGACGGATTAAAATCTCGTGCTCATGTTATTGTTATTGGAGCTACAAATCGTCCAAATAGCATTGATCCAGCATTGAGAAGGTTTGGTAGATTTGATAGGGAAATTGATATTGGTGTTCCTGATGAAGTTGGGCGACTTGAAGTCCTTCGCATACATACCAAAAACATGAAGCTCTCTGATGATGTAAGTTGAGCATTACTTAACTTTGACATTTGTTGGTGGGTATTTTGTTCTGTATTTTTTGTTGTTGGGTGTGGCTAAAGTGTTGTGCTTATGGTTCCATTCATGGATTCAAATCACCAGCACTATACTAGTTAGCTATGATAATTCTAGTATTAGTAAAGTGTAGTTACCTGGATGTCTCTTCTATTAGATATATAATAAAAGTCATTCATGTGCCATCACCTAACAACTTAAGCTTTTGGGAGAGATGGTTCATGAGTCATGACATGGTATCAAAGCCTCTATGACTAAGTGGTCTAGAGTTTGATCCTTGTCGCCCCTATTCTTCTAATAAAAAGTTGAATTTCAGGCCAAGGTAGGTGGGTCTGTGCATTGTCCACGTTTTAGGCTCTTGTGTGAGGGGGTGTGTTAGATATATAATAAAATCCATTCATGTGCCTTCACTTAATAGCTTAAGCTTTTGAGAGAGATGGTTCATGACATCTTCTATAGTAATGCTTATACACCCAATCAGGTTGTATGACGATAGCTTTGGTTTTATTCTTTAATGTCCTCAAATTTTCTGTTGCTCGCCTCAACTGTTGTGGTTTTCCTCTGTAGGTTGATTTGGAGAGAATTGCAAAAGATACTCATGGTTATGTTGGTGCTGACCTTGCTGCCCTTTGCACTGAAGCTGCTTTGCAATGCATTAGGGAGAAGATGGACGTCATCGACTTGGAAGATGAGAGTATTGATGCTGAAGTACTGAATTCTATGGCAGTTACAAATGAGCATTTCCAGACTGCACTTGGAACAAGCAACCCATCAGCATTACGTGAAACTGTTAGTTTTTTTTTTTTAATACTCCTATATTTAAAAATCATTAGTTGATTACTTGATGAGGCTTTCCTTCTTTGTGGTTTGTTTTCTAATTGATTGTCTTTGTTGACAGGTTGTTGAGGTGCCTAATGTCAGTTGGGAAGACATTGGAGGCCTTGAGAATGTCAAGCGCGAACTGCAAGAGGTCATAAATCTTTCCTAATACTCTATTACACCTTGTTACTTGTTTCTGTATCAATTTGTTATGTAACTGTTTTTGTTTATGTGGACTCAGACTGTTCAATATCCTGTCGAGCACCCAGAAAAGTTTGAGAAGTTTGGTATGTCACCATCAAAAGGTGTCCTCTTCTATGGTCCTCCAGGATGTGGGAAAACTTTGTTGGCCAAAGCAATTGCTAATGAATGTCAAGCTAACTTTATCAGTGTGAAAGGCCCAGAATTGCTTACAATGTGGTTTGGTGAAAGTGAAGCCAATGTTCGAGAAATCTTTGACAAGGCTAGACAATCGGCTCCATGTGTCCTGTTCTTTGATGAGCTTGACTCCATTGCTACTCAGGTTTTTCTTTTGTCACATAACACTCCTAGTTTGCTATATTACTACGCTTTAGCCATGATTGATATTAAACTGAGTTATATTTGTATCTTGTGGGATGAGGTTATTATTGCTTATACTTGGTTGGAAAAAAATCCTGATGATCTCGAGTCATTGAAGTTTTTTGGATGTTATTTGATACCTTCACAATTGTTTACTTCTCTTTAGTTTGTTATGCTCAGCATGTATTTGTACATACATCACTGTGTCATTCTTGCAGAGGGGAAGCAGTGTTGGGGATGCTGGTGGTGCTGCTGATAGAGTTCTAAATCAACTTCTGACTGAAATGGATGGCATGTCTGCCAAAAAGACTGTGTTCATAATTGGGGCAACTAACAGACCTGACATCATTGATCCAGCACTTCTTCGGCCAGGCCGTCTGGATCAATTGATCTATATTCCTCTTCCTGATGAGGATTCCCGTCATCAAATCTTCAAGGCCTGCTTGAGGAAGTCACCTATCTCGAAAGATGTTGATTTGAGAGCACTAGCTAAGTATACTCAAGGGTTCAGTGGTGCTGATATTACAGAGATATGCCAGCGAGCTTGCAAATATGCTATAAGAGAAAACATAGAAAAGGTATGCTTTTAGTTAAGTCAATACTCGATAGATATATATTTGTTTTAGTCCTGAGAGCTTTTGAGGATGCAGCCTTGGATGCCAGCGTATGGCTGCCTTTGAAGTCTTTTCAACTTAATGAAAGTTTGTTACTAATTTTTACATAGTGGTGTTTTGATGGTGATTTCTGTATCTATACGGTTAGGATTGACTTAACCAATCTTGTCATCTGATTCCAAAAGATGAAAATTCACAATTTGGATCGAAGCTATATGCTGCTATGTATTATTGAAGAAATCTGTCTTTTTCCTTTTGGTTCAACGACTCTAGTTTGATTAAGTTGTCAGTCAATGTGTAAATTACAAATCTCTGACAACTGAGTCCTCTGGATCATAAAATGTGGATGAATTGGTTTGGGTTGGAGTGAGGTGCAGCAATGGTGCCAGTAGTCTTAGTATGTTTTTGGCACTGGGACACAGATGTTTTCTAGTTTCAAGATTTGGGTTTGTTTATGATACCAGGTCATTAAATTTCTTCTCACAAGGTTTGACCTAGATATATTTGTCTGGTTTATTTCAGGACATAGAACGAGAGAGGAGGAGGAAGGAAAACCCTGAGGCCATGGATGAAGACATCATCGATGAAGAAGTTGCAGAGATCAAGGCTGCTCATTTTGAGGAGTCAATGAAGTTTGCACGTAGGAGTGTTAGTGATGCTGATATACGCAAATACCAGGCATTTGCTCAGACCTTACAGCAATCTAGGGGGTTCGGAAGTGAATTTAGGTTTCCAGAGACTGGAAATAGGACTACTGGATCTGACCCCTTTGCTACTTCTGCTGGTGGGGCTGATGAAGATGATCTTTATAGTTAGGTTTTATTAATGATGTATTTTCAGTCACATATGTATCTCCAAAGATGACTTTGGATTCCTTCAAAGGGTAACGTTGGAGCCTGTCGTATGTGTTGCTTTTAATGTACTCAAATTACCCTAAATTATTACTGGGTTAATGTAAAATTACCCTAGGGTTATTTTAGGATTTCATTTTCCCTCTTAATTTAAGAGTGATTCAGGTATTTACATATAATTAATTAATGCTTTGTTTTTAATTCTTACCCTCTTAATAATTAGTTTTATTACAATTTCAATTCCACTACTCAAACCCAAATCACATCTAATTAGGTTTTATTTTTCCCCTTCTATTGGTAATAATACTTGGTTGATATTCCTACTTCTAAAGGGTTATATCTATTATTTACACTAAATGCCTCATTGTTTAGTGCGTGTAGTATTTTATTTTTATTTTTAAAATTTTAATTTTTTATACATTTACTCTTTTATTGCGCATTGGTATTAGTAATCAATATATTCAAGAATTACCACCAAAAATAATTATTAATTATTATTTTAAATTCATTTCACTCTCCGCTTTCTAATATATATTTTTTTTTCGCTCTCATTACAATGAGACCGAGCATCTTACTTTTTTCATTATTTTTTAAAAAAATTCTTTTATCTTCTCTTCCTTTTCTTTCTTATTATTTCATTTGAATAAATTCTATTTTATTTCTTCATTTATTCTCTAACAATAGTCTTGCTTGTGAGGAACGTTCATTGTAGCTGCATGCTGTTTGTGTCAGTGTGTTTCACAATGCTCATCAATTGACCATAATTCCCCATATGGTGACTTGGATCCCCCCTCCTTTGGATGCTTTGAAATTAAATGTGGATAGTAGTTCTATTGGCAACCCTGGGAGAGCGGGATATATTTGGAGGATTGCTGTGTAATAGTTTGGGTGAGTGGATTTGTGATTTTTCAGGTTCATCTGGGTTTGCTGAAAACTTACTACTTGAACTTCTAGCTATAAAGCATGGGTTTCATTTATCGTGGTGTAAAGGGTTTCGAAAGATTGTCTGTGAATCAGATAACTTAGAGGTTGTTCATTGAGAGACTCAATACTTATCATCTTTATAGCGCTATGATTACCGAATTTCCATTTGGTCAGCAGATAAGACATTTTCGATAAGGAATTCTAATTTTAGGGGTTCAGTAGTTGCTGAGCTTCAATTATACACTGCATGCTAGATCACAAATAAACTTTCTGTTTTGTATAGAACTTGAATTTAATTACGAGAAGAGTTATCTCTCTCTAATTCTTTTAATTTATTATTATATGTCTATTTTATTATTCACTTATATAATTTAATTTGAATTAATAGACACATGACAATAAATTAAAGAGAATTGAAGAGAGATAATTTCTCTCATAATTAAAACTAAGTTCTGTCCTTTTGTTTTTCCAGTTGTCTCAATCCATTGTGAGATGGTCAAACATCTCCAACAATAAGAGCCCAGACAATTCCATTGCAAATGTTTATGTCATATTTTAGTTAGTTCATTTGGGTTTTTTTTTTTTTTGAAATTTTAGGGATTTAATAGCAAAGCTACCAGTTCGGACCATGTAAGGGAAAATTGGGAGTTAAAATGTTCCATTAGTTCCACGTGTTTAGGAGAGCACTTCATTCAGAAACATATGAACACACCAAGTTTTAGCGGATGAAGCTGTAGGCCACCAACAACGTTCGTGCCAAGTCCAAGTTTAGGTATTATCAATTTTTTTTTTTTCACATTTCTGGTATTATCTTTAAAGTATAAATCATTAATTTTTATCATGGGAATATAATCTAAACTAACAAACCAGGTCATTTTTCTTTAATTTATATACATGTGAAAATCCTCTGCCTCTAGGCATTGCTAATATCATTCTCTTTAGATAAAACAAAGGCAGTGGAAATCACAGGTCATCCATCACTATAGTAGTAATGATTTATTTGCTTGGTGAGAAAAATAGTAAAAGAAGGGAAGCTATCCCTTTAATAAATTTTTGGCGACTAATTATTTATAAACTTCTAATGATATAAGAAAGGTTAAGCAGAAATCATTTGTGTTACTTTATTAAGTAGATTGAAAACTGTAAAAGTTACATATACAGTAAGCTAAAACTTAGAAGTAAAAACACACCTAAATAAAGGAGGAGAATGACTATGAAAGATGATAGAATCTTAACATTAAAAGTCAATTTAGTATACTCTTAAAAATGGAAATAATTAAAAATTTGAAATGTAATTTATTATTAAAATCCCCAATTAATTAATTTTGTTTTCAAAGTGAGTTTTTAATTTTTTATATATGTATTATTTTGTATAATTTTAATATTTTATTGAGTTAAAAATTTATACAAAAATATATTATTATCTAAATAAGGGAAAAAACCTTACTTGAATACATAATTAAAATACTCTTAAAATGGGGTGAATAAAAAATAATTGAGATGAGATAAAAAAAATAAAATAATTGAGATGTTATTTATTAGTAAAAACTAGATTAATTAATTATATTTTGAATAATAATACTTTGTATTTTGATATATATATATTTTTGGAATATTTAGATATTTTAATATATACGTTATTTTTTTTTTATGAAAACACATTAATACCTAAATCATGGGGTGAAAACTTTGCATCAACATATAATAAAATGAATTGACATCTAATTTATTATTAGAACATTAAATTAGTTAAGATTTAAGTTTTATAGCATACGAAGATATTATTATTAATTTAGAATGATTAACAATTGAATTCTTGAATAAGATTGATAAGTTATAATATTGTGTTTTATCTTAATAATATAATCTCTCTTAATTACACAATGCGTTGCACGGTAAGCATAGTCACAAGCATTGCAAAGAAGTTGTTGACAGGACTTTAAAGAATATTCTCATATTCTTTAATAGTAACAACTTGAATCAGCTATTCGACCAAAGATTGTTGTTTATTATGGTGATTTTAGACAAATTTTACCTGTAATTCCAAAAAGGATTAGACTAGATATTGTGCTTACTAACATTAATTCTTCATATTTGTGGAGATTTTGTTAAGTACTAAATTTGAAAAAAAGTTATAAGACTTCAATTAGGGGGTTTGAATTTTGATGCAGATGAAATGAAGAAATTATTTGAATGGGTGTTGAGCATGGAAAACGACAATATTAGTTATTCTAACGATAGGGAGATGAACATTGAAATTTATGATGAATTTCTCATCTCAAGTGGTTTACATTATAGGATGTTGGATGATATTATTTTGTTATAATTGTTGTTCACTCTATTAATTACCTAATTGCTATATTGGGGTTTTGTCAAATTTACCATTTTGACATGTCAATTATGTTTTACATTATAAAAACATTACTCATGTTTAAATGCATTCATAGTGACTCTATATATATATATATATAACATGAGTAAATATATATGTTCTTGGTGTATGTTTCATTGAACAACTTAACATGTGTAATCTTTGCCCCTTTTTCCATACCATTTGTAGTCATATATGGTCAACACCATTCGGCATGGACAGCAAACATGTTGGATCCTGATGTTGAAGTTACTTGCAGATGCTAGGTTTCTATATATAGAATGAGTTATGAAGCTTGTAATGTGTTTCTAATAAATTTAGTTGGCATTAATTCGTCCAATATTAGAGTTATAATTAGGGATGACAAAATTATCCGTTTCTGTTAAGATTACCCACGATAAGGCGGGGGTGGAGATTATAGTACCAACCTCACGGGTACACGCAAACTCATTAAGTATATTTTTTATTTTATATATATCATATATTATGATTCTTTTTAACTTTGAGATGAGATGAAAATACATATATTTTTATTATTTTAAAATAAATTTTTTATTGAATGAGCTTATAATGATAAAACTTGTGGAAAAAATATATACTATTTATGTAACCGATATTTATGTAAACGGATTATTACAAAATATAATTAAATTTAGTTTGTTATTTATAATATTCTTTTAATATTGTAAGAATCTTAAATTGATGAATAAAGTTGTAGTATGTAGTGTTAAAGTTTATTTCATTTATTTATTTTTTGTAATTTTTAAGATTTTATTTTAAATTATTAACTACCCGCGGATACCTGTAGATATCACGTCTACCCGCGGAGATCATAAATGAGTACCCGTGACGGAGGCGGGCGCGAGGGCGAGGGAAGCACTACTCGCCCCCGCCCCGCCACATTTGTCGCGACCGTAATCGTGGTGGGAGCGCGAAACAAAATAAATAATTTAGGAGTCGCCACCAATTTTATTAAAATTAGGAAAAATTGGAAAACCTTTTTAGAAAATGGTCTTTGGAACTAGATTGGATTCGGGAGTCGGTTATGCATAGGGAATGGTGGAGACTTAACTCTACAGCACCCCTAATACATCCGTCCTAAAGCGGTTACCCTAAATTAGTTATGCAAAAACTTAATAATCTCATAATATGTTTATTTTATCTCTTTTATTAAAAAAATAAAAAAAAACAAAGAATTTGAGAAAATTTAAAATTTGGCTTGACGAAATAGAAATTTCGCTTCTACGTATCCTCAGATGCAATGAGGAACTCAAAGTCACGTAATTCTGTAGAAAATAAATGGGTTGGTTGATTTTATTTAAAGAAAAGATTTATTTTTTTTATTTTATATTTTTTATAAAAATTTGAATTCGGGAATCTATTAATCAAATTAGAGTTTGAATATGTGAAGCTTGCGTCACGCTGGAGACGTCACCCACTGATTATTTATTTAGATAATATTTTTTTTATAAAAAAGAACGAATTTTGAGTATTTATTAAATAGTGATTTATTCTTTTGAAATAATTTGAATCATTAGGTTGTCACAACTCAGATGATTTAAAATAGTTACAAGATTAGCAAGTTGTCACAACTCAGTTAATCCTGTTTCGTTCTAAAAAACATATTTAATTATTTTTTACTTTGTGTTTTTACCTATTTTCGTTTTTTCAAAAGCCTTTTTAGTTTGGCCCATTAAGCCCATTATTCTAAGCCCAAAAAGAAAAAAACTAACAAATTTACAAAAAATAAAACAAAGTCATGGCTTTCAAACAAAAAAAAGAAAAGATAAGGGTCTGTTTTCTCTTTCTTTTTGATATTTTTGAAGGAACCCACCAGGAGACACCAATGGAGGAACTGACAGTCGGCGGTAGCAGAGAAGGATAGAGGCGCGACGATAATGACGGTTGCGCACGGATCAGAGCACGACTCGCTCGCAGGGACTGGGCGGATCTGAGTCGACTAGTGGGTGGCACACGGCTTCAGGACGGCGAGGCGGCTTGGTTCGCGGAGCAGAGGTAAATCAACGACAACGGCTGGGCACCGATCGAATTCGGCGGCACGACTGGGTGAGCTTCGAGCGGCGACGCATGGTTGCGGCTAGGTGGTGCTGCCTCGACGGACTTGCGCTCGGATCTGGGTGGTTCTGTAATGCAAGGCGTCGATCTCGACGGGGAATGGTCTGCGCGGCTGTCACGCTTTTAGGAGACGCAGTCGTGCGGGTCGACTGGTCCACGGTTGAGGGTGACGGGATCTGCGGCGCTGCGCAGTGATAGTTCGACGGCTTGGCCGAAGGGTCCATATGGAGCGGCTTCTGGTCCACGGTTGAGGGGAGCGGCAAATCTGGTTTCGGAGCAGAGGTGCGGCTAGTGTGAGTCGTGGTGGGACTGGGTTGGTTCTGGTTGGGTAAGGATGTAGGGGGTGGTGTTTTTGGTTAAGGAAGAAGTTAAAGGTGATGGCTTTGGGTGATGGTGGCTATTTGGAGAATGGTGGGATTGGGTGTTGAAGATGATAGTGAGGATAATGAAATTTGGTTGGTTAAAGGGATGATGGTGATGAAGGTTATGGAGAAAAGTGATTTTAGGAATATGATGGGAGGTTAGCAGTAATGGTATGGTTTTAGATGGCAAGTTGACTCGGTGGAAGATGAAGAAAAGCTACGTGAATGAAAAATAATAATATGGCTTGGGCTGAGTGTATTTTAGCTGAAAAGTCAAGGTGAAGTCCCCTTAATGGTGTGTGAATTATGTATTTTTATAGAGGGATTAGGCTAAGTGTTTGAGTTATAGTGTGATTAGAGTTTGTTTAAGATGATAAACTGCAATCTGTTTGGGATGTGTTATGGTTGGTTTTTGGAAGGTTTGTTTAGGATGAGTTTAAAAGTTAGGATAACTGATGGAGTTTATTTAGGATAAGTGCTAGTATATGGGTTGTGGGTTAATGGGTTAGATCATGGACTAATGGGTAGGATAATGTGTTATGGTTCAATGGGTAGAAAAATGGGCCAAAGATGAGTCTTTTCTTCTTCTTTTTTTTAATTTTTTATTTCTTCTTTTCTCTTTATTTTATTTTATTTTTGTTTACAAAATATTCAGGACAAAATTGGGTGTTCATAGTTGCTCTTCTTTACTTGTTTCTTACTAGATAAAAAGAATAACTGCAGCTTTTCATTTTATCATAGTGAGGAACGAGTAAAGAAATGAACCCAAATTTTGTTCAGGAGAAGCAGAAAACAATGTGAGAACAATGATGCAAAGAGCGATGTGCTCAAAAATTAAAATGCAAGGAGACGATACGCTCAAAATTTAGAATGCAATGAACTGATGCGCTCAAAACTTAAAATGAAAGGAGCCGATGCACTCAAAACTTAAAATGCAATAAGCCGATGCGCTCAAAACTTAAAATGCAAATGCAATGAGCCGATGCGTTCAAAACTTAAAATGCAAGGAGCCGATGCGCTCAAAACTTAAAATGCAACTGCAACGAGCCGATGCGCTCAAAACTTAAACAAGCAATGAGCCGACGCGCTCAAAACTTAAAATGCAAGGAACGAATGCGCTCAAAACTTAAAGTGTAATGCAATGAGTCGATGCGCTCAAAACTTAAAGTGCAAGGAACCGATGCGCTCAAAACTTAAAATGCAAAGAGCTGATGCGCTTAAAATTTAAAATGCAAAGAAAAACATCTGTGACAGTTAGACAATCTTCTATTTTATTTATTTATTTTTTTCTTTTAATCATTCGAACCAGCGACGACTTTGGAAAGTTTTGACCAATCAAACCCTTTGTTCACATGTTGTTTTTCATCAGACCCTTTGGTTAGTTTGGAATCCTCCTGACTTACTTTTTTCCTTTCTTTATTTCTTCATTCTTTTTTTTTTCAAAACTTAATTTGACCCTTCCTTTTCTTCTTATCAACAAAGGCTTATGCGAGATGTATTGAAACTATTTCCAGCAAATATCATATTGCAATCTGCACTTTTGAACTACCGAGATCTTTTAATCTGACTTAATCATTGAAGCATGACTGTAGAATTGTCAAAATCAAACTGTTGACCTTAAATTTATGTTATTTGAGACATAACTTAATGAGTTAAACATGCATTCATGAATGGACAGAAATTCATTGAATGAACAAACTTCCTTTTATTTCTCTGGTAATCAATTGTACATGAATATTAAGTAAGACGCATGCCTGAAAGATGAAAGCATAGAAACAAAAGAAAATTGCAAGGAAAAGAAAAATTGCCCTAGTATTGGTTTCTTGTTCCTCATTCAATTGATTCCCTGTAATCGTTTGATAATTCAACCACTGTCTCTGTTGCTACTTTCTTCAGCGCATCTTTCCCTTAATCTTTCAGCAATTTTGCCCCAGTATAGCCGATTGAATGCAGATAAAAAATTGCCCCAGTTTGGTGACTATTTCAATGGGCTTCAGACCTTCTTTCTTTGAGATTTTACCCATTTATTTGCCCTCACTTTTGCTTAGGTCGCCCTTTCGGGTTTTCATCCTAACGGGCTTTTTTTTTCTTTTTTTTTCTTTATATTGCTCTAACTTTTGCTTAGGCCGCCCTTGCGGGTTTTTAGCCTAACGAGTTTTTTTTAGGCATAAAATCTCTTGACGGCATCAGTGTTTACGGGCCTTAGCAATTCTTTCCATCTATGTTCTGCAAGATTAATGCCCCTCCTGAAAATGCATGCTTGACTATGTAAGGGCCTTCATAACTCGGAGCCCATTTTCCTCTGGCATCCTCTTGATTAGGGAGAATCTTCTTCAAAACCAAATCTCCTGAATATAATTCTCTGGGATGAACTTTTTTGTTAAAGGCACTGACCATTCTGCTTTGATATAACTGTCCATGATAAATAGCTGCCATTCTTTTCTCTTCTATCATATTCAACTGCTCATACCGAGTTTTTACCCATTCTGATTCCTCTAACTTTGCCTCCATCAAAACCCTCAAAGAAGGAATCTCAATTTCTATAGGAGAGACAACTTCCATTCCATACACCAAAGAGAAAGGTGTTGCCCCAGTACTTGATTGTATATTAGTACGATATGCATGCAAAACATAGGGTAACATTTCGTGCCAGTCCTTATAGTTCACCACCATCTTAGCCACGATTTTCTTGACATTCTTATTTACTGCCTCGACTACACCATTCATCTGAGGTCTATAAGGAGCTGAGTTATGATGCTTGATTTTGAAACCTTCACAAAACTTCTGAATCTCAGCACCATTGAGATTAGCAACATTATATGTGATTATCCTTTCTGGGATTCCATATCTGCAGACAATGTCCCTCTCGAGGAATTTCAAAAACACCTTTTGAGTGATAGTGGCATACGAGGACGCTTCTACCCACTTGGTGAAATAGTCAATTGCCACTAAGATAAAGCGACGACCGTTGGAAGCTTTGGGGTTAATTGGTCCAATAACATCTATTCCCCATATCGAGAAAGGCCATGGAGATATCATATTGTGCAGGGGGAATGAAGGTGCATTGACTCGATCTGTATATATCTGGCATTTATGGCACTTCTGAACATATTCTATACAGTCTGTTTCCATGGTAGACCAATAATAATCACTCCTTAGAATTTTTTGCGCCATTATATGACCATTAACATGAGTCCCACAGATTTCTTCATGGATTTCAGTCATGATTAAACGAGCTTCACAAGCATCCACACATCTGAGCAAGGTGTCATCATTGCTTCTCTTGTATAAAACCTCCCCGTTCAGGAAAAATGTCATTGCCAACCGGCGGATAGTCTTTTTATTCGCCTCACTTGCCCCAGTTGGGTATTCTCTATGCTGGATGTACTGCTTGATATCATGATACCAAGGTTTACCGTCTGGCTCGCCCTCCATATTGGCACAATATGCGGGCTCACTATGTATCTTTACTTGAATAGGTTGGACATTATTTTGGATATCCAACTTGGTCATTACAACCAAAGTGGCCCAAGCATCTGTAAACTGATTCATGTCTCGAGCTAGATGGGAGAAGGTCACCTTTTCAAACTTTTCAGTCAACGTGGTCAAATACTTTTGATAAGGCACTAACTTCGGGTCTTTAGTTTGTCATTCACCGTTTACTTGATAAATGATAAGTGCCGAATCTTCGAATACTTTTAACTGCTTGATCCCCAAGTCAATTGCCACTTGTAAACCACTAGCACAGGCCTCGTATTCTGCAATATTATTAGTACATTCAAAATCTAGCTTGATAGCGACTGGGTATTGTTTTCCGGTTGGCGAAACAACAACAGCTCCTATGCCACTACTATACATATTGACTGTCCCATCAAAATACATCTTCCACACAGGCTCCTCTCCTTCTTCTTCTCCTTCTGCCATAAATATTTCTCTATCCGGGAACTTGGACATTATTAGTTGTCCATCCTCAAGAGGGTTTTCAGCTAAATGGTCCGTTATTACACTTCCTTTGATGGATTTTCGAGTCATGTACTTGATATCAAACTTCGATAATATCACTTGCCATTTTGAGACTCTTAACGAGACATGAGGGCTTTCAAATATGTACTTCAAAGGATCCATTCGAGAGATCAGCCAAGTAATGTAATAGAGCATGTATTGTCTTAGCCGTTTTGAGGTCCATACTAGAGCGCAACATGTTTTTTCCATCGCCATGTATCTGGCTTCACAGTCATTAAACTTCTTGCTCAGATGATAAATTGCCTGCTCCTTCTTTCCTGATTCATCATGATGTCCTAGCATTGCCCCTATCGCTGTTGGCAGTACGGTTAGGTACAATATCAGAGGGCGACCCGCCGTAGGGGGTACCAATACTGGAGGATTCATTAAATAAGCCTTTATCTTATCAAAAGCTCCTTGACATTCTTCATTCCATTCTCCGGGCTGGTACTTCTTCAATAGTTTAAATATAGGTTCACCAGTGCTGGTCAAGTTAGCAATGAACCTAGCAATGTAATTGAGTCTCTCGAGAAAACTTCTCACTTCACGCTCAGTCTTAGGAGGAGACATCTCCTGTATTGCTTTCGCCTTATCTAAGTCCACTTTTATTCCTTCTCTACTAACGATGAACTCGAGTGATTTTTTAGTAGATGCTCCAAAAACACATTTAGTAGGATTTAGTCTCAACTTATACTTTCTGAGCCTTTCAAACAACCTCTGCAAGACCTCCACATGACTTTCCTCTTCTTTAGATTTAGTCACCATGTCATCCACATAAACCTCAATTTATTTGTGCATCATATCATGAAATAATGCAACCATAATACGTTGATATGTAGTCCCAACATTCTTCAATCCAAAGGACATTACTGTGTAATAAAAAGTTCTCCAAGGGGTAATAAAAGTCGTCTTTTCTTTGTCATCGACATCTATGGGAATCTGATTGTACCTAGAATAACCATCCATAAATGAGAACCTATGATTTCATGTTGTATTGTCAACAAGAACATCAATATGAGGGAGCGAGAAATCATCTTTTGGACTGGCCTTATTTAGATCCCTATAATCCAAGCACATCCTGATCTTCCCATCCTTCTTGGGTACTGGCACAATATTTGCTACCCATTCTGGGTGTCTCGATACCTCTATGAATCCGGCTTCTAATTGCTTGGTCACTTCTTCCTTAATCTTTAGTGACATGTCGGGATGCATCCTTCTCAATTTTTGTCTTTTCGCTTCTACATCCGGATATAATGGGATTTTATGCGACGCTATCTCAGGGTCTAATCCAGGCATATCTCTGTAGGACCATGCAAACACGTCCAGGTATTCCCTAAGTAGCGCCATCATTTCCATACGCTCAGGGTTATCTACTATTTTTAACTTTTTCTTGTCTTCTTCGGTTCCCATGTTAATCAGTTCAACTACCTCATTATCCACATCAAATTTTCTTTCTGAGTATTCCAGTATCTTTTCAAATTTTTCAACCATCTCTTCCTCTTCATCAGATCCAGGGTTTTCCTCATCAAACGTCGCAAGGGAATCAATTGACAAGTTTTCAAGGTCCCTTTCATGAGGCAGACCTTCTACAAGACTCAAATCCCTATAAAATAATTTGTGTGGAGTTGGAAAGGCAAGAAGAACAGAACGAAAGCGAGAGATTTTTTGTTTTTTTTAAACGGAAATATAGAAAGAAAACTGACAAATGCAAAGAAGATAAGCCAAAAGTGTGACAAGGAAGAATGCTGAATAAACATGTAACTTTATTTAGTTAATGTCTCAAATAACATAAATATAAGCTCAAAACATAGCTAGATTCAAATATCTGCCCATTACAGTATGACTAGACAATTACTTGGCAACAATAATATCAATCATTGGTTCAGATTGCCAGTTCTTCAGTGGCTCCTCATCAGCAAAAGGACGGATTGCTTTACTCTCTTCTGGGCCTTCTTCATGCAGTGCATTAATAGTGAGACGGTATTAGGGACGAGAGACTTCTTCGGGCATGATTATCTCGGCTGGTGTTGGAAACGTTTCCCTCAGATGAGGAATGTGCTTCATTTTGCCCTTATCACTCCCTTTTTCCAAAGTCATATTCTCTATTCTCTCCTCTAGAGATGCTTCGTACCCCAACCCGAACTTGTCTAGCTTTTCTGGAAATGAGACCGGTGTTCAAGTGCCTTGTAATTTTGAGCCCAAGCCTTTTCCTTTCTGATACCCATTAGTGGTCATAATTCGAGCTACCACCTGATTCACAGTTAGCATCGAAGGTTTATTCTCACTGAGTCCAACCTCGATTACCTCAAAGCTGTGCCACAAACTCTCCTCATCTTTCTCTGTACCTTCCACGTACGGCACTGAAACTGATTTTGTCAACATGATTTCTTCTTCTCCGTGTATGGTAATGATCGACCCATTTTCAATGTATTTAATACTCTGGTGTAGTGTAGAAGGGACAACACCTGCAGTGTGGATCCATGGTCTTCCTAGGAGCATAGTGTAGCCAGACTCAATATCCATGACTTGGAATAGTACTTGAAAATTACTTAGGCTAATCTCTAACGGCAATGTTATCTCTCCCAAAATGCTCTCCTATTTCCATCAAAGGCTCGCACCACCATTTCTCGAGGGCAGAGTTCCTCCTCACTAATTGACAATGAAGTTAGAGTTGACTTCGATAGGATATTCAGTGCAGATCCCCCATCAATCAGGACTTTTACGACTATATACCCGTTACATTTGAGGGTTATGTGTAAAGCCCGTGGATTTTTCTCAGACCGAGAGGTGATTTCTTCATCCATAAATACATTCATATTTACATGCTTCACTGGATCTACCATGCTAATAACATTTTCAAGAGTGACATCGGGTTTAACATAGGCCTCATTCAAAACTCTTAGTAACGTTTTTCGATGCAACTCTGATGTCAAGATGAGCGACAATAAAGATATCCTGGCCGGAGTCTTCTTCAACTGTTCTATCACATCATATTCACTTTGTTTTATAATTTTCAAGAATTCCTTCTCATCTTCTTTCCTTTTCTCCTCTTCTCTTGGGGTCTCCTCCTTATTCCATTCTTTAACATTCTTCTTCTTCTCTACTTCCATTGGGCCATAGCATCGCCCACTCCTTGTAACTATATTAGTCACACACCTTTCATCCTGGAGCATTTCAGCAACTTGGGCCTTTGAAGTCTCTTCCCCGATTCCCTTCGTTTTCACTTTAGCTTCATAATTCCACCACACTGAATGAGTATCATTATAAGCAAATGGCACTGGCTTCTTGACTGTCACAATTACTCTCCCTGGTGTTGGGGTTTGGTTGAAATGTGGCACCTTCAGCACAAAGCGTTCTACTACGCTAACCTCTTCAGAGTAAGCTACTCCTTGCCTGGCCTATATTACTCCCAAAGTGAGTAATCCTTGGACTCAAACCTTAAAGTCCCAACAGTTTTCAATGTCATGTCTGATTTCCCCACAATGGTAAACACACCTTGACTCTTCATTACGCTTCTCCTCATGTTTCATTGACGAAGCTGGTGCAATGATAACATAACCTGCTTTCTTCAATCCATCAAATATCTGAGTCATTAGGGTACGCAGGCTCATGACCTTTCTTATTGGTGGTCCTTCAACCTTTACAGCATTCGCCTCATTCCTTCCACCATGGTTAGGGATTGGGTTATTAACGATACTAGGTCCAGCCTCCTCTTGAATATCCAGTTTTCCATAAGCAATAAGCTTCCTTACCGCAGTCTTAAAAGACTCACAGTCTTCGATTGAGTGCCTTGGGATATCCATATGATACTTACAAGTTAAATTCGGGTTGTACCATGCTAGAAATGGTGGTTGTAGGGGACGTACAGGATTCCCTGAGATCAGGTGAGCATCAAAAAGCCTTTGAAATAAATCTGCATTTGGAATGGACAGTTTTAGGAAATGGGGTAGGTTTTGGGGACAAAAACGACCTTGATTTTGGAAGTTTCGTCGAGGCTGTGGGTAGTTTAGGAAATTTTGCGATGGTGGAGGTGAGTATTGAGTATAGATTGGGCGATATGGTTGAGGTACAGGAACGTTATTGATTTGGAGTTGCAGGACTTGAGGTGTATTCATGGGAGGAGTGGTTGGGCTAGATGGATGAGGAGGTGTAGGTATCTGATAGAAAGGGTAAGTGTTTGGGTTATATGGAGGTGGTCGGTATATATAGGGGTGTAAATCGGTTCGGGTAACCCGATCAACCCAACCAACCCGAACCGAACCAATAAGATTGGTTTGGTTTGGTTTGGATATTTTGATCGGTTCGGATAAAATTCGAACCAATGAAGACTTGATTGGTTCGGGTCTCGGATTTCAAAATCTCAACCCGGACCCGAACCAAACCGAACCAGTCAAATTTTTTTTAAAGCAACACAGTATTATTAGGTAGCTTTAGTTTCACTTTCACGTCTTGCTCAGCTCACTGCTCACATTTTATTTCACAAGCTGAGCTCAAATTGAACAACTGCAGTTGCAGAGCTATTTTAACTCCCACGAGCTCCACCACACTGCAACCAACCCAGTAACCAAACGGCCAACCACGGCCTCCCGTCCAGCAACCCCACCGGAGCAGAACCCAGCTCACCACCGTCGAACCGAGCTGAGCAACTCAGATCTAGCCCGTGACCAAGCTTCCCGTCACCGAACAGCCCCCAGTGATCCAGATCTGTTCATCCACGCAGCCAAACAGCACCCTGTGGTCCAGATCCGTTCGTCCTCCCACGCACCGCACAGCCCCGTGGTTCGTCCTCCCACCCCACGCACCGCCCACCCCCGGAGATAGCTTCCAAGAAGGTATTTTTCCATCTGGGTTTCCTCTCAATTGCTTCTTTATGTCTGTTTTGGGGATTGAAGAGAGGTGGGGGATGTTTGTGCGGAGGAGGACTTGGATGAGTTTTGCAGAAGTCAGCATTTGCTGTGTAAAAGACACACCGAAATAGTTTGATGTTCTGAACATGTTTGAACTTTATGGTTTAAACTACCGAAACTGGACGCAGAATGACATGTATTTGGAATTTAATTATCACTTATGTTAGGATTTAGAAATCAGATTTGAGAAGTCTACAATAATCAAGTAACATCTCGGTTTATAGCATGTCCGCTATTCTTGAAATTAACGGATATAGCTCTTTCCTGCATTTGATTTTAGATATTCATTATTCTTACCTGTTATAAATGGCATCCCTTACTAGTTTAGGTGGTGGCATTAGATCTGAAACGGTTGATTTTGGTAACCTGTTGGTATCAATGGATGCAAATTTTGTAAGGGATTTTAGATCTTGTGTCATGCTTATGAAATTTATTGTCAATTCTTTGCCTTAAAAGGATATTTGCAGTAGAGCCTCTTGTCTGTGGCATGGTGCTAGTGCTTCCATTGTGGTTGTTTGTTTGCACTGCCAGGCCAATAACATGTTTGCCATAATGAAATTACCATTATCTTATTATTACTTTATTAATTTAGGCCTATTGCCCTTTTTCCAATTCTTTGTGGCATATAAAGAATCTAGTTTCTGCTAGTGGAATATGCCAAAGCAGCAGTCATGTCACATTGATACAAACTAAATTGCTTTTTACCGCTATCGTTGGTGTTATGTTATGTGGTTACCTTTTCTGTATCTAAAGGTTACCGAGATTTGATAAGATAGCAATGTTTGAAAGCTCTATGTTTCTCTTCTTTGTTTTCCTTTCCTTTCTTCCTTTCTTCATAGTTTGGGTTTGTACTTGTCCCATCGACAAATGATCTCATATTACAAATTTTTTTTTGGCTAGTTTCTTCACCAACTTCTTATTTTTGTTTAGCTTCTTCAATGCTTCAACATCCATGTAGTCCAATCCTATCTTCTCTACCTCTTCAACATGTTGAGCATAAAAAGTTTTGTGATTATATAAACAAGTGTTTATTAAAGAATATATTTAACTAATAGTTATATTTTTTTTTTTTTTTTTTGGTGTTACTTGACACCAACTAATGGCAAGTGATCCATTTGGAACTAGTGGGACTCCAAGCACTGGTGGCAGTGGAACTCAAATTGGGAGTGCTACCACTCCAAGACTAACTAGTGACATGCAACTAGGAGAGGTACTTCCAACACAAGGACAAGAAACGTCATCACATGGACAAGATGCTTTTGTCACAACAAGAGGTATTGAAAAGGAAACCTAGTAGACCCCTTCTAATGCTTGGGCTCATTTCAAAGAGAGTAAATGATAAGGCTACTTGTAACTATTGTAATAAACAATATGCATGTAATACTACTAGTCATGGGACCTCAAACATGCTAAAGCATTTGAAGATTTGTGTCAAAAATCCACATAGGGTATTTGATAAAAGGCAAAAAACAATTGCTATTGGAAAGCAAGGTGAGGATGATCCTGATAGTGTTAGCATGAAACTTGTTGAATTTAATCAAGAGGTAACTCGATATGCACTTGCAAGGATGATAATTGTTGATGAGCTTCCTTTTAAATTTGTTGAAAACCAAGGATTTAGAGATTTGATGAGTGAGGCTCAACCGCGATTTAAAATTCCTTCTCGTGTTACTCTTGCTAAAGATTGCATGCAATTGTTTCAAATTGAGAAAGAGAGATTAAAGTGCATATTGTCTGGAAATCACCAAATGGTTTCACTTACCACTGATACTTGGACTTCAATCCAAAACTTGAATTATATGTGTGTAACTGCTCACTACATTGATGATGGGTGGGAATTGAATAAGAAAATATTAAGTTTTGGTTTGATAGCTGACCACAAAGGTGAAACCATAGGAAATGCCTTAGAGAAATGCATGAAAGAATGGGGGATTTCAAAGATTTGTTGTGGATTTGTTGACAATGCAAGTGTTAACAACTGCTATTGCATATTTGCTTAGAAGAATGAGTGATTGGAATGGTACTTCTTTATTAAATGGAGAGTTCATGCATATGAGATGTTGTGCTCACATCTTGAACTTAATTGTTAGTGATGGCTTGAAGGAAATTGATGTTTCAATTGAAAGGATAAAGGGCTGCATGCAAGTTTGTTAGGTCATCTCTAGGCTAGATTGTCTACTTTTAAGATGTGTGTCCAAGAGGCTAGTATAACTAGTAAGGCAATGTTAACCCTTGATGTTCCAACCAGGTGGAATTCCACTTATTTCATGTTAGATGTTGCTTTGAAAAATATGAAAAGGCATTTTATCGCCTTGAAGATGCGGATAATGCATTTTTGTTAGCCCTTGACAATGTAGGAGGACCTCCTACTAGGGAGGATTGGAGTCGTGCACGTGTTTTTATTAAGCTTTTGAAAATATTCTATGATGCAACTCTTTCTTTTCGGGGTCATTACATGTTACATCTAATGTTTTTTTCCACAATTTATGTGACATTCAAAAGACCTTGGGTAAGTGGAGGAAAAACAATGATGTAGGACTACAAAGAATGGCAACAAACATGAAAGTCAAGTTTGACAAATATTGGGAAAGTAGTGGAAGTATAAACTTTCTTTTGTTTGTGGTTGTGTTTCTTGATCCACGTTATAAGCTTGAATATGTTGAGTTTAGTTTTAATAAGATGTATGGTGATGGTTCGAATAAGTACAAGGAGATGGTGGAAAGATTGAAGGGTCTGATTGATAAGTTGTTTGAGCATTATCAGTCAATGCATCCCATTCCCTTTGATATTGGTGATTCTAGTAGGTTGGCCTCAAATGTTGCCTCACAATCTCATGCTAGTAATGATGGTTTAGGTGATGATGATGATGATGATGGGGGTTGGGAAGATGAGTTTAGATCGAAAGTGAGGAGAAAACAAGGTGAGGTGAAAAGGAATGAGTTAGAAAGATACAAAGAGGATGATGTTGAGGACAACACTCCTGGATTTGACATTTTGAAATGGTGGAAAGGGAAATCAATGAAATATTACGTTCTTTCTCGTATGGCTAGGGATATCTTGGCTATTCCAGTGTGTTTGTATCATCGAGTCTGCATTCAAAGACTTTGGAGGTCGAGTTCTTGACTTATTTCGCAGTTCATTGCATCCCACCACTGTTGAGGCATTGATTTGTACTCAGAACTGGATCAAGACTCCTAAAAAGAATCTTGAACTACGTGATGAAATGGAAGAAATGGAGAAGATTGAATCGGGTATGAAAACTTAGTTAATTCTCAAGTTTTTTATTTGTTGTTATACTTACTATTGTTACTAATTAATCTTGTTTACCTTTTATGTTTATGTTTGAATTTTTAGAGTTAAAGGATTATCATCAAATCTTGAAGTTGGACTTTAATAAGTCTTTGACAAGCTTTTAAGGTAACATTTCTAAGTACATTAATTATGATTGATTGGTAAAATCTAATATATACAAATTCTAACATTTTGTTTGTCTTTATTGCAGGATGTAGATGAAGTTGAAAGATAAATTCAATTTGATGATTCATGTTTAGTGAATCTTTTTTTTTTAATGTTTGGATTGAATTTTAATTTAGTTTGGATTAACTTTGGGTGATACCCATTATTATGTTTGTACTGGCAATATATTGATATTGGATAAAAGTTATGTATATCATATGGCTAGTGGTTTTGCTTTGGTTATCCTCTTAGTCATTTTCTGTTGCTTATTTATGAGACCACAAAAATTATATGTCATTTTTTATCTTTACCAAGATTATTTCGATCATTTGTCCAATTATTCTTGAACTTTTTTATTATGTATTCTATTTTTCTATCGCCTACTAGAAAGTTTTATTTTCTCACTATTTTATCATTTTGGATTTGATATAAACAGGAAATCTCAAAGACCAATGATCGTGTGACTCAACTTGAAATTGAATGTTCATTGATAAAGGTTAGTTTATGTTTTAATATTATTTGAAATTTTAGATACATTATGTGTACTTTTATGTATTATATATATAGTTGTTTAGTTAATTTTTGTGTTAAAAAAAATAATAGTTAACCCGATCACCCGAACCAAACCAAACCATAGATGTTTGGTTTGGTTCGGTTCGGATTTGGCTATCAAAAAATAAGAAAACCGAACCAAACCGAACCAATTAATTTTGATTGGTTCGGATTTATTTTTCACCAAAACCCGAACCAAACCACCCACTTACACCCCTGGGTATATAGGTGAATATCTGGGGTGTAAAGGTTGTAGATTTTGCACGTAGCTCACTTCTGGCTCCTTTTTTCTTAGGGGGAAACCCCTTCTTGAAACCACTTTCATTATTGCCAGTTGGTAATTTTCCAGCCTTTATCAGAATTTCAATTCTTTCTCCACCTGCAATTAAATCAGCAAAGTCTCGGTAAACGGCGCCCGCCATTGTCCCAACATAGGGAGCTCCTAAAGTCCCCAAAAAGTATGAGCACATTTTCGTCAGAGTCAATGGCGGTTGTACTTGTGCAGCTAAAGCTCTGTACCTCTGGGCATACTGCTTGAATGTCTCTTCATTTTTCTTTTGCAGTATTCCCAATTGTTCTCAGGTTGGGGCCGTATCCAGATTAAACTGATATTGTCCCATAAACAAATTTACCCAATCATCCTAAGAAGAGACTTTCGAAAGGTCTTATTGGATACACCATTCCAAAGCAGGCCCAGTCAAACTTTCATGAAAGAAGCTGACAAGGAACTTCCAGTCTTTTGGCCAAATGGACATTTTGGTAATGTAAGTTTTTAGGTGGTAGAAAGGGTTTGTACTCCCATCATACTTGTCAAATTCTGGGATTTTAAAATCCTTTGGGATGATGATATTAGCAGTACGGCACAACTGCTCTATCCCAAGGGGACCATAGGTGCTAAGACCCTTGATTGCCTTGATTTGCTCCTCCATCTTTTCCATCCACTATTCTTTCATCTTGTCATTCTAAACAGTTGTATGTCTAGTACCAGCAGGAAATCCAGTCGGCATCGGTATGGACATGTGTGGTGGTTTCCATGCACACTCAGCATTATCATGAACTTCATTTCGAGTTCCTTCTAAGGAATGATATCCTTCTCCAATAGGAAGTACTAGTGATGCAGCATTTGATGTTCCTCCCACAACGGGTATCGCAGCAGTGACTGCAGGGTTTGTCCTCATGGAAGTGTTATGTAAATGTGTCCCAGTTGCTCCTGTAACTCCGGCTGCCCCCATCAAGGTGAGAGTTTCCCTCATGGTTAGCAACATCTCTTCTATTCTTCTTTGGAACTCTGTAATCTCATTCACCCTTCCTTTCAATTCTTCTACTTCCATACTTAGATTCCTTCCTTTGTTTTCGGCTGCCATTGCCACAAGCTTTGTTCGAGCCCTTGTGTTGTAAACTCGGGTTTGATTGGTGTCTTCTTTCCTTGGTCGCGCAATGGTTCTAAGTTTCCTGTGAATAATTAAGGAACAATTTATTAGAAACCACTATGATTATTATTTGTTTGTTATAAGACCATTATTAATTTACGCCGAATGGACTTGAGTGAGTATCTTTGATCTTTTCTTTGGTCATGACTGTTTCTTAGAACGTCTCGTTCAAAAGTTGTTTGTCATGAACATTTCTTAGAACATCTCGTTCAAAAGAAATGAGTCTCCAGTTAAACATAGGATCAGAACAATAATAATGTATACTTTATTCAGCCGAAAAAGAGTCATCAACACCATTTGAGAGGAGTACATCATTTTTATTCTATACATCATTGTCTAGTCTAATTCATCATTCTCAACCGAGTAGGCCTTGATCATCTGTTTCATTTGTCCAACAAGACTCTTGCAATATTCAATGAAGTCAATAATCTCTGCCGGTGTCTTAAGAGGATTGACCATCTTATCAGCCACCCTCAAATAATATGGGACGTCTGCAATTGTCGCGTTGGCTAGGCATGCTAGTTTCGCAAAGCGGTCCATCCAAAATTGGGTTTCCTTTTTCCGTTCATTGATGTCTCTACCTTGTTGTTTCACCTGATCCATCAGATTTTGCAAGTCTTCTTGTCCCTATTGTAACGCCGCTTTAAGCCATGCAATCGTCTTTTCAGTGTGTAACCTTTCAATCTTGATTGTATCTTCGTATCTTGCTGACACCTCTTTCATTTGTTGCTTTATCCTATCCACTTGCTGAAGAGCATCATTCTGTGCTGTTTTGGCATTCACGAGTGACTCTCTAAGTTGTTGATTTTCGGCTAGTGCCCTATCTCTTTCTTGCCCTCGAAGTCCTAGTTCCTTGTTTGCAGCTTCCAAGCATCTTCTGGTCCTTGACATCTGTTCTTGCTCTGTTTTTAGTCTCTTGTTAGCTCTTTCAAGAGCGTGACTTTTTTCAGAATTTTCACGCTTTAAAACTGAGTATGCTTGACGAGCCCTTTCTAATTCTGCCTCTAATTTCCTTTTTTGTTCATTGGCCTCTACTAGCTTTTCTTTTACTTCTTCATCTTCTATCGAAGCCAGAGGCAAAGATTTACTAGTTGAAATTTTGAAGGGTACCTTGACTTCTTGAGCCCGGTCTTTGATCCACTGCATGTAGCTTTCTTTGACTCCACAACTTCTGACTCCAAGTTCTCTATCCTTTCTGATGACTTTCCTCCAAGCATCTCGCACTTTCCTAAGTGTCTCAGTACACCCCGTCTGCATATCATAAATAAAAGGAGTGGTCTCCGATTCCGAGGGCGGTCCCATCATGGGATAGCCAAGTTGTCGCAGTGCCAAAGTGGGGTTGTAGTTAATACACCCCTGAGTACCCATTAGAGGAACGTTAGGAAAACCCTCACACTGATAAATCACAGTTTGCCCCTCTTTGCGCCATGGGTACCATACGATCTTTTCATCTTCAAGCTTGGTCAATTCCTCAGCCTATTCACGGCCGTTCTTGGTCTTCAACTGGAGCATCTTGAGACCTATAATGGGACATGGATCCTCGTACCTCCTCTTGAACATATGAGATGTTAGCCACACAAACAATATCGGTAGACAACATAAGATTCGTTTACCCTTCTTTTCATGGCATAAATTGAAGGTTTAGTAGACATCAGCAAGAATGGCCGGAACAGGATTAGCGGTATCATTTCATCGAGCAAGGAACACATCGATTGCTGCGAAACCTACCAAGTCTTCACTATTTGGGAATATGATGCTACCATAAATGGTGAGGGCTAGCACATCCATAAAGGTATTCCAGTCTTCAACCTTGGCTAGGTGGCGCATGTGTTCTTCTAAGTATCTACTTTGGAATCCCTCTATTCCTTTCCTGTTTTGCTTTGCTTTTTGTAAATCCTTTGCATGAACCTTCAAGACCTCTGCTATGGTTGGCAATGATGCATAGTGACCCTTATATTGGTATGGCTTTTCCTTTTCCAATGATAAGTCCAAGATTTGCTCAAACTCCTCTAATGTGGGGGCTAACTGAAAATCTTGAAATGTGAAACAACGTAATGGTGGATCATAATATTGGGCTAGTGCAGTGATAGTTTCTATTTGCACATCCACTTCTAGTAGATCCAAAATTTTCCCATATCTTGCTGTGAAGGTCGAACGCTGTGTCTTTTTGAGCATTCGGCCCAAACCCACTAGGTTCTCTGTATCCACTTTCTTGGCCTTAAGTTGCAAGGTCTTTTTCAAAATTGTCTCATTGTGATCTGATCCTATGTCACTTTCTATTTTTAATCAAAGATACTCACTGCTAGTCCGTAGGCACAGAATTTCAAATGGTTCTCCAACAAACCTGGGGATGAAGAATTATCAATGCATGGTAAAAAAATTGATTTTACAATTTAATAATGAGTGAGTTATTAGTCTTTTAAAAGTGATTCGCCTCTTTTTTTTTTGAGAAAAACTTTTTTTTATTTTTATTAAGAGGGACACCAGTAGGGTTCATCACATTAAGGGACTAAACAACTCACAAGATATACAGATAAGTTAAAAGATAACGAAAGGTACGCTCCCTTTGTGTCCTAATGGGATTTCCCTAACTTTGGGATTTCTATCCTGAGAATCTACGGGTCTTTACTGAATCGTGAAAACTTTCATTAGGCGGCTCTTCTATTCTACAGGCATCTAGAACTAAGTCCAATTTCAAAATGTTAACCACGAAATAGTGGGTAAACCACTATGTGTAAGACATTCGTGAAAAATGTGTACTCTAGATGAGGTTTTCGCAATACCCAAACAGGATGTACATCCAAAATGACTATCACTACACAACCTCTTCTTAACTTAGGCTTCACTCAGACCTGAGTATAGGGCCCCACTCGAATTTGTGTGATAAATATGTAGGTGTAGTGGGTGTAGGGAGCTTACAAACCTTCATTATCCTAAAGACTACTCGCATCCTGCAAAACAAAACAAACAAAAATTCCAAGAGAAATTCTTTATCCTAAGGTTTTAATAACAAAAATAATTAAAATAATTAAGAAGGAAAAAAGAAAGGTAAAACAAATATATAAAGATTACAAAATTTTTGCACAACAAACTTATATGGGCTTGACTCTCAAGTATCCCTAATGGAGTCGCCATCTGTCGTGACCGTAATCGCGGCGGGAGCGGCGAAACAAAATAAATAATTTAGGAGTCGCCACTAATTTTATTAAAATTAAGAAAAATTGAAAAACCCTTTTAGAAAAATAGTCTTTGGAACCAGATTGGATTCGGGAGTCGGTTATGCATAGGGAAGGGCGGAGACTTAACCCCACAGCACCCCTAATACATCCGTCCTAAAGCGGTTACCCTAAATTAGTTATACAAAAACTTAATAATCTCATAATATGTTTATTTTATCTCTTTTATTAAAAAAATAAAAAAAAACAAAGAGTTTGAGAAAATTTAAAATTTGGCTTGACGAAATAGAAATTTCACTCCCATGTATCCTCAGGTGCAATGAGGAACTCAAAGTCATGTAGTTCTATAGAAAATAAGTGAGTTGGTTGATTTTATTTAAAGAAAAGATTTATTTTTTTTGTTTTATTTTTTTATAAAAATTTGAATTAACAGGTCATCGCGACTCTGTTAATCAAATTAGGGTTTGAATAGGTGAAGCTCGCGTCATGCTAGAGACGTCACCCACTGATTATTTATTTAGATAATATTTTTTTTTATAAAAAAGAACGAATTTTGAGTATTTATTAAATAGTGATTTATTTTTTTGAAATAATTTGAATCATTAGGATGTCATAACTCAGATGATTCAAAATAGTTACAAGATTAACAAGCTGTCACAACTCGATTAATCCTGTTTCGTTCTAAAAAACATATTTAATTATTTATTATTATTTTTACTTTGTGTTTTTACCTATTTTCATTTTTTTAAGCTTTTTTAGTTTGGCCCATTAAGCCCATTATTCTAAGCCCAAAAAGAAAAACTAACAAATTTACAAAAAATAAAACAAAGTCATGGCTTCAACAAAAAAGCGAAAAGATAGGGGTCTGTTTTCTCTCTCTTTTTGATATTTTTGAAGGAACCCACCAGGAGACACCGATGGAGGAACTGGTGGTCGGTGGTAGCAGAGTAGGACAGAGGCGCGATGGCAATGACGGTTGCCCACGGATCGGAGCACGACTCGCTCGCAGGGACTGGCCGGATCTGAGTCGACTAGTAGGTGGCACGCGGCTTCAGGATGGCGAGGCGGCTTGGTTCGCGGAGCGGAGGTGAATCGACGACGACGGCTGGGCGCCGATCGGGTTCGGCGGCACGACTGGGTGAGCTTCTAGCGGCGGCGCACGGTTGCGGCTAGGTGGTGCTGCCTCGATGGACTTGCGCTCAGATCTGGGTGGTTCTACAATGCAAGGCGTCAATCTCGATGGGGAACGGTCTGTGCGGCTATCACGCATTTGGGAGACACAGTAGTGCGAGTCGACTGGTCCACGGTTGAGGGTGACGTGATTTGCGGCGCTGCGCGGTGATAGTTCAACGGCTTGGCCGAAGGGTCCGTGTGGAGTGGCTTCTAGTCCACGGTTGAGGGGAGCGGCGGATCTGGTTTCAGAGCAGAGGTGCGGCTAGTGTGAGTCGCGGTGGGACTGGGTTGGTTCGGTTAGGTAAGGATGTAGGGGTGGTGTTTTTGGTTAAGGAAGAAGTTGAAGGTGATGGCTTTGGGTGATGGTGGCTATTTGGAGAATGGTGGGATTGGGTGTTGAAGATGATAGTGAGGATAATGAAGGCTGGTTGGTTAAAGGGATGATGGTGATGAAGGTTATGGAGAAAAGTGATTTTGGGAAGATGATGGGAGGTTGGCAGTAATGGTATGGTTTTAGATGGCGAGTTGACTCGGTGGAAGATGAAGAAAAGCTACGTGAATGAAAAATAATAATATGGCTTGGGCTGAGTGTATTTTAGCTGAAAAGTCAAGGTGAAGTCCCCTTAATGGTGTGTGAATTATGTATTTTTATAGAGGGATTAGGCTAAGTGTTTGAGTTATAGTGTAATTAGAGTTTGTTTAAGATGATAAACTGCAATCTGTTTGGGATGTGTTATGGTTAGTTTTGGGTAAGTTTGTTTAGGATGAGTTTAAAGGTTAGGATAACTGATGGAGTTTGTTTAGGATAAGTCTTTGGTATATGGGTTGTGGGTTAATGGGTTAGATCATAAGCTAATGGGTAGGATAATGAGTTATGGTTCAATGGGCAGAAAAATAGGCTAAAGATAAGTCTTTTCTCTTTTTTTTTTTAATTTTTTATTTCTTCTTTTCTCTTTATTTTATTTTATTTACAAAATGTCTCTCGACAAAATTGGGTGTTCACAACATTGCCATCCATAGTTATAACTCGATTTTTTGATCATATTTTTATCTCATATTAGTTTTTATATTTTTTTTATATTATTGATTATATTATTTTTTTCTTATTACTTTTTTTTACTTAATTATAATCATAAAAAAATAAAAAATATAAAAAAGAAAAAATGTGGTAAAATTAACATTTTTCATAAAGAAAGTGGCTCTCTACTCACAATGACTTGAAGTTCAAGCAATGAAAATGAGAGTGCCAATTGGGTTGAAAAAAGGACTGAAAGTTGAGGCTTTTGAAAAAGAAAACGAAAGTTAGAAATTTTTATTCTTCTCTAGAATTTCATTTTTTAATATACCAAAAGCATTTTAGGCTTTTTTTTTAATATACCAAAAAAACACTAGACACCCGTTTGTTGGCGTTGATTGTGATATATTTTTGGATATCTGTGCAGCTCAAACAGCCCATCCATTTGGGGTGATTTTAACATAGATCATGTAGTCAAAAGTTCATGGTCTTTTTGACATTATCCATTACATTAAGTTTTAAAAATTTGTAATTTTGTATTAAAGTTTATTTTATTTTATTTTTTTAAATACCTGCAACTAATGCTATTTTTACACCAATCCTTCTCTATGACCGACAACCAGAACCTTTAAGCACCAGAATTGTACCTAATCACGCCATGAACCACCACTTCACCTGGCTATCCACCACCATTCCACCTAAGTATTATATTCCTTTTTCAATTGGGAATTTGTTTTGCTTAGTCGAGTTTTGCCCCGTCGAGCTCCAATGGCGACGACTAGTGCGAGCTCTGCTTCGTCGAGTTCCACCCGACTATGATGCATGCAACAACGATGGTTAGTGCAAGTTCCACAGTCGAGTTCCACCTGACCGACCAAACCTTAGATGTAGCAAGCAAGGATCTCTACAATTCTGATTATAATGTTGTTCTGATTGATTTCTCTAGCCCTTTTGGTCTCGTCCAATTGTGCGGTTGGGGATCTTTCTAATCTCTCTGTCTTAGTCAGGTACTCAATCTTCCATTTTAACCACCCTCAATGTGGAGTCAAATTTGATTTGAGTTTTAGAAAATTAAAGTAAAAAACTAGACAATTGTTTTTCTCACTGTGATGGCTACCATATTAACCCATGATGAAGGGATATGTATAATTAAGCTTGCTGCTATTCGAGCCCCCAATCCTCTGGCGATGGTTTTGCCTCCTAAGGACTTTGTTTTTGCCTTTCTGGTTTTTGAGAAAGAGAAAATGGTTCAAGATTCAAAATTCATTTTTATTCGGGGACCATTTTATAATTATAAAGTTTGGGCAACTTACCTAGTCACCATGTTATTCGTGATGAATGTCTACCATTGATCTTTTTGAATTAATATCCAACGGCTATAGTCACAAGGACCATCCATGGTCCCTAAATGATAAGGTCCACAATAAAACGTCTTATCCAATTGGCACTTTGGAAAAGGGACCTGCGTATGAAACAGGTTCAGCAATTTTTTTGGCATTGCAAATTGTTGCATTAGCCTCCAGCCAAAAAGCAAATTTTGCTCAAGCCAACACAACTTGGGTAAATAATTCTATGTACTAGTATCAGATAGGAAAACGAAATTTGTATACCTAAAATATAACACTTGCAAAGACATGTGTCTTGATGAGAGTATGGATGGGTGTTCATATATACCCTAAGAAACACAGATACGAATACGAAACATGACACGAAGACACGTTAAAGTAAAAAAATTATAAGACAAATACGATATATATATATATATATATATATATATATATATATATATAGGGATATATATATATATATATATATATATATATATATATATATGAGGAACCTTACAGGTGTAAGTTAATTTTTCTTACACTCATTTTCAACTGTTAGATCTACTTTCATCTAATGGTTATCTTTAATGAAATAATCTTAACCATTAGATGAAAGTTGAACTAACAGTTAAGAATGAGTGTAAGAGAAAAAAAACTTACACTGGTGTAAACGAATCCCCCCTCTCTCTATATATATATATAATTGTACATTTTAAGAAAAAAGATTCATAATTTATTAATATCATTTCTAAAAACTTGAAGATTTACAATATCTTAATATATGTCATGTGTTAATATTTGCTACTTAGTAAGTTCCTCCTAAAAAATATGGAGTATAATTTCTATTGACATATTCAAAAAAATCTTCAACCAACTTATTTTAATAGAACTAACCATGTACAAGTATATGTGCATAAAAAAAATTAATTAGAAGAAATATTGGTATGAGGCAAACTTTGGTAACGACAAAGTGACGACTTGGTACAAGCAGAGGTAGAAAGAGTATATGAAAATAGTGGTATGTGAAAAAATAAAACATAAAAGTTTAATAGTGACGTGTGAAAAGACAAAACTTAAAATATTAGTATGTAAAAATAGTGGCTTGGGACGTCAATCATATGATTGAGCTTGAATGAGTTACGGGCTTACTAATTAAATGTTAGTCATAGAAATTTTTTTTTTTGAAAAAAATATTAATGAGGCGTATCCAAGTCGTGTCCTAGATGTGTTTAAACGTGTCTAACACATGTTCAAGCGTGTCCGAGATATGTCCAAGCTAAAAATAATAATATTTTTAATCAGTCACATTCAGATATGCAAGATATGTGTATCATACGAGTGTTTTCATATGTCTGGCACGGACACGCCTCAAAAACGTTGTGTCCGTGCTTCATAGTGTATACCGTATATCAAGTTAAAATGAATATACCGTATATAGACATGAATGAGATGTTGTCTAAGTATTGTATTATAGATATTCAAATATCATAACTCTATCATATATAACTCTTCGAGATTGATTGTATTGAGCATTGTTGCCGGAGGATACCAAGGTTCCAAGTGAATCTAGACATGCAGCCTCATATACACCCTTGGATATCTAGTTTTTAGTGGTTCAAAATTTATTAAATAGGCACAAACAGCAGGAAATCAAATACAACCAGTAGCAGCACACAAAAAAAGCTATATCCACCCATCACACACAAAAATAAGCTACATAATACACTACATGAAGACATCTACAAGACTGCAACACTAAATTGAATATAACCATAGAACTTGATAGTTTGGAGTTTTCATTAGATAGTTAAGATTTTTAGCGGATTACTGACTTGGTATTACATGCTTTAGCATTTTGAAACTAACATATATATAAAAAAAAAACTATATATCATCTCTCTTTCTCGAATATTTGGCCAATGTCTCACGCATTAGCTATACATATATAATAACATGAAAAGGTCACTAACATCTTCACCTTCCCTTGCACATCTTTCAAAATTGTAATTGGCAATATATCAGTTACAATAAGCAAAGTAAGAACATATGTGATTTTCTCATCTTCCAACTACTCGTAATGTTGAAAATCATATACAAACAAGACAAGCCTCGTCCATTCAACAAAACAACATCAAGGTTTCTTTGAATGCATTCCAGAACAGCCACCAGAACCTAGCGTCTTATAGTTGACGAATCTGCTTGGAGCTGAGTTATGCCTAAACCCTTTTGGTAAGCAACCATTCACTTCTCTTCCTCGGAAGACTTTCTGTTTGTGATCCAAATGTGGCTTCACATAAGTTTCAACTTCTGATAAAACTAGTGGCCTTGTAACTGTACTTGGAGCACTAGGGGGAATGATCCGTCCAGCCATGGTTATGCCATGAGAATTTAGTGAAAGGAGGAGGTAAAGGGCCAGAAGAGAGAAATATGTAGTAGACATTTAAGTTTTTGTTGAACTTCTACTCTTTGATTTGAGGTTGTGAAAGGAGAGGTTTATAAGAGGTTTTATGCTAGATTGTTGTAAGGGGCATGAAACTAAGTGCCTTAAATAGGCTCGTGAATAGCTGATGAAGGCAGAGATATGCACAGCTAATTGGTAGTACTTCATTACTTTGAGGTTGTGGGGGTGGTGAGTTGGCGGGGTGGGTGCACCTTTTGTCTGTGCAGCAAGTGAGGATGCTCGTGAGTTAATGTTATTGCACTCAGCCAAATATTTTGCCCCCCCAAATCCAAGTATTATCTTTTTAATTATCTGCAATTACCACATGACACAAAAAATTTTCTCAATTATAAACCAAAAATTAAGGATAATTTAACAGCCACTCTTTTGTGAAAAATGATTGAGATATTGTCAAGCAATTGGGGAACGCATTTAAAGAACATTAAAGATAACATCGTAATCTAGTTATGAGTTTCTTGTGATTTTCTTCCTGGCAGTTGATCAGTCATTATAAGAATTAAAGACAATTAACAAATTTCTTTCATGACTATCACCGTAGTCTTTACCTCCCATTAAATTGGTTGGTAACACTAAAACGAGCCACATCAATCTTCTTTTGGGCTGGCAGCTTTGCCCCTAACCACAAATTGTGAAAAAGCTCATCTTAATAACAACACCCCATCCACAAAGTTGCCATTAATTAATACTTGATTTTATTTATTGGGAGCCAATACTTAAGTGATGACAGATGAAATGACATTCAATGAGAGGATTCAACTCGAGAGTAATTTTTCGGTAGACAATTTATTATATACGTTCAAATCATTATTTAACTTATGTAAAAGTATGTAACTCATTAAAAATACATTAATTCCTAAAAAATATTTTTATCCAAGTCCACAGTTGAATGGAGTGTTTTAAAAAATAATGTAATAAACAGTGTTTAACTACAAATTTTTCTCAACTGCAACTTAATAGAGATAATTTTTAGTGAGTACAAATGTAATAAATTATATTTAAGCACATTTACAAAAAGTTAAAAAGAGATGATAAAAAGTTTCACTAAACTCACTCATTATAAAAAATTATCCTCTCTCTCTAACTTTTTATAAATGTGCCTAAATATGATGTGTTATATTTATACTCATTCAAAAATATCTCAAGCCAATATATAACTTGTGAAGTTTAAATGACAGCAAAAGAACATCAGCCCCGCTTCCCTCTTTTTTTCCCTTCCCATGCAATTTCAAACTTTCCTACAATGTGTCCCTGGGAGCAATTGGCTAAGTTTGGTCTGAAAAATAATAGACATGGTTGCAACCTGCAGTGTAACTACTGACAGTAGTAATTAGCTGAAACTAAAAAGGAATGGAATTAAGATTCTAGCAGAAGCATTTACAGAACCTCATACATGGTCGAACGACTCAGTGTAATGGGTCATAAAATGTGCAAACTTTATCATTTATGATTCACGAAGCCAATAAATTTATAAACCGCTAGAATGGATGAAATCGGATTGGAAATGCATCTACATATTTATTTATTGTGAAATTGGCTGCTATAGTAATTATGGCATAGGTTTGTTATTGAGAAATATCTATTATCACTCTTTTGTTTATTATTACTCTTATTTTATAAATAACTTTTTATTAAATAATTTTTAATTTATTTTGATCTAATGATTTAAAATAATTCTTTTAATAAAAATTAATATAATAAAAATAAAAATAAACATAAAAAAATAACAATAAACACTATCCTTTATTTGTATTAATTGTGAATGAGAACTTACATAGAGCTAGAAACGGCAAAAGGTTCAGAAGAGCCAGACCCAAAATTTACTTTCCTCACGTGAGACACGTCAATGGTTGGAGTTGAGTTCCACCTCCGAAGCTATAGGCTTAGCAAATCTTTGTCAATTTTTATTTACATTTTTTCTGCCAAGTGATATTTCTGGACTTTTTCACCAATTTTTTTTCGTTTGTTTGTGTTTTTAGTCTCTGCTCCAGGTTGCTGAGCCACTCGGTTCACTTTATAATCTCACTATTAGGACATTGTTTTTTTTTCGTTTTGCACCACCTGGGCACACGATTATTATTGTTATTTTTTATTCATTAGTGTAACATTTATATATAATTGGCAGGAAAAAGTACAATTATTGCTCAATGAGTTTATTTTCCTTTTTATGTATATATAAAAACTAACACTAACTCACTAAGATCTTTAATTACTTCAGCTCCACCTTATCTTTTGGCTTATTTGTCCCTGCTATTTGAACATAGTTCAATTGGCTTATTCAATCAGTTGAACTTCAACCACTCTTCATTTGTTATTAATAAAAGTATACTTGCACAAAGTCTATCTCCACAAAACTTTTACTAGTTTTAAGGTGAATTCATATATATTTAAAAAAAGTTTTAACAAAACTAATATTTTATCCAATAATGACTTGCATGAGAGTCAATGAGAAGTTTGTGAGCTAAATCTACCTTGCATCCTACAAGGTAGGGTGTACGATGTACCAATTGTTCTAAGTCCTTGATTTATTAATAAAAAAAAATTAAGAGTTGAGATTAAAAATAGATAACATTCTCATTAGGTAATCTTGCAATCCTAAACTCATAGTCTTCTCTCTTTTCCTAACCCTCATCCCCCTTGTCAAAATACCACCTAACCACCGACTTTAACCATTTGACCTCGAGCTATGTTTCAGCGTCGCCCTGATGGTGAAGATGTGGAGAGGGAGGTTGGGTTTGCCCACAATTAGGTTTTGGGTTGTTGTTGGGTTTGGGTGCAGTTGAGAGCGGAGAGGGAGCATTCCACATCGACTTCTTCCAGGGAGGATAAGGAAAGGAGGTGGAGGGTGATGGAGGCTAAGCAGCCATCACCGTCCACAACCACGTCGTCGACAGGTGGTTGTGGGTTGTAGATCTGGGTTGATGGTTGATGGGACCACGGCAAGTGTACCGGATCGTCAAGTAATAAAAACGGTGAGAAACCAGATATCGTTCTCAGGGATCGATGGCCAAATACCAATTCACGAAATTAGCTACTATTTAAACCAAGATTTGGATTTAAGTGAGTTCCAATAACAATAACAAAATAAAAAAAAGAAACAAAAGCAATGACAATATTTTTAGGTTTTTCTAGTTGACAAATTATCAAACACTTGGTATGCGAGATAAAAACAATCAATTAATGAAAGAGTTGGGATCAAGCTTCATTTGATTTCACTTGTTGCATATCAATTGGAATTAATACAAGCTACTATTCCTATTTTATTACCGAATTCTCTAATTTAATCAAACCCTAATTCCTTAGGCGATTGACCATTTGTTCTCAATTAAAAACCCTAATTCCTTAGGTGAATCTAAGAGATAACAAGCAGTACGATTTAGAATTCAAAGAGGTAACAAGCAAATCAATGACTATTCCTAGCCTAGAGATAAGCAAGGTTCATAATCTCATATTACAAATCATATATCAAATTTCCATTCAACATACAATCCTAAAATTATTCTAAAGAGGACCTATCTTTAGAAAGCATTAAGAGAAGAGATCATAAACTCAAAATAGAGATAGCAACTTATATTAATTGAATCCAATGTCAATAACAATCAAGATCCATCAAGATCCACCTAATCCCAACAAGGGAGAGTTTAGCTAGACATATAAATAAATGTAGAAACTAAAACAATAGGGAAGAAAATGCAAAACTCCATAGAAGATTGAAGAAAATCTGAGCTCTCACTCTTCTTCTCTTCAAATCCACCGTAGAGCTCCAAAATAGGGCTCTTCTCTGCTTCCTAAAACGTCTCCCACGCAGCTCTCTCTGCAGCCTCCTTCATTTAGGTCAGAAAAGATGAATTTATACTCTGGTATAGGCGCCTAGGCGCTGCGCCTGGGCGCTTAACGTCCAGAACGCATTTTGCTGTCATGAGCATGAGCGCCTAGGCGCTTCAGTTTTGAGCGAACGTCCAAAGAATATATTCTAATGCACTATTGGGCGCCTGGGCGCTGCTTCTGTAACGCCTAGGCGCTGATTGTCCAACAAAATTACTTTGGATCTTCCTTCAAAACTTTAAGTCCTCTTTTCTTGAGTGCTTTTCTTTGCCACATTGAGCTTCATGTTGTTTCCCTTGATGCCTACAATCAAAACAATGGCAAATGAGCTAAAGCACCAATAATTCTAATCAAAATGAACTCAATCTAACAAACTAAAATGAATCAACTAAAAAGACAAAATAAAATTATTTTAAGGTCAAAACAACGTCAAAAGTTGGGCTTAAGCAATGAAATCCACTCAAAAGACTTTGAAAAAACAGATAATCTATCATATTATTAGTGGTGGTTAAATCTAGTGCGACGAGAGGGCGTTGCAGATTTGGTTTGCCATGTCGTGGTGGATGGTGAGGCGTGGTGGCTTTGCGGCTCATTTGGACTACAGATCTGGAGCGGGTCTGTTAGTCAAAGTGGGGCCTCCACGCATCTGTCCAACAACATTGCACCGAAAGGTGCATTTCTTTTTTCAAAATTTTTAGCTCGTTTTCGGTGCAGATTGAGGAGTTGCAGCTGTTCATGCGGTGTTTCACCTCTATAAATAAAGGACTTCATTAGATGAAAAATAAAATCATCCAATAACAAGAGAGAAAAATCAGAGAGAGAGACAAAAAAAGCTTAGTGAAGAAAAACTTTAGTTGCAGGGTGTAATTGAGTTGTGAGAGGTTGTGAATGTTTTGTAAACACTTTCTATATTTCATTTTCAGTAAAATATCTGCAGTAACCCGGAGGCGTAGGCATAATTGGCCGAACTCCATTATCAATTTTGTGTGTGTTATTTCTGTTGTTATTTTTCACATTCTCACAAATTTGGTTTATAGGAAATTGCGATATTTCCCAACAACTAATATCAGAGCGCCTGGTTGTGGTGAATTCTGTCAATTTTCTGCAAGGATACTATTCATATAAATAGTGAATTTTATGAATAGTAAAATTTTGTCAGCAGTATCGGTTTGTCGACAAAGGTGTTCAAATACATCGTGGTTCGCAGGAATTGTCAGAAACAATTCAGAAGAAGCCAAATTTGAGTCGGAACGATGGCTGCAGACAAAAAGAAAGTGAAAATTGAAAAGTTCGATGGTGTAGATTTTGGGTTCTGGAAAATGCAAATAGAAGATTATTTGTACCAGAAAAAGCTTTATCAACCTCTCTAAAAAAAGAAGCTAGAGAGTATGAAGGATGAAAACTGAGCTTTTCTAGACAAACAAGCCCTCGGTCAATATAGCAAAGAAAAAGACCACAGCGGGTCTTATGGCGACTCTCTCCAGTATGTATGAGAAGCCATCGACCTTTAACAAAGTTCACTTGATGAGGCGGTTATTCAATTTGCAGATGGCAGAAAACATATCGGTAGCTCAACATCTCAATGAACTCAATACAGTCACAACCTAGTTGAGTTCAGTTGGAATCGAATTTGACGATGAAGTACGAGCATTAATACTTTTGTCTTCCCTACCAAAAAATTGGAATGCTACTGTCACAGCTGTGAGTAGCTCATCGGGAAGCAACAAGTTGAAATTTGATGATGTTTGTGATCTAGTTCTCAACGAAGAGATTCGACGGAGAGAGTCGGGTGAATGTTCAACCTCTTCAGTATTGCATACAGAGTCAAGAGGGAGAAATTCAACCAGAGGGAATGGACGTGGCAGATCGAACTACTGAGGTAGATCAAAGGACAGGATGTCCAAATCTAGGAATCCCAATAATTCTCATAACTCAAAGACTATCGAGTGTTGGAACTATGGGAAGACCGGCCATTATAAAAATTAGTGCAAGAGTGCATTGAAGGACTAGGAGGCGAAGGTAGAGGCAAATGTTACTTCCACCTTAGGAGGAAATGATGCATTGATATGTTTTTTGGAGAGTAAGGAAGAATCTTGGGTGTTAGACTATAGAGCATCATTCCATGCTACTTCGCAGAAAGAATTCTTCGAGACGTATGTCCCTGAAAATCTTGGAAAAGTTTACTTTGGTAACGAACAATCTAGTGAGATTGTTGGCAAAGGTGTAGTAAATATTGAGTTGAACGGGTCTGTTTGGGAACTGAAGAATGTTAGACACATTCCCAACCTGACAAAGAATTTAATCTCAGTAGGCTAGTTGGCCAGTGACAACTACACAACTGTTTTCTATGGAGATAATTGAAAGATTTCAAAAGGTGCAATGACGATTGCTCACGGAAGAAAGAGTGGTACTCTTTACAAGATAACCGGGGCCTGTCATTTGATTGTAGTTGCAATGAACAATGAAAATCCCAATCTATGGCACCAAAGACTTGGCCATATGAGTGAGAAAAGGGTGAAGATCATGCACTCAAAGGGCAAATTACCATGTCTTCAGTCAGTGGAAATTGATATGTGTGAAGATTGCATACTTAGAAAGCAGAAAAGAGTCAGCTTTCAGACAAGTGGAAAAACCCCAAAGAAAGACTCGACCTTGTTCACTCTGATGTTTGGGGTCCAACGACTGTCTCATCTATTGGTGGTAAACACTACTTTGTGACTTTTATTGATGATCATTCTAAGAAAGTATGGGTATATTTTCTGAAACATAAGTTTAAAGTATTTGAGGCTTTCAAGGTATGGAAAGCCATGGTTGAAAATGAGATAGGGTAAAGCTCAGAACTGACAATGGTGGTGAATATGAAGACACCAAATTCAAGAAGTTTTGCTATGAGCACGGGATCAGAATGGAGAGAACCGTGCTGGGTACGCCTCAACACAATGGTGTAGCTGAGCGTATGAACCGAACGTTGATAGAAAGAGCTAGAAGTATTCGTATACAGTTAGGTCTACCAAAGCAGTTATGGGAAGAAGCATTCAACACAGCAACTTACTTGATCAACTGAGGCCCATCGGCTCTATTGGAGCACAAAATACCAGATGAGGTATTGAGCGGAAAGAAGGTAAAATATCATATCTAAAAGTTTTCGGTTGTATAGCATATGTGCATATCAGTGATCAAGGCAGGAATAAGCTTGATCCCAAATCCAAAAAATGCACCCTCATCTGCTATGGTGAAGATGAGTTTGGCTACCGCATTTGGGATGACAAAAACAAAAAGGTGATCCATAGTAGAGATGCGATCTTTAATGAAAGAGTGATGTACAAAAATAGGCATAACACAGACACCAGTGACTTAGAACAGAGTGGGCCAATGTATGCAGAGGTAGACGATGTCCTAGAAAGTCCTATAGTTGAGAGTCCTCTGTTAAAGGAATCAACTGAACAAAGTAGCGAACAACAGTCTGACACACCAGAACCTCCTACTTCAGCTCCTGTACTGAGAAGGTATTCTCAGCCTCATGTGCCTAATAGGAAATACATGAACTACATGTTGTTAACTGGTGGAGGGGAGCCTGAGGACTATGAGGAAGCATGTCAGACCGCATATGCCAACAAGTGGGAGCTTGCCAAGAAAGATGAGATGAAGTCTTTAATCTCCAATCAAACATGGGAACTAGCTGAGTTACCCATGGGAAAAAAAGGCACTTCACAACAAATAGGTGTATCGGGTGAAGGAGGAGCATGATGACTTCAAGAGATACAAAGCCTGACTAGTTGTCAAAGGATTCCAGCAAAAGGAAGGAGTCGACTACATCGAAATCTTTGCTCAAGTTGTGAAGTTCAATACTATCAGGTCTGTGTTAAGTATTGTTGCTAATGAAAAGCTCTACCTTTAGCAGTTGGACGTGAAGACCGCATTTCTTCATGGAGACTTAGATGATGAGATATACATGCACCAGCCAGAAGGCTTCTCAGAAAAATGGAAGGAGAATATGGTGTGCAGATTAAAGAAGAGCTTGTATGGCTTGAAACAAGCTCCAAGACAGTGGTACAGGAAGTTTGATGGCTTCATGCACAAGGAAGGTTTCCAGAAGTGCAATGCTGACCACTGTTGCTTCTTCAAAATATATAAGTCAAGTTATATCATTTTGCTACTTTACGTCAATGATATGTTAGTAGCAGGTTCAGATATGGATGAGATCAGAAACTTGAAGATACAGTTGTCAAATAAATTTGACATGAAAGACTTAGGTCCAGCAAGGAAGATCATTGGAATGCAAATCACGAGAGATAAGCAAAGAGGGATTTTGTAGTTATCTCAGGCAGAGTACATCAATTGTGTTTTGAAAAGATTCAACATGGGCAATGCCAAACCGGTTAGCACACCTTTGGCCAGTCATTTTCGCTTATCCAATGATCAGTCCCCTCAAACGGAGGAAGAAAGAGAATTTATAGCTAAAATCTGTATGCTTCATCCATTGGAAGTTTGATGTACGCAATGGTCTGTACGAGGTCAGACATTGGTCATGCTGTGGGAGTTGTAAGCAGGTTTATGTCAAATCCAGGTAAAGCTCATTGGGAAGCTGTTAAGTGGATTTTGAGGTATCTACGAGACACTACAGAGAAGTGTTTGTACTTTGATAAAGGAGAATTAAAAGTGCAATGTTATGTAGATGCATACTTTGGAGGTGAAGTCGGTCACCGAAGAAGTACCACCAGTTACATATTTACTGTTGGAACAACAACTGTTAGTTGGATGTCGCAGATACAAAAGATTGTTACTTTATCCACTACAGAAGCTGAGTATGTAGTTGTAACAGAAGCCAACAAAGAATTGATATGGCTTCAAGGGTTGTTGACAAAGCTGGGATTCGTCCAGAAAAAGAGTGTTTTGCATAGTGATAGTCAGAGTGCAATAAATCTGGCAAAGAATTCAGCATTTCATTCCAAAACAAAACACATTAATCTTCGTTATCACTTCATCAGGATTCTGCTTGAGGATGAGGTGCTAACATTGAAGAAAATCCAAGGAAGTAAGAATCCAGCAGATATGTTAACAAAAGTGGTGACAGTCGACAAACTGAAGTTGTGTTCAACTTCAGTTGGCCTGCTAGAATAATAGACTAGAGAAGGCTGCTGCATTGATCGAGGTGTGAAGACAAATTAAAATTAGTCTTCAAGTGAGAGATTGTTAGTCAAAGTGGGGCCTCCACCTATCTGTCCAACAACATTGCACCAAAAGGTGCATTTCTTTTTTCAAAATTTTTGGCTCGTTTTCAGTGCAGATTGAGGAGCTGCAGCTGTTCACGCGGTGCTTCACCTCTATAAATAGAGGACTTCATTAGATGAAAAATAAAATCATCCAACAGCAAGAGAGAAAAACCAGAGAGAGAAACAGAAAAAGCTTAGAGAAGAAAAGTTTTAGTTTCGGGGTGTAATTAAGTTGTGAGATATTGTGAGTGTTTTGTAAACACTTTGTATATTTCATTTTCAGTAAAATATCTGCAGCAGCTCGGAGACGTAAACATAATTGGCCAAACTCCGTTATCAACTTTGTGTGTGTTATTTTCGCTGTTATTTTTCGCATTCTTACAAATCTGGTTTATAGGAAATTGCAAGATTTCCCAACAGGGCCCCGACTGGTTTGACTCCATTCAGGTTCGATGGGGTTCTGAGTGTTTTCTAATGGCTCTCAATTTCAGAGGGTAGTTGAGATGATAGCTTAAGGTGCTGGTATGATTTCGTTTAGTGGTGTTCGATTGAGGGGTGCAAGTTTGGTGGTTCTAGGTTGTCAACGGGATGGTTCAAGCAGATGCGTAATGGCATTTTGGGTGTTTGCAGTCGCGAGTTTAGGGTAGTGCATGGTGGCTCTGTATTAGTTGATTCACGAGTTGGGAGATCTATTGTTATTTAAGGGTGGGGTGAGAGTGGGGGTACGATAGCAATGGTGGTAGAGTGTGTAAAAAAAGTATAAAAAAAAACTTGTTATTGCAAGTAAAATTAATAAATATATCATGCACCCTAATATAATAGAATACATGATAACATTCACCACAAAAGTAAGGTGAACTCATATTTAAAAAAAGTTTTAACAAAACTAATATGTTATGGCAATGACTTGCTAGGAGTCTACAAGAGGTTTGTGTGATTATGCACAAGTATTCTTTTTTAATAATAATTATCTAATTTTCTCCTTTTGCTTTTTCTCATTGCACTAGCTTAAAACTTAAAAGAAAAAGTTTGTTTTTTTCGGTAAACAGATAAAGTTTATTTTAATTTTGCAATTTTAGAGACAACAGATGACACTTTTTAATCTGTATGTGCTACAAGCCTATACGTACAAAAGACATTTTCAAATAATTTTGTAGCGGTTTTTTTTTTCCAACTTTCTAAAATACAAGATAAATAATTAATGATATACAATATTCATAATAGAGATTTTTGGAAAATAATAACATACATAAGAAATTGCAAAGTTTATGAGACTCACATCATTACTCACTTACATTTTACTCTCTAAGGTATACAGTATATTTCAGAAGAACTTAATTAAAAAAAACTGAAATAAGCTTTATTCTATTTAAGTTTGTATTGAATAAATCAATAAAACATGTGAAAATATAAACACAATAATAAAAAAATATTTAAAATAAATAATTGCACTAGTTTTTCTCTCACAATTTTTAATTTTTTTTTTTAAAAAATTAAAACGCTTGTTTGCACGCGCAGTCTCTCCCTGTCTCTCTTCTCTGCATTTCTTTTCTTATTTGATTTTATAAACAAAAATTTACACCACCGAAGGCCAAAGAGCTGTTGGTACGAGATTCTGGCGGGGACAAGAGAAGGACTGTTGGCGGTGGGGGAAGAACTTAGAAACAGAGTAGATATTAAAATAATTAAGCCTAATTCAATTCCAAAAATTATTCAGAGAGAGAATTACCTAAATTAGGGTACTTTATCTATATTCTTAACGTGGGACTTAACACTCCTTCATATCCAATATTAAATATATGGAAGGTGAAGTTTATAAAACTAGACATTTACATGTGGCCCAACGGGATAGATGATGTCACTGGAGTAAAAAAGAAACTAAACCTCAATTGGTGAAAACAAGCAAAGTGATATCAATGTACTTTCAACAGCCGAGCTACATTATCCATAGAAATGCATAAGAGATCAGAAAGAAAAATCAGATAACAATTTAGTCATTAACATTTCACCCATAGCCTGAGGAAAGTTGCAGAGCAACATATATTTGCTCTCAAAGAGTTTCATATAAATCTATCTTTTTATATTTTCACCACAAAAAATAATGTCTAGATAAAAATTATATTTTAATATGACATTATGATGTTATTTGAACCATGTTTAATAAAAAAAAGAACTAAGGAACATTTAAAATTATTATTGTACTATACACAAATTTATGAAAAATTTGGGAACAGTAAACGGGGACAGTTTTGTGAACGGATCTCGTGATGATGCAGCAGTCTATATATCTCGTCAATATATTTTCTTCTTTTTTTTCATAAATAAATAGTAATAGTCATAGCATGGAAGATATCATTTAGTTCAAGTAGAAGAAGTTCAGATTTTTTAATAATGTGATTTTAGATTTAATTTCAAAAATTATATATATGAAAATAATATTATTTTAAGATTTTTCTACTTAGATGTCTTATTTATTTTGAGGGATTAATCTCCCACTTAACAAGTGATGTAATAATATAGGAAACAAAATATAGCAATGAAACGGATAGTGTGATTTGAATTCTAAATTTGTTACTCACCAATCTTGGTTTGGTTGTACTCTGCTGATTGGTATGCCAACTGAAACTTCATAAAACTAGTAGTTAAACATGCTAATCCTGTGTGGGATAAAGAGGTGCCGTTTTTTAATGGAGCCAGTAGGGCTTTTATTGGGTGGCTCTTCTGTTCGGTGGAACCACTGTGCCAATTCATTGCAATCTTTATGAAGGAGTAGTCCACCTCCAGGTAGATACAGTTCACTTTCACCATTTTCAGATGATTAAGATTGGCCTGAAATCAAAGGAAATCCGAAAATAAGACACCAGAATTAATGCTGGTTAAAACCGGGTTCTTCATTGAGTCTTGTGTGGTTGGATAATGGAACCATTGTTCTTTAATTGTTTTCAACTTAATTAGAGATGTTTGTGCCGGGGAAAACCCAGAAATGGAGACACATCTTATTAAGGTTGTCAATTAATTGTACCAAAAAAAAAAGGGAAATATTTTATCTTCTTACTTAATTTTTTTATTAATTTTTTTAATTATTAAATAAAAAAAATATTAAATATTTTTTATATTTCAAAAATATTAAATGTATTTATTTTTTTATTTAATTTTTTCTTCATTTAATATTATGAGAATTATTAAAAAGAACTTATAAAAGATATAGCATTATTCAAAAAAAATAGTTGTCAATTAAAATTTAAAGTAATATTATATTATTTTGCATGTTTTTCATAATATTAAATAAAAAAATATTAAATAAAAAATAAATATTTTTAATATTTTGAGAATATAAAAAATATTAAATATTTTTTTATTTAATAATTAAAAAAATTAATAAAAGAATTGAATAAAACATTACTATAAATTTGTTGTTTACTTGCTGACGTTATTTGGGACAGTTGTTTTACTACTTGCTGATGTTATTGGGGTTGTCTTGCCTCACGTGGTTAGACTGTAGGTCCTTTTTCTTAATTTCTTTGGGTTGGGCGGGCTACGTTGGATTGCCAAAAAGCAAATGGGTCAGTTGAAATTTGGGTTAAGACTTAAGAGCACTCTATGCCTTCCACTCGGTCAGGGAACAAAATGCTTGAACTTGGATAAGAAATTTTTCATTTTTATTCATTTGCCTGATTAAAAAAAGTTAGATAGTTGGAGCTTTTTTGTCGATACTCTTTATAGAATGATTTATCATACTTCATAACTCTTAGGGTGAGTTTGGTATGGGGTGAAAATGAGAGTAAAAAATTTATAGAATAGTTTTATTTGTAAAATTGTATTAGAAACTCATTTAGAAATTTTTTACTCTCATTTTTAACTTCATACCAAACTGATTCTTAGATGATTGAATAGTCTCTATTACTAGTCTAAAAAAAAATTTGTATCACTTTATTATATCTAACAATTACTCTTAATCAAATTGAATGTCAAAATTTTTATTTTTTTCACTGTGTAACATTATTCTTGTGTGATTAATCATTGGACAAAACAAAAATAAAAAATTTTAAGTACCTGTGGTGTTATTCTTCAATAAAATCATAACATGAGTTCTATTTTTTAGTCATTTCATCATCTGTTTAAAAATTTTCATGGATGAATTGTAAAAAAATGTATACATATTTTGTTTTTAATAAAAAACACCACAAGCACCTAAAAATTTAAATTTTCTTCTTGACCATTCTTTTAGCTTTACTATTCATTTAAAAGCAATTAATTACTATGTGAAGAACTTTGAGAATTGAAAGTTTGCATATTATTGGTATCAAGTAAAGAGTAAACCGGTAAAGACTAATTTATAGTACAAAATTAATTAAGGATATATAGAGCAGTGTATGAAACTAAACTATAAAAGCTATATAGAGTACAAAATTAATTAAGGATATATCTGCACTATATGTAAATTTGAATATTTCAATACATCTTATCACTGTGCTCATTTGGAACTGACTCTCTCCTATCTATTTCCTGTTTTTTGGTGTTCCTAAGATAGGGATCCACTGTTGTGAAATCGATTGCAAACTTATGCCTACCTTGATGTTGTAAAATAAACGGCAAAACTTTACTTGTAGGTCTCATTTTATTGCTATTGTGCTTGTTGCCCTTGTCTTCTCTGTGTGAATGAAAATAGCTCATCTACGTAACCAGAAACTTATACTAGCACACAAACATTCCACTTGGTACTTTGTCTTCTTCTCAACATTGTCAAACGCGTATATTTGTTGTTGCCCAAACAATTTGGTGTGTGTTTAAATTTGAGTTAATTTATTTTTGTAAATTTAATTTTAATTAAAAATTAATTTATAATAACATGATTTATATTTAAAAATTTTCATTTAAAAAATAATTTTAATAAAATAAATATTATTTGAATAAAATATTAAAATTACGGATTTTTGTTTGATAAAAAAGTAAAAAATTTGTGTCTCGAATTTATCTGAGTTTAGAAATCATTTTTTTTATTGAAGTTAATGGAAATAAAAAATATACCCAAATAAGATTGAACATCTGTTTGACCTGAAAAGTATGTTTGAGCAGCCAAACGTACTGAAACCAAACTAGCACTTGGAAATTGAGTGAAACGGGAAGTAGCGTATAGCAAACGATAGATAGTTATTATCCCGTTCTCTGAAACAGACTTGAAGGTGAGCCACCCTTGCGCGAAGAAATAATAAGCACTTCACACGGAACCCAAACCAAGTTAATTTACTTAAAGTATTGTAATTTTAATATTCTGATGTCATCTCATTTACGTATGCATATAATGCATTTATTCTAATTTTACGTATGATATACGATAATATTTAACGTTACTCACAAAAATGTACAGTATTCTCAGGAAATGTCAAATTGAGGTATACAAAAATCATTATTAATTTAGCTATTGCCATGGGATTACCTCGTGTTAGTATCTGCTTGGTCATTTATCAGAATATTCTATGCTTCACGAAATGAGGCAGGTCAACTTCTCCTAAAAACTCAACAATAATTGAGTTGAGAAATGACAATATAAATTTAATTACTGATTCACTTCTAATCTATGAAGCTAAGAAATAGACGCAACACGGAATATGATATGGATATAGATAAAGAGACACATTAGATTTAAAAAATTATAAGATACAAACACAGTATATATATATTAATTAATTAATATCAAAGTAAATTAAAGAATTTGATTTATATCTATTTATAATTATAAAATTTAAGAAAAAAGATTTATAATTTATTAATATTATTTTTATAAACTTAAAGATTTATAATATCTTAATATATATATCATATACGTTAATATTTGATACCTATAGTAAGCTCTCTTAAAAAACATGAACATAATTTCTATTGACAAATTTTAAAAAATATCATAAATCAATTTCTCATAATATAACTAATTATGTACAAGTACGAATATATCAACTTTAATTAATACTCATCATCGAGACCTGCATTGACTTTTTTTTTGGTAAAAAAAAAAGCCACAAGTAAACAACTCCCCTACATATGAATCTATAAATTGTTCCCATTTCCCAATTCAATTGTCCACACTACACAAGCCAGAATATTCTGTGTCTACATATTATAATAGATTTCTGATTAAAAAAAAAAAAGCCTTACTTATTGAAACAGAATCCATTTAATCGAGTTTCTCATTTTTTATGGTGCTTTCCGATGCTGTAATTGTCTTCCATTATATCTTAAGCTTGACTTTGCTGGGGAAGCCAATTGATAGTTCAACACCATTTTTTACACACTATTTTATATTGAGGAACAACGTGGACAAAATTAGTGAACAAAGTGTATTATGTGATGATTGATTTATTAATTCCGTTCACCACATAATACAAGTTAAATTTAATAGTTATTTGTACGTTGTTTATTGGTGTAAAAATAGTGTTGGAAATTTGGTGTGTGCATATCATTGAGGCTTCAAATATAATTAAACTTTAATTATATCTGAAGCATCAATGATATTATTGTTAATTAATGTGCTCTAGCTAGACATGGTTGGGACTTGCATTTGGGGGTGTTGGGCAGTTGCCACGTACGCCTTCCTCTCTCAGAGTAGCTGTTCTCTGCAAACTTGAGACTTTGGAGGTGCATGCCCTTTTTCTTCTCCTCCTCATTCCATTCAGACGTGTAATAGAATTCTTCAGTAGATTTATTGACGTCTTTTGAGGTGGGTAGGAACATGCCACCCCACTGTGGGAAGTGAACCAGTGTCACTGGAAGAGTGCAACATACAATCATCACACCCATCAAGGATAGACCTGTGGATGTGGAAAATTTGGAGGTTGAAAAGAAAATCAACTGGGTCAGGCCAGACCCAAAGTTGCCACCTGCACCTGTTAGACCTGATATAATCCCAAGAGACCTCCTTGAGATCATGAAAGGAATGATGCCAAAAGTTGCACCACATGCAGCTTGAGCTCCAATAGAGAAGAGGATCACAGCCAAGACAGCAATAGGAAGTGAATTGGCACGGCCAAGCCATAAACAGAAAGCCCCTCCTAAGGTTTGGAGGATCCATAGGGTCCAGAGCCTGCCTCTCATGCCAAACACCCGGCCTGCAAGATCAGAAGCATATCCACCAAAGGGGTCCAAATGAAGCAGCAATGACACCAGCAGTGTGAAGCTTCAGATTAAACCTGATTTATATTAATTAATTAATCATGTAAGGTTAATCTTAGCAATTAGTAAGAAGTTACCAATTTGTAGTAAGAATTGAGCTTGAACTAACTAACCTGTCATAGAAGTACTCAGCAATGACATTGTCAGTGGTTAATTCAACTCCCATTGAGTAACCATAGAGGAGGACAAAAGTCCATGTCCTGTAATTTGTTATGGCATACCATAGCACCTGAAGAAAAATTGAAACCGAATTCGTTATGAGTTAATTTGTTCAAGATCTTAATTTCTTCCCAGATATTTACCTTGCTTTCTCCTCTTTAAATAAATTTAATATATTAATTATGTTCTCAAATTATCATGAAAACTAACTCTACCATAAGTTTATATATAAGTTTTTTGAGTTTTCTCATAAATGATTTTATATATCTAACATCTTCCCTCTTGCAAGAAGCGTAAATAATATATAAATTCACTTACTTTATGTTAAAATTTAACTTTTTATTTAAAAGAATAAGGGTGACTAACAAGAATTGAACTTTAGACTACTAATTACAGAGGTTTTGATATTATATTATTGACCATCTTTCCTAAAAACTTACGCTACAGGGGAAAAACATTTATATATTTAACACAAACATATATAGATGAACCAGATTAACCTTGGAGAACTTGTCTTTAGCAACATCACCCTTCTTCTGTAAGGCACTGAGGTTTCCATCTGGCAAGTCTTGGCCTAGAGTTAAGACCAGGATCCCCATGATCACATGCAACCAACCTGGAATGAAAAATGCAATCCTCCATGCAGGGAAGGGAGTAGCCCCAGCTCGTCTGATCAATTCATACACCAATGGCATTATGAGCTGAGTGGCTCCACCCCCCATGTTACCCCACCCAGCTGCTGTCCCATTTGCAAGCCCTATAATCTTACTGTTAAACATGGTGCTCATCCAGTATTGGCAGCACGAAACAAAAGTGGCCAAGGAGAACCTAATCAAGAACCGAACTGCTATATATCCAGCAGCATCTTTCACAAATGACATGCAGAACACTGTTGGAGCTGAGAGCATAATAAGGAAGGAGCAGCCATAACGTGGGCCTAATAGGTCACAAACTGCACCCATTGCAAGCCTAGAGAAAATACTTCCTGAAACAGAAGCAACCGCAGCATTTCCAATGTCACGTTTTGAGAGGTTAAGGTTGTCACGGATGATGGGGACAAGAGGAGCTGCTGCGAAGGTTGAGACTTGAGACAAAGCAAGTGAAGGATATTTGGAACTGGACCAAATAGCTTGGGCTATTATGAGGAGAAGCGCTAAATGTATATATAAAGACATGTTAATGTGTTTGAATGTGCAATCAAGATTGCTATTATTTAGATTTTATTTGAACAATCTTGAAATTAACATGTAATAATTCTTCAACAAATTTGTTTGGTTGGAAGGTTTTTATGGATTGCTTTATGAGTCATTACCGCCAAAGTGGAACCACTTGTATCAGTTCATAAAGTCTCTTTGGTATTTTGAGAATGCTTTTGGCCAGTGCAATTACGCCCAAAGGAGGTTATTGTGTGTAGTGATTGAAAGTTGATTTATGATGGAGTTATTGGAGAATATATTTAAAAAGAGACTTGTTGTTTGAGGTTTGATAGGTTGTGACCTTGGTTTGTGCATTACGCCCAAAGGAGAATGTGCTATGATATTAATTTGTGATAGCTTGTTTGCATTTTGAGCTATATCTTGCCTTGTAATATGTTCTAATGCATTCTGTTTTGACTTAACTTTGAATTTTTTTTGAACAATTGTTTCCGATTCTATTGAGACAAAGCAAGTGAAGAAGGATATCCAAGAGAGGTGGAAGGTTCTCATGTGGGGCTTGGCTAAGGAGAAGAGTTTAGAAACCTTGGCCTTGTGTTCAGAATCAACTGGGAGAGCAAATTTGGCTGTGGTATCAGTTGGGACCACTGGGGAAGCAAGTGAGGCCACCAAGGTTTGCTCCATGCATGGAGCTTCCTGGACCTGGAGATCCCTCCGTCTCAGCCATTATGGAAAACTAGAGGGACAGCAGAGAACTAAGAAGGAGGAAATGAATTGAGTAGAGCTTGAATAGAGAATTGTTGGGTGTTGTGAAGGGCAAGAAATGAGTGTGTGGTGTATTTATATCAGCTAAGCCGTTGACTGTGTTAGAGTCTGCTGTAAGAAAAATTCTTACATGTATTATAGATAGATACATTAAGTCAATTAATACTTAATATTTTTATGAATTTTTATATCTCATAATTAATTTCATAGTGTTCTATGAAAATATTAAGTTCTGATTGGTTTAGTGCACCCAATTAGGTGCATCATGTTTAAGTAAAAATTTCTCTTGCTATAATATAAGCCAATGGGATTCTCAATAAGAGAAATTTTACGACCAAAATATAGAAGTGTATCTAGTTGGGTCAATTTGTGTAATTTTTTCATTAATTTAATATTTTTAGAATGGCTTAATATTAAAGAAAAAAATTAATTAATTGTGAGACAAGATTGTAAGATAAAGTGGTGGAATTTATGAAAATATTAAGTATGGGACCATTGCTAACTTTTAATTTAGAAATGTCCCAACTATAATACACCATGTTTAAATAAGAATTTCTTTCCTAACGATTGTGAAGCTTTAAACAAACGAAATATTTTTCACACAAATGTAATACGTCATCTTGATATACATTCACATAAAAATGACACTCACTTATAATTTATTAAAAAAATAAAAAATTCATTAAAACTCATTTTTATACATTAATTATATAAATATATATAAAAATAACGTATTACATTTATATACATATAAGAATTTCTCTAAACAAACTATATTCACATTCACATAATACATTTCGCCGCACATACATAATGAAACAGGTAAGAGCCCAGCATCATGGTATATCCCAAAGGCAAAGAATCATATGGAACACAATCGAATTTGTAATACTATTAAGGCATGTTTGAATTAAATTATTTGTGAGGAAGTATTGTTTATTTTTTAAAAATTATCTTAAAATGTTTTTTATTATAAATTATTTTAAATATAAAATAAGTTAATTTAGACACATACTTAATTAATATGTTGTGGACTGGTGGTTTCTTTTTCTAATAATTTTTACGGAACCGAAACCAAGTTACAATATATTTATTTTGGGTATAAAAGTTATCATCTTTATTCTAACTTTAATAATCTCTATTCAATTAACAGATCCACCACACAACCAGGTGTGAGTGGATAAGCTACATGGAGATGATAAAAGAGTGGGACGAGTTAAAAATAAATGAAGGGTATCAGAAAATGAGAAATTATAAAGTGGGAAAAATGATAAATAATTATTAGAAATTGTCTGGGTTATATTAATTTTAATTGTATAAGCACACGGACTCCTATTTTTTATTATTTTTAGTGAACATGGATTTTTTAGTAAATGTGGGAGTTATTTTCAAAACACTGATAGGAAAACATGTATCTCCGATCCGTTACTCTTGAAAGCAAACTGAAAATTTGTAATTCTAAATCACCCCTATATGACAGTTAAGTTCAAAATAATACTATTTACTCTCTCCGGTTCAAAATAATTGTTAATTTAGAGTTTACACACAGGTTAAGGAAGTTTCTAAATAACTTTGATAATAATAAAAAATAAGTTAATTTGATAAATTGTCATTTTATTAAAATTATAATTTCATTTATACATTCACTCATTTCATTAATTTTATCTTTTTTTATTAACACTCTCTTTAGGAAAAAAATGAATTTAATATGAAAGAGAGAGGTAAGATTTTATTAGTTGAGATATTTTAAGAAAATAAAATTAATAAATATATGTAATTATTAGCATATTTAATAAAGATAGTTAGGAGTAAGGATAAAATAAAAAAAAATTAATATCTCCTTGATATTTTAAAGTGATAGATAAATTAAAAGAAGTTAATTTTTTTGAAAAAATTGACAATTATTTTGAACCGAATGGAGTAGTTATTTATGCATCATTAATGTCACAACTAATTATAAATTGCATATAAGTCATGGAAATTCGATTATAAAACAACTAACTTGAATCCACAAGAAATGAGTTAGTGCTGAAAAGTTTAGATAATTTTCAGAAGTTTGAGTTGAAGTTTTTGTACTGTGATTATAAACGAAAAATAAAACCAATAAATTGGCATCAATTTTATTCAAAATATATAGTTTTTTTTTTTTGGAAGTAAAAGATGAATTTGTGTAATGGTCTTGGACAGTGGATATTTTTTGGCATGATAATGGCAAATTTTTTTGGTTCAGATATTCTTAATTAGTCGTGTTCTCAGGTGTGACAGCATTTGACCAAAATTACTATTCGAATTCAAAAAATCAATTTAAAGAAGGTCCACTTATGTAATCTAGATGTTTGGCAAGTAGTAGTACGTAGTTGCCACTCCACGGCCAATCTACTCAGGAGTTGATATAATTGGGTCTTGACAAAAGCAACTTGCAAGTCAATCAATTATAGTGGCTTTGATATATCATATCTTAATATATGCATCCACTCTTTCATTAGGATTACTTCTCTCAATCCATTTTAATTGTTTTCATCATGTCGATGGCTAGCTCCAATATATGATTGAAATGAAAAGGTCTTAACCAATACAAATTATCAATAATAGCTAGCTAGGTCATAGACTTGTGTTTGTCGTTGTAGATTAAAATTAGTATAAACAAGCCGTGTACTGTCTCTCTCCTAGCTCTGTAATTGAAACTTGCAGCAATTGATGGTGACAGGAATTATATCATACAGACCCAACCTACCCTTTCGGAGCTCTTAAGAGTTGTTTCCCTGGATATTTTTCATTATTGGGACATGAAGAACAGAAGAAGCTTAGACCTTTTTTGTGCTCATTTTTAAAGGGCTGTTTGGTGTTTACAATAATAATAATAATAATAATCGCTTGCTTGTTCACATTTTCCATTTTAATGTGAAAAAGATATTTGCGTCACATGTGTTGATGATGTGTTGTGCAAAAGAATTCCTTTCTCTTTTTTAAGTCTAGAATTACATATAGAATAAATGCAGAGAGAATAAGGGTATATTATATAGACCTTCCATGATCAGGATTCTATGAAATAGTTATGGTGAAACGGAATCAATATACTCCTGAAGTGATATAAAATTAAAAAAATAAAATAAAATTTACCATTCTGCGAGTTATATGTAGACAATAAATCAGCATACTTAGTTCTTGTGTACTAAATTACGTAGACCTTTTTTTTTTTTGGTACATCATAGACCTTTTTATTACGGTAAAAAATACACACCCTTCAAGTTTATACACTTAAATAATGTATTAATTTAAACTTTTTATTAGTGAACTACTTTTTGCAACTATTTTTTTTTTTAAAAAAATTCCGATCATATAATCTACTTGCATGTATACATATATATACGTCAACATGTCTTTCTGAGTTGTTGACCAACAAGTTTTCCGAAGTTCCAAAATTACCAAAAATTCAAGGTACGTGCATATTCCCATCCCATGACTACAATTGTTCAATGGATAAGAACTCAGCTTACTCTCTGACAAGTTATCTATTATGCAACTAATTAATAATGTCATGTACTCCTTACTCTTGTTCAAGCTGCTTAACTACATATTAATAAAACAAAGTCAAATGAAAAAAAAGGCCTAATTTGATGGATAAAAACACAACCAGAATGCTACCACACAACACAATGAGATAGCAACAATCGCATGATTCGCATGCTCACATCTTCCGACGGCTATTTCGTTTTTGTAAAATCTCTTCACTTGTAGCTGAGAAAATACGAAGTTATGTGGGCCGATCTTAAGTCCACATTAGAGGTCAGAGGCTTCACTTTGAATCTATCCTTCTTCTTTTTAAAATAAATAAATAAATTAGAGTCTTCACTTCCCAGTGGCGGACTCCGACGTATGATTCTATGAACTGAAGATGGGTTTAGGACAAATAGAACGGTACTGCATGTAATGAATCAACTAGAGATTCTAGTTTACTTTCTTTAAATTAATCAACTAATTAATTGATCAGTCTCATTATTCGTTCAACTAAAATACGTTTAACTTGTTTAATTCACTCACAAAATAATTTTGTATATCACGGGAATGCTACAATCATATACAGAATGATTTGACATTTTGAATTAATTTGACATACGATGTAAAGACGATAAACGTATTTAGTTGCACACAAAATATTTTTCTTAATTGATGCAATGAGTTTTCTGACTCCTATTTATACAAGTAATTTAGTCTAATTAAATAACTACTTAACTGCCGAATGGCTTGAGGAATTGGTCCAATGAAAAATGCCGCATGGCTTAGCTACTAACTGCCCAGCAGTATTAGCTGAAGTTTAATTATAAAAACAGGAAGGGGGAAAAAAAAAGGAGTAGCTGAAGTTTCAGAAGCATAGCTCTCTATCACCCCACCCAAATTTATATATATATAAAAAAAAGGGAGCTTAGCTTTCTCTCCACACCGTTCCCACCCATGTGTCTTTATTTTCTTGTGTTGCACCATAGTTAATTTTTACACGTTTTTCAGCAATTTATTCCTAGTTTTTTGGTTTTTGCCATTTGAGTAATAGTTTTCGTGTTTATTCATTCAATCATATTATTTGTACAACTTAAAATAAAATGGACAACTTTAAAATAATTTAGATAAATGGTAAATATTTTTAAAATAAATGATAATTTTAATTATTTATGTGGTAATTTTTTTTATTATACATAGTTAAAATTAGAATTCATTAAATCTTACACAAAGATCATTATGTAATGATCAATAAAGTGATAAGTAATCTTTATTACTTATATGATGAATTTAAATTTTAACTCATTATATATAATAAAAAATATTATCTCATAAATAATTAGAATCACTATTTATTTAAAAGACGTTAACCACTATCTATTTTCCTTACGGTGTTTGTTTCTTTTGAATTTTCACTTGATAAATACTCTTTTTTACGACATATATATATGCATCCCTTTCACGCACAATGAAATTAAAATTGATGAATTTACATAAAAAATGATTAATTTTATTATAATTTTTTTTTCTCGTAACATTAACCTCTCGTATTAATAAGAAATATAGAAGATACTAATATGAGTCAACATGATAAAACATGCACCCAATAAACGAGTCGATAAACAGATTGGAGACGTTATTGAATCATTTTCCGTCCGCTGGTTACAATCCCACTCATTGGCCATTGCGTCTGCCGTACAGACAGATTAATATATGATAAAAGTATATGGTTTTTTTTTTTTTGGTCAAGTATCTCAAGACCCTTTGATTATGTTTGGCGTAAAAAACTGAAATGTCATTAACTCATTCTAAGATTAATTATGAAATCAGAAGATTTCTATGCTTGTTAATGAAAAAAATATGAAATGATATTTTTATTATGAATCACATTTCATAAATTCATAGAATCCTATTATTTAAAAAAAAAGTGATATTACGATTCCATATTTTTGTAGAATTATATTTCATATATCTTTCCTAATATACTCTTGACTTATTCATAGAATGATATAAGTTAACAATTTTATATGTTGGTCAATTTTTTAATCCTAAATTTTATTTTTCTTAAGATTAATATCGTAACAATATCATAAAGCATATAGCCATAATTATAACATATTAATTAGAACGGAAAAAAAGGTCATTGGATAATGTAAAAATATCATTAAAAAGAAAAAATATATTATCAAGATTTATTTTATCAAGATATATATATATATATATATATATATATATATATATATATATATATATATATATATATATATATATATATATGAAAGAAATGAATTTTTTCTCATTTAAAATATTCATGTCATTAAAATCAATTTAGATTTCATTATATATTATATCTCGTATACCAAACAAGAGAATCACTTTTCATATCATGTTATTTTTAATTATACCAAATTATAAAATCCAAATATGATTCCTATTCCGATTTACTAATTATTCTGATTCTTATTCTACTCCAATTTATTAATTCATATTCTTATTCTAATTCTTATTTTATAAAATTGTATTCTTATAAAATTGAATTCTTTGCACCAAACTTAACCTTTGAATATAAGTCTAATCCCATCGTATATAAAGTGATATAGTTGAACATTCCCCACAAGTAATGTCTTCATAATTCAAACTTTTAAGTGATGTCTCCATAATTCAAACGTTTGCCTTCCTGTAAGAGTGCATAAATAACAAAGGAACTCTTTTATTATTATTATTATTACTATTATTTATCACTTACATTTTATTGAGTTTATTCTCTAAACAAAATAGTTGTGCAACTGCAACCTTTATCGTATAACATTTAAAAAATATAAATATGTAGCGAAGTTACTAAGAAACAATCCCAGTTCAATAACTATCACTTCCTGCTAATTCGAATATCGAGTCTACAATAAATCATTACAAAGTACAAACCAACAGTGAAGAAAGTTTTTAAATATGCACATCAAATGCTTGTACTTCCCCTTCTTTGGACTGGTTTGTAGAGCACAACTGTAACATATTTAGAACGAAAACGATGAGTGAATCCCAAAGCCACCACAGATCTTGGTGGCTCTCTATTCTCAATATAAAGATGATTTAGAATCACATTCTGAGGCAATGGAAGAGTTCCTGAAGTGTCTCTACTAGCAGGATAGCCGAGCAAGCTGTGTTGCAAATGTGGAGGGAGCACAGGTGGATCACGTGCCTCATCTTCATTTCCAGGATATACATTATTGTAACTGGAATCAGGTGACTTCGAAACTTCGAATCCCACGACAGTTGCTTCATCCTGAGGGTAGATTGTATATTTAGAGTTTAGACATACTACTGACAAGTAATTGATGTAATTAGATTAGAATAAATCACTCACATGATTTTCAGCATATGAATTGCTCATCTTGGAATGGGAGCCAGCCACTAACAGTGTGAATTCATCAATTAGAACCCAATTAAGATTCCAATAAGCCTGAAGAAAGAGCAATTCTGCCTTCAATATAGCATGCACAATAAACATAATGCAAAGATCCATAATACACTGGATACGTGCTTATTGGTTAATCTAAGGAGCCAACAAATTGTCATTCTACAATGGATACGAGCTTCTTGTATTATGCAATAAGGATCTAACCAGGCAGACTTCTATCTCTTGCTCTCTAATCTCACTCTCCACCCATGTTCTCTTATGATTGGAAGCTGGGAACCCAGTGGAAGGGAATAGAATGGAGGTGTATTCCACCGGGTTCCCTTGTTTGGATAATAAAAATGATGGTGGGGTGGTATGGAAGAGGGGCGGTCAGCCCACATGTTTCTTGCCCCCCACCTCCCCCAATTGTGAGGAAGCAATCAAATACTTTTTTTTTCTTTAAATGATAAATGTATTACTTTTACCGTTCTATTGCAGTCCTCGTTAATTATCTATTAAACTTCAAAACAAGGGACAATAATAATAACATTCCATGGTATGCCTTTTCCTTCCATTCCATTCCACTCTTTAAAGCATGAGGTGAGGTCAAAGGCACACCAATCATCTTCAGCACTACAGCTTCTAGGATGAAAACTAACCTGATAGTTAAGCACATCTAATACAGAAAACTTATGAACTTCTCTCTGCATATAGTTGACTCTGATAAATCATCAAATGCCTAACAAACCCCACATCAGACAACAGCCATATCCCAAAGATATTTACAATCTTCATCTACTCGTAGAAAAAAATATCACAGAAAATACATTTAATGGCACAGCTTTAGAACTTCGGTGGATGTTGAATTGTTGATCTCAGCAGTTTTCTATAATAAAAAATCTTTATACAATCACTTGTATACACCTAGTCTGAATAGTACTTTCAGAGAAACTGTAGATCAAAGTAAAGCAATGGAAATGAGGATTAATTCATGAAACAAAGGATCTGATAACACCTTAAAGTAAGGAATGATATCTTAGTAATGCATAAAGTAACAGGATTATGGATGTTTAAAGGAAATTTACAGGCAGCAGTCTGTTTTTTTTAATATAAAGCAAGCAATTCATAATTCTTCATACAAATGCCATCATTTTTGCAACCTAACTAATGCATGTAAAGAGCAAGTTAAAGTAATTAAACTCAGGTACTCACTACTTCAACTCAACCGAGGACAGCATATCCTTCAGTGTATAACTATAAATTGAATCCCAAGTTAGCATTTCACCGAATGTGATCCAAAACAAATTTTAATATTTTTAACAAGTTGTAGATTGAATGCTAATACTATAAGTATATTGATTAAACAAACGCCCAAACTTCTATAAAAAATTTTGTATGCCAAATGAAGGACGTACTCTGCTACTAAATATAAATATATGACAAATTTTCTATCAAATTACCAAATAGATATAAAAGGAACAAGATCCAACATTGAAACAGGGGAAGTATCATGACTCTTGATAAGACTCATGATAATAAGAAATATGGGAATAAGGGTTTGGAAGAAATAAGGGAATGACACAACATATACTAAGAATCTTAATACTACGTATTGTATGATTAGTGGTCAAGATATCAGGAAGAAAAGCTTGAAGCGAGAAGGATAATAAACAAGGATTGATAAACAACTAAGTCTATAATGAATCTAAAAGTAATTACTGTCAATCAAATTATAACTTCATTTCAATTTTGGGGAGACTACACAATGGATTACTCTTCTTCAAACACACAATCTAACCGACTAAAGTAGATAAACAACATAGAACCCACCAAAAGATTCAATTTTCTCATAATAGCAACCTTTAAAATATGATTGAGAAACAATATTGGCCCAGTGGCACCTAGCTTCTCTTGGGAAGCACCAGATGGGGGAGTTCAATCCTAGCAGATCTCAATCAGGGGCAGTGTCATAAGGCTTGGCACCCCAATTTTTTAAATAAAACCTTTGATTTTTTATGCAATTTATTTAAGAAAATGTAAATATTTTAACTCCACCCCAACCCCATCCCCAAAATTAATGGTATTTTTTCCCCCCCCCCCTTCCCCCAAAAAAATACAAAATTGTCTAGCTCTGCCCCTGGTCTCAATACCCATACTTCATCCACTCTCCATTATTTACCAGTCTAATGGGAAACTACTACATGCTACCATGCAATCCAGCTATACTACTGCATGCAAATTTGCCTTATAAAACAATGACAAAATATATTCAACTAAGACTATAACTGCCTTTATTTATTCTGCCTACAACAACATAGCCCAGACCCCAAAATATTCACTTCAGTAGCATTCACACTAAATACCAATTATTCAAGTATGCACAAAAACCAAGGCACAGTTTATACATACACTTCATAATCAAAATAAAATTCAGTGATATTACAACAACAATATCCAAAGCCTTTTCCCACCTCAGTGATATTACCAAACAAAAAATAAAATAAAATAAAATTCAGTGATTGCACCCAGATAACCAAAAACTGAAAACAGAGTCCACATACGAATTGGCATTCCTTCGGAGCAGAAACAAAACTAAATACACGAAATTGAACAACACCCAGTTCCACTAAATTTGAGGGAAGAAGAGCTACGAACCCGAATGCAATACCAGAAACATAAAGGGAAACATAATTCCTAACTGAATAAATATCTAAAACATTAAAAAGGAATATTCAAGGAATAAAAATATCGTACCTTGTAGCACGTACACCGCTCGATTTCGCCAGTTACCAAAACAAAACTAGGAAATTCAAATATCGGTAGAAATAACGCATAATTTGGAGGCCCTATACATCGGTTTTAGTGATTGTGAAGATATGAGGGGAAACTGCAAGTGCGCAAAGGAAACCCTAACACAATGGAATTGGGGATTGGGGTCCAGAGAACGAAGACGACAGTTAGAGCAATCTGCTATGCTAAGCTCACAAAGTCACACAGCTGGCACCCCTGTCTTCTGTTCATCTTTAAACCTTAAACGTATCGTCTCACTTTATTTTTTATTTTTTCATTTAATTTTAGCTAACTATAATGAAATGATAAAACCTAATAAAAATATATTTGGGAATAATTTAAAATAAGGACTAAGACAACCACTCAAAATCTCAGATTGAGTAAGGTGAAGAGTGAATAATATTAATTTATTTCTTTTCATTAATTAATTATATTAAATATTCAAATAATAAAATAGTATATTTTATTCTATTTTATTCCTTATCTTTTTTATTCAATTTCATTACAAGTCATTTTTTTTATTTTTTATTTATTAAAAAAGATATTCATTCATTCAAATTGATAAAATACATCAATAATACAAATTCAACATTAAAAGCGAAAAGGATCAAGAACAAACTCACAAAGATCCGCGTCAGGGTTAATAACATAACACGAAAATTTTTCTACAAATGCGACAAAATCAAAGTTTCAAATTTTCGGATCTGTAACGCTTTTATTCGGTCTTGATCAATCAGAATTGATCGTAATGGACTCTATCTTGAACCAAACGAAACACCGCAACAAGATCGAAACCCCGCAACAAACGGAAATCAAACGACAGATCAAACGTTTTAAAACACGGAAAAACACGAAAGAAAAATCAGATCTATTGAAAAAATTATTTATTTAAATAAAATGAGAAAAAGAACGATGTAGAGAGGTGATTCTGGGCCAAAAAATGGCTCAAATCACCCCATCCGATGGATGAAAAAGAAGGAAAAGAATAGTAACTGGCGTTAAGATTCGTAAAGGAGGAAAAGAGAGAATTTTATTTTTTTATTTTTAAAAACTCTTAAACATACTCAAAGTTTTAAAGAAGTTGTTTTTATATATATGTAGTTTTTATTTCATACAAATTATTTTTAAATTTCCTGTCAATTTACTAGTACAATTTTACAAAACAGAATTTTGATATGGTTTAATTTTGAATTTTTATCAATATCTTGTTTTTTTTTTTACTAAATCAATATCTTGTTATTCAGTTTTGTGTTCTTATATTATCGAAAACATTTAACTTCTACGATTTTATATACAAAAGTTTAAGAGTGAAGAGACTGATTGATTTAGAAATTACAAAAAGTCAAGACTTACTATGATATTTATAGATATAATGTATTCATAAAGGATCATCAATAAAGTCGAACTCAATATTTTTAAGTCCATGCAAATTAATTTAACTAATTAAGTCAACCTCGTTCTTAAATAAAATATTTTCTATTAAAAAAGTATTTTGTTATGAAACTATTCAGCTGTTTTAGAGGGTTAGATGCCTATTTTTAGATTAATAATTTTTTAAAAAAATTTGAAGTTTACAAAATCTAACCTATGAAACCTCAATCGTTTCAATACTTAAACGTTTCATAGTACACTCCTTAAATAAAAATCAATGACATTTAATGAAATATGATGTGATTATATTGGACAATTCATTTTATTAAATAATTTGTTTACGTATTTGAAAAATGTCTTACAGATTATTTTCGAGAGTACTACATGTGTATTTCATCTATTGTATTTAAAATCGAACCAATTTGATTAAAATTGAGTCAAAAATTGATTTTTAAAAAAAAATAATTGGATTTTATTAAATTTTAGTTCCAATTTTAAAATTTGATTTAATTCAATCTAAAACAATATTTTTTCATGTATATTTTTTAAGATAATATTTTAATTAAAATTATTATGTTATTCATGTAACACCCGTGAAAACATGATAGACTTGTATATAGTTACAGAGGTAGCTTAATACTTGATTATCATGTCTGTTAAGTTTTGTGATGTTTTGAGCACGTTTAGACACTTTACTCTAATGCTATGTGTGAAAAATAGCTATTTTTAATTTCAAAAATTGGTTAAAATGTTTAGTTAATGGAAATAAATGTGGGGATTTTATTTATAAGTCACAAATGTGTGAATTGTGGTACAGTTAAATTTTGAGGTTAATCGGAGTTGGTTTGACATTTTTAAGCATACTGATTATATGTTTTAATGTCGAATTAACCCCAAGTAGATATGGAAAAATATGAAAATGGTGAAACATGATTTTTGATGAATCTTAACATTTATTTTAATGTTGTTGGAAGTGAAAAAAAAAACTGGATTTAGTAAAATTCAAACGTTCTTAGTAGATCGGGAGATTACAGCTTTGTCGCTTAAGTGACCAAGCCTTTCACGTTTGCTTATTGGCTGCCTTAACTATTTTAGGCTGCACAATGAAATATTTATCTCATTTTTCTCATCTCTTTTCACGGTTGCATAACAAAAAAAGGCAAAGGGAGAAGGGAAAGCAAAGAGAGAATACCAAAGGAAAGCAACAAGAAGCAATGAGAAGGAAAAGCTTAGTGGTGGAGAGGAGCTGCTAAGTGACTTTGTTTCTGCCCATTAGAGGTAGGGGAAAACCTTGACTTGCTCATCTTCCTATTCTCTTCATCTTGTTCATGAGTTTGGATTGATGTAGTGTTTTAGGTTTTGAGTTATTTTTTGTGTTCTTAGCTTGATTCTTGTGGTAGAATTAGAGGATGGCTTGTTTGTGGGTTATTCTATGCTTGGTGATGGATTCTTCATCTCTTAAACACTCATAACCTCACCTGAGCTAAGAGAGGAGTTTTAGGTTTTTAGGACAATGAATGATTCATTGATCTATTTTGAAGTAAGTTAAAGTTGTAGGTGAGTTACAACATGTTTATGGACCTTGTGTGGTGTTGGAAACCACTTGTTTTGGTGTTTTGGATGGTGGAATGGCTATTGTTCCCAAATGGAACAGTGGTTGAATTTTGCAGAATTCTCTGTCGTAGTGTCACGCCTAGGCGTGACTGAACTACCCCTAGATGTGATAAAGTTGCGCCTAGGCATGGTTTCCTGGAAGTTACAGGGTTGTTGTCCTGTATAACATCATACTCTAATTTTATTTTATTATTATTTAAATTCTAAATTAGAATAAGACATTATAAAAGAAATTATCATATTTTTTATTAGTTCATTTGATATTTTACATAAGGGGTTGACCCTTCAAAAGTTAGTTAGTACACATATAACACACTTCCTAAGTTAGGCACCATTTTAACAAAATTAAGCATTACTAAGACTTCGGGTGCCACTTCCACTACTATTTACATTTTTACATATTTACAGAACATATTCTCTTTTCTTTTACTACTCATCAAAGAGTAGTATAATAAAAAATGGGTCCCCAAAAGTGACTGTAAAGACATAATCTCCAAGATTAGGCACATAAACTTGTTCAACTCGGAAATCAATAAGAACCCTGATTGTTGGCATTTTATGTAGTATTTTACTACAAAAGAAGTGAGATAAAAATCTCAGTAAAAAATACATAAAATATGTAATATAAATTTACTATTCATTCTTTACCAAACTTTATTTCTAAAAGTCATAATCGAAAGTCCAACAATTTCAATTAGTAATATAAATTTAGAAAGAATAATTGATAAATAAATAAATAATTCATTATGTCACAAAATAATTAATTGACTATTATCTTTTTACTATTATCTCATTTCAATACTCTTAATCAAGTGTGCCTTTTTCTCTTTATTAAGGCGTTTCCCAATACTCTTATCATGACCACAATCATTAAAAATGATTATGACATCTCTTAATCCTCTCATTATAGCCACAATAATTTAATCAAGGTGTCCCTTAATTCTTTCATCACGGTCATAATAAAACTTTATAATTGATTAAGACATCTCTTAATCCTCTCATCACAGTCGCAATAATAATCTCTTTACACATTAATTTTTGTTATTCATGGAATAATATTTCTCTTATATAAATTTAGTAAAAAAAATATATTGATAAATGTTCTGGATCGTGGTCCCGTCTCGAAGGATCGACCCGACATATATACCACCGAACTCGCCAACAACGCCCCACTTCGGCCTTGTAACCTTGGATCCGTCGTCGGATTTGTAGCGATCGACCCCTATTCTCAAAGAATGGGGACCACGACCGCATGCGTACAGGATTGGCCATTAAAGGAAAACGGCCCCCACGAGAATAGAGATGAGCCTCCACGATCATAGGACAGTCTCGACAGAGTCAGAGACAGACCTCAACGATAGTGGAACAGTCTCGACAGAGTCAGAGATGGACCTCAACGATCGTGGGACAGTCCCGACAATGTCAGAGACGGACCTCAACGATCATGGGCTGAATTCCCTGCCATGACACGATCCTAAGGTACTCTGTCTGCGTGGAGTGCAAGAGGATTCAAATCACGCTCTCAATATATACGGGCTAAGTTACCCCGAGAGGGGACCTGACTACTATTCCATTATCTTTAACCTTCTAGCCGCTGCCTGACTTCGAGCGTTGGAGTCCCATTGCAGGTACCCACCCCCCTGGACTTCGCGCTCCCAGCAGCAGCTGCGCAAGGAGGAAACCACCATACACGTACCAACTTCAGGTTCCTTCTGAATCCACTTCAGAACATTGGCGCCGTCTGTGGGAAACTGATAAATTTCCATTCCCGCAACAACCATGGTGAGCACGAGACACAACCAAAAAAGAGGGAGCGCTACGCACGCAGTCCATGGCCGGTCTACGGGACCCAAGAAGACACAAGCAACCCCCCGGCCACACCACCAGAAACCTCCGCCGCCAGAAATAGGCCTGTCATGGTCGAAACCCTTAACGATGGGCACGAGACTTCACTTTCCGCTGAAAGCCCTGACCCATCCCGAAGGGTCTCAATCGAGAATGTGCTCACCTTCTTCCCACGGGAAACCAACAACATAAATTACGGAGTAACCCGCGAAGGAAACAACGTAGCTAGGATCCCTGTCCACGCCCGTTTGGGAGCCTCCCACGACAACGGGGACCACGCGTCGCAGTACGAAGACAATGTCCAATCCGAGATTATGAGAAATGGCCTCCGGGAGTTGTTGCGTCAACAAACAGCTCTCATCGAGGATCAACGGTGTCAGCTAGAGGAACAGAGACGCAGTCTAGAGAACCTCGAGAGATCAGCACGGACGGAAAACGACAACGGAGGACACGACGAGGCTCGCAACGGACATACGAATCAAGGCGCTGGCGCCGGGATTATTGGAAACAGTAATCCGGCCCCCGGCCGCCTACAACAATTCTCGGACGCCCTAATGTCATACAGGGTCCCGAGGAGTTTCAAACCTCCGAGCAATTTGGAAGCTTATGATGGAACAACGGATCCCCAAGAGCACTTAGACGCCTACACACAGTCCATGCAGCTCTACGGATACACCCCGAAACTTTTATGCCAGGCCTTCCCCTTTTTCCTGAAGAAGGACGCCCTCCGATGGTTCGTCACCTTGCGAACGAGGATCACAGGATGGGAAGACCTAACGCAAAGGTTCTTGCAACAATACACCACGGCCAAGGAGCACCCGAAGTCCATTGATTCCCTCTCCGGGATTTGCCAGGGAAGTTCAGAATCCTTGCGCGAATATGTCAGAAGGTTTAACCAAGCCTGCGTAGGCATAGAAAACCTAGATGACAGGATAGCCCTCCACTACGCCAGGAACGGGCTCCAGACCAACTCAAGCTTCTTCGCGTCTCTAGCAAAAAAGAAACCAGAAAGCCTAGAAGAGTTCCACCGACGGACGGACAAATACGTTGAGCTGGAGGAAGTCACCAGGGCGAAGGAGAGCCTGGAGAAAGGTGAAGCACACCAAAAGAAGAACCAAAGCTCCAATCAACCCCGTGACCCCTTAAGAAGCGAGCAATACCGGCCCAAATACTCTGAGTACACTCCTTTGAACACCCCTCGAGAGACAATCTTGAAGGAGGTCCTTCAAACCGAGTTCCAGAATATCAAGAGACCACCGCCCATAAAGAAGAAGCCTGCAAGGATCGGTCAAACACCGCGGGTGGCACAACAGCCTATGGCCACGAAATGAGGATCGCAGCAACCAACTCCGGGACGTTATCGAGTCCCTGATCAAAGAAGGGCGCTTGCAAAAATATATCAGCGGGTTTCGGGAAAACGGAAACCATGGAAGACGCAGAAACCGGAGGCAAAGCCGCAGCCCCCGGCGAAGTCCGAACCAGCGCCCAAGGAGAAGCAAAAGCCCTGCCAGGAGATCCCGGACCCCTCCACGCCACAACGATGAGAACAGGCAAGACCGGGAACGGGATACTCAAGACAGGGGCCACAAGAAGAACCGGCTAATAAGCACAATCTCAGGGGGATTCGCGGGGGGCGGTCTGTCAAATAACTCTAGGAAGAAAGCACTCCGGACTGCGGTTCTGAGCGTATCCGGCTCTTCTTCCCGAAAGTCCCATGCGGAAAACAAAGGCGCGCCGCCCATCTCCTTCTCCGAAGAGGACTACGGCGATATTATCCGAGATCATGACGACCCCCTCGTCATTTCCGGGATAATCTCCAATGCCAAAGTCCGTCGTATCTTTGTAGATCAGGGGAGATCGGCAGACATCATGTTCATGGACGCCTTCGAAAGGTTAGAATTCCCCCTGTCCGCGCTTACTCCATATGAAGGTGAGTTAACCGGATTCTTCGGAGAGAAGGTAACCCCAGTGGGTTATTTTGAGACCTTCCTCACCTTGGGCAACGACGACACCTACAGAACGGTGAAGGTGAGGTTTCTAGTCGTAGATTGTCCCTCGGCCTACAACATCATCCTGAGCTGCACAACGCTGAATAGCATTGCCGCTGTGGTTTCTACCGCCCACCAGGCCATGAAGTTCCTCAACAGGAACAACGAAGTGGTCACGGTCAGGGGCGACCAGATCGCAGCCCGCAAATGCTACAACGAGAGCTTAAAAATTGGTAGGACCTCCAGAAAAACAAAGATGCGAACATCCAGCACCGCCCATGACCAAGTCAACATCTTGATGACGGAGTTGGACGTCCGCGAAGAAATCCGAGGTACAAGACCCCAGCCCGAAGGAGAACTGACCCCACTCCAGCTGGGCGACAAGCCCGATCAAGTCACCATGATAGGAGCAAACCTCGAAGACCAGGAAAAGACCCAGTTGACACAGCTCCTACAGAAAAACAAGGATCTTTTCGCTTGGACTTCCGTCGACATGCCGGGAATCGACCCCGCTTTCATCTGCCATCGTTTATCTATTAAACGGGATGCAAAGCCGGTCGCCCAGAAGAAGAGGAAAGTTGGCCCCGAGAGACAACAAAGCTTAGGAGAAAGTCGGGGGGAGTTATTAAACGCCGGATTCATAAGAGAAGTCTCGTACACTACTTGGCTCTCAAACGTAGTCTGGTTAAAAAGGCAAACGGGAAATGGAGGATGTGCGTGGACTATACCGACCGAACAAGGCATGTCCCAAAGATCCATACCCCCTCCCAAACGTCGACAAGTTGGTCGACAGCTCCTCCGGCTTCCGGACGTTATCCTTCATGGACACTTACTCGGGGTACAATCAAATTCCGATGTACCCCGGAGACCAGGACAAAACGGCCTTCATCACCGAAAGGGCGAGCTACTGCTACAAGGTAATGTCGTTCGGACTAAAGAATGCAGGGCCACGTACCAGAGGATGATGAATAGAGTCTTTGAAAAGTAGATGGGAAAAATGCTAGAGGTCTATATCGACGACATGATAGTTAAGACCCCGTCGGATGGATCACACACCTCGGACCTGGAAGAAGTGTTCGCGCAGCTGAGAAGGCACTACATGAGACTCAATCCCGGAAAGTGTGCGTTCGGGGTCCAAGCAGGGAAATTCTTGGGGTTTATGCTGACCCACTGCGGCATAGAGGCAAACTCCGACAAATGCAAGGCGGTGCTCGACATGCATAGCCCCCGAAACATCAAAGAAGTGCAGCAGTTGAATGGCTGGATCACAGCTCTCACGAGATTTCTAGCCAAAGCCGCCCACAAATCCCTCCCCCTATTCAAGTTATTAAAGAAGGGGATCGGATTCGAGTGGACGCAGGAGTGTGAGGACGCCTTTACGTCCATAAAGAACCTCCTGGCATCCCCTCCAGTCCTCACAAGGCCCGAACCAGGCGAAACCCTTTACGTGTACCTCTCCGTCAACGAAGAAGCGGTTAGTTCAAGATCGACCTGTGGAAACATCCGAAGGCCAAAAACCAGTTTACTTCGTGAACAAAGCGCTGCAAGGCCCCGAACTCAGATACCAAAAGATTGAGAAGGTCGCCTTTGCACTTATCATCACGGCCAGAAGGTTAAGGCAGTATTTCCAATGCCACCCCATTGTGGTAAGAACGGATCAACCAATCCGACAAATACTGCACAAACCAGACTTAGCAGGAAGGATGATCGCCTGGTCCATCGAACTTTCTGAATTCGGGATAACCTATGAGCCCAGAGTAGCAATCAAGCCACAAGCCCTCTCAGACTTCTTGGCCGAACTTACCTCAGACCCCGGTTATACAGATGAAATACCCTGGACCATATTCGTGGACGGGTCCTCTAACCCAAAAGGATGCGGCGCCGGGGTAATCTTGGAAAACTCCAAAGGGGTAACTATCGAGAACTCACTGAGGTTTGAGTTTCCCACCTCGAATAATCAAGCGGAATACGAGGCATGCATCGCAGGACTGGCAATGGCCAGAGACTTGGGGGCCACAAAGATCAAACTTTACAGCGACTCCCAACTCGTGACCTCCCAGATCCAAGGCGAATACCAGGCTAAAGAACTCCTCCTACAGAAGTACCTGGCAAAAGTGCAAGAGCTCCTCCCCAACTTCCAGCTAGTCAAAGTGGAGCACATCCCCCGGGAACAAAACTCCCGGGCCGATCTCTTATCCAAGTTGGCAAGCACCAAAAGTCCAGGTAACAACAGATCGGTGATCCAGGCAACCCTCTCCCACCCCGCGGTTTCCGACATAACCGTCCTGCAAGTTAATGAACAAGAATGCACCTGGATCACCCCACTGATGGAATACTTACAGTCCGGAATCCTCCTCGAAGACCCTAAGGAGGCAGCCAAATTGAAGAAAGCCGCGGTCAGATACACCATCTTTGGTGGGCAGCTGTACCGGCGCGGGTTCTCTTCACCCCTCCTGAAGTGCCTAACGCCTGAAGAAGCTGGGTATGTCCTGGCCGAAGTCCACGAAGGGAGTTGCGGACACCATCTAGGAGGCAAGACCCTAGCATTGAAGGCACTCCGAGCAGGCTACTACTGGCCCACAATGGAAGCAGATTCCCTTGCACATGTCCAAACATGTGATAAGTGCCAACGACACTCTGACCACTACCACGGTCCGCCAGAGGAATTGTCCACGACATCCATCCCTTGACCTTTCTACCAGTGGGGCATGGATATCTTGGGACCTTTTCCTCAAGCGCCCGGGCAATTGAAGTTTTTGGTTGTCGCTGTAGATTATTTCACCAAGTGGATAGAGCTGCAGCCCCGGCCACCATCACCTCGGCTCGAATTCAGAAATTCACTTGGCGCCACCTCATTACCAAATTTGGAGTCCAGGAATCCATCGTTACGGACAACGGGACGCAATTTAAAGACAAAGGTTTTGAAGAACTACTTCACGGACTGAAAATTAAACATCACTGCAGCGCCGTGGAAAACCCTCGAACAAATGGGCAAGCTGAAGCAGCTAACCGGGTTATAGTTAGGGGATTAAAGAAAAGGCTGGACGAGGCCAAAGGAAACTGGACCGAGCAGTTAGACCACGTCCTTTGGGCCTACCGAACCACCCCTCATTCCACAACCGGTGAGACCCCGTTCAAACTAACCTACGGGTGCGAAGCAATGATCCCGGTAGAGATAGGAGAACCGAGCTGGCGTCTCCAACATTTCTCACCAGACACCAACCCTGGCCTAATAAGAGAAGACTTGGATCTGTTGGAAGAAAGAAAGTGCGTCGCGCACATACGCGATGTCGCAACCAAGCAAAGAACGGCAGCCCGGTACAACCTGAAGGTCATCCCCAGAAGGTTCCAGCCGGGCGATCTGGTGCTTCGCAGGGCCGACGTAGGCAGAAGAAATGCCTCCCAAGGAAAATTAGCCCCTAACTGGGAAGGACCCTACCGCGTCGTAGTCAGTACCGGGAAGGGGGCTTATACTTTGGAAACGTTAACAGGCAAACCTGTGAAGAATTTTTGGAACGCGGACAAACTTAGAAAATACTACAGCTAAGCGCCTTTCGAGGCCTAGTCTCCTAGTTCACTTCATGATTGATCCGCCACAATTATATGTACACTTTTTTAATTTTAAATTTAAGCAAGCATCTCAATTATCAAAGAACTCAGTCACCATGGTACCAACCGTAGTGTCTTGTGCTAGGTAGGGAGTGCAGTAGAGAAATCCCAACAGGGGGAAAACTCTCGCACCAATCCACCCGCACAAAAGACCCCGGCAAGGACCAGTCCGAAACCACAAGTCACGCGGCCTCCTAAAATACCTAAAACAATCCGGTAATGGACCGGACAAGGTTTCTTTCCTTAGGCACGGACTCTAAATCCCAAACAGCTATTGCCTTCGAATTCCAAGCCAAGGTTAAAATTCCTTACCTTGGGCACGAATTCCTAAGGGGCAAGCTACCGCAGATATCGGATCCTATGCCAAGGCTTCTGAGCATTCTCACCGCGCAAATCCTAAGAGAAATCCTAAAACGCTCCAAAATGGGTGTTGGACCCAGACCACAGGTCTCGTCGAAATTCCGCGATACGCAAAAAAAAAAGGGGGCATTGGACCCCAAAAAATACATACATTGAAAAAATAGCAAGGTCATTACAAATTTTAGAAAGACGGGACAATGTTTGAACATAAAAAAGAACCCCGCGCAGAGGGCAAGACTAAAAAACCATGAGAATCACTCTCTGGAGGCTCCGAACCATCAACCTCGGCGAGAGAAGAACCCCAAGATTCGGACTGAAGTAGCATGGGAACGCACGAGGCGGCCATTCTGAACTACCTTCCCGGAGTCCAGAGAATCAAGAACCAGGTCAACCTCAAGATTGAAGAGTTGAACTTGTTTGATCGCATTCCTGAATTGCTGCTCTTTGATGTCGGTACAAACAGTCAGGAGAGTCCCGACATCGCCATTCAGCGCATTAACTTGCCCTCCGAGTCGCCTGTTCTTAGCACGGAGGCCCTCACTCTTAGCCCTCAGCTCGGCCATGCCTCTTCTCACGCCCGCTAAAGTGGCCTCCCTCTCCTTCACTGCACTCCTTAGGGCGACTACTTCGTTTTCCAGCTCCCGATTCAGGGCCTCAGCATCATCCTTGGACTTTGCGGCCTCCTCTTTGGCCCGAACAGCTTCCTCCTTCTCCAAAAGAGCTTGGGCTTTACCCCGTTCCGCAGCAGCAACTCTTCGCTCGTAGTCCTCAACTGTATACTCCAGATGCCGAGCCTCCATGGCAAGACGAAGACCAAGAACTTGGAAACTACAGAGAGTGTTTGGAGCACTACGCTGGTTCAGCTTTGCCTCCACTTCTTCATCTAGAAGGAAATCATCAACAAACCGACGGGGATCTGGATTCTCGAAGTACAGGTTGATTGCCCCCCACTTGGGTCGGCACCTTCCTCAACCCAGGACCTCTTACCCCGGCCACTCCGCCCTCCCTCGTCGCCGCTTTTCTCTTTCGCCCCGTAGGAGGGGGAATCCTCCACATGGATCGGCTCCTCCTCCGGGGCAGGCACCTCGACTGGACAGGTAATGGGACCGAAACCGCTCCGGGCTGGATCCGTAGGCCCCGAGTCATTCCTGGCCCTCAGTGCTTCCAGAATCGCCAGAGCATTCCCCTCCTCGGACATCTCGGCCAAGCTTCCTGGAAAGCAAACACAAGCAATCAGGTCCACATAAAGAGCAAGAAGCAAAGAAAGTAAAGCATGAACAAAGGCCTCTGCTACCTAGCACAGCCCAAAGTTCCGCATCATCCACGGCATCCAGTATATCTTTGGGCTGGATTTTGTCGACCTCGGAAACCCATGTCTCGAAAAAATTGACACATTCGAGCTCCCCGTCATCCAGGTGACAAACCTCCCTCTCAAACGACTGAGGGGGGATGCTCCATGCCGCCGGATTCCAATACAGGCTGAATGTTGGCTCCTCGCCACTCCCCAACCAGAAGGGTCGAGTGCCGCCGGCCGCCATTAACTTGAAGAACTTCTCCTTGAAATCCTTATAGCTCTCTAGGTAGGGAAGAAACACCGTCCTACCTTGCCGGGAACGCACGGACAACCAAGATTGTTGACGAGCACGAACACCGTGGACGGAATACCTGGTGTGGAAATAGAAAAATACTAGTTTTACCCATCGGAGCATCGCAACCCCAAAGTGGCATATCTTTTCAAAAGCCGAATATTCACCCACCATTGGGATGAATCTGACTGGGCGCAGTGTGAAGGGTTCGGAGTACGGCGACATGGAAATCACTGAAAGGGAGCCGAAGCCCAAACCGCGTGAAGAAGTCCTCGTAGAGAAACATGAAGTGCTCCCCCGCCTCACGGGTCAAACACACGTGCTTTCTCCCCGGGGACAGGATCACGAACTCACCATCCCGGAGACCTCCCGCGGTAAGTTCCAGGTAATCTTTCAATTTGTCCAATTCGGACCCGACCTCGTAGCGTGAGATCCTGTCAAAAGCATCGTCCGCAACCCAGGCATAAGGTAATCCCGGCCCCCGGCGAATACGCACTAACTCATCAACGGCTTCCTGACCCCCCGGCTCGCGAGCTTCGGGATCCGAGTTGGGCTCCTCAACTCTCAACACCCTCCTTCTAGCCATTCGGATTCCTGGATGACACACAGAGGCTCGGGGGTCGAACCCGGCCCAAGTTCGAGATCCAAATGTTCGGGCCCTTGCACCCGCCAAGGCAAAAAGCCTAAGAAGGACACCTCCGCCGCACGCGGCGCGACGGAGGAGGTGCTCCAGGAGGGGCAAATGCCATTAACGGAAGGGGAAAGCACACTTCCCCCAACCCCCTCACCTTTCTCTCAAGACAGCAAGAAAAACCAGATGAATAAGAAGTAAAGGAAGAAATCAGTGTTTACCGTAACAAAAGAAAAGAAGCAAGAGGTCACTCCTGCGAAGTCCAGCAAGATCGTCTCGTCCCGCCGCAACGATCGTCAGAAACGACCCACAAGTCTCAAACGTTTCTGATAAAAGTCGAACGAAACAAAGCCAAAAAAGCTGACACCCTATTTATAGGGGTTACAGTTAGAGGGTAGTTTTGTCCAGATGCCTCACATTTGAAAAGGCACCCATTATAGCGCGCGGAGCACAACGCACGGCTTTTCAACCCAAGCGCGCCACGTGGCCCACGCGGCCGTAACGGCAGCTCACGTTACGATTATCCAGCAAGTTAAAGGACATACAACCGCAGGGTCTAAGAGCTCGGGAAACCCGCTCGCACCACGGGACTATATTACCCCGGTAATAGCAAAGGTACAGAGACCCCGGAATCAAGTACCTAAACTTGGCACTTCGCCGGTCTCGACTAAGTACCAAGCTGGGGGCAACTCAACATACCGCACGGCCAGGGTGAGCGTTGGACTCACCCCGGTATAGTATAGATACCACGGATCAAATGAAAGCAGAAAGCACAGAATTTAAAGGAAAAGGAGCAATAGCAATTTTATTAAAATTCTCATTCCATACATCATCTTACAACAAAAAGAAGGAAAAGAAAAGTACAGAGACATGGAAAATATAATGAAAGAAACCCCGGAGGTGCGAACTGCCATTAACATCATTGGCATCCCGGACCATGTCGCATCCACATTTCCTCCAAGAGCTAGCACCGGTCTTCTCCTCCCGAAGCAGTATCTTGAAAAAGTGGATAGGCTTCGAAACCCGGAGCGGAACACCACTTCCGAACCTCAGTACCCACCACTTTTCTTCACTTCCTTCTTCGCTAGGCAGGAAGAGACCGGGGCGCACTCTCCTTTGACAGATGAGGCACAGCTTTCTCATAAGAAGATCATTCCGCCGGGAACCTTAATCACCTCAAGCAGCTGTAAAGCCGAAGAGTAGCCTCAATAGTCCCTCCTGCATATCCAACTGCTCTTAGAAGCGGCTGGAAAGGAGAGCAAATTTAGGCCCACCCCTTCGGTTGCCTCCGTCCAAAAGCGGCAAAATCTCAAACCTCCCCAGCAACGAGAAATACCAAAGAAGCAATCACAGTACGCTGGGAAAGTGAGACATCTGCCGCTAATACGCTGAGAAAGTGAGACATCTACTCAAGAAGCCTCCCACTCGAAAATGGCCAAGCTTCAGAAATTTGGGAAAGATCAAGAAGAAAACCCGGGAAAAAGGTAACACTCTCCAGAAGCGCATAGGAGAAAGGAGAGCCATTTCTCTGAGATAGGTCACTTCCAGAATGAACATTGCAAGGAGGAATGCCATAATCAAATGCAAAGACCCTCTATTTATAGAGGAAATGGAACGCCTTGATCAGTTCCTTGCATTAAAGAAACCATAAATCCGCATTCAATGCCCCTCATTTCTCATTGGTCGCAAGGGCAGCGGAAGGTTGCAAACTGCGCGAAGCTGACGCTCCCCATAAAAGACTCGCTTATTCTCAAGGAGGTCAAAGTGGCGTTTCCCTAGGGATCCAACGATTCAAGATCAGTAAAAAACGCTGCGGCAAATCAAACAGACCCCGAGAGCTACGTCCAGGGGGCAGCCAAAGGAAAACCACGAGACTCAGGGTTAGCGACGTGGGTAAGGACCCACCTCGGCCTCCGAACCACGTCCCGACCGCCGAGTCGTCTCATGACCGATCACGGGCCCCGGCCAACATGGAAGATCGTGAAACCCGGCCTCAAAGCTAAGAGATCGCCCACTGCGAGCACGACGGTACCTTGACACTTGGGCCTGGTCCAAGCGCCAAGCTGGGGGCAACTGTTCTGGACCGTGGTCCGGGGTCCAGTCTCGAAGGATCGACCCGACACATATACCACCGAACTTTGCCAACAACGCCCCCACTTCGGCCTTGCGACCTTGGATCCCGTCGTCGGATTGTAGCAGTCGACCCCCTATTCTCAGCAATGGGGACCACGACTGCTTGCGTACAAGGATTGGCCATTAAAGGAAAGACAGCCCCAGCAGAATAGAGATGAGCCTCCACGATCATAGGACAGTCTCGACAGAGTCAGAGACGGACCTCAACGATCGTGGAACAGTCTCGACAGAGTCAGAGACGGACCTCAACGATCGTGGGACAGTCCCGACAATGTCAGAGACGGACCTCAACGATCATGAGCTGAATTCCCTGCCATGACACGATCCTAAGGTACCTCTGTCCTGCGTGAAGTGCAAGAGGATTCAAATCACGCTCTCAATATATACCAGGCTAAGTTACCATGAGAGGGGACCTGACTACTATTCCATTATCTTTAACCTTCTAGTCTTTCGCCGACTTGAAGCGTTGGAGTCCCATTGCGGTACCCACCCCTCGGACTTCAAGGCGCTCCCAAAGAAGAAATGCAAGGAGGAAACCACCATACACGTACTAACTTCAGTACCTTCAATCCACTTTAACAATAAATAATATAAACAAGTATTAAAATGTTATAATAGAAATATATCTTCAAGTATAACAGTTATCATTATAGCATAATAGCATTAATAATGAATTCTAAAAGTTTACGTAACTGAGTTTTGGGAAAGTATTAAATAAATAATTAAAAATGGTATGATAGTATAATCAAACATTAAGATAGTTGCAAAAATATTTATGAATTTCAAAAGCTACGTAACTATGAATCTCCAGAAGAAAAAGTTGATATAATAGTCTAATTAAATATTAAAATAGTTGATGTAATAAAGTAGGGTTTTTGATAAATCTGCTCTCAGTGGTAAAAATATTTATTAAATTATTATTTTTTAAAATTATTTATCTGAATGTCATCTTTTTTGTTACGCTGAAATTTTTTAACATTGTATGTGTTCTGGCGTATCCTACATGGATACACAAAAATGCTTGGCGTATCCAACGTGGATACGTCAATATGCCAAGTGCTCTGGCGTATCCACGTTGGATACGCCAGGCATTCTGGCATATCCTGCATTGACCCCTATAACTCCTCCTCCCCTCTCCCTCTTGCAGCAACTTCTTTCATTTCTCAAATGTTCATCTTCTCTCTAGATTTTACTTTCTCTAAACTCTCTCTCAAACTCTCCGTGATTGTAACTTGTAAGATAATCATATTTGTAAGTATTTATCATTATATTATTATTATTATTGTTATATATACTTGAATATTTTAATTGTTAGAATTATTGTTTATATTTTTGAGTTATTATATTAATTATGTTTTGTATATTTGTTTTATTTTTAGAATTATTATTTATGTTTTTGAGTTTTTATATTAATTGTGTATTGTATATTTATTTTATTGTTAGAATTATTGGTTATGTTTTTTAGTTTCTATATTAATTATGTATTGTATATTTGTTTTATTGTTAGAATAATTGAGTTTTATTATTTATTATTATTATTGATTACTATTATTATTATTATTATTATTTATTTTATTATTATTATTAATTGTGTATTTATTATTATATTATGTTTTATTATGGTAAGCTTTTTATTAATATGTTCTGCTATTTGTTTTGTGCATTTTGTATTTTGTATTGATAATGACGTGTTATATCTGTATCTTAGGCTGACATTGCAGAGAACGTCCATGCGTCGGCCAGGAACCCTAGTTCAAGATTTAGTATGGCTAGCTTTCAACAGTTCATGGAGGACATCTTATCTTCAGTGAGGGAGTATGATCGCATCACATTAGATCACCTTCGTCCAGCTCCTCCTGCAGATGAGATTCTCGGACCATCCGAGCATTCCGATGAGCAGAGGTCGCGCCGTAGACAGAGAGGGTTAGCGAGTACTCAATCACAACTACGACTTCCAGATGACTCTGGTTCTTCTGTTGTGCCTAATACTCAATCACCGCTCACTTTTACTACTACTTACCCACCATCTCAGCCACCACCTTCATCGTACCCGCCATATCCAGGTTATCCACTATCTACAGTATACCAACCACCTACTTACCCTTACCCACCATATCCTTATACTTTTACCCTTACATCGTCATTTCTATATCCACCGTATATGGGTTACCCACCATATCCCCACCCATCACAGGGACCTTCTTTTGATCCCCCTCATAGACCACTATATTCTGACCTTTGCCCTTCTCATTGATGTATATGTACCATATTTTATTACATTTGCTTAATTTAGGATGATTGTATGTATATGTACCAGATTTTCCTGTTATGCTTATGCATCTTATACGTATTTTGTTGATATGGAATTCAATATATATAATTATGTTTCATTATACAGGATGAAGTATTTTTGGGAACGTCTAATTTTTAGGAAAAATTCTGTCAAATTTTTTATAAAATCAGAATATTTAAACTATTAAAGTTAATTGATTTTGTTAGGCTCGTTGGGCTAGTATTATAGCCCATCAATTTAAAGTGTAAAACTTGATTACAATACGTTAAGGGTGCTCACTGCTAGATTTAGTTAAGTTTAACTTCATAATTTCATAAACTCAATTTTCTAAACCTGGGTTCGCCTTAGATTTAATTGAGTCAAAAATTTTAACTTAAGCATACTAAAAGTCAGAAGCTTTACTTGAGTTACTATGTCAAAACGGGCTGGCCCAGCCTATTCGGGGTCGGGTCATTTTCGAGTCAGCCCATTCGGGTCATGTAAGTTTCGAACTGACATTTTCTTAACCCAGCCCAGCTCATTTAGCCTTATGTAGTGTTAAAAAAGCAGGCTGATCAGGCTTATTCGGGCTTAGCCTATTCGAAACATATAAGTTTCATGCTGGCATTTTACTAGCCCAGCTCATCCATTTTGTCAAGTTATTCAGGCCGACCCATTGGACTTGGTCCATTTTGACACAACGGGCCATGTGTGTTGGATACGCCAGAATACTTGGCGTATCCAATGTGGATACGCCAGAACACTTGTCGTATCCTACGTGGATACGCCAAGCGTTCTGGCGTATCCTACATAGCACAGACAATATTAAAAAATTCCAGCGTGGCAAAAAAGGTGACATTCGGGTAAATAGTTTCAAAAAGATGATAATTTGATAAATATTTTTACCACTGATAGTAGATTGGTCAAAAACCCTAATAAAGTATTGATGAATGATGAAAGTACATGTAACCAGAAGTCAATGATAACTTTGAAAAAAATGACCAAAGTAGTATAAAGTTATTAATTGGAATGAGAAAATGGTGAGTTGAAGCATGTAACAAATGTAGCAGAGAAGAGAAATTATTGCTCCTTATTCAAATGGTACATACACTATTCGAATAATAGATTAATAGAAATAAATCTGTTACTTCATATTCGAATAACATTTAGGAAGAGTATTCATTCTTTTGCCTACTGTAAGACTTTATTCGAATAAACATTAGTTTATTCGAATAAAATCATTTGCAGATATTATTTTATTTATTTACTCGAATAAAATAAATTTTATTCGAATAACATAATAAAGATTGTCATATTGCAGAAAGTAAATTGTTACTGTTATATTGATATAAAACAGGGCTACAAAAATGAGTGAGAAAATATTGGACTAAGAGGTATGAGTAATAGAAATAAAGAGTAGAGAATAGTATTTTTGTCACTTTATACCTTCTACTGAGTTTTTGGATGTGTTAAATGAGAATGTTGAATTTTGAATGGAGGGTGAGAGATTTGAAGTAGCAGAATAAAGGCTATGTTCGTGGGTTAAGTAGTTGGATTTGATGACAAGATTAAAAGGCTTTAACGGTATTTATAGAGCTTAATTTCTACTTGCCTTGCATATGGAAGTGAGATAAGAATGATGTAAGTTTGCTTGGCTGTCAAAACGGGATTCGTTCTTGAGAAAAATATTTCCCGTGATCATGACTTAAATCTGATTTTTCATGCATGTATACTCCTTCAAGCTTGTTCCAGATTTTTCTTTTGAGTTTTAGCATGTTCATAGTTTTCCACTTGTCTTTGTTAATTATTACCTTGATTTTTCTTAAGCTTCCCGTAACACTTGTCTCAGCTGAGGTCATATGCTGAGTTCATCTTCATTTAATGCATGAACATTTGCCCCACATTCTTGGCTTTCACTTGTTTCTGAATTAAATTTTCTGAATTCCATAAACTTTCCTTTCTTGACACGTCCTTCTGCTGCTAATCATTATTCAAATGCTTACTTGTTCATGCTAACAATGGTTTGATTCTGGTTTGGTTTCTAGTTAGTTTGATCAATCCTTAGAAATGAAACTAAATAGAAACTAAAGTTTCTATTTTGCTGCAACGTGCTGTTGTTTTCCCATTTTTCTGATTTAGGTCACTTTATTCGAATAACCTAGCCATATTCGAATAAAGTGATGTGGTTTCTCCTATATTTTCATGCTGAAAGGATCTTATTCGAATAACCTTTTGGCTATTCGAATAAATGGGTCTTTTCTTGAAAAAATTATTTATCAACTTTTGTTTCTTGAAGGTTGTTATATTATTTTTATTTAATATTTTTAGGGATGTTACACCCTACCACCTTCACGCCTAGGCGTTGAAGGATGACGCCTAGGCGTGGCTTCCAGACTTGGAGAGAGGCTGAAATGTGATGTAATGAAGCTTATGAATGGTGTGGTTGCTTATTTTATGCTTCTTAACGAGTATCGAGACTCTAATAAGAGCATTTAGTGAAACGAGAATGTTAGAAATCAAGAATGATTGGTTATGTTAATTATGATAAATAATTAAGCAAGGATATATACATATATTTTTGTATTGTTTGTTGTGATATAAGGATAGATTTTCTTATGGTTTGAGGATGAATTTCCTTGTTAGTCTATTAAGTTCGAGTAGTTGATGGATTTCACTACTTAGAATGTTACTTTTCTGGATAGACTTTTAGTGCTTGTCCAAGGTTATGAATGAGACTTTCATTACTTTGTTCAGGATACATGCGTTCATGACATTGCCATGAACTTGATATCATACATGATTCATTTCAATTTTAGGTTATTGCATAGGCATATACACTAGACATAACTTAGCATAATATGATAATTGTATGGGCGATTGCCATCATTCATTTAAAACTCATAACATGCAATTGTATGGGCGGTTGCGTACTTCTAAAAGGGAAGTGTTAGGTGCTTTTGTGATTGAAGTGTTGATTTTGTAAATTTTATATATATATATATATAAGGAAGGGATCAATTTACACCTAGTGTAAGTAAAGATTTACACCTAATCTTACACCCTTCGTTTTATTGTGATCCTGTGGTTACGAAAGAAAATAAATGGTAGCCACAAGATTACAATAAAATGAAGGGTGTAAGATTGAGTGTAAGTATTTTTTATTTACACTATGTGTAAGTGGATCCACATATATATATATATATATATATATATATGTTATTAGTTTTGGAATACTTCTATTGAGATGTGATTTCTCGCCTCGATTGTGTTGTCTTGTAAATCTAAGTACGAATTCTTCTAAAAGAGAGAAGAAGTGATGTGAAGACTAGTATAGTATAGTTTATATACTTTTTGAGATAAAACTTGTATTTATTATACTCGAAGTAGTGTGTAAAAACTTATGTATTATAATATGCTTCCTGAGGCAATGATGTATATATATAACTTTTAATTTATCGTGACTCTTTATAAAAGTTTGTATGATTTTTATGGATTAGAATTATGGTTTAAGGTTAAAAGTGATATAGTCAATATTGATTATCCTTCTATATGCAAGATATTTCATGATACTAATTTTGGGATGTTACAATTCATACTTATTTATGAACTTTATCATTATATTCTAAGTCTAACTTGATTCCCACTTTAGTTTAATAGTTTATACTTTAGACATTAAATTTAGACATATATTATAAGATTTATAATTAGTTTCGACTTGTATTTAAAATTTGAATTTACATTTTTTTTAATTAATTTATACTTTTATTTGTTTTATTTTAATGAATTTGGATTTATGTGTTTTCATGAATTCCAATGAATTTGTGTATTGTAAAAAAAATAACAATAAATCGAAAAACTAATTTAATCCAAATCAATTTATATTTAATTGAATTGAATCAGTTGACTTATTTTTATCAAAATTATTCCAATTCAATCTGTGAACACACATTATTTCACCAAACTTGTGCATAAATGTTTGTATGTTTTTAAACTAGAAGTGTCTAAAAATGATTATTTTATTATTCCAAACTTCAAAGGGACTATCATTCAATTTTTTTTCAAGAAGAAAGAATTTAATTTAAATGTATAGCTAATGTAAAAAAAAGTTTTACATTATTCATTCATATATTACAATATCATTTGATGAGTTTGACATCTCATATAATTATTAATATAATCAAATTAATTAAATGATATGTTAATATAATATTACATGATATTGTAAAAATATTTTAAAATGACAATGTTTTAAAATTAAACTCTAAAAATAAAATCATTCATACACTAATAAATTATGCATACAAGTTCTTCTCACAAGTTATTTTGTTTTAAAAAATGAAAAAATTAATGTAGAAAAATGTTAGAAAAAATGCATTTTTAAACAAAATTAAGTTAAAACAAAACATGTGCTTAATTATATTTTATTACATAATTTAAATTTTTTGCATAAAGTTATTCTCTTTTTTTTTTTTTTTCGGGTCTTGGGGAGAGAACAAACAAGTGAAACGACAAGGAATTGAGGAAGATTACCCCGCATCATTGTGTGTTACCCCCCCCCCTAACTACAATAGACTAGAGGAAGATCAATTGCACTTTTTTTTTTGCCTTTTAAAAGATGAATTTTGTACTACCAAAAAAGCTAATTCCATAACAAAATATGTGAAATATACTTATTTTAATTGGACTTGGTCGAGTTAAACCCAAATTTTTCTTTTAATTGAATCTGAGGCCAATCCCAATTTTAAGTCCAAATTCTTAAGCTTGAACATATATGTGGGCCACAAATTACCAGAAAAATATATGATATTTCGGTCTCGGAATTTATGCCTAAATAAATATTTTCTTTGGACCGTGTATGCTAAAGCCTAGCGCGTACTAAGTCTTGCGTACTAATGCCTACAACTGCGAACAGTCGTTGATATTTAGTATTTACTCTACTCATACTCCTAAGATGTTTTAAAATTATTTAATTATTTTACATATAAAGGGGTATTAGTAGCGTGGAGAAGAAGAAATATATATAAATAAAAGGCTGGCAATTTCAACCATACTTAGAGGTGCCAATTGAAGTCGGTTTGGCTCATTCGCAGTTAACTGCTATGGGCCAATTTAATTTTAAGTCACGTTAAATTGGTTTAAAATTATTACAAGTTAGCGAATTGTTACTTTAATCCAACTTTATGCAATTCGCAAGTTAAGCGATTCAATCTGCTAGTCCAAATTTTTTTTATTTTTTTATTTTTTAACACTTAAAATTTTTTTTTTATGTTTTATTATTTTAATTTAATTTAATTTAATTTAAATTTAAACAAATATCAAATAAAATAATTTTTAGTGATACAAATATTAATTTATATTAAAAAATATTATATAAATTATTTAATAGTATTTTAATAAATTTAGACATTGAGCTAATGAGTGGCTCGGCCCATCACAAGCCATCCAGAATCAAATCGAGCCAAGTTAGGCCGAAACAAAAAGGTGTATGGACAGTGGCTGACCCTTTACCACAAACCCCTTAAATTACCTGTTGTAATAAGTTTTATTTATTTATAAAATAACCCATTAATTTATTTATTATTAAATTCGAACCTTAATAATTTTGACCTTCAGCTCTCGTAGAACTCCCTTGGCAACCACCCACCACCACATATCCACATGTTGCCACTAATATATATATACACTGAAAAATTGTGGCGAAATATCAAATTATGAACAACTCTTTTACATATGTTTGGACAACGAAGTAAATAAAAATAAAGATGAAATCTTAATTTTAATATTATATTAAATTTTAATTTAAAATTAATTAATATTAAATAAAATAATTTAATAAATATATAAATCACATTCAAAAAATTAAAATAAACTCTTACTTAAAGAAGGAGAAGTCATTGGTGTCTTCTTTCTCATGTAGCACGCGTCGTGCCCCAAGAACTAGATCTCAACACCACGTTTCATCGCCAGCAGAGTTGAGTCTCCGGCATGAAGCCACTGTGATCCCACCTCCGAACCACCATGGTTGCGCATCCCACCTATGCCACCGCAAATCGGGCACAGGTTTAAAAACGGGTTCAACAAGTTCAGATGGGGTTTGCTACGTTGATATATTTTATTTTTCGTTGTAATGATAGTTATTTCATGACAATAAGTTTTGTACAATACATTATTCTCCCGAATTAAGAGACGAGGTGTAGGAATCATGATGTTACCATGTACAGATTTTTAAGATTTAATTTTTTTACATTAGCTAACTCTTCCAAGATTCAATTTTTACCCAGATTTGCTACTATCATATGGCCCTAGCTGTTTCTAAGGACATGTTTCTTGTTTAAAATTCAGTACTAAATATAAATTGCATTTGGAGGTTAGCATGAATCCATTCCTCATAAAGAATAGGGAACCCATGAGTTCCTCATCCATGCATCACTGCACTAGAAAGATGAGATAGCTGTAAATGAGGTTTAAGGCCAAAAAACACTAAAATAAATAGTAGCCTTCCACAAATTCCAGCACATCAGCTTCAACTTCTTTAGTCTCGTTCAGTAAAAGAAATAAGATCCCCAAAAAGTTACTTTTCTGTGCAAAAATTGGTGCTTTGTAGAGAGGGGGTAGGCAAAGGAGTTTGTTGAAGATGGGGTTTTCTGGGTTATTTGGCTAGATGGTGTAAGGATGTTGTACGGTGGTTATGGAGTTTTTTGGTGATGGGTTTTTCGATAGAGGTGGGATGGCTCATGAGGTGGTCTCTTGGCTTGGAGATGGAGGTCTGGTGATGGTGCTCTACTGTGGTGTAAATTGAGAATTTTTTACAATTTATTTTTCACAAAATAATCTTCTTTTCATATTCCAATTTGTAATATCAAACTTTTCTATTAGTAACTTACTATCCAATGAATAGATAGATGATCTCTTACATCTTGCATCCATCTATTTTGTTCGTCTACTTTTATTTGTTTATTTAAAAATTTTAATTTATTAAATATTATTTATTTATTTAAAAATTAAATAATATTGTTAGTCTTTTTTAACTTTATCTTTATTTTTAATGAAATAAAAAGAGAAAAAAATATAAAATTAATAAAAATAGAAAAATAAAAGAAAATATTAATTAATTAAAAATAATAATAATTTAATTATGTTAAATTATATTTTTTTATCATTTAGTATATTTAATAAATTTTTAATTTATACATATTAATTTTAGTAGACAAATAAAAATAGATAATGAGAATAATTTATTATTGATCATATGACTAATAGTAGAGATCCATGTTAAATGTCACCATTATAGTATAAGACTCTTTTATATGTAAACAACATAACTTATGAAGAGTACTTTGTGTTGAGTAAAAACCCCAACCTACTGCCCCGTCGTTGCCAAACCTAAGCAGAGGGTTGGGGTGTGTCAGCCGAGACGGGAGGGTGTCACGTGGACAACGTTGCGTTGGTGATACAGTATTAAAGAAATTTGTACGGACGGGACCCAAGCCACGTGAAGGGGGGGCATGCATTTGTAAGGAAAGGAATGAGTGAAGTGCAGTATACACGTTTTCCACTTTGGTTTTGGCATCAGCATCACCCCCCTTTGTTTGGAGAACTTGTCACCACACGCTGTGCTCAACACGCCACAACCTATATCCACTGTACACACCACACTACACTCAACATAAAAGTATTATTCACAACTCTTTCGATGATTAATCTTTTAAAATTAATTAGATAAGAAATCTTGTTTCATTGAAGGCCTTTTTTATTTCTCAATACTTGTTCTTCAGAACAGTATAGTTGGTAGTAAGTAACAGGTAAGACCAAAAAAAATTTAAATTTTTAAATCCAATAGAAAAGGACACAATGAGATAAGACCCCCCCAAAAAAAAAACTAAATTTAAAGGTTATGAGTTTGTGGAAAATGCCGCATTTATGGTGAATCCAATGCATGAGAATGGGACACTCGCTTGGCTATTTGTTTGGCTTTAGAGGGTGTGAACCTACAGGTGGTTAGTGTTTAATAATTTGAATAATGGATCAATATGATGTTATATTGATTATTTATATTGCTAGGTGATTCGTGTAATATTTTTATAAATTATTTGTTTGTTAATTGTTAGCAAAAGTAGTAGAAATGTGACTGTGACATGTGTGATATATATATATATATATATATATATTGCTAGGTGACGTGTAATATTTTTATAAATTATGTTAATTGTGCAAAAGTCGTAGAAATATCACTGTGACATATATATATATATATATATATATATATATATATATATATTGGTTACAATAGGTACAAAAATTTGAATTTATATTGTTTTATAAATTATTCAAATCCTTGCCACAAGTTACTCATAACGATTTTTTTTTTTGGTAGAATCATTCATATTGATCACATTGTATGTAATAGTGTGAACTCAGTGATGTCCATATATGTATAGGAGATATAATAAGCTCATTGAATGTTCCAAATATCGTGAAGTAATTGGTCTTACGCTTACAGTCTGGGTTGTCAATCCACAGAGACCTACCATCAAGTAGGAAGTTTATATCGGCAATTAGCGACATGAATGTGATGGTGGTGGGAGTCACTCATGATTGAAATTAGAAAGTCCAGTGATAATCACTTTTTTATATTAAAAATGATAACTCCAGTAATCTAATTATCTAAATCATCAAAGCACTTATTCTTATCCTCTCTTGAACGTCTATACACAAATAATTGATTGATGAATTATAAGTGAAAATAATGACAGTAAGGTCATAATTTTTCATGTCAATCTTGATAATCTTTTGAGGTATTAAGATATAAGTAACAAACACTTTTTATTAATGATATTTGTATACAATCATGTACATCTCTTATATCTAAGTACGAGTGATTTTTGACAATGAAGGTTAACTCAATTGGTTAGATAAAATATGACAAAAAAGATACATATAAGTAACATTATTTTTTCAATGAGATTCAAGTCCTTATATGATTCATCTCAGATCCTTTGATTTTTTATTGTTAGTGGCAACTCTATATATATATATATATATATATATATATATATTAGTATAAGTTTTTTTTTTTTATTTTTTATATTCATTTCATTAATTGTTAATTTTATAATCTCAATCATTTTATTTTTACAGAACCGATCTCCTCTATATATATATATATATTAATATAAATTTTTTTATTTTATATTCAATTTTTAATTAATTTCATTCTATTTTTATTTAATAATTATTTTTAATAAATAATCTTAATTATTAAATAAAAATAAAATTAATAATTAAAAATAATATATATAAAAAATTATATTAATATAAATTAATCATTCATATATATATGTACACACTTGCAAACATGAGACTTGACAGTAGCAGCTTCTGCCCGTGTGGGTTGCAATCACAATTCGTAGAGTTAACACTTCAAGCTGATTGCAAAGTTGGTAATGATCATCGCATTCAATGAGCATTCACTTCACAAGTCGGGGACCACGTTCGGCGCAACTCCACTTTCTTTTTGGTTATTATATTACTATTCAACTCCACATTCATTTGTTTTTTATTTTATTTTATTTTTACTTCTTTGTGTTAGATTCCTCTTTCTTTCTTTATGTGATCGTTCTGGCTCAAAATGGTATACAAAAAATTGATGGAATTTTCTTTTTTTCAAGTAATAATCTTCTTAAACTATGAACCTGCGATGATAAAGAAAGAAAAAGATGGAAGAAATTGAAGGTTTTTTCTCTCTTTTTTTTAATAAAAGAAAAGAATAAAGATTATCATATATTTTTTTAGAAATATATGTATTGTATATATTTTTTTAAAAGTGTGTAATTTAATAAAAAATAATAAAAAATATGTATAATAAATAATATTAAAAAATATAAAAAAAATAATATAAAAGAAAAATAAGTAAAAAATCAAAATTGAAAAGAAAAGGAATAGCGGAAAAGACGCAGAGCCAGATCAGATTGTACGGACTGGGCCATACCCTTTTCAGGTGGGACTGACCGTGGGAGCCTTTCGACACGAGAGGAATTATTGAATTTTTTTTTAAAAAAAAATCAAGAGATAGAATATTATTATTTAAAATGAGAAGAAAATATAGTTTTAAAAAATAAAAAATATCAGGATTCTTTCCTAATCATCTGAAAGGATATGTGCTTCGTACATAGATAAAACAAAAACACAAAAATCCTCATAATATATTAATAATAAAAATTAAGAGAGATAAAAGATATGAAAGAGATAAATTACATTAATCCATAATATCTAATTTATGATGTATCAAATTTTATTTAGAGCTTCTTTTTTACGTCATGGTCCAGAGTTTTTATCTCTTGTTTTTCCTATCCTACATCTTTCGATCCACCAATAAAGAGAACGGATTAAAGAAACTCAAAGTAAATTTCTTTAAATTTATCTAAAAAATTACAAATCTAAAATATCTATGATAAAATTATTAAAATACTGTACAAGTAAAGAAAACAAAGATGAAAAAAAAAATGCTACTCAAGGATTCAACCGGCATCCCCATAAGTGAAACGCTTAAAAGAAAAACTAAAAGATGAAAGAACATTACAAAGAATGAGAGAGCACCTCCGTTTAGTGAGAGAAATTTTGTTATTACATTAATAACACTTATAATCCAGTTAGTAACCCGTTGTCAACCAAAATAAAATTATAATCCAGTCAGTTTCATTTTTTTTCTGTTTATATTTAAGGGACTTGTTATAAACTTATAATAGTAATTGTTTTAGTGAAGAAAAATGCTATGTATCACAAGATTTTTTTTAGAAAGTCTATACTAATTTAACATGCCAATATCAATCCGAGTGAAAATGGTTCAGGTCTTTTAAACATATATTTTTGATTTGATTTTAAAATTTATGTATATGAAAATAACATTATTAAAAAGTCATCACTTAAACGTTTAATCATATCTCAAGATATTAATTTTTTACTTATCGAGATAGAATCACTTATCCGAATAAGAATACTCTGGAAACCAACATTTAACATGTCAACAGTAATATTCAAAATTCTCTTCATATAACCCATTTCTTTTACTCATATCATCCATGTAAGGTGATTGATGAAAAAGTTCATATAAAATAAAATTACTCTTTAGTGGAAAAAAAAAACCTCCCTATATTGACAAGAAGTAAAAATTGATTTTGAAAACATAGGATGGAATTTGTTACTTGATATTTGTTATTTGAATAATGTTATCTTAATAACATAATAAAGATAAAGAATATTTTTGTGAATCTTAGTTTTAGAATAAAATGATCTACTTTTGACTCGGTTTAAAAAATAGATAAATCGAGATATCCGTAAATTGACTTAGACATCATTTGATTGCAATATTTAAAATTTTAAAATAAGCAGAAAATAATATAACAAGGCAAAAAAAATCTTAAGTTTAATTTTTAGATAATTTTTTTGGGTAAACAACAAAAAAAAATTATAATATAACCATACATGTTTGATAAAAATTTATTAGACTTTAAATTATAGTCTTGACCATAAATTTTTGATCTAATAGTCAATTTTTTCTCCATTCATTTTTATAATAATACACTCTTCTTACTTGAATTTGTGTAGAAATGAATAAGTAGTAGAAGTGTTGTGTGCAAGTTTCAAAAATAACATGAATAAATAAAAATCCAAAAGAGAGAAAGTGAGAGTAGAATAAGAATTAATGAAGAAAGTGGGATGATAGTTATCTCAATTACTTTGTTTTACTAATTTAAATATGTTTTGCATTCATTGTTTGATATTTTTATTTAATATACTAACAGATACAATAAAATAAAATAAAATTCCTGTAGCTCTAAATTAAATCCTTATATTAAGCGACACCAAGTTGTTATAGAAATTATTTAATCTCGTAATTTAATTCCAACTAAATTGTACACTTTAACTTACCTTCCCTTTTATTCATACGATATCATACCCAAAAAAAAATAACGTTATAAAAATATCTAAAAAATCATACCATATCATAAATCTTTTTTGTAGTTAAAAAAATATTTACGTACCCAAAAAAAAAAAAAGAAAAAGGTTAATAATATATTTTTTAATATTTTTTTAATATTTATTTTATTATTGACCTAAAAATAAGTGTTGCAGTCATTATTTTCATTATAATTATTTTAAGTATATAAAATAGACCACTAATAAAATAAATATTTAAAAAATATTAAAAAAATTATTGTAAACATTCTTCAAATAATACAGACTCAAAAACAAAAATACGTAAAACTTAAAATGCTTCGAGAATTTTATAAATTATTCATATAAATAATATTAAAAAATAAAAAAAATTACACAACTCTAGTCACACCCACGTCACCTATTATAGATATAATTTTGATATTTTTACTATAAATAATATACATATATTTTTTATATTTTATTTAATATTATTTATTATATTTATTTTTTTATTTTTATTTAATTATATATTTTTTAAAAAATATGTATAATATTTATATTTCTAAAAATAATATAAGAATATCTTTTTCCATTATGGATGCTCGGTATACACCTGTGCCAGTGTGCTACACAACCCGCAGACCTCATTGAAAAAACTCTTGGTCTAAAGTCAGCCGAAAAAAAATCTTGTAGACAGTAAGAATTTGTCATTATCAAATATAATTATTGTTTACAATAAGTTAAAATCACATTATTATTATTTTAGCATGAACTCAGTCTAGCTGTATGAATATCATTATCTTATAATTTATATCACCAGCAATCACTTTTGTTTGGTAATATTCGCATCATCAAACTAACTATTTATTTGTTAAAAATAATAATAATAAGTGTACATATTATACGAGATATATATGTTCAATTTAAATCATTTAAGATATTTTTAATTGAATTTAAAGTGTTATTATATATATATATATATATATATATATATATATATATGAGGTCACACCGATTTCGAAAAGGATGGAATTGGGAATCTTGTCAATTCATGAGGAACTTGGACCTTCACTAGTTGTGATACTTTAAAAAATAAAATAAAGATCCGCAGCCCTACACTTTTTTGCCACATATGTGATCGGTGATCCTAGCATGTCCTTGTCGCATCAACACTCTACCAATGAACTTAAAAGTAAAACTAGGGTTTAGGGAAGATCACAATGTGTATATATATCTGGCCACATAACGCTTGGTACAGTAACATATATATACATACGTACATACATACAGCTAAGTCCAACCAATGGGAATATAGAGAAAGCAAAATCACCAATCACATAAGCAATATTTTTCCAACCAATACAGCGACGCGTTGTCCCTCTCTATATATTTGTGCCCAACCTTCATCTACTGTTACCATCCAACTCCCCTACTTGCTTCTCTCTCCTCCCTCCTTTTGGTTTTCGGCTCAGGGTTAGATCTCTTGCGTTTTGCTACATATATATTAAATATATTTTTATATATATGTTCCTTCATATTCTACTCTGATCTATTTCAAGCATACATATATTATATATATATATATATATGAAATATATGTATGTATCCTTATTTTTTTTCAGCACTTTTCCCTTCTCCTTCCTATAAGGATTTGCCAAGGTGGGTCTGGGATTACTGTTTGGTTTTGATTCTTACCTGGTATTTCTCTCTTTTTTTTTTCCTCCTTCTTTGTGGGAAAGGCTGTTCCTTAATTAGCTGGAATAGAGAAAGATGTTTTTTAATCCACACAGCAAAAACTGTAGATTTTGAAGGGTAGTTAGCTGATCTTGAATCTCATTTGTTTCAGTTTTCTTCAATTCTGAAAGTATAAGCTTTTGTTGTTCTTTTTATTGAAGAAGTTGAATTTTGTTTTTCTTTTTAAAAAAATTGGGGTTTTGGCTCTTTTGTTTTGTTCTTGAGGTATGAATGAGTTCATCATATGGGTAGATTCCTTTCGGGTACCCTATGGGCCTCGTATGCCAAACATACTCTAACCACTGGCATCAGGCCACATCAGCTGCTCCTCGTGGCCTTGCTTCTATTTGCACATAAAGTATCAATTTTCCTTGTCCCTAGCTTCTTTCTTTTCTATTTTTACCCCCGCTTGCTTTCTCTCTGTTTCAAGTTGTTCCCTCTTTTTAATTTCTCATTGCATACAATTTTCCGTGAGATTGGTCTTTCCTCTTTGAGTAAGCTATAAGGCTTTTTAGCCATACATACGTTTCGATGAGATTGGTAATAATGCTATCTTCTATGTATATATATTTTCTTTATAGCTGCTAGCTACAGTTGCATGGACAGATTGACAGTCGTTGTTTGCGGATGTAGCATCATCAAGATTCACATGCAAATGCAGGTGAATGGGACTGTATGATGCAATCTAAGTGCTATTCCAATCCGTTGGTCTTTTGAAGCTGAGAATCTTGATGATGCTGCATCGGCCATAAACGACTTTAAAAAGTTGAATAAGTACTAGTTTAACCCCAAGAGAAGAGTGGTTAGGTGTACACACAGCCCAAACCTTCAGATACTGTTCATGGTGCACATTTTTAACACAAGAGGTGACTCTTTCTGCTTTCCTTTTTTTCGTTGTTGTCTTCAGGTGGGGTTTCATCTTTTGTTTTCAATTTGTAGTGCCAATTTTTTTATTGGCACATTAATGGATGATGGCCTTCCTGTGCTTCTTTCTTTTAATAATAATATTATACTTATATATTAATTAGCTCTTTTATATTTTGCAGACAATCCTAGGTTATCGAATATAGGCTATATTTGGAGGCTGAGTGGAGCGGCTGTTAGGTACTTATGTGCTGACTTCACAGATCTATCAATGAATATTCCTTTTCAACAGATGTGCTGGAATGAAAATGGTGTCTTTTCAGTTTCTTAATATAGATGGAGATATGACTTTATCCAAATCTAGAGGGAATATAGAGACAGACACTCACATACACTTACACAGAGCGAGGGAGAGAGAAATTAATATTTGGATTTTAGGGCACTGAGTGATCTTCGTGCTGCCCTTATTATAGCAATTTTATATTTTGATGAGTATTTGCCTTTAATTAGATCCATCTATCATATCTATCAAATTCTATGGCACTTGTATTTTTACCTAATAATGCACTAATCTTTAAAGTACTGGAACCTTGCCCATAGCTGAAGCTTTAGAACACCAGGTTCCCCTTTAATACACTGATCTGTAAAGAACTTCAGCTTGCTTTTTGGTGCCTAATTTGTAGTGAAGAAGGGAGGATGAAAGTATTTGTGGATTGTTACCTTGTGATGCTGATTCTTGTAGCTAGCCAAATAGCTTTCTGGGGGGTTTTGGGTTCCCGTGCCCACAAGCTTTGTCCTTGTTACTACATATAATATTAAATACAGAAATTAAACATATTTTAAGTAATGGACATTCTTCCTAGTGGTTTGCATCTGAGGAATTAAGCAGATCACTGAAAATTGAAGCTGGCTTGGGAACTTGGATATGCAAAATCACGGACATTGTCTCAGTTCCATGATCAAGGCCTGGCTTTAGCATGCACTAATCAACCTTCGCTCTGGTTGGTGGACCAACAGCTAGAGACGTCTTGCAAGTTGGACCCTCGGTAAGTACTCTTTATCTCAATGGCAGAGATATTTCAAGCGCCATCTATAATTCACCTCTATTATAAGAATATTGCTCAAAGATAAATAGTAGATATTTGTTTTTTGAAATATATATATATATATATCCCAATGTCTTCTTCATCATTCAATATGATAGCGATGATTCAGTCTATTCAAGATCTTATCATGGAAATTTGTGTGCTCGCATCACTGTCCAATCTTGGTTCACATATTCTCTCCACTTCAAATTACTTAAGAGGGTTATGCCATACGCTCTTTTGTGCCCAAAATTACAAAAATTAAAAAGGGAATATTATTTCACCAGCTTGCCCTATTTCTTTGTACCTTCAATACGTTGCCCACATACCTTCATGTTCTCTCTCTCCATTGGTAGAGGATTCAAGAGCCATATACTTTGCTTGGGTTTTGACTGACATATAGGCAGTTGATGAGGGCAGTGTCTCGAGTCTGCTGTTGCTTTTATACCTAGCTACGTTGTTGTACGATGCTTCTAGCTTCATGCTGCTAATTAGTATCAAGCTCCAGGCTTAACCGCCTTAACCTATGATTAATCTTTAACCAGATTCCTATTGATGGGCCTGGCAGATAATGTAGTTAGTACATGTTTAATTACAGGGAGTAACCAACTCAGTTTTTGGCTGCAGTTGATCATTCAAATAAATATTCTCTTCTAATTTGGGGAGTCTAATTCTGCCACTAGCTCCTGGTTCACATAGATCTTTAGTAAGTACTCATTTCATATATGTATATACATCCAAGAAGCATTTCTTCTTTACTTGTATAATTAATTAGTACTGTAATTTCTTTGCATTCCTATACAGATAGGATTGAAGCAGTAATTACAAAAATAATAAAAAAAAAAGAAGCTAATATCATGTATAAAGTCATAACATACACAGTTTAGTGTTTTTTTTTTCTGGCCAATATAGTGCCATGTTGTTGTTTCTGTAATTTTCTCTTCTTTTTTTTTTTTAATTTTCTTAATTCAACCTTGAGAAGATACACTTTCATTACTTTTTGTTTACATTTACCTATTATTTCTACTGTGATGTAGGGATGAAATTTAGATTTTGGCTAATGTAGGGGCAATAAGGAAAATTAGAAGTAATGAAACGGTGTCGCATGGAAAAAGCATGTGCTAAATATGAAGATGGTCGCTACCGTGGGTAGTTCATTCGAAGCATCTGAGTGGAAAGAGGCAGTCGAGGCAACTAACAATAACAAAGGAATGACTTGCAACCACTGAAGTTAACGCTCAAAGCATGCTTTCAAGTAATTCAAACAGAAGCAGGAAGAAAAGCAACTGTCGACAAGCTATAAATAAAAAATTTAGAGACTTGTACAAGGACTTAACACTCGATACTCATCACAGACATACACCAAGAACAAAGTCACTCAAGTACTTTTACATTTCTAGCATTTCTCTTTTGTCGTTTGTTATTTTTGGTTTCTTTTAATTTTAGCTAATTTTAGCCTTTGTAATCCTGTAAATTATATACTCTTACATTTTGATTTTAATATAAAACTGCATATTGTTATTTTGCTTATTGTATGTTGTATTTTGAAACTTGTACTTGCACACATAAATATTGTGCAAAAAGAAAGTCCTAAAGAGAAAACGATTTTCTTCCCTTAATTGAAATTCTGAAATCATATTGTCGATCAGATTGAGAAAATTCGATGGAAACATACGTGTAAATACCAATATACATTTCAGGGAATTCCTTGGTTCCCAGCCTATTCACATGATATAAACCCGGCGAAAAAACAAATAAATTATAACTTTATTAGTTGTACCAAAAAAAAAGAAAAACTTTATTAGCAAGCATAAACTCATGTCTCCTTATTCATTGGCATCGTGTTGTTAACAATTTAGACAAAAAATCATTCCATCAATTTGGAACTCTGGTTGTTAGCCTTGCCCATATATCTAATCGTACAAAATTGTTGGGACCCCATTGCATTATGTGCTGAACATTATAATATAGTGCTATGATTAAATACTCCAATCGTGTTTTTTCTTCATTATGTGCTGAACATTATAATATAGTGCTATGATTAAATACTCCAATCGTGTTTTTTCTTCATTCTTTTTAACGATAGTGGACTTGATTGAAGGACCACTTCCTTGAGCAAAATCTATGAAGTATCATATATATATATATATATATATATATATATGTGTGTGTGTGTGTGTGTGTGTGTGTGTGTGTGTGTGTGTGTGTGTGTTGTGAGAATTCACTTACCTAAGCAATAAGTCATGACACACGTATATCAGTCTTTTTATGAATGTTGAATTTCATCAATCCAGTCATTAATTTGATTAAAAGTTTTAATGAAGTATACCAAGTTCATAAAATTTCATACAATTTAAAAATTAATTGATACTTCGCACCATTTTATTTTAATGTATAGTATGTTTTGTAATATAAGTAAATGTGACTAAAAAATTACATATTTATAAATGTTTAATTTATCTAAAATTTGATATACATAATCATCAATATAATTCACATAATTTAACAGTTAAATTAGCTAAATTCGCATTATACAAAAGGTTATTCAATAATGTAAGTATGTAAAACTTACTTCTGGAATAAGTAGATCCGTTTCCATTTATATATCAAAACTATCCTCTATAATAATTTTCAAAAAGATGCAAAAGGTTACTTTTTTTTCCCATTTCCAATTTTTCAAGCACAAGTTGGGCCAGATAATTACATCAACTTTTTGCGTCAAAATGGACACAATCACATGCCTCCATGTACTACATTGCTTCCATCATCCAATGTCTGGATATAACTCCTTTAGCAAAGCAAGGAGGAGGGGCAAAATGCATGGGATTCGCTCAGTCTGTCTAGAATCTAAACTATTATCAAGGATCCATAGTTTGAAGTTGGATGCTAATTGTTTTGTTTGACTAAGTTCTATAATTTTATACTTTCGTACAAAATGTTCTGATGAGATTCCCATACATCATGTCATGTTGGGATGATGAGGTAAATATTGATTTCCATCTAGCTTATAGAATATAGATGGAAAGTTAGAATTGATGAGGTTCTCCTGCTTCTTTTACTATATTTCTGCCTTCAATAATATGCTGTAACTGCCAGTATAGATAACATATTTGGTATTTTGCCACAGTTTGCTCCATTCAAACTATTCATGAGGGAAAGGGAGCAATTATCTGATAATAGAGAAAAGAAAAGAAATTCCCTTTTCGACAATTGGGAAGCTATCATTGAAACTGTGAGTGGCGATTAGAAAGTCACATTTGATCCAAATAGACACATATTTCATAACTTTAATAACAGGAGATTTTGGTATATATGCACTTCATTTTTATCCCAATGCATGCTTTTGATTTCTATCAATATCTTCTAGATATATACGATAGACACCGTTTTTGCATTTTGTGATGATGAATGTCAAACAAATGGAGGCCTGCGTTGAAGTTGGAATTTTAGGATTTGTATTATTTAAACGATAAGGTACATTATATATAAAGAAAATCAGTACCATTTTTGGATTCTCATACTTTGCGCCCGGACAAAAAGGACAATTCAGTGCGCTACCTTTCTTTCTAAGCTTTGAGCTAAGAATGCTTTTTCTCTGCAAATTTGGCTTTTCCCTCCTTTAGAGAGCTTCTTTCTCCCTTTTTAGATCTTCTTTAATTAGAGGAACTTTTTTCTTTTGTTTCTTTTTTCTAATGAAGAAAATAATTTATTTATTTTTTCAAAATATTCTCACTCAATAGATAAATTAATCTTCTAAAATATTATTAAGAACCTAAGCGAAGAACAAACAATATTTACGTAAATTATCCATGACAAATTATTATCTGCGCAATTAAAGTCAAAAACTGCCAATGAATTTGAGTAGTGGTCGACCTGGATTGGTTCCTTTCTTTTTTTCTTTTTGTTATTATTAAGTGCAGATTTTTGGTCCCATGTATCGTACGATATGGTCCCAGTGTCTGCCATACTACTGGGTGTATATGTGGCGACATGCAACTCAAAGAACTATCTTGGGACCCATGCTCAAGATCTTTTGACATCAAAATCCAACCTAGCTATTTTCAGTAAAAAAATATAATGCGTGTTTGATATAATTGTATAAATTTAATTATTTTTAATAATTAATTATTATATAAATTTTTTGTGTTATAATTTATTATGTGCGTATTTAAGATAATTATAAAAATTTAATTATTTTAATAATTAATTATTATATAAAATTTTTTGTTATAATTAATTATAATAAAATTAATTTTATGTTTTGATATGTTAGATGAAAAATGATTTTAAGTTAATCTATTTTATTTAAATGATATTAAAAATAATTATATTTATACATTAAATTACTAAAATATGTATAAAATAATTAAAAAAATCATTTGAGTAAGACAAAATGATATTTATATTTCAAAGTGTAAGAAATAATCTAATCATTAATCATAAGTTGAAATTTTAACATTATAAAAAATATTTTATAATACATCAATTTAAATGTAAAAGTTAAACTAATTTTAACAAATATGATTGAACACCGTTACAATAACTTTTATTTGAAAAAAAATGTTGACACAACAAAATAAGTTGTGCCAAACATACACTATATAATAGAATCAATTTTATATTTGTATATGTTAGTTAAAAAATAATTTTAAGTCAATCTGTTTTATTTAGATAGTATAAAAAAATTATTTTTATATATTAAGTTACCACAATAGATATAAAATGATTAAATTTGATTGAGAATAAAATAATATTTACATCTCAAAGTGTAAAAAATAATTTATAATATAAAAAACTGAAATTTCAATATTATAAAAAAAATTTATAATACATTAAATTTCTTACAATAATTAAAATTAATTTTATAAAATATATAAAAATATTATTACGACAACTTTTTCTCAAAAAAAAAATGTTGTTTAGTTGAGAAATAATCCCAACTAAACATGCTATAATAGAGCTTTTTTTATGCTTTTATTTTGAACCGGTTTTTCGTTATATAATTTAATCATTTTCATCTGATTTATTATAAAATTAACATTCGTATAAATTTTGTTATGACTACTATATTTAATATCTCGTTATGACAAATATCTTAATTTGTTCAATTCTTATATTATAAAACTATTGGATTAAATTTTTAATATTAATTTTTAAAAACATTTATATAAAAGAATGTATGTAATTAAATATTTGATATTTTTATATTAATAATAAATTTATTATTTTAAAATATTTTTATGTATTTAAAGTTAAATTAGAATTAATCTAAATTTTTTTTAATTAAACAAAATATACATTATACAATTTTTTAATTTAACAATGAACTTGATAGAAAATTTATCTTATAAATAATTAGTTATTCATCCATACTGATATAACGGGATTTCTTATTTTGGTATTCAATTTTTGTTTAAAATGCAAATAGATATTTATTTATAGGATTTTATTAACGTGTGTAGGGCATATATTAAAGAATTAAAAAATATTATTATTCTTTATTAAATTACTTTATTTCCTCACAGAAAAAATATTACTTTTTTATATTTTTAAAATATTAAATATTTTTATTTTTTATTTAATAATTTTTTTATATTTTTTAACCTATACCTAAAAGACACACATTAACAAAATTCTTATTTATATCCAGCATATAGCATAAATGACTTCGGAATCCGTTTTGTTCTAAAGTAAATTGAGGAAAGATCGAGATAGCGCGTCACGGTGGATTCTTCCAGAAAGACAAGCGACAATGGTGGTGCGAGGGGGTGGGTACCTACAAAAGCACTCCGACGCTCAAGTTAGGCCGTGCATGATAGAAACAGTCAGTATATCGGAGGAGATACCTACCTTTGACGCTTGACATGGTATTTATAGGAGCGCACGCGAGTAATCCAGGGGATTCCTCTTAGATACAGGTAATTCAAGATTGATATCTTGATGATAATCACTTTTCCAATATTGTAAGATATATCCCTATAAATCCGGGATTAATATAAGGAAAGTATCTAGTCATCAAAGATATCTATAAATCCTATAATATCGTAAGCTGACGATTGACAGTTGCGCATATTTAGGGTTTTTTCCTCTGCGTGGATCAATCAGCCACGATGTCATATAGTAACACCGCTCAGGTGTCTTGATCCGTGGTCCGAAGCACGTCTTGAGTCTTCCTCCACGACAGCTAGGAAGATTCCGGCAGTGCGCACGCGGGTTGATCCCATGGGTCGGGATCCGGATCTCGGGTCCCGAAACAGTGATTCTTGCCTCGAACTTGGCTCTTGGATGAGACAGACTGAGCCAAGTTCGAATGGATCAACCACCACATGGTGACGTAGCAATTTAACGGATAGGTGTTAGACCCCAAGTTATTATCGACGTCCTTGTTTTACTTAATTATGAGCAAAAATTACCGCTCTTCGAAGACGAGTCTTTGGAGACATATTCATCGTGAATCCCGAATGTGATCTATGGTGACTTCACTTGCGATTCTCTGCGGGAAACCGATACTTGGACTTTCATTGGAAAATAACGATTCTTTTAAAGAAAACGTCAGTTTCATAAAGATTTTTCAACTGCTCCCTATCTTTGTGACCAACCAGAGATCTAAGCATTTATTTTGGCTGACTTCATGGGATCAGGTCACCTTTTACGCGACCAATCAGAATCATTTATGCACGCTATAAGTACAGAACACTTCTTCATGAGCTTGCATTCTCTTCTTCTTCACTATCGCGTAGAGATGATTTTTCCCAAGGGGATGAGTGTAGTTCTTTTTTCTTTCTCCTTTTATGTGAAGAGGGCTTCATCATCTACAAAAATCATATTTTTATTTTTCCCAAAGTCCTTGAAGAGATTTGATCTTCTCCGAGTGTTTTTTCTTTCCGATAGGGACTTTTCTATCTTGGCGTAAAACTGGGTTGCTATGCATTTAGGGAGGCGGAAGCCTTTCTATCTCTGCGTACACGGGGGTGTCTGATCCTACGTGTTGTTAGGATGGAATCATGTTTCCGTCCTCCGTTGCATGGGGACCCGATGGAGCACATTGTTCATCTCTCCATCTTCTCGGCGGGTTACTTGAAAGCATCTGGCCGGTCTTTCTCATAGTAACGGTTAGAAATACAAGGATGCCTAATCAAAGGAGTGAGAACCCCCTTGGAGCAACCTGGGGTGGTCTGCTTTCTTTGACTTGCTTTCGAGGGAGTAACGGGAATCGGCTTCTGCCGCTATCCGTTGAGAAGGTGGGAGAAGGACGAGTGAGCGGAGGATTTCTACTCCGGAGTGGCTTCAGTCTGTTTCGGGGTGGAAAACCCGTTGTAGCTGCTCCATAACTTGAGGCAACTTGGAATAGCTGACACCGGCAGAGGATTCTTCAGCTAGAGAGGTCATATCCCTTCCATCGAGCGAAAGAAGATCTCGGCCTTTAATTGCATCGTGGAGTGGTTGTGCAAAGAACATTGACGTTCTCTCCGGGGTTATGATCCTGGTTTGCCAATGTTCTGCAAAGCCAATCCACTTTTTTAGGAGACCGAGGTTTGGAGATGTGGACGGGTACGAGCCAGGTGGCCGGAGATATGTGGCCCATTTCCCGGGATTTCCTTATGCATTCCCTGTCTCAATATTTTTCTTTTCCCCTTATTCAGTTGTATGACGATGTATGGAATGAAAATGATTCAATAGACTTTTTCCTTTTCTGAATTTGTTCTGTATTTTTATTTCATTTTTCCACCGAAGTAACTCTGTCGGGATGAGTCCAACGCTTACCCCGGTAAAAACAAAGTAAAGACATTGTCGTGGTTGGTCCAATGCCAACCCGGAGTAATGACCATAAACACACCTCGGAATTTGCATGTCGTGTGTAATGTCAATAGTTAATTGGGCCTGGAATCCGTGGTACCAACCCGGGTTCTCATCCAACATTCGTACGATGCTTTAGATTACTGTGTAACCGTCTTTTCAACTGCTATTACAGTTGCGTGGGCCACGTGTTGCGATTTCATTGTAGGGATGTGCCTGGAGCTCCGCGAGCCATGATGAGCACCTTTTGAATTTGCATTGGAGGGGACAGGAATGCTCCCTAACCGTTCAACCCTTAATAGACCCTTTATAAATAAGAGTCAAGGGTTTGTCTTCCTTACTCTGTCATTTTTAGCCTCCTTCACCGTGTGTTGAAAGCTTTGGCTTCCTTTTGGGTGCTTTCCATTCGTAGCTTCTCCATTGTTCTAGCGCAGCTTCTCCATTCTTTGCTTTTGCACAGTAAGTTGCTTTCTTTCAGTCTTTTTGTCATTTGCGCTTTTCAAAAAGTAGAGTAGCTACGCGTTTCTGGTTTTGCTTGTCTTCAAAAAGGGCTTAGCAATTTAGGTAGATATAGTCGCCTCCCTGAAACACCAACTTCGCCGTGTCACGCGCGGTGGAGGAATTCCCCTGAATGCTTTATTTCCGGTGGGACAGGAGGTCGGTAGGGGAGGTTAGGATTACCTCGCTCTCCCTGTGTCTGAATCTGTGAAACTATTGATTCTGACAGTTTCTTACCGACTTCTTTGGATGTTCTCAGGGTTTCCATGGCCAAAGGGAAAAAAACTAGAGTTTAGCCCCCATCTCACGATGTCTGTGATCCGGCGGCAGACGAGCTGGTTCGAGTGCGGCGGGGCCCTGAGTTGGTATGTGTGTGGGTAGTGGACGACGTGTGGGATCGTCAATCCAGGTTTTCAAGTGAAGCCGTACTCCGAGAGTCCCTCTTCGCCTTGGAGTTAACCGTGAACAAGGCCCGAGATGACGAGTTCGAAGTCGTCTGTCCGAACTGGAACGAGAGGGTATGTTCCTGCCGAGAAGAGGGTTCGCATTTCATGTTCTTGTACGAGCCGTTTTTCCTTAAGTTAGGGCTAAGGATGCCATTTTCTGACTTCCAAATGGACATACTTCGTACTCTCCAAGTGGCCCCTTCACAGATCCATCCTAACGGTTGGGGCTACATCATATCGTTCGAGAGGTTTTGTCGGTTGATGGGCCTCAAGTGTTCGGCGAATACCTTTTTTTATTTTTATACAAGAATAAACACCCAGAGGACGGTAAGGCAAACGAGCTGGCTTGTCATCCGATCCCGGCTCGATCGTAAGTCCTTTGATATTTTCGAAAAAAGCTTCAAAGGGTTTAAGACTACGTTTTTCAAGATAAAAGCCAATGAGGGATGTCATCCCTTTTTCCTCAAGCTGGACGGGGAGCTAGAATTTCCTCTTTATTGGACGCAGAGGTGCTGGGACGTGCCTTTCGACATGATTGAGAAAGAAGAGGGAGATCTCGACCCCGAAGAATCTAGGACCGTGAAATTCATAACCCGATACGCTGAGAAGCATGGGAACATCAACATTAGAGATGTCCTTTGTGTCCCTGGTGATGATCTTCTTTACACTTTGTTAGGTAGGATTTAGGGCGTTCATACCTCTAGTGTATCCCTAGGAGTTTGCTTTGTCTTCATATATCAATGTTCCGAGATGTATTGACTGTATTTGTTTCTACTTCTTTTCAGTTAGTAACATGACATCTGGATCTTCCATGGTTGCACTGCGGTCTTCAAGAAACCGGAGGAAAGGGAAGAAAATCGCAACTTCTTCCTCCACAGCTATTCCGGACTCATCCGACCGAGGTGTTGCCATTGGAGAGCAAGATGAGCTGGAATCCCCTACTCCCCTTCTCAAAGGGAGAAAAAGGCGAGCTGTCGAAGAGCCTTCTGAGCATGATGGACGGTCGTCGGAGGGCGGCGAGAGAGAAATGGCGGACTTCTTGCCAATCATTACGGGGAACTCTGAGCTCGGGCCCTTCATAGATGGGGACTTTTGAGTGGCGAGGTAAGGCAGTATATTGCTGAACAGGGCCTTGGCCAGACCTTAGCCGCACTCCAGAGGCAAGCACTCCGGGCGGCAGCCGAGATCCGTGTCATCGAGGTCACTATCGAGAAGGCTGATCGCCAGGCGTCGGCAGAGCTGAGGTCCTTAAAGAAAGAAAAAGAGGAGATCAACCAGAAGTTGGCTGCATCCCTAAAAGCCAGTGAGGATAATAGGATGAGAGCCGTTGAACTGGAAAAGAAAGTCACTGAGCTGGAAAAGGTGTTAGCGGACTCTGAGGCTGCTAGGAAGGTCGAGAAGCTTGAAGCCGACAGAAGCATTGGTGCTCTGAGGGCCGAGGTGGCGGAGCTTGAAAAAGAGGTGGAGGAGCTGGATGGAGTAGCTGGAAATGTTGAGGAGGAGCAGTTCCAAAATGCTGTGAAGCAAATCCAGTACTTCAATCCCGGGGTCGACCTTATCTTGGAGGGTGTGACCTCAGAGAAGATGTTTCATGACGGCCAGCTTGTAGCTGTCGAGAAAGTGGCCGCGAAAGCTCCTGGTGGCAACCCGGCTCCTGGTGGCAACCCGGAGGTTATTCAGATCCCGGAAGAGGAAGGGGCCGGCATTTAATAATTTTTTTTGCCCCCTGCGTGGGGTTTTACTGTTTGTATGGACAATTGCCCCGTGTTTGGGGTTTTATAACTAATTACTTTGTTTAGTCGTTTGTTTTCGTTTTTCATGGTCCGACCTGGGTCCAACGCCCATTTTCGTAGTTATTATGTCGGACTTAGAAAACTGTGTTGTGAAAACCATGGTCCGGGATCCTTCACTCATGTCATTAATTGAGTGGCATTTCCTTGGACTTAGGTAAGAAAAGGTCTTGGTCTTTAATCTAACGCTTATAATAATGAAACGTCAAGAAATTTTAGACTTAGGCGAAGTAAGACCTCAATCCGTATTCCAGTGCTTGCTGTGGGAAGCGCTTAGAATTGCAGACATATAAGAGTAGCACCTGGTTAGGGAATTTTACGCGAAGACCCTTTTGCCCAAGGCGCCAGCATTGCTTTCAACCTTGTCCGGGATAAGTATCCTAATAATCGTACAGATTTTAAGATCCCTTCTTGGCTTAGGTGTAAGGAAGGAGTGTGTACATATGATCCGTACTGTCTCCTATCGACTTTTTAGAGCAACACGTTGGATTAAACCTAGTTTTTTGAATAATAACTTTATTGCTGAACCTGGGAGAACAAGAGTCCGTACATAGCGTACTTATTTAAAACAAGAACGGATCAAAGATAATTCTACTGAAAGGCTAAGCCTCTATGGGCATTTAGCTATAGTATTTCCTTAGTTTGTCTGTATTCCAGTAATTCTTGACCGAGGTCCCAAATAACGTTTCCAATGTGTGGGCTCCCTTGCCCGTACTGGTGACGACACGATATGGGCCTTCTCAGTTAGGGGCCAGTTTTCCTTGGGAGGCATTTTTCCCTCCTATGTCGGCTCTTCTGAGGACTAGATCGCCGGGCTAGAATTTTCTCGGGACTACCTTCTTGTTGTGCCTGGCCACTGTCTTCTGTTTGAGGGCGGCATCCCGTATGTGGGCTACGTTTCTTCTTTCTTCGAGCAAGTTCAGGTCCTCTCTGATTAGGCCGGGGTTCTTTGTCGATGAGCGTTGGTAGCGCCAGCTAGGCTCCCCTATCTCCACCGAGATCATGGCTTCACAGCCATAAGTCAGCTTGAAAGGGGTCTCTCCCGTCGTGGAATGGGGGGTGGTCCGGTATGCCCAGAGAACATGGTCAAGTTGCTCGACCCAATTCCCTTTGACTTCGTCTAACCTCTTTTTCAAGCCTCGCATGATGATTCTGGGGTTCTTGACGGAGCTGCAGTGGTGCTTTATTTTCAGTCCGGCTAGTAACTCCTCAAAAGCTTTGTCTTTGAACTGGGTTCCGTTGTCTGTGACTACAGATTCCGGTATGCCGAACTTGGTGATGATATGGCGCCAAGTAAACTTATGAATTCGAGCCGAGGTGATGGTGATCAGGGGTTCGGCCTCGATCCATTTAGTAAAGTAGTCTACTGCTACCACCAAGTATTTAAACTGCCCTGGGGCCTGGGGGAACGGACCTAAGATGTCCATACCCCACCGGTAAACGGGCCAAGGAACCGACGTCGTGGACAGCTCTTCAGAAGGGGCTTGAAAATGATCTGCATGACGCTGACACTTGTCACAAGTTTGAACATGTGCACGAGAGTCAGCTTCCATTGTGGCCAATAAAATCCTCGCCCTTATTACTTTTGGGCTAGGGCTTTGGCTCCTAAGTGGTGGCCGCAGCTCCCTTCATGAACTTCAGCTAGGGCGTATTCTGCTTCTTTGGGGGTTAAGCACTTTAGAAGAGGGGAAAAGAAACCATGCCGGTATAGTCGACCGTTGTAAATGGTATATCTGACCGACGTCTTTACTACTCTGGAAGTCTCCTTCGGGTCCGTTGGGAGCTTTCCATGCTGCAGATAGCCCAGTATATGAGTGATCCAAGATGGCTGATGATCCTCCACTTGGGATATGCTATGATCCGTGATGGAGGGTTGGGAAAGAGTTTCTTGGATTACGAGCTGCCGGTTGTTGCCGGGGCTTTTTGTCTTTGGCCAGTTTAGATAAGAGGTCAGCTCTGGAGTTCTGTTCTATTGGGATGTGCTCTATCCTGACTTCTTCAAAATCTTTTAAAAGTTCTTGGACCTTGTTCAAGTATTTCTGTAGGAAGGGCTCTTTAGCTTGATAGTCACCTCGGATTTGAGAGGTTACTAGCTGGAAGTCACTGCAGAGTGTGATCCGCGTTGCCTCTAAATCCTTTGCCATTAGCAACCCGGCAATGCAGGCCTCGTACTCGGCCTGATTGTTTGAAGTTGGGAATTCAAACTTCAGGGAGTGCTCCAAAGTCAAGCCCTCTGAATTTTCGACTATCACCCCAGCCCCACTTCCTTTGGGGTTCGACGATCCGTCGACAAAAATGGTCCAGAAAGCTTTCTTTGGGTCGCCATTGTCTGTTGTGAGTTATGTCAGAAAGTCAGACAACGCCTGGGCTTTTATTGCAAGTCGTGGTTCGTATGTAATCCCAAATTCTGAGAATTCAATCGACCACGCAATCATTCGCCCAGCCAGATCTGGTTTGTGTAGTACCTGTCGGATAGGTTGGTCAGTTCTTACCACCACAGGGTGGCATTGGAAGTATTGTCGAAGTCTTCTTGTGGTGATGATGAGCGCAAAGGCAACTTTCTCAACCTTTTGGTATCGGAGCTCAGGTCCCTGGAGGACCTTACTCACGAAGTAGACAGGCTTCTGTCCCTCGTCGGTTTCTCTGATCAAAACTGAGCTTACGGCTTCGTCGTAGACGGATAAGTACAAGTAAAGTGTTTCCCCGATGTCCGGCCTTGTCAAGATAGGAGGGAGGATAAAAGGTTTTTCAATGATGTGAAGGCGTCCTCGCACTCTTGAGTCCATTCAAAACTTCTTCCCTTCTTGAGCAATTTGAAGAGGGGGAGAGACTTGTGAGCGGCTTTGGCTAAGAACCTTGTGAGGGGCGCTATGCGCCCCGTGAGCTGTTGTACTTCTTTGACATTCCGGGGACTCCTCATGTTGAGGACGACCTGACATTTATCCGTATTAGCTTCAATTCCTCTATGCGTTAGCATGAACCCCAAAAATTTACCTGCCTGGACCCCGAAAGCGCATTTCTCCGGGTTTAACCTCATATTGTATTTCCGTATTTGTACAAATACTTCTTCAAGATCCGCCGTGTGAGATCCGCCGTGTGGGGTCTTGACTATCATGTCGTCTATATAGACTTCTAGCATCTTTCCCACTTGGTTTTCAAAAACCTTGTTCATCATCCTCTGGTAGGTGGCTCCTGTATTTTTTAGGCCGAAAGGCATGATCTTGTAGCAGTAGCTCACCCTATCAGTAATGAAGGCAGATTTATCTTCATCCCCAACGTACATGAGAATCTGGTTGTATCCGGAATACGCATCCATGAATGAGAGCCACTTGAACCCGGAGGATCCGTCCACTAATTTATCCACATTGGTGAGTGCGTATGGGTCCTTGAGACAAGCTTTATTCAGGTCGGTATAGTCTACGCACATCCTCCATTTCCCGTTGGACTTTTTTACCAGGATCACGTTGGAAAGCCATGTGGTATAGGAAATTTCTCTGATGAAGTTGCCATTTAGCAGTTCTTTGACTTGGTCTTCGACGACTCGCTGCCTCTCGGGTCCGACCTTCCTTTTTTTTTTGCGCAACCGGTTTGGCTCCTTCTTTAAACGACAGCCGGTGGCAAATAAAGCTGGGATCGAGTCCGGGCATGTCGGAGGAAGTCTAAGCGAAAAGGTCTTTGTTTTTCAACAAGAGTTCTGAGAGCTGTTGTTTTTCTCCTTCACCCAGACGAGCTCCGATTTTAGTTACCTGCCCAGGATTGTTCCCGAGTTGAAGGGACTCCAGTTCGCCTTCGGGTTGTGGTCGGGTATCCCGGATTTCTTCTCTGACGTTCAGCTCGGTCATCAGAATGTTAACCTGGTCGATAGCCGAGGTAGAGACAGAGCGACTTGACGTCTGGGGTATTTTACAAATCTTCAAGCTCTTGTTATAGCATTTTCTGACTGCAACCTGGTCGCCTTTAATAGTGACGACGTCATTGTTCTTATTGAGGAACTTCATCACGAGGTGAGTGGTGGATATTACTGCCCCGAGAGCGTTCAGAGACGGATGACCCAGGATAATGTTATAGGTCGAGGGGCAGTCCACGACCAGGAATTTTACCTTCACGGTCCTGAAGAGTGTAGATGATCCAAGAGTTAAGTGGGTTTTATAATATCCTACCAGAGTGATCTTCTCACCGGTGAAACCCGTTAATTCTCCAACATGGGGAGTCAAGTCGAATTGCAGAAGTTTCAATTTTTGGTAAAGGTCTAGGAACATAATGTCGGCTGAACTCCATTGATCGACGAAATTCGGCGGACTTCGGCATTAGAAATTACTCCGGAGATGACGAGTGGGTCGTCGTGATCCGGGATTATTCCACCGTAGTCTTCGTCTGAGAAGGTGATGAGAGACGCTTTCCTCTTTTCCGCTTGTGTTTTTAATCCTGAGTGGGCCACGCTAAAAACTGTCATTCTGAGGGCTTTCTTTCGAGCTCCATTGGAGGATCCTCCTCCGACAAAACCACCGGCAATGGTATGGATCGTCCTGTTGGGCTCGGCGCGGTGATCATCGTTACCGGCGGGGGGAGTGTTTCTATCCCGACCCTGTCGGTCGCTGTTATTACGTTGAGGCGGAGTCCGGGATCTTCTCCTCGGGCTCCTTGTCCTTCTTCTGCGCGGAGGGAATGGACTCCGACGTTTGCTGTCTGTGCGTCTGTTATCCCCTTCGTTGTTTTACGCGCGGAGGATATACTGCTGCAGGCGCCCGGCCTTGATTAGAAATTCAATGGCATCGCGCAGCTGGTAGCAATCCTCTGTATCATGGCCATAGGCTTTGTGCCATGTGCAATGTTTGGAATGATCTTACGCCTCTGCCTCTTGATATGAGGCGATCTCGGGATGTTCTGAAACTCCGTGTTCATCACTTCCCTCAAGATCGTTTCTCGGGGTGTGTTCAAAGGAGTATAGTCTGCGTAGTTTCTCCGGGGTGGGCTACCCTTTGGGGGTCGTGATCTTGAGGAATTTTGGCTGGGCTTTTGGTGAGAAGGTTCACTTTTGGCCCACTTCCTGTGGTCTTCTGTTGCCTCTTCCAGGTAGACGTACTTCTCGGAACGTTTTTGGAAGTCGGTCAGATTGTCTGGCTTCTTTTTCGCCAGGGAATTGAAGAAGTCGGAGCCTATCCGGAGACCGCTTTTGGCGTAATGCAAGGTTATTCTATCTTCAAAGTTTTCTACATTGGTGCAGGCAGCCATGAAACGTCTGACATAGTCCCGGAGGCTTTCATCCTTTCCCTGGCGGATCTTGGCCAAGGATTCGATGGATTTAGGTTGTTCCTTGCTCGTGGTGTACTGCAGCAAGAAACGCTGCTTGAGGTCGGACCAATCCACTATGGTTCCCCGTGGTTGGCTGGTGAACCATTTGAGGGCCCCCTTTTTGAGGGAGAGAGGGAAGGCTCGGCACAACAGTTCCATGGATCCGCCATAGAAGCATAGGGACTGCTCGTAGGCATTGATGTGTTCCTGGGGGTCCGTGGTCCCGTCGTAAACTTCAAGGTTTGGAGGAAACTTGAAATTTCTCGGAACCCGGAATTCCATGAGCTGGTCGAAAAAAGGCTGTTCCATGGTTCCTTGGTTCCGATTGTTGTCCCCAGTATGAGGAATTCCCTCATCATCACGGGCCCTCGACCTATTATTTTCCATGTCGGTCCGTTTGTCAGGTCGGCGTGGCTCTGGATGACCTTCATGCATGGCGCGCTGCATGTCTTCCGTCTTCTAAACGGTCATTGAGCAGATCCATATGTTGTTGCAACATATCCTGGAATTGGCGTTGAGAAGCCCGAGATTGATGTGTGTGTTCAGAGCGTGATGCACGATCGTCGAACTCGTTGCTCGGGTTTCCCAAGCGTTGGTGTACAGGAATTCTGCGTTCTTGAAGGTTCTGGCCGCCCTTCTGGGCTGGGAATTCAAGTCTATCCCTGACAGAAATCCTGCGTGATGGGTTAGGAGACTCCTCAGAAAAGGAGGTGGAGTGCCCATCACGCCGGCTTCCCGGTCGGGCGTATGATTTCTCACAGCAGAGGTTTGAGCCACAAGTGGAGGCAATGGTGGTGGTGGACGTTGCATGTCAAGATCTTGTCTCTGGTTGACAGAGGCTTGAGCAGCGTCTCTTCTGGAGTTTTGCCTCGTATTCACCATGATTGGGTGGGATTAGAATTTTATGGTTTCCCCACAGACGGCGCCAATGTTCTGAAGTAAATTCAGAGGAGTACCTGAGATAGGCACGTCACGGTGGATTCTTCCGTAGCACAGCAGCGACAATGGTGGTGCGAGGGGGTGGGTACCTGCAAAAGGCACTCCGACGCTCAAGTTAGACCGTGCACAATAGGAACAGTCTGTATATCAGAGGAGATACCTACCTTTGACGCTTGGCATGGTATTTATAGGAGCGTACGCAGAATCCTAAGGGGATTCCTCTTAAATACAGGTAATTCAGGATTGATATCTTGATGATAATCACTTTTCCAGTATTGTAAGATATATCCCTATAAATCCGGGATTAATATAAGGAAAGTATCTAGCCATCAAAGATATCTATAAATCTATAATATCGTAAGTGACGATTGATGATTGCGCATATTTAGGGTTTTATCTCTCGTGGATCAATCAACCACGATGTCATATAGTAACACCGCTCAGGTGTCTTGATTCGTGGTCCGAAGCACGTCGTGAGTCTTCCTCCACGACAACTAGGAAGATTCCGGTAGTGCGCACACCGGATTGATCCTATGGGTCGGGATCCCGGATCTCGGTCCAAAACACGTTTGAATTATCATAGTAAAAAAATCTCATATAACAAATGTGCTTAATCATCGAATTTCATGTATATTATTATATGAAAAAAACTTCGTAATTGTGAGCCGATCTAAATCAAAAAAGCAATATCCCAAAACGGAATTACACAGCTCATAAATCATAATAGAAACTCTTATACTGCATCATGTCCTAGACCTCTCATCCTAATGCCACCGCCCCTGCAATCAAAAAAAGAATGCGGTGTAATTCATAATCAAAGGGCTGCCATTTACAAAATCATATTTGCCTTAATGATATGATGAAAAAAAATTAAGTTTAAAAGGCTGAGATGGTAATAATCCTATTCCAATGCCATTTCTATCCTCTCCCTTCTCAACCTTACTGTACTCCACCACGTTCTCTCTGACCCAAAGCTTCAAAAATCAAACCCTCGTCTTCAGCACCAGATTGTCCCTATTTGTAGGTTTCTCAAATAAAAATTGTTCTTTGATGCAGACCATGTGATTAAACATGTGTCGATCTACAAAATTTCGGAACACTCATTTCCTCTTGTAACTTCTACGGCTATAAATTGTTATGATATAACCGAAGTTATCTCAATCACCAAAATCCAAAAAAAAAAAAAAAAAAGAGGTATAGTTATCTCAAAGATATTTCGTGCAGGGGTTTTTTGATCGAGATGGTGGGGAGAGGAATCGTGATTAATTTATGTACCAAGAGATAGAACTTTGAAGAGCTAAATTTGATATTGCTTTTGATGTAAAAAGGAGTGCGTTAGTTCGATTCGTTCCGGAATCCCAATTTGATAGATAATCCTCTTTACTCACAAATACAAGTATAACAACATTAAGATTTTAAACGAATTTATACCCGATACTACTACAAAATCAATTTTATTATTGTAGTTTTTACTATTCATTTACGCATGTCGAATCTATATCCAAAGTAACAATTCATTTCAGTTCATATTTTTACATAATTTTGTTTTTATTTTTTTATTTTTTTTTAACCTTAACTTTAATTTGATCGAAGATATCATAACGATAAGATCAAGAGTATTATTGTCTATAAAAATAAGTATTCACTGTTGTCAAGTTGTAGACAGGAGTTAGTGGGAGAGTGGCGTGTTGGAGACGACAAACCAAATGGTTATTTCAGGAACCCTTCCTACAATTTATTTCCATTTAAGCCATCTGAGACACTCTTACCACTATAGTTGTAATCATATTTCTCTTCTTCTTTTCATTTGCTGCTTTGTAAAGGTGAGATATCTCAAATCAACGGCATGGGATGTGGGTACGGTTTTGTTTAGAAAAATGGGTTTGCTGAAGCAGTTCTTTGACTCAATTTTTTCCTCTTCCCATAGTAACCATGACTTTGTCTCTCCTATTTCTGAATTCAAATTTATGGGCCTATAAATATGGGTTACTATTTCTTTGAGATTGTGTGAAATAATTTAGCTTGAACTTCTTACCTACGTAATATCAGCTCATCAACTTGTACTAACTAGAGGCATCATATCGAGTTAGGAGGATATACGAGGATGATGCAATCCTCTTCATGTTTCAACTACCTAGAATAGAAGTTACTCCAACTAAGTAGAAACCAGAGTGTTTTTCTTAGAATGATTACTACATCTTTTATGTTATGTTTATGTCAATCAATACTAATGTTTTTTTTATGGTTTCATTGCCACTGAGTGATATATTTCATCTTAATTCCCTCTTTCCAAATTTTGTACTTTATAAATAAATTAGCTATATGTTATCATTAACTATACCTTATTCACTGTTGTAGGAGTTTGTCTCTCAGTTGATTGCTAGTCTTATTTTGTTAGGATCTGATGGTTGTTGTTCTAATGCAAAGTTAACCTCTGTCAATAGGAACCTTGAAGAAGCAATGAGTGATGGAATTGTTGTGATTGATGGTATTATGAAGGTGATTAAGAAGGAGCCTGAATGAAGCATTTGGTGATTGACATTTTGAGTCTTTGTATATAACTAAAGTGGTGCTTAAAGTGTTTTTTTATTTTTTATTTTGAGTCAATTCTGTCCAGCTTCTAGGTGTAGGGTGTGATTCATAGTTTGTGACTTAGACTCTTTTTTGGGAAAGAATATTTTGTTGTAATGAGGATTATGATGCAATTGAGTCTGTTTGGTTTGGGCAGGTTTGTATAGATCCATTGCTAGTCCATTGTCACCTAATATAATGTATTGTAAAGAATTATGACTTAATGAATTACCATCTTTTAACCACTTTCTGAGTTTTATTTTTAAACAGACATGCATTTTTTAATTTTTTTTTATATAATATGAATTTGTTCATGTCCTACTATTTATTTGTGTGGGGCAATTTTGATTTCAAGTTATTATTTATTTAGGTGTATGATTGATCAAATGCAGAAGGTATTAAGTCACTCTCTTTCGATTTCGATTCCTTGCTATCTTCGATTTCGATCTTTCGATTTTTAATCAAGTTTTATCATTGCTTCTATTTTTGTTACGCTCTGATAACATAACAGAAGCATAATCGAAAGATCGAAATCGAAGATAGAAAAGAATTGAAATTGTTGATACAGTAACAATCAAAGTGGTTAGAAAGAGAAATGAAGGGTAGTGTAATTGGTGTAACACAACTGGACTACTTAGATAGCTATTGATGAGTTTATTTTTTTAAAAAAAAATTATGATTCTATTGTTACATAAATTTACTAAATGTTTGAGTTGTTAATATGACCTTTACACGTAATTTTTTAATGACAATTCTTTCTCTTATTTTTCGTATTAAGCTTATACTTCTTCCATCAAGTTTCTGCTTCAGCTTGCTACTTCAACTTTCATCAAGCTTTTCTTCGATTTCTTGTTTTCTTTCGATTTTGATTCCTTACTATCTTCGATTTTGATCTTACGATTCTTCATCAAGTTTTATCATTGTTTTTATTTCTACTACGCTCTGATACCATAACAGAAGCAGAATCTTCGAAAGATCGAAATCAAAGATAGAAATGAATAGAAATCACTAATATCATAACAATCGAAGCGGTTATAAAGGGAAATTGAAGGGTAGTGCAATTGGTGCAATACAAATTGACTACTTAGACAACCATTGATGAGTTTATTTCTTATTTTTTTTAATTATGATTCCATTGTTTCATAAATCTACTAAATGTTTGAGTTGTTGATATGACTTTTACACATAATTTTCAAATGGCATTTCTTTTTCTTCATTTTGTATCAAGTTTCTGTTTCTTTCATCAAGTTTCTGTTTCAGCTTTCGTCTAACTTTTTTTCAAGTTTTTTTTCAATTTTTTGCTATCTTCGATTTCGATCTTTCGATTCTTCAAGTTTTATCATTGTTTCTGTTTTTGCTTCGCTCTAATACCATAACAGAAGCAGAAGAATTGAAGATAACAAAGAATGAAATCGAAAATTTCATTTATCTCTTTGCTTTGCTATGACGATTTTCTTTATCTCTTTGCTTTGTGATGATAATTAACAAATGCCAAGGACAAATATTATCTCATGTTGGTTTGTATTTACCTTGACCAATATTTTCACATAAACAATTATATGTTATTATATCTCGAGTTAAATGTAGAAGCGAATTGAATATATTGATTTGCAATGATGATAGAGACCTTTGTTCAAGAACCAAGAATGCAATATTTAATGAAGTTTTCCATTATATTTAAATTCATGTTTGTAATATTTTTTGCTAATCTCTGGTATGTATATTATTTAATCGATTATTGTATAATACGTGATTTTGTATGTGAATTAGTTAGTAAATTCATTTTCTGTTAAAATAATTATTTATTATGTTAGATGATTCTTGGATGACATTATATTTTTTTTTGTTCACCACTATATTTTGAATATCTATTATAGACATAATTTGTAAATTTAAATTTTTCCTCATATGAATTAACAAAAAAAGAAACATACATCGATTGTTTTAATTGATAGATTAATATAAAAACTAAAAAAAATTATTCAAATTTAAAACATGATATTAATTTTTATAACAATTGAATTTTATCATAAATAATAATAACATGTTTTAAACGTGCGTTGCACGAACAAATGTCCTAGTTATATTACGAATGCACAATCATCATTTTGATAAGTTATTAAAGTTAAATAAATCAAGAACAAAGATGAGCCCATTAATAATATTAATTTAAAAAACGAGTTAGTGAACTTAACATTTAATAAGTAATAATCTTTTCACATAAAAAAAATAAGTTATAATCTCATGTGCAAAAGAAAAATAATAATCTCAATTATAGCACACATTTTATTTTAATATATCTATAGAAGAGACATTCTAAGCGAGACACTAGGATAACTATAGTACAAGTGAAATCTACATTCAGCACATAAGATTTATGTATAACAATCATCCATTGGCTTGATCCATTGCCATATGATGGACTAGATTCAACTAAATTTCTTGTACACCCTTCTAAATTCATTACCCCAAGATTGAGTCGGGGGATGGGAAAAACTTGATCCATTTATAAAACCGCAATTATGCATCTTAATTTAGAGCACACGTGTCTGGTTCTGCGAATTCCATACTATATACTGTATAAACAAAATCTCACAAATGTTCGCAACTTTCACTGTAAATAAATTGCGCCTAGATCAAGCAATAAAACAAGAAGTAGATGATGAAAATAATGAAAATTTTGGAAACCTTACTATAGACACGGTACATCGCAAGGTACACAGTTCCTCAAGCCAAAAAAAGCGCAGGAGAAAAAAGTGGGATGGTTGTCAAGACTTCGACTAAAGAACGAATGTCCTGCTACCTTTGAGGAGCACCAGAAAGGATGGGATCTTTGATTGCTGAACTATCCTTTCTCAGTGCGGGAATACTAAGAGAACGTTTTCTCAATTTGGCTTTGCCAGATGGCGGTAGTCTCCTTTCACTCTTTTCCATAAGCAAAGAGGAATAAGAGCACAAGGGGTCTGGCACTGGCTCACTTCTAGTTCTAAGGAAGAGATCTAGGTTTTCACTATACTTACTCCCTTGTATTTTAGTTCCTAGGTCGCCAGGAACAGCAGCAACTTTACTCTTGAACTCCCCATCGTCATCTGACCAATAGCCATTTTCCAGCACATCTTGCATTGCCAGATCATCATACTCTTCATCAGACTTCGTAGATTCCTCATCAACTGAGCCTACCTGCACAGCAATTGAAAAAAAAATAAAAAAATAAAAAATGACCCAAAGATAGTTTTAATACTATAATAACTCAATTGAGATCACAACTTTACGTGCCTGGAAGGCAACTGAGTCATTCACTATTTAAATAATAAAATTAGCACCAAGCGTCAATTCATTTCCTTTGCTAGCAAGGGCAACACCAAAGGCAACCCAAAAGGTTTGGAACTCTGCTCTTGGGTAAATTTCATCAAATATACAGACATTTAAGATAGGTAAAATCATTTAAGCCAATATATGAACTTAAGTCTACCTCCTCATGGACATGTTTGTCACCATCGTCACTGAAATCATCATCACTGACCGCCTCTAGATGATCATCAATCTCTTCATCACTACCATGCACTGAAAGCTCCTCCTTGAGCTAAAAGGTTATACCAAAAAAAAAAATTTTCTACAAATGAGGGAATAAATTTAGATAACACAATATTTTCCCATTTGACATCAACAAGCCATTAATTTTCATGTTGAACAGAGAGATTAACAAAATAATTCAAATTTACCTCCTTCGCAGGTGCATCAGACAGCCTCGGTGAACTACAGCAAGAGGATAGATATCTACTACCAGTATCAGTTCCATCAGCTCTTGACTCATCAACACTTCCAGCACGACTAGTGCCACCATCACTGGGCCAAGCACTGATCCCATACAAACCAAACTGAAGATTTACGGGTTCTGCCTTACCAATCCGTAAGGGTCCATATATTGGATTTCCAATTCCATTCTCTGGTCCATAGCCCCATATAGGCTTCCCATTACTGTCAACTGAATTAACAGGCCAAGCCTTTGCCACAGATCCATCAGTATTTACAAGAGCCATAAGATGCCTTGAAGAACCTTTTCTCTGGATCAATTGAAACATTCCTTTTGAGCTCAAAGAATTTGCCGCAAATTGATTTCTATATTCCTCATCAACAACAGTTACAGTATTTCTAATAGGATCAAATAACTGTTCCCCAGCTTCACGCCTACGAAGACAGCTGAAGACAGTGGCATGTATGGCTGCTACACTCTTGTCAACATTTGTATTGTTTACTTTGGGAACTAAATGCTTGTCAGCACGCTTACAGAGATAATCCTGGATTGTTCTAATGTTTCGAATATACTTTACATATTTGTTTTTAGCTGGGTCTAGTGTCATATACTTTGCACGCACAGCAAATCGTTCCATGTGCTTGTCCTCATTTGTAATGTATATCATGAATGGTATGATTGAAGGATGTTTCTTCATAAGCCCCATCTGCATGAGGATTTAAGTTATTATTACTAGGTAAATATGAAAATATAATAACAGATAATTGACATACAAAAGGAAAGAAGAAATACTGAAGGACCCAATAAAGAAAATCTGACATACAACAAAGTTGAGGCTCAAGTGAACACCCTCAACAACAACAGACTCTTTTCGTTCTTCCCAGGAAGTGATTAGCCTATCAAGACTGTCAATCACCATCTCACTCTGTGCCTTAAATCCTTCGACAGCCATTTGTTTTGCATTTAGCAGTTCAGTAGTACTAGAGCCACCCTCCGATGTCCGTATATCAGATTTCCTAGAATTATGACCCTCAGTTACTTCATCCTTGGGAAGTGAATGTGACACACCAGCCAGCTTTTTTGCTTTCCTTCTGGCCTTTGCATCTGCAACAGCAACGGGATCCAAACACTCACCTGCATGGTAGGTAGAGGCCCATAACAAGGGGTTTTCCTTCTCATTAACAAAACTTCTCATCATGTGCCTAATAGAATCAGTCGATACCACTGTTGTGATTCCCAACCGGCTACCCTGAAGTGAAGATATAAATGGTACTGAAGTTATTGAACCGTAAGATAAATGGTACTCAGTTTCAATTTCATTACTCACTACAAGTTACATATCCTACCGCAAAATAAGTAAAAACTGGCACTACATATTTGTAATTGCAAAAAGACAACTACTTCTGTATGCAAAGATACCAGCAATGCAGACAATGTGGATTTGCCGCAGCCACTAGTGCCACACAACAGCACCGTCACGGATTCCTTCCGTTCTCGGATCCTGCCACCAAAGAAAATAATTACAAATATGACGGAAAATTGTACTGCATTTTGGAAAATAATTGCTTCACGACCAATTATAAGTATAAAAGTTAAATAAAATTGTAGCAAGTTATAAATGTTAATATGCTGTACTTGATATTAAAGCTCAGTAATTCACTCAGAAAGGAAAAACATTTTCTTCTAAAATAACCACGAAGGGACATTCAGTCTATCTAGATTTTGGTCTTAAATAGAACAGAAGCGGAGGCAGAAAATATTTACTCTTTGAACAATGTTTCTGATTACTCTTTCTAGATATAGTTCACATGCTCACCTAGCTTGATCCTGACAGATATTAGAAGGAATGTAGAGTTGGATGAGCCTGATAGAGTTGTAAATTGAAGCATCTAAACACAACCAGGTCAGGATACACACTTTATTTTTCCAGGACTATGAGGGGGGCAAAAATGCATAATAACCTAAAATGGATGCAACTTATCATAATTTTGTCATCTTAAAAATCATCTTTTCGTACGAAGTGCTCATTTGGCCTTAACTGTAAAATTTCATGTTCTTTGTAAATTGCTTTCTTAAAAAAAAAACACTTCTACGAAAAACGTAAACAACTTCATATAAAAATACTTTTTTCCAGCTTTTACTTTTGTTTCATAGAAGAAGCACCAATTTCTTACTTCTCTTCAACAGCAGATTTTCTACTTCTGCTGTCACATAAAAGCAATTTTATACTTTGGCCAAACAACTCATATGGATTCGAAAATGTATATGAATGTATTATACTAACGTGGCTACAGTCATTAAAATTCCTGACCAAGAAAAAACCATGGCAAACCATCTCTAACCATATAACTTTAGATTCAATTGCATCAGAGCAGATGGTGGAACCATAGTCAGAATTTTTCTTCTGTTCAGGTTATTATAGATCAAAATATAGTCCCCATAAAGATATAAATGATACCATCCATACCTGCAGGCTAGCACCAAGTCTGCTCTCTGGTTGGGACCCACATACTTGTACTCAGCCAGAGCATCACAGACAATATCTAGAAAAGTTTCTCTCCGAACAAATGCAGTTGTGCGTCTTTTGTACAACTCAAATGGTACACTCTTACTTCTATAATGTTTCCCTAAAAGTAAATGGTTGTCTAAGTCTGTTTTACCCAGGCAAACGGCAGCATCATGACCATCTTTTTTCACAATATTTCCCTTGAGAGCATCAAGACCTGATAAAACCATTCCTTCAGGCTGCAAAGCATCAGTAGAACTCCCACTCCTTGTGAGTTCAAAAACTCTTTGGCTGATCTGATAAGAGGAAAACATATTCAGAATAGTTTTGTATAAAAAGTCAAGAAAAAAGTCATGTTTATCAGAAATCTGAGAAGTAACTTTCAGTCAAAAGTTCGTTTAGACATAGAAGACATTAATCAATAAATTAAATTGATAGGTGCCATATAATGACTATTAATCATATTATATTAGCTAATAATAAAAAAATCATTTATCAGGCATTGCTTTGCAGTATAAGTAACTTTCCGAGCAACAGAAATCTCCCTTTATAACTGAATAAACATAAGCCACTACGGTCCATTGAAGTGAATAATATTAGAAAACAGATCAGAATTTGAGCCACAGTAGTCACTCAACCATGTAAACTCATTAAACGCATCATCTTTCACTAAAATATAACAGTAATAAATCAATAAATGAATAACAAAAAGAATGAAAAAAAAAAGAATTTAATATGCATATTAAACCCTTCCATAGCTTTATGAAGCACAGTATCAGACATTTTGCTCGTCATCTCCATAGGCACATCATATGGTGACTAGATAATAAAATAGTTCACATGGCTACGCTGTAGAAAGATTGAACGGGCGCATAAAGGCCAGGAATCAAATGTATTCCTGTAAAAAATGAACAGAGTCCAAAATGATGATACAACATTATTAAAGTTAACCAAATTGTGGCCCAGAAGAATGTCAAACGGTAAAACATAAGTTCAGACAGGCCAAAGTGCGCTGTGTCAGATTCGTAAGACAACTAAAACGTTCCAACAATTTCCAACAATTTCAGAATCTCAACAAAGACACATGATATCCAGATCAACCACCTAAAATACGCGCTTATCGTTTTCTTATGAACGAGTGGATTATCAAAGCACAATAAACCATGCAAAATAAATCATTATACAGGATCAAGATCAATCAAAATGAAACAAACAAAGTTAAAATAAACATAACTAAATTATGGAATTGAATTTAACCTTGAAAGCGTGTCGCGCTTTACATCCCATAAGCTGCAGTGTACTCTGCAGAACAGGACGTGTATACCGAAAGGACTCCTTGCCCTTGTCTTTCTTGTCACCGTCGTCCACCACCACCATGTACAGTATTTTCCCCACCTCACCCATCCCTGTAGATTGCGCAATCAACAATCTCATTCAGCAAAAAAAAAAAAAAGGAGGATCGCACGCAACGCATGCAAATAACAACCAAAATCAACACCGAGTTTCACCGTGGCAAAAAGCCATTGGGGAAGAAAATCGGCAAGGTGAAAAAAAAGGTTCCCGACATTTATGCGATGTGGGACCCGGGAAATTTCACCAAAGAAATAATTATGAATGCAAAGAGAAAATGCAAAGGTGAGAGAGAGAGAGAGGATCAAGCGATGGAACCTGGAGGGAATGAAAGCGATTGAGCGCTGTGGAAGGATCAAAGGGAAGCGTTAGGATCCGCCATTTTGGAATGCAGTTGGGGTGTTTCCGTGCGAGTTTAGCAAGGGGATCTTGGCATTCTGCCTTACCTGCGTTCCACGCATCTATCTCACCCAACACCAAGATCAACAACGACCTTCACTATCTCTCTCTCTCGCTCTCTCTCGCTCTCTCTCTCTCTAACAGCGCTTTTCTCTCTCTAGAAAAGAGAAAAGAATCGCAGGGAGAGTTGCGGAACCCTAGGAAGCCGTGTTGATTGATTTATAAGTTTTATACTCATCTGTGGAAATGCCCTGGGTCCTACGAACGAGGATCAAGGCACGACAGATTCTGTAATTTTGCTTAATGTGAGGGGTCACTTTCCATCGCTATTCAACCATTATTGCCATCTTATCTTATACTTTATTATCATTTAGCTCTTTCTTTTCTTATATAAGATATTTATTTAATTTAAAAATAAATTCAATTAATAAATATCTCAATGCAATTTGATTTACTAAAACTATATTAATGTAATATTTACCTTTCCTTTTATTCACCTTTATCAAAAAATAAATAATAATGTCGTCGTATTTTCAATTTTTTTTCATTGAAATGAAGTGCTATTTAGATCAATTTGTACACTCTTAATTAATCTTCATTTATAATTTAGTTAAAAATAAATTATTTACATTAAAATTAAAAAATTTACAAAAATATTATTTATAATTTAATTTTAAAATATTAACATAATTAATATTCAAATATATAATTATATATTTATTTACATATTATATACTTCTCTACTATTAAACCAACTCTTAAGATTATTTCCAAGTTATTAATAAATGTTTAAGAAGTTGCCTTGATTTATATACAGGAGATGTGTTATGTGTTATATGCACAGAAAAAAATGTATTACAAACTATTCACAAAGTTTAAATCAACGAACAAGATTATTTTATCCATCACGTCTTACCCGTAGCTCAAAAAGTTTTGTTCTAGTTTCGAAAAGATTACTCCCACCCTTAAAAGTTTTTTTTTATAATATTAAAATTTCAATTTATAACTTTATATTATAAATTATTTTTTATATTTTTATATATAAATATTATTTTATTTTTAATTAAATAATTTTTTTAATTTATTAAATAATTTTTTTAATCTATTAAATAATTTTTTTAATCATTTTATACATATTTCAATAATTTAATGTATAAAAATATTTTTTTAACAATATAAATGAAATAGATTAATTTAAAATTATTTTTCAATTAATATATCTAAACATAATTAATTATTAAAATAATTAATCTTTCACAATATGATTATTAAAGTAATATAATTATTAAAATAATTAAATTTTCATAATTATATCAAACACGCACTTATTAATGTGTATTGTTTGTATATACAACTATTATGCATTTGGTTTTTCCCATGTATAAGAAAAGAAGCATGTGATTTTTATAAAGATGCATGTGATAAGTGAGTAAGTATATGATCATTTATTTTAATTCTAACTAGTTTATATTAATTACTTAAATTAGGTTAAAAAATATCTTTGTCAATTTTTTAATTTTAATATAAATGTACCTTTGATAAAATGAATAAGATAAATTAATTGAGACATGCACAAATTAAATTAAATACCATTAGTTAGGTATATATATGAGGATTGCTAACCTCTACACATTCATGTGGAGGTTAACAATTTTTATATTTTATTTGGGATAAAAAAATCAAAATCTATTTTTATAAAATAATTTAGTGTTAAGGATATTTTAGTAACTTAGAAATATTAAATTTAATGAAGAAATAGAATATTAAATCCTAATATTAATAAGGAGTGAGAATAAAAAAATATAATTTTAATGAAAGAGAGATTTTAATTATTGACTCTAATTATTAATTTAAAAATACATGAGTTATAATGTTCATGAAAAAATCATCAAAATAATAATGTTTATTAAAAATTGTAATTTTTGGTATTTTAGTTCAATTATTTTTTTTACGTACAATTATTTTTTTATGAGAACAATTATTAAATTTCAAATATATAAAAAAAAAACGTTCTTTTGATTGACCACGTCATGTTTTGTTATTTTCTCAACAAATATTAAATATTAAATATGATATATATATATATATATATATATATATATATATATATATATGTGTGTGTGTGTGTGTGTTATTTTTAAGTACTGAAATACCTTGCAATAAGATAATTTTATGTTGTATATGCTTATCTGAAAAAAATCATATTAAATGACTTTAATTTGAATTTATTATTGTTGTTATTTCTTTACATGTTTTTTTTTTTGCATATTTCTTTACATGTTCTTAATTTAAACATTGTATATAATTTAAATTTAATAATTTTCACATATTTATAATGTAAAATAATTCAACATTTATAATTTAAAGAAATAATATGGGTATAGTATATGTAATATGAATATAACATACGTACTTTTAAAAAGAATATGAATATAGTATACTTAATTTAAAAAAAATACTGCATGCATCATTTTTTTATCAGCTATATCCATCATTGAAATATGTTATATAAATTGTTTATATTTTGATAAAATTAAGTTATAAATTTTTGTACCCAAAAATTTCTCTTATAATTAATTTTGTTATTTTTTTAATCTTTTTTCTTTTTACATTTAATGAGAATAGTTAAATTCTCTAATGTTAAGAGTTTCACATCGTTTATCTTAATATTTTAGGTACAATTTATATATTTGTTAAGTTACTCTACTTAATATTAATTTATTTTAGGTTAAAATATCACATGATATCAGAGTTACGATCTTATTTTTGTCGCCTACTTCGCTAGGCTTGTTTCCGCCTACTTCTCTAGGCTTGTTTCCGCCTACTTCTCTAGGCTTGCTTATTTCATCGAGGCATCTTAGGAAAGCCTACCTCAATATTTCGGTGTGGTTTATATATATGTTGAGTCACTTCACTTAATGTCAATTAATTTTAGTTTAGAATCTCATATGATATCATAGTAAAATTTTCATTTTCGTCACCTACTTCGCTAGACTTGCTTCGCTACTTGACTAGGCTTGCTTCTCCTACTTCGCTAGGCATATGTGGAGAGGATGTTAAGAGTCTCACATCGTCTGTCTCAATATTTCGAATACAACTTTTATATATGTTGAATCACTCCACTTAATATCAATTAGTTTTAGGTTAGAATTTCACTTTTAAAATATGTATTAATATTCTTTTTCTTCATTAAATTTGATAATCTTAAATTACTAGAATATTCTTAATTCTAAATTATTTTATGAAAAAATATTATGAGTCTTTTTATTTAAAACAAAATGTGAAAATTATTAACAATCTCATATATATATATATATATATATATATATATATATATATATATATATATATATGATATCAATCATACATGAATGGTCAAAATTAAAAGTTATTTAAATATCATGTAATCACTTAAAAAATTACATACATTTATGTTTTAATCTTGATCATTCATGTAAGATCTAATGATTAAGATTCATTTATCTTACTCACTCACAATAAACACTTCTCTCACCTGATACACTATATATATATATATATAAGAGACATACTTAGTAAAAAGAGTTTTTATTGTGAAATAAATAAATTTTGATCATATAATCATACATGAATAATAAAATTAAAATTTATTTAAAGTCATGTAATCACTTAAAAAAATCATAAATATTTATATTCTAATCTTAACTATTTATATAAAATTTAATAATTAAAATTTATTTATTTCATTTCTTATAATAAATATTTGTCTCATCTAATACATTTCATATATATATATATATATATATATATATATTGAAAAATAACTTCCATTTTAAATCCCAGTCATCATCATCTTTTTTTGTTTTCATCTTTTTCCTCTTAATAACGCAGGTAGACATGTGGACCATGTGGTTGCTTTTGATTCGATAGCTATAACTCAGAATAAAGACTTTGAATAGGGAAGAGAAGACTTCTTTACCATAACGTGCTCTTCTGCTCCAGGTCATGGTGGTCATAGCATTCAAATATTCCATAAGAAGGTAAGTGTTAAATTCTCCCTCATTAATATTTTTTTTATTAAATTTGATAATATTAAATTATTAAAAAATTAATTCTAAATTATTTTATTAAAAAAATTATGAATTTTTTTATTTAAAACAAAATATAAAAATTACTTACTTCTAATTATATATATATATATATATTGGGCCATCATCATTTTTTTTCCTCTTATTAAGGCAGGTAGACATGTGGTTGATTTTGACTCAATCGCTATACTCAGAATAAAGACTCTGAATAGGCGAGAGAAGACTTCTTTACCATAACATGCTCTCCTACTCCAGGTCGTGGCGGTCATAGCATTCAAATATTCAATAACCACTGTAACAACTAATCAATTTTCCACGTAAAAAAAATCAAATTTTCAACGACTTATGTTTGATGATAAATAATACAGCAATGATACTTATATAGAACGTATGGTAAATTTTACTACCCGATGCCATTTTTACGAGACATTTTTCTATAATCTTAGAATATTACATTACTTTAGTAAAATTGTAACAAAATGTCATTTATAGTTATACAGATAATTAAATTTACATTTAAATATTTTAAAATTAGATCTAAATAGTCATAAACTTACATCGAATATTATTCTAAAGGTATTTTAGATTTTTTCCATTTTATGGTTTTCTACACTATCCCATCGCTTCTAACACTTGAGTCTTCTTAAAAACGTATTCTATGATTGAATTGGGCAATTTTTGTAAAGAAAAAAACAAGCAATATAATTGGGTCAATATGACCCATTACACGGATAAACAAGTTTGCGTGTATAATAATAATAATAAAAAAAAGGAGAGAGATACAAGTTTGTGTGACCGAGATGTGATCCAATGCGTGTTTGTCAAAATTCAAGCCATTTAAATCCATTATACTGTGTTGGCAAATGAGTTTAGGATTATTTCATGTAATTTTGATGAAGAAAACAAACTAATGGAGAATAATAATAATAATAACAATAATAATAATAATAATAATAATAATAATAATAATAATAATAATAATAATAATAATAATAGTTAAAACACTATTTTATGGCCATTTTCTGGCAAGTTCCCTGGAACTAATCATCCAAAAATATTTATAAGCACCTGAAGAAAAAGGCGTATACAATTAACTTGCCTAACAATCATTAAATCAACATTTCAAGCCAGATAAAAAAAAATCAACATTTCAAGCAATCAGACCCTAAATAGTAATAACAATTTGGTCACAATATAATAATATGGTTCTTTTTTTAAAAAAATAATCAGACTACTATTTGACCAGTTTTAACAAATAAAATAATTAATTTATGAAGCCCTCCTAAGGGGGGGGGGAGGGGAATTTATTAGATTCTATTAGTAAAAATAATAATCTATTAGAATCTATTAGTAAAAATCAATCTATCATAGGCTTTATCTTCATAAACTCTTGAAAGATCCTCATACAGGTCCTTGAATAATACTTTGCTCTTATTGCAACTTTTACTAAATTGTTCGGATAAATCAGCCTAGAGTTTCTGGAGATAAAGTCTATGTAAATACATTATCTTAAATAATATATGAATAGTTAATGAGAGTTAGTTCAAATAATTAATAGTATGGAACTGTGTCAACTATCAAAGAGGAAAAATCAACACAAAAGTATTGAGTTCAATACAAGCTGATAGAGATGATAATTCATTAGTAATAAGTAATCTACAACATATTCTCGCCCAAGCTTGTGACTTGAAATAGGACAGCCTATTTCTTTCAACAACAAAAAATGTAAATATAGAATTAGATTTTCTTTTCGTTAAATTTCTAATATAATAATCAAGATATAGGTTTTCGTTAGTTTAACTATTAAATATATGGAATCATTATGCATTCATTTTACAACTTACATATCCAATTTTAAAATGAATTTAAATCGTTAAATATATTACTATTATTATTATAAATTTCGGTTTCAGATAAAATATAGATTGGGCAGAAAAAAAAGAGTCACTTTTCAACAATATTTGGGCAATGCCGGGATTTTATCCCCGAGCCATTTAGTATTTTACAAAAGTAAAACATGGGATACTTGTTTAATGCAGTTTCAAAACATGAGAAATCAGTTGGATTTTTAAATAAGGGAAAGAGTTTAATTTTATTAAATTTCAAAAGATATTAATACTTTATTTAATCCTAAAATATATGAGAAGTAAATATACAAGTAACAAAGTATTCTATTCATATTAATACTAGTTGTTTTATACCGTGGTCTGGGATACTGTCTTTAGTAGTCAAACCCGGCATATACGCTACCAGGATCTGGATTACGCCTCTCAGCAGGATGTCTGTATACGGGTACTAGTCGTACTCCCCAACTAACACTCCATAGGTCCGCACATGATTTGGTACTGCTTGTGGTGACCTTTACAGTGTGTGGACCATGATTACCTACTACAGTGGTTGACCACTAATGCGACAGGCCCGAGATTTCAGGGATCTACCTAGACGATCGTGGGAGAGAGGCACCTTCCGTTAGGGTTCTGCTCGAACGATAGTGGGAGGAGGCACACCCTCTCCCATCAGGCCACGATCTCTACATGCCTGCACTCGGTAACGAATGCTCAAGGACTCTGCGCATGTACTATAAGTATCAGGAAACACCACTCTAACAAGGTAACAATAATTCGCACGGTGTATACCCTCTTAGTGTCTGGTCTAACTTAAGCGTTGGAGTTCCTTTGCAGGTACCCAACTCCCTTGTTCAAGACTCTCAGAGACAGCAACCACACAAAGAGGAGGAAATCACCGTCCACGTGTCCTTCCGAGCACCCTCTAGTTCTAAATCAGAACATTGGCGCCGAATATGGAGAATCCGTAAACTTCTAACCCCACCGAGTCATGGTAAACACGAGACAAAACTCAAAGAGAGACGTTGTGCAAACTTCTACTAACCACAGACAGGTTTTTACTATGCAACACCCTTCCCACTCCGTCCCACCATCTACCGTTGGAACCTCCGCCGCGAAAAACCAAGCACCCAATACAGAATGCCGGCGCGATGGGCATTTCACTTCGGTTTCAGACGAGAGCCCCAACTCCTCACGTAGGATCTCAGCAAGGGATAGACTTGGAATCCAAGGCCAGATGGGAAACCCCAACACCTAGAAACACAGAATCTCAGCGCGTCAACGCTTAGGAATGCCGAATGGTGATGCCGGCAACCGAATATCTTATTCCGAACATGGAAGCCAGTCCCATATGTCCCAACGTCAATTTCAGGACATGCTACAACAACACATAGTCATGCTCAATGAGCAATATCAAAGACTGGAAGACATGCAAAGAGCCATGCATGAAAACTAGCCCAGGTCGAACCATACTGACGGAGGACATAATGAGGAGAACAACCAAAAGAGGGGTCATGCTGAAACCACGATATCCAACGTTGGAAACAACAACTCAAACCGCGGCATCCAAGAACACCCTTTCTCTGACTAACTGATGGAGTACCGAGTCCCAAGGAACTTCAAGTTCCCCGCCAACCTGGAGATCTATGATGGAACCACGGACCCCCAGGAACACGTAAACGCCTTTGAGTAATCTATGTGCTTCCACGGCAAATACATGGAGTTGCTATACCGTGCTTTCTATCTCTCCCTCAAAAAGAGAGCCCTTAAATGGTTCTCCGGTCTACCATGTAAATCCGTGGTAGACTGATCAGACCTAAAACAACGGTTCCTGCTCCAATACACCACTAGTAAGGAGCAGCCCAAGTCCATCGAATCCTTGGCCAAGATCCGACAGGGGCAAGATGAGCCCCTCCACGATTACGTAAGATGGTTCATGGCGGCATGTACCAACGTAGAAAGCTTTGATAACAAGATCGCCCTTCACTATGCTAGAAGTGGTCTTCGTGTGGGGTTCGAGTTCTTTGCGTCCCTTGTAAAGAAGAAACCTGAGAACTTGGGCGAATTCCAGAGACGGTCCCAAAAGTACGTCAACTTGGTGGAAGCAACGGAAGACCAGAGGAGATGGGATAAAGATGAACGCACTCATCAAAAGCCCAATCACGATTCCTCACGGTCCCGGCGTCCTAAAGGTAATCCACCACAAAGAAGGTTTTTTGACTATACCCCCCTAAACGCCCCACAAGAAACAATTTTGAGGGAGGTGATGCAGACCGAGTTCCAGAATATCCGGAGACCGCCCCCATTAAAAAGCACAAACAAAAAGACCACTCTAAACATTGTACGTGGCATAAAGGTTATGACCATGACACTGAAGACTGCTATCAACTGTGCGACGCAATTGAGTTCCTGATCAAGGCTGGACGATTGCAGCAATACGTCATCCGTGCCCAAAATGAGGAGCATCGCGGCAGGAGCAGAGAGGATAAGCGGTGGAGTCCATCTCCTCCCTGCAGGAGGAGAAACCGAAGTCCGAGGGGAAGATCCCGGACACCACCCCGCCGGAATGACAACGACCGACAAGGAAGGAACAGGGACCCTTCACTCAATGACAATGACGATCGTCACCTGGAACCAAACAAAACGATCAATACCATTACGGGAGGATTCGCTGGAGGAGGGTCGTCAAATGGAGTACGAAAGAAAGCACTAAGAATGGTGGTGTTCAACGTCTCCCACTTTGAATCCAAACCCAACAGCGCAGAAAGAAAGACGTCATGCATTACCTTTTCCGACGAGGACTACGATGGAATTATCCCAGATCATGATGATCCCCTTGTGATCTCTGGGGTCATTTCCAATGTCGAGGTCCTCCGAATCTTTGTGGATCAAGGAAGTTCGACAGATATTATGTTTCTGGACCTCTACCAGAAGTTAGAACTCTCGCGGTCGGATTTGACCCCTGATGACGGGGAGCTTACTGGATTCACAAGTGAGAAGATCACCCCGGTCGGGTACTACAAAACTCATTTAACCCTAGACTCCTCCAAGCTATTCAGAACAGTCAAGGTGAAGTTCTTGGTCGTAGACTGCCCTTCGACTTACAATATCATCCTCGGCCATCCATCCGTAAATGCCCTTGGCGCTATGGTATCCACCACCCACCTTGTCATGAAATTCTCTAATAAGCACAACAAGGTGGTCACCATTAACAGCGACCAAGTGGCCGCTAGGAAATGCTACAACGAAAGTCTAAAAATCTGCAAGGCTCCAAAAAAAGGAAAGTCTGTCAATCCTAGCCCAGTCTTGGATCAGGTCAACATACTGACAACTAACTTTGATGCTAGAGAAGAACTCCGCGGCACCAGGCCCCAGCCAGAAGGTGAGCTGCAGCCCCTCCAACTTGGAGCAAGGCCAGATCAGGTTACCAGAATCGGAGCTCAATTAGAAAAGAACGAAAAACAACAATTGATTGAGCTGTTATTGAAACATAAGGACCTGTTTGCTTGGACGTCATCCGACATGCTCGGACTCGACCCCTCCTTTATCTATCACCGTTTATCCATCAGTAAGGATATTGATAACTTCACATATTGTAATTATTTGGGCCCCATATCTGAGCTTTATTGCCTGCCTAGTCCTTGTTTTTATGCATGAATGGATGAGTTTAACTGTATATTTGTATAATTTGGTTTCAATGTCTTCCATCATGATTTTTGAATATTTCGAGTACATTTGCACTGATTAGTGAATTGGAAATTTCTCTATGACAGGTAAGGTTCCAACCAAGTGAATCATGTCAACTTTGGACCAGATTTGCAAGAGAAATCAAAGTGCAAGTATCAGCTTGTCACGCCGCGGCGTGGAATGAGAATGCCGCGGCGTGCTTCTTCCCTGCACCCAAAGTCAGAGAGTATGTATTTTAGAACGCCGCGGCGTGGAATGAGAATGTCGCGGCGTCACATGACCTATATTGTAACGCGCCGCGGCGCTGGAATGACAATGCCGCGGCGTGACCCTTTTCGAGCCCTATAAATATTGTTTCATCGATTTTTAAAGGGAGTTAGGTTTTATTTTTGAGAGCTGTGGCCAGGTTTTCTCATTTTACACCAGAAGGAATCAAAAGTGACCACATTTGGAGTCTCTCTTCATCTTGGTGGAGGATTGAAGCTTGGAGGATCACTCCCCTTAGCTTTGTTCTTCTTTTCTCTTCTCTTATCCCATGACTCTGTATATCACTAGTTTATTTTCGTTTGTCATGGTTGGCTAAGCAGTTTATAGGGTTTACTTTGGATCCTCCTATGAATATTGATTAATCTTGTAATCCTTTGAGTTATATACATGATTTGGTATTTGTTCAATCATATGGTGTTTAATGCTTTGATTGTTTGATCCTTTCAATTGATTTGTTCAATTCTAATGAGCCTAGACATAGGAATTTGGAATTGAGATCATATGTATGATTGATGCATGATCTATTTCATTCAATTGGCTTGGATGCAATGATTTGTTGATAGGATAGAAATATACCTATTGACCATGCATAGTGATTAATTGGGAATAAATCGTTCATTAGTAGAGCTTACACTAGTCCTCATAGAAATATAGTGGATTAGGTAAGTAATACCAGGGTTGATTGGCCTAGACATAGGCTTTCAGCTAAAACAGATTCCCAAGCTAACATAATCATTGCATGTTTATTGCTCGTAAGGATTGCTTATTAACAATTGATATAGGAGGTGAAAAAGGATACCCTATGTTCTAAATTATTTTCTAAACTCAATCTGATAGTTTAAAAGTTCTTCTTAGTAGTTTAATACGAACCTTTACAATTTATAATTCCTTGAATAGAAATACTTAAGTTATTGGTTTATAATTAGTACTGAATTTAACGTTTATCCTCGTGGGAACGATATCCGACTCCAAGCTATACTACAGGTGCGATCCGTGCACTTGCGGTAAGCAAAAGAGTGAACAAATATGAAGTCGGTCTCTCAAAAAAAGAGGAAGGTCGGCCCTGAAAGGCAGCAGGTTATCAAGAAGCAGGTAAAAGAATTGCTAAGTTGCGGGTTCATAAGGGCGATTACTTATACCACGTGGTTATCCAACGTAGTCTTGGTGAGAAAACCAAACGAGAAGTGGAGAATATGTGTAGATTACACAGATTTGAACAAAGCCTGCCCAAAAGATCCATATCCAATTCTCAATGTGGACTAATTAGTAGATAACTCTTCAGGCTTCAAGTGACTATCATTTATGGATGCATACTCCGGGTAAAACCAGATTCCGATGTACCTTAGAGATGAAGAAAAGACCGCCTTCATCACTGAAAGGGCGAACTACTGCTATAGGATTATGCCCTTCGGATTGAAAAATGTAGGAGCCACCTATCAAAGAATGATGAACAAGGTTTTCAAGAACCAAGTGGGGAAAATGCTAGAAGTTTATGTCGATGACATGATAGTGAAGACCCCAGAGGGTGGATCACATACAACAGACCTTGAGGAAGTATTTGCATAAGTCAGGAAGCACAATATGAGACTAAACCCAAAGAAGTGCGCCTTTAGGGTCCACGTCGGGAAATTCTTGGGATTCATGTTAACCTACCGCAGAATTGAAGCCAATCCTGACAAGTGCTAGGCTGTGCTCGACATGAGGAGTCCTTGGTGTGTTAAGGAGGTACAACAACTGACAGGAAGGATAGCAACCTTCACACAGTTCCTCTACAAAGCAGCACATAAATCTCTTCCTCTCTTCAAATTACTCAAAAAGGGCAGAAGTTTTGAATGGGCCTCGGAATGCGAGGATGCCTTTTCATCTTTGAAAAAGCTTTTGTCCTTCCCTTATCTTGTCGAGACCAAACAACGGAGAAACGCTCTTCCTATACCTCTCAGTTCACGAAGAGACTATAAGCTCGGTACTAATTCGGGAGACGGACGAAGGTCAAAAACTAGTCTACTTCGTAAGCAAAATCCTTCAAGGACCAGAACTCCGGTATTAGAAAGTCGAGAAGATTACTTTTGCCCTAATCACCATGGCGAGGAGACTATGGCAGTACTTTCAATACCACCCCGTGGTAATGAGGACAGACCAGCCCATCCGCCAAGTGTTACACAAACCAGATTTGACAGGAAGAATGATTGTCTGGTCAATAGAACTCTCTGAGTTTGGAATCACTTACGAACCATGGCTCGCAATAAAAGGTCAGGTATTGTCCGATTTCTTTGTAGAACTTACTTCGTACTCGGGCGACCCAAAAAGAATTTCTTAGACAATCTTTGTTGACGTATCCTCAAACCCCAAGGGGAGCGACGCCGGAGTAATTATGGAAAATTCAGAAGGATTAACGCTGGAGCATTCCTTGAAGTTTGAGTTCCCTATCTCGAACAATCAAGTTGAATACGAAGCATGCATTGTCAGAATAGCCATGGCAAAGGACATGGGGGCAACTAGGATTACACTCTATAGCGATTCGCAGTTGACAACCTCCCAAATTTGAGGTGAGTATTAAGCCAAAGAGCCTCTCTTGTAAAGGTACTTAGTTAAAGTCCAAGAACTCCTCAAAGGTTTCGAAGAAACCAAGATTGTACACATTTCAAGGGAACAAAACTCCAGAGCTGACCTCTTATCTAAACTTGCCAACACCAAAAGTCCGGCCAACAACTGATCAGTAATCCAGCAAACCCTCCCTCAGCCCTCTATCACGGATAATGTCGTCTTTCAGGTAGAAGAGGAAGGGATATCTTGGATCACCCCTATCATGAAATACTTACAGTCTGGAGTCGTGCCTTCAAACCCCAAAGAAGCCTTAAGGCTAACCAAGACAGCAGTGAGGTAAACTGTCTACGACAGTCGTTTGTACCGATGTGGTTTCTTTTCTCCTCTCCTCAAATGCCTCACCCCGAAAGAAGCAAAATACGTTCTAGCCAAGGTTCATGAAGGAAGTTACGGACACCATCTAAGAGGCAAAGCACTAAAGGCGAGATACTACTGGCCAACAATGGAAGCTGATTCTCATGCTCACGTCCGTACTTGCGACAAGTGCCAACGCCATTCAGACCACTACAAGGCCCCTTCAGAAGAGTTGTCCACAATGCCTATACCTTGGTTGTTCTACAGATGAGGAATAGACATCTTGGGCCCATTTCCCCAAGCCCCAAGCCAGTTGAAATATCTGGTAATAGCAGTAGATTATTTCACTAAGTGGATCGAGGCAGAACCCTTAGCCACAATCACCGCAGCCCGGATCCAGAAATTCATTTAGCACTACATCATCATAGGTTCGGGATTTCGGAATCCATAGTAACAGACAACGAAACTCAATTCAAAGATAAGAAATTCGAAGAACTACTGACCGAGTTAAAAATAAAACATCACTGTAGCGCCGTAGAAAATCCCAGGATAAATGGGCAGGCAGAGGCTGCCAATCGGGTCATTGTCTGAGGAATCAAAAGAAGATTGGACGAAGTTAAGGGAAATTAGGCTGAACAACTCGACCACGTCCTCTGGGCCTATAGGACTATTCCTCATTCTACCACGGGTGAAACTCTTTTTAAACTCACTTATGGAGGTGAAGTTATGATCCCGATAGAAATAGGAGAACAAAGCTAACGTCATCAACAATTTTCGCCTGACAATAACCCTAGATTGATCAGGGAAGACCTGGACTTGTTGGAACAAAAAAGATGTGTGGCCCATATACGTGACACCGCCCTCAAACAAATGATGGTGACCAGATACAATAAAAAGGTGGTACCAAGGTGGTTCCAACTGGGAGATCTGGTCTTCCGGAGAGCTGACGTCGGAGGGAAAAATACCTCCCAAGGGAAACTAGCCCCTAATTAGGAAGGCTCCTACCGTATCGTCATCAGCACAAGCAATGTAGTCTACACGCTAGAAACTCTAACATGCAGTCCAATCAAGAATTATTGGAATACATATAAACTTAGGAAATACTATAGCTAGACGCCCATAACGGCCTAGTTTTTTAGTAAATTCTAATGTTTGATGTGTCCTCATTTGACTTTGTATGGACCTTTGTCCCCCAACACTTATTAATGAAAAAGAGTTATTCAGATACTACTTTTTTGATAAGAAATCAAAAGCCCAAGTCAAGAGATATAGCACACCCAGTTTTGGTAGTAAGCTATAGGGTCAACACCCGACCTCAATACCTGGCATTGACTATTTCAAAGTCAGTGGTACAACGGATCTGATGATCCACGGTCTACCGTTATACCTAAGCCAAGTGGGATTCCGTTAAACTAGTGTGGTTAACAAAAGGACCCCGGGCAAGGTCTAATAATAATACATGCCTAAGTTCAAAAATTCTAGAAGTTTTATACTATAAACGATGGATCATGAACTAAGGTGTTTATTCTTGCCTAAGTTTGAAATGCCAAAATACTCATCATTATGGGTAATGGATTATAGACTAAGGCGTCGTTTCTACCTAAGTCCAGAAGGATGTTATATATCTGGTGTTGCGGTTATGAAACTCTGGATTATGGTTCCCACATTTTTACTGAGAGATTTCCTAAATCCACATCATGGTTACGATGGATACTATAATGGGCGTTGGACCCAAAACGGATCACGGAAAGTAAATATGGAAACAAACAAACAAGAAGTAAAAGTACACAAATTTAAAACCCCAACCACACGGGACAATTGTCTTTACAAAATAGTAAAAGGCAAAAAGAAAAAAAAAGAACTCAGGTTTCGACCCCGCCAGTCGCTGGAGCCTGGACAGCTCCCGAAGCATCCTCAGAATCGGCTTGAGGAAGGTTCTCCACAAAGATAAGCTGCCCATTATGGAAGACTTTATCAAAACTGCCTCTAAGGCGAGGGTGACATCAGGATTGAAGTGCTGGATCTGAGCCACAATATTTTGGAATTAATCCTTTCCGATTTTTTCAGAAATCGCGTCTAGTTCATCCACGTCCTTCTTCAGCTGAGCCACTTCATCACGGAGGTCAGCATTGGCCTCCTCGGCCTTAATTTTACCTGATTCAAGCCCTTTCTTATCCGCCTTAGCTTCGACCAATGCCCTCTCTAAATTAGTGATCCGCACTTGTGCATCTTCATTAAGCTTAAGGGCGGCACTAAGCCTCCGTTCGGCCTCCTCAATCTCCTTATCCTTGCTCTTCAGTTCAGCCGATGCTTTCCTGTCAAGTTCTTTGATGGTCATCTCGATATAGCGGACATCGGCGGTAGTGTGGGGTGCCAAAGCCTGTAGTTCGGTCAAAGTTTGCACCAATCCCCGCCGGGATATGTGCCCCATTACCTCACCTTTATAAAATATTCATCAATGAATGGTCTGGTTCAAAATTCCTCGCGATAATAGGCAAGAGAGCTGCACCATCCTCGACACCGCCATCTGTAACAACTCTCTTACCCCGGTCAGAAGAATTCTCAGCAACTTTTCTCTTACTCAATTGAAGATTTTGAGGAGACCCTGGGTTCTCAGATACTTCTTCAATAACCACATCACTAGGTGCCGAGGTAGAAGCAGAAGGGACACTCGAGGACCCTGCCCCCTTTCTCCTAATCTCAAAGCACGCAAAGCTGCAATCGAAAGTCCTGACATCATACCGCTCACTAAAACAAAACAAAACGAGCATATCAGAAAGTAAGGAATTAAGAGCATACAGACAAAAACAATCACACACACACTACTCAAGGTAATCTATGATACTCTACTTCTTACCCAATAACGTAAAGAGAAGGTCATCACCAGGAGTCTCAAGGGCATCTTTGATATTGATATTCCCATTCTCCTCGACGTACTGGGATATGAACTCGACAGTCTTAAGTTCATCCAAGTTAAGTTCGTTCTTTTCCTTCTCCAGAGGCATGGTCAGAGTGCTCTAAGTATCCGATGTCCAATACAGAGGAAACTTCGGTTCCCCATTAGCATTCAAGAAAAAGGGATGGAATCCCTCGGCCACCACAAGCTTAAAGAACTTAGTCTTGAATCCTTTGAAGCTATCATGGAAGACATCAAAGGACTTATGACCACTTCTAGACTGAATGGTGAGCCAATTCTTCTACTTCGATGAGCCTTGGGGACTTAACCGGGTGTAAAAGTAGAAAAAGATGTTAACCGAACACCTTAGCCCGTTTACCCGACAGAACCTCTCGAAGGTTATAATATAACCCTAACCATTGGGGTAAATCAGGGTCGGGGCTGCACAAAGAGCACGAAGGATAGCCATTTGAAACTTCGAGAACGGAAGACGGAGCCCTATCTTCACAAAAAAAGGGGGCACATAAAGAAACATGAAATGCGAGTCCGCCTCCCGAGTGGAGCACACCCTCTCATTCCACTCAGGGGACACAACCAAGAATTCCTTATCCTTTTTCTTCTCGTCTGTCAGGTGAATATAACTTATCGTCTCCCTAAGAATGGCCTCGGAAGAAAAGTTGGAAAGATGTTCCCAAACATCATGACCTACCCACGGATATACCAACGCCAGACCACGACAGATCCGAATTTGGTCAATCTCAGCCAGAGTGAGATCCTCGGAAGTTGACACTCTAGACCTAGCCCCTCCTTTGCCCTTCGTCATGAAAATCCTGAGAACATCGAAAGAAGCCGATAAGTAATTGTCAGAATCATCCAAACAAAAGATTCAGACGCGGAGACAATGAACCCGTGTACCGACTTCCTTTCCCTCCAAAATTTCAAAATTTCATAAGGACACCTGCGCCGCACATAGCGCAGCGATAACGGAGTTCTCAGGGGAAAAAGAGAAACTCAAAGGCGCAACAGGAATAAGAAAGTACACTCTATTCTACTACCTAGTGCTAGTAACCAGAAAAAGAAAGAACACCAAGGGGGTAAGAAAAGAAGTTACCTCGAATAAATGATAAGAGCTGTTAGGAAATGGGTGGAAAATGCCCTGAAACTTTTACAAATCACCTCTCTTCAATGCGAAGCTCTCTGAAGACTACTCAGAAGTGGCAGAAAGTGAACAATGAACCTCTAACCCCATTTATAAAGGCCAAAACAGTTAGGGGACATTTTTGTCATCAATGCCCAAATTTCAAAAACGTGCCCATCATGGCACACAAGGCTCTAGGCACGTCCATTCGTTAAAAACGTGCCACGTAGCCGTAGCAATTATAGAAGTAGTTGAAAAGACGTTTATGCAGATACACGGATAATTGCGCAACAATTCAAACGACGTGCAACCTTCGAATGTTAACTCCAGACATTTTCTCTGGGCCTCGGCATAAACCGGGTGATAACTACACAAAGTGTAATTATTTGTGCCCTATATCTAAGCTATAAAGAGTGCTAAAGTCCTTGTATTCATGCATATTTAGAAGGTTTTATGCTTATATTTGTTATATCTAATTCGGATACCTTTCCAGTATGTATTTGAGCAATTTGTGCATATTTGATATGTGATTAAGTGAATTTATATGTGTCGAACATTGATTTGGTGTTTTCTCTATCATAGGAAGGGCAAACAAGATGATATGTGGAGCAATTGACAATGAAATTGGAAGAGAAAGCAAAATCAGCATTTTAAAGAAAAAAGGGGACAATGAAAGCGGCATCGCGACGTGTCTGTTCAATGCCGCGGCGTGGAGATCCTCCGCATCCAAAGTGAAGAGGCTACCAAATATTGAACGCCGCGGTTTCCCGACCTAACTTGATACGCGGATTGGTTTTGGGCAAATCAATGCCGCGGCGTGCCAAATCTTTTACATTGAGTCTATAAATAGATTTTATTAGATTTTGTAAAGAGAGTTTGGAGAGCTCACCGTAGATAGCTTTAGGTTTTAGAGGAGCTACGGCTTTGTGCTTCATTCGGCAAGGAGAATGATTGGAGGCCTAGGGAGGCTAGGTTGGAGGTTCTCTTCCTTAAGGAAGAGGATTCAAGCTCAAATGATCTCATCAATGGCATCCTTCCTCTTCTCCCTGAGTTTTCTTCTTCTCCTCTATCTTTTGAGCAAGAATTGTTTTTGCTCTGTAAATTTGTTCAATGGATGAAAAAAGCGTATTTAGGAAATACTTTGAATCTTTATATGATTATTGATGTTTATGTATGAATTTGAGTTCTATTGATATTTAGCTTTGTTCTTCCATGCCTATGCTTAATGCTTGCTCTGTTTGATCAACAATTGCATGATCTTAATTGATGCAAATGAACTAGACATAGGGATTTGTGGAGATGGACATGGTATGGTTGATGCATGTTTGACGAGTTCAATTAGCTTGGATGAGTTGATTCGCTGCCAACCGGATAGAAATATACCTTTTAGCCATGTGGATTAGCGTGTGTTTGAGAATAGATCGTTTATTAGTGGAGTTTACACTAGTCCTCATGCAACCATAAGAACCATAGTGGATTAGGTAAATGGTAGGGGTTGATTGACCTAGACATAGGCTTTTGACTAAATCATTCTCAAGCTAAACTAACTAAGCATTAATGTTACTTGTAAGGATTGCATATCATTAGTATGAAGTAGGAAGTGAAGAAGGATTCCCTCAGATTTCCAAACCCCTATGTTATTGCTTTGGTAGTTTAGATTTAGATTAATTGCTTTCCTTTATTTTATATGTCCTTGACTAGAATCTACGGTGGATATTGGTTGCTACTTAGTAATGAAAACCTTGTCCTCGTGGGAACGAACTTTTACTCTGTATCTGTATTACTTGAACGACCCGTGCACTTGCGGTACACAAATGGTCTAACACCGGGGTAAACCTTTTGGTTTCAGAGTCACCATTCGGACGACGGCAACCAAACAGAAGTCAATGATCAAATATAACCCTCCCCGGCGCATATACCCCGGGCTAAGCATTTAAAACTTGTCACTTTGCCTCTTCAGGACAAAGCACCAAGTTGGGGACATGATGATGTTATGCCAGGGTAAGCGTTGGACTCACCCCGGCCAAGTATAAAAGACCACAGATAGATAAGAAGAAATAGCACCAGAGGAAGCATTAGACTCACTCCGGTCGAACATAAAAATTTCAGATAACGGAAAGAAAAAAAGAAAAAAAAGAAAAGAAGATACAAAGATAAGAGTTTTTATTGATAAATCTTATTCTCATTCTATACATCATCTTACAATAAAAAGGGAGAGAAAAGAAAGTATAGAGACATAAAACTTTAAAGAAAAAAGGGGATCCCAGAGGAAGAAACTGGCATCGTCGTCACGGTACCCTGGGCCATGTCACATCCGCATTTTCTCCGCAGTATGAAGAGTCGCTACCACCACTACGGCTCCTCGAAATTCACATCGGCCTCTTGAAAAAGTGGATTGGTTTTGAAGAACCTCGACAAACCGATATCAGGTATCAAAGTGCCAAATCTTCTACATTGCCTCCATCAACAAAGGCCAGGGTGCACCCTCATTCAATGGACGGGGCGAAGCCTTTCATGAAGAATATCGTCCCACCGAAGTCTTAGCCTGTCTCACGATTCTCCCAAGGCACTTCAAAGTACGGAGCAATTTCAATAGTTCTTCCTGCTTACCCGGGCAAGGAGAATGAACGCCCCGGCTCCGAAGAACCCCGTCCAACACAGCAGGCGACTTAAGTCTCCCCAGCAACGACAAATATCAAACAAGCAATATATATATATTGGGAAAGTAAGTCACCCTCCCCTGTAATAACTAGAAGTGTCAAATAACGCTGGGAAAGTAAGCCGCCCTTTAAAAGGGACATCCACAGAATAGCCAAAACAACTTCAAGCATTTTGAAAAAAACAAGAATATGGCTCTCGCAGTGGGTAAAACCCTATCAGAACATGAATGAAAGGCAAAGAGAGCCATGAAGGAAGAAATCGTTCAAAGTGAAGTTGCAGAAGCAAGAAGAATGCAACAGAAGAAGTGCCAACTCCAGATGAAAACACTCCCCTTTTATAGGAGAAGCGAGGCATTCCAATTGGGCCCAAGAGCAACGTACCGATCGCGTAAGGTAAGCTACCCTTAAATGCTCCTCGATTCTGATTGGGCAAAGGGGAAGCACGCTATCGGGAAACATCAGAGAATTAATGGGTTTTTAATGCTCAATAAAGTCAGAGCAAGCTGCTTCCCAAGGAAACTCAACACTTCTGCAAAGTACGAAAAAAGACAAAAGACCATGTGTAACTATGCACAGGGACAAGACATATCCTGAATGACAGGATGACGGTATATGCCAACCCTGAGGGATACCCCCCAGACAATGGATGTCGACCTCTACGGATTCCCACAACGTAACAGATCCCCGTTCTTGGTCTAAATACCTTGACACTTAATTGTTCCACTTAAGCGTCAAGCTGGGAGCAATTGCTCTGTACTGTAGTCCGGGATACCGCCCTTAGGGGCCAAACCAGGCATATACGCCACCAGGATCCGGATCACGCCCCTCAGCAGGACGTCCATACACAAGTACTAGTCATACTCCCTAACCAACACTCCATAGGTCTGCACATGACCTGGTACTGCCTGTGGTGACCTTTACAATGTGAGGACCATGACTACCTGCTATAATAGTTGACCACTAATGCGACAGGCCCAAGATTTCAGGGATTTGCCTAGACGATTATGGGATGGAAGCACCCTCCGTTAGGGCTCTGCCTGAACGATCGTGGGAGGAGGCACACCCTCTCTCGTCAGGCCACGATCTCTACATGCCTGCACTCGATAACGAATGCTCAAGGACTGTGCGTATGCACTATAAGTATCAGGAAACACCACTCTAACAAGGTAATAATAATTCGCACGGTATATATCCTCTTAGTAAAAATTGGTCTAATATTGAGCGTTAATCTTTTTTTTTTCAGAGTGCAAAAACCCTCTTATTCAAGACTATCGGAGACAACAACTACATAAGAAGGAGGAAACCAACGTCCATATGTCCTTCTAAGCACCTTCTAGTTGTACATCAGAATACTAGTAATGTAAAAAAATTTCAAATTAAGATCAAATTTGTAAAATAATTTTCCAAATAAATATCACATATTTGTGTTGTGTTTTTGAACCCATCATTTTCGTGTCAATAGGCTTTTTCTTTTAGATATATATATATATATATATATTTCTTTGACCAAGGTTTCATAAACATTGATGTGAAGTTAATCTTCAAGCCGACGGTGGTGGTCTTTAAATATGCTCTTTTATGATAATATAAATTCATCATTAGATCAAAAGGGCATCTTTTACAATAATCTTATGAGAGATGTTAATATACACTCAAGCTGACTGATCCTTGATTAAATGAAAATAAATAAGGATACATGCATGTTTTCAAACAAAAAAATAAATAAAATAGAAACTCTCACTGTAGTTGCTCGAGCACATAGTGGAGCTTTTCATAGCATGTGCCTAATCTTATTATAAACAAATAAAAAAAACTTTAGACAAATGAGCAGCTACTAATTGTCAAAAGGGCATCCTTTACAATAATCTTATGAGAGATGTTAATATACACTCAAGCTGATTGATCCTTGATTAAATGAAAATAAATAAGGATACATGCATGTTATCAAATAAAAAAATAAAAATAGAAACTCTCACTGTAGTTGCTCGAGCACATAGTGGAGCTTTTCACAGCATGTCCCTAATCTTATTATAAAAAAAAAAAAAAAAAAAACACTTTAGACAAATGAGCAGCTACTAATTGTCAACTGAAATTTCAAAAGGGCATTGGGACCTTGGAGACGTGAATCGAACCGCCCCACCAAAGGTGTGCAGGCATGGGTTCAATAATCAATACCATTAGGGGCCTTTTACACATAACAATTGTCCATCATTGGTTAATATGGAAATTATTCTCAGCTAAAGTACCTACTTTCCTTTCCCAACAGGATGAGCCGAAAGTTGCCCTAATTAATTAATATATATATATATATATATATATATATATATATATGATTTTCCTTTATTCCCCAATTTAAAAAAACTAGAAGTGTCAAATAACGTAGCAACAAGAACAGTGAAGCCCCCAAAGATTGACAATTCTTTAGAATATACAAAATGCAAGAAAGGTAACCATGGAAGAGGAATTTGATTCCATGCGTATTTGCGTGTGCTCCAAATCTCCAATCCGACACCGTATTAGCAGCTTTCATTTTTGCATGTTTCTTGTTGTTGTTGACGACGAATCCAAAAAAACGCGTTTTCTTCTAAATGCAGTCTTTCCACGGAACGTTAAAGCAGCATAACCACATAACATAACAATATTTTTTTTTTGAAAAAAAGAAAAGGAAAAAAGACATAATTTTATGATCCCTTCAATATTTTTCTCTCTATTTTCATTTTGGTCTTAATCTAGGTTGATGCCATGCTTTTATTTTTTTGGTCATAGCCGATGCTTTTTCTTTTATTCGAGTACCAAAGCACACGCTTGGATTGGATGCCTCTTCCGTTCAAAGTGAAAGTGGGGCTGTGGTTACTTGTGGACGAGGTCTTGAATCAGAAATTTCCATTTGCGAGTGATATATTATAAAGGACAATTTACATTGCAGTTTGTTAAAGTTTTTGTGTACAAGTTTTAAAAAATTTATAATTTAGTTATTACTATACATAATCTCAATTTACTTTTCGGTAATGTGATAATAATATTTGGTGCCACCGTTGTTTAATTAAATTATAATTAAGATTTAGAACAATTAAGATCTAGATCTTATGTTTAAATGTATAAAATAACTAATTCAATTAAAGTTTGGTCTAGGATTAAAATAGATTATACTTTTGGTCCTTTTAATTTTATAAAAAATTAATTTTAACATTATCACCTTTATGATTTTTAACTGAATGCAAAATTAAGCCTCACGAAGTCATCTCCTCAACAAAAAAATAAAATGAAATAAAATAATGATACATCATTAACAATATTGGTTGACATGACTTCTCTTTCTTTTTTTTAAACACGTGATAAGATTTTTTTTTTTAACGTAAAAATCGCATGACGCAATTTTACAGACGTATATATGTATTGATTAAAAACAAGAAAAAATATTATTAAAATTGGAAAGTTTTATAAAGCTAGAAAGATTAGAAAAAGTATTATATAGTTTTGCCAAGCTCGCTCCTCTTTTTTTTTTTTGGTAAATTGGAGGCCCAAGGCCCAAGCTCCCTCTCTTTTATTGATTTGAGAACTTCCAAGAAAACCCATGTAACAGGATTAGTGCAATAATCATATAAATAATAAATAAACCATATTATTCTGCTTTGTTGTAAGGGGAGAAGGAAATCATCATATCATATACATTATACATATGTACTTTTTTTAATCTTCGGTAAATATTTTTTGCACAACCCTTTCCAAATCTGGGAACTCGAATTTTCACTCAACCATATATATTGAGTTGGTTCGAGTATTAAATAATCGATTTAGATTAAAGGCTCAATAAATCCATTTTAATAATATAAAAAACGCTTTTTAAATAATCCAATTTTTCTATCGGTTCGGGTGATGGGTTTGGTGAAGCAAAAAACCCGATGATCTAATCAGATGTTTCAAATATCAACGTCGTTTTGAGTGATTTTTAAAAAAATGTTCATAGATCGGTAAATTTTCACCAACCCGATATCCGATTCTATTTTTACCAATATGATTTACCATAATTTGGTTAAATTCAAACCTTCTTTTTCTTTTTAGTTATATGAAAAAAATCGAAAAAACTCGACTCGATCCATACTAAAACATTTTTGAACCCAATTTTAGTTTGGACATTTTTCATCAAACCAAATTAATCCAACTCGACCGTGTCTATGCCTCTAACCTTCGGTGTATGTGAAGCTACCCTTGCAACTTAATTTTTATAGTTTTATTATTTGTTTAATAATTTTTTAAAATCATTTATAAATTTATTTTCTATCTTATAAAAATATTACAATAATATATAAAATAATTGAATATATTTTTATATTAATATATAATATAAATATAAATATGATATACATATAAAAATTAAATACAAAATATTTCTCTAATCTTTTTTTTTTTTTTGGTGCAAAATATTTCTGTAGTCTTTATGAGTCTGGGAATGGGAATTGAACCGCCGTAATTGATGGCGGCTAATGATTACACACCTCTTGGCCAAAGGCCTAAAGGTTCATTATACACATGTACTTTTTTTATTTGACGTGCATTATACATATGTACTTGATAGTAAAAAAATGTAATTTAAAAAAATCATTAATTTTATAATTATAATAATTTTACATTAAATAATATATATATATATTTATATTTTATTTAATATTATTTATTATATATATATTTTTATTTTTTAATTAAATCTGACATTCTTAAAAAAAATATCAATAATATTTATATCTCTTTTAAAAGTATAAAATAATCTTTTTCTCAGTTTAAAATCCCAGATCACACATCTTTGACGGATGCAAGATATATACGATTCTCCTCCCGATTTATTAGGGCATACAAAAAAGATAAAATGCACTAAAAACACATGCATGTTATACGCTACAAACAATGACAGTCCTTCATTAAAAAAAGCAAAAAAAGAAAACTGACAGTCCGGTCATATATCACTATTGCATGCTTGAGATTGATTTTTTTCTCACACATTTTTTTACTTCAACATTTGTTTTATTGTTATTATTTTTTTAATATTATATAATAAATATTTTTTAAAAAAAAATTAGATTAAAGATCTTCACTTAAATATTTAATCATATTTAAAAATTTAATTTTTTACTTATCAAGTGAAAGATATTTTAAAAAATAAAAAAATTATAAATATAAAACTTATATATATAATTTGATTCTATGTTTGTCTGAATTTTTATTGTGTTGATTTTAGCTTTGATTTTCTTAATTTTGTAAATTTTAATATTCTAATTTATCGGTTACATTAAATACTATTCTTATAGTGAACTTTCATTTAGCTGGTTTTGTAAATGGTTGTTGATTTTTTTTATGGTAAGGTGATATTCGAATCATACTTGTACGTATCTCGATTAATTTGTCACAGCCTAAACTTGGAGTCCATGACTGACGTATGACAAAGGCAAATTATAAATTAACCCAAGCCATACAAGTCTCAAAATACAATTCGTCTACAACTTTATCAGATAATTTATAATAATCACCACGACTTCAAAAATATAAGATATCTAATAGGTGAATTTCCTTCACCAATAATTTAATTTTAAACAAAATATCACAATTTTGACAAATACATTTTTAACACATTCCACTCTGTCATAGATTATGCTTATAGAAATAATGAACCACATCTAAGACTAATAACCTATAAGGCTTTCAAATAAAAGTCAATAACAAAATAAAATATAGACTCAAATCTGCTCACACGAAAATGTGTGAGGCTTACCAATAATAACTGTATCATACTCTCTCAATCAAACTAGAAAAATAGAACCAAAAGTTATTTCTTTAACTTTATCTAAAAAATATATAATCACAATTTGTGTGAAATGCAACTCAATGAGTAATTACTACCTACTATAAACGAAATAAGACAAGTGGGGGGAAAAATATCAAATTTAATAAAATAACATATCAATAAAACAATTCAAGTCAAATCATTAGAAATCCAAACTGAATATATATATATATATATAATGAGTGGTTGAAACAATTCTTAATAATTAAAAAATACAACATAACCCGTAAAAACACAATTCATGAGAGAGAATTTACTAAGTGGAACTAAATCAGAACAAGCATATATCTTGTGGGCAAATTAAGAATTTGACAAGTCAAGACTTGAACTGACGAGCGTAAAGCTTGAAACTGTAACCAACCTACGTGTATTGAACTACACATAAAGTCAACCTATACCTTGCTAATTAGAGCCTAATCCAGTCTTAGGTGCATCGAGGTTAATATTCATTGTTGTTAAATATAGTGTTCCGACAATGTCTTTTCCAAAGAAAACAATTTCTAAAAAAAAATGTAGTAATATATCTTTAAAAAAAAATAATTTTCATGTGAGCAAAATTAAAATCTGACACAATCAAGTAAAGTTATTTCAAAGAGTACATTTTCTAACATTAGAAAACTCACTTAATTAAATTTAAATTCCTTTTTCATAGGCACAATCATTATCTATATCAATTATCATTATTGACCAAATCCAATGCCCATAACGATTACAATTATTGATACAAATCATTATACGTAACATTTATCATCTTTAGTCCATAACCAATGTTGATGCAAGTCTATATACATTATAACTTATTTCAAAAGGAAACTATTTAAAAATTAGAAAAATTCAACTCAAAACCCTACATCTATACATAACAAATAACCTTATTGGTCCAAAATCATTTGTTAATATAAGCGCATTATAATAGCAATCATAAAAAAAAAATCCATTTAATTTACAATATCAAAATCTTCAATTCAATTAACGGTTATCATATTCATACATACATGAGTTTCTCAAAAATCTTACCTGTCCCAAAAATACTTAGGTGAGTAAACTTTCATTTTGGTTCCTGAAAGATTAAACACCCATCAAATAATATTTAAAAGATGAAAACCTCTACTTTGGTCCCTAAAAAATCACTCCATTTGTCAGTTTAACCTTAATTGGAGACTAATATGATAGGATTTGGGGACCAAATTAACATACAAATTCATCTTTTTAGGAACCAAAATAGATGTTTTTATCTTTTAGAGACTAATCCGACAAGCACCTAATTTTTCAAGGACCAATGTAGAAGTTTACTAATTCCTAAACTCTATGATATTTAAAGTTCAATAATAAAATCAGTTCAAAATTGAGAAGTTTCAAAGAGACATATGGCAAATAGAAACCACACACAATATATATTGACTTCCAAGTGGGTTATCATCCAAAAATTTGCATAATTGAATTGTAGGTTTCTCGTACCGTTTTATAACAATATAAATGCCAACAATGCTTTAATCAATCATAAACAATTCAATTGTTTAATTCAATTTCCTAAAACCCTAATTTAAACCCTAATTTATGCCCCAAAACCTCAAATATCAATTAATGAATGTGGCTACAAATACCTCCCAAGTAATCTCAGTTCCTCTAAATTCTAATAAGTTTTTAACACCTGTGTTTTGCCTCTCTTTTTAACATATAAGTGACAAAGACTACCTTCACCTAGATGACTATAGTTGTGTTTATTGTTACTATGTAAAATCAGGTTGGTTGACTTTGCCTAGGCTTCGACAACGTCAACCAATTCTTTCATGGCTCCTAATATTGAGGTGATCAGTTTCAATATTGTAGTTATAATTTTTATATGGCATGTACAAAATAATAAAAGTAATAAAAAATTCTATATAGTATGTACAAAATAATAAGAGAAATCATCATGTAAAAATTTAACATAGACAAAAATTTAATACAGAGATATAAGTATCTAGTGTTAGAAATCGATGCTCTAATACTATAAATGTAACCCCCTTACTATATTAATATATGTTAGCAAAATTACTAATTGATAATATTACTCTTAATTTCTTTAATCATGGTCAAAATACTAATATTAGTGGATTAATTCCATAAAAAAATCAAAATTTGTTAAATAAATTTCAAAATTTTGAAGACTCAGAAGAAATCAGTTAAAATCTGAAAATTTCTTTCTAAATGAAATACAAAGTAGAGAAAAATTAGAAAACTTTACAAATCGAAATACAAAGTAGAGACAAAAGTTTTTTAGTAAAACATTAAGAGAATCAAAACAGAAAACCAAAATCGAAATACAGGGATCAAAATCAAAGAACTGAGATTGAAACTTGAAAAACATTGAATTCTCGAAACAATAATGGAGGAAAAATAATATTATCGAAATATTATTTTAGAAAGTTAAGAAACAAAATTTTTATACTATTTAAAAAAATAAAAAACATGAATATATATAAAAAATCAAAGAAAAATTATTGCAACTAAAAATACATGATATTTTTTAATAACTCCAATATACCTGGATCAAAATCAAAGAACTGAGATTGAAACTTGAAAAACATTGAATTCTCGAAACAATAATCGAAATATCAGAAATCGAAATCGAGACAATAGAAAGATAAGAAACAAAATTAGAAGCATAAGTGCTAATTTATAAACTCATCAACATGATCATGATTTTACTTGCATATATCAAAGTCATTATTTAGCTAAAAATACATATTTTTTTAATAACTCCAATATACATATATTTCCCTTTATTGGATGTAGAATCCATACATGATCGATCTGAATGATGATAACCTTAATGCATCCTGTACTAATATGAAAACACCATGAATAGAGTGAGAATTGAAAATTCTCAGTAGGAAATGAACAATTGTGAAAATGTTTGAAAACACATGGTGAATTTCAATTGTATAATGTACACAGAAAGTCTCACGGCAATTCAAGAATGACTAGAACAACACAATTCCAACATAACAGAGTGAAAACTAAATAAATCATGCAATACAACTCTCTCTCTCTCTCTGAAAATCTATATATATATATATATATATATATATATATATATATATATATATATATATATATATCAACAAGTTCTTCAAATATCAGCAAACAAGTACTAAGTGTCAACAAACATCGGTAAGGAAGTTTCTCATCACAAAAATTCACCTTTTACTTTTCTTTTTTTTTTCATATCTGTTTGTCTCACATTTTACTCGAAAATCTTCACTTCTATAGATAATCCACCAAATCTCTCGTGTTACTTTAACATCGTGACAACAAAGTCAGACATACCTACACTAACTAAGGCAGGTAATATAATAAGAAATCTATCCCTCTGTCTTCTCAACGGTTATGTGCAAATTTTTCCTTAAATCAATTGTTTGTCATCACACATAAACATAAGCAATACAAACCACCATTATATCACAGATAAATTCATCATATTCAAGTCTATAAATAAATCATGAAAATTAAATAAAATTCACAAAACTTAGAATCATTAAATTTAAATGTCAATTCTTCAAAGGACCAACTATGATTTGAAATTAATTTAATAGTTCTTTTAAAAGTTCACATCACAGTCTATAATTGTTTGTCCTTATCATAATCCATAGTTTGTCCTGATCCTGATAATGCATTCATTGTTCAAAAGTCCTTTTATTGTAAATGTTAAAATAAATGTCGTAAAATTGCTCTCAAGTCAAGGTAAATATGGTTCATAGTTTGTCCCGATCTTGATAGTTCATTAATTGCACAAAAGTTTTTTTTATTGCAAATGTCAAAATAATTGTTATAGAATTGTTTCCAAGCCAAAGCAAGTATAAGAAAGTTCATATAAATCAAGCATGTATATTTATTGCATAATATAATTAAAAATATTTATTTTACTTAAGTATGGAGTAATGTTTTAATTTTTTTTATAATTTATTATATTAGTCTCATAAAAGAATTAACATTTAAATTATAATAAATCTAAACTTTATCAAATTTCATAATCATTTCAAAGTTAAACAAATATTAAATTTTCATAATATTATATGTGCATAATAAATTAATAAAAATAATAATATTCATAAAATATTAAAATAATAAATTAACTAATAAAACATATAACCATATTGAAAGTTATAATTTTATTTTTATAAATAAAATTCAATTCTTATCTCTTGTAAAATTTTCTTTATTTTTCTTCTTTCTTTATTTTCTCTTCATTCTTCTTTTTTTCTTTTTCTCTCTCTCCTTTTTCCTTTTTTTTTTTTTTTCCTACGTTTTCACGGCCTCTCTTTCTCTTTCCTTTTTTTTTTTTTCTCTCTCGTAATCACATCATTCTTTCTTTTCTTTCTCCATTCTTATGTTTTCAGTTTCCTAATCTACCTATGCCGAATTCTAACGTACACCCTGTAAAAAAGAATGTATAGTACACTATTAATCTTGACCATTGATCGTGTTGAAAAACACATCAACGGTCAAGATTAATGACTTGTAACTTATGTTTTTTTTTTGTTTTAAGTTTTTTTATCACTGCTATGTTGCCTCCGGTGACCACCGCCGCCGACCATCCGGCCAACTCCGACGAAGTTCCGACAACTCCGGCGACTCCATCTTCCACCTTCACCATCTTCATCCATCACCACTAACAACCTATAACAACTACCCATCTTCAACCTCCATCACCACCATTAACAACCACCCACCACCATATTCAACTCACTTCCATACCTCACCCAAGCCTCCACCATTCATCAACCCAAGCCTCCACCTCCATAACCACCCACAAACTTCAACTCACCTCCATCACCACCATTAACAACCACTTACCACCTCGCAGAGCAGAACCCGCGTAGCAACCCAAATCCTTCACCATAACTGCACCATTAGATCTGAGCCCGCGCCGTTGTCGAACTCAGCAGCCCAGGTAACTTCGTCGTCGTCGCATCCACCTCAAGCCGTCGTCGATCCCGCTCCATTATCGAACCAGAGTCGCATTCGCCGCTAAGAGCCACCGCTGCTCCGACCCAAGCCTCCGCCAGGCTCGACTTGCGTTACCTGATCCGAGTCGCGCTCACGGGATCTCGCGCCCAGCACCGTCGAACTAGGCCACAGACCAGCCATTGTGGCCCATACCCGTCAGATCAGGAGCTCGCCGTCATCGCACCACGCCCGTCCAACCAAGCTACCCAGTCGAATCCGTCGAGCCATGCCGTAGCCGCATCGGAACCCAGCCCGCGGTGACCAAGCGCTCCGCCATTGTCAACAGTCAACCACCATCCGACGGTGGTGATATGTAAAAAAAAAATAACAAAATAAAAAACTAAGAAGTAAAAAAAAAAACTTGCTAAAAAACAAAACCTATAATAACAGATAAAATTAAAGATATATGATATACCAAAAGATAAGAGAGTGCACCATAACACCGACCATCTACCTATTTATAGCCACTTCATGTGACTGTGGTTGGTACTACACGTTGCAGCGCTTTTGATAAAGGTGCACGTTGCACCTTGTCATTTTTAAAGTAGATATTTATTTTAAATAATCATTACAATTTGATATTTATCTTAAATATTTAGATTAAAATAATATTATTTTATAATTTTTTTTATAAATATATTTAAATTTTATAAATATTTTTATTATTTATTATTATTATTAAATTTTATTTCAATAAATTCAAAATCAATTTCAATAATCTTAATTAAATTCTTATAAATTATATTTAATCTTTTTTTATTAATAAAATTAAATAAAATATTTAAGTTAAAAATACTAAAAACTTATTTTTTAAAAATATTTTATAAAAAGAGGATATTACACATCATGCAACAAAGGTACTTGAAAGGAAAAAAATGAGGACCGCAAGGCTCCAAAAACTTCAAGAGCTAGCTGGAATGTAATAGAGGTCAAAATGCAAAGGAAGCGAAAAATGGACAGTGAAACAAAAGAAAGATCGTCGTAAAAGTTTGGGAGAAATATCTCAATTTTTTCACATTATTATTTTTATATTATTTTTTATATTATATCACTTATTATTAGAATAAACATTCATATATAAATATTTTTTTACTTAATTACAATTATTGACATATAATTAAATGGATTTTAGATACAAAAAGACTACTTTACCCTCCTAATCTTTTATTACTTAACTTTTTTTGTTTTATGACTTATGATTATTGCATACTCCACGTTCGCTCAAAGATATTTACGTCAAAATTAAAAGATTTATAAAAATATTTTTTATAATTTGATCTTAATAAATTAATATAATTGAGATTTGAACATGTAATCATATATCTACTCATTTATTACATTATTATCCACACATCAATTAACATAACAAGCTGCATCTCTCAAAAAAAAGATATGTATTTGATTCTTAAGTAAATCTTGTAAGAGGTAAGGATCATATCATTTCATTCTCAATTTAAAAGATAGTTAAAATCCCGAAACGGATCATGTTCACCCGTAGCATGAGAACTCTTTGTAAAAGTTTTGAATCCATGTGCCAAGAGAGGAGAGATTGTTCGCTATTTTTTTTTTATATGGAACTACAAGTTATTGTCAATAGAATAATTTGAATTTTACGTACTAAAAAAGAAGAAGAATAACTTGAATGTAAATTTGTATAAAGACTACGCTGAATAATTAATAAATAAAGGTACTAAATAAATAAATTAAAAATAAAATTAAAATGAATATAAAAAATAATAAGAATAAAATAAATCAAACCCTTGCTAATTTCTTACCCCAAGTTTGATGATAATGAATCCTTACTAATTTCTTACCAAAAGTTTGATGATAAATAAATTAATTCCTTACTAAGCCAGCCACGCTTGTCAACGCATAGTGTCCGGCAAACATGCTTGTCATCATCGCTAACGATGTGGGACACTAGCATATTAAGCCACCAACATGGAACCTTCAAATTGAATTTGGGACCATCGTATGCCCAAACCCAACTAAGTGACCAGCAGTTGGAAGTTGACAACATATATATATTGCAAAGGGAGAAGTTTATCATAGACTTAATAAATTTGAGTTTATGAATAAATTATTATTATTTTTTAATCTAACAATATTTATATATAAATTTAAATGTATGAAAAAATATTAATTAAAATATGTAAGTTATTTATATATAATTAATAAAAAAATAATTAAATTAAATTTTTGTATAAATCTAAATATTATTAGTTAAAATTAATAAAAATTTAATTTTTAATCTGAATCATTAATTTATTTTAATAATAAATTAATTAATTTATTTTAATAATAAATTAATTTAATCCATTTACTTTTAATAAAAATTAATTAATTAAAAATAATAAATTAATGATTCAGAAAAACAAACAGTATCAACAGTCTGATTCAAATTCATAAACTCCATCTTAAGTTTAAAAAGTCCTTAAGAATTAAATTAATTTTTTTAACTTTATTGCAAAAAAAAAATATTATAATAATATTTAATTATGTTTGATAAAATTAATTTTAATTTTTATATCAATTTAAGTAAAATAATTTTTCATAATTTCATGAATCGCTCTAATTTAAAGATTATTACTCCATCATTAAAGTTTAGTGTATGTTTGGTAAGAATTAAATAATTATTAATTTTTTTAATTTTAATAATTTGCGATAAAAAAATTCTTTTTATTTATTCAAACAAAATAAATAATTTATTATTTTTACTAATATTTAAAAATAAAAATTAATTTAATAAATTTTTTATATAATAATTAATTATTTAATATAAAATAAATTTTTTTATAATAATTAGTTAAAATTAAGAAATAAAAAACAAAACCACGATTGGATTGAGAAAGAAAATCCTGTTCATTTGCTTAAAACATGACTAGCGCTAAACCTTGCATTCTAACTATGAAGTACGGACAAGCGTGTCGCGTGAATATCTGGACATATCGAACACACGTGTCGTAATCTAATTAAATAATGGTTTAAATGTATTTTTAATTATTTTATAATCATTTTAATAATTTAACGATAAAAATAATTTTCTTTTTTTACTAACGTTATTAAGAAGAAAATTTCAAAATAAATTATTTTTACTTAAATTATTTTTCAGCCACTATTAACTTTTAATATTCACAAATATAAAAATAAATTCGATTATAATCAATAATCTAGTTATAATAATTGCATTTTTATATAATAATTAATTATTAAAATAATAAAAAAATTTACAATTATAATCATATATTAAAAATTATAAACACACTTAAAGATGTAATAATTAGAATTTTTTACCAATTGACTTATAAATAAAAATATAAATATACGATTATATATATATATAATAAAATCCTGTGTTCATTTTTGCTTAAAACATGACTAGCGCTAAACCTTGCATTCTAATCAAATTTGACACCTGTTTCTATTTCATGGAGTGTGGGGGCTCAAGCATTCGTCGGATTTGGACACACTTTCACTTTCATTGAACTTTTGCACTGTTCACACTTAGGTTTATCTAAACAATCATGATTTTCTCACCAAAAAGGCATCTAAACGTGTAACTTGATTATTGCCCAAAAGGCCAAAACATATGCCATCCAAAGTTTCGACCTCCACCCTTCAGAAGACAACAATATGCCATATGTCGTACCACAACACTATAAACAACACACTTTGCTCCATAGGATGGACGTCGTAGGAAATATGAAGAGTAGAAAGAAGAGAGATTGAGATGTTTTAATTTTAATATACTCATATTTTTACTCAGTAAGATAAGTGAAAAAAAAGGAAAAATGGATCATTGAAAATTGTTTTGTTTTAAACTCTTCATATGTAATTCATTTCATCAGTTTGTGATCTTGTTGAGTAAAAATTTATTTTAATTTTTTTATAAAGCTCATTTCTACATTTTAAGTTAGAAGAATCAATCAAACTGACCACATTTAAAAAATCAAATGAATACTTTTTCCTTTTTTATAAAAATGAAATATAAATGATGCCATTCAATTTTATTTCATTCTATTTATTATTCTCTTATAACCAAACAAGCATGCATGATAAAAAATAATAATTATTATTCCTCATTTTGAATGTTCTCATTTTAATTTTAAGCTTACAATTCAATAATATCTTACTTTGGGTTATATTTTACAGTTGTAGACTTTTTTTATTTTTTCTAAACACTACTCAATTAAAATTAATTTGAAGAGTCTGAATAAATTGACATACTTACTAGCCATTTGATGAATAAGTGTTACTTATCATTTTGTCTTATCCAACAATCACCATTAAATTTAGTTAAATTTTGTAATTTCTATTTTGCTCTTTAGTACTTTTTTATTTCGTATTATTTTCTTTTCTTTTTTTTCCCAACACCAGCGGTTCTTCGCAAGCCCTTATACGATGAGAAACGGATTGGGGTGGATGAGACTGCCTTTCTTCAACAACGTTTCTCTCAAATTTTGTTGACTCACGTGAACGTGGAATAGTAGTAGATCTCACATTTACAAGTCCTTTCACTTAGATTGGAGTAACAATTGGGTCCATGAAAGTGGTACATCTAAACCCTAATATTCAGGACTGTAAGACAACAATAAGGAAAAAGTTGTTTTATTAGGGAATAGATGTAAGATAACCAGCAGACGAAGCTTTAATATGGCAGGAAATCGATCCCTACCACTGCACTCTCACCTCTTTCTCCTCCTCTCTCCCCCTCCCCTTGAGGTCCCGTTGGAGTCCATAAGTCCCACCCCAAGATGGGGCCTCCCTTAGGGCATTGGGCCTAATACCAAAAAAAAAAAAAAAGATCTAGGAGAACCAGTGCTGTTGTTTGTGGTCTCCAACAACTACCTACAATCCAACCATTAAAGATACTTCCATCATTCCGAGTTTTTCTCTATGAATTCCCCGAGCTATATAGCATTGTTGTAACAATAAAGGCACCTAAAGCTTTACAAGTATATTTTTTCAATTAAACAATGATCGTGTCAATGCGTACAAAACAGACATTCCAACACTCGCGCTCTTTCAATTTTCTACACAAAACTGTTTTTGTCGGATCCCTAAAACAAAGTAACCTATAAATCAAATGGTAAGCCCTGCTGGGGCAGCAGCCACAGGTGCCTTAGGATTAGGCTTTTCCACCACGATGGCCTGTGTGGTCAAGACCATTCCAGCAACTGAAGCAGCGTTCTGTAAAGCACACCTTGTTACCTTGGCAGGGTCTATGACCCCAGCTTCCACTAAATTCTCATATTTGTCTGTCATAGCATTATAACCTACCTCCCACTCACCATTCTCTATTTTCTCCACAACAACTTCACCTTCAATTCCAGCATTTTGAGCAACTAACGCTGCAGGTGCTATCAGTGCCTACATGTAAAATGTAAAAATAGGCATCGGTAACACTTTTTTACAATTTCATTGAATCACATTATAAGGAAAACTTAAATACAAAATACCTTCCACCAAATGCAACTTAACAATCTAAAAGTCATCTATACACAGACAAATATTTATCCTTTGGACTCATTAATTTTATGCATCACCGCTGAATTTTGACAACTTTTATGTCAAATGTTTTTCCACAAGTAATCAGAACAACTTGCAGCTTCAAGAAGAACAAGAGAGAAGTTGATGGATTCTCAAAGTACCTAGGCATATATTATTAAGGTAAAGTGGTACTTTCTTAAAAAAAATAAAAAATAAAAAAATCAGGTAAAGTGGTACTGTAGCAAACTCTTTAAAATATGTGAAAATCAATTGGCATTCTCACCTTTTGCACAATGTCGCCCCCTAGCCTCTCATCTGCATCTTCGAGCCTCTCCTTGATTGCTGGGACATGAGCAGAGAGATGAACCAATGCAGTACCTCCACCAGGAACAATACCTTCCTCAATGGCAGCAAAAGTTGCATTCTTGGCATCCTCAATACGGAGCTTACGATCCTCAAGTTCAGTGTCTGTAGCAGCACCAACCTTAATGACTGCAACTCCACCAGACAAGTTAGCAATCCTCTCAGCTAATTTCTCTGAGTCATAAACTGAGTCACTCTCTGCCAACTCCTTCTTTAACTGTGCAATTCTGGTTTGCAACTCATCCTTCGATGCAGCATCAGCAATTATAGTGGTAGAGTCCTTGGTGATTGTCACTTTCCGAGCCAAACCAAGCTGCTCAACTGATGCGTTTTCAATAAGTAGGCCCAGATCACTGGCTTGGAACTCAGCACCTGGTAGTCAAAGGTACAAACTTGTCAATCGCAGGATATCATGAAGGGAACTAAGTAACATCCCATAGAATGCTAGTTTGAATAGAAATACATGCTTCCCACTGGGAAAGAGAAGAAACCTGATCATATTAACGGCATGTGCCATCTAATCATATAGACTTAACAGACTTTCAGGCTCGCCAAGTAACTTGACAATAGACTACAACTCTGCCTCAAATCAGTGACCATTGGAAGAAATTAATTTGGCCAGTGACCCTTAGAATTCAATCCCAGAACTAGTATGCTTCAGAATGCAATGCAGCAGATTTGTACAGCAAACCACAAGACTAAAGTTTGCACAGATTACTTTTAACATCTCCAAGGTTAAACTAAATTTGTTTCCATCTGATTTTCACCAAGAATGTTACATACACCCAGCTTCCAACTTGAAGAGATGGAGATTTGTGATTACGTCATACCTGTCAAAATAGCAATGTCCTGAAGGAGGGCCTTTCGCCGTTCGCCAACGCCAGGAGCTTTGATGGCAGCAACATTAAGGATACAACGCAGCTTATTAACAACAAGAGTAGCCAAAGCCTCACCAGTGACATCTTCAGCAATGATAAGCAAGGGGGCTCTCAATTGAGTGGTTTTCTCTAACAGAGGAATTATGTCTTTTATTGCTGAAATTTTCTGATCTGTAATCAAGATTCTTGCATTCTCAAATTCAACAATTGACTTCTCAGGGTTTGTAACAAATTGAGGGGAGATATACCCTCTGTCAATCTGCAGGACACAATGAAGAGAGCAAGATGGCAAGGCAATATAATTAGAATCAGAAACTAGAGAACATAATATTTTTCTTAAGATCACCAATTCCCTAGAGGAGAAAAGAATAAATAAACATGTTTCCCAGCAGAGAAGCCATACCTCCATTCCTTCTTCAACTTCAACTGTTGTCTCAAATGAGGATGATGATTCAATAGATAAAACACCATCAGGTCCAACCTTGTCAATTGCATCCGCAATCATTGTTCCAATAAGCTCATCATTTCCAGCAGAAATAGAAGCAACGGCTGTGAAAGTACCAAAATTTTATTTCCATACTAGACCAGAAATCATACCACAGGAAAAACAAATGGTCAACGGAATGACAAACTAATACCTTTGATATCATCCCTGCCTTTGACAGCTCTTGCCTTCTTCTCTAGCTCCTCTACTAAACCCTGTACTGTTTTATCAATTCCTCTTTTGATTGATACAGGATTAGCACCAGAGGTCACACTGAGAAGTCCCAGCTTAATTATTTCTCGGGCAAGAACCGATGCAGTTGTTGTCCCATCACCTGCCGAGTCATTGGTTTTACTTGCAACCTTTATTGCACCATGTTAAAAAATTAGTATGCGAAATCCAGGCACACTTCATCATCATCAAGAGTGGAATAATATGGAAGGTTCAGAAAGGAAAATATTCCCATCTTTGTCCTTTAACGGAAGTGGAAGACCCAGAGAAAATAGAGAGATCACTTACCTCCCTAATCAGAGCTGCACCAGCATTTTCCATGGCATCAGCTAGTTCAATAGCCCGAGCAATAGTCACTCCATCATTAACTACTTTAGGACTTCCAAACTCATCTAACACGACATTCCTCCCTTCAAAAGTTAAAAGACAAGCATTAGTCCTCAACTCCTCATTCATCACAATACCTAATAAATCAGAGAGCTCGCAGTGATAGTGCATTAGTACTATAATAAGATAGGTTGAACTGACAAATAAATTCACAGCATCTATTTCAACAAGGGAAAAAAAAAAAACCACATTCTGCCTATAAGTGAATATTACAGAACAAGACCCAGTGAGGTTAAATTCATAACATCAACCATCATCCGCATCAACTAACAAGAGCAAGGAACAAATAGCGATTTGCAAACAAATATGTATGACATATTCAAACACACTCCACGCACTGCCATAAATGTATATTCACAGTAACAGTGACAGAAGAAAATAAAGCTACCCCTGGGTCCAAGAGTAAGTCCAACAGCATCAGCAAGCTTATCAATGCCAGCCTGAATAGGTACTCGGGAACTCTGATCGAAGGCAATCTCTTTGGCAGAAGCTTTCACAACAAACCGATTGCTCGATTGCCTGTAATTTTTCCTACCATTGGACTGTTAACTGACCCTCCTACTCAAACTCTGCACTCGCAATTCACAAAGTATGGCACAATCATTAAGCTTTACTAGAAGCTGAAATAACCAAAACTAAGCAAAAGGAAGGCGTTGCAGTTTGCACGCACAGCACAAGCTGAAAAAAACTTACTCAGAGACATGGAAAAACACAAGTTCGTCACAGATATACAACACACTAAAGTAACGAGGCACAATTTGATTCACGTATTCAAATTGAGTGAGTGCTACAATGAATGAATTAACTATGGTGCACTGGAACAAACTCGGTAGTTTATTTAAAATGTAAAATGAAGAATGTGACTATGTGAGTTTTGATTGATGGGTTAACGAACAAAGCGATACCTGGTTAGGAGAGCGAAGAATGGAAGCGGAGGAGATAGCGTTTGCAGAGCCCATCTTCTTCCAGGGAGTAGGGAGAGGATAAGGAAATGGGTCAACAATGAGAATGAAGGGTTTTATTAGTTAGGGTTTAGCTTTAAAGAGAAGAACGAGTTTCCAGAAGATTCTGTTCCTTCCAAAATAAAAAAAAAGTAACATCTAGCACTTATGCACATGCATGAATAAAAAATAAAATATTATTAAATTTTCTTTTTCAGGTTTAAGATTTCGTTCACTCTCTCCTACATTCCTACTCCTAGAAGTCTTCCCCCACTAACCTTTTCTCTTCCTCCCGTTTTCTTTCTTCTTTTAGATTCTCTCTTACCCATTGCTTTTTTTCTTCTTTATTTTTGCTTCAGGTGCCTCTCATGCATCATCAGTAGGAAGCAGCTTCTTCTCTCCAATGTTGTTTCAACGCTGGCGATTCTATGTTCCTCCAGATGCAAAAAAAAAAAAAAAAAAAAAAACAATTCCCTTTGCTACCTTGAAAGCTTGAGGTGTAACGATCTGCCATGGAAGCTAAGATAGAGGTCTCAATCTTCGTCTTCTCATCTGCCATGGAAGTGGGTTTTAGTGATTCCACGGTTTGTTAACAAGATTTCAGTTATTTTGATTTCTCATTCTCAACCATTTCTTTCTCTATTTTTTTATTTCATTTTACAATCTATCATTAAGAATTTGAAAACAGAGCTCAGATTGTTATGGTTTTTTTTTTTTTTGTCATCTTTCTTTTGCTGGGATATTGCTGTGTCTGAGGTTGAAAGCCAAGGTGAAGATTTGCCTTCCTTAGCTTTGTTCACTATGGAGTGATGTTATCAATTTGTCTTTGTGAAACATAGACCTCCGTTCATTGTTCTATTTATTATGTTTGATTATCAACTATTAAAAATCTAAGCTTATACAATATCATTCGTCATATGAAGCTTAATGTAACATCATCTCTAACTTGTTAGTTGTAATACGAGGATATAGATTTATAGTAATGTAAGTATGTTTTAGTTAAGGCTGTAAAGGACTAAAAGTCTAAAAGGTCTAAACAACCCAAAGATTTTATCGCACGCTTTATGCGAATCGTCGTGATTAAGATAAAGGTTCTTTCTCTCATTTTAGCAAGGCTCTAAGTAGTAAAAAAGGAGGAAGAGATTTTTGATGTAACCCAGGAAGAATGGAGAAGAGAAAAAGCAAACAGTAGAGCGTATATTTTTATTTTCAGGAAAGCGTTTGAAATTTAAGAAATTGTTTTAGAGAGTTAAGTAAATCGATTATAAAGGCATCAACGTTGAACGTGGTATCTTCCGTTTGTTGAACGTGCTCGTCTCACGTTAAACGTGTGTACATCGCAACATGGAACGTGTCCACCTTACTCGAGAAAAACGTGGTCTAAGTGATTTACACTTTGGATTGGGCGATAAAAGCGACGTTGAGACCAAGTGTTTGAAAAATGATAAATCATCAAAAAAGACTTTTTCAGAGTTTTCTGGATAAGGTTCATAAAAACTTAATAATTATAAGCACAAAATAATTATGGTAATTAAAACCGGAGCAAAAGCTGTGAGGCCTCATCTTTATTTCTAATTAAATAAACCTTAGTGTATTTAGAAAAATCATCTATAAAGGTCACATAATATTTTTTACCACCTCTAGTCATTATATTTTTTAAATCTCCTAGATCGGTATGAATTAAACTAAGTAATTCAGATTCACGTTGTTGTACAAAAGGACAAGATTTTTTAGTTAACTTAGATTCAATACAAATATCACATTTATTTAAGTATACATCACTAGTCGCAGAAATTAAACCAAGACATCGCATTTTCTTAATATAAGAAATATTAACATGTCCTAATCTAGCATGTCACATATCAACAGAATCAATCAAGTAAAGCGAGTCAAAATTGTTCAAAGAAGAAGATGCAACTTTATTAATAATTTCTATGTAAATACCGAAGTACAAAAAGTCCTTGATCACTATAGTCCTTTCCCACAAAGACATTATTTTTGTCATTACTATCTTGTCAGATTCGAATAACACTTTAATCCCAGCTTTTCCCAATAATGATACAGAAATCAAATTGGTCCTAATATTAGGCACATGGAGTACATCATTCAAAACCAAGGTCTTCCCAGATGTGAGCTTTAGAAGAACTTTCCCTTTTTATGTTGTGAAATCGCAAAGTGAATACGAAAATCTCCAAGATACACAAGTTCTTCATCATCCCCTACAGAAGTGTAGAAGGTAAAAGCATCTTTGTTTGCACAAATATGCCTGGTAGCACCAGAGTCTACCACCCATTTGTTCACATGTGGTCACTATGTTAACTTGAGATACGACCGCAACCACAATATCATCATCTTCGCCAAATTTACATTCGGCTTAGAGGATTGTCACCACCTTTCTCACTCTATGCCTGCATTGAGGAGCATGATGACCTAACTTTCCACAAACATAACAAGTTCCTTTCCTTTTGAAAGTGGGATTAGTAATTTTAGGAAAGTGATCAGAAGACTTTTTGTTATTGACATACCTTTTTTTCGATGGTTTATTCTGAACCAGATTTGCTCGAGAAGCCAAAGCCTTCGCCCTTGCATTATTAAGCTAACGTAATTTCGTTTTTGTTTAGTGTCGGGAAAATAAAAATTTTCGGACTGACACTCTCTTCGGTTGGTGTCTTCAATGATAATGTGCGTTATCGGGCCCGAGGGTGACAATTTTGCTTGTGCTTGTGTTTTTCCATTGTTGCTTGTAGTCCTTCCACGATGGAGGCAAATTTTCTCGATAAGGAGTCCGGAAGAACAAATTCTATTTCTGGGAGGGTGATGTTTTCGGCCTTGAGGTCTTCCAACAATTTATGATATTAATTGATCTGAACCTTGATATCCTTGTCGTCGGTCATCTCCCAGTGATAGTAATTACCGATGACGAATTTTTGTCTCCCGGCATCTTCAGCGGTGTACTTGATGGTCATGGAGTCTCATATCTCCTTTGCATCCTTGTAAGAGCAGTACACATCAAACAAGTCATTAGAAAGTGTGCTTATAATTGTGTAACGACATACCTTATTTGCATGTGTCCAATCCTGAATCAGTTTCGGATTGGCTGTTGATGCCGGCCTGGGTTCGGTAAGCGCGGATGCGACTCCATGCATGTCAAGGATTGTGTGAACACGTTCCTGCCACCTTCTGAAGTTTTGGCCACCGAAAAGCTCAATCTTTGAGATATCTGGAAATGGCTTTGCGTAGGTGACCAGAGGTGGAGGTGGTGGAAGAACGGCCTCGCCGTTGGTAGGAGTGGGAGCCTGGTTGTCAACATTGTTGTCAACCATGGTATGAGATTAAAATCCTTGAGATTGTTACTTGGAACGTGGTGACAACACAGAAGAACACAACGTAAAGAGTGGCCTGAGGCGTGTGAGTAGACACTGTCCTCAAGGATTTTATCGCACGGGTGTGCAAATCCCCCAGGATTCAACAGACTCGTCTCGCTGGGAGCCCGAGGTAACAGAACAGCAAGAGATTTTTTTTATGTAACCCAGGAAGAATGGAGCAGAAAAAGCAGAGAGCGTATATTTTTATTTTTCGAAAGCGTTTAAAATTTAAAAGCTGTTTTAGAGAGTTAAGTAAATCTGATTATAAAGGCATCTGAACGTTGAACGTGGTCATCTTCCGTTGGAACGTGCTCGTCTCACGTTAGAACGTGTCTGGCTCACGGTGGAACGTGTCCACCTTACTTCAGAACGTGGCTGCCACACTTTGGAACATGGGAGATAAGCACGTTGAGACCAAGTCAGAAAACAGAATAAAAAAATAGCCATTTCTGGATAAGGTTCATAAAAACTTAATAATTATAAGCACAAAATAATTATGGTAATTAAAACCGGAGCAAAAGCTGTGAGACCTCATTATCGTGCGCGCAGGGGGGGGCAAATAGGATGATTTGCACTGACTTGGCCTAAACGAGGCCCAACTTGTGTGCGCGAGCCCATTCCTCTCACAAGCTTATCTAACAAGCCCAAAACATAAGTTACCTTATAAACTCTTTAACACTTTGAAGACCAAGCAATGTGGGACTTTAGACTTTTGAAATATCATAAAAAGCTAAAACAACAACACATTCGTCATATGAAGCTTAATGTAACATCATCTCTAACTTGTTAGTTGTAATATGAGGATATAGATTTATAGTAATGTAAAGTATGTTTTAGTTAATCATTTTCAACTAACATAAAGGACTAAAATGTCTAAAGAGGTTTAAACAACCCAAAGTCAATTGATGTTATCCTTTAAGCTTTATTTCCACCGTCTTTGACTTTAAGATGAATATCTCACTTTCTCTCATTTTACAAGGCTCTAAGTAGTATAAAAAGGAGGAAAAGCTAAAGATAGGAACAAAATAAGAAAAATAGAAGAAGAGATCAAAGAGACAAACAGTAAGGTAGAAAAGGAAAGAGTAGCAAGAAAGAGGAATCAAAAATTGAAAGAAGAGGAGGACAAAGTAAGAACTAAGTGAAGAACCAGAAAGTAGAATCGAACACCATTCTTAGAGATTTGAGGTAGGGGGTTGTTGTATTTGTTGCTATGCTATATCCTTTTCTATTTGTTGGGAACCGGTAAGGATTGGACAACATGGAGTTTCCATGAAACTTGAGAAAAATCATGGTTCTAAGTGATTTAGTTTTGATTTTGTGTATTGTTTTGAGTTATATATAAATATTCGATGAGATTTGAACATTCATGTGTTTGAACATGCATAAGTATGATGATATCCACAAGAACGTAATGACTTTTCCAGAGTTTTATGATATAAAGTAATGTTTTGATGAATCAAGAAGCATGTCTGAAGTGTTCTGTTCAAATAGGTCAAGAGACTATTTGAAGAGACCATTACAAAATGTTCCAATTTTGATGTGTCAGTAAATCGAATTGCTTGTTTTTGGAGGTTGATGGCATAAGCTATGAGAACTATTCAAAAATGGTATATTTTGAAAGTTCATGAAATAAAGAAAAGCATTTGAAGATATATTTTGGATTACAGTCGAAAGGGAATGAGCTATTTTCATAAAGTACGAGGAATTGATTTTCAATGAAAGATCGAAGGCTAAGTTGCGTACGAGCACTTAGTTGAAGGCTAAAGTTACATGTAGCATGAGGGATTTTTTCGATATAAGTCGAAGGCTAAGCTGCAGACAGGAACTTAGTCGAAGGCTAAAGTGCGTACGAGCACTTTGTCGAAAGTCATGACATTTCATGATCAACGTCATAACATATTTCATATGCATCATCACTGATCATTTCATAGACATCAACACATATCTGCATGAGATGTTGTGTGTGGAATTGTATCGAATTATCATTCATTGTATTATGCTACTCAGAATTTTCGAATTCTCACACCATTGTTTATTGTATGTTATAACCTAGATCGAGATCAAAATTGTTCAAAGAAGAATATATGAAGACAATAGCTTCGAGTAGAATAGTGTTTTTGACTTGTAGTAACTATGTATATTTTACTTTCGATAGGAAATCAAAGTTATGTACAGTACAAAATCGAAATCTTCAGTTGTATGATATTAATGTTCATTTCGACAACTTTTGTTCCAAGGCTCTATTTTCAATTATATTCGAATGTTTATTCTTGATACTTATGGTTATTTCAAAGATTTCGTGATGTTTAAGAGCAACAAGTAACAAGTCTAATCCTATTTACTAAGTATATTTTGAATATATTGTAGTATCTCGAATTAGGATGTTATATTATGATATCAGAGCAGTTCATCATGTTGAGTCAGGATATGGATTGACTATGCTTTTGGGGACATTTAGCAATTTCTGTTTTATGTTGTGCATTTTCTTATCTCAAAGTGAAACGTATGAGTAGAAATTGCATCTCAGCCTTAGGAATGAATGTTTATAGTTACTATCACACTGTTACATAATATTGAGACTAATCAACTTAATATGCATTATTTTGTATGTACAGGAGATTATGACACCTCTGAGGCGTACCTAAAGAAAAAGGGAATCTTCCAATGACAATGTGATAGATATGATAAGAGTTTTTCAATGAATGGAAGAAGAAATGTGGGCACAAACTGATATCATCAACAGAGTACTCGAAAGAATGGAAGCACAGCCACCTCCACAGCTAGTCGAAAATGCAACAGTAGTAAGAAACCAACAATTCCACTACCTGTCTGAATTTAGAAAAGCATATCCTTCATCATTCAGGGGAGAGTATGATCTAGTAAAGACTGAGGAATAATTGATGGAGTTAGAGAAAATTTTTGTAGTAATGAATTGTACTAATGAGCAGAAAGTTTCTTTTGCTACTTATATGTTAAAAGGAGAAGTAGAGCATTAGTGGACTAGAGTTAGAAGATTAATGGATGTAGCAGGAACTCAGGTCACATGGGAGGTGTTTCGATCAACTTTTTTGGACAAATACTTCTCAAAGAATTGGCAAGAAGAAAAAGAAATTGAATTTTTGAAGCTCGAGCAAGGGAATATGTTAGTGGGACAGTATGAAGCCAAATTTGAAGAATTATTGAAGTTCTCCTTTTTTCGATACAACCCAAATGAGAATTGAAAATGTGTCAAGTTCAAAGCTGATCTTCGAAATGATGTTAAGAGGGCAATAAGGCTTTTCGAAATCATGGATTTTTCTTCTTTAATAAATAAGTGTAAGATTATCGAATCTAGTAACTCTAAATTTCAATTAGAGCAGAGATCACAGAGTTTCCTGAAAAGGAAGAGGTCGAACGATAGGATTGAAGAAGATGTTGAGAAGCCCAAGTTTCTATTAGATAAATGAAAACATATTTAGAATGAAACTAGGAGACCACAATGTGTAAAATGTGGGAATTATCATAGTACTAGAGAATGCAGATTTGATAAAATAGAATGTTACGATTGTGGTAAGTTGGGACATTATGCTAAGAATTGTCCTCAGAAAATAGAAGAAGATCTTGATTCCAAACCCACGACCACAAGGAGAGTTTATATTTGAGAGGCAAAGAGACAATTCAGTCTCCTGAATTAGAACAATGTAAGGATTAATGACCTATGTTTGTACAATTTTTGTTTCCTTGGAACTTTTGATATTAGATAACTAAGTTTTGAGGACAAAATTTTAAAAAGGATAAGAGAAATGTAACATTCTCCCTAACTTGTTAGTTGTAGTACAAGGATATAGATTTATAGTAATGTAAGTATGTTTTAATTAGTCATTTTCGTCTAACATAGAGGGCTAAAATGTCTAAAGAGGTTTAAACAACCCAAAGTCAATTGATGTTATCCTTTAAGCTTTATTTCAAACGTCTTTGACTTTAAGATAAATATCCTACTTTCTCTCATTGTACACGGCTCTAAGTAGTATACAAAAGAGGAAAAGCTAAAGATAAGAACAAAATAAGAAAAATAGAAGAAGAAAAAAAAAAGAAACAGAGAACGTGAAGCAGAAAAGGAAAGAGTAGTAGGAAGGAGAAATCATAAATTGAAAGAAGAGGAGGATGAAGTAAGAGCTAACTGAAGAACCAAAAAGTAGAATCGAACATCATCCTTAGAGATTTGAGGTAGGGGGTTGTTGTGTTTGTTGTTATGCTATATCCTTTTCTACTAGTTGGGAACTAGTAAGGATTAGACAACATGGAGTTTCCATGAAACTCGAGAAAAATCATGGTTCTGAGTGATTGAGTTTTGATTTTGTGTATTGTTTTGAGTTATACATAAATATTCGATAAGATTTGAACATTTATGTGTTTGAACATGCATAAGTATGATGATATCCACAAGAACTTAATGATTTTTTGAGAATTTTATATGATTTATGATATAAAGTAATGTTTTGATGAATCAGGAAGCATGTCTGAAGTGTTCAGTTCGAATAGGCTAAGAGGTTACTCAAAGAGAACATTACAAAATATTTCAATTTTGATGTGTCAGTAAATCAAATTGCTTGTTTTTCGAAGTTGATCAAATAAGCTATGAGAGCTATTCGAAAATGGTATATTTTGAAAGTTCATGGAATAAAGAAAGCATTTGAAGAGATATTTTCGATTATAGTCGAAAGGGAATGAGCTATGTTCATAAAGTATTTGGAACTAATTTTCGATGAAAGGTTGAAGGCTAAGTTGCGTACCTGCACTTAGTCAAAGGCTAAAGTTGCATGTAGCATGAGGGATTCTTTCGATATAGGTCGAAGGTTAAGTTGTAGACGAATACGTAGTCAAAGGCTAAAGTGCGTACGGACACTTTGTCGAAAGTCATGACATTTCATGATCAACATCATAACATATTTCATATGCATCATCACTCATCATTTCATAGACATCAATACATATCTGCATGAGATGTAATGTATGGAATTGTATCAAATTATCATTGATTGTATTATGCTACTCAGAATTTTTGAATTATCACTCCATTGTTTATTGTATGTTATAACTTAGATCGAGATCAAAATCGTTCAAAGAAAAAGATATGAAGACACTTCAAATAAAATAGTATTTTTGACTTGTAGTAACTATGTATATTTTATTTTCGATAGGAAATCGAAGTTATGTAGTGTACAGAATCGAAATCTTCAGTTGTATAATATTAATGTTCAGTTCGACTAATTTTGTTTCGTGACTCTATTTTTAATTATATTCGAATGTTTATTCTCGATACTTATAGTTATTTCAAAGATTTCGTGATGTTTAAGAGTAATAAGTAACAAGGCTAATCTTGTTTATTAAGTATATTTTGAATATTTTGTAGTATCTCGAATTAGGATGTTATACTTAACATGTTGACATTTGATATGTAATAAAGTTTTTTACCATGGAACTTGACATGTACATATGAAGGTTTAGGTTCATACATATTTATTAACAGTATCCAACAGCACGTGGCGTGTTGCTGAAACTCCATTTGGTGGTTTTAAACAGTCTAGCCTTGGAAGACAAGGCTCCATATATGGAATGGATGAATATTTGGAGGCAAGTACAAATTTAAAATGTTAGTTCTGTTATTTTCTCTTTTATTTTGGAAAAAAAAACTACTTCATAGTCCATAATCATTGATTGTACTTAACCAATTGATGTCCTGTTAAAGTTTGTAAAACTCATTTTGGTTGTGGTTTAAAGTAAATAATTAATAAAGAAAATGAGGCAAGAAGAGAGACGCATATGAAGAATTTCAAGTGTGGTGGACAATTAATTAGCGGATTGTGTTGATGACACTGTAAGATATTTTGGGTCAATGCAAATGGGTTTTATACTTGGTATTTGAAATGCTGTTATTAACCTCTAATGTTTACAAATTGAATACTGCACGATAGGGTCATTCAACTATTTCATATGTAGTATAGGTAGAGAATTGGAAAGATATTTCCTTACCATTACTTTGTTCAATGCAAGGAAAAGAGTACAACTACGCATTCAAGTGGAAAGTTTTTGCTAATAGCGGAGACATAGTATTAAATAGAGATCATTGTTGTAATTGATTCATTTGTATCCAATTTGCTCAAGCAACAACAGGTTGGAGAACATGTGAAATTTCATGATGAACCTATAGGTCCCAAATTTACAAACACAAAATAATGGTTGACTGTTGACCTATTTGTTTGAATTTTCTCTACTGGTATTTGAATTCAATTGTTTATAATTGTCTAAATCGTTTAATTTTATTTTCCTTCTAATAATCTGAATAAGATCATCCAATGTATTGATTGAGTTTTTATTTTACTCATTCTAATTTTGAAATTTGGAAATTGGTAGCTTTTTATTCTTATTCTGATTGCTGGGTTCTTTTTTTTTTTCTCCCTACAGGTATTTATCAATGTTTATTGGTGGTTCCTTGTCCTTGCCTTTTCTAGGATGATCAATGCTTTTCTAGGATGATTTTTATACTAGCAGAGGTCAATGGCATTAGAGTTTTTGCAATGATTGATTTTTAGTGAACCGTATCTTATATTATAGTTTTGTGGTGTCATTCTTCGTGTACTTGAATTTCCTATCTGAGCATAATATTGCCAAATTCGTATGAGCCAGGGCAGAAGGACATGATATGGATATTATGAGCAATTGACCATTTTATTGGATATAGTTTATCAATATATTAAGATAATTATTCTATAATAATGCATTTTTAATTTTTCTATTTTTTATTTTTATAATATTATTTTATTTTATTTTAATAATGCTATGATTAATGGGTTCCTTTTTTCAATAATATTTTCTATTCCCAAAACCATTCCACAGTCCATATATACTTTTATTTTATTTTTATTTTATCATTCTCATATTTATTTTAGTTTGATTAGATTTATGAATGATATCCAATAGCTCCCACCTACTTTGTATTCCTTACTGATTGATTAATTAATAAATACCTCATTCCAATATTTTGTATTTCTTCTACAAAACCATTGAATATCCCAGTTGTAATCTTCTTTCAAGCATTGAAACTGAAACCTATATTATTTCACATTTCATTTTATCTACGGGTCGTTCAAGAATACGATACGTAAGAAAAGTTCGTTTATGACAAGGTTTCCATTACTAAGTAGCAACCAATTTAGATTCTATCAAGGACATATAAAATAAAGAAAAGCAATTAATCTAAATCTAAACTACTAAAGTAATAAAATAGGGGTTTGGAAATCTAGGGAATCCTTCTTCACTTCCTACTTCATACTAATGATATGCAATCCTTACAAGTAACATCAATGCTTAGTTAGTTTAGCTTGAGTGATTTAGTCAAAAGTTTATGTCTAGGTCGATTTATTTACCTAATCCACTATGGTTCTTATGGTTGCATGAGGACTAGTGTAAACTCCACTAATGAACAATTATTTCAAATACAGCCATGGCTAAAAGGTATATTTTATCCAGGTTAGCGAATCAACTCATCCAAGCCAATCAGATCAAACATGCATCAACCATACCATGTCCATCTCCACAAATCCCTATGTCTAGTTCATTTGCATCAATTAAGATCATGCAATTGTTGATCAAACAAGCAAGCATTAAGCATAGGCATGGAAGAACAAAGCTAAACATCAATAGAAACTCAAATTCATACATAAACATCAATAATCATATAAAGATCAAAGTATTTCCTAAATATTTTCTTCTAATCAATTGAACACGAATTGCTTTATGAAGAAAAAAAATGCTCCAAAAGATAAGGGAGAAGAAGAAAACTCAGGGAGAAGAGGAAGGATGCCATTGATGAGATCATTGAAGCTTGAATCTCTTCCTAAGGAAGAGAACCTCCAACCTAGCCTCCCTAGCCTCCAATCAGCCCAGAAATGAAGCACAAAGCCGTAGCTCCTCTAAAACCTAAAGCTATCTACGGAGCTCTCCAAACTCCCTTTACAAAATCTATTAAAATCTATTTATAGGTGATTGATTTGCCCACGCCGCGCGCGTATCAAGTTGGAAATTAGCATTAGCGGTGTACGTCGCGGCGTTCTATATTTCGTAGCCTCTGACTTTGGATGCAGGGGATCTCCACGCCGCGGCATTAACATGCCACGCCGCGGCATTGTATGCTGAAATGATGATTTTGTTTTCTCTTCCAATTTCAGCTCAATTGCTCCACATATCATCTTGTTTGGAGCCCTTCCTATGATAGAGAAAACACCAAATCAGTAACACATATAAATTCACTTAATCACATATTAAATATGCTCAGTTTGCTCAAATACATACTGGAAAGATATCAGAATTAGATATAACAAATGTAATCATAAAACCTTCTAAATATGCATGAATACAAGGACTTAAGCAATCAATAAAATACAGATATGATAAATAACTACACTTTGTGTAGTTATCACTTATCTATCTATTATTATATTTTCATTTATATTATATAAAGAACAATATATACCTTAGTGGAAAATGATAGACGACCTGGTTTGGTGAATTTAGTTTCTTTCTAAAAATTTTAGCCATCATTATTGACCAATCAGATTTCATAATAATTTTTCTTTTTTTTTTCTTTTTTTAGTTAATTTTTTCAAGTTTTTTTTGTGAACATCAGGGCAAAAGCTCAGTTGATTTTCTCAAGTTAATGCTTTATGAAAAATGCTATATGGCATGATTTGGTGAATTTGGTTTTCCTCTAAACTTTCAGCCTCTACACTAACCAATCATCATTCAAAAAGACAGGTGATGCCTTCGTGGAAATTAGTATGTGACGTTATATTATAAACTCAATTTATCTACAAAATCTTTTCTAATTTTAAGATTTTTTTTCATGTACTAATATATTATATTATATAAAATACAAGTGATGTCTTAATATAAAATAATATATGACATTATATGTTTAACTCATTTTTTCTCTAAAATCTCAAACTATCTCAATAATTAATCTTTGTCTATTCGTCTTACTCTTATATCTTCTTTCTTTTATAATAATAATAAAAATTATTTTAATCTTAATTTTTTTAATGTTCTCATCTATTATATTATATAAAATACATGTGATGCCTTAATAGAAAATGATATATGATACAGTTAATATGTGTTGGTCTGAATGGAAGGAGTTCGAGTCTTTTAACCATGTAGTACTGTATTTAATATCATGATTCATGTGTATAAAAATAACATCATTAGAAGGATCCTTACTTAAACTCCTGATCGTACCTTGAGAGATTAACTTCTCACCTATTAAGTGAAAAAATACTCTAAAAAATAAAAAATCATAAAATGATACATGACACATATTCTTATGTCAATTTCCTTCAAGATTTCAGTCTATCTCAACCAATGTCTCTTTATTCCTTTCTCTTATATCTTATTTCTTTTATAATAAAAAATTATTCTATTTTTTTTAAAATGTAGTTATCCATTATATTATATAAAATACAAGTGATATTTTAGTAAAAAATGGTATGCAGTATCATATTCTTAACTCTTCTTTTTTTATTTGAAAAGTTGTACATATTTTTTATTAAATTAAATTGCTTTTATATTCATTTTACAAGTTTTTTTTTATTATTCTAAACATTAATTAGTTATAAATCGCTTCTTTAAATGTAACGATAATGGAGAATTAAAAATAAAATAATATTAATTAATATGTATATATTTATATTTTCTCTTTATATTATGTTAATTACTAAATTAATTATAAAAAATAATTTCTAAATATTTAACTAACCCATGCATCACAAGGGTAATTAGACTACTTTTATAATAATACAGAGTATTTTAGAATTTCTCTATATAAGGGATTTTTTGTTTTAGTTTAGGCCTTGTATCAGATTTTTTATTTTTATCCAGACCAGGTCTAGGACTTCTTTTTCTCAGCCTGATTATATTTTTAAACAAATTTTTGTTTTGACATGAAAATTGGAGAAATAGAGTAATTATTATAATTTTTGTGATAGTTATATAAATTATTTAAATATAAAAATTAGGTAAAAAATTTTTTTGGGGTAAACAAGTTTATAACCGTTAAATTATTTGATGACTTATTAAGTAAAATTATCTGAACATAAATGTAGTGTTTTGTACAGGGCAAAGATTATGTTGATGGTTTTTTTTTTAGTTAAATAGTATTTGAGTTAATTTGTGCTTCTTGATTAATTTATTTTTTCGATCATAACAAAAGTAAACTATTCATGTTGGAATTAGAATAACTAAAATAATATTAATATATTTTAATATTGTGAGTAGTGAAACTACAAATAATTAAATGGAAATAAACAATTCTTTTGAAGGAATAGCTTGAGGGAAGGAAACATAATTATATTCTCCTTGTTTAAAAGGCAAATTGAAAGTGAAGGGAATAGTACAAGTCATAGATACAAAATTTTAATTTTAACCACATAATCTTACATAGTTTTTTTTTTTTGGATATTCTTACATAATTAGTTTATTTATTATGTTTCTCGTTTTGATTATATTTCATTGTTACTAAGTAAAATACTAAAACAGAGATTTTTATCGTGCAAAAGGTAAGTAGTTTGAAAATCTTGATGTTATTTTATGGCTTTTTCGTTTTGAAAATAACTTTGTCTTTTTTTTTTCATTTTCTTTTTGGCAGTTGGAATGACCACTCTTAAATTATGTTCTGTTATCAAATTCTCCTTTTGGTAAATATTCTGTTATTAAATTCGAATATACATGTCCATGTAAATAGACCAAAATATTATATTTAGTAAGAGAGATACTACTACATACTTCAAATTATTGTTCATTTAGATGATGTTAACAGTAACAGGCAATCACACGTTATATTAAGGATTTCTAATAAGCATTTTAATTAGCACCAATAAAAATTGGAGCGCAGACCAACGAAAACAACATTACATCTACTCAAAAGGAACGAGTGATAGTGTGCAAGCGAGTGATTGCTTCCTCGATCGCGAATTAGGGTTTGCAGAGTTGCAGTTTTGCCTTCATTTCTTCACACTCAGCGGCGGTTTGGCTCTAAATTATGCGTTTTATGGACTGAGATATTTGACCGCATCCAACGAAACAACAGAGTATCGCAGTTCCTATCACTGGTGAAATCCAAAGATATCTACAATAGCCTGTGATCTCTCTTTCATTGTTATAATTATAATTATAATTACTTTCATTTTCATTTTTTAGCTGCAGCTATCTGAGTGTGAGGTGAGGTGATAGAATGGGTGATCAGCAAAAGCATAGAATCATGATGGTCTCAGATTTTTTCTATCCCAACTTTGGTGGTGTGGAGAACCACATATATTATCTCTCACAATGCTTGCTCAAGTTATGCCACAAGGTCACCCAATATTTTATTTATTTATTTATTTTTTGGGATTCAATTTGTGCTTATACTATCTCTCACAACGCTTTCATTTGATGAAGCTGAATTGAAGGTTCAAATACACCAAATGAATGCATTCTTTCCTTTTTTAAACATATATAAGGCTAAATAATGGTAGCAATAACAATAGCTAACGGTTTAGTTAACGAATTTATTAGGTTTGATAGCATTTTGGATTTAGTTGTACAAGAGAGTGTTGTGTAGGTTTTCATAATAGCTGTGAGGTTTATGTAGTAAGTGCAAAATATTGGGGGAGGAGAGTAATTTACTCTTTTTTCTTACTTATGCTGTGGTTGTTTGTAATATTAATGATATGAACTCATAAAATGTGACTATTCAGGTGGTGGTTGTAACCCATGCTTATGGAAATCGATCTGGGGTTAGATATATGACAGGTGGTCTGAAAGTCTATTATGTTCCATGGAAGCCATTCATTATGCAGAATACATTACCGACCTTCTATGGGTTACTACCACTTATGAGAACTATTCTTATTCGAGAAAGAATTACTATAGTGCATGGACATCAAGCCTTTTCAACACTTTGTCATGAGGCTCTTATGCATGCAAGAACCATGGGGTACAAGGTTGTGTTTACAGATCATTCGCTGTATGGTTTTGCTGATGTTGGAAGCATCCACATGAACAAGGTGTTGCAGTTTACCTTGGCAGATGTGAGTCAAGCCATATGTGTTTCCCATACAAGCAAGGAAAACACGGTGTTGCGGTCAGGTTTGCCACCAGAGAAGGTTTTTGTAATACCGAATGCTGTTGACACTGCCATGTTCAAGCCAGCAGTGGAGCGTCCCAGCAGATCGGAAATTATTATTGTTGTTATCAGCCGATTGGTTTATCGGAAGGGAGCAGATTTGCTTGTTGAAGTCATTCCGGAAGTATGCCAATTACATCCCAATGTGAGTTGATGAAAAGATTGTTAGTTTGTCTTGCATAACACAATTTATGAAATTTGGGTCACAATTTCTGTCTAACATGGAGGTAATTCCATTAAGCTAAGGCTCCTTTTTGGAATGTTTTGGCTTTTTCTTATGATGCTTAAAGTTGCAAAATTTTGTTTGTTAAAATTTCTTTATGGTACTTCTTCTGTTGTTCTGTACAAGTCATAGATGCTTTTGAGAAACAGCCTAAGGGCTGCTTTTCAAAGCTGCAGTGGGCTATCAAATATATGAAATACCTAAAGAATACCTTTTCTTAAATTATAATTTTGTGCTTTCTAGTAAATAGTGCAGCAAGAGAAATATGTAATGCTGCAGGAATGAATTGGAATTATTAGATTTTTTTTAATGTAGACTTTTTAAGGCATTACATTTATATCCATTTGAAGGTTCGTTTCATTATTGGAGGTGATGGACCTAAACGTGTGCGGTTGGAAGAGATGATAGAAAAACATTCTCTTCAAGATCGAGTTGAAATGTTGGGAGCTGTGCCACATGCACAAGTCCGATCTGTTCTAATATCGGGGCATATCTTCTTAAACAGGTTCTGCTTCCTTAACAAATTTCTCCTTTCTTTAAGCTTTGCAGTGATTAGTTTATAATTCTTTGTCATAATTTGTAATGGCTTGTCAATGCCACCATTTTGTCTAATTCTGGAAGTTGAGCAATGCTAGAAGCTTGAGTTTTTTTTCATTATTCGAGGTTGGGGTTCTCAATACCGGCACCAGTTATAATGCATATCTATTTGTAATCATTAATAATGTTTGCACTGTTTCAGTTCCTTAACAGAAGCTTTTTGTATAGCCATATTAGAGGCTGCTAGTTGTGGATTGTTAACAGTCAGCACACGGGTTGGAGGAGTTCCTGAGGTAGGTGCAACAGATATTCCTTCTATACCTGTTCAGTATGAGAATAAGTGCTTTTTATATAGTTTTTCTTAGAATTTTGCTTATGAACTTAAGTTTCTTTCCAATTTCACAATTTTGGAATGCTGTCTTGCGGGGGTTGATATAGATTCACTTCTTTGCCATATAGGTTTTACCAGATGACATGATTGTTCTGGCGGAACCTGATCCCAGTGATATGGTGCATGCAGTCCAAAAGGCAATATTTATGCTGCCAAAAATTGATCCACAAGTCATGCACAATCGAGTGAGTTTGTTGTTTAAATGGTCTTTTTCTGATGCATTTAGTGGGAAAACTAATGCCTTTTTGTTTACTTATTTTCTATAGATGAGGGAACTCTACAACTGGCATGATGTTGCCAAAAGGACCGAAATTGTATATGATCGTGCTTTGAAGTGCTCCAATCAAAATCTACTAGAACGTCTCTCACGGTACACTCTAAACATCATAGGTTCAATTTGATTGTGATGGCAACATATAGTTGATAGTTGTAAAAGGAAGTCCACTCAGACTGTTCATTCAATTTTATTTATGTGATTTTGTTAATTACTTGAGCTTGAGCATAAAACTATTTAATGTGCTTGTAACATCTGCTAGTTGGTACTTGGTAAAGTAGTGTATTTTGGGATCTTTATTTGACAGCCCTACAAACATGGAAATTCTTTTTATGGGGATAGTAGTTCAAGTGTAAAATCGATACCTAATTTAGGAGGAGGAACATGAATCTGATTATTATTTATAGATTTTCCTCTTTATTGAAAGATTGATGTCAGCTTAATATTAGAACATACTTTCTGTATTGAATTAAGGAGCTACTTCTGCGACTGCTGAAAGTCTCCATTCTTTTAGATACCTCTCTTGTGGAGCATGGGCAGGCAAGCTGTTTTGCTTGGTTATGATCGTTGGTTTTTTGTTGTGGAAGCTATTGGAACTATGGCAGGTAGGCTTGTGGTCTTGTCCTGGATATGTTTGACATTTTCAGCTTATTTATGTTTTGTTACACGTATTTTCCATTATTAGCCTGCAGATGATATTGAGGAGGTGCCAGATGTTATCCTTCTGCACAATTGTGATGAAGAGATGTTGCAAAAAACCCAATGAAATGAGGAGAGTGATACATTATTTTGGTGAACAACGGGGTTTTGTTTTGTCCACTAATCGGAAATGCAGAATATCAAAAGAGCACTGTTGGTGCTCCATTAGCTTCATTCCATCCCAGTAACCAGATCTTGAAATGGAGATAATCATCTGTCCTTTGCATGCTTGCCCATTGGCGTATATGTGTGCCTGAAATTAGAGGCCTGAGGTATGCCAATTGCCGTATAGAGAGCTGCACGGTATGCTATGTTAGTGTTGATGTTATCAGCATTATTTTGTTGAGGTTGGTAGTCAAGCATGTTAATTTGGTCTGTGAAATAGCTCACATGATACTGATCTGGTCTTTACTGTCGTGCAAGATGTCATATTTTTTGTTACTGTCTCTTCTTTCTCCCTTCCCTCCTTGTTAGGTCTGTAAAACTTACTATCTAACAAAAAAATAGAGTATAATTTAGCTGTTCTAAAGATTGTAAACATGATAAGATTTGTTATCTATTTTTACAGTGGGTTTACAATCAACTGATTTCCAAATTGGTTTGGATTCACGAGAAAATCCCTCTTTCTCAGCTCTATATAATTTCATATGCAATTTGAAAAAAAAAATGCAAGATATAAGTATTCTAGAGAATAAGAGAACGCAGACACAGTATGTGATTTGTCATCTGTTTCTTACACTGGGTTTGCGATCAACTAGTTTCCAAATTAGCTTGCATATTCACGAGAAAATCCTTCTTACTCAGGTGTAAAAAACTGCTTGCATTATAACAATTTGGCCTTAATTATGTCATATATTCAAACTCAATATTATGGAGCTTTAAACTGGGTCGAGCCGAGCTTTTTTGAAGACAAGATAATTTCTTATTGAATTACTGTACCTTTTTAATGCTTGCACTAGATAATATATGGTGGTTGTTTGTTACATATTCAAGTCATTTATGTTCTCTTATTATTTTCAATCACGATTTTTTAATAAAATACGGTTAATTAAAAAAAATTAAATATATTCTTTAATTGATAATTTTTTATATTAATAATTAATAATATTTTATTAATAAAATCGGAGATAAAGATGATTTGAGTAACTTTTTACATAAGAAGACAACTAAGGATATTTGGAAGTTTTGAACTGTAGTGCGCCGTGACTGCGACGTGTGTGTCATGCCTTATACTACTGCATTTTGTAACAGTTAATTTCCCCTACCTTCCTAAAATGCACCGGGTCTTTTCTGTATACGCCAAACATTGGACTGAAGTCTTAACGCGCCATGTTAATTTCAAATCGATGGGAGTTACAAGAACAAGCATTAATGGTTTTACTGTATCAGTTGCAGAACAAGAAATTCAAGCTCTGATCATGCATTAATTCTCTCTCGGAAACTTTTAAAGAAACACACTACAATGAAATCCCTGCCTTAAGTGTAATACATACATATTTATGACCCTCCCAAACGAGAGTGTATATAAACCTGTTGCTCAGCTGGAACTGTAACTATAATCAATAGAGAGCATCACAAAAATAACAGGTTCAGTGAAGAATATTAGTGTAAAGAGGGTTCTTCCTAGTTTTGATTCTTCTAGTTCTATAGCCATGAAAACCAAGTCACCTAGTTCCAGAGCCAACAGCAAGGACCGCCACTCCAAGGTTGATGGACGAGACCGTCGTGTTCGCTTATCAACAACGTGCGCTGCTCGTATCTTCCAACTCACCCGTGAGCTAGGCAACAAGACCGATGGCGAGACCATTGAGTGGCTCTTACACCAGGCGGAGCCGTCGATTATCGCCGCCACTGGAAGCGGCATTTCACCTTCCAACAACACCTCCTCCTCGGTGACAGTGGCATCAGCAACATCACCCGCTGAGGACATAAAAAATGTTGGTGAGGATGCCAACTTGGTCACCAAGTTTGAGGGTGTAAGGGCAGAGCAAGCGTTTCCATCCTTCGAGTTTGATTTGTTGGCAAACTCTGATTTGGAGTTTTCTGATAATGAGATTGCATTAATCCAATCAATTATGGTGGCCAACGATGAGGAAATGAGGGTTAAAGATGTGGAGGAGGCAAAGGAGCAAAATAAATTAATATAATAAACATGATTTCAGATGTTTGTCTTAGTTATTTTCTCATCGGTATTGGTATGTGGAGACTGGAGACTGTAATCATTGTTCATGAAATTATTACAGCATGTTGCAGACCAATATTCCAAATAATGTGTACAGGGAGTTGAACAAGTCACCTTACTTCTGGTACTTTTTTTTTTTTTTTAAGCTGAAGGTACAACTTGTTTGATTGGCTAAAAGGTAAGACTATTAGTCAGTGAGCAATTTTTGTTTATTTTAAATTCATCAATATGTGACACAGTTCGTTTAGCTAAAAGTTAAAACTATTAATTAGGGAGCAATTTTTGTTTAATTCATTAATATGTGATACAGTTGGTTTTGACTTTGACCACAACTAAACTTAAGATGTTGACCTGCAATCAATAATGTAGTAGTATCAAAATATATAAGAATTTCTCTCATTTGAGATACTTATTTCTTCTTTCATTTTAGTTAGCAGTAGACATATAGGGGTGCTCAAATATTAGTTCAATTAGTGACAGCAAATTGAAAAACATTCAACGGAAAAATGCATTGGGCCGACATGATCCATTTGAGTCAGCCCACTTCAAGTCATGTTAATTTTGGGTTAGGCCAGGCAAGACCAAAATTAACCTAGGCCAATTATTTATTAGCCCAACCAGCCCACCGATTGCATGTTTACGCCCCTGCGTTACTACCATTTGATATATATATATATATTTTTTTTTTAGATTGTTATTGCATACCTATGAAGTATGATTCATTCACTGGCTCCCGGTCCCTTACCTGTCTTACTTCCTGGACTTTTGTGTGGACCTTGGGGTGCACCAGTGCAGAGCTGTAAGACCAACTAGCAAAAGGGTGTGCAACTTGGTTTAGGCCTTTTTTCTTTTTGGTCAATGGTTTGGGCCTTTTTTGAGTTGACCATACTAAAGAAAGCACGTCGAAAGGGGCTAAGTAGGAATGGCAAGCAACAGAAGTGCTGCTCTTGTTTTTTTTTTAAAAAAATCCTCAAAATATGGTGTGATGAACTATTTTGTTGAAATTTAAAAAACCCATATTATTGCCAGATTATTCGGGACATTTGATTCTTTAAAAATTATACACAAGATCATATTAATCATCTATTTATAAATGTAAATAATTATTCAAAAAGATTAAACTTGTTATTGATATATTTTAAATTTGGACAGCCATCACATTTCACATAGTCATTCTAATCAATAAAAAAAAAAACAGTAAATGTTCGTTTTGATTTTTTTAAAAAAATATATGCGATATCATATTAATCACCTATTTATCGCGTATTAAAATGAGTGTTTATTCAAAAAGATAAAACTTGTTAGTTAAGAACAAGGTGCTTCTTCAGCATACGAAGATTTCATTCTCATACTTATATGATCTTTGACACTGAAACAGTAGGAGCAGCAGTGGAGAATGAATGATGAGTATGTCGTCAATTCAATAGCTATCAACTAAATTACTTTGTTGTGTTACCTAATTCAAGTCAAACAAGGAAAGACATAACTATAAGACAAGCACGAGCACGAGCATCACATTAAGCGCTCCCCTTTGTCAATTAGGACTGGCACAGACGGCCTAAGATGATTCTTGGTACATTGTCGCGCTGCTTATTCTTTTTCGGCTGGAAATGGAGCTCATGGCACTTATTCTTGTTACATTTTTCCACCTTTCTTGACCGGTTGACCCCTATTTCATATCCGAACAAAATTTTCGTAGGAATAGCAACAACCTACGTGTAATTCAATTATTTTTATTTTTTTTGCAACTCTAACAATTACACTATTGGATGATTTATCTTAGGGTGTATTTTGGTTGAGCTGTAAAAATTTTAATTATTTTAATAATTAATTAGTGTATAATTGATTATAATATAATTAATTTTATATTTAGATATATTAATTAAAAAATAATTTTAAAATAATTTATTTTATTTAAATAGTATAAAAAATTTGTTTTTATATATTAAATTATAAAAAAATATAGAATAATTAAAAAAATTATTTGATTGAAGATAAAATAATATTTATATCTCAAAACTTTTGAAATAATTTATAATATAGAATTATAAGCTTAAAACTTTAAACTTATAAAAAAAGTTATTATAATACATTAAATTTCATACAAAAATTATTTAAAAATTATCGAAATATCCGATGAACAATGAAAAAAACTTTTTAATAAAAAAAAAATATTGATTTAAAAAATAATTTCAACCAAACATACCCTTAATATTATTACGGTGGACTCCTTAGGTCCTTACTGTGCTCGAGCTCAATCGCACGCATCTGACCTGCCATCATAAATCCCTAACTTGGGTGTGGGAATATCACCCACTATTACTGCCATGCTTGGCTAATGGCGTATTAAGAATTTAAAAAAAATTATTTAAATTTGGAAGCACTCAAATTAAATATATTAAGTCAATTAATATTTAATATTTTTATAATTTTTTATATTTTTAAATGTAATATAAAAATTTATAAAAAAAATTAAATATTAATTGATCTAATATACTCAACTAAATATTTTAATTTTATACAAAATTCTCTCTAAAAATCAAGTCATTTCTATGATGCACCCTCTTAATTAGATTAGGGTGCATCGTGCACCTTTGATCGGATCCATTGATTTACATATAAAAAAGACGTTTATGGTTACACTTAAAGAAGGGAAACCTCATCCGGTTTTTATGTTTTGCATCTTGGTCCTTTTTCGTCTTCACGTCCTCCTTTTTCTCTCTCTAAATATTCAGTGGCCTTCTTTGCTTGTGAGAAGTGGTGGGGTGGGTGGCATGTGTCCATCTTCCTCTTTGTCTTTTTTTGGCTGATAAATCGGGGTCAAAAGGCCCAAAGGACACACACAAAAAAAAAGGAACTACCTCCTACTTAATCTATTAAAAGAACAACCAGCATTATCAAAGAATAAAGGCAAGAGAAGAAACGGTGGCACCTGATGCATAGTATGGACCCCAATACCAATATTGTGACCTTGATTAGAAAGCACGTCCGCAGACTGATTGCCTTCTCTGGCAACATGATGCCATCTGACGACTTCTAAAGAAGCAGTTGCGTGCTTACTATCTTGGCAAAGATTAAAGCATGGGTGCAGAGGATCACAGCCATTACCGATGAACTGAATGGCCACCAGAGAGTTGGCCTCCCCCACCAACTTTCTAATATTTAGACTTGGTGCTAATTGCACTACAGGGAAGATCCCCCAAAGTTCAGCATGAGTAATTGAACAAGCTCCCAATTTGCAAACGAAGGCAGATATAAAATTCCCATCATCATTTTGTTGGGATGAAAATAAATAAATTAACTATTCGACGGTTAGATGGTGATATTAGAAAAAAATTTTAAGTGTTGAGCTGACAAAAATGCTGAATGGTCGGAAAATACAATGTAGTAACTGGACATTAATGTCAGATGAGTGGTGTAATCCGACAGGGTTGCATTTCCCAAGTGATTGAACCGACGAAGAATGTTTAAGTGATCAAAAGTTAGTTTTGTCGAAAGATTGGGAAATGTTAGTGGCATAACTGTCATATACGTGTCAAATTCTTAGGATGCCAGTTATTTTTATAATTTGTCTATAAATATTAGTTTTCGCAATGTAAAAGGGGTTGGTTACTAGATATACAATCCTAATATCTCACCCGAACAGATTAACGGATTTGACTCCAAGTATGCCTTTTCTTTTCATTTTCAGTCATTTAATTTAATGCAATGTTCTTTTAAATTCTTTTACTTTTCAGTCTTGTTTTTTAAATTTCTTTATATTTCATTGCACTTTTACACGCTTTCTTTTACTGCTTTCTATTTGAATTATGTACTTTAATTTCTCGTACCAGATTTCTTACTCTCTTTTAAACTTTTCAATTTTCAAGGTTTTCTTTACTAAAATTTTTGTTTATTTCGTGCTTCTTACTTAAAGTTTTATAAATACACGTTGTTTGTTTTAAAACCATTTTACCAAACGAGATTACCACATAACTCTGAACCCACATTCGACTGATAAAATATATTTATTTGTTGGAATTTGCCTTAACCAAATTTACCCATAAACAAATTGGCACGCCCTGTGGGACGACTTCAGAGTAACTCGTAATGTCATAAGAAATGGTTTTATGCATTTAAGAAGTAGAAGATTTATCTACTCTTCTCAAAATACACAAACCATGAGCAATGTAAGTAGCCAGGCGTCGGATATACCTTCAACAGCCGTTACTGCGCCACCCTCGACCGTCACTAGTACTAGTCTGGTGGATGATGTTATAACAACTGGTGCTTTCCGGAGTAATCCAGTGTTAGAATAGGTGTTACCTGGAATGACTCAATCATCGTCAAGTCAGCTAAGTAATCACAACATAATAAATTCAAATTCAAGGTTTGTACCACTGTATGGTTTGCCACCCAATTATGTGCCTCCTGTGATGGCACAAATAGGACTTGGTTCTACGTTGGCCAATACTGTCAGCCAATCAGCGGTTTCCCAAGGCCAATCACAGATAAGTTCAGCCTTGGTAAATTTTAATGGTCAGGGAGTAGGGGTTGCAAGAACAATTAATCCAACTTTTTTTCGACAGAAGAGATTGAATTTAGGACCAATTTTTCTATGTATGTCAAGAGACACTCCTCAAAATATAACAGGGCCAACTATGAATTCTTTGGCCAGCTTTCGACAACAAATGGATGAAAGTAACAATGAAATGGTGCATATGTTCACTCAGTAAATGGGTGCAATGATTACACCAATCATGGAAAACACAAACAATGTTTGTAGCGCATTGGCCCAACAGATGGCAAGGTTAAATCAAGCCTTGGGAATAGGTGAATTGGCCAATGAAAATGCTCAAAGAACTCAGCATAGGGTAAATAGAGAAATAGTTGTACCTCAGGAAAATGAGGGACAAAATCAACAAAATCTGGAACAACCTAGGCAAAATAATCAGCCACACTTGGAATATGAAAATGTCCATATGTTCCATCGAGGTGATGAGGATCAAATGGCTAGAAATGATGCAACCATAAGATTGCTTCGACAAAATCTTGGGAGGCACCAAGTAATTGAGCAAAATGTAAACTAAGTAGTGGAACAAGTGCTGAATAGGTTTGGGTTCAATGTTGGATATGTCAACCAACCCTATTTGGTTTTAGTGTTACCCGAGTGGTTGCAACAGGCAGAGTTGCCTAGAGGAGTTAAAATTCCTAAACTTTCTAAGTTTGCAGGAGAAAGTGGAGAATTGACCGTCAAACATATTGCGCGGTATACTATGGAAATGGGAGAATTGGCCACTACTGAAAGCCTTAAAATAAGATTATTCCCGAGTTCCCTCACTAAAAATGCTTTCTCTTGGTTTTCGACATTGAGACCAAACTCAATTCATTCTTGGGCTCAATTAGAAAGAAGCTTTCACGACCAATTCTTTAGAGGAGATTTAAAAGTGTGACTTACAGATCTCTTCAATATCAAAAGAATGTATAATGAAACTGTGGATGATTATCTTGTTAAGTTTCAACAAATGAGGAGTAGATGTTTTACTCCCATACCTAAGGTCGAAATAGTAAAGATTGCTACAGGAGGCCTAGACTATTATATAAGAAAGAAGGTAGTGAATCAACATTTAGTTGATCTTGCCCAACTAGGTGAGAAGGTTAGGCAAATAGAGCAATTAAAAGTTGAAAAGATTCAAAAGCAAAAAAGATTTCTTAAAAGACAGAAGGTAACATTCATTGGATTATGTGAATCCGACAATGAGACTGAAGATAGTAATGATGAGTTCGAAGTTAACATTGCTGAACTTCAGAATGGTCCTCCTTATATTTATCAGGCTTTACAGCCTACAAGAAATAAGGAGAAAATAAGTTATGTTAATAGAAAAATATATACATTCGACGTAACAAAGGCTGACAAAATCTTTGATTTATTGTTAAAAGACAAACATATTAAACTGTCAGAAGGTCATAGGTTATTAAAACTTGATGAAATAAAAGACCAAAAATATTGTAAGTTTTATAATAATTTCGGTCATGTTACTAATGAATGTATTCGTTTTAGAGACATAATCTAGAAAGCAATAATGGATGGACATATGAAGTTTGCTGACGAGCCTAAAGCGGATATGAAAGTTGATACAGATCCGTTTCAGGCCGGAGTGTCTTATGTTGATCAACAGGTTCCTTTGAATGTTGGAATGCTCAACATAAGAAATTTGCAAGAATTCGACGTTGACACAGAAGATGCAATGGACATCTATCCGAAACCAGGAGAATCTCTTGAAGCATTTCTTGAGAGGAAAAAAGAGAAGGGCAAGGTAAGATTGTGCTCAAGATGTAATGCAGTATACGATGAGTTTGTTGCAAAAAAAGCTACTGAGGGACAACCAAGTGACTCGCAGAGTAAGAAAAAGCTTTTCAACAAGAAAGTTTGGAGACCACAAAAGCCTTTCCATACTCCAAGGCCAAGGCCAGTCTACACGCCTAGGCCTAATATGAATGGCTGGTTAGTTGAATAATCTGGTGGATCTGTAGGAAGTAATTCATTTTTCAGAGGTCATGTCGAGACAGCCAAGACCAGAGTACCACTTGCTAATGTCGTTGTGGACAGATGGGTAAAGAATTCTGTAATGGCAAGTCACACGTAAATTTCAAAAAGATTAACCATTTTGGAATGAAGATTACAAAAGTGGTAGGATCAATCAAGATAAAGCTATGATTAGCTAACATGTAGCAGAGCCATCAAAGTCTTTACCAATATCGAAGAGTAAAAAACTGATACTACAGAGATTAAGACAAGCACAGAAGAAAAGTGACATGACTGAAGGATTAGTTATCAAGGAACAGGCCACTGAAACAGAATGTTTAGTGGTTGAAAATAGGTCAGTTCTGAATCAAAATGAAGATGGTAAAATGTTGAAAAGTATTATCACAAAAGAATTCTTGGACACAAGGAGATCATTTCCAAAGGAGCCGACAACAACAACAGTTAGACGGCTTAACATGGATGATAATTTCAAACAAGAAAAGTTAGCAGAGATAAAAAAATGCCAAACAGGTTCAAAGGCCTATTCCAAATAAAACAAAGAGGAAATGGCCGATTGGATTAATAGTAGCAGAAGAAGAGGCAAGGAAGAGCAATTTACTAGTCGAGAAAGATAAGGAAATGACCAGATCAAAAGTTGAAAAGGTGATAGTGGGAAAGGTCAAAACCAAGGACTTTGAGATTGAAAATAGTAAGGATTTTGAAGACTGGTCGAAGGAAGAAATTAGGAAAGTCCTAGAGGATCCTGATCAAGATGTTGAGTTGAGGAAGAAAATGCTCGGCATAATCAAAGAAAGAGAAAGATTGGCGAAGCCTGATTACCAAGACATGAACTTAATGACTGATGAAGTTATTGAGGCCTTAAATGATCCAAATGATCTTTTAGGCCTTGGTGATGATGAGCAATTCGACATGAATTTTAATTTGGACAAGGATTTGGATGATATTATTACGGCTATGGGTAGTGACTTGCCGTCGGAAGATTATTTTAGAATCAGAAGGTTTGGAAGTGATGAGGAGCTGCCTGATGAAGAAGAATTTCTGAAGACAATGAATATGAATGTAAATTTGATTTCAATATTACCGGCCGAGTTCGAGGAATACCATGAGGTTGAATATACAGGGAAAAATGAAGAAGATTTAGATGACCTGGATGATCACTGACTTCTTTTTCAAGACAACATGGTAACTATATTCGACAACACGATGCAATTTGAGAAGCCAATAGAAGAGCAGAAGGCTTATTTACGCCCATTACATATTAAGGCTCTATCAGAAGGGAAGCCCATGAATAGGGTTTTGACAGACGGGGAGGGGGGCAACTATTAATTTAATCCCAAGAACAATGCTTAAGAAACTTGGGAAAAATGAGTTTGATTTGATGTCGACCAATATGATTGTCATTGACTGATAACAATGTTTTTTATTCATTTTATAATCCTCTCACTAGGCTTTTTAAGGTTCAATTTAGCTTAATTAAGTTGGTTTTATCACATTTTATGAAATTAAGCTTAATTGGATCATTGAAGAAATTATTGCTTGAATTATCATTAATTTGGGTGATTGCATTCTTAAGTAAAGTAGCCACAATTTGAGTTACAATTATCTGATTAATGTGATTCTGGTCTTGTTGAAAAGATAAGATAATTTCATAATAATTATTCACTTGATAGCAAGAGCTACATTGATAGCAATATATTTCATTCATTGTATAATCTTCTCACTTGACTTTTTCAGTAAAGTGGCTATAATTTGAGTTACAAATATCCGATGGATGTGATTTTAGTCTTGTTTTAAAGTTAAGACAATTTCTACAACTTTCATGAAGGTCTCAAGACTGGATACACACGTTTGGATAACTCAAATTGGAGCTGAAGCAAAATCTAGAGTTTTGAACCTAATAACTTGACCTCTATGCACTCATTAAGCTATATCTCGGGCTATAGGAGTTCAACAATTCTGAAATTTTGACAGTGAAAGGTTAAGACCTATATCTATAACTTTCATGAAGAACACAAAATTCAATTCGGATTCCTTGAAGGTGATATTGGGCTTGGAAGTCAGAATAGAGGTGCTGAAGTTGAGCCTGACCCATGAGCCATAATTGGGCCATATCTTGGGTTGTAGGCAGTGGATTTGGCTAAACTCGGTGTCTATGGAAAGCTGAGACAATTTCCTAGAACTTTTATGAAGACCACTTGATGGGATTCTGAAGCATGCCATGAGCTAAGAGCAGAGACATTTCAGAGACAAGAAACTCTATAATTTCAGCTCATTCATCATCTATTTTGGCATTTTATTCTCATCATCCATCATCTCTTTTGGATTTTGAACTCTTCTAACTCTATAAAAGGAGGAAAAGGCTGATCATTTAAGGGTGTTAGCTTAGCTTAGAGTTTACTTTCTTGTTTGTATGTTAATTGTTTCCTTTATATAGTTTTCTATTGTTCTTAATTGAAGTTATGTTCATCATCATCTTCTTTTCTCTTTCTTTGTTCTTGTCTATGAGTAACTAAATCTTCATCTTGCTTAGGTGAAAAAGTGAAGCTCTTGGTAATAAAATAAGGTTAGATTATTCTACTTCTTGTGTTTGAATGATATATTTTTATGTGATCTTTATATGTATTGTATGTTGTTTCCGATTAATTTAGAAACTCTTATTGTATAATGAATATCTTGATTCATTGTAGACAAGACGTTGGAACAATAGATGCTTGAGACCATTTACAAGCATTAGTAGATAATTATTAGAACCATAATATGATTACATGTATAATCATAATTGAACTTTAAATGTTAAATCTTCCGATTGGAACCTTCATTATGTATTATTTTAATTGAGTTATAAAAAAAAAAAATATTGTCTTTAATTTATTACCAAGAGTGGATCTCATAACCCAAGCAAATCTATTTCATTTGTGAACAACTTATATCATCTTTAGTATTGTGACAAATTTTCTCCTTACCTTAAATAATTTTCTCTACATCAATTCCCCGTAGATCAACCTCGGACTCCCGAGAATTTACTACTTGAAACAACCTGCACTTGAGTTTGAAACTTTTAATTATCCCATTACTGACTTTAGTGGCAAAACTTCCCCGTCAGATGGAGTAGTGATACTAAACGTACAAGTCAGATCTATCGAAAGGCTAACATTGTTTATAGTAATTCCAGTCAAATCAAGTTATAATCTTTTGTTAGGAAGAGATTGGATACACGCCGTCGGAGCAACACCGTTGACGGTTCATCAGAAGCTATGGAATGTGGATGATCAGGTAGAGATAATAGAGGCAGATGATAGTCCTTGTTATCTACAACAACTTTATGTTAATTTTAAGATATATGCTCCAAATGTCAAGCCAATCACGGCAATTGATGGAATGATTAGTAAAGATGCATTTGAAGTTTGCCTGATGGATCAATTTGGCATTCAATTGGTGAATAAGGTCGAAAGGGATTGGCCAAGTACTAATTATGAGTGTTAAAGATCAGTTGAACAGGTTGTCGGCCTATTTGGCCAGCAAGGCAGTATATACTACTGAAGGTATGCTGTCAGATTGTATAATAGATGATGATCCTTTGGGTTTTGAGAAAGGATTTGATGAAAGACAAGGTGTAGAGGTGGAAGATCCTTTAGAAGAGATAAACTTAGGCACTGAAACAGATAGAAGACTTATATTTGTGAGTTCATTTCTGCCAAGGGAGTTCAAGGAAAAACTTGTCGAATAAATTAAGGAGTATAAACATTGCTTTGCGTAAGATTACAATGAAATGCCTGGATTGAATAGAGATCTTGTTGAGCATAGATTGCCATTGAAAGAAGGTTGTAGACCTGTCAAACAAGCTAATAGAAGATTTGCACCTGAGGTGATTTTGAAGATAAAAGAAGAAATCGAAAGATTGCTCAAAGTTAAGTTCATCAGAACAATCAGGTATATCGAATGACTTTCTAATATTGTTCCTATAGTTAAAAAAATGGCAAGTTAAGAATATGTGTAGATTTTAGAAATCTAAACACTACTACACCTAAAGATGAATATCAAATGCCAATTGCGGACATATTAGTTGATACCGCATCTGGACATGAATTGTTAAGTTTTATGAATGGTCATGCAGGTTATAATCAAATTTTTATGGCCGAGGAGGACGTGTCAAAAACTGCCTTCAGATGTCCAAGAGCTATTGGGACATATGAATGGATAATCACACCTTTCGGTTTAAAGAATACAGGAACCACCTATCAGAGAGCGATGAATACAATCTTTCATGATGTCATTGGAAAGTTTATGGAGGTGTACATCGACAATGTCATTGTCAAGTCGGAAACAAAGGAGAGCCATTTGATAAATTTGAGGCAGACATTCGATAGGATCAGAAAGCATAGCCTCAAAATGAATCCAAAAAAATGTGGTTTTGGAGTATCGGTTGCTAAATTCTTGGGTTTTTTAGTCCATAAAAAGGTATTGAGGTGGACAAAAATAAAACCAAGGCAGTTTTGGAGGCCGCACCACCGACGAACAAAAAGGAATTACAATCTTTTTTAGGAAAAGAAAATTTCATGAAAAGATTCATATCCAATTTGTCGGGAAGAACCAGAGTTTTTGCTCCATTGATCAAGTTCAAGGCTGAATAAGAATTTGTGTGGGAAACTTGCCATCAAGAAGCCTTTGACCAGATAAAGCAGTATTTGACAAATCTACTGGTCATGATGCCTCTATTGCCTCGAAGACCATTGAAGATGTATATATCAGCTTCAGAAGAAACCATAGGAAGTATGCTGGCTCAAGAAGATGAAAAAAGCGTCGAAAGAGCCGTGTATTATCTTAGTCGAGTTTTGAATGATGCTGAGAGGAGATATAGTGCAATAGAGAAATTTTGTTTAGCATTGTATTTCTCATGTACTAAACTTAAATATTATTTGATGCCTTGTAATGTATTGGTTATGTCGAAAACTGATATAATAAAATATACGTTATCAAAACTAGTGTTAGATAGATGTATTGGAAAATGGATCATTGCTTTGTTGGAGTTTTCTTTACTCTATGTTCCAATAAAAGCTGTAAAAAGCCAAGCAATTGCTGATTTCTTAGCTAACCACCCTTGTTTGGATATGGATAGCATAAGTATTGTCGGTTTAAAACCTTGGTATTTATATTTTGACGGTTCAAGGCATTAAAATAAAATTGGAGTGGGGATTTTAATTGTTTCTTCTCAAGGTATTCCAATTAAGTTCATGTTTGATCTTAAGTATATCTGTTCCAACAATGAGGCTAAGTATGAAGCCTTAATTATCGGATTAGAGATACTAATAGAAATGAAAGCACATAGTGTGCATATTTTTGGTGATTCACAGTTGGTCGTTAAACAGCTTTCCCAAGAATATAAGTATGTCAGTGAAAATCTGACAAAATATTATATTGTGGCAAGTAAGTTAATGAAGAAATTCAACTAAGTAACTGTCGAATACATTTTCAGAAGTTTAAATGAAGAGGCTAATGAATTAGCAAAATAGCTTCTAGATATAAGATTTCATCTAAGGTTCTAACAAATCTAATGAAAATAAGAGAACTTTTATATCCATTAGAAGAAAGAGATATACTACAAAATGATATTTCGACAATTGATGACTGGAGACAACCAATACTAAGTTATTTGGAGAATCCGAGTCAAAATGTGGATAAAAAGCTTAAATACAGAGCGTCGAAATTTGTAGTATTAGGAGAGGCTTTGTACAGAAAGTCTGTTGATAGAAATTTAGAGGTTTGCATGAATGAAGCAGAGGCTTATATTGCCTTGGCAGAAGTCCACGAAGGAATTTGTGGAGCTCATCAGGCAGGTGATAAGATGAAATTTGTCCTTCGATATCAAAGATATTATTGGCCTACACTGGTTAGGGATTGTATAATATTTGCTAAGTCTTGTGAAGAGTGTCAAAGACATGGCCATATACAAAATGTTCCTACTAGTGAATTACATTCTATTGTTAAACCTTGGCCATTCAAGGGATAGGCTTTGGATTTAATTGGCCAAATTCATCCTGTATCATCGAAGGGACATAAATATATTTTAGTAGGAGTCGATTACTTTACTAAATGGGTTGAGGTTGTGGCCTTAAAGGATGTAACCCAACAGGATGTGAAGGACTTTATTGAAGATAATATAGTTTGTCGGTTTGGAATACCACAAACTTTGATAACTGACCAAGGGTCAATATTCATTAGAAGGAAAGTTGTCGAATATGCTAGTTCAAGGAAAATTAAAATGCTCACGTCGACTCCATATTATGCTCAGGGAAATGGCCAAGTAGAGGCCATGAATAAAATAATTATAAGCCTGATTGAAAAGCACATTAGTCAACAGCCTAGAAATTGACATAATACCATTAATCAAGTTCTATGGGCATATAGAAATTCACCAAGAGAAGCGACGGACACATCACCATACAAGTTGGTATATGGCCATGATGCAGTATTACCTGTCGAAATTAATCTTCAATCAGTTCGTATTCAAAAACAAAATGAGTTACCAGTTGAGCATTACTGGGACTTGATGTTTGATGGATTAAATGAATTAAGTGATGAAAGATTAATTGCTTTAGAAAACTTGATTCGACAAAAAGAAAGAATTGCCAAATTTTATGGTAGTCGAATTAAGTACAAATCTTTTAAAGTTGATGATTTAGTTTGGAAGGTGATTTTGCCCATGGATAGAAATTTTCAAGAATATGGGAAATGGTCTCCAAAGTGGGAAGGACCATTTAAAGTGACCCAAGTATTTTCAAGAAATACTTATGCACTTGTCGAAGTTAATTCAGGTTTGAGAGTTAAGTCCATTAATGACAAGTATTTAAAGCCATATAGGCCGACAATGTGTGAAGTAAAGATTGATAAAGAATATTTGAAAATAAAATTTCATTCATATATTCGACAATTATAAATTACATGAAAATTTGACATTTCAACTTGCTTAAAGTTGTCAGAATATTACAGAAAAAAATAGACCTATTCTAAATAAACCAGAAGTTTCTCCCCAGATGAGGCATATGTTTCGTTTGAACTTGTGGGACCTGAAGAAGAGGAAGAAATAGACGGTCTTCAATTTGCCTTGAGCTAAATGATGGTTGGCCGTCTACTCTCTGATGAGTCATCCTTATCATAACAACCATGTTTTATGAACATAGAGTTATTATGATGATTACTGAAGCTCATCAGTAATATTAGATTCTTATTAAAGCTCAAGATGGGTATTGTAACGCCCATTTTTCTTGTTTCACGAAGAAGGAACGTCACACCATAAGGAAACTAAAACGAAAATGCGGAAAACAATAATTACTTTGATTAATTGAGACCTGGTTCATTTTTAACGCGTGATTAAATAATTTACGTCCTTGGGTTGTAAAGTAATTCGAGTATTGAAATATGTGTACATTTTTTTTTGAAATAAATAAAAGCAAAGAGATAATAATAATTATAGATACAATGGAATCGACACAGAATTGAAAGTCATACATTCACAATTCATATATAATTTTATATGCATCAGCTTGTTTAATTAAATTATGATTTACACAAAAAGCAAAAGATATACCTACCCAAGAAGATACAAATATACACCCATCAAGTACGGCAAAACGTCAAGCTTCTCCAAAAAGATAAACGGTTAGCCATCAGTAGCCACCGACAGTATCGGCCCCTAAGACTGACGAGAAGGGACCGTAGTCGGGTCTTCCTCAGGGTCTTCTTCATCCGATGAAATTGTCATCGGAGCGACCGAATTTCGGGCGGAAGCACGAGCAGTGGAGAGGAAAGAATCCTATTGTAGGTTATAGTAAAGGTCATGCCACAGATTTCTAATAGACAGGTAAAATTCTAAGTGAACAAAAGTAGTAAAATAAAAAATAGGGGTGTCGTAGCGGCCCCATGCCAAAGATACAGTCAGCTCCCCGTGATAGATGTAACGGTCCGTGCTCAAGTTAATGTGTCAGCAATCGGGGCCCCTATGAAAGGTCACCCTAACGTACACAAAAGATCGGCACAGACGCGAAGACATCTTCAGCAAACTCTAGTCGTAGTATGACCAAAAACTAGTAACTCAAGTGTTTCGTTCTCTTCCTCACGAACGTCTTCTCAGAAGTATATAAATAAACAGAAATATCGAAATACAGAAATAGGTGAGACACCCAGCTTTCATTACCAAAATAGCAGCAAGAAAACAGAACGGCGTTGGACGCCCACATAGCATTACATCATACATATTTTATCAACAGTAATAATAAAATCGACAGTAAAACAGAACAACAATAAATAACAATAAGAATTAACAATAACAGGCAGATAACATTCCAATAGTCAGATAATCATTGCAGTAATAAGAACATGTATTTTCACAGTTATAATTATTCATACTCAATGAATTATGAGACTGACAATGAACAGTGCACAATGCATCATGATACCAAAAATCCTACTCCATGGAGCTAGACATAAACATTTTCGGAGTGAATAATCAAGGAGTTATGCCAGTATCATGTTAGCCTTAAAAATAGTGTGCTCATCTTATAAAAATATTTGCGCAAATGGCTTATACATGTCACCTCAGCAGTCGATCGCGATATAGGATAGCGTCTCAGTCCGGATTGTCGATGTGTTTGCATCGGTCTATCCCACGGCCCCAGTAAAGGTACCACTGTCTATTGTGAGACACCCGCACCCTAACGCCCTCATGGTTAACCACTCTGACCCTACGCTTAGTCTACTCGCACCTGCACATAGGTGTCATTTAAACTCCTAGGCATACATCGCTTTTCCAATAATGTCCAACGGATAACACATATGCATGACGACGCAATGTACATCATGTATGTTCATTAATGATACATTTATCATAAAGTATACCGCAATGACATATATTCAGGTCTCAATATCAATATGTCATAATTTCATCAAGAACTTAGCCCCACATAGAAATTCACAATAACATCAACCAATTTTCAATATCAATATATATATATATATACACATATACATTGTTCCACACATACCACAATTTCCATATTATGGATCCTACATTTTTCAATGTCCTAAGTCTTGATCAATTATGATGTTTTTCTTTGGGTAAATAAAATTCTTCAAAACCGTGGCCTCCAAAGACCATTACCAACTCAATTTCTTCCATTATAAGTATTAATCCTTTAATGTCCAATTACATAGGTTTTTTTACTCATAATTTTAATTCCAACCCTTAACAATTAGGGCCAAAACCGTGGCCTCCCAAGGTCACCAAGGTTCTAATTTTTCTTCACATTATACATTAGTTACTTGATACCTAATTACTTAAATTTTATTTCACCCAAAATCAATCCAATCCTAAAAACTTCAAGCCAAAACCGTGGCCTCACATTAGGGTAGGAAACCCTCAAAATTTTCATTTCATGCCTTAATCATCTTATAATTAATCACATAAATTTGATTTCACATAAATCAAATCCAACCTTAAAATCTTCAAGCCAAAACTGTGGCCTCCAATGGGGTAGTAAACCCTCAAAATTTTTCATTCATTAATTCTATCATTGTCAAATATTCCAACACCACCAATGCATTCAAAATCATTATTCAATCATCAATATCAATCAATAACACACAAATATACAAAATCATCAAACAAAGCAAACATACAAATATGGATTTCTCCATTAAACAATCACACAAGGTCTCCTCACCACCAATAATGGTTGAAGCGAGTAATCTCCCTCTTACCTAAAGGAAAAAAACGAAAATGGTCTCCTATTTGCTCCTTCAGTTTGCCCATTTGTCTGTGGATGGTAAGGAGTGAAAATTCTGTGCATTACTCCATATCTCTTCAATAGAGCATCAAAGGTTTTGTTGCAGAAATGGGTCCCTTGGTCACTGATGATAGCCCTTGGGGTCCCGAACCTGGAGAAAATATGTGACTTAACAAAATCTGCAACAGTTTTAGAATCATCAGATCGAGTGGCTTTTGCTTCCACCTATTTAGACACATAATCAACAGATAAAAGAATGTATGTGAAACCAAATGAAGGAGGGAATGGTCCCATGAAATCAATACCCCACACATCAAAGAGTTCCACAAAAATGATCGGAGTCTGAGGCATTTGATTACGAGGACCAATATTACCTGTTTCTCTCGACAATGGTCACAAGACTTACGTGAAGTTGTAAGCGTCTTTGAAAATTGAAGGCCAATAGAAACTACTGTCAAGCACTTTATTGGCTGTCCTTTTACTGCCAAAGTGTCCTCCACATGCATAGGTGTGGCAAAAGGAGAGGATGAAGTGTGTCTCAGAATCAGGAATGCACCTCCTAATGACTTGATCTGCACAATGCTTCCATAAGTACGGGTCATCCCGGATATAGTATTTACTGATCACTCCTTAATTTATCTCTTTGGGCCTTGTTCAAACCCTCCGGAAAGTCCTTAGTAACCAGGTAGTTAACAATGTCAGCATACCAAGGGATTATGGTGTTGACAACCATCAAATATTCATCAGGAAAAGTCTCCATGATAGGCATTTCTTCCTCTTCAATTACCAATCTACTCAAGTGATCGGCCACCAAGTTTTTGCTCCCTTTCTTGTCTTTAATCTCCAAGTCAAATTCCTGGAGCAATAAAATCCATCTGAGCAATCTAGGCTTTGCTTCTTTCTTTGTTAGAAGATACTTCAAGGTGCATGATCTGAAAACACAATCACTTTAGAACCAATTAGATATGATCTAAATTTTTCTAAAGCAAATACAACAAACTAGAAGTTCCTTTTTCGTGGTTGAGTAATTAAGTTGAGCATCATTTAGAGTCCTTGATGCATAGTAAATGGCATAAGGAACTCTATCAACTCGTTGTCCCAAGACAGCTCTCCTACCGCAAAGTCACCGGCATCACACATTAGTTCAAAAGGTAACTCCCGGTTGGGTGGCACGATGATAGCGCAGCAGCTTAACAACTTCTTGAGTTTATTGAAAGCTTCCATACATTTCTCATCAAAGTTAAAATTAACATCTTTTGAAGAAGTCTGCAAGAAAGGGCAATGAGACTTTAGAAAAGTCTTTAATGAATCTCCGGTAGAAACCTGCATGACCAATAAAAGAACGAATCTCCCGCACACTAGTGGGTGGTGGCAAAGAATGCATGAGTTCTACCTTAGCTTTATCTACTTCAATTTCCCTAGCAGAAATTACATGACCTAACACAATACCTTCATTCACCATGAAATGACATTTTTCCCAATTCAGTACCAGGTTAGTGTCAATGCATCTTTTAAGCACCAAAGTTAAATGTTCCAAACAATTTTCAAAATCATTTCCAAAGACACTAAAGTCATCCATAAAAACCTCAATGATGTTTTCAATGTAATCAGAAAATATACTCATCATGCATCTTTGGAAAGTTCCTGGTGCATTGCAGAGTCCAAAAGGCATTCGCCTATATGCAAAGGTACCAAATGGACAAGTGAATGTAGTCTTGTCTTGGTCTTCTAGAGCTATGGCAATCTGATTGTAACCTGAAAAACCATCCAGAAAACAATAATAAGAATGACCAGCTAATCTTTCTAACATTTGATCAATGAAAGGTAAAGGAAAGTGGTCTTTTCTCGTGGCGGCATTCAACTTCCTGTAATCAATACAAACACGCCACCCTGTCTGTAACCTAGTAGGAATAAGCTCATTTTCAACATTTCTTACCACAGTAATTCCAGATTTCTTTGGTACTACCTGGACTGGGCTTACCCACTTGCTGTCAGAAATGGGGTAGATCACCCCCACACTTAGGAGCTTCAGTATCTCCTTTTTCACAACCTCCATCATGGGAGGATTCAATCTCCGCTGAGGGTCTCTCACAGTTTAGTATCCTCCTCCATTAATATCCCTGTGCATACAAACGGAGGGACTAATACCCTTGATATCGCCTATTGACTAACCAATGGTTGTCTTATATTCCCGCAAAACAAAGACTACCGCTTTCTCTTCTTGCTCTTGGGTGAGTGGCTTTGCAATTATTATCTTTGGAAGGGTGTCCTTCTCCCCAAGAAGATGTATTTAAGATGATCGGGTAGTGCTTTTAGTTCCAATTCAGTGCCTCGCACAATGTGAAGGTTGAGGTATATCGGTAGTAAAGGTAAATCAACAAAAGTTACATCATGCTCTTCCTGGAGTGGAAGAGAGCTCTTGTAAGGCAAACAACAATTTCATCAATGTCTTCACTCCATGGCTCTTCTTCACTCTTCTTCTTTTCCTCCTGTACATCTAAGCTATGAGTTAGAATTGTATCAAGAGCATCAAAATGGTCAGTATCAAAAGCTGCAGAAATTAAAGAATCAAAAGGATCAAAAGAATTAATTAAACAAGCAGAGTGCACATCACTTGGGTATCTCATAGCTTCAAAAATATTGAATCTAATTAATTCCTCATCAAATTCCATTGTTAGAATTCCTGAGTGCACATCAATTTTTGTTCGTGCAGTCTTCAAAAATGGTCTTCCTAGCAAGATAAGAGCAGATTTGGGAGACTCATCCTCTTCCATGTCCAAAACATAGAAGTCTGCCGAAAACACTAATTCATTCACCTGCACCAAAACATCTTCAACCACACCCTTAGGGTATGCATTAGATCTATCAGCCAATTGAATAACAACACCAGTAGGTTCCAAAGGACCCAAGTATAAAGATGCATAAATAGAATATGGCATGACATTTATAGATGCACCTAAATCAAGCATTGCCCTTTCAAACCTTGTGTTACCTATAGTGCATGGAATGGTGAATGTGCTGTGGTCCTTACATTTGGTTGAGAGTTTCTTTTTAATTACAATTTGAAACATTTTCTCCCACTTGGACCTTTTCATTTCCTTTTAATTTCCTCTTGTTAGTGCATAATTCTTTCAGAAATTTTGCATATCTAGGTACCGCTTAATGGCATCTAACAAAGGGATATTAACCTCTACCTTCCTAAAAGTCTCAAGTATTTCTTTTTCTCGCTTCTTCTTTCTTGGTTTTAACCAACCTACTAGGAAAAGGAGCTTTAGTGACATATTTAGGAAGGGGTTCGAAATACTTACCTTAGGGGTTTTGGAAGTTTGCCCCTTATCATTTGCTTCTTTGGATGGTTCATCCTTCTCTTGAATGATTGGTGGAAGAGAGGTAGGCTCATACATCGTCTTTCCGCTTCTCAATGTGACAGCACTAGCATTTTCCCTCGGATTCACTTACATTTGTGAGGGTAGTTTCCCGAAGCTTGGCTTTGAAACTTGTTGAATTCTCGTGGACAACCGCCTCTATCCGATTCTGCAAGTTATTGATTGCGATCCTTGTTTCTTGTTTGAAACTTTGTATAGTTGTATTTATTTTTTGTTGGAACCGCAAATTATTAGTGGCCATTTATTTTACTAGCTCCTCTAATGAAGGCTCGGGATTGCTTAGGAGCTTGAACTTCTTCTTGTCTCGAGGGAAAGGTACTTGCCTTTGTTGGAATCTGGAGGTCCATAAGCCGGAGGTTGATTTTGAGGTTGCTTTGCATAGCTGAAATTTGGATGATCCCTCCAACCCGGATTATATGTGTTTGAGTAGGCGTTGTAATTTTTTGAAAGTCCAAAGATATCCCCTCTTGCTCTTACCTCCTCATTTGTGTCTTCTTGGAGAGTGGGACACATATCGTGGGATGTCCCGGATGAACAACAGATCCCACAAGCATGAACGGTGCTTTACCCGAATCCATTAACACATTTGAACCATAGCAGTCAATTGAGTCATTTGTCAGCCAGTATCTTGGTTGTCTCTACTTCTTTCACCGCTCTTACTCCAAAGTGTCATTTCTAGAGTAGAATTGTTGAGTATTGACAACCATTCTTGAGATCAAGTTTCTAGCTTCTTGAGGAGTTTTATCAATCAATGCTCCTCCGCTAGCAAAGATCAATCATGTTGCGATCCATCACTTGTAAGCCTTCATAGAAATATCGAATTAAAAGTCGCTCACTTATTTGATGATGAGGCAGCTGAAACATAGCTTCTTAAATCTCTCCCAAGTAGTCATGAGTGATTCCCCATGCCTTTGTTGAATACCACATGATTTCTTTTCGATTTCTTTTCGGGCCATGCCATGATTGGATGGATCCAGGGTGGCAAGTAGTAAAGCCACTCCTTAGTGAGTCTTTCAATGAGAATGGAAAAGCTCTCAACTTGACTTGCTCTACATGAATTCTAAAGTTTCATGCTAGAACATACCACATGGATTTCCTTCAAGTGCTTGTTGGGGTCCTCTCAGGGTAATCCATTGAAAGATGGCAAGAGATGGATTAAACCGATGGATATTCAAATGCCTCTTCATTTTCAAGAATGTCACGTGCAAAAGGTTGTTGATCTAGATCTGGAGCACCCAATGCCCTTAAAGTGTTTTACGCCATTGTCACTTCTTCGGATATTTCGGATGGCTCAAATGTCTCCGAACTTGATAGATCAATGTAACAGGCGACTTCAATGTTAGCGGTGTGAGTTGGAAGTTAGCCTAGGATGGAAGGGAAATTGAGGATGTGAAGTGATTTGATCAATATAGTTCCTCAAATTTAGCAATCCTTCGTCTACTCCTTCAAGGGACATCAACACCTACAAAACACTCGAGAAATAAAGATTAAAAATAAAATAAAATAAAAACAGAATAAAAATAGGAAATAAATTAATAGTGTAATTGAAAAAATTGGGTCCCATTTAACAACGGCGCCAAAATTACGATGCGTGCGGATGTAGCGATTAAAATTAAGATAAAAATCGGTTGTCGTGCCCACCAGAAAATAAAAACCTTACAACTAGTTGTAGTTAGTAAGGTCGATCCACAAAGAACCAATTCAATTAACACTATTAAACAATTCCCAATTTAGACTCTGATTAACAATAAACAGTAAAAGGGGGGTTTTGGAGTTTTGATGAACAATGAACAGCTTCAAAGATAACAATAAACAAACTGAAATCAACAATATAAGAAAATTGGTTAAGAGATTGAATCCACCACTAGATTTATATGATAATGTAAATCCACATATCCTTTTTATTCCAACATGCTCAATTATGTTTTTATGCAATTGTGAGAGTAAATCTTTGTTTTCCTTACGTGTTGGCCAATTTAGCAACCGCTCAAATCAACTCCTAATCACTGATTAGTCATAAAGCAACCGCTCTTACAACTATCCAACAATTGCATTAAGATTTAGAAAACCAATTACACTAAGGTCTAATCACACACCGGGATTAAATTACTTAGAACATATATTTCTCTAGATCTAATACCACAACCGCGCATAATAAACCCAGATCTACCACTTTTATAACTGGCAAATAGCACAAAGATAATTATACCCACATGAACATCATACATCCCACTAGATCTACTACCGCAACCGCGCATAATAAACTTAGATCTACTACTTTGAAAGTAGGAACAAGTACAAAAACTTTCATACCAACAATAGATTCAGAAATATATGAATAAAAACATAACTGTGTTGAAATAATCAAATATGCAAAGTTTACAACATTAATACTAGCGATTTCATCACCCCCTTAACCAAGGGAGGTTTAGTTACACATAGCTAGAAAGAAATCACAAGAAAAGCGAGAGAAAATGAAGGAGAGTTCCCACCTCCCTATGATAACCAATGGTGCCCTTTTTATAGAAGTCTAGGGTAACAAAATGACAAAGGTGAGTGGATGGATGAGTGGGTTAGTGGAGTGGGGTGGTTGAGTGGATTGGTTGAGTGGGTGAGTGGTTAAGTGGGTTAGTTTGAGTGGAGTGGATTAAATATTGGTTGAGTGGGTTAGTTGAGTGGATGAGTGGTTGAGTGGTTGAGTGGGTGAGTGGATGATTGGTTGATTTAGTTGAGTGGGTTGGTTTAGTGGGTGAGTGGTTAGTGGATGAGTGGTTGAGTGGGTGAGTTGAGTGGATGAGTGGAGTGGTTTGAATGAGTGGGTGAGTGGGGTGGAAAAATCTCGTGTCTGACTTGGAAGCCAAAAACGACCGACTAGACATCCGATCCATGAAAAGTACTCTTCATGAAAGTTGTAGATCTTTGTCTTGGCTATAACATGCATATCTGGATCGTCCAATTTGGCTTCCTACAGCCCAAGATATGGCCCAAATACCACAGGTTGCTCAAACCCAACTTCAGCACCTCTGTTCCGACTTGCAAGCCCAAACTGACCCATTAGACTTCATTATTTCAAAAGGTGTTCTTCATGAAAGTTGTTTATTTGGGTCTTGACTATCAACTATCCAAATTTCAGCCCATCTCCATTATTATAGCTTGAGATATGATTTTATGAGTGCACACCGTTCGGATTCTAGTGACAGAACCCGTATTCTGACTTCCATGTAAACTTAGGTCCCTTAGACATCTGTTTAAGACTTCGAGCTCTTCATCAAAGTTGTAGAGCTTCCTCTTAGCTTTCCTACAAGATAAAATTCATGATTGTCAGATATTAGGAACTCAAGTTATGACCAAAATACAGAAATAGTGTAAAATCTCAATAATGCTGAAAATATTCAATTAGGACCAATTTGAGCTCAAACTCACAAAATCATGTCAAACTCAATCAATTAAGAATATGGAGAGTGTAAATGACTAAATATAAGGGTTTCTTAATGAATAAAATATGTGTTTATCATTTGGTAGATACATTTCTAAAGATTTGTCTGTCGAACCAGGAAGACCAGCGACCAGAATTTGTCGACAGAGAAAATTGGACCAAATGGAAATATTGTCAGCCTGGGTAGAAAGGTCATTGGAGAAAATTGGTCGAGTGAACCACTCAGGACCAAGGGAACGATCAGCAAAAGGAGCAAAATATATATCTTCAGTATTAAAGGAGATAGAGTGAAAAATACTAAAAAGTGCATGAAGTTTTCCAAGTTTTGTTTATGAACTTTTTCGTATTTTACATGGCAAAGTCTTGTACCATATGTAGTAAGAGAGATTGTCGGGGGAGAAGTGTTGACCAAAACTCTCTTAATATGGCATTCAGCCAAAGCTGAAGTAGCCACATTGGGCCACCAGAGTTGGTTTTCTTCACCTGAGATCTAATGCTTTGAACAATTTCACCTATGTTCAGGTAGAGGTTAGCAAGGAGAAATTGACCAAAAGCTAATTATCGACTTTCATGAAGGAGGTTAGCAAGCTGAAGAAAAGATTTAGATATCTGAACTGACCTAGATCCTAAAGCATAAGCTGATAACCAGAGAAGAAGGAAAGCTACATGTTCTTCATCGGTTACAGGACCTGATTCAGGAAGGTAGAAGTTGATGAAATTTGAAAAAGAAGTTTGGGCCTTTGAGTAAACGTCAATAGTGTTTGAGGGTTAAAGGACAGGTGTGATAATTTTCCCATCTGGTCGAAGACCAGTTATGGCAGCTACGTCAAAAAACGTGAGACCCATCATGCCATAAGGAAATTGAAAAGAATTAGTGGTTTTGTTCCAAAAGAAAAATGAGGTGCCCAACATGCAAGAGTCCATTTTTATGGAATAACGGGAAAGTTGGATACAATCGAAAATGCCTATTTCCCTTCATAAACCTTCTTTAGGGGCTTGAACTCTATCAAACCACTCAAGATACCTATTAATGTGGGTAGGAGGAGTTCTAAACAGCCTTTCAGACTTGTTGAAATAGCTGATAGGGATGGAAGGAATGGAAGTCAAGATAGCTTTTTGAGAATTCTTGCAAGGAAAGAAGGAGTGTATTTCATCGGTAATGAATTCCTTGGGCAAAACTGGGCCCAAGAAAGCATCTTGAGGGTCTAAAGAAAGGAGAGAAATCATTGATGGGGAGAATTACCTTAGAGAGGTTCCAAAGTTCGGATTTCTACAGAGTTAGATCTTGAACAATAGCGTGGTTTCCTAAATCCACTATTGGTGCGTTAAGAGATCGAGAGCTGGAAGCCATGAAAGGAGGTAGAAATTTGCATAGAGGGTGTGCAAAAGTGAGGTTGAAAGTGATGAACAATATAGAAAAGTTGAAGATGAACAGTGAAAAGGCATGTGAATTTGAAAAATTGTTTTCTGCGAAAATATGGGTAATTATGGTCCATATTTACTAGGAATAGCTATTTAATGTTTGCAATGATAAATTTAAGTTGTGACCATCCAAATATTTACGGAAGATTTTACTGGATTTAAAAAAAATAGAGAAACTCTCTATTTGAAAGGATTTTGATTGAAGAGTTTTAGTCGAAATAAGATTAAAATTTATCTTCCTCCCGTCAGTATCGAAAGAAAAATTTTGGGGGGCATTTGTTAGGGGTGAAAATAAATAAATTGGCTGTTCGACAACTGGATGGTGATATTAGAAGAATTTTCTAAGTGTTGAGCTGACGGAAATGCTGAATGGTCGGAAAATACAATGCAGTAACTAGAAATTGATGTCGGATGAGTGGTGTAATCTGACAGGGTTGCATTTCCCAAGTGATTGAACCAACGAAGAACGTTTAAGTTATCAAGAGTTAGTTTTGTCAAAAGATTAGGAAATGTTAGTGGCATAACTGTCATATACGTGTCAAATTCCTAGGATATCAATTATTTTTATAATTTGTCTATAAATATGAGTTTTCGCAATGTAAAAGGGGTTGGTTACTGGATATACAATCTTAATATCTCACCCAAGCAGATTAATGGATTTAACTCCAAGTATGCTTTCCTTTTTCATTTCCAGTCATTTAATTTAATGTAATGTTCTTTTAAATTTCTTTACTTTTCAGTCTTGTTCTTTAAATTTCTTTATATTTCATTGCATTTTTACACGCTTTCTTTTACTGCTTTCTATTTGAATTCTGTACTTTAATTTCCCATACCAATTTTTTTACTCTCTTTTAAGCTTTTCAATTTTCAAGGTTTTCTTTACTATAATTTCTGTTTATTTCGTGCTTCTTGTTTAAAGTTTTATAAATACTTGTTGTTTGTTTTAAAACCATTTTACCAAACGAGATTACCATATAACTCTAAACCCACATTTAACTGATAAAATATATTTGTTTGTTAAAATTTGTCTTAACAAAATTTACCCATAAACACATTTCTAATAAGTCCCCCACATGCAGCAAGATAACCTTGATTCTTCACTGAGCCATCAGAGTTTAGTTTGCACTAGCCAAGAGGAAATATGTCTTTTCGGGTCATCAGTAGGGAATTTGTTATCGGATCGAGAATGAAGACGTTGATATGTGGCCAAAGTGAAGGTGGTTTCCAGCAACTTCGCCGTTGACCAGAAATAACTATTCAAAATATTCCTGAACTAACTATCTCTCGTACGCATTTTTGGTTAGTTTAATCAGTCACAGTCACAAGCACAAGGCCACAGTTTGTGTTGCTGTTACTGAAACATACACAGCTTACTCAGCCAGCAGAGGAGCTGCTTCTTCTCTCCTCTCCTTACTGATCAACAGCCACAAAGAAAGGTGGTTTCTTAGAACTACCTCTCTTCTTCTCAACGCTCTCTAGCTACTCCTAAGTTCTGCAACTCATTCACTATATACTTGATAATTCAGCAAACAAGCTCAACTTCGCCAATGGTTTCTCAGCTCTTTTTTTTTTGGGAACAAATGACAAAGAATTTTGGATCTTTATTATAGGGATCTTTACTAAAAAGTGTTATTTTGTAAATATAGGATAATTAGATAAAAAGTCAGGCTCACTTGTTACATAAGTCAAGTCAAGGGTGCATCATGCACTCAAACTTAAAGTGGTTCGTGATAGATTTTGTAACACCCCAAAATTTCTGTATCTCTTAAACAGTAATTTTGACAGTTAACAAAATTTTACTATTTAGTAATTTCTGGATACTGTAAAATTATTTTGATTATTCCATCAGCATATTTGATCGTTTTGAGTGATTTACTCCGTGTCAAGAAAATAAAAAAATTTTGGACCGGGGAAAGCTTTACGTAATTTAATTTTTACCGTTAGGTTTTAACTATTTTACGTAATCTGATTTAATATTTGTGCGTTTTCTAATTTTTGTGATTTTTGTGGATTATTATGAAATTTTTTTACGATTTGTGGGCCCAGGGGGTGTATCTGGGCCCAGGTGACAATACGTGGGCCCAGGTGGGTCACGCAAAGTGAAAATTTTTCTACGAATAGAAAAATTTATACTGTTTAGACAGAGACGTGGGATCTTACTAAACCTGAATCCGGAAACAATTTTAGAAAATTTCTTGTACTGTGTTTTGTACTGTATTTATTTATCGGGCGATAAAAATACAGTAAATATATTCTTTCGTGGGGTTTTAGCAGATAAAAATAGAAATTATACTATTAAGTCAATATTAGTGGTTGTGACAATTTTTGATGGACCAATAGGAAACAAGTCTAATATTGAAGACTTTGATATCAACTGTTGATTTAATCGACGGTAAAGACTTGATCTTGATTTAATCAACGGTGGAGATGGATCAATTATGACCATTGGATATGGATTTAATCAATGGTAGAGATTTGATCTCAAAAAGTGACAAAGACCATTTATGACCATTGGATGAATAATTAATCAAGGGTGAAGATTTGGTCTTGTAAAGTAACAAGGACCATTTATAACCATTGGATGTTAATTTAATCTATGGTAGAGATTTAGTCTTAAAAAGTGACAAAGACTAATTATGACCCTTGGATTAAAAGTAAGAAGGAGTAATCTCAACCCTTCATTTTTGGAGATACATCTAATGGCTAAGATTTCAAGGAGAAAGATCCAATGGCCTAAATTAAGTCTTCTATCTAAAGCTACACCTAAAGTCTACCTAAATCCTAACCATTGAATTAATCAATGGCTAGAAATGCTTCAAATGGTGGCTAATTATTATGGTCACTTATTGAATGCATATAAAGAGGGGGGACGATTTTGATGGTTAATGCAAGAGCAAAGATGAAGACCACATCATTTCTATCATAATTCACCTTTGTCTCCTCCAAAAAAGCTAAGTCTTCATCAAACTTTTCTCTCCACTCATTCTCCAAGCATAGCTACGGCCAAGCATCAAAATTAGAAGACAAAATTTACATTCAAATAATACTTGGTCATTCATTTATCAATAATTGAAGAAAACTATACAAAGTTAGTCAATCTTTGTGACTTGACTTGTCTTGAATCAATAGGAAACAAATAACTTAAACCAAAAGACTTTGAAAAGCAAAACTTGGTTAGTCTTTTTATTTGGAGTTCCACGGCCATACATAATTTTTAGAGGGTCTTGGACTTGACATTTATTTGTTTTAAATCAATGAAAGCTAGGATAACTATTACATGACAAATTGATGACTTATGCCATGTGCTAATCATAAGTGATAGTGAAATTTCTCCACTTTCTTTTCCTACATGTTCCTACGGCAATCACCAAAAAAGGAGGGGTGTTTAAGTTCATTTTATCTCACTTTGAACTCCTAAGTCTTCTATCTATTCTCTTTCTCCTTCTCTCCAAATTGAAGCTCACGGCTAGCTCATCAAAAACCACCATCAAATTTCTTTTAATTTCATCCAACCATAGATCTTGAATCTCCATGATGTTCTAAGCAACTTTCATGTTGGAGACTTTCTCTAAATCATTCATCTTCAAGGACTTTCTTCATGATCAAAGTTATAGGGTATTTGTGGTGAAGTGTAAGAAGACTTCATTTCTTCTCTTCTTTTTCATGATCTAAACCATATTTGATCCATGGTTCCTCTTAATCAAGCTTAGTATACTAATTTTTATGTGTTTTGTTTTGTATTTGAGAAGCCCTTGGTGGTGAAGGACTTGGAAAAAGAAGCAAAACAAAGAGTTTTTGAGGATCTTCAAGAGGTGAGATGGATCCTTTTGAGGATCTTCAAGAGATAAGATGAAGATCCATCTCATCAACCAAGTATGGTGGTGAGAGATGGTCTTATATTTGATGGATGGTGAATCCATGTGAGGATTCATATCCATAGTCATGTAATTTTTTTGTGGGTGTTTATGTGCTTTGATTATTTGCCTATGCTTAATATGCTTTGCATGATTTTATGGCTTTGATGGTATGCTTATAATATGCATGATAAGTATATGGCATGCTTGTGGAATTTATGATGGAATATATATATGTATGCCATGATGTGAATATGGAAAGAAAATAAATTTTTGGCTCCAATGGCCAAGGAAGAGTGGTCACGATTTTGATACTCATGATTTGGGTTTATGTTGAAAATTTTCAACAACAAAGGAAATTAATTTTTGGGTCCCTAGAACATTGAGAATTTCGGCCAAGACACCTCAACATAGGTGTTTACAAATTAATATTTTCATGGAAGAATAAAATTGGATTCATTAGAAAAGCATGGAAAATAAACAAAAGGTTTGTTTTCAAAGAGTACATGAACACAATTTTTGGAAAGATTTTTATTGATTTATTTTGTGTAAAAAAAATTCTAAGTATTTTTCTAAACATAAGTTTTAGACGAGATGGGCAAACGTTGATTTTAAGGATTTACAAAGAAAGTAAAAAAGGATTTATAAAGAAAGTGAAAAAGGATTTGTAAAGAAAGTAAAAATGAATTTGAACAAATGAGTTTGGTTTTTATGACCATCCGTATTTCGGTTTTGAAAACAAAGATTTTAATGGTTTTGTTTGTGTGAAAACAGAAATGATAAATAATTAACTTAGAAGGAAAAATGTTTGATGACTTCAATGGCCAACTACCCTACGGTTTTGAAAAACTGGTTATGCCTAAATTTTTATGGAACAAAATGATATTTTATAAAGCGAAGTGTTTTTTGTACTCGAAAAAATTTGTGAGTTTTCAATGAACACGTTCATGGTTTTTGCAAATGATTTTTAATGGTTTTATTTGTGTAAAACCATATTGACTTAGAAGGAAAAATGTTTTGATGATTTCAATAGTCGTATCGCGTTTTTTAGGACTTGTATTTTCTTGATTTTTTTGAAAACAAAGTGGAAATATAATTGATTTGGTATAAAGAATTTGGAAAGGGAATTAGAGCATTTTATCACTTGAGAAATCAAGTTTTTGTAAATGAAAATGTTTTCGAACTTCAATTTATTTTGAAGAAGATTGTGTTTGGAAATGATTTAGAAAAATGGAGAATATAATGGTGTTTTGAAAATTTACTAATGTATAACTGATTTTCGAGTTTTGAAATACGTTGGAAAATGTTAAGTTTTGAAACGTTAATTTATATCAATGGAAAAGTGATTTTTTGTGGATTATATTTTGGAAAAGGATTTCTTGAGTAAAGAAATGTTGAAAAAGATTTTCTTGAGTAAAAAAATGTGAAAAATGAAATACAAAGTCGTATTATTTTGAGAAAGGTTGAAAAGGAATTTTTGAAGGTTAAGAAATATTTTAGTAATGAAATAGTGATGAAAAATGTTTTACGTATTTTAAAAACGTGATTTTTAAGCTACGCAATTTGAAAAATATGTTGAAAATAATATGGATTTATTTAAGTCCAAAATAATGTTTGGAATATTGAGGAATATTTTACGTGATTGTAAAATGTTGAAAAATATTTTACGTATCCTAAAAACGATTTGAAATACAGTAAAATATTTCTACGCGATTTGAAATACGTTGAAATATTTCTACGCGATTTGAATTACGTTTAAATATTTTACGTGATTTGAACTATTGTTGAAAAATCACTACGTGATTGAAAAGTGATAGAATATTTTTACGTGATTGTGAAAATTATGGAAAATCATTATGTGATTTGGAAAGTGTTTTAAATATTTTGAAAATGATGGAAAATGATTTACACGACTTAAAAGAATGATTTTTAAGTTACGCGATTTTGAAACAGTAGAAAAAAATATTATGCGATTTGAGAAACGTATATTTTTACGCGATTGAGAAAAACGTTGAAAAATTAGGACGTGGTTTAAAAGTCTGTGAAGAAATTACAGTATTTTGAAAACGTAACAGAAATGTTACGAAATTTTGTAAACGTAACAGTAGTGTTACGGTATTGTGAAAACGTAATAAAAACATTTTGGAATTTTAAGAACATAACAAAAGTGTTACGGTATTGTGAAAATATAAAAGAAGTGTTATGATATTGTGAAAATATAACAGAAACGTTTTTGAATTGTGAAAATGTAACAGAAATGTTACGCGATTGTGAAAATATGGCAAAAGTGTTTTATGACTATAAAAACATGATAACATGATGATTACTGCCAAAACAGTGTATGAACACTGTATGAGAAAATGACAAGTTTTGCTTGTGATTGATATTGATGCATTATACATGCATTGGAAAAATATGCGTTGAGGCATATGATTACATTGAACAAATGAAATTGAAAAGATTTGGCTTTGTGGTTGACTTGCCTTGGATATATTCGTGCGATTGTATAAAGTATAGCTAATAAGCTATTTTGGCCCTTGTGGTTGAAGAGGGAATGAGAATTGATAGTGAGGTCTATGATGGATTTTGAGGCGTCAAGTAGCGGTCGACAGGAGGATATCTGTCTGTGGGTTAAGGAATTTGGACCATGTGCCACTTGACGACGCGTCCGTTGCAACACATTGACGATCACCCGACAAAACACGATTCTTTTACGACCGGGAGATTGTCTGTGGGCTTAAATTTGGGCAATTAACCGAGTATTCTTCTCGAAATTGTGAAAACCTCCATGGAGTTGTTTTTGAAAAACTGAGTCTTTGTGCACATGCATAAATCTGAGCATTTATATCTGTTTGATATATTAATTGAGGAATATTGGTTATGACAATTGTTTTGAATACTTGGATGATGATGATGATAAATGATGTTGACGAAATTATTGTGTATATTGAACAATGTTTGGATTGATATATGATTGGATGATGATAGTTGATTAATATTGAATATATTATTGGAAGTCTGGTATGATATCCATGTATGATATTGTTGTGTGTGTTATCTCTGTGCTGCCATGTTAGTATTGGTGTAGGTGATCTCACCTCTTTGTTATGTTGTTTTTTTTGTCTCATCTTTGTTAAAATCAAATAATAGAAGAATCGAGTTGTCTTAGACATGTGAGCGATGGACTCACGAGATTGGTGACAACAATAAGGAGTGGACATTCGGAGACTCGAAGGTGTGCAGTATTGACAAAGGAACAGGATGTCGATGCATCAAGATGGACGAGAAAAAGGAATAAGTATGTTAAAGTTTCTCGTTAGTATTGCACCGTCTTTATTAAGTAGGACCCGTTATAAGGTTCTTACTTATTAAAAAAAAGTCTGTTAATTTTATATTTCTCTTTAAATTGTGAAATATTAATTGGTGTCAATATTGCATAATGAATAGTTGAAATATGATTTTCAATATTACTTAATATTTTCAGTAAATTTACGTTTCAGTAAAGAAGAAATTTTGAAACCTATATTTTCATAACTCAAACTTTTTACGAATTGATTTTTAGATTATAAGTCGGGAGTCAAAAATGTGATGCCCTAGGGAGAGTGTTACAGATTTAACTTAAGAATCAAGGCAAACACTACCCCCGTATGACCAAGCAAGAACATATACTTATATGATTGTATACTTTAATAATAATAATAATAATAATAATAATAATAATATTATTATTATTATTATTATTATTATTATTATTATGTTTTTTGTATAAATAATTATGTGTGAAAATGTGAATATTATAAAGAATTATCACGATAAAAAGTTTACTAAAAAATAATCACGATAAGAATATTTTTCAAAACAAAATCATTAAATTATAAGCCCATTACTAATAAAAATAAATAAAAAAATCAAATTGACATGTATATAATACTGGTCAATACGTTAATTAATAATAATAGTTTTAAAAAAATTCCAAAGTGAAAATTCCCTTTTACATCTTTTTAAGATGAAAAATAATAATAAATAAAGATTGTTTAAAGTGAATTATAACTATAATTGAGAAGCTAATAAATATTTGAAGATAAATGTAATTGAAGAGTAAAAGATATTTATAATTTTATTCTTTTATACTAAATGGCTAATAAGATATATTTATAATTTTAACCTTTTTTATATTTTTTCTTAGATCAATAAAAGAGTAATTAATAATAATATTTATAAAAAATAAAAAGTTGACACTAAAGTGGAGAATCCTTTTATAATGCCACAGAAGGTACAGTAAAGTGAATCTATCTATTACAAAAGGTTCTCGAGTAAAAAAGAAAAATGCAACAGGATTTATTAATTTATGGTACAATAAATATGATGGGCTTATCAAAAATCCTATTGAAGGGATTAATAATAAAAAGGTTTGGGCTTTTTACGGAGTTGATGATCTCCACTCTTATCGTGCCTCTGCCACTGGAAACTGCTCATCTCCACTCCTATCGTGCTTCTGCCACCGGAAACTGCTCATCTCCACTCTTAATTGTTGTTGTTGGTTTCCATTTTCTTGATCTGGATTTCGGACTAGGAATCCATGGTGACTGATCGGACAAAGGAGATGTGGATGCTGAGGTAGTGGTGCTTGCCAGCAGAGGCGGAATCAGGGGGGGACCTATAGTGAGCAAAATGAGCCAACCCGCCCCCCCGCATTCAACTCGTAAAAATGTGGGGCGAGGCAGCATTTGGAAAAGGTGAATATTTCTTTTACATATTACATATATATGAGGATCACAAAAAATATAAAATTATATAAAAAAATCATAAAAATAGAAAAATTATAATTTATAGAGGTTAAAAAAATAAAATAAATAAAATAAATTTTATCATCTTTCATAAAAATATCATAAACGCAAATTAATTTTGTACTTTTTTAAAAAAAATAAGTAAATACGTATATGCGGGTTGGAAATCAAAAATGGGTTGAAATCTTGAACCCGGCCATATTGCGGGTTGGCGGCAACCAACGGGTTGAAGCTTCGTTTTGCCACCTCTATATGAGCCGTGGTCCCCCCCGCAGCTAAGGTGAATATTTCTTTTACATATTACTTATACATGGTATATTTTTTTATAAAATTTAAGTCTATTATATTTATTTTATCAAAAATTATAATATGTATATATTTTTTTTAAAAAAATAAAGAGAATATTAATAAACACATATTATAATTTGATTGATAGAATAAATATAATAAACATAAAAAAATAAATCTAAATTTTATCTTAAATTTTTTTGGATAGTCTCTTTAGTAAAAAAATAATTGTTGTATCTCATTTTTATAAGTTATAAAATAAGCTGTACACTTTTATTGCGAAAACAAAAAATATCACAAGATAAGAATAAAATAATATAAAAGTAAATAAAATAAAAAGTTAAAAAATTATGTTATATTTAATTAAAAATATGTATTTAAGATTATTTTATATTCAATTATGTTTATTATGAATATTTTTAATTTAAAATACGTTGATTATGAATTGAATTTATTTTTATGTTTATATTATATAATAATTAAATTTTTTTAACTTAAATATTTAAAGATATATATCTAATTTTTAATTTTAATTTCCCTAAAATTAAAATCTTAGTTTCGCCCTTACTTGCCAAAGCACTCGAGGCACATGAAGGCTCAGTGCGGGTTCTTCTGAGACCAATCCATGCAGATCTTGTTCTCAGGCTGAGATTGCAGCTCCTTGAGCTGCCGTGACGTCGCCAATGGATGGATGAATGGATGACCCGATGTGATGAATCGGATTCGGATGGTACAAAATTGAAAGGGAATGGAGATTACAGAGAAGGGAATGAATTAGAATGGCGGACATGGTGAGCGTGCGATAGTGTTATTATTGGTTTGGTGGTGGTGCCCAAAAATATGTTTTATATATTTTTTTAAAATAGATAATTAGATAGTAAAAATGTAGAAAAATTAATTTACATATCATATTATAATTGAAAAATTACACCACAAATACCTAAAATACTTTACCTAAGTTTTCTCTTTCTCAAAATTCAATCTTAGTAGTGATTCACATGCATGTTCATTACAATTTTTTTTGGGTGCACATTAAAAGTTTATTCTTAACTGGTAGATCAAACACGATGACACAGACGTGTGAACAATAGTTGAAAGGATATGTCTCATTTTGGTGTCTAAATTTTTATTTTTTAAAATTATTATCATTACTAATTACTCATTTTAAGACTTAAATAAACATAAAATTATAAATATATCTTATTAATCATTTAAAAAATAGAGATAAAAATAAAATCATTCAATTATTTGTTACTTCCTAATTACGATTCTATTCAAATACTTCTTAACTATTCATTATATAGTTATATATTTCACTACAAACACTTTTTTGTTATTATTTATTATTTATTTTAAAAAATATAAATTAACAAGCACGTAGTGTCTATTAATATTTAGTAATAATACTATGTTTTTTAATACAAAATTCTGTGAGAAAATGTGAGTATTAAAACTCATGACAAAATAAATTTTTTTAAATAATCAGAAGACATTTTTTTTTAACGTGAATTGAACATAATAATATACTCCTAATTGTATAACCTCTTAGCATAAATAATAAAAAAAAATTGTTTTTTGTTAACAGATTTCAAGTATTATTTTTTCCCTCGTTGTGTTCGGACCTTACTTGAATAGATCGTTGAATATATAAAGTTGGTAGTTCTGATTTCGAAATCAACTATAACAGACAACCAAAATAATTGACTTTTTCCATTACGATTTTGGCAGACAATAATATGAACTTGGATTGTTTTTAGAAAGAGACCGATTCATAAAAACAAAGGGAGGATTGGTTTATTCGTTAACTTTCAAAATCAATACCACCTCATCTCAGCTAAAACCACCAAGAATGCTTGTGCATAGGTGCTAGGTTAAATAAGCATTAGTGCTAGTGCAATCCAGTCAGTTACTCACCTTTGAAGTTCAAAATTGAAAGTAAACTTAAAAGGAAAAAAAAAATGGATGTTTTGTATTATAGTAACATATTTTATGTACCTCATGTCAAAAAAAAGATAAAAACATAGTTTATGTACCTTAATACAAGAAGGTCATCCTATAGGTTCCAAATATAAAATCTTCGTCAATCTTTTCCGATAGGATTGCTGTTTATAAAATATACATATTCTACACTCGTGTCACGATCAAATTATAAAAGCCGTTCTATCCAAAGACCAATCCAATCATCACAAATTGAAAAACCATAAACACAAAAACCATAGTTAATTTACTCAATCTACATTTCTTCTCTTCGTATCAATGACCTATTATTTTAATTTAACAATCGGGATGAAAAAAAAGAGCCATTAACAAGAACTCATCGAGGAGCCAATGAATTGGTAAAATCAGTAGGCATCTTGACATTGTCGGACCATTTCCTTGAATCCAAATACAGCTTCGAGATCTTGCCAGCGACGCGTCCCATGTTGGGCCTCTTATCTGCATCCACGTGTACGCATTCCAATGCGACACGTGTCACCTTCACCGCCACCGCAATCGGGAACGAGTCCTTCAACCTCCGATCCACCCACCTCCTCAGCCTCCCTTCCACGCCGTCACCATCGTCGCCGTCAACGGCGGCCCTCGCCGTCTCGATCACCGACGTCCTCACGAAATCGCCGCTCTTCTTATCAAACCTGAACTTCAACGGCTCCTCACCGGACAACAGCTCCAGCATCACCACACCGAAAGCGTACACGTCGGATTTCTGCGTCGCAACGCCGGTAGCCTGAAATTCCGGCGACATGTACCCTCTCACACCCTCGAATTGCATCTTGGAGCTCCCGGATCGTCTCAATTCCTTCGATCTCTCCAGCGACGCCGAAGAGAAGGGTTCCTCCGTGATCTCCCCAAATTTCTCGGCGGGGGGGATTTCGTTTTCTGACTCGATTTCGCCGCAGAGCTGAGCGGCGCCAAAATGGCAAACCCTAGCGTTGAACGAAGGTTCCGTGACGATGATTCCACTGCTCTTGATGTGGTTGTGGACGAAGTTGATGTTCAACCCTGTCTTGTTGTGAATGTAATCGAGGCCGTGAGCAAGATCGGTCGCGACCTGCATTCTCGATAACCAAGTGTTGAGCACCGTGAAGTGAGGATTCTTCTTGTTTCGGAGGCAATCGGAGAGATTGGCGCCGTTGACGAACTCGTAAACGAGGTAGATGTGGTCGCCGGAGATGGAGGCGCCGAGGAGCTTGATGATGCTGCCGTGGTGGCTGCGGCAGATGACGGAGAGGCGTTCGCGGAGTTGTGAGGTTTCGAGTTTGCGGCGGAATTTGCGCTGAAAAACGATGACGTCGGCGCCGCGGAGGGCACAGCGCCAGGAAGGGGTGGCGGAGGAGGAGGAGTGGCGTTTGGAGAGGAAGTTGTTCGTAGCGGAGGAGATTTCGGAGAAGGCGTAGATGTGAGGGTTTTCGGGGAGGGTTTCGCGGAGGGCGGTGAGGGAGGTTCGGCTTGAGATGGAGGTGCCAGAGGAGAGATGGTAGCCGGTGGAGCCGCTGCTGGCGTATGAGGTTGATGGATTGGAATAAGAGGTTGAAGGGTCGGTAGCCGGTTGCCTTGGGGTTTGGGTTTGGGTTTGGGTTTTGGTTGAGGGTTGAGAGCGTGAGCGGGCAGTTCGCGAGGTACGAGGGCTTCGGGTGGGGTTGGCAGCGTTGGTGGCCATTTTGGTCTTACACATAGGAAAGCGAGTAAATGAAGAATGCTAATGAAGATGATGGGAGGCTTTTATAGTTGATTGATTGATTGTGTATGCCTCAGCAGAATTGTCAGCTCACGAGTGACTCATGATTTTGGTTTTTTTTAAAATAAATAAATAAATTAAATGGTGCAGTGTCATCTGCGGCGTTATCTGAACCCGGAGCAGGTCAGGACTAAGGAGAATGGGTTTTTCTTTTCCTCACGCTTTCTAAATTCTAATTAATCGGCACCCATCCCAATTGTAATTGCAATTCATTGTGGGCGCGTGCTACAGCCACGCCAAGGCTGGGCTAGTTTCTTTTTTCTTCTTTCGGTGCCTAATTGTGGTTTCTTAACTTGTGTTTTTTTGTTTTTGGTGCAATCTTAACATGTGTTTTATTCAAACCTTTCATCTGTTATCATATTAAGTATAAGAAATTAAGAATCTAAGAGTTGTTGGGTGGAATAAAGAATAAAGGAGTTCCTGTAATGGAGATTTTTTTAACCTCCGGTTATTCTTTATTCCTTTCTATAATCCATTTATTTGTTTTCAAAACTGAAGTTGGATCCTGCACGTGAACAATAAAAACTGAGGGGAAGGATTTAAAATAGGAGTAATTTTTGTTCAGTCAGTACCTACAATAAATACTTGATTTAATATTAAATTAAATATGAGTAAGATTGTAAATTTATATTAATAATGTATTAATATCTAAATAATACATGTATATATATTAATTGTTAAATAAAAAGTTTAAGAAATGATGTAATAAACATTGTCTATTCAAGAATTTCTAGGTTCTCTCTGTCTCTTGTTATGCCCATTCCACCTTCTCGACGTGATCTTGACTCCTAGTCATAAAGCATCATTGACCAACGGTAGTCCAGCAAAATAAATTCAAGTTTTGACGGGTGTGGCCTATCCAATGTTCATATCTTTTTTCTTTTTCTTCTTCGTTTTTTTTTTTCTTTTTACATGGTAAAAATTCTTGCATAGATGAAGTCTAAAAACTCTGCACAAATTTTGTAAATTATACCAACAAATAACTTGCACATAATTATACCAATAAAGGATTCTTCTGTTTTCTTGAACAGCTAAGCTAATCTTGATATTTGATGCTCTTATCTGAAATCGTTGGCAAAACTTGTCTTTAAACAAGTGAGTACTATTTTAGTATTTTATGCACCAAACAACACTTAATGATGTATAAAGATATGTATTCGCGTTGTCTTTAAAAAGATGATATCATTTACTATTTTACATAGCAAATAAACATTAATTGATATTTTGTTACTATGGTAACATGTTCAAAGTTTTTTTGTCTTATGAAATTTTCGTTATTCTTATAATTTTTGGGTGTGAAATTAATCCTTACTTGAGGTGATGAATCAGCCTCTCTTCACAATTACTTTGCAGAGATCCCTCAAAACTTGCATGAGTCATTTCTTGTGGGTATATATTTCGTTTTATGATTCTTACTGGGAGTTTGTCAAAAAAATTTATGTCAAGTCTAATAATTCTGTAAAATTATTTTTATAAAAAATCAATTTATTTTTATTCGTATAATAATTCAAATTTAAGATAATAAATTAATTAATAGGTACATAAAACAATTTTGTTCATCAAAAGTATCTACAAAATTTTCCTCATGAACAACTTCACCAAAATCTTATATTAAACAAAATCAAAAAAGTTTTGCATTTGATTCTTACTTGTAGACTTTTATTAGTAAGTCATTGTATAATTGTAAGTCTACTGGTGAATTTTTTCAAGAATTAGGGGGCAATTGCACCTAAAAAAATTTCCAACTTCATTCAATGCTATATATGAAAACCATATTGGAAGCAGAGACAATTTGGTTCTCCAACTATTTTTTAGTACTTGTTTTTAAATAATATCATTAGTTGTAACGGTTAGTTTTTGTTTAACTATCCTTTTTCTTTTTCTTTCTTATTTTAAACATACACAGTAATTTTGGTATTTTATTAATTTGCAAAAAGGAGATGATTTTTTGTATGGTATAACAATACTTTTATTGATTATTTCCATTCTTCTATTTAGAAAAAAAGAAAAGAAAAATAACAAGTGTCTTTTTCCAGTTATACATAGAGATGACACCTGCGCAAGGCGGGGGACTCCCTATCCTAGCCTCTCCAATATTCTCTAATCCTTGTTCTTGATACCTGCAAGGACCATAATAATATTTTAAAAATTTAAAAAATTAAAAAAATATAAAATTATAAACAATTTCAATTTAAGTAGAAAATATCAACAAATTAAAATAGTAAGTTACTATGAAGTGATATATTTTATTTTTTTAATTTTAAATTAATATAAAAATAATATATATGAAAATTACTAAAAAACACAAGACTAATACATATATATTATATAATCAATAATAATAATTTAATAATTTCTTAGAAACGAGAATCCCACAAAGCAGAGGAAACGATCTCTGTCCCCCATCTGCCTCAAGAGAATTTTTATTTCTATCCTCGATTCTGTAAGAATTTTTTTTTCAAATTCAAGTTTCCAAATGAGAAATTCTCACGGATATCTTCAAATGTAAATAAATTTTGTCATCCTAATCATACAAGAATTCACAAAGAAAGAACTTTAACAGACAAATTAATTTCATTAGTTATATAATATTGTGATAATCTTATATGAATTCTTGTAACAAATATATTAATGTATCATGAAATTATATATGCAAACTAGAATCGACCATGTTATATGTAAGTGGTGGGTTTTAAGTTAATTATAGCAGTCCAAATTAAAATGTTTTGAACTTTTAAAGCATTGGAAGCCGACATAAACTATTTTTTCCCCAAAATTTTAAGTTAAGTTTTGTTAAGGTGTGAGAGAGGCTTAGAATGAAACGACCTTCTCTCTTAAATTTTGTTGCGTAAAATAAATAAATAGATAAATAAATAAAAATGTCTGGGATTCCATAATTGAAGCCTGCAAAAGAAAAAGCACAAGGAACTTTTGTTATCGATGTAAGTGTTTATGGTGTTTTTTGGTCAAGACCAAATCCAACAAACAAATAATGAAAAATCAAGTGAATGTGGGTGTCGAGTTACGCTGTAATCTCGTATCAAAGTTTCAAAAGATTTGTCTATTAACAGTACAAATATGACAAATTCAATTTTACGGAGTATGACAGAGATTTGTCAAACAAAAGTTATGAAACAGGAATGTGAATACATGAAAATAAAGGAAAGCATGTAAAGTACAGAATGTGTAAAGTGTAAGGAAGATAAAGTGCAGAAAGTTTAAATGTGCAAAATAGTAAAGTGCAGAAAACGTAAAAAAAAGTGAATTTAAAGTGCAGGAAAAGTAAAGAAAGTTGAAGAACAAGTGCAGAAATATAAAAGGATTGAATGTAAATTGCATTGAAAGTAAAGAATGGAAGATATACTTGATGTGAATCCGTATATATGCCTGAGTGAGATGTTTAGGATTTTAATCAAATATCCAACCCTTTGTACATCGTAAATCCTAATATTTATAGGTAAACTATAAAAATAACTTACTACTCTAAAACTTGACACGTAAGTGGCAGTTATTTTTATTCCTAGGCCACGTCTGTAACAATTATATTATGTCTAAACTGAAATATTTAGACATAACTGCCTAATTTGACTTCAAAATAAGGACCTTGACTCTTCTGAATATTCGACAACATCTTCTGCGTCTTTCTTGACAAGTCAAATAGCAATTCCATCACTTAGCCATTTATGCTGATCTTCTAGCATCTTCGACAACTTTGTACAACTTGTTTTGTCAAAACTTACTTTCTAACAATTATTTGTCAAACCACATCCCCTTGTCAATACTCTATCGAATCATAACATGGCACTTTCATTTTTCCATTTCGTTCGACAACTTTATGCATCATTTGACAAAGCTTAGCTTTTAGTCATTCTTGTCAAATGACGTCCTCCTGTCAGCTTTCATTGTGTCAAATCGAAACTTAGCCATTTTCATCACCAAGTCACATTATAGTTGACATCTTTTATCATTTTCTGTCATATCATTCCATCAGAAGGTAGCCTTATTTGTACAAGAGAATTTCCTCTGTCAAATTCAAATCTGAAATTTATCCCCTAACAGATGCCCCCCAGAATTTTGACTTTCGACGGTTTCTGGAGGAAGACAAAATTTTATAATGAATGACCTTCAACTTTCAATTTAGGAATATATATATATATATATATATATATATATATATATATATATATATATATATATGAGAATTTCAAAAGATTTTCTCGTTAAGATTTAATGCTTATCAATAAGATCATCAAATTTCTCTTTTCCTAAGAAATAGGGATAATAATTATATAGCCGTATTTGCAACAGCCACCTTTTGAAATTCACGTTTCATATCTTTAAATATCTTCCTATAATCAACTAGCTCACTATTTCATCTTCCTCATCAGTCTGTTTCTCTTCGCGAATCCCTTTTGTATTCCTTCTATACCTCGCTTCCATGGCTTCTTCTAGCAAATAGAGCACTGATTCAAGTACTCCCAACATCATTCACGACCCTATTCTTGAAAAGTTGGAACTTTGGCAACAATCCCAAGTAATTCTTCCTCTTTCTGATTTCTCTTCAAAACCTCTTCTTGCGTTCTTGGGCCCTCTATTAAATCAAGAGTTTTTTCCTGAGGAACTTCTTTCCACATTTCCATGTAAAACTCCTGCTGAAGCTGTTCTTGCTTCACTCCCTTCTCTCCCCATCTATTATTTCAAGAAATCCTAACGGTTATTCAGAATCCCCCTCTCTAAAATCAACGGGTATGTATCTTGGCTCGATAGAGTTCAAGCCAAGAAAGAACAATCTTGGAAAAACATGGGGATTTTTTATTTTATTCAATTTTCCCGCCATGCCATTAAGATGGAACCCTCAATGCTTGGGATATCTTTTTTTTTTTGGAATAAAACCACTAACAATTTCGATTTCCCCTATGGAATGATGTGTCTGACACTTTTTGAAGTATCAGTCGTCACTGGTTTTCGACCAGATGGTACCATTATTCATCCTTTTATGGAACCAGACCAAATGATCGACGTTTATTCCAAGAAAAGCACCTTTTTTTCTTCTTTCATTACCCTTCACCGTCAAGATACAAATGAAGTATCTGATGAGGAACATGTGGCTTTCTGTAGCAAATCTATCCAAATTTCTAAAGCTTTCCTCCCTTTGGCCAATCTGCTTCATGAAGGTAAGAAACTAGCTTTAAGCCAATGCTTGCTAGCAAATCTATACCATAGCATAAATCTATTGGTCGACAATGTGAGGACCAAAACCAAAAAGAGCAATGTTAGTGGTCCTGTCTGGTTACTTCAATTATGGTTGAATGCCATATTAGAAAATCAACTAGCATTTTCTCTTCCTGACAACTTTTCATCAGACTCATATGGACCACAACTTTGCTATCTTTTTTGTGAATCTTTGGGCAAAAATAAGAAACATAACTTTTCTCATTTCTTCAAAATCTTTCATTCCCTCTCCAACAAAACAAAGCAAATTCAATTTGCTCCCTTTTTCAAACGTCAAAAAGGTCCTGAATGGTTTACCAGAACCATTTCCCCTTCTGATTCTGACAGCATTTCCATCTGGTCGAACTTTTTATGTCGACGTGCCCTTTTCGCGGGTCTCCCTTCATTAGGTGACGGATCCATCTATGTTCACATTCCAAATTATATTGCTCATTAGATGGGCCTATGCCAATCTATTCTAGCACCATACTTATTTGATCCTGATGATCATCTTGTCAATGCCTTTGCTTCTAAGTACAAGGATATCAAAGATCTCTTCAAAGAAAACAAAAGACGCAAAATTCCTCTTGTACTTACACCCTTCACACCTCTGCAAGGAGTCTCACTATGCTTCGTCGACTGGTGGTCTAACTACTATCAGAGGTATCATCCCAGTTTGACGGACTGTCTGAATAACATTGACATCTTTCCTGTGCAGGGACAAGACCCAGGGAAGAAAACCAAAGGTGAGCATATCCAAGCAATTCGTGCCTATGAGAAATTTTACAAAATGAAATGGGATCCTAGGTATGCTCAGTTGACTGTTCGACACATGGAAGAAATTGTAGCCAAATTGAAACGAGAACATAATGAGCGATGTTCAATGAGATCTCTAAAATACTGGGACAATGCTTTAATTCGACCAAAGATCTTTAAAACTCTTTTTCCAAAACCAGTCCCATTGTCATGTGCTCGTTTTGGTTTGGCTGACATATTTCTTGGGAATCCGACATAAGCTGGTAACTTCAAAACTCTCGACAGAATAAACTCTTGTACAAACCTTTTCCAAACTAAGTTTGATGGAGTTACTTTTACTCGTCGGTTTGCCCTTCCATTTGAACTATCTACCAAGGTTACCTGGGACATTACCACGTATCCTCAAGGTATTCATTTTTACTTTTTTGTCGAACTCTTTCTTTCCCATTGCTGACTTATATATATTTTTCCTTTACAGCAATTGCTTTGAAAGAACCTCTTTCATACAAACAACAGATAGATCAAGCTGACGAAGAAGAAGAAGAAGAAGAAGAAGAAGAAGAAGAAGAAGAAGAAGAAGAAGAAGAAGAAGAAGAAGAAGAAGAAGAAGAAGAAGAAGAACCCTTTTTAAAAAAGAAAAAAGTGATAAGGAAGAAACAAACAGTTCCTTCTGGTAAACCTCCTAGGCCAAAGCAAAATGTCTCCAAGTCTTCAAAAGTGTCGGCTAAAAGAAAAATAAATATTTCTACTTCTGAAACTTCAACCAAGAAAACCAAACGAGATGACAACTCATCGACTTCTGACTCTGCTGCCAAAGCCAAGGTAAGATTTTAACCTTGCTTTTTCTGTATTATGTATGTCAATCACATCTAATTATTTCAGTCAACTTGTAGGAAATCACAGCCTCCAGATCTTCTACTCCAACTACTGCATCTTTCAATTCCTCATCAACAAAAAAATCAAAAGTACTAACCAATTTCTCCTTTGTCACTTATTTGTCTTTTGATATTACTAACCCACATTCCTTTCTCCTTTTGGAGACAACAAAATCTGTTTCTCAACAGCTCATGTCGAAATAGAAATTCACTGATCTCGACATTATTTCCTCTGATTTAGCTAAGGTAAATGTACCTTCGCTTTTACCTTCATTTTCAAGAAAAATATTTGCTCATCTATATACATATTTTACATATCAGGAACCACATTCTAAGCCAGCTGCTTCTGAAACTTCTTTAGAAGCAAATGCTAAGTCTCATCAAGAAATAGAGGTTCGACAGTCTTCACAAGTAACAATTCTGACATGTACCTTTACCAACTGTATTAATTTTATTTTTCATTCTGCCAGAATTCAAATTTGAACCAGGTCAACCAAGCCATTAACATTAACGTGGAAATCCCACTATCAAGCATTCAAGCTTCCCCTGTTGACCAAATTCTTCCTCCATCTATTTTAACTCCCCGGCCAGTCTCATCCTCGTTTAAAGAAAGACAAGAAGTCTTATCGGTTCCGCATGATGTAGCCGTTCTAGACCAACACATCGAACCCATTCAATTTGAATGCATTGCTGAAGATGTCATGGAAAGACTTTTAGACGATGTTTCAACACCAAATGTTCGTGTCACTCATGGTTTGTGAGTTGTAAGAACATGAAATTATCAATTTTTCACTTCGTAGACGCATAAAACCATCTTCCAATGTCAAAAGTTCGTGACACTTACGAGTTACTCTAAACTGGTCCCACCGGGTGTACTAATTTGTTTATGGTGTTTTTTGGTCAAGATCAAATCCAACAAACAAATAATGAAAAATCAAGTGAATGTGGGTGTCGAGTTACGCTGTAATCTCGTATCAAAGTTTCAAAAGATTTGTCTATTGACAGTACAAATATGACAAATTCAATTTTACGGAGTATGACAAAGATTTGTCAAACAAAAGTTATGAAACAGGAATGTGAATACATGAAAATAAAGGAAAGCATGTAAAGTACAGAATGTGTAAAGTGTAAGGAAGATAAAGTGCAGAAAGTTTAAATGTGCAGAATAGTAAAGTGCAGAAAACGTAAAAAAAAAGTGAATTTAAAATGCAGGAAAAGTAAAGAAAGTTGAAGAACAAGTGCAGAAATGTAAAAGGATTGAATGTAAATTGCATTGAAAGTAAAGAATGGAAGATATACTTGATGTGAATCCATATATCTGCCTGAGTGAGTTGTTTAGGATTTTAATCAAATATCCAACCCTTTGTACATCGTAAATCCTAATATTTATAGGTAAACTATAAAAATAACTTATTACTCTAAAACTTGACACATAAGTGGCAGTTATTTTTATTCCTAGGTCACGTCTGTAACAGTTATATTATGTCTAAACTGAAATATTTAGATATAACTACCTAATTTGACTTCAAAATAAAGACCTTGACTCTTTTGAATACTCGACAACATCTTCTGCCTCTTTCTTGACAAGTCAAATAGCAATTCCATCACTTAGCCATTTTTGCTGATCTTGTAGCATCTTCGACAACTTTGTACAACTTGTTTTATCATAACTTACTTTCTAACAATTATTTGTCGAACCACATCCTCTTGTCAATACTCTATTGAATCATAACTTGACACTTTCATTCTTCCATTTCCTTCGACAACTTTATGCATCATTTGACAAAGCTTAGCTTTTAGCCATTCTTGTCAAATGACATCCTCTTGTTAGCTTTTATTGTGTCAAATCGAAACTTAACTATTTTTTATCACCAAGTCATATTATGACTGACATCTTTTATCATTTTCTGTCATATCATTCCATCAAAAGATAATCTTATTTGTACATGAGAATTTTCTCTGTCGAATTCAAATATAAAATTTATCTCCTAACAGTAAGATATAAGAATTTCTACTCCATATGCAAATTGAAAAATTATGAAAAAATTTATGATTATTTTATCATTAATCATTAATAGCAAAATTTTACTTTAAAATCAATTATATATTTTTGTCCGTGTCCAAGGTAGTGCGTGAGCGTGTGACACCATGCATGACATGACAAGCTATGGATGCTGTCATATGCAGCCCAATCTGCACAATACAGCGATAAAAGGATAATGAACATTTTATAAATGATTATTAGAGAATAAAAAGTTGTACATGTAGTATGAATGAGCAGATAGTCATAAACCTCAACTTTTCAAATTGGCATGCATAGCATAGGATGGTCAGAGACAAGTTGACCGTATGCAATTATGGAGTATGGACCAAGGCTGGGCTATGTATATCCGCGTTCACGTTTTGCTTGTGCTTTAACATTAATTAAAAAATGATATCTATTAGCATTATTATTTCTATCAATGATATCAATCTGCACTTTATTATGTAATGTATTGGCTTTCACTTTAGAGTATCTCAACTCATAAAAAAAAAAAAACACTGTCCATTATTAATTATTTCTTTTTATTTAAATGATCTTTTAAATGGATAGCTTTTTTTATTCACTTATAAATGTAAAATGTGTTAGCTCATTTTGGTGTCAAAAGTATGTGATAATTTTTAGTTTTAACAACAGGAGCAAGGGCTGCGAAAAGTACGGGCATAGCATACACAATAACATATGGACCTTATTTGAGATCATCATTCATCAGCCCAAGGGAGAAAAGCTCATGATGATGCTGAGAAGGTGAGGTACAGATTATTGGCACAAATGAATTAATGGGCTTTGGAATAATAGAATAGGCTAGCTTGACAAATCCAATGTGTGAAGACTCAGAAGTCAGATGCCAGATGCCACTATTTGTTGAATGGGCCAGCATGAAACAAGACTACTTCTTAAATTGGACAAAACTCGGAATATGGGCTATTGGGATACCAAAGAGCTGCTAAAACAAGAAGAAAAATAAAATTGTACAGGTTTGCTTTTCACACGGTTTACAGGTGTCAGTTTTTGTTTGCATATGCTGTTATAGCTTTTCTTAGTTCTTTAAAACTTTGTGCAAGGTTATGCATCGATATCTCACTTTTATATTTTTTTTTCTTTATGAAAAATATAATTATGATTCTTCAGTAAAATTTCTTTTCATTGGATTTTCGAGTGTGGTTTTACACTTGGCAATTCATTAATCACATTCACCCCTTTATAATCAACGGGTCTGTATAATGATCGCCATGTTCTTCAGTGACAAAAAGGAAGATGAATTTAAAATTTCACTGCAGAGCTTCTATACCTTTCTGTTCTGTCAAGGAATACCACCAATACTAGAAAATCCTTTATTCCCTTTTTGAGAATCAATGAATCTCCCTCATTTGTGGTTATTTTGCAACAGGACTAAATATGACTTCATTTCACTCATGAAATTATTCTGAAATATGCTGTTTATTCTTTGTATCTTGAATTAATTATAAGTTATAACCATTTCACGCCTGGATGATGTCACTTATCTGTTTCAGGGACTTCGGATTTTCTGTCTAAACTCCTTCATATGTTTCGTCCCAAAGTTTTTTGGGTTTAACAAAGGTATGCTGTGTGCTGGCAGGCACAGTGGCACTTGATAAGTGGATAGCAAATTTTCGACTAACTGCCATCCATTCCCTTAATCATTAAGCTTAGAATCAGAACTTTGAAAACTACCATCAATTCCCTTAACATAGCTGAAAGATAATTGTGAATCCGGCAATTGCCTATCCAAGCAGTGTTGAGTCCAGCTCATAAGTGGAGTTGGTGGCTTTCTTTATTTGTGGCCATAAATTAATCTTGATAGTTTTTGTATTTTACCGTGGAGTTGGTAATTTGTGTGTACTGATTTGAAGGAGATTTTGTGTAAATTTGAGGAAGACATCTATATATAGATGCATCATCTTCATTCCCAAGACACACCAAGAGAAGAAGGAGTGGAGAGTGGGAAATCTTTTAGAGGAGGGAGTGATAAAATCAGAGTAACGTTTCCTTGTAATAGAGAGAGTGTGTAAGACTCTTTTTGGGTAAGGTGTATTTTTAGAGTGTTGATAACTCTGTGAAAGATTATTGTGAGTTGTACAAATTTTCTCATAGTGAAATATTTGGTTGTCTTTTGACAATGAAGTGGTTTTTTCTCGGTTTGGGAGTTTTCCACTATAAATTCTTGTGTCTTTGTGTGATTGGTGTTTTCTTTTCGTAGACTCACCCAAACTTTTCTCGCATACTCTGATTCTGCTAGAGGTAATCTTTTGTTGTTTTCATAACTTTCTTGGTCTTGATTTCCCAACAAGGTGATCGTATGTTGCATTGGTTGCGACAAGTGTCGATTTTTTCGGGAAATTCTTAGATTCTGTGGTTGCAACTTTGATTGATCTTCCACATCGAAAAGAATTATGGTAGTATGAAAGTGGATGTCTAGGAAAAGTTCGTGGAAAGATTTGGTATTTAAGTGTGTCCATTTGTGGCTACCTCTCTTTCCCGGGAACTTACCTGGTGTACTATTCACATAATCCTACATGAAAAGTTCGTGTACAAGATGCAGACCATGAAGTTTGGGATTGAAAAGTTTGATGGGAGGATGAATTTTGGCTTGTGGCAAATACAAGTCAAGGATATCTTGATCCAATCTGACTACACAAAGCATTGAAAGGAAAACCCATCTCTGTTTCAGGTAAAGATCCTGAGAAAGATTCCAAGAAAGATTCGACAAAGGCTCTGGTGGAACCAACATCTAGTATGAGCGATGAATTGGGAGGATCTGGATTTGAAAGCGGCAAGTACCATACGATTATGCTTGGCTAAAAATGTTCTTGCAAATGTGCAAGGAACTTTGACAACCAAGGAACTCTGGGAGAAGCTCGAGGAGATGTACCAAACAAAGGGTGTCTCCAACCGAGTGTATTTGAAAGAACAATTTCATACGCTGCGAATGAGCGAAGGTACAACAATGTCAGATCATTTGAGCGTTCTCAATGGGATTGTCTCTGAACTGAAGCACTTGGGAGTACAAATGGATGATGAAGATAAGGCTTTAAGGCTTATCTGGTCTCTTTCATCATCTTATGAACATATGAAGCCGATTTTAATTCATGGGAAGGAGAAGATATTCTTTTCTGAAGTTATTGGTAAACTTCTTTCAGAAGAGAGAAGGCTGAGTGGTGGAAAGTTTTCTATGCCTGAAAGCTCAGTGTTGGTAACTGAAAATAAGAAGAAGAAGAACTCCACAAAAGGAAATCTTGTATGCTGGGGGTGCGGGCAAGCAGGGCACCTTAAAAGAAATTGCTCGAAAGATAAAGTAAATAGTGTTTCTCTTGCCTCAGTGGGAGATGAATATGATGGTCCCCTATGATGTTTGTTAAAAGCATGAAGATCCTCTGGCTTAGCCGCTAATGTCAGCATAAAGGATGTGTTCTATTTCCGGGTTCCACATTTACGTACGGACACCTTGCGGGGTGCGTGGTGGAAATATATGTCGATGGCAGATGAAACTTACGGAAAAGCAAAACATGGAAGTTGCACCATATTTTTTCTGCAAGTTTTTCGACATGTGCCGAAAAAAAAAATTCTTGAAATTTGTTGATTTCAAGTGTATATGTTCTTATGGTGGAGCATGGTAATTATCAGTTTTGATAATTATGACTGGCGGTATAGTCAGTGTTTGGCAAGGCATCCAGATGAGGGGGTGCATGGTATTCTCGGTAGGGGGTGCTTGATTTTCTCTACATAAGGTTTGGGCATTTGATAATGCAGGCCACCTCCTTATGGTTGGAGGGGTGATTTGTTGGAGTCATTCATGTGGAGTTGGTGGCTTTCTTTATTTGTGGCCATAAATTGATTTTGGTAGTTTTTGTGGTTGCAAATTCATCTGACATGGAGTTCTGCAATTTGAAGGAGATTTTGACATTGAAATTTGAGAAAGACATCATATATAGATCATCATCTTCATTCCCAAGACACACCAAGAGAAGAATGAGTGGAGAGTGGAAATCCTTTGTAGAAGAGGAGTGATAAAATACGAAAGAATCGAGTCCTTAATAGAGAGAGTGTGTAAGACTCTTTTTTGGGCAGGTGTATTTTTAGAGTGTTGATAACTCGTGAAAGATTATTGTGAGTTGACAAATTTTTTCATAGTGAAATCTTTGGTTGTCTTTGACAATGAAGTGGTTTTTCTCCGGTTTGGGAGTTTTCCACTATAAATTATTGTGTCTTTGTGTGATTGGTGTTTTTTCAAGTGCATGTCCCAAACTTGTTTCCGCATAACGGTTCTGCTAGGGGTAATCTTTTATTGTTTTCATAACAACTGGTCTTGATTTCCCAACAAGCAGAGCATTGGACTAACATTTCAAGGACAAATTTCTTAGCTTCTGCCATTTTCCCAGCATAGGCAAGAAGGTTAACCATATATCCTTAATGCTCCAATCTTGGCTCTAGTCCGGGGTTTCATTCCGTGCTTTAAAACATTTCCAAACTTCTACTAGTGCCACTGTTATCATGCTAGCCAAACTATATGTTTCACTGAAATGTGTGCATCCAACAAATTTATATTGGCAGGCATTCTTGAGTTCAACTCTGCAAGGATCCATCTACTCCTTCCATTCTCTGAATTGTTCTATGGTGAAAGTTTTCAGATTCTACTTCTAGCTAAAAATAGTGTTAAGTAACTTGTCAATGTCCTCCAAAACGTTCAGAAATGAATTTTCTTCACGGTATGCATTGGCAGCAATGAATTCCAAGTAGTGTTGGAAACTGTCTTTTTTAAAAAAAAAAAAAATCACAAGGCGTCCAGCCGTCCATTGGAGAGTTTCACTTTAGAACATGTATGTATTATAGTCAATATTCATATTAGACATATCAACATACGTCTACACATTAAATCAAAACATTCCACCAATACCAACGAATTGATAAACTTAATGACTCTGACCCAATCTTCAACAATGTCCGTGTATTTTCTTCTAAATCAACTGCCAAAAAAAAAAAAAGGAGATTAAAAGTTCTTTCTACCATTTGGGAAAGTAAAGTAAGGTTTCTTTGGTTATTGCAGTCATTCTAAAAGATCATTTGTTCATATATTAGTTTACTTACCACAGTAAATTTCAAGTTTATAGCTTCAGCCATTTTGAACAAACCTTCTACCATATTCATTATCTAGTCTTTGTACAAAAGTGGTGATAAAGTAACATTCAATCATACACCGATGCACATAAAAAACTTAACTTTTTTTCTGCATCAATATATAGATTATTTCTAGAATTTTGTAGATATCACATTAAACATTATGGACTTCCAGATTGGAATATGGAAGTCCATAAATCCGATTATCCGGTCAATGGACGCTGCCAATTTGATACAATACGGTAAGAGTCTGGTCTAAGGCAAATGTGAAAGCAACCTTGACTTCTTCGAACGGACTTAATGGATTACCACATAGTCCTACTTCAACTAGACATGTAATCACTTCGAAATAGGACCACGGCTCCAACACTAAAGAGAAGAAGATAGACTTCCTCTTCTTTCATTGTTACATTCCCTTGGTCTCTGATATTTTGCTTTGCTATAAGATATTCATTAATTTAATTAAGATTTTCTTCGGCCATAACTGAATGGAATTCCGCTGCTCACTGCTACGAATTTTTCATAATTGCAGGTGGTGTTTGATGCAATTTTGTTGAAAATACTAAAAAAATGTATTTTATTAACTTTGGTTATAAAAGAGGATATGCAGAGGGGAGAGTAGGCTAAAGTGTTTCAAGTAATCTAGTTGAGATTTGATCGCAGAATCAAACAGTACAAAAATTTGATGTGATTTAAGCTAGAACCTAGAAGTCTTGGCCTCTTGCCTCCTTTTATTTCCTGTTGTTATACCTTAAAATTAAAAGAAAAAATAATTCTTAGACATTTCTATAAAACACATCACCTCACGTTACATTTGGATATATGATAATTAAAATAGAAAAATAATATTCTTATATTATTTTTTAACATATATTACTTTTCACACTATTTTTAAATGATTATAATTAAGTGAGAGAAAAAAAAAAAAAAAATAAAATTAATAATATTAAAAATAGTGTAAAAAATAATATAAAATAAAAATAATATAAAAAATTATGATTGGTTAAAATATAAGTGTCTAGGTGGACCATTATAATATAGTAGAAATTATATAAAATATGAGACGATAAATGCAAGTGTATACTTAAATGTAGTCAAATTAAAAGGTTCCTATGATAGATTTCTCAAGCAGATTGGGTTCGTTGAAATTACAATCAGTCCAAGCAGGTTGCGCACGTATCGGCGGTATTTGGAGATTAGATTTCTCAACTCGAGGTCGAGGGCAACTTAACAATCACTATCATTCTATAAAAATAAATAAATAAAATAAAATCACTTCTAGCAACTCAATCACAATAAGTTTATAAAGTGTATAGGTCTGAGTGAAACTTAAAGATATAATTTTGAATTTGATTTCGAGATCAATATATATAGAATTAATATTATTAAGAAAATTTTTTATTTAAGTATTTAATTATATTTTAAGATATTAATCTCTTATTAATTGAGTGAAAATATTAAAAAAAAAATTATAATTCATTTATAATTCATATTCATATCATCGTATGGACTACTTATATATATAGATTAAATGTATATTTTGGTCGTATGTGTTTGGTATTTATGTGGTGTTAACGTCAATTTGTTCACACTTCGACTAATATACTTCTTTGATTTAATTAAAGGTAAATAATTTATATTAAGATTATAAAATTCATAAAAATATTTCTTACGATTTGATTTTAAAAAATTGACATAATTAATATTTAAATTTGTAATTATATATCTATCTATACATTATATACTCGTCTATTATTAAACTAACCCCTTGCAATTATTTTGCTAGTATGTATGATATCACATTAATAATTGATAATTTATTTATAAATAAATTAAATTAGTTTTAAGAATATACGTGACATCAAATTGATTTTTCAATGTCACTTCTTTAACATGAAATTAGTCATTAAAATGATATCAAATTGATTATTGAATAACGATATTGATGACAATAATTATTATTGAATGATCAATTTAAGTTAATGATAAATGGAAGACCAATATAATATTTATTCCGTCCTTTTCTAACTATCTTTTAAAGTTTTTGTATAAAGATTAAGAATAAAATTAAATAGTTTCACATACAAATAAATATGAGATAATATGATTAAATTATCTTTTTTTTATTCTATTAATTTTAAGTGGTACAATAAATTCTCTCTTCATTAAAGAGGATAGAGTTAGAAAAAATTAATTAATACTTTCTTAATATTATTAAACGATAGATAATTTAGAATAAATCAATTTTTTAAAAAAGACAAATTATTAAGGGAATGAGAGAGTATTACATTTATCTTTGAAGGGCCAAATTAAATGTTTAATATAAACAACAATAATATATTAATTGATATAATAAAAGTAATTAATTAAACACCAATCATATATACTAAATATTAAGCCTAAAAGAAAAAAATACTCCTTGCTGTGAGAGCATTAATTAATTCCTGATCCATTAGTGACGGATACATATCCTAGCTTAACTTTTCAAAGTTGGAGGCTTTAACCCCATCTTCTCACGACTTGTTTGGTGGTTAGAATAAGAGAGATAAGATAGAATAAATTATTATATTCTGTTTAAAATTGTTATTTGGTAAACTAGCAGGATAGGATAAATCAATCATATCACCTATCTTATCCTGTCTATTTAGCTCAAATTCTATTCTAAGGAGAAGGTTGGGTTAAAACTCAACAAGATATGATAAGGTGATTTAAAGTATAATATAAAAAATATTTTAAATATAAAATAATTAAAATATAATAAAATATAACATAGTTACCAAAAAAATATATAATAAATATAAAATATTTAAAATAATAAAATACTAATAATTAATTTTAAAAATTATTTTTATTTTGTCTGCTAATTTTGTTATTTATATTATTTTAAAAACTGAAAAATATAAAATTATTCTAATAATTTAACTATATGTAAAGTAAAAACTAAAAATGAATATTTAAAATTATAAAAAATTAATTTAAGTTAAACAATATTTTCAAAATTTTAAAAATTATATGTAATTTTATCATAAGAATAAATTAGTCTTTTTATATAATTTAAAAAAATTGAAAATTATAAAAAAATAAAATCAAATAAAATATGAAAACATTCTGAATAAAAAAAAAAAATTAAAATCATACTAAAATTATAATCTATCCAGGTTGGTTATCTGGTGGAAACTAAATGTCGGGAAATTTATCCTATTAATATCCTATCCTACTCTTATCCTGCTCTCTTATCATATCTGCTCTTATCCTATCCTGATCACCAAACAAGCCCTTAGAGTACAGTCATCATCATGTGTGGCATCAGATATATGCCGGTCTGCAAATGCAAATGCTACCCTTGTCCCTTGTGGATCGGAAGTGCATTAATGATTATTGCTTAATTACAATTTACAACCGAATAAGAAAATAAAAAACTAGAACATATATGAACGTGCTGAAGAGAGAATCCTGGCGAGGAGAGGAGTAAAGTGAAGAAAGCCAAGTTGAACAGAAACAATTACTCTTGGCAATCAGCAACCATCGATGGACAAAAACATTAGTCAAGCCCATTTCGGCGTTCATGTAAAAGCACAACCAGGACTACGTTAGCTAGCTAGCTCTATCCACTGGAGTTTTTCTGTCTTATCTTGCTTTTAGAAATCTGCCGTGGGGCATGGGCCATCTCTAACGTCTTGAAATTCAAGTTCTATAAGGAAGCGTTGTGTGATTAGTGCCGTGCAAAATACACCAATGCTGTGCTACTTATATATATATTAGGCAGTCTGATTAAATTGAAAAAAACAAAAGAATATGATTTTGTTGATTAAGTAATAAATAGTAAAAAGAAGGATTGAGTATTAATTTGCCCAAGGTGAGAGAGGCGTTGGATTGTTAAACTTTGCATCAAATTTTGGAAATAAGAACATCTATGTTATAAGTCATCATATGATAAAAAAATATTAACTCCTAGATGCAAAATGCATTAAGAAAAAAAAATAATGGCATGTGTTTCGGTGTTTTTTGTTTTTTTTCCTGGTTATACAACAGGGCTTAGCCCAAAAGGTTTCCGTGCGCGTTTTATTTGTCAAGAAGTACAGCTAAATTTTGGAACATGTCACTCACACCAATCAAGCCTGTTTAAGTGTTAAAAGTCAAACTCAAGTCATAAGTGAGCCAACCCTATTAAATATTTAAGTGTCATTTGCATATATATTTTTTGAGAAATTCACACATTTAGTTGTATTAAATTAATTAAAATTTAATATTTTTATAAAATATTATAAAATTAATTATGAGATATAAAAATTTATAAAAATATTAAGTCTTTATTAACTTAATACACTCAATTATAATATATTATATTTAAATAAAAATTTCTCATAATTTTTAACTGTATAGATTCTTATGAAAATAATTCAAGAGTTTACACGTCTTTTATTAAAAAAAATAAATAGAATTAGTGATTTAATTATAATTTTCTTATTCTTTTTTTATATTATTAATTATATTATTTTTTATTTTTTTTACTTAATTACAATTATTTAAAAATAGCGTGAAAAATAATATTTGAGAAAAAATGATTTAACTGGAGGCTTTCCTCTATATAAGCACATGCTAGCCTTCCCCCATACTCACAAACCAAACCCACACAAAACTAGGTACTTCATCCAATCTCAAATATGGCAAATCTTGTGTTTCTACTTGTAGCTTCCTTTTCCCTTTTCAATATCATGAACCTTCCTTTCCTAGCAAATGCTCTCTCCTCCTGCAACGGACCATGCAACACCCTCAATGATTGCAATGGCCAACTCATTTGCATCAACGGCAAATGCAACGACGATCCCGACGTTGGCACCCACATCTGCAACGGCGGAGGTGGAGGTGAAGGCGGCAACTGCCAGTCCTCTGGCACATTAAACTGCAAGGGACAATCCTACCCTCAATATAGGTGCTCCCCACAAGTATCATCCTCCACACAAGCTATTCTCACCCTCAACGATTTCAGTGAAGGTGGTGATGGTGGGGGTCCCTCTGAGTGCGACGAGAAGTACCATCCTAACTCGGAACGTGTGGTGGCGCTTTCGACTGGGTGGTACAACAAGGGTTCCAGGTGTGGCCAAATGATTAAGATTACTGCTACGAATGGGAAGAGTGTGACGGCTAAAGTGGTGGACGAGTGTGATTCAGTAAATGGGTGTGACAAGGAGCATGCTGATCAACCTCCGTGTCGTAACAACATTGTGGATGGGTCCAAAGCCGTGTGGGATGCTTTGGGGCTGAATACTGATGTGGGTGAAGAGCATGTTACTTGGTCCATGGCCTGACATATCTACCATAAACTGTGTAACTTTGATGTGTATGGATTAATAAGGACAAACATAAAATAAGCTTGCTTGCTTTCTGTATGCTTTTTTTTTTTTTTGTCATTTGGCTTCTTTGTTTTTCTAGTGTATGTACAAAAAGGACAAGAATGCTCAATTACTTGATGAGCATCCTATATATGATATTTATCAACAAATAAATTAAGTGTTGAATCCAGACTAAGCTCATGCACTTGTTCAGTTAATTTTATCAGTTTAGTACTTTGATAAACATGAGGTTAGGGTATAAGTGTGTGGGTGACTCGTTAGAATAAAACACATTTCTATAATAAATAAAACATTTCCTCAATGTTTTTGTAATTGGAAAAGAAAAAGAGGAATAAGAAGTCACTTAAAAGATGAGAGACTCAATTATTTTGTCATTCACGAAGTATAATAAAATGTGAGATAAAGCCAATGTTAGATAGAATTTTGATTGTCATTTTATTATAAAAATAAAATAATAATATATACTAACTTTATCTGTTTCAAAATTTTAAAAAACTAAAATTATAACAAAAAAATTAAAAAAATTAAAACTAAAACTCATTATATTTAGAAGGATCAAAACTATATTTAATCCTTTCTAAAATGATACATAGCTAACAAGACCAATAAAAAGCGTCTTAGATGCAATGTAAATCATCATTTTAAGATTGACGCTTGAGAATTTCAGGACTTCTATAAACTCGGAGTCAAGAACAATTTCTAGACCCAACGTGCCGCATACGTCTGACGACCAAGGCCTCTCCTCAGAAAAGCTCCCCGTAAAGTTTTTATTTGCAATTGACTTCTCCTTGTCAAGTCTGTGAATTTTTTCATATTTAAAAATGGCAAAAACAGTTATATATTCAAACCTTTTATTCATAAACTCTTCATTTCTTTCTTGATTCATATTTGAATTTTATTCAAAATTTTCTTAAACACTTTAAACAGCACCCAAGTCCCAGTCCCATCCCTTAGCATAATGATTATCCTATTGCATGTTGATACGATTATTATTATTATTATTTTGGACACAGTCGATCCCATTATTATTATTATTATTTTGTCAAAATTGATCCAATTATCTTTTTTTATCAACAAATTTTTCTTGATTGAGAAACAAAAGCAAGTAGTCTGCCTACATCAGAGAAACTAATACAACAAAACTTGATTAGGGATCAAACTAAAACCTAAAATTTACAATCAACAAAAACACTCCAGAGTCAAGTTATTTCTGCATTAAGTGGACAGTCACTGAAGAGTAACTGTTTTCCATCCATGATCCACTAACGGGCCTGTCAGCCTACCTCAATTAATTGCCGCTTCCACAAGCAAATGCAGTTAAATCAAGACAAAATTTAAGTCCATTTTTAGAGAAATTGTTGTCTAAACTTATACTACTTAGTTAAGTGTATTATACTAATTAAAATTTAATATTTTTATAAATTTTTATGATACATAATTAATTTTATAAATATTTATGAAAAATATTAAATTTAATTAATTTGATGTATTTACCTGTGGTGCTCTAGGTTTAATTAATAATTTCTCTTATTTTTATATATCTATTACATATATTATATTAATTAAGTTATGACATGTATTTATTAATATTTTTTCTCTTACTTTCTTTTTTTAAAAAATACACACATATCTTAACTTAATCGATGAAATAGATATAATAAATATAAAAAAATGTACTTAAATTTTTTCTTTAAATAAACCTCCGAAATATACATCACGAATTTATAAATTGATTAATTTCTCCACAAAAATGAATGGAGCACACTGGCGGAGAGAATGGTGCACACAAAGATAAATGTTATTCGATCGAGGCTGTTTTTCTCCAACTAATTCTGTAAAAATAATAAAATCAACTACACGTCATCTTTACATACTAAACACTCACAGATATAGGCAGAAGGTTAACCACTTGATTTTCTTTTCTCCTTTTCTCTAGCTATTTTTTTTTTTTAAATAATGCTACTTACACTCTTATACAAGCACATCATCTTACATTTACATAATTTTTACTATTTAATTATAATTAATCTCATACTATTTTCTATAACTACTTTCTAATTTTGTCACCTGTATACTTAATATGAGATTATGTACTCCCAAAGATGTGCATAGAGCATTATTTTTCTTTTTTAAGTACCAATTTCACTTCATTCCGTCAACCTTAATCTAAACTCTTTATCATTTTTTGCTCTTTAGTAAAATTCCTTTTCCATGATGAAGTACACCTTTAGCATACTGGCAATTCTAAACAACCTTGCCTGCATACAATTCTAATATAGTAGCTTGCATTACTCTTTTTTTTAAAAAAAAAAAAAATAGAGTTAGGAGTGGCTGCTCATATATATCTCAGAGTCATCAAGGCAAGCCAATTCAACGAGTATTTATAAACTTACTTATAAATTACACATCAATAATGGACTTAGCTTGATTTACTACTCGTATTATTTTTTTATATATTCCAAATAAAATTTATCTGGATATTTCAACCAAAAAAAATCTTATCCCTTGATTCTAGTTACTCATTCAACAATTTAAGTATAACTGTGAAGTCTTGTGATATGCTGTAAATGACATCCTTTCCAATATACTTCATGAATCAGCTCTGGTAAAGGGAAAACTTTCTCTTTCCAATAAAGAGAGGGGGAAAAAAAAGCAGGCAAGTATATTTATAACGAAAGTTGGCATGGACAAATGTCAGTTTTGAAGCCATCCGTGATTTGATGCTGTTTATAGCACAGCAATTAAGCGCCACGCCAAGCGGGGCCAAAGCATTTCGAAACACATAATGCTACGATGCATTTCAACATTAGCTATTCTCATTGAAACTTGTTTTTGTTGAAAAGGTTCATGATTGTGATTCTCAACCCTTCGTGGCAATCGCCCTTGTGGCTTTGAACTTCAGTAGATTCTTAATCTTCTCTGTGAATTGAAGCGTCCTGTCCCTTGCAACCGGAAAAACACAAGAGCATCTTCCATCTCAAAGAGACCCCACTTCTTTAGATGCTTTCATGTCATTAAGCAAATGAATGGTCAAGGTGAGTGAGAAATCGTCCAATATGCCTTTTTGTTTTCTGAAATTTGATCTTTTATTTCTTTTTCTTTTATTTTTTTGGTATATTTCATCTTTATATTCTTACTACACAATCATATACAAAACTTATTTGTCAGCTATACATCAGAATCTTTTTCTTTATGAATGTATTTGATGTGATGAGTATTTATTGTAAGAAGTAAGATGAGTGAATTTTTACTATTTAATCTTACATGAATGGACTGCTTGTGACTTTTTTAAGTGGTCATGTAACATTTAATTAACTTTTAATCTTAACCATCTATATATAATTGTATAATTAAGATTTACTGCTCTCACTCTCTTACAATAAAAATTTCTCCCATTAAATATTCTCCACATATATATATATATATATATATATATATATATATATATATATATATATATATATATATATATATATATATATAATATGAGCTCAACAATAGAAAAAATATGCATTCAAAAGTTAAATAGACATATTAGAATATATATATATATATCGACATAATCGACGGCATGAGCTCAACAATAGAAAAATATGCATTCAAAAGTTAAAGAGACAGATTAGATATCTGGATCAAAATATTTTTTATATTAAAAATAATACTTACAATTGATATTAATACAATGATTACAAATCTTGACCTTACAACTGATATTGATCCAATGATTACAAATCTTGATTAAAGCTTCTTTCAAATGTTATAAAAGGAAAACTAGGAAAGTGCTGACAGGTTGAATACAAAGTGTGTACAAAAGAAAATTATACAAGTAGATAGGCAAACGATGATGAACAACTGATAACCTTTCAACCGGGTGGTTGTTTATGTGGAATTTTGGTTCAAAGATTCAGAATTAATTCCAACAAACAAACAAATATATCAAAACAACATGAGTTATGATGACCGTTATAAAAATGGTTTTAACAACAAAAAAGGAATTTAAGAAAATTTGAAGTAAAACAAACATGAAAACGAGAAAGGAAAGTTTGAAAGGATTAAGGAAATTTAAAGAAACAGAGCAAGAATCTTAAAATGCAAAAAATTAATTGTAAATGCCGAAATTAAATGAAATTTAAATGGAAAAACAAAAAAAAAAGCGGAGATAAAAGTGTAAAAACTCAGAAAGAAAATTTAAAAGACGGCGAAAAAGTAAAGAATTTTAAATGAACATGCATTAATTTAAATGACATGAAATGGAAAAGGAAGGCATACTTGGACAAAAATCCTTTAATTTGCTCGGGTTGAGATGTTAGGATTTTGTATCGGGACTCTTGGTATTTATAGACAAATATAAAAAATAATTGACATCCTAAAAAGACCAACACGTTCGAGCGGTTTTATTCTTCAAAGAAGTACCCAATTTTCGACGAAACCATCACTGCTCTTAAACAAGTCAATTTAATGCAATCTCCATCGGATACTTCTTCTCACCGACATCAATACCTTAACCTCATTAAAATCTTCCTCTTTATCCAATGCTCTTGTCGACTTCTCTATTTGGCACACCGGCTCAATATTTCGAAAGTCAACCGACGAACTGCCAAATCTTTATTTTTACTTCCAATAGTGGTACAACAAGGGTTCCAGGTGTGGCCAAATGATTAGGATTACTGCTAGGAATGGGAAGAGTGTGACAGCGGACGAGTGTGACTCAGTAAATGGGTGTGACAAGGAGCATGCTAGTCAGCCACCGTGTCGTAACAACATGGTGGATGAGTCCAAAACCGTGTGGGATGCTTTGGGGTTGAATACTGATGTGGGGTGAAGAGCATGTTACTTGGTCCATGGCCTGATCTATCTACCATAAACTGCGTAACTTTGATGTGTATGGATTAATAAGGACAAGCATAAAATAAGCTTGCTTGCTTTCTGTATGTTTTTTTTTTTCATTTGGCTTCTTTATTTTTCTAGTCTATGTACAAAAAAGGACAGGAATGCTCACTTACTTGATGAGCATCCTATACATGATACTTATCAGTAAATAAATTAAGTGTTGAATCCAAACTAAGCTCATGCACTGGTTCAGTTAATTTTATCAATTTAGTACTTTGGTAAATATGAGGTTAAAGTATAATTGTCCAGGTGACCCGTGATAATAAAACACATTTCTATAATAAAACATTTTCTTAATGTTTTTGCACATATGGAAAAAAAAAAAAGGAGGAAGAATAAGTCACTTGCTGGACGAGGTTCTAGTTGATGATTTATCATCTATGTGACACAATAGAATATAAGATAAAGATAAGTGATCATGTTGAGGTGTAACTTCATTTGACACTTTATTATTTAATAGATATGAGACAACGATAAAAACTAATTTTATTTGTCTTAAAATTTAAGAAAAATAATGTTCTTATATCATATTTTATTTTATATAATTTTTATTATATTTTTTAATGATTATATATAATTAAGTGAGAGAAAATAATCTAATCAATAATATGAGGAGTAGTATAAAAAATTATATTAAAAAAATGATGTAAAAAAATCATGATTAAAATTTAAAAAGATCAAAATTATAACAAAAATTAAAAAAAAAAAAAAACTAAAATTCACTATATTTCATGGGAATAAAAACTTATTGAAATCTTTCTAAAATGATACATAGCTAACAAGACCAATAAAAAGCCTCCGTCATTTTAAGATTGATACTTGAGAATTTCAGGACCTCTGTGAACTCGAAGAATGAAGGACAACTTCTAGACCCAACGTGCCGCATACGTCTGACTATCAAGGCCTCACCCGAGAAAAGCTCCCCGTCAAGTTTTTATTGGCAATTGACTTCTCCTTGTCAAATCTGTGAACTGAAATTTTCACATTTAAAAATGGCGAAAACAGTTATATTAATTTGGTTTAGTTATAAAAATTTGATTATTTTAATAATTAATTAGTATAAATTTTTTTATTATAATTGATTATAATCGGTTTTTAGGTGATTTTAATTTGCATTTGGATGATATAAAAACATTATTTTTATGTATTAAATTATCAAAAAATAGGTATAAAATGATTAAAAACGTTATTTAATTAAGAACAAAATAGTATTTATATATCAAAATATAAAGAATAATCTATAATTTAGAATTAAGCCTTCAATCTTCAAGATTATAAAAATTGAAACGAAAAAACTTTTATTTTATATTATGATTTTATCAAACATAATTAAACACTGTTAAAATAACTTTTTTCTCAAAAAAAAAAAAAACTAATCTAAACTAAAAAATTTAAAACAAACATGCACATGGGTAGGTCAGTGCAGAACAATTACGGGGTGATATATTCAAACTTTTTATTCATAAACTCCTCATTTCTTTCTCGATTGATATTTGAATTTTATTCAAAATTTTCATGAACACTTTAGACAGCTCCCAAGTCCTAATCCCATCCCTTAGCATAATGATTATCCTATTGCATGTTGATCCGATTATTATTTAGTTTTCTTTTTTAAATAGTTGATCTGATTTTTTTTTTGGTCAAGATTGATCTGATTATCTTTTTTGGTCAACAAATTTTCATTAATTGAAAAATAAAGACAAACAGCCTGTCTACATCAGAGAAACTGATACAACAAAATTTGATCAAGAGTCAAGCTAAAACTTAAGATTTACAGTAAATGAAAATACTGCAAAAATAAAAAAGGCCAGCAGAACATTGATCCGATTATCTAACTTGATCGCGAATGCTTATGGGCCAGGACTATCGACCTTTATTTGGGCCGTTGTTATTAGTTCAAGCTATTTCTGAATTAAGTGGACAGTAACTAAAGAGTGACTGTTTTCCATCCATGATCCACTAACGAGCCTGTCAGCCTACGTCAATTAATTGCTGTTTCCACAAGCAAATGCAGTTAAATGAACCCCCGCAAAATATACATCACGAATTTATAAATTGATTAATTTCTCCACAAAAATGAATGGAGCACACTGGCGGAGGGAATGGTGCACACAAAGATAGATGTTATTCGATCGAGGCTGTTTTTCTCCAACTAATTCTGTAAAAATAATAAAATCAACTACACATCATCTTTACATACTAAACACTCACAGATATAGGCAGAAAGTTAACCACTTTTTTTTCTCATTTTCTCTAGCTATTTTTTTTTTGAAAAAATAATGTTACTCACACACTTATACACACACATCATCTTACATTTATTCAATTTTTATTATTTAATTATAATTAGTCTCATATCATTTTATATATACTTACTCTTTAATTCTGTCATTTATACTTAATATGAGGTAATGTATTTTCAAAGATGTACATAGAACATTATTTTTCATTTTTAAGTATCAATTTCACTTCATTCCATCAATCTTAATCTAAAGTCTTGTCATTTTTTTGCTCTTTAGTAAAATTCCTTTTCCATGATGAAGTACACCTTTAGCATACTTACAATTCTAAATAACCTTGCATGCATATATGCAATTCTAATATAGTAGCTTACATTACTCTTTTTTTAAAAAAATAAAAAATAAAATAAAAGTTAGGAGTGGCTACCCATATATATCTCAGAGTCATTAAGGCAGGGCGATTCAACGAGTATTTATAAAATTATTTATATATAACTCATTAATAACGGACCTACCTTGATTTACTACTTGTATTATTTTTTGATATATTACAAATAAAATTTATCTGGATATTTCAACAAAAAAAAAAAATCTTATCCCTTGATTCTAGTTACTCATTCAACAATTTAAGTATAACTGTGAAGTCATGTGATATACTGTAAATGACATCCTTTCCAATATACTTCATGAATCAGCTATGATAAAGGGAAAACTTTCTCTTTCCAAAAAAGAGAGGGGAAAAAAAAAAGCAGGCAAGTATATTTATAAGGAAAGTTGGCGTGGAAAAATGTCAGTTTTGAAGCCATCCGTGATTTGATGCTGTTTATAGCACAGCAATTAAGCGCCACGCCAAGCTGGGCCAAAGCATTTCGAAACACATAATGCTCTGATGCATTTCAACATTAGCTATTCTCATTGAAACCTGCTTTTTTAGAAAAGGTTCATGATTGTGATTCGCAACCCTTCGTGGCAATCGCCCTTGTAAGCTTTGAACTTCGATAGCTTCTTAATCTTCTCTGTGAATTGAAGCGTCCTGTCCCTTGCAACTTGAAAAAGACGACAAGAGCATCTTCCATCTCAAGGAGACCCCACTTCTTTAGATGCTTTCATGTCATTAAGCAAATGAATGGTCAAGGTGAGTGAGAAATCGTCCAACGTGCCTTTTCGTTTTGTGAAATTTCATCTTGATATTCTTTTTTTCTTGATCATTAATTTCACTTTCATCTAATAATTATTTTTAATAAAATTATTTTAATTATTAAATAAAAATAAAATTAATAATTAAAAATAAGTATAAAAAAAAAAACTTATATTATTATAACTGATCTGATATATATACATATATATATATATATATTGAAATTTTAAGACACTCATTTTTTTTGAAAAATAATCATCTTACACTTTTTTTTAGAGGTGTAAATACTATTCACACCATTTTTAAAAGATGTGATTGAGTTAGAAAAAAAAAAAAAATATGTATAATAAATAATATTAGATAAAGTGTGAAAAGAATATATATACTATTTGATGTAGAATATAAAAATTATTTTTCTTTTTGTTGAGATGCACGTGTGTGCATATATATAAGACAATATCATGTCAATTTAATAATAAAAATGAACTACGTACAATTAAGTTGATCAAAATTTGAATTTTACCAAAATTTATTATTGATAACTTATCTGTAAATTCTTATAAGTATTTGTTGAATTTAAAGATATGTTATGACCTAAATGAGATAACTATCTTTAACCTTAAATTTTTTCTCATAAAAAAACATATATCTTTATATATAAAAGTAGATGAGTCTATTGTAACTCTAAAGTTTCATTTTCCCTCCCAAATTAAGGATATTTTTATCATTTTATTTGTTATAACAATTTCCACTTATATGACATTTAATGTTTTTCTTTTTGTAATACTATATTCTATTCCCAAAATCCATTCATTCAATACTATATTTTATTTTCTACTCCCCATGTTTCGTTTTCTATGCTTTGTCTTACTGCTTCATCTCTTTTCTTTCCAAATTATTTCATTAGAATTTCATTCCATTTCAAATTTCAAATTCAAAGTTTTCTCTAATCTCATAACGATTGCAACGGTGAAGAAGCGTGATGGCTCACGGCTCTAATGGTGTTCGACGGCGAGACATCTCTCATGATGGTCGATGGCGGGGCATCCTTTTCTATCTAAATCATTTTTTTCTTTCATTTGGATTGCATGCTACTCATTTCACTACAACAAAAACGATTTTTAACAACAATTAATATGTTATTGCCACCAAAACCTTTACTGATATTTAATCATTAACTATCATAATCAGCGCCAGTAAAAGTTTTCCTGACAATTATAAAGAGTGCTAGTAAAAACTCTTTTAATTGTCAATAAAAAAAAGTCTTTTAATAACAATTATTTGTCAGTAATTATAACGGCGACTAAAATTGATTTTAGCATTGCCCAGCTCAAGCATTTATCAACCTTTGTTATTATAGGTAAAAATTCAAGCAAGCTTGTCCTGGCAATTACTAATGCTGGGAAATATTATGCCTATTTGACATTTAAAATGAGTATGATATCATTAACAAAAGTTTTAGCAACAATTGTATTTGCCCCTAAAAAAACTTATATAATAACATACAAATGTTCCTAATAAAACATACTAAAATTCTTTATAAAAAAGTAAAATATATTTCATTAGATGCACAACAAATTAAAAAAAACAAGTATTAATCCTTAACTTCACGGTGTCAACAACAAAACATACTTACACCATTTGAATCCAATAAATAATGTCATTTTGATTCTAATAACTAATGTTATTAAATAGTCATAATACAAGACATTAGATAATTCATAAACATTTTTTCAACTCTTGATTATAATAAAATCTTTCACATGTGAAATTACTGGAAATCATAGTGTATGACTGAAATGATAAAATAAAAAGAATGTGTCACTCAAATATAATTTATCAACCTAAATTAAAAAATAACAATGAAGGATCTTATCCATAATAATATGTCCAAAGTCAGTTAGCCAAAAATCATTTTAAATAACAACACCAAGTTACCACAGCTCTCAGTATACATAATAGCACTGGAATGATGAAAGTCACATTACTCAGAGTATACATGAATCCAACTGACAAACAATATTGCCTATATTAGATTCAAATTAAATAGGTATTTAGACTTCATTGGTGCACAAATTGCCAAGGCAACAACTATTAGAAACTAATAGGTCATCAATTATACAACACACGACAACATCAAAGTTACTTGTTTTCCATCTGATTCTTCTCGATTCAATCTAGATGAATACACTCTTTGTCATTATACAGATAAGATACATGAAACTATAAATGCAACAGGAACTAGCCAAAAAGGCACAAATATAGAAAGGAAATGAAATCATCAAACACTGAAAAGAAAAATTAAGATGCTCCATTAAGTAATCCCACCCAGTTTCACAAACATACTTCAATAAGCAACATTCTCAACTCTTAAGTCTTACAAACACTTGTACTGCAAGTATAGTAGGTGTCTCAATTGTACATCTCTAAGATTTAACTGGCCCTAATAAAAAAGGCAATTACCAAAACAAAAGAAGAAACACAAGGTAATCAAGGTAACAATCATCTAAGGAATCAATGAAGAAGAAGAAACACAACAAATTCAATATGGAATATGAGAATTATAAGCGGCCACACTTGGTTATTATCAACTTAAACTCATTATAAGAGGTAATCAAGTGCAACAAAATATTTATCCAAAACAAAAGTGGGATGCATGCAGCATTCATTTCATGCCAAGATAACACAATCAATTATAAATATTCATATTCTGAACAAAACATCACCTTATGCTGATTCTTCAGCACAAACCCACATCACAAAACCCACTACAACCGTAACAGCTAAGCAAACTTCACATGCACCACCCCAAAAACACGCTCAAATGGAACCATTGATGGATCTAGAAAATGTTTAGTAGAGAGGTCAAAAGTTATGAATCACATTATCAAGTTATATTATAGTATTTATTAAGAAAATTTATATTATAGTACAAAAAATAATATATTACAAAAAATATTTCTTGTGTTGAGACTCAACTCCTTCAAATTGAGCTTATTGAATCGGTGAGTCATTGTTGTACAACTACGACTTCTCTGCTTATTACTCACACACTTTCTTTGTGGTCATAAATGGATAATAAAATTAATTAAAAGAAACTAAAAGAATGAATAAAGAGTTATGTTTCAATTTTTATGCACTTATGTTGTGTTGTGTGAGAGTCTAAAATATAGTGAGACAAATTAAAAAGTGAATGATTTTTTTTTTTATAATTTAAAAATGTTTTTTTGTAGTTGTAATATTTTAATTACTTAATATTGACAAAGATCTAACTGCCAAAGCTCACGTGAAGATAGGATTAGTGAATCTTACTTATCTTCTTTTAAGTTTTTTAACAAAATATCTTATTGATATTAACATTTATCATCAAATATGTTTTATTCTAACCTTTGTTTTACATTATAAATATTTAATAAAATATTTTTTTTTTTTTGGTGGGACCGTGGCCTACGCACGCCCTCCTTTTAATCTGTCCTTGAACAGAACCAATCCAAGACAAGGCAAGACGAGGCAACAGAGACAGAAATCAAAGTGGGCTCAGAAAACCCATCTCAATTATATGCACCAAAATCACATTTTTAAGTAAACCCATTTGGTTTTGGGAGAAAAAAAGCAAAATCCAAATGATAATATCATAGGAAAAAGCGTTCCAAGAATAATCATTTGGGTTCACAAGGCGTGGTAGTAACATACCTTTGTGTTATACCACGGTTTCAGAAAATGGGTGCTTAACCAGAAAACGAAAAAAAAGCAAACCCACAACAACAACAACCTCTCAACCCCAACAACAATGGCAAAATAGTTTTCAATTACATCTTCAATGATTTTATAAAATATTAATTTTATTCATTAATATCTATATAACGGGAATGAGAATTTTACATGAACATATCATAGAATTAATTAAAATCTAATTAATTATTTATATTTTCACTACAAAATAAATTTTCAAATATATCTTCAATAAATTTATAAATAAAGATTCTACTAATCACCTCATATAATGAACTGCACGTGTACAAATGTTAGAGCAAAAAGAGAGAAACAAAAAAATTGTTTTATAATATTATTATATATATATATATATATATATATATATATATATATATAATATAATAAAATAAATATCACCATGATCAATTCATAATTTTTTATTAATAAATAATGAGTAGTTTAATTAAAAAATTTATCATCATAAATAATATATATATATATATATATATATAAGTCAATACCCCAATAGTACTTCAATTTGTCATTTCCTCATAGAAAGTGGAAAAATCTAAGTACTCAATTTAAGTTGTGTTTGATTCAGTTTTGAAATTTTCGATTATTTTAATAATTAATTATTTTATAATTAATTATAATAAATTTAATTTTATATTTAAATATATTAATAAAAAAATAATTTTAAAATAATTTATTTAATTTATATAGTATAAAAATATTTTTATTAATTAAATTATAAAAAATATAAAAAAATAAAAAATTATTTAATTGAGAATAAAATAATATTTATATTTTAATTCTTTTAAAATAATTTATAATATAAAATCATAAGTTTTAAACTTTAAACATCAAACTTATGAAAAAAAATTATTTTAAGTACATTAAATTTTATGCAAAAATTATTAAAAAATTATCCAAATATATTATGAAGAGTAAAAAAAATTAATAATTAAAAAAACCTATTAATTTAGAAAATAATTCTAACCAAACATACAATTACTTCTAATGAAGCAATCAATAACTTTTAAAATCTTACTGTTTATGACACCACATGCATACCCGTATAGGAGAACATTTCTTTAAAATAAAATTACGTATAAAATAAGTAAATATGTATTTAATTTTAAATTATTTAATTGGATAAAATTATAATACATTTAAATAAAATTAATGATAAATATAATTATACTTACTTTACACAAAAATCGCTTTAAAAGAAGTTTTCCAGAAGTTATGGGTGTCATGGCTCCTGCCGAATTTCAACCACTACTTAAAGAAAGGGAAGAAAATAAAAACTCACGGTTATCTGGTTCTTAAAAATCGGGCGTATAAACGTCAATATCATCCAAAACAATGACTTTTAAAATTAGTTCAGGTGTTCAACACAAATCATATATATAGTTATTATCGTATATATATGTGTTACAAGAAGAAAAGAAAATTAAAAAAAATAATAAAAAAGCTTACAGAACATTAGTCAAAGTCAAATAAGACATGATAATCACATGCGTACGCGTTTCATTTGTTTTTAACTTCTTTTTCTTTTCGGCTTGCCCTTACCCAAAATGCATGCAAGGACAGGGCCTACTTAAGCATGGCATTTAACATGGCAACAATAGTACGAGTGATAAATTATGAGTCTTCATGAAGGGACACGCTTTCACGTCGAGGGCAACTGCGTCCAGAGGAACAAGAAGAGTGGCAGTGGCGTGAATATAGGGAAACCCTAGTGGCAAACGAAGGGAAAATAGAAGGTAGAGTGAGAGCGGTGTTATAATAAGATAAAGAAAAAGAAAGATTGACAGTGACACCCACTGAGTGCTGTTGCACTTTGATCACTCACACTCACCCACACAGCGAGGGCGAGGCAGGCAGGGCCTGGAACCGATTGGCTTGATGGTGCTCCAGCTCCAACTGCTGCAAATGTAGGGACCTAAAGCAGCCAGCCATGTAGGGTTTCTGTAGTGACATGATAGGATGACCTCACTACAATTAAGAGCTTTGGTAGTCCACTTTATTAGGGATCGTTCCTTTTGTAGTCTTTTCTTTTTATGGTTAGATTTCTTTTTAATTCACAGTTTACACTTCATACAACTCTATTCTAAATTTTATATATATATATATATATATATTATATATATATATATATATTTTAATCATGTCATTATAATTAATCTGACTTCTTAAACTACGAGATAGAGGTACGTGGATTCCTTCTCTAAATTTATATAAAGTTAATGAACTTTTTATTTTATTTAATATAATTTGAAGTTAAATTTATTTAATAGATATAAATTAAAAATTAATTTTTAAAATAATATAAAATAAATAGTATTATATAATAAATTATATCTCTTAGTCATAATATATATATATATTTATTTATTTTAAAAAAATCATAATTTTTAACTACAATTTATTTCTTTTTAAATTTTTTATCATATTTAAGGTGAATTCGTAATTCTCATGTATGATTTTTATTTTTTTAAGTGAAAGAAAGTCGTGTTTTATATGTATAATTTCTTTGATTTTTTTATATATTTTAATATAAGAACCATGATTTTTTTTTTAAAAATAAGTAATGTCATTTTTAAGAGTACAACTTTATATTTAATCATACTACTAATATCATACAATTAATTTTAAATCGTTTATATATTATTTTTTATATTTTAGATATACAATTGTGAAGTTCATGTTTTCATAGAAGTAAAAAATTATAATATATATTAAACGTGTATATAGTCTGATTTTTAAAATATGAGAATATGCAATTTTTTATTTATATGAAAACATGAACTTTACAATTGTACATCTAAAATAAAAAAATTATTTAAATAAATTATCTATACGTATTTCCTGTGAGCATATTCAACTGTTAAACTCGTGACATGTTTTTGACCCCAGAATCATATAAACATTATAACTTCCACTTCCTTTGTACTTCTTATGTTTAAAAAAGAAAATCCCTAATTTTGTAAATTAGATGCAATGTGCTCGGCACTGCACACAGCCCATCATTGCATCAAAAGGCCACCACCGGAAATATCAGGAGTACGTTGGAAACAATGCGATGGGGAAAAAAAAAAATAGCGAAAGTCAAGGGAATAAGTTTTGAAAAAGTATCATGTATAACTGTATAATGAGATTTCTGTTGTTAAATATCTATTTTCAGATATAGTAATACTATTTATGTATCAAATATTATTTTTATAAACTTCGCAATTATTTTTTATACAATAGCAGATGATTAGGAAATTTTTTTTGAAAGTGAACTTATTTTTAAAATAAGTAACAAAATATATACTTACTTTTAATTTAATTTAATTAAAATATATTAAAATTTTAATTTATTAAAATTTAATAATAAATAAATATTTATTTATTTATTTTAAGATCTATTATTTAATACAAAAAGTAAAATAAGACATAATATTATTAGATTTAATAATATAAAGTTTAATATATAAAAATGAGAGATATAAGAATAGTTAAAGTTATAATGTGAAAGTTTTATACGAATTTATATATTAAAATTCAATCAAATTTAATCTCATATTTTAAGATTTGAATAAATTATTTATTATTTTAATATATAAAAAATTTAATTAAAAAATTTAATTAATATAATATTTAAATCAAATAATTGATAATTTTATAATATATAGTATTAATTTATTATATTAGGTTTAATATAATATATCAATTAGATTTTTAAAGATAAATTTATTTTAAAAAAATTTTACTTGTAATTAAAAATAATAAATATTTATATTTTTATTTAATAACTCTTATTTTTAATTCTTTAATATTTGTGGTCATACGTTAACAAAATAAATTTTTTTTTTTAAGTAAGAGAATGGGGAGGTTGGGCATACGAGGCAACTGGCGATTACGTCACCTGCGAATTGTACTCTGTTGTTGTTGTCTTTTTAAGTTGTCAAGAGCAGAGAAGAAGGGAGAACAGAGAAAAGAGTGAGAGTTTTGGGGGTTCGAACCCAGTCAGGTATCACTAGCAGTAGCGGTAGCTGCAGCAGATCTTTTGCTTAACGGCAGTGATAATTCTCCATTTACCGATAAATTGAAAAGCCGGTCACACTAAATTCCTAGCCCAGAAAGCTGGTCTTTTATTATTCTGTTTCCTTCTTCCCAGACTCACAGTACTCGCTGTTTGGTTTCTTCCCCTTCTCATTAATAATCACTTCACTTCCCCACCATTGAATTGCGTTATTATAGGATGTGTTAGTCACAGAATAGAAGATTATGTCAGCTGTATTTATAGATATGTTAGGTTCCAATTGATGAGGGGGAGTCTGAGCTATCTCGTGTTAGTATAAATTTATTCTCTATTAAATTTTGTATATTTTTTAGATTTGTCTAACCCATTCCCTTGTTAACAAAATTTTAAAATAAAAATATTTAATATTTGAAAATTTAAAAAGTTTTACTTTTATTTAATATTTTTTAAAAACATTTGTTAACAACATTTTTTTTAAAATTTACTTTATTTGTTGAGAAATTTTAATATGCTCTTGAAACATTAATAGTTTTTTCTTATTTATATATATGAAATAGTACACTAATAGCATAGCAGGATGGAGTACTTAAGAGTGTAATTGAAAAATAAAAAATAAAAAATAATTTAATTTATAGACCAAATCTTATGTTTAAAATATTAAAAAAAATGAAAATATTTTATTTTAAAGGTTTTTTATTTAAAAAATCTAATTAAATTTGATAGTATTTATAAAAATTTGATTTGATTTAATATAAATAGACTATTTTACTTGTATTAACTAATTCTAATTAACTCTCATAAAAATAAAAATATAAATAATAAAATTAAATTAAATCAATTTTTATTTTAATCAATTCTAAACATGAAAAAAGATAATTTTAAATTAATTCAAATTTTATATTTTAATAATAAATTCTAAACATGAATTTTATTTTTAAATTAAATTAAATTAAATTATTTCTAATTTTAGTTAATTCTAATCGGATAATAAACTTATTATAATTAAATATTGAGTTGGTAACTACAAGTTGTTGGATTGGAATATTTTACAATTTTCTAAAATCTACCATAATCTTAACCATAAAAAAATAGTTTATTCCATAACAATAAATAATTGTAAATACAAAACAACAAATATAAGTATTTGGATTGAGAATTACACCTCTTATAGTTTTTTTTTGGAACTGCAAAGTATCTTTATCTTTCGTACTATTTTATTACTTAAAAAATTTATTTAACATTGTTTAACAATAAGCTTAATAATTTTAAAAAGACATCATAAAATTGTACATTGATTAGAGATTTAAATTTTATTCAAATTGAATAAGATAAAATTTTATAAAAAAAAGTAAAAAGATTGTGATTACGTAATTTATAAGCTGTTGAGTGTTTATGTGCTGATATCCATCCAATCACAATTAAGTGTATGTTTAGTTTAATTGTAAAAATTTTAATTATTTTAATAATTAATTATAATTTATTATTGTATAAAATTTTTGTTATAATTGATTATAATCGATTTATTTTTATGTTTAGATATGTTAGTTGAAAAATAATTTTAAATTAATCTATTTCATTTAATTAGTATAAAAAATTATTTTTATACATTAAATTATCAAAATAAATATATAATTATTAAAAATATTATTTGATTGAGGATAAAATAATATTTATATATCAAAATATAAAAAATAATTTATAAAATAGAATAATAAGTTTTAATATTTAGTATTATAAAAATTAGTTTAAATTTTTTTTTATTTTATATTAAATTTCATATAAAAATTAAAATTAATTTTATCAAATATAATTAAATATTATTAATATTTTTTTTAAAAAAATAATTTAAGTTAAAAAAAAACTTACCCAAATATACACTAATACGAGATATGATATATGTTGATCTTATTGGCTTATGGATGAGGCGGTTAGTCTGTTACAGTGTGATCACTCTCGTAGACAAAGCTGAGTGACCCACGTGGTCCAACAATATGTTGACTGCTTATCAGATTTCTGTTTTGGGGGCATTTCATTTTTCTGTGTAATATTTGTACGCATTAAATATGTCAAAAATGATTTAACGTTTGCTATAGCCATTATTAGCCACGGCCCACGCTCATCCCATGTTCTTACTAGGTTTTTGGTTCCATTATTAGGTGAATTAGATGGGCTCTGTGTTATTTTAGGACCGATCCCCTTATAAAATAGTAGGTTAGGGTGGTTGAGGTTCAGAGAATTTTTCCTTCAACTCGGTATAATCCAACTTGATCAAGACCAGATTAGATTAAGTTAAATTTATAAGTTTCACATATATTAAAATATTTTTTTATTAAAATTAAAATTAAAATATAAAATTAAAAATTTATTATATATAATATGTCTTAATTACAAATAGTATAAATTTTAAATAACCTAAAAAATTATATAATTAATGTTAAATAAACATAATAAGTTTTAAACAAGTTAAATAAATATAATAAATTTTACTAAATTATCATAAGTCTTAAATAAATTAAAATAAGCTAACAAGTTTTAAAAAACATAAATAACAAACTGTATTAACTAATTGAAGTCAATATTATTTTATATAACATATGAATTGATATAATAATTTATTTTATTTTTAATTTTTTTAAAATATTTTGTCATCTAAGCAATCTATTAAGTTTTTATTACAATTATTCATTAGATACTTTTATGAATTTCTTAACCCTATTTTCTTGGTCACATTGACGACAATATTTACACTTAAACTTAATTAGTACTATAACAAAGTTAAGGAAAAACAACTTAAAATATCACAACGACTAAATAACTTTTATATATTGGTTGATATTTTTTAAATTCATTATCTGATATATACCTTGTGAACTAAAATATTTTGTAACCCGATCTAACTTGTGAACCTAATCTAACACGTTTTTTTATAGATCAAGTTTAGTAAAAATTCATGAATTCTGGAGTTGACTCCACCCATCAAACACCCTTAATTTTTTATTCATCCATGTTCTTGCTAACTAAAGTTGGTGGGATTAAGTTATATGTATTTATCTTGATTTTTGTAAAATAAAATTTGTATCCACTTGATTTTATAAACTTTTTTTAAATTAAAAGTGAGCTCTGTAAGATGATTTATGTTTTAAAACTTCACTAAAAATCAATTCAAATTAAATTGGTGGGATTAGACTTATGTAAGTTTGGAATAAATTTTTAAAATTAATTTTGAGAAAATTTGATTTTATAAACTTGATTTTTGTTGCAAATGAGATAAAGTAATTTATGTTTAGAAGGGCTCTTGCAAGTTTCAAGATGGTATTACAATAATATGTTATCATTATTATATAACTGAAAAATATCATAATTAACTAAACTAGGCTAGGTTACAGGTACGTGAATCATTATGAGAAAATGGCTGAAGTTTTCATATTATTATATTATGGGAATACAAAATAACAAATATTAAATAAAAGGTAAAATCTTCAATATATAAAAAATATTTTAAAAAAATATTTTTCATCAAATACTTATTATTTTTAATTCTTTAATAAGCGTCATTAGAACACTTTTTAATAAATTTTTTATATCTTTTATATGCTAATAAGAGAAGTATCTTGTCACGAATATCACGCTTGAGCTATTCATTAGGTAAATGAAAATGAAAATGAAAATGTTTTGTGCCCATTCAGTTAACTTATTTATCTTATAAACATAATTGTGTTCCAACTTCCACGTAATTTTGTTTGCAGTAACACCCATGATAGAACTGAAAATGGATTAAGAAATAAATATGTGTTAGAGCAGCTCCCAAAAGTTGGTATTTTAGTTTGTGAGGTTAAGTGCACGTTTGAAAACGATTAATTTTGAAAGAATTATCGTTTGAAAGAGTTTTTGATTTTACACTATTTTACATATAAAATAAATTAATTTAAACATACATTAAGTTCTATTGAACAACTTTAGATACTAAAGTGTTTAAAGGATGAGTTGAGATAAATTTAACCGGATATAATATGTTAATCAATTTATTTCTTTGGGCATAGGTCTAATTTAGTTATGATTGGATTAATGATTAGAATAGATTGGATTAATTAGATATTTATATAAAATATATAAAATTAGATATTATTTATTGTTAAATCATAAAATTTTAAAAGTATAAAATTAAAATTTAAAAATATTTTATAATATATATTATAAAATAAATTATATCAACACAAAATATTATTATGTTATGTATAAAATATTAATTTATAATTAAAAGTTTTATAATTTATTATTAATTTTTAAAAAACTATATAAATCTTAAAGTATTATGTTACACTAAGTTAAACTAACCTTATGTTTGGATGTTTTTTCATTAACAGAACGGAACGGAATAAGTAGGAATGAATTGGAAAGGAAAGGAATGGAATAGAACATAATTCCTTCCTTTTTTGTTTGGAAGATTCATTAATGAAACGGAACGGAATATGTTTTCCTCCCATTCTACCTTAATTTTAAGGGGAACAAAAATTAGATATTTGAGGGAAAGAGGGGAGAAATGATTTTCCATGTGTTCTGTTCCATTCTTATGTATTTTAAAACTTCCAAACACAAAAAATTATTTTCGTTCCTCCCATTTCCTTTACGTTCCCCTCATTACCTGTCATCCAAACATAATGTAAATTAATCTAAAATATGAGCTAAATCTAACTTAAAAACTCATTAGATCAAATTTTAATAAGTAAAACCCAGTTAAATTAGCTTTGAATTGAAGTTAATCGTTGGATTGGGAAAGATGATGAACACCACTGGTAACCACACATGGGACAGCATTGATTATTTGCGAGAAAAGGTCAAGGAGGGGTCGAAAATTGAACAATACCTACACACGACAGCTGCAACTTCCAACTTTTTCAAGGTGGGGATGACGCTTTCACGGATAAAAAGATAGTAATATATTATTTTTAATAATATATATTATTTATAATTTTTTAAAAATATAATTAAATAAAAATATAATAAATAATATTAAATATAATATAAAATATATATTTTATTTAATATAAAAATATAAAAATTATTTCTTTAATTATCACCTTAATCAGGCTACGCCTCACTTGCTCTACACATAACAGATTATACTTATTTTTATTTGTCGCAACGTAAGAAAAGTTTTAAATTTTTTTTTATAAACAGAAAAGATTTTACTTTAATCTTTATATATACAATCACTTTTAATGTTATTTTTACTATTTGGTATCGTTATAATACTATTTATTAGAATTATAGCACATTAAAATGTAGAGTCAAATTAAAAATAAGTATTATATATATAGGGATAGTAAAATATAAGTTAAAATTTATTTTTAATCTTTATACGTGTTATTATTTTTAACTTGATTGTTATATTTTATAAATTCTATGTCAAGCCTATTTTACAAAGGCATCTCTTGCCTCTTTTATTGTATTATCATGACAACGGAAGATGATGACAACAACATTAAAAATTATTGTACATTAAGGAATTAAATCAAAAATAAATTTCATATAAACATTAAAAAATAAAATGTCATGTATCCAAATAAAAAACATATTTTAATATAATAATAAAAAATAATTTATATTATTATAAAGGAATGACTTCATTAATTGTAATTTTATTTTCATAAAATTTTATTATTATTTTATTAAATTTAAATATAAAATAAATAAAAAATAAAACAAAAAATGTAAATATAATTTTTAATTATAAATTTCATTATTATTATTATTTTTAAAATAAAAGCAAAGATAAAAATACACATTGGGAAACACATAATATGATAATACTTATTGAAAATGCTAGTAATAATAATAAATATTAAATACATTGACAATATTTATAAAAACCAGTAACTTTGTTAATTAAAATCGTTCAATAATAAAACATATTAATATATTAGACTAATTAGTTTATCTAAAACTGTTAGATAATAATTTTAATTTTTAAATATTCTCATATTTAAAAATATTGTTTTGATATTTTATAAAATTATTTAATGTAAATTATAAAATCAATATAAATTAATTAGCCTATGAATTTTTATATAAATATCACATAGTTAAAAATTATTCGGAAATAGTTTAAAATGTTTTATCGATACAAAATACAAATAAAATAAAAAAAAGGGTGGAAAAACACAGATATGGAAAGGAAGAAGGTGAGTAACGAAGAAAGGAAAGAAGGGGCCACAATTGTCGAATATTATTATTATAGAGGACGGCACCACATATTTCAATTTCAGCTGCTTAAAGTATATATTTTACTTTGAGCTGCGACTTTACCTTAATTTAAACGTCAAAGCTAAACGGGCTATCATAATGATTGTGGTGCTAAGCTGGTAGTGGTAGCTTCTTCAATCTCTTCTCAATTCTAACCAGCTTGTTGTCTCCATCCACAGGTACACACAGGTTAATGACCTTAACTCCTTTTCCTCACCCTTACAGCTTTCACTGTTTCACCGTCCACCTTCTACGCTCATTAATGAACTTCACGTTTTCTTTCTTTTCTCGCCTCTTTTTTTCTTCAAACATATGACTTTTAAATGTGTCGTTTATCACTTCATGGGTACGCGTCGTTTTCCCTTTAAACTTCAACGTACCTGTGTTTCTTTTATTGTTTCTGCATATGTACATGTACAAGTACTACCTTCAAGGTGCCTCCACTGTAGCTCAAGCTATGTTTACTTTTTAGTTTTCAACAAAGAAGGAAGGCAGTTATGGACTGGTGAGGGAAGCTGTGAGTTATTAGTGAGAACCAGCAACTAGATCCATTGGAAGGGAGCCCAACAACTAGGGTTTCACTTGCTATACATGCCACTGAGAGGTGTCTAACGTTGTTGTGGTTTACGTATGCCGAGACAGCTTTAGGTTGTTGTTTTTGTTTTCGGAGTGCTAATTAATTGGGTGGTTCTTGTTCAGTGTTCATTTTTGCCGACAGATAGATTGGGATGTTGCACTGTTTGGTGGGTAGAAAAGTATCATATTGGAGCTGTTTTTGAGACAACTATCAACTATTGATACTTTTGGTGTTTGGTAAGGCAGAGGCTACCTCCCGAGCCTTTCTTTGTTTTTGTTACACGACAACATAAAAAAAAGTAGTGAGAATTGAAAAAGAAAACAAGAACAAGTAGCTTAATTTGAGTCTGTTCAAGGTGAGAATATAGAATAAAGAAGCTAGATCGGTTTCTTCACTGTTCACTCTCAGTTTTCCCTTGCCTCATCTAATATAATTATTATGTCTTCTATTTTTTTTTTTTGGTCCATATTATCTCCCTTTCTCTCCCTACAGTAGTGCAATTTGTAGATATTAAATTTAATTTTCAGTGGAAAATATATTTTCAAATTATAGTGGGGGTGTGTTATTACTTATTAGTTTGTTATTATTCTATAATTAAACGTGTAATAAGGTGTGTTGGAGTGGTAAACTTGCAGGGTTGGAATGAGCAGCTTAAGGCCTGAGTCACATGTAGCACAGCAAATTCGGCGTGATAAATTGAGAATCCAGAACAGTTCCCACCATTTACAGGAATTCCCTAACAATCTGGAACAATTGTCGTTACACCCAGGTTTCAACTTGGATCTTCTTCAAGTTAGGAATGTTAGAAATGCCAATAATATGCTTGATGAACCAGCTGTTTATTCATCATCAGAAATGGCCAATTTTTCAAATCCTTTGTCTGTTCCAAGGAACACGTTGGAGTATCAGGAAGCAGGTGCAGCTGGACCTAGTAGACTAATGATGCATCAGTATAGTTCATTTCCTCATTCATCTACCGGTATTCATTCTTCCCCAAAAGAACAACTTGAACTGCGTAATTTGGGAAATTGGAGAAACAGTGCCCCTCATCAAGTTGATTGGATTGTAAATTATGCAAGCAGTTCTATGGCAAATGAAAGTAATCCCAACTCTTTTTTGGGTGCTGAGCTCAATAATGTGTCTGCTAATTACCAGCACTATGGGAAGCCTAGTTACAATGAACTCACATATGTACAATCTTCTCTTAGCAATACATCTTGTGAAATGGCCAGTAGAGAAACTCAAAAGCAATTAGGTGTAATGCATCATCGTCCTTCTTCATCATCTCCATTGTATCAGAATGCTTTGCAGGACATTATCAAGTCGGCTTCTATAAGTGCTCACAGTTCAGACATGGCTTCACTGATGCAACAAACTGGCCACAACATTTGGGTAGGGGATGCTAGTGAGCTTGAACTTCAGCCAAGTTATGGAAATCAACCAAATCAGTTACGTTTTGGGAAAGGTAATTTGTGGACTAATAGAACGGTTGACAATACCCTTTGTTGGAGTAGCCCACTTGGTTTCACAGACAAAAAGGTTGATGAAAACTCTAGGCCTTTCCTGAGTGATTCAAATCCTCAGAGCTTGTCCTTGTCACTTTCATCAAATGCACAATCCAAGCCTTGTGTTTCTCAGTTTGATGAGGGGTGTGCATCAGATCATGACCTTCAATCTGGATGTGGCATTTCTAAGGATCCTCAATATTTGAAGTATGTGAAATCTATTGTGAAGCCATCTATCATTTCTAGAGAATGTGGGAAATCACTTCAAGACACGGTGGGGGTACCTTCAAGCACTAGTCATCGAAATGTGGGTCCCCTTGGCCCCTTTACTGGGTATGCTACTATTCTTAAGAGTTCAAGATTCTTAAAGTCTGCCCAACAGTTGTTAGATGAGTTCTGCTGTCTATCTGGTCCAAAATTTGCAAAAGCATGTGATGTTTCAGAGAGGGTCTCTGGAGAAGTTAGTGCTTCTGCTTCTGCTGATGCTGTCACTGTCAATGAAACTGGGGTTGCTGCAAAAGTTAGTAATTCAGGTTCTTCATCCTCTATGTTCTGTAGTGCAAACGAAAATAGTGCTGATAGGGGAGCTGGGAGTAGCTTTTGTCTTTCTCCTCGGCCGGATTATCAACAGAAGAAGGCAAAGTTGCTGTACATGCAAGAGGAGGTTGGTTTTCACTGCTCCCATTTAACCTGTTTTTTTTATTTACTTTCCTATCTTTTTGTTTTTTTGGGCATAATGTCTGTCAGGAACTTACTGTTATAAGAAAAAGGCCAAATGCTTTTTACACTGCCGTGTGCCGCAACCAGCAAGTCTTAATTTCTGAAAAGTTAGGTTGCGAAGATAAAACCCGGTTTGACATCTCACTGTCCCGAGAATATGAGGAAATAAATTTGCATACTTGTTATGTACCCAAAAAAAAAATTGCATCCTTGTTTACATTTGAATTTGAATTTGTCTTTCAATGTGCTTCGAATTTTGCAGCTTATAGCTTTCATAATTTACTTTTCCGTTTAGAATGGTATAATTATAGTTCATCCCTTGTGAAAAACAAGTGGCAAAAGAATAAAGGTCTCATCACATTATATATAATACCACCTGGGTTGTTGTTAATGCTATTGTTAACTCTCCTTTCATTAGCCAGCTTCCCTATGGTCAAATCAAGACCTTTTTACTTGTTAATTTGTTTGATCTCTTTAATTGTTGCTCTTATCCTGCTCCCTTCTTTCTCATTGTTGGTGATGCGGTTTTCTTGAATTTGAATATTCTTTGAGCTTGGCATTAATTCTTCATCTCACTCCACTAAGTGTGCCTAAGAAAATTCGAAAAAGAAGAATGAAAAAGGAAATTGATAAGGGGTCCAATACTTCTATACATGAATTGATTTTGTTATGTTTTATTCTAGTGCTCTAGTGTATGTATTTGATGTTGTATAATTAGAAGGCCTTCAATTGAGGTGACACATTCTTGTGGAATGATGTAACAAGTTCTTATTGAACTTTTTTTTACAATTATTCTTTTTGCCTTTGGTTATAGATTCCCACTGTGTTGACTAATTTCTATGCCATCCATAGTATGTTTAGTATTGCACTGTTCATTTGGTGTTCAATGTTTATTTCATTATTCCTTCTTATAATTCTCCAATTCTTTGCTAAAATGTCGGTCTTTATGGAATATTATTTGTCAATGTCATATTTTGTAAATTCTAAGAGTGAATTTGCATGATTTAATTGAATAAATCTCTGCATATTGACAAAAACAGTATGGGAAATTATAAAATAGGAATTCTTGGTAAAAAAATTTCAACTTACGAACAATTAACCACCTGAGTGGTTAAGTTAATCAATAAATGGTTAGTCATTAACCACTCTTTGTATATCATCAACCAGTAGAATGGTTTACTGTTGATATATTGGAAATTTATTTATCAAGATTTTTTTTTTGGTAATTATCCTAAACAAGAAGTTTAATTACCTACCTAATTGGCATCACTATGGAATTGGCTATGTAATTTTTAAAGGTATCTCTTTAATCTTATCAACATCATGATTGGAGTGGTCTTACATTGATGTCTTTAGTACTTTCCTTTTTTCTTTTTCTTTTTTTAACTTGGAAAATGTGTCGTCCGCAGTTGCTTATTTCGTACTCATTTCCTCCTCTACAAATGAATTACTTTTCCTACAAGAATGTAAATGAAATGTGTAGCTGACTGGAGAATTTTAAAGGATACATTGGTGGATTCATGTTCATATTTAATTACTCACTCCCACAAATCTGTTGTGCAACCATTTAGATGTTGATGTATCCCCAAAACAGTTTTGTTCTTGAAACTAAGATTCAGAAGAAAATGCGTTCAACTCTATTCTTAATACACACTTATACAGTTTACTTCTTCTAACTTCTAAGATTAGATATCACGTTGTTTTTGCCTGGACCACATTCCACAGGATTTTGATTTAGCTAATAAGGGAATATAGGTTATGTAGGATGACTGCAATGATTTACTTATGGTTGAGTTGGACTTACTGTAGTTTCAGGAAGTGGCAGAGCAAAACTATGGACGGTGCACTCAATCAATTCCCTTCATTATACTCACAAACTTAACTTTGTTCCTAATATTGGCTGTTATGCGCTTCTTGTCCACAGTAATTTATATCTCTATCTAGGAGTCCAAAGTGAAAGCAAGAATATATATAATATATATATATAATGCTAGTCAATTACCTTTAATTTCTACTGTGTACATTTCACTTTTCAAAATCCGATAATTTGTTTGTTCCAAACACCCTCAGAAAGAGTTTGCTCAAATTTCTACTTCAACATACTTGTAATAATTTTAACAAAAAAAAATGTGATTGTTATAACTAAACAAATATGTTATTATGTTTCTACATCATTACTTTACAAGGCATTCTACAGCTCCTTAACAGTTCTGAAATTTGGTTGTGATGAATTGCTGTTTGTAAAGGCAAACAATTATTTATTGGTTTTCAACTGCAAATAATTTGATTCTTGGGATTATACTAATGCCAGTTATAATTTTCGTAAATGCTTTTAAAAGATTGCCTCTGACACTGTTGCATTGGGCCATGTATAATAGGTTACCAGGAGGTACAAGCAGTACCATCAACAAATGCAAATGGTTGTTTCATCCTTTGAGTCAGTAGCGGGTCTTAGTTCTGCTACTCCTTACGTTTCCTTGGCTCTCAAGTCAGTATCAAGACACTTCAGGTGCCTAACAAATTCTATCTCAGGTCAACTCAAGCTTCTAACGGAAGTCTTGGGAGAGGATTTGTCAATACCCACCACCAGTACTAGTTGTAAAGTTGACACTGATATGGCAAGGCTAAGGTGCATGGACCTAAGCTTTCAAAAGAACAAAGCTAATAGGGGTAACATGGGCCTTCCTGAACCCCAACAGCATGTGTGGAGGCCCCAGAGGGGATTGCCAGAACGTTCAGTGGCAATCCTTAAAGCTTGGTTATTTGAGCATTTTCTTCATCCGTATGTTGTCTCTGTCTCTGTTTCTCTCTACGTGACTCTTGTATTCCAAAAAGAAAGAAAAAGAGATTGAATTATGGTTTATTTTTTCTGTTGAATTTCTTTTCAGTTACCCCACAGACACTGATAAGCACATGTTGGCTACTCAAACAGGTCTATCACGAAACCAGGTGGGGATCTGCTCCTTTTAAATTCATTATTATGTCTGTAGGCCTTTTTGATTCGGTTGATTGAATTGGTAATTAACAATGTTCGCATGGTAGCTTTCAAGTGGGTCCATACCGTTGGTCAAACCTTTCAATATATATTTCTGAATTTCCAAAATTGAGTGTTTTAATGTGGTCTTCCAAGTCCTTTTTTTGGATGTGAGCTTATTGTATTTAATGTTGAACAGTGTCATAAAGTGAACATTCTGATTTTCTTCATCTTTTCATGCCATACAAGGGATTGGTCGGTATAGCTGGCTGCTTGTTGGGTGCAAATACCTACTAACCTTGCTATGCTGTTTGTGGGCATTATTTTAAGAGAAATTCTTACCTAAATATGGTATGTTAGAGTTAGATGCACTAAGTCAATCAAGACTTAATATTTTCATAGATCTTTACGTCTCACTTAATTTCACGGTGCTTTATGAAAATATTAAATTTTGATTGGTTTAATGCACCCAGTTGGATGCACTATGCTTAGGTAAGAATTTTTCTTATTTCAGTACCCATCTTTTTTTTTTTTCCTGATGAGTTGTTAAACATTTTATTAGCTGCTAGTTATATTTTATAGACTTCTTAACATTTATGATGAAATTAATAGTTAATAATAAATGCTTGACAACTCACGTTGGATATCATACTCATCAGGGTACCGTATAGCAACTCCAGCTTGTATGTGGTCATGTTATTTACTGCTGAATAATGGTGTAACTGACTAATGTAGGTATCAAATTGGTTCATTAATGCTCGAGTCCGTGTGTGGAAGCCAATGGTTGAGGAAATACACATGCTTGAAACAAAAGGCACAACAGGTACCAACCAGAACTCTAGTAAAAATGAGGGAACTTCAGGCACTGGAGGTGGTACTAGCCAGCCTAGAGTGGATAAGTCTCTTAGCAAGTTTGGTATGCATTCAATCCCTGAAAGACAGTTTCAGTGTATGGAAATGGGCTCATCCATAGCTGGCAATGCTGAGGAAAATTGGTTAAGTGAAGAACAATGGAGTCAAGAGAAGAGGTCTAAATTGGAATGCCAAATGACTTCAAGCATGGATGGGACACTGATTGGTTTTGTGCCATACCAACGTGGTGGACTTGGGGTTGGAGGACTTGGATCTGTGTCACTAACATTGGGTCTTAGGCATGGCGTGGAAGGTGTACAAAACCAACAACAACTACAGGAGGAGCAGCTTAGACATCACTTTGGAGGGCATATATATGATCCATGATTTTGTGGGCTGATTATCATGCCTTGTAACGAGTTGGTAATGGGAGGGAAGTAGAAAACGGACACCCTTTGCTACTGAATCACGTGCTATGGATGTGGCAAGGAAAATTTGTTCCCAATAATTTGCATAGGTATAGGGTAGGGGTACTGTAGAGAATGTGTGGGCTGTTTACATCCAACTTTGCTTCAGCCTGCTAAACTCTGAACAGGGTGGCCAAACGTTCAAACTTTGGCAGATAAGCAGTTCCACGAGGGTATTGGAAGCAGTGACTATTTTGTTGGGAGGTTACTGTATGAGAAAGATGGGGTAGAAAGCAGCAGTAACTTTTGGGTTGAGCATCCTTTTCTGTCATCAGATTTTTATTAACTTAATCAGATTTTTGGGCGTGGGAGAAAAGAAAAGAAATTTGAGGTTGTAAGATTTATGGAAATATGTTTATTTATATATATGATGGGAAAATTTAATCCTCTCCCAAAAAAAAATAAAGTTGTGAATAGAAAAGTTAAGTGAAACATTGCTTCATGATTTTGGTAACAAAAATTGTTGATGGGGTCATATTCAGAAGTAGACGCTAACTATCTGACAGGGTCCTCTTGTTAGTACTGTCACAATGTATATAACGCACGATGATGCTCCTCCAAAATTGTAATTTTAGAATCACGTTGTCTTAACTTTATATGCGAACACAAGTATTACCAAGCAAATGAAACTTTTACAAGAGCCATGCATTAGTTTTATTTTACATATTCTTGGTCCACTAAACATTACCTTTGTTGACGGGTGGTGGCTGGTGGCAGATTGCTGGCAGATTGCTATGTATGATCCGGTTATCGACTTCTATAATAAGGCCAAGGAAGGCCGTGCAAGGATCAATACTAGGGCAATTTGCCAAAGGCCTTATTTTATTCCCACGTAGCATGTATGTGTGTGTGTATACATATATGTCATTAAAGCAACAATTTTTGAATGACAAAAAAATGTCACAATTTTATTATTATTAGAAGTGTTGCAAAAGCCCATTTCATAACGCTGTAAAACTCCATTTCAGTGTTCTAGTGCATCTCATTTTCGTTGGACCCTATAACATTTACTATTCTTTGATTGCCAAGCTTCTATTTATTTTTGGGTAGTATTAGCGGTAAAAACATTGGGCTAATAAAACTGTAGCTCTAAAATTAATGGTAAGTACTTGAAAATTTACATGTTTTATATATGAGGTAAGGCTTTAGGAACTTCACATGACCTTAACAGCAAAATAAAAAGAAAAATGGAATCCTATATGACAAAAGGAGGAAGAAAACGAAACAAAGGAAAACAAATTACATCATATATGAGTATTAGATGTTTGTGTGTGTGTGTAAGTATATCATTACAAAGGAAAGTTTGGGACTGTAGGGCTGTTGTGCATGCAAATAAGTTATGTCTGAATGACATATTATGTTGCAAATTTTAAAATTAATTTCACTTACCGGTTATAAACGTGAAAAGATATATGTATTTTTTAAGAAATGATAGGAACACCCTAACAAAATATAGCACAAACCACTTTATTAATTAACAGAAAACGATGATTGTAATTACTACAATCGTCTTATAATCAAAGGCGACACATACAGATATCATATATTCAGTTTTAGGGTACGGAGAAATTCTTGCGTACATGCGAGGAACAGCCAGGATAGCATCATACAAACTAAATCCCAACCCTTTCCTTTGCATGTAAATCTCTAGCACATAAGAATTTCTCGTATGTTACCTACACATATCTAGCAATCATCGATTTAATTATCAAACATTACAAGCCTTGTGCATACAGCTATATATATTCTTCATCTACTAACTATTTATTCCTTGCCAGGATGTATGCCAGGGATTTAATGGTGATCATTGTCCTCGGTAACTGTGAGTTGGCCTGAGCCAGGTTTGCCATAGTCCTTGCGAGGGATGTAATGGTGATCATTATCGTCAGTCACATCAAATTGACCGGAGCCAGGTTTCCCATAGTCCTTTCGAGGGATGTAATGGTGATCATTCTGGTCACTAAGTTGTTTGTCATCCCTGCCTAGCTCCTGTTGCAGATCTCCATGCATTTCAGCCTCTAAATTCCTCCTATCTGTGGCCATAGAAGAGCTTACAAGCATCACCAATAGTGCAATTGCCAGAAGCCTCATTCTGACACTAGTGATACCACCTTCCCTTTCCTGCCTGTTCTCTAGTAACTGGATTTTCTTTAGCCAGAAAAGCAAAGGTCATTACAGACTAGAGAGACGAACTCATAGTACGCATATCTGTATATGCTCTTTTCTAGCAACAATAATGTTAGGGTTTAGCTTAAAGTTCTACTAACTAGCTAATTAAGTTGATAAAGTCCTTTGCAAATAATTAAAAGAACTTGGAATCAAATCTCGCCTTCACCCTTTTAGAGTCACAAGAGCAAAGCCTAGTGGCCTTCCCCCACTCCAGGTGTAGAGTGTGTGCGTACTAGAGAGAAGAACTCATACTTAGCATGTATGCTATATGCTCTTTTCTAATAACAATAATATTAGGGTTTAGCTGAATGTGCTAGCTCGTTCAACTAGTAAAGTCTTTTTTAAGTAATTGCAATGATTTGGGGATCAAATCTCAATTTTACCATTTTGGAGTCACATGAGCAAAGCTTAAAGTGACCTTCCCCTTCCCCTTCCCTAAGTAAAATGTGTGTGCGTTGGTGTATTGTTAGGTGAGTGAGTCAATTAACAATTACAATTTGTAAGATTTTTTGGATCTACTATCCTTAAGCAATAAAAAAAAAAGGTTTAGTTAACGAGTAGTGTCATAAAAACAGTTGTTAAATAATAAGAAATAGTAAGTGTTAAATAAAAAATAAAGTATTTAATATATTCAAGATCTACTATTTCTAGGCAAAAAAAAGAGTTTAGTTAAGGAGTAGTGTCATAAAAACACTAGCTAAGGAATAAGAAATAATAAGTATTAAATAAAAAATTAAGGTATTTAATATATTCAGAATTTAAGAAACTTTACTTCTTATTTAATACGTGATATTTTTTATTCGTTAACAAGTATTAAATGGCATAAGATATGTATATGGTTTTAAACAAGAAAGAGGAATCAGAGGGAGGAATATCAGATATGTACATAAATATACAATTATTCCAAAAACAAGCAGCATGTTAATTAACTCACCAGATGTAACTTGGATGCTATGTATGTATGATCCTATATGGGGAAGAAGACGCTCAAAACGCTTATATAGGGGCATGAGAAGGCTATGACTTACGAGATGGGGAATTGGGTAGTCAACTTCAAATAATATAATGGTGGGGTTATCACCAAATGAGGCAAGCTTAAGTGCGATGCCCATTAAATTTGTTATTCAACCACATCAAATGATGAAATGCCTTGTCCGAATTAGTATGTGGACTAAATAGGGAAATCCACCTAATTCAGGGGTATTGGTTATGTTGATTGACGTCAAAGTAATTTGCGATCGTTAATTTCTTCTTCTTTAAAAAATTAATATCTGCGGTTGCAACTTGGGTTGAATTGTTGGGAAAAGACTAATTCAGATAATAAAATCGAATTCCACCCAAATCATTTAACCTACATTTTAGCACATCTTAATTTAAGTCATATTAATTTGTACATTTATCTCAATTTCATAAGGATCTGTGTTTGCTCCTCATGTATATAATATATTGGCGGTACTAATTTAAAATTTGGCAACTAATAAGAACAGTTAATGTTTTCATGATTGATTCGATTGAAAGAAAGAAATGATGATAGTGAATTAAACCTGTTCTTAAATAGAAAGATAAAGATTAATCCATATTGCTCACATAAGTGGGATGGAGAGAATCATATGTGTTTCTAAATTTGTGTACTTATCTTTCTTTTGTTACTTTCATTATCAAAAGCGAACCTTGTACTATTTGTATTATTAAAAAGAAATGGTATATCACAAAGTAATACTTAGTATTATTTTTGGCACACTTTTTTTTTCCTGTGTAAGGGTAGACACACTAAATAATTAACCGAAAAGGCCTTTAAAGTGAGTAAATAATAGTTTATTCACCTTTAAATTATTTAATGAGTTGAGATCTCTATACATTTCATCAAATCGAAAATAAATATATATTTACTTACTCATTTTAGAGACAAACTCATTTTAGAGGAGTCTTACTCATAATTAACATTGTACACCCATTTGAAGACCTTAATCCAAGATAATTTTCCAAATACGATTTTTAATCCATGATAATCATGATCTTAGATGAAGAAGGAAGCAAAGGCTTGAACACTAGAGCAAATATATATAGACGATGGGTAAGGTTGAAGAATAATAATGCTTGCTGCATTATACTTTAGTTAACATCACTTTATATTAAAGATGACAGAATCAGAATATAAATGTACACAAAATAAAATAAAGTCAACTGTATGTAAGTGATGTGTAAATAACATTATTCAAGGTTGTGTGATTAGAACCAGCCGGAAAGTAGTGTGGTTATTTAGATTTATGGAAAGGTTAAGTGTGATAGAATCACTAAAACTTGGATGTAAATAATATTTAAGGAGATAAAAAGATACAATAAAAATGTACAAAATTGTTTTGATATTTTATTATACAAATTTAAATTTACATGCAATTTACTGTCTTTATATTTTAATCTACCAAAAAAATTACATGCAATTTAGAGATAAACAAAATTGGTGATATTAATTATCGAAGAACCAATTTGGCATTTTAATGCCATAAGTATTATTGACCATACAATAATCATGAGATCAAGTATAAAATATTTGTTTGGGAGTCTTAATATGCCACAAGATGAACGATTAGATTGACTTAAAAGTTAGCTTAACAATACTCTTATCGTATAAAAAAAAAAGAAAAAAAGATTATACTTAAATCTTGTGAAATAGTCCCTCAATTTGCAGATTTAATTTAATCAGAAAATGTGATCTATAAACGTTGCATATGAGAAAGAACATGATGACAGTGCAGTAAAGCTAAATATGTCAAAAAAAAAAAAACAAGAGAGGTGGAAAAATCGCCTATGCTGCATGTTTTGAGTGCGAGAATTTCTAATACTTAAAATTCTGAACTATAGTAAATAACTAAATATAGAACTACAAAATTTTCCGTCCCCACGGTAAAGGAGTGGCGGGGGAAAGGGAGAAAAAAAGAGAGCCACATATACAGCTATATGCCTGGCCCATACAACAAAACAAAATATGCGTCGGACATGTGATATGAAATGGGTAAACACTTATTATATAACAATATTATATATTTATACATATAAGAGGGCGTACAAATTATACATATGTCATTATACAGATCATAAGCCACGATACTACAGATGCTCGAGTATCTTTTATTTAATTTTTAGACCTGAATAAACCATATCTTCTGCCTAGTTCAAGCAAGAAGAATATAACAATACTTTTATTAGCCACTTCCATCTCCATTTTTATCACCACCACTATTGTTGTTAAACTCCTGCCTGGGGATGTAGTGGTGATTATTCACACTACTGCTTCCACCATATCCATAACCGGAGTTGTCGTTTTCATCTTCTTGGTTTGGAAGCTGCTCTTTCTTCATATTCATTTCGTCCAAGGAGGCCTTCCTGCCCGCAGCCAAGCATATTGATATGCTCAACATCATAAGGAGTATCAACACAAGGATTGCAGGCCTCATTCTTTCTTATCTGCTTTTGCCTCTACAAAATCAAGTTCATGAAACACTATAGAAATTAACTTGCTGCAAGAGAATTAATCAATCCGCAAAGATAATAAATTTCCAGCTCATCTTACCTCGCTGAAAATGAGTGTCTGACTTAATTAACGAGGAAATTAAGCTACTTATATACAGGAGCACCCTAGGGTTTTTGTGATTGACTGTTTATATTAAATATTTATATTTAGCACGTCAAAATATATATATATATATATATATATTTAGAATCCCCACTAAATGAGGCAAGATTTAGAGGGATGCCCAAACTATCATAAAAGAATTAATTTTTAAGACAACTAAAATCATGCAGTTGTTATAATTATATTGGCACGGCCATAAATAGAAAAACAGCAATTTAATTAGTCATGGAATTGGATAGATCATCATCCAAAGTCAACGAGCCATAATGTAGTGCGTAATATCTATCGGTTGGTAAATGAAGTGATTAATATTAAGAATTTTGTTAACGTGCATTAAAAACATATGTTAAGGATTAAAAATAATATTTATTATTTATTATTAATTAATTAAAAACATAAATACTTTTTTTGATTTTTAAAATAATAAATAGCGTGTACTTTTGATTTAATAATTTCTATTGTTATTCTTTAAAATGTTATTAATACAACACACTGACTATTTTTATATAAGAATTTTACATGTTTAAAACTCTTTTATATTAGCCAAATAAAAAAAAAATTATATTAGCAGTCAAATTAAATCCTTTTCATCCACTCAAGAGTGATTGAGTATAATCGCAGACAAACTTTACTTACAATATCAAGAGTTTACATTTTAGAGTCATTACTTTAAAGAGAATTTGACCTAATCACCATTCTCGGTCCGAAGGTAAAAATATCTTAATCAAAGACAAAATAAAAATCTATTTCACCAAAAAAATAAATTAAATCCTTATTTTAAGTCACAATTGTAATAAAATGAAATGAAGCATGTTTATCATAGAAAACAAGGAGCATATTTGGATTATACTTTGTAAACCATGGTTTAAGGAAAAGTAATATTTTCTACTCAAACCATTGTATGAAACTCAAAATCATGTTTAAACACAATCTTATCTTGATTTTACCAAATATGCTAGTTGCGGTTGAAGGTTTACACACCAAACATGGGGTTTGAAGTGTACAAATTATAATCTTAACATGCCAATCCAAACATGTGTTCTATTAAAATGGTGGATGTAAATGATCATAACGAAGCTTCATTTCTCAAATTATTTTTTTGGAAATATCTCACCTATATTATAACTTTTTGAGTAAATTATACTACGTTTACGTTTGTCTAAATTACTCTTTTTGTTTTAGACCATATTGGGTGGGACCATATTGCAATTGTGTTTGCCTTGAAAACATTGTTTCTTATTTGCGTTAGCTACTTGTGGACCAAATTCAATTTCGTACAATTATAGAGTGATTAGGTAGCTTATTGTGAAGAATAGTAGAGAGAGTATAAGTATTACTTTATTGAATAACTTTTTATAAATGTTAACTTTTATTAATATAATCATTAGATTAAAAGTTATCATTATATAGATTAATTTTATAAAATTTCATACAATTTTGAAAACCAGTTAATACTTTATCTCATCACTAGAAAAATCAAGTCCAAAAAATTATCACTTGCTTTCGGTCAATTTGCAATACATACAAGATTTGAATAAATTAAGGCATGAACTCAATTTAAACGAATAATTTGGTGATAATAAACGTATCCTTGCATCATCTATAACATCATAATCCACGTAGGTGCAAAAACCGAGTAATGGACCTTCAATTTAAATGGTTTGCTCCAAGCCATATAATGTGCACGAGATGAGACAATTCTATTCAGTGGTTGCTGGAGTTGGAGATCATCAAGGACGCTCATGTATCAATCAAATATTAATTTTCTTAATAAACAACATTAGATATAGTCATCCAATGTTCTGCTAGGGTTAGCCGCTACTAGGTTCTCTAGCAGTGCCCCTAAGGCAGCATTCCTCCGCACCAGGTGCCGCCACCACCACATCTTATTCTCCGCCCCCTCTTCCCAATTGGCCCCTATCCGGTGAATCTAGGTCATCATCCCGCAAATCCCGCCACCCCTCAACCCCAGTATCACTACCCCATCAACCTCATTTCACAGCCATCGCCATCCCTTAAGTCGAATCTTAACCCGCTTAGCCGCCATCCCCCTTGTTGCAGCGAAAGGCCCATTTAGAGAAAAAATAATAGAGAAAATGACACCGAGATTTAACGTGGTTCAGCAATTTGCTTACGTCCACGGCCAGAGAACAGTGAGAAAATTTCCACTATGTGATCAAAGAATTTACAAGAGCCACTCAGAGTATCACTCATAACCCAGAACCCAATTACACCCAGATTCACTCACTAAACTCTCTCTCAGAACCTCTCTATTTTATAAGAACTTTCCTTATTATGATACAAAGGAAATAAAGACTAGAGAAGTAGAGAATTTTAGGTGTGTCTTGCAAATGAGAAGGAAAGGGTATTTATAGGAGAAGAAGGACCAAACATGTGGTCTTTGGAGATGCCAAGTGGCATAATTTTTAGCCATAAGTGTGGCTAAATTTGAGCCACACAATTCCCTCAAATTATGACCACACATTTCAAATCTCCACCTTGGCTGAAATTATGCATAGTATTTTTCTTCTGAACTGCTCCCCTTCATATCCCTTAGAGTTTCTGAACTCTAATTAAGTCCAGACAATGTCTGAACTTGGTTGTCGGAACTGGCTTCGTCATCATGTCTGCCGGGTTGTCTGCCGTGGGTATCTTCTCAACTCTAACAATTCCTCTTTCCACGATATCTCTGACAAAGTGCATTCTGACATCGATATGCTTAGTTCTTTCGTGATACATAGGATTCTTTGTCAGATGTATAGCACTTTGACTATCGCAGTAGATGGTTGTTTCTTCCAGTTGTATACCCAATTCTTCAATCAGTCCTCTCACCCAAATAGCTTCCTTTACAGCTTCTGTTGTTGCGATGTACTCTGCTTCAGTTGTAGACAAAGCAACAATTGATTGTAGCGTTGCTTTCCAACTAATAGTACAACTGCACAGTGTAAAGACATACCCAGTGAGTGATCTTCGCTTATCTAGATCTCCGGCATAGTCTGAGTCAACGTATCCAGTGATCTTGCTCCCGACATCTTTGATTTTTTTATACACTAGGCCTATATCCGTGGTACCTTTCAGGTAGCGCAAAATCCACTTTACAGCTTTCCAGTGAACTTTACCAAGACTTGCCATATACCTGCTTACCATGCTTACTGCTTGTGCAATATCTGGTCTAGTGCATACCATGGCATACATGAGACTGCCAACTGCATTAGCATAAGGTACAGACTAACATCTCCTTCTTTTCACCCTCAGTTTGTGGTGAAAAGGCTGTTGAAAGTTTGAAATGAGCCGCTAATGGAGTAGTGACAGGTTTAGCATTTTGCATGCCAAAACGTTCTAACACTTTCTCAATATACTTCTTTTGTGATAGAAAGAGCATCCCTGCTTTTCTATCCCTGTGAATCTCCATTCCCAGAATTTTCTTTGCAGCTCCTAAATCCTTCATTTCAAACTCTGAGCTCAATTGAGCTTTCAAGTTTTTTATTTCAGACATGTTCTTACAGGCGATCAACATGTCATCAACGTACAGGAGCAAATAGATGAATGACTCATCTGCAAGCTTCTTGTAGTAGACACAACTATCATGCTCACTTCTGCAGTAGTCATTTCCAAGCATGAAGGTGTCAAACCGCTTGTACCACTGTCTGGGAGACTGTTTTAGGCCATATAAAGATTTCTTCAATAAGCAAACATAGTCTTCCTTCCCTTGGACTTCAAATCCCTCAGGCTGCTTCATATAGATTTGTTCCTCCAGCTCGCCATGCAAGAATACTGTCTTGACATTTAACTGCTCAAGTTCTAAATCAAATTGAGCTACGATGGCAAGTAGGATGCGAATAGAGCTATGTTTTACCACGGGAGAGAAGACTTCATTGAAATCAATACCTTCTCTTTGTGTAAAACTTTTAGCTACTAATCGCGCTTTGAATCTTGCATCTTTAATTCCAGGGATTCCTTCCTTCTTTTTAAAGACCCATTTGCATCCAACAATCTTTTGAGTCTTCGACCTTTCAACAAGAACCCAAGTATGATTCTTATGAAGAGATTCAATTTCTTCTGTCATTGCAACAGTCCACTGGGAAGCTTCTTTGCTACTGATAGCTTCTTGGTATGACTGAGGCTCACAATTGTTGATATTATTAGCAACATTTAGAGCATATGCTACCAAGTCAGCATAGCCATACCTCGAAGGAGGTTTTATCTCTCTTCTTTGCCTGTCTCTTGCTAACTGATAGTGCTGCAATTGTTGTGTGTCTGAATCCTCAAGTGGGGTTTGTTCTTCTTCTTCTTGAACTTGATCCAACGAGGTTTCTTTGGAAGACTTCACCTCAAGCTCCACCTTCTTCGAGATATTAGGATCTTTGTTTTCATTTGATGACTCTTTATGAGGCTTTAGCATTTCAGCTTCATTAAAAGTAACATCCCTGCTAATAATGCATTTTCTTTTCTCTAGCAACCATAACTTATATCCTTTCACACCGTCAGGATATCCAAGAAAAATGCATTTCAATGCTCTTGCATCAAGTTTTCCTTCTTTGATATGAGCATATGCAGGACAACCAAATATCCTTAAATTTTCATAATTGGTATGAGTACCGACCACATCTCTTCTGGAGTTTTGAAACCAATGGCCGTTGATGGACATCGAATTGTTGATCAAGTAACAGTCGTATTGATGACTTCAGCCCAAAATGCTTTTGGTAATCCAAAGATTTGACAAAGATACATCTCGTTCTTTCAAGTAAAGTTCGTTCATTCGCTCCGCAAGTCCATTCTGTTGTGGAGTGTGCTCTCTTTGTATGGTGTCCGACGATACCATTATCCTTGCAAAACTTTTCAAATTCTTCGCTGAACTCTAAACCGTTGTCGGTTCTCGCCGCTTGATCCGCCTTCCACCGCTTTTCGATCAAGGTTTTCCACTTTGTTTGAACTTGACAAATACTTCATTTTTATGTTTCAAAATGAAGATCCAAACCTTCCTTGAATAATCATCAATGAAGGTTAACATATATCTGCCACCACCGTGAGAAGGTACTTGAGAAGGACCCCACAAGTCAGAATGTATATAATCCAACGTGTCTTTTGTTCGATGAACTGTAGTGTTGAATTTTATCTGACACTGTTTTCCGAATACACAGTGTTCACAGAAATCTAACTTCCCAACTTGTTGACCACAGAGTAATCCTTGCTTGCTCAACTCTGCTAGACCTCTCTCACTGACATGTCCCATTCGCAAATGTCATAACTTGGTGACATCAGAATCAGCTGTTGAGGAGACAGCGACAGTACCTGTAATTGTGCTTCCTTGTAGTACATAGAGACTATTCTCTTTCTTTCCCTTCATCATAATCAGAGCGCCTTTAGAGATTCTTATAGCTCCACCTTCACCTTTGTAGCTATAACCTTTTGAATCTAGCGTTCCCAAGGAAATCAAATTTTTCTTCAATTCTGGAACATGCCTTACATCTGTCAATATCCTCACGATTCCGTCGAACATCTTGATTCTAACTGTGCCAATGCAGATGACCTTACAGGGAGCATTATTTCCTAGAAGGACCTTGCCCCCATCTAAGGGTTGGTAAGTGGTAAACCAATCCTTATTGGGACACATGTGATATGAGCATCCAGAATCAAGAATCCACTCATTTTTTGAGTCATGATCGAGACTGTGAGAGCATCTGCACCGTCGTATCCATCTGCTACAGCCGCACTTCCAGATTCAGAGATCTTCTCTTTTCCTTTGCGCTCTGGACAATTTTTTCTTATATGCCCTTCTTTGTGACAGTGGAAACATTTAAATTTTCTAGGTTTCGCTTTGGATTTTGACCTAGATCTGTCTCTGCCACTATTTTGATCTTGTTTCTCCGTTCTTCCTCTAACAAAGAGACCTTCACCCGAGCCTTCAGATTTTGAATCTGATACTCTTTTCTTCAGTTCTTTCAAGTGCAACGCAGCCTTGACTTCCTCCAAGGTAAGGTCTTCTCGACCATACATCATGGTGTCGATAAAGTGCTCGTAAGAACTTGGAAGGGAACATAATAGAAGAATTGCTTGATCTTCGTCATCGATTTTAACATCAATATTCTTAAGATCAAGAATAACTCTGTTAAATTCGTCCAGGTGCTCTTTTATAGGCTTTCCTTCCTGCATTTGAAGAGTATATATTCTTTTCTTCAAATACAATCTATTGGTGAGCGACTTCGTCATGTACAGGCTTTCCAGCTTCAGCCATAATGAAGCAGCTGTATTTTCTTCTGACACTTCTCGTAGAACTTCATCTCCTAAGCACAACAAAATTGCACTATGTGCTTTTTCTAAAATCTCCCTTTTCTCGATGTCGGTTAGACTTTGTGGCAGCTTGTCTCTACCTTCCAAGGCTTTACCCAAGCCTTGATGAACCAGTAGCGCTTTCATCTTCAGCCGCCAGAGACTGAAATCATTTTCTCCATTGAATTTCTCCAAATCAAATTTAGCACTCGCCATGATGACCGTATAGTGACGTACAGGTGAACAGTACCGTATACTGGAACAATGCCGTAGTCCGTGAACGGTACACCAGGTAAGTTCCCAGGAAAGAGAGGTGGTGTCTGTAACACACTTAAATACCAAGTCTTTCCTTAGCCAGAACTTTCCTAGACATGCACTTTCACACTACCACACTTTTCCAGGAACAAGAATAATTCTTTTATGATGTGGAAGATCGACAACAATACTGCAACCACAGAAGCATACTAAGAATTTTCTTATAAATCTGACACCTTATCCGAGAGCTCTGAGAGCTCTGATACCGTTTGTTGCAGCGAAAGGCCCATTTAGAGAAAAAATAATAGAGAAAATGACACCGAGATTTAACGTGGTTCAGCAATTTGCTTACGTCCACGGCCAGAGAACAGTGAGAAAATTTCCACTATGTGATCAAAGAATTTACAAGAGCCACTCAGAGTATCACTCATAACCCAGAACCCAATTACACCCAGATTCACTCACTAAACTCTCTCTCAGAACCTCTCTATTTTATAAGAACTTTCCTTATTATGATACAAAGGAAATAAAGACTGGAGAAGTAGAGAATTTTAGGTGTGTCTTGCAAATGAGAAGGAAAGAGTATTTATAGGAGAAGAAGGACCAAACATATGGTCTTTGGAGATGTCAAGTGGCATAATTTTTAGCCATAAGTGTGGCTAAATTTGAACCACACAATTCCCTCAAATTATGACCACACATTTCACCCCTCAGCTCTGCCAATCCTCCTATTCACCACTACAACATATCTCAACTCCAAATCCTGATCTACACTGCTTTGTGTTGACCCATTATGCAATCGCTTCTGGAAGCTTAACTTTGCCATTGCTTAACCTCCTGACAAGGGTAGCCGCAAACACTGCCCCAACATTATACATATGGCTCCCCTCTTTGCTGTCAACGCGACTGAATATGAAGACGGAGATGAGGTTGACAAGGCAGGAGTGCTAACTGACAACACTGAACAATATAAAGAGGCAGATAACAATATGAATCCTGCTAACATTTAGGTTGGAAGCACTATCTAGTATCTACCATGCTGTTGGCATGGTCACTATAGAGACTCCTATTCCCAATGACCTTTTTACCAACATTGTTGGCATTTTGTCATTCTTCCTATCGAGCACAAACCATATGCTCTTTTGTCAATGATCCTAAAAGCAGCACATAAAAAGAGGAGGCTGTCTTTGAGGAACGATGGTGAAGAAGTGTAGTCTAAAGTCTAATAACAATGAAAAATACATTAGAGCTTTCATGGTCACCACCTATACCACATCTCTGTATTTTTACATTACTCTTTCCAAGTTTATTGGAAGTTTTTCTTGGACATATGACCCACCCTTTGTACTTGGGACTTAGCTTTTTTTTTTTTTATTTCAATAATGAATTATTTATCTTTGACAAAAAAATTATATATAATCATTTTTTTGGTCAGAATGAATTATTGAAGTAGTGATACCACATTAATATATTCAATAAATAACCTTAAATTTTGACAAAATTTTAACTGAATTTCGTCAAGATTTTTTTATCATGTAGCATTACTCTTCCTCCTTTATTACTTAGTTATAATGCACAGTTAAAGAAAAAATCTATTCAGTAGAATCATTTTTACAGTGTTGAGGAATTTATCTTGTATAAGACATACGTGGTGAATCCTTATACAGGAGTTAAGCTCTTATTATATGAAAATTATACTACTTTCATAATGCACAAATATCAAAATCCTAAAATGAAACTCACCTAAACTCAAGCAAATAATCATTCCTAAGCTGTCTTGCTTTCTGAAATCGACAATTTATACATAAACACAGGTTTTGATCAACATGGTCTGTTTCTTTAACTTATAGGTGATTATTTTTAACAACTTTCCAACTGTTTATTGTAACGTTCAAAGCTCAGACGCATTAATATAACTAGCTAAAAGAGGTAAACCAAGGATGCAACCGGCCGCATTGACATGGTTCTTGCAAGAAATTTAATTTCTAGACTAGTGTTAATTAGTTTGGTCAAGGGTTTTGATTTATTAATAGTGGAAATTAATTTTCAAAACCTTTGACTACTGGAAAGCACTAATCAAAAGTTTTAAATTTAGAGCAGTTGATTTGTTTGAACGTCTCAATCATATACAAACACAATAATTTGAACTTGTGTTTCCTCTTTTTACTTCAACTTATGACATAGTCGCAGGAGAATTAGATGGAGTATTTGGATGATCTTGATTATATGCTTCTTTTTTATACCTTTCAGACAGTAGGCAAAACTGAAGATATGAAAAGGCCAACTGTATATATTTAGAAAAATATTATGAACACATTCTCTATCATATTCTTTCTAAAACATCTTTTTTATTAGGTTACACTACATACTAAAACATGCACTCAATTTCAATTAGCGTATAATTAACTTGATTAGTATATAATTAAATTTAAATTTATATTTTAATATGTAATGTAACTTAATAAAAGAAAGTGTGTTGAATGTAATATAATAGAGAATATGTTCATAGTACTAATTATATATTTCATTTATATTTGGCTGAATTCAAAGGTGAGTTAATGAACTTGCATGTAATCAAATTAATAATAAAAAATTACTTTGGTATCGCTACCAAAAAATCAAACTAATTAATTAAAATTCAAAGAACCGTGCAAGATTAATACAAATAATTAATAGTAGTAGGTTTTAACATTAATTTAATGGTCTGTTTCAATTTTCTCCAGTTTCTGTGAATGTGACTCTGTAAGTCCATGTGAAATGTAGACTCAACCTATTAGTTGCAAGGAGCCCTGCACGAGCTCAGCAATTAAGAATAGGAAAATGTTAGTCTTATATATTTTTTAAAGTATATTATTATTTATATATATTTTTTAAGAGATATAATTAAGTAAGATAAAATAATAAATAAAAAAATATAATAAATAATATTAAATAAAATATAAAAATAATTATATGTACTGATTAATTTAAGAATATAAAAATTATTAAGAATATAAGAAGCCAATTTTCAAACATAGATTCGTCATCACAAATGTGAATGAAATAAAAGCAGTTTTGGAGACGAGTATAAAACACGCGAAGGACATAAAACCGGGGTCATAAGCTCTTTTTAAATCGAAACTACAAGGTAAATCAGATATATATATATATTGTTGGGCCGTAGGGGGAGCCCAAGTGTAGGGAGATCTCTATCAATGAATTAAGTGAAGAACTACATAAATGAACTTGACACCACATCTTGACTCAAAACCTCGGTCAGTGGTCTTTTTCTACTTATATGTACTTTTAACTTGTTTTCATTCATAACAATGTGGGACTTCAACACTCATACTTGAGTTTTAACACTTAAGTGCGAGTCCGCATATGGGACATCACACACAAAGGACATTCACCCTCGAGTGGAGTAACGGTCAACGGTCATCTAAAGGCTTTATTTTTAATGGGATGAAATCGTGATAAAGATACTCTCACGCAAATTTAAACCAAAGCGTTATCCACACCAATACTTGTCCAAGCCGAAACCTCTAATACCATTTGTTGGTATATATCTCCATCAATGAGTTAATGAAAGAAACCACATGAATATACCACATCTTACCCAAAATCTTACGCATTAGGTTTATGGGCCTTTTTCCACTTATATAGCCTTTAATATGAGACTTTAACATACATCAATTTCTAAGATATATATGTATAAAATGTATAGGGATACATCAATCTAACTAAAACATAAAACGCAGTATAGAAATTGAATGTGCTGTACAATTAATATTATAATATTTATAATAAATATAAGCCATTAAATGTATTACTTAATTTCAGAGTACATAAATATTTCTCCCTATGATACTAGTCTAGAAGTCTGAAATGGAAAATTTACAGAAAGTCTCATCAATGTGGTCAAATTAATACCTTTCCAATTTCAAAGCTTCAGCCTACCTACTCAATTCAGATAATTTTCAGTTTCATATTAAGCCATGTTTAGTTTAGATTATTTTAAAGAAAATAATAGCTTATCTTTTAAAATTCTTTTACAGAATTTTTAATTACTAATTATTTTAAATATAAAAAAATTAATTTAAATACACACTTAAGTTACGTACACAGTGAATGCTTATAAATATAGCTATCTGAATCCGAACCTGCAGCACTACATAAACATCCAGCAAATCAAAACATTCTAGTTCTAAATTTAACCCGAAAGATGGCTATCAAAATGGAGAAGCTTGCTACCGTGGTTTTGGTTTGCAGTTTATTTACAGCACTTGTTTTCCTCTCTTTGCCAGTGATGTCTCAAGAAGTTGGTAAGGATCGAATTGCTTGGTCGCTTAAACTTTCTGTTTTGGGAAACGTTTATGAACTGTCAAAAATCAATTCTATATTAGCTTAAACGGTCCTATATATGTGTTAGACGTGAGTTTTTCTTTGCTTAATATTTACATGACCTGCATATTAATTCACTCTTTTATGGCATGTGCAGAAGATGAGAGCGAGTTTAACTACGATGAAAAGAGCGAGGAGGGACCATCTCGTTGGGGAGATATACACCCCGAATGGAGTTTGTGTAAAAACGGATCCATGCAATCGCCGATTGATGTATTGAATGAGAGGGTTCAAATAGTATCCAATCTAGGGAGGCTTCAGATGAACTACCAGCCCTCCAATGCCACTATTAAGAATAGGGGCCATGATATCAAGGTTAATATATTAGCAAATTGAACAACTTAAATCTATTTAGCACTTATATTGTAATCATCAAGTTTAAGCAAAGAGTCTTCTTATTTTCTTTCTCTTGCTGTCTTCCTAATAATTAATTTGATCTAAGTATTTGTGAATGCAGCTAGAGTGGGTTGCAGGCGCAGGCTATCTTCAAATTAATGAAACTAAGTACATACTCAAACAATGTCACTGGCATTTTCCCTCCGAGCACACCATAGATGGCAAAAGGTAAATACTTACCTATTTTTTAATTTTCAGAGAACAAATATATAATTTCTATTTTCTACCCAAAATTTCACTCCATCTTTACAAGATAAGAACATGTATATTTTTTTTCTTTAATTGAAAAACAGAAAGCAACCCCCATCACTTGCATGATTTACTCTTATAATAATTATTAATTTCCTTGTACAATAAATAAATAGTTAAAGATTCAATTGCACTGTAGGCTTGATCTAGAGTTACACATGGTGCACGAAACTCCATCAGGACAAACTGCCGTGATTGCAATACTGTACAAGATTGGAAGACCAGATCCCTTATTGTCATCGGTAAATTAAAGTCTTAAAGATCTGTTCTGTTCTGTCACTCTATATATGAATGACTACGTACTAATATATATGTTGAACATTATTTTCTTTCCTAGTTAACGAATCATTTAAAGGCCATTTCTAATACCACGGTCGCGGAAAGAGTGGTTGGTGTAGTTGATCCTAGGCAGATCAAAATTGTCAGCACGCAGTATTACAGGTATATTGGTTCGCTGACTACTCCTCCTTGCACCGAGAATGTTGCTTGGACCATCATTAGAGAGGTTCGTTTTCTAGTTACTTCTCCTTTAATTAGCTGCATGCATCAGTTTAAGGAAAAATTCTAATCTATTCTTAGAGTATTACTCTGAATAATTTTATAACAGTTGATATTTAATTTAATAATATTTTTTACTTTTTAATTTAACAACATGTATAGTTATAAATGACATATGTTACATTTTTATTAGATTGATGTAATGTTGTGTAAGTGTACAAGAACTTCTTCAGTTTAAGACTTTAAGTTGTTTAATGATATCAAGCTTTTTGTTTTTTTAATTGATTAGGTGAGATCCGTTTCAAAGGAGCAAGTCAGATTGTTTCGAGTTGCTGTTCATGATGTAAGTTAATATGAATTTTATATATCTCACCTAACCAAGGAATAGACATGTAAAACCATGCATTATAAACTTGAGTCCCTTTTTGTGAGGATCATAATTAAGCAAGGAATTATTATTAAAAGAGACTCCATAAATATTAGACTGAATATTAGCTTAATTAGGATCGATATAAAGGATGATTATATTGATAACTATCATACATATGATCACATGTTAATAAATTTTGTAATTGAATAATTAATATCTCAATTTGATTAATGAGTCTCATTCTATATAATTATCTTAATCTCATTTTTTTAGAGAGTTTTATCTAATCATCATTCCCAACTTGGAATTGCATAAAGAGTTACATGCACACAAAAAAAAAATCTCAGTTTTCTTTGGTTAATTTTCCTTTAAAAAAATAGAAAAACTTTTGCTGACAAACATTATATAATTTGTTGATTTACTGATAGTAAGCTCAAATTTTTGAAAAAGGTTATAGTTATTATGTTCTATGATTTCGTTATTGGTTTTTTTAAATTTTGAAATGTCAACTAACGTGCCGAAAGATCGATTAAATAATTTCTTGCGTTCTAAACTTGGCATCTTTGCAGGAATCAGATACTAATGCAAGACCAGTACAACCAATAAACAACCGCTTGGTGCAACGCTTTGTGCCAAAAGATACTAAAGAGAAACATTAAAATTCAGGACATTCCCTAGTGCAAATATGACCAAAGGATGATTTGTAATTTTGGTCCGATTCTCAAAAGTGAAGGTTCAGAGAGAAAACCGAGAGAATGTGAAGAGATTTTCTGTGTATTGACTTATATATGATATGATTGAATATGTACAAGTTTTTCATATATATATATATATATATATATATATATATATATATTATACATCATCGATGTTGAATTTAATTAAAGATGGTAAAAATACTTAAAGATACTCGTATTTCCGTAAGAATCTTAAATGGATACTCTCGACAGAGATGAGAATGGAGTTGGGAGAAACACTACCCAACCCCCATCCCTTCCTGTTACCATTTCAAACTTTGATCCTATAAAAGAAGGTCCAGATAAATTATATACCCCTATGTGGTTAGATCAATTACAACTGACGTAAGCTGTCAATTAATCCTGATCGTGGATGAATCCAAACAAAAGGTTAGTGAAATCATCAAAAGTATAAATCAAATTATCAAATATATATCATAATTTGCAGTAATAAAAGATTTAGGGATAGTGATATTTATATTTTACATGTTAAAACCTAATTATTTTGTTCTTTTCTGTAATAACAATTTTTTTGTCTCTATTAACAAAAGATTCTTAACAAATGTATTATACTTAATAACTACAATTTTATTTTAAAATTAACTAAACGATATAAATTTAATTTACTTTGTCAATATTATATTTGATCTTATGTTTGTTAAAATAGTTAAATTTTAATTTATACTAACATAAAAAAAAAAACAAACTTTTAGTTTTATTATATATGAAGCTTAACAAAAAGAGTAAATAAGAATGAAAATAAATATTAGACATTCAATACATCATAATAGTAGGTGTCCTTAATTTACATCATCTGTTTGACAAAATAAATACTTATGTATATATATTTTAAAAAGATGAATAGTAAAATTTAAAGTAATTAAGAGAAGTTGGTGAGTGTATTATATAGAGATTAAAAAGAAGTAAAAAAGAGAAACTAAAATTGTTTTATGGTCAATATAATACACCTAATTTTATCTTTAAAAAAATAGACTAATGGCATATTTATTAAGAAAACTGGCAGGAGGGGCCACTGCCCATGCTCTCTCCCTTTTTCGGTGCAATCCGTCTATGACTGCCACATCTAATAACCTAACTAATGATTATATCAACACTAATTAGGGTCTCGAGTCTAATCAGGTGAACGCTGGGCTCGTTGGCGTGGCTGTAGAGTGTGTTTGTCTCGGTGGGAAATGAACCAGAAGTGGGCTTGGACTCTGGTGACGTAGTGAATGCATTTTCACATGCACTGGGACCAGGCTATTTGTAAAAATATCACATTATTTATATATATATATATATATTGGTAATATATTTTTATTAAAAATTATAAATGTATTTTATAATTATTTTCACATTGTTTTTTTTTTATTTTCCTTTTTTATTTTGAAAACAAGTTAGCATTTTCTTAATTATCAATAAAAATATAGAAACTGAAAATAAAATTAAAGAAAAAACCAAACACGCCCTAAATTATTATTTTATACACTATCCTTAATCCCACTCTGCTCTTACCACTTGAGCCATGTCCAAGTGCCTTTTTTTCCCTCTTCTCCATTCTCCAACCGTGTTTATGCAACCATGTTTATATTTATTTAAATTACTCGTTTATCCGTATATTGTGCCGATGCTTACATGTTAATTTTTGTAGCTAATATAAAAATATATATACTATTATTGAACGAGCTTGTTAATAATTGCATAGAATGTGAATGTTATTTGTTTGTAAGATGTCAGTATTTGAGTGTATGCGGGATTATCATTGTATTTGAATTTTGAACTCATTAAAAATTAGAATTGATTTAATTTAAACTGAATTAATTTGATTTATAAATTAACTTTTATATTTAAAACTCATCATTAGAAATGAAATTTAAATTTATTTACAAATAATTTTTTATGTTTAGAACACTTAAAAAAGAACAATTGAATTAATTTTATATTATTAATTTACTTTATTACCCCTGCTATAATAGGCTAAATGACCAAATTAATAAGAGCAAAATTATTAATCCTAATAATTAAAAATAATATTAAATCATCAGTTCAAAGAAAATAAAATTCACTCTAATTCAACTAAATTTAAATAATTTTGTATTTATATACAACTGTAATCAAACAGAATCTCCCAATCAAATCAATCTTAGATTATTTAATTTTACACATACACTATATGATTGTAGGAGTTTTTTTTTTTTTTTTATTTATGTATCCATCATTCAATAAGTGAGTAATTAATTTATTAAATATTTGAAATGTCTAATGAAGAAAAGGTAAAATGTTAAAACAAAAATAATTAATGATAAGTGATTGATTGAATTAAAAAATTTAGTTAATTATTTAGTTATTACAATATTTGATTCATCATTTTTTTTTCTCATATCCAATATTTTGAATTTTCAATTAATTTGACTTTTTCAATAGTTTACCTTTATAAATTGACAGCTGGCTGAGCCACTACTACTCACTCCACAGTATTACGCAAAACTGCAAAAGCTTCTAAACCAGAGAACAAAATGGATCTTGCCACTGCCAAGCAAGTCTTCGTTTGCAGTTTATTCATAGTTCTTGTTTTGCTCTTTCGCCCAGCAATGTGTGGTGAAGTTGGTAAGAAACATGTTAACTTTTAGCAATGGTATACGTGCTCACTTAACAGAAGTTAAGTTTTGTTTAATTTTTACACAATTTTTAGTAAAAAAAAAAATCTGCATCATTTTGATTATGAACTTTTTTTATCTAACACTTTTTCCCTTTGCTTTTTGCATGCTTGCTTCAGAAAATGATAGTTAGAAAAATAGAAAAGAAACAAAAATTCTTACTCTTTTTTTCTGCACAATTTCACATTAAAATTTCCCATTTTTATTAGCATTAAAGTAAAAGATTTTTTTTTTTGGGTTATGAATTGTTCCTCAATATTGTCTGCTTCAATTACAAAGTTTTTTTTTTTTTGGGTCTGAATTACAGAGGATGAGGGGGAGTACAATTATGACCCAAAGAGCAAGAATGGCCCATATCACTGGGGAGATATTCGACCCGACTGGTTTAAGTGTAAAAATGGATCAATGCAATCTCTCATCAATCTGCTGGACAACATGCTCAATATAGTGGTGTCCAATTCAGGGCTTCAGCGGAACTACCAACCCTCAAATACCACTCTTATGAGTACGGGCCATTCTATTAAGGTATGCAACTAGTTACAGTAATGTACAGTATTACTTATTTTTGTTTGACATCACAAAATAGAAATGATTTGATTTAAAAATCAAATCTTATATATTTTTTTTAATATAACGGGGAAATAGATATGGATGGCAATGGATTGAATTCTTGATCTGATCCAGTCCAATATGATTTAATGGGTTAAACAATTTTTGATCCAAATATAATTAGTCCTTAATATTTTTATACTTTTAATTTTATGATATAAAAATATATAAAAATATTAAATATTAATTAATTTAATACACTTAACTCAACTGAATATTTTAAATTTATATAAGAATTTTTCGTAAGTACACTAAATTTAAATTTATGCAAGAATATCTGATAAAAAGGAATGGCTTTGTATATGTCTCCAAGTTGACTGGATGATGGAACATAGCGAGTCACGAGATTACCTTGAGCTACTCTCTTCCTGACAAAATGGTAATCCAATTGGATGTGTTTAGTGCGAGCATGAAACACTCGGTTGACGATCATGTGCAGATCAGCACTAAGGTTGTCACATAACAGAGATGGTGGAGAAGAGAGGTGAACACCAATGTCTCGAAGCAAGTAAGATAACAAAGTAAGCTCAGTTGTGGCAGATGTCATAGCACGGTACTCTGCTTTAGCTTGAACGAGCAATAGTGGGTTGCTTTTTGGCACACCAAGAGATGCAAGTGCTACCTAGAAAGGTATAATACCCCGTGGTAGAGCGGCGGGTCAGTGGACAACTTGCCTAGTTGGCATCAACGAAGGTGTACAAATCAGCGGAGGAAGAGGAATGAATGCGTATGCCAAGCTTTGTGGTGCCTTTAACATAACGTAGGACTCGCTTCAGCATTCGAAAATGATCTGTGGTGGGCGAGTGCATGAACTGACAGAGATAGTTCACTGAGTAAGCAAGTTCTGGGAGAGTGAAAGTGAGGTACTGTAGTGCACCAGCTATGCTGTGATATAGTTGTGGATCTGAGAAAGCTTCACTGTTATGATCACTTCATTTGGTAGCAAGGGGAGTAGCAATACTGTTGCATTCAAGCATGTGAGCTCTTTCGAGAATGTCATCAGCATACTTGGATTGGTTAAGAAATAAGCCACACTCAGTGTGATGTACTTCAACTCCCAAGAAGTAATGCAAATTACCAAGGTCCTTGATGGCAAAATCTTGGCTAAGTCTGCACACAAACTGAGAAAGTGCAAATGTATTATTCCCTGTTAATATGATATCATCGACATAGATGAGTAACAGCATGATTTTGCCATCTTGCTCATACACAAATAATGAGGGGTCTGCAGTACTGCATATGAAACCGCAATGGACCAAATATGAGCTTAAGCGATTGAACCATGTAGGCGGGGCCTGACGTAAGCCATACAAAGCTTTGTTCAAGCGCCAAACGTGATCAATAAATTGTCGATCCACGAAACCTGGGGGTTGAGAGACATGCACTGGTTCATTAAGTGGGCCGTGTAAAAATGCGTTTTTCACATCCAACCGGGTGAGAGACCAGTGGTTCATAGTAGCAATGGCCAAGACCAAATGAACAGTACTGTATTTAATTATTGGAGAGAACGTCTCTAGAAGACCAAATGTTGGGTATTTATCGGTAAAAATTATAAAAAATATATAAATAAAATAAACTTTACCATCACATATCATAACTTTGTCCAACAATTTAAATTTTTTACAAAATTAAAAGAATATTACAAATAAAAAATTAAATTTAATTATATTTTATAATAATTAATTTACATAAATAACTATTACATACATAATATATATATTTTTTAACAAATTTTATTATTATGAACTCATTTAATAAAAAAATTTATTATAAAATAATAAAAATATATATTTTCATCTCATTTTAAATTTAAAAAAAATTATAATATATGATATAAATTAAATAAAAATGTATATTTCATAAATTTGTAGATACTCACGAAGTGAGTATTATAATATTTGACTCCGACGTCATTTAATAAACGAATAATCGCGAGTAATTCTTACGGATTCTCATAAACACGTGTAATTTTGCCCTCCCAGTGGAGAAGAATAAACATGGCATTGATTTCGGGTCAAACGTGCTGCGCTGAGCGTTTTTAATCAGAGGGAAGCAGCGTGTGCCAAAAATCCGTAGGCAAGAATAGTCTGGATCATGCTTGTGCAAGAGAGAATAAGGACTTTGAAGACTGCGCACTGATGATGGTAATCAGTTGATCAAATATACTGCAGTGAGAAATGCTTCCGGCCAGAAAATGAGAGTAACTTTACTCGCAAATATCATAGCAAGGCCAAGTTCCCGAAAATGGCGATGTTTTCACTCCCGCACACCATTTTGTTGTGGTGTGAAGGGACATGAAATTTGAGTGCAAATTGCCATTAGAAGTTAGATGATTAAGAAGCTTATTGTTGATAAACTCTCCGCCACCATCACATTGGACCCCTTTAATTAATGCATCAGATTGCCTTTGTACAAATTTTTCGAGCAAGAGAAATTGATCATAAAAATCAGACTTCAATTTTAAAAGGAATAAGCCAGGTAAAGCATGTGTAATCATCCACAATGCAAGTATAAAATTGAAACCCATGCTTGGAAACAACAGGGGAGGGACCCTATAAATCAAAATGAACCAATTGAAAAGGAGAATCACTTCTCTTATATATAGAAACAAAAGGTAAATGAGAGGCCTTAGCCATAGTACAACTGTCACATAAAAAAGAAGAAGACTGGTTATTGGAGACTTGTATAGTCCATTTATTCTGCAGATGTCTAACCAAACGCATATGAGGGTGGTCCAGATGCACATGCCAAGTCTGCTCATCAGCATTTTGAAATCTAGTAGAAAAATGAGCATTAATCGATTGAGGAAGAGAATAGACATCCCCTGTCCATGTCCCCTCAGTCAAAAATCGTCCGTCTTCTAGTCCTTAATAACAAAACCAGTAGAAGAAATTTCACATATGCAAGGGTAGTCAGATATGAGTTGACTGATAGATAATAATTTTTTCTATATATTAGATGTTAAGAATCCTACATCGCCTATCTTAATATTTCAGATGCAGTTTATATATTTGTTAAGTCACTCTACTTAATACCAATTAGTTTTAAGTTAAAATTTCATATAGTATAAGAGTTAAGATCTCATTTTCTTCGCATACTTTGCTAGGTTGCTAGGCTTGTTTGTTCCGTTCAACTTAAGCGGCAAATATAAACTAGAGGACAAAGGAAGAGTACCATCATTCATATGAGATATATCAGGAGTAGCACCATTACCCACTGTAACATACTTGTGACCATAATAAGGACAACTATTAGAGAAAATACCTGCATAATTGGTCATGTGAGCTTCGACACTAGAATCAGAGAGCCATTCGTTAGTTTCATAAGAGTCATTAAGAGTAATGGCACTCAGTGCAGGAGACAAAACATCAGTCATATGGTATGAGAGCTAAGATCTCATTTTCATCGCCTACTTTGCTAGGTTGCTAGGCTTGTTTGTTCCATTTGACTTAAGCGACAAATATAAACTAGAGGACAAATGAAGAGTACCATCATTCGTATGAGATATATCAGGAGTAGCACTGATGTGTGTGAAACAACACCATATTATGTTCTTGTTTTGCATGCATTTTTAAGCATTTTAGACATTTTGGTTCCCTTTTTATTTGTTTTTCCTTTAGTTTGGATAACTGCGGTGTTTGTGGTGTTGTTGTGCAGGATTGGTGCTAAATTGGCTTAGAAATGGGTGGAAAGCTTGCATGATTGAAGTTGAAGCTTAAAGAATAGCAAATTGGGACAAAAGGATCATTCCAGAAGCATCCCCGATCGTGTCTCTTGGTCACACGACCGTGTCTCCCCCAACATTGAAGTTACGCAATTTTGACACCAGACATAACCCTGTCTTAATCTCATGAAGCTTCTAACTTTGAGACACGACCATGTCTCAATGACACATGGTCGTGTCTCATTTAAAATACGCAATGCTATTTTCATGACACACGACTGTGTCGAAGGGAGACACGACCGTGTGTGCCTTCAGACATGAAAAAAGAGGGGTTCCCCCCCCCCCAAATCTTTATAAATAGAAGCAAACTCTCAAACCAAAAGATACAGATATAGTAGGGGAATTCTGTTTTGAAGGAGACAAGTTTGGAGGTTCTAGATCTTGATTTTCCTCCTCTCTTCTCCCTTCACAACGAGTTTGGATGTTCTTTATTATGTTTTCTTGTTTCTTCTTCTCCATGTCTGAGTAGTTCCTTTCGTTTCTAGGTTTGGGCAATGCCCTTTGATACATTGATGATGATTAATTGACTTGGTTTATCCTTTTTATTAATTTTGAATGTTCTTTGATTCAATCATTATCGTGCTTATTCATGTGAATTTGCTGGCCACATATTTGCATCTCATAGATATTTAGGGACGTACTGAGAGGTGAACCTAGGTGTTTGAACAATAAGAATTGAACTTAAGGTTTAAATCACGAGAGTAGGTTTAGCCTTTCGAGGACTTAATGAATTACCACAAAGCGTAAAGGGTTTAATTTAAATTCAATTATCACGAGAGTAGGAATTGATTTAATTAGGTACGGTTCTTGTCTCTTGAGAAAGAACATTAACTAATTTAGGGGAATTCACCTTTAATTGAATTTCAATTTTAATAAAAGGGTTGTCAATTAGGATTTGTCTTGTATCATTGTGGTTATCCCTAATCTTGGAAGCTTTCTTGAATTTGAAAACCTTTCTTAACAACTTGCTATTTTTGTTCTCAGCTTTGCACTTTAATATTTATTTATTTAATTGCTTGGTTACTACATTCTTATCACTCAACAATTATATTCCCTATGTTTAATTTAATTGAATTAATTAATTAATTGATTTTCATAGACATAGTCCATTTGGATTCGATCTTTTTATTACTTAACGACAAAACCGTACACTTGTGGATTTTATATATCAAGCACCATTACCTATTGCAACATACTTGTTACCATAATAAGGACAAATATTAGAGAAAATACTTGCATCATTGGTCATGTGAGCTCCGACACCAGAATCAGGGAGCCACTCGTTGGTTTCATGAGAGTCATAAGAGTCATGGCTGTCAGTGCAGGAGACAAAACATTAGTCATATGGTATGAGAGTCAAGATCTCATTATAGTATGAGAGCTAAGATCTCATTTTCGTCGCCTACTTTACTACATTGTTAGGCTTGTTTGTTCCGTTCAACTTAAGCGGCAAATATAAACTAGAGGACAAAGGAAGAGTACCATCATTTGTATGAGATATATCAGGAGTAGCACCATTACCCACTGCAACATACTTGTTACCATAATAGGACAAATATTAGAGAAAATACCTGCATTATTGGTCATGTGAGCTCTGACACCAGAATCAGGGAGCCACTCATTGGTTTCATGAGAGTCATTAAGAGTCCTGACAGTCAGTGCAGGAGACAAAACATTAGTCATATGGTATGAGACTCAAGATCGCATTATAGTATGAGAGCCAAGATCTCATTTTTGTTGCATACTTTGTTAGGTTGCTAGGTTTATTTGTTCTGTTTGACTTAAGCGACAAATATAAACTAGAGGACAAAGGAACAGTACCATTATTCGTATGAGATATATCAGGAGTAGCACCATTACCCACTGCAACATACTTGTTACCATAACAAGGACAAATATTAGAGAAAATACCTGCATCATTAGTCATGTGAGCTCCGGCACTAGAATCAGGGAGCCACTCGTTGGTTTCATGAGAGTTATTAAGAGTCATGACAGTCAGTGCAGGAGACAAAACATCAGTCATATGGTATGAGAGCCAAGATCTCATTTTCGTCACCTACTTTGCTAGGTTGCTAGGCTTGTTTGTTCCATTCGACTTAAGCGGCAAATATAAACCAAAGGACAAAAGAAAAGTACCATTATTCGTATGAGATATATCAGGAGTAGCACTATTACTCATTGCAACATACTTGTTACTATAATAAGGACAAATATTAGAGAAAATACTTGCATCATTGGTCATGTGAGCTCCGACACCAGAATCAGGGACCACTCGTTGGTTTCATGACAGTCAGTGTAAGAGACAAAACATCAGTTTGGTATGCACGGTTGTAACACTGTGGGCATGATAGTGCCTATGATTTTTGCCTCTATAGATTTGGCAAACAACAGAAGTGGTAGAATTCTTGTTAGTTGACTTGGTCACCCCTGTACTTGTCTGGGAATGAGGTGTAAAACTGCGTCCCTTGGATATGAATTATGGGCTGGAAGATCGAGCCTTCTAGGAATGTTGTGGCTTGTGACCTTAAGACTATAGATCACAGTTGGCATAAAATGTAGTGGTAGCATATGACTTGTTGATATTAGGTGTACGAGTATCATAATTAATGAGTTGCGGGAGAATAGACTGATATGTGGGAAAAGGAGGCCACAACATGGCTGTGGTGAAGAGATTATAATATGGACCAAGCCCTTGGAGTATATTAAATACCTTATCATTATCAGAAATACGCTTGCCAATGAGAGCTAAATTATCACAAATACTTTTAAAATACCTTATATAGTCATGGATAAAGGTTGTTGGATCCTTGCTCGAAGAAGAAAGTTTTTGTTTGAGTAAGAATTCGAACGCCACAGATGTGTGAGCAAATATGTCTTGAAGGGCCAACCAAACTTTGCGAGAGGTCTCCAGGTCAATGACAAGACTCAAATCTTCCTCAGTTAGATGACTTGTAATCCATGCATGGACAAGTCGATTTGAACAGCACTAGTGGAAAAAGTTTGGGTTAGCTTGAGTAAACCTCATACCAGGAGTGGAAGCAATCGTAGGAATGAGCATAAAGGTTTCTCCACTTATGAATCCACCTAAATGATCTGAACTTTCAATCAAGTTCCTTATTTATTCTCTGCTGACGATAGTTGAATGAGGTAACATCTAGCGAAACAAAAAATTGTTAATGTTAAGTGTGGCAGGGTAGGGATTGTTGTAAGCCATGACCTGCAAAGGAATGAAATAGAAAAACACTGTAGCCTGAGGCGTGCGAAGCATGACTCTCAAGGATTATTTCAATATATTAAAAAATCTCCTAGGGTACAACAGGCTCTTCCTAACAAAGTCAAGGCTTCAAGAACTACAAGAGAATTATATTAATTACGTAACCTAGCAGAGAAAGAGAAAAAGAGTAGAAAAGTTAAAGAAGGAGATAGAAGTTGAAAACTTAATAAAAAGGACGATATTTATAGAAAACCATAAGTTGTACGTTAGCAGAAGAATGTTAGAATTTTCCAGTTAGAAAACAAAATTTGCACATTAGAATTTGCCCGTTGGAAAACAGATTTTGCACATTGAAAATTAATTTGTACGTTAGAATCTGCACGTTAGAAATTGAACGTTGGAAGATGCAGACCAAGTAAAAAAAAAGGATAAGACCAAATCAGTTTTAAACTTCTTAAAAAAACTCATTTTCAGGTAAGCTGATTTGTTAATAATTTCAGCTCTTAAATGTTCTTTGTTTGATCTAATTGGATTCTATATGTGCTTAATTATTGTCATTTAGCTAAGTTTCTGATTTGGAATTGTCTTTGGGATGTTTATTGTGAAACTATACTTAAATGTGGTTATAAACACTCATAAACGTATTGTGATTTTGAGGAGATCTATGAGTGACGGAGCCCATTGGTGTTGAACTATTGAGAAGAGAGTTAAGAGACTTAAGGGAATCAGTATCAACCCCTAGAAGCAAAGAAAGAAGGGCATTCATGAAGAATCAAGGCTGGATTTGGAGAAAGTGATTAACACGGCCCGTGTCAAATGACACGGGGTAGGCCGTGTATTATTCTGACTTTGAAGACTGGAAGATTTTGGACAGCACAGTCCGTGTCAAATGACACGGGGAAGGCCGTGTACTCCTCTGACTTCACGAGGAAGAATTAATTTCAAGCCTTGACCGAGAACACGGCCCGTGTCAAATGACACGGGGTGGGACGTGTTCTTCTCTGACTTTGGAATAGCTAGAGATCTGACATCAGAATTAGACACGGGTTAGGCTGTGTCACATGACACGGCCCGTGTCATCGGCTCAGAAGTTTAATTTCGTGTTTTAATGCTAAATTAGGTTCCCAAACCTATAAATAGGGTTGCTTAGAGCCCTTAAACCCTATCTGGACAGAGAGAGCCGTCAAGAAAACTGAGAGAAACACAAAGACCAAGAAGGAGAAGGATTCGATTGAGGATTGGAGACTCAGATTCGAGCGATCAAAGATTAATCATTCTCAAGCCTTGGAAACTAGTTTGATCTTTAGTTTTTCTTTTCTTCTATCGTTCTGAACAATGTTTTTCTTCTGTTATTCTTGTGATTTTGATTTTGTCATGTGTGGCTAAACTTCTTGATTGGTTAAGGGAAGATGAAATTCTAGTTTTGATTATGTGAATCTTGCATACTTTTTTATATCAATACAATTATGTTTTTATTCATATGTTTCTATTCTTAATTTAGTATAAAGGTTTTTATACTCTTTGCCAATTTCGAAAGTGGTAAAACTAGGATTGCTATGCGCGGTTGCGGTGGTAAAACTAGTGAAACATATGATCTAAGTAATTTAATTCCGGTGTGTGATTAGATCTTAATGTGATTGGTTTTCCAATTCTTAATGCAATCATTAGGTAGGTGTAAGAGCGGTTGCTTTACAAATAACTAATGGTTAGGATTTGATTTGAGCGGTTGCTGAATTTAGCGAAACTTAAAGAAAACATGGGATTTATCTCACAATCACATAAGAACATAATTGATTATGTTGGTATAAAGAGTATGTAAGTTAGCATAATCATATAAATCTAGTGGTGGATTCTATCTCTTAACCAATACCTTTAACTTGATAATTCAATTTGTGTTGCTGTTTTGGTTTAAGTTTATTAGCATTTTAGTTTCAATTAACAAAACCCCCTTTTTACTTTTATTATTTATTTTTCATCAGAGATTAATTTAGGAATTAGATTAATAGTGTTAATTGAATTGGTTCTCTGTGGATCGACCATTGCTTACTACAACTGGTTGCAAGGTTTTTGTATTTTTGGTGGAACTTGGCAACTAATCTTGATATTTAATTTTAATCACATTCCACACCACACCATAAGCTCAAAATAATAATTAATTTTTGACAAAAAGATTCAGGCCAGGCCTCATGTTATCATGTGCAGGGGGCAAATCAAGGATTCACACTAACCACAAGCCTTCGGCCCATTTTTTGTGCGTGCGAGCCTGCCACTTAATTTGTTTCTTACTAAGCCGAAAATACAAGTTGATATATAAACTCTTCCAAAGCCTTACTTCCAACCAATATGAGACTTTATTCTTTTGAAATGTTACTCTTTTCACAACAATCTCTTATATATTTCAAAAAAATATGAAATAAAATAAATAAAATTAATAATTTTAAAAAAACAAATTCTGGGTTACATCATGAGTGCAAATGTTTTGAATCTGGTGTCTTCTGGACTATGAACCAGACCTAGATAAATAAGACTTTAACTTACAATGTAAAATAGTTTTTATGTAAATTAGAATCTCACTTGATCACATTTACACCATCACTTATCTCTTGCTGTTAACGCTTTTCGGTTATGCTCGTGCCTGGTTGTTCATGAGTGCTCTAAAGACTATGTCATCATCTCATAGGAGCGACCTCACTCCATACTCATATAAGTGATTTCATCAAATGTATAATGCACTTTATACACCACCCGTAAGGAATATGAAATTCATTAAAAACATTTAGCTTATTCTCATAATAAATGCAGTCTAGCACTTCTCATGCTTATCACATCATAGGAAAGGGCAAACAAAGTGCTAGTAGTATTAACAAGTTACTTGTTATTACCTATATGAACTTTTTTCGTGGGATCTTTGTAACACCCTCTCTAGGGCATCACATTTTCCGACTCCCGACTCATAATCTGAAAAGAAGTTCACACAAGTTTGAATTATAAAAATATGGTTTTAAAAATTTCTTTCTTTTCTTGACACGTAAATTTCTTGAAAATATTAGGTAATCATATTTCAATTACTCATTATTCAATATTGACACACAATTTAAAGAGAAATATAAATTGACAAACTCTTTTGTTCTTTCTTTTTCCACAAGAAGCAAACCCATTACGGTTCCTACTTAATAGCACGGTGTAACACTAACGATGAAAACTTAACATACTTGTTCCTTCTCCCGTATCAAACTTGATACATCGAACTCTACTCCTTGTCAACCTTTGCTCCCCAACAAGTCATGAATGTCCACTCCTTATTGTTGTCCCCAATCTCGAGTGTCCATCGGAATGTCCATCTTGAAGCATCGACATTTGTTCTATGTCTGTTCCTTGTCCCCAAACATCTTTTCATTTCAACACACTTGTCGGCAAGGTCATTCTCCGATGTTGTCTCCAAACGTAGAGGTATTTGTCACCCGCTATGTCTAAGACAACTCGTTCCTTCTACTGTATAATTTTAATAATACAGACATAGCAAAAACAACATAACAAAGAGGTGAGATCACCTACACCAGTACCAACATGGCAGACACAGAGATAACACAAACAACAATATCATACAGTTATCATAATTACAATCATGCTATCATCATTATGGTTACTACACAGATACAATATTAAAATCATGCTATCAACATTAATCAACTATCATCATCCAATCAGATATCAATTCAATTATCATAAACAACAATTATGATAATGCCTTCAAAGATTATCATCATCATCATCCAAGTATTCAAAACAATTGTCATAGCCAATATTCCTCAATTAATATATATCACACAGATATAAATGTTCGGTTTATGCATGTACACAAGACTCGATTTCCTACTCCATGGAGCTAAACTCGTGTCGGAGAAATGATCGAAAAGAATGCATTTGGGTACCACATGCCTCGAACCACGTGCTATAATCCTCATTTTGATTTTTTTGCACATCTAGCATATACACGACGGTCTTTATCGAGATCTTGATTAAGAATAGTGTCTCGGTCAGATCATCGGTGTGTCGCGTCGGCCTAACCTACGGTTACATAAAGAGAGCGACTCACCGTCCATTGTAGGCAACCCGCACCCCGATGCCCCAAGGTCAACCAGTGACCTACACTACGCATATCGCACCCACTCAAGAGGTGTGTTTCTCCTAGGCAATCAGCCATATCCAGTCCTCATCGGACCATTCCAATGCATGTATAATGCACCAATTACCAATCACAGGTATAATACCAATCACAAGCTTCAACAGTAATCATACTGTATTTTCAACAGTGAAATCATGTTATCACATTTTCATAGTTATAAAACACTTTCGCCGTGCTTTTTACAAAATTGCGCAACATTTCCGTTACGTTTTCACAATTCTAAAAATGTTTTTGTTACGTTTTCAAATATCGTAACACTTCTGTTACATTTTCAAAATTCTAAAACTCTTCTGTTGCACTTTTAAATCACGTACTAATTTTTCAACGTTTTTCTTAAACACGTAAAAATATACGTTTATCAAATCCCATAATATTTTTTCCCACTGTTTCAAAAATATACGTAATTTTTGACAAAAAGATTCAGGCCAGGCCTCATGTTATCATGTGCAGGGGGCAAATCAAGGATTCACACTAACCACAAGCCTTCGGCCCATTTTTTGTGCGTGCGAGCCTGCCACTTAATTTGTTTCTTACTAAGCCGAAAATACAAGTTGATATATAAACTCTTCCAAAGCCTTACTTCCAACCAATATGAGACTTTATTCTTTTGAAATGTTACTCTTTTCACAACAATCTCTTATATATTTCAAAAAAATATGAAATAAAATAAATAAAATTAATAATTTTAAAAAAACAAATTCTGGGTTACATCATGAGTGCAAATGTTTTGAATCTGGTGTCTTCTGGACTATGAACCAGACCTAGATAAATAAGACTTTAACTTACAATGTAAAACAGTTTTTATGTAAATTAGAATCTCACTTGATCACATTTACACCATCACTTATCTCTTGCTGTTAACGCTTTTCGGTTATGCTCGTGCCTGGTTGTTCATGAGTGCTCTAAAGACTATGTCATCATCTCATAGGAGCGACCTCACTCCATACTCATATAAGTGATTTCATCAAATGTATAATGCACTTTATACACCACCCGTAAGGAATATGAAATTCATTAAAAACATTTAGCTTATTCTCATAATAAATGCAGTCTAGCACTTCTCATGCTTATCACATCATAGGAAAGGGCAAACAAAGTGCTAGTAGTATTAACAAGTTACTTGTTATTACCTATATGAACTTTTTTCGTGGGATCTTTGTAACACCCTCTCTAGGGCATCACATTTTCCGACTCCCGACTCATAATCTGAAAAGAAGTTCACACAAGTTTGAATTATAAAAATATGGTTTTAAAAATTTCTTTCTTTACTGACACGTAAATTTACTGAAAATATTAGGTAATCATATTTCAATTACTCATTATTCAATATTGACACACAATTTAAAGAGAAATATAAATTGACAAACTCTTTTGTTCTTTCTTTTTCCACAGTAGCAAACCCATTACGGTTCCTACTTAATAGCACGCTGTAACACTAACGATGAAAACTTAACATACTTGTTCCTTCTCCCGTATCAAACTTGATACATCAGAACTCTACTCCTTGTCAACACTGCTCCCCAACAAGTCATGAATGTCCACTCCTTATTGTTGTCCCCAATCTCAGAGTGTCCATCGGAATGTCCATCTTGAAGCATCAGACATTTGTTCTATGTCTGTTCCTTGTCCCCAAACATCTTTTCCATTTCAACACTGTCGGCAAGGTCATTCTCCGATGTTGTCTCCAAACGTAGAGGTATTTGTCACCCGCTATGTCTAAGACAACTCGTTCCTTCTACTGTATAATTTTAATAATACAGACATAGCAAAAACAACATAACAAAGAGGTGAGATCACCTACACCAGTACCAACATGGCAGCACAGAGATAACACAAACAACAATATCATACAGTTATCATAATTACAATCATGCTATCATCATTATGGTTACTACACAGATACAATATTAAAATCATGCTATCAACATTAATCAACTATCATCATCCAATCAGATATCAATTCAATTATCATAAACAACAATTATGATAATGCCTTCAAAGATTATCATCATCATCATCCAAGTATTCAAAACAATTGTCATAGCCAATATTCCTCAATTAATATATATCACACAGATATAAATGTTCAGTTTATGCATGTACACAAGACTCGATTTCCTACTCCATGGAGCTAAACTCAGGTCGGAGAAATGATCGAAAAGAATCTGTCGGTACCACATGCCTCAGACCACGTGCTATAATCCTCATTTTGATTTTTTTGCACATCTAGCATATACACGACAGTCTTTATCAGATCTTGATTAAGAATAGTGTCTCGGTCAGGATCATCGGTGTGTCGCGTCGGTCTAACCTACGGTTACTATTAGAGCGACTCACTTGTCCATTGTAGGCAACCCGCACCCCGATGCCCCCAAGGTCAACCGAAGTGACCTACACTACGCATATCGCACCCACTCAAGAGGTGTGTTTCTCCTAGGCAATCAGCCATATCCGGTCCTCATCGGACCATTCCAATGCATGTATAATGCACCAATTACCAATCACGGGTATAATACCAATCACAAGCTTCAACAAGAATCATAATTGTATTTTCAATGATGAAATCATGTTATCACATTTTCATAGTTATAAAACACTTTCGCCGTGCTTTTTACAAAATTGCGCAACATTTCCGTTACGTTTTCACAATTCTAAAAATGTTTTTGTTACGTTTTCAAATATCGTAACACTTCGTTACATTTTCAAAATTCTAAAACTCTTTTGTTGCACTTTTAAATCACGTACTAATTTTTCAACGTTTTTCTTAAACACGTAAAAATATACGTTTATCAAATCCCATAATATTTTTCCACTGTTTCAAAAATATACGTAATTTTTGACAAAAAGATTCAGGCCAGGCCTCATGTTATCATGTGCAGGGGGCAAATCAAGGATTCACACTAACCACAAGCCTTCGGCCCATTTTTTGTGCGTGCGAGCCTGCCACTTAATTTGTTTCTTACTAAGCCGAAAATACAAGTTGATATATAAACTCTTCCAAAGCCTTACTTCCAACCAATATGAGACTTTATTCTTTTGAAATGTTACTCTTTTCACAACAATCTCTTATATATTTCAAAAAATATGAAATAAAATAAATAAAATTAATAATTTTAAAAAACAAATTCTGGGTTACATCATGAGTGCAAATGTTTTGAATCTGGTGTCTTCTGGACTATGAACCAGACCTAGATAAATAAGACTTTAACTTACAATGTAAAACAGTTTTTATGTAAATTAGAATCTCACTTGATCACATTTACACCATCACTTATCTCTTGCTGTTAACGCTTTTCGGTTATGCTCGTGCCTGGTTGTTCATGAGTGCTCTAAAGACTATGTCATCATCTCATAGGAGCGACCTCACTCCATACTCATATAAGTGATTTCATCAAATGTATAATGCACTTTATACACCACCCGTAAGGAATATGAAATTCATTAAAAACATTTAGCTTATTCTCATAATAAATGCAGTCTAGCACTTCTCATGCTTATCACATCATAGGAAAGGGCAAACAAAGTGCTAGTAGTATTAACAAGTTACTTGTTATTACCTATATGAACTTTTTTCGTGGGATCTTTGTAACACCCTCTCTAGGGCATCACATTTTCCGACTCCCGACTCATAATCTGAAAAGAAGTTCACACAAGTTTGAATTATAAAAATATGGTTTTAAAAATTTCTTTCTTTACCGACACGTAAATTTACTTGAAAATATTAGGTAATCATATTTCAATTACTCATTATTCAATATTGACACACAATTTAAAGAGAAATATAAATTGATGACTCTTTTGTTCTTTCTTTTTCCACAAGTAGCAAACCCATTACGGTTCCTACTTAATAGCACGGTGTAACACTAACGATGAAAACTTAACATACTTGTTCCTTCTCCCGTATCAAACTTGATACATCGAACTCTACTCCTTGTCAACACTTGCTCCCCAACAAGTCATGAATGTCCACTCCTTATTGTTGTCCCCAATCTCGAGTGTCCATCGGAATATCCATCTTGAAGCATCGACATTTGTTCTATGTCCTGTTCCTTGTCCCCAAACATCTTTTCCATTTCAACACTTGTCGGCAAGGTCATTCTCCGATGTTGTCTCCAAACGTAGAGGTATTTGTCACCCGCTATGTCTAAGACAACTCGTTCCTTCTCTTGTATAATTTTAATAATACGACATAGCAAAAACAACATAACAAAGAGGTGAGATCACCTACACCAAGCACTCAACATGGCAAAGACACGAGAGATAACACAAACAACAATATCATACGGTTATCATAATTACAATCATGCTATCATCATTATGGTTACTACACGATACAATATTAAAATCATGCTATCAACATTAATCAACTATCATCATCCAATCAGATATCAATTCAATTATCATAAACAACAATTATGATAATGCCTTCAGCATTATCATCATCATCATCCAAGTATTCAAAACAATTGTCATAGCCAATATTCCTCAATTAATATATATCACACAGATATAAATGTTCAGTTTATGCATGTACACAAGACTCGATTTCCTACTCCATGGAGCTAAACTCAGGTCGGAGAAATGATCGAAAAGAATCTGTCGGTACCACATGCCTCAGACCACGTGCTATAATCCTCATTTTGATTTTTTGCACATCTAGCATATACACGACAGTCTTTATCAGATCTTGATTAAGAATAGTGTCTCGGTCAGATCATCGGTGTGTCGCGTCGGTCTAACCTACGGTTACTGAAAGAGAGCGACTCACTTGTCCATTGTAGGCAACCGCGCACCCGATGCCCCCAAGGTCAACCGGTGACCTACACTACGCATATCGCACCCACTCAAGAGGTGTGTTTCTCCTAGGCAATCGGCCATATCCAGTCCTCATCGGACCATTCCAATGCATGTATAATGCACCAATTACCAATCACAGGTATAATACCAATCACAAGCTTCAACAGTAATCATACTGTATTTTCAACAGTGAAATCATGTTATCACATTTTCATAGTTATAAAACACTTTCGCCGTGCTTTTTACAAAATTGCGCAACATTTCCGTTACGTTTTCACAATTCTAAAAATGTTTTTGTTACGTTTTCAAATATCGTAACACTTCTGTTACATTTTCAAAATTCTAAAACTCTTCTGTTGCACTTTTAAATCACGTACTAATTTTTCAACGTTTTTCTTAAACACGTAAAAATATACGTTTATCAAATCCCATAATATTTTTCCACTGTTTCAAAAATATACGTAATTTTTGACAAAAAGATTCAGGCCAGGCCTCATGTTATCATGTGCAGGGGGCAAATCAAGGATTCACACTAACCACAAGCCTTCGGCCCATTTTTTGTGCGTGCGAGCCTGCCACTTAATTTGTTTCTTACTAAGCCGAAAATACAAGTTGATATATAAACTCTTCCAAAGCCTTACTTCCAACCAATATGAGACTTTATTCTTTTGAAATGTTACTCTTTTCACAACAATCTCTTATATATTTCAAAAAAATATGAAATAAAATAAATAAAATTAATAATTTTAAAAAAACAAATTCTGGGTTACATCATGAGTGCAAATGTTTTGAATCTGGTGTCTTCTGGACTATGAACCAGACCTAGATAAATAAGACTTTAACTTACAATGTAAAACAGTTTTTATGTAAATTAGAATCTCACTTGATCACATTTACACCATCACTTATCTCTTGCTGTTAACGCTTTTCGGTTATGCTCGTGCCTGGTTGTTCATGAGTGCTCTAAAGACTATGTCATCATCTCATAGGAGCGACCTCACTCCATACTCATATAAGTGATTTCATCAAATGTATAATGCACTTTATACACCACCCGTAAGGAATATGAAATTCATTAAAAACATTTAGCTTATTCTCATAATAAATGCAGTCTAGCACTTCTCATGCTTATCACATCATAGGAAAGGGCAAACAAAGTGCTAGTAGTATTAACAAGTTACTTGTTATTACCTATATGAACTTTTTTCGTGGGATCTTTGTAACACCCTCTCTAGGGCATCACATTTTCCGACTCCCGACTCATAATCTGAAAAGAAGTTCACACAAGTTTGAATTATAAAAATATGGTTTTAAAAATTTCTTTCTTTACTGACACGTAAATTTACTGAAAATATTAGGTAATCATATTTCAATTACTCATTATTCAATATTGACACACAATTTAAAGAGAAATATAAATTGACAGACTCTTTTGTTCTTTCTTTTTCCACAGTAGCAAACCCATTACGGTTCCTACTTAATAGCACGGTGTAACACTAACGATGAAAACTTAACATACTTGTTCCTTCTCCTGTATCAAACTTGATACATCAGAACTCTACTCCTTGTCAACACTGCTCCCCAACAAGTCATGAATGTCCACTCCTTATTGTTGTCCCCAATCTCAGAGTGTCCATCGGAATGTCCATCTTGAAGCATCAGACATTTGTTCTATGTCTGTTCCTTGTCCTCAAACATCTTTTCCATTTCAACACTGTCGGCAAGGTCATTCTCCGATGTTGTCTCCAAACGTAGAGGTATTTGTCACCCGCTATGTCTAAGACAACTCGTTCCTTCTACTGTATAATTTTAATAATACAGACATAGCAAAAACAACATAACAAAGAGGTGAGATCACCTACACCAAGTACCAACATGGCAAAGACACGAGAGATAACACAAACAACAATATCATACAGTTATCATAATTACAATCATGCTATCATCATTATGGTTACTACACGGATACAATATTAAAATCATGCTATCAACATTAATCAACTATCATCATCCAATCGAGATATCAATTCAATTATCATAAACAACAATTATGATAATGCCTTCAAACATTATCATCATCATCATCCAAGTATTCAAAACAATTGTCATAGCCAATATTCCTCAATTAATATATATCACACGAGATATAAATGTTCGGTTTATGCATGTACACAAGACTCGATTTCCTACTCCATGGAGCTAAACTCAGGTCGGAGAAATGATCGAAAAGAATGCATCGGTACCACATGCCTCGAGACCACGTGCTATAATCCTCATTTTGATTTTTTGCACATCTAGCATATACACGACAGTCTTTATCGATCTTGATTAAGAATAGTGTCTCGGTCGAGATCATCGGTGTGTCGCGTCGGTCTAACCTACGGTTACAGATGAAGCGACTCACGTCCATTGTAGGCAACCCGCACCCGATGCCCCCAAGGTCAACCGGTGACCTACACTACGCATATCGCACCCACTCAAGAGGTGTGTTTCTCCTAGGCAATCAGCCATATCCCGGTCCTCATCGGACCATTCCAATGCATGTATAATGCACCAATTACCAATCACAGGTATAATACCAATCACAAGCTTCAACAAGAATCATATCGTATTTTCAATGTGATGAAATCATGTTATCACATTTTCATAGTTATAAAACACTTTCGTAGTGCTTTTTACAAAATTGCGCAACATTTCCGTTACGTTTTTCACAATTCTAAAAATGTTTTGTTACGTTTTCAAATATCGTAACACTTATATTACATTTTCAAAATTCTAAAACTCTTCTGTTGCACTTTTAAATCACGTACTAATTTTTCAACGTTTTTCTTAAACACGTAAAAATATACGTTTATCAAATCCCATAATATTTTTCCACTGTTTCAAAAATATACGTAATTTTTGACAAAAAGATTCAGGCCAGGCCTCATGTTATCATGTGCAGGGGGCAAATCAAGGATTCACACTAACCACAAGCCTTCGGCCCATTTTTTGTGCGTGCGAGCCTGCCACTTAATTTGTTTCTTACTAAGCCGAAAATACAAGTTGATATATAAACTCTTCCAAAGCCTTACTTCCAACCAATATGAGACTTTATTCTTTTGAAATGTTACTCTTTTCACAACAATCTCTTATATATTTCAAAAAAATATGAAATAAAATAAATAAAATTAATAATTTTAAAAAAACAAATTCTGGGTTACATCATGAGTGCAAATGTTTTGAATCTGGTGTCTTCTGGACTATGAACCAGACCTAGATAAATAAGACTTTAACTTACAATGTAAAACAGTTTTTATGTAAATTAGAATCTCACTTGATCACATTTACACCATCACTTATCTCTTGCTGTTAACGCTTTTCGGTTATGCTCGTGCCTGGTTGTTCATGAGTGCTCTAAAGACTATGTCATCATCTCATAGGAGCGACCTCACTCCATACTCATATAAGTGATTTCATCAAATGTATAATGCACTTTATACACCACCCGTAAGGAATATGAAATTCATTAAAAACATTTAGCTTATTCTCATAATAAATGCAGTCTAGCACTTCTCATGCTTATCACATCATAGGAAAGGGCAAACAAAGTGCTAGTAGTATTAACAAGTTACTTGTTATTACCTATATGAACTTTTTTCGTGGGATCTTTGTAACACCCTCTCTAGGGCATCACATTTTCCGACTCCCGACTCATAATCTGAAAAGAAGTTCACACAAGTTTGAATTATAAAAATATGGTTTTAAAAATTTCTTTCTTTTCGACACGTAAATTTACTTGAAAATATTAGGTAATCATATTTCAATTACTCATTATTCAATATTGACACACAATTTAAAGAGAAATATAAATTGAGACTCTTTTGTTCTTTCTTTTTCCACAGTAGCAAACCCATTACGTTCCTACTTAATAGCACGGTGTAACACTAACGATGAAAACTTAACATACTTGTTCCTTCTCCCGTATCAAACTTGATACATCAGAACTCTACTCCTTGTCAACACTGCTCCCCAACAAGTCATGAATGTCCACTCCTTATTGTTGTCCCCAATCTCAGTGTCCATCGGAATGTCCATCTTGAAGCATCAGACATTTGTTCTATGTCTGTTCCTTGTCCTCAAACATCTTTTCCATTTCAACACTGTCGGCAAGGTCATTCTCTGATGTTGTCTCCAAACGTAGAGGTATTTGTCACCCGCTATGTCTAAGACAACTCGTTCCTTCTCTTCGTATAATTTTAATAATACGGACATAGCAAAAACAACATAACAAAGAGGTGAGATCACCTACACCAGTACCAACATGGCAGCACAGAGATAACACAAACAACAATATCATACAGTTATCATAATTACAATCATGCTATCATCATTATGGTTACTACACAGATACAATATTAAAATCATGCTATCAACATTAATCAACTATCATCATCCAATCAGATATCAATTCAATTATCATAAACAACAATTATGATAATGCCTTCAGCATTATCATCATCATCATCCAAGTATTCAAAACAATTGTCATAGCCAATATTCCTCAATTAATATATATCACACAGATATAAATGTTCAGTTTATGCATGTACACAAGACTCGATTTCCTACTCCATGGAGCTAAACTCAGGTCGGAGAAATGATCGAAAAGAATCTGTCGGTACCACATGCCTCAGACCACGTGCTATAATCCTCATTTTGATTTTTTGCACATCTAGCATATACACGATAGTCTTTATCGATCTTGATTAAGAATAGTGTCTCGGTCAGGATCATCGGTGTGTCGCGTCGGTCTAACCTACGGTTCTGAGAGAAACTCACCGTCCATTGTAGGCAACCCGCACCCGATGCCCCAAGGTCAACCAAAGTGACCTACACTACGCATATCGCGCACCCACTCAAGAGGTGTGTTTCTCCTAGGCAATCAACCATATCCAATCCTCATCGGACCATTCCAATGCATGTATAATGCACCAATTACCAATCACGGGTATAATACCAATCACAAGCTTCAACAAGAATCATATCGTATTTTCAATGATGAAATCATGTTATCACATTTTCATAGTTATAAAACACTTTCGCCGTGTTTTTTACAAAATGCGCAACATTTCCGTTACGTTTTCACAATTCCAAAAATGTTTTTGTTACGTTTTCAAATATCGTAACACTTCATACGTTTTCAAAATTCTAAAACTCTTCACATTTGACTTTTAAATCACGTACTAATTTTTCAACGTTTTTTTAAACACGTAAAAATATACGTTTATCAAATCCCATAATATTTTTCCTTTGTTTCAAAATTACGTAACTTAAAAATCTTTCTTTTACGTCACGTGTCACGTAAATCATTTTCTTTCATTTTCAAAATATTTAAAACACTTTTCAAATCACATAATGATTTTTCGTTATTTTCACAATCACGTAAAAATATTCTATTGTTGTTCAATCACGTTGTGATTTTCAATGGTATTTTAAATCACGTAAAATATTTAAATATACACCAAATCACGTAGAAATATTAAAACATTTTTCAAGTCACGTAGGAATACTTAAACATTTTTCAAATTGCGTAGCTTAAAAATCACGTTTTTAAGATACGTAAAACGTTTTTCACCATAATTTCATTATTTTTCCAATACGCAAAACATTCTTTAATATTCCAAACGTCATTTTGAAAACTACGTAAAATATACCTCAATATTCCAAATATTATTTTGGACTTTCAAAAACTCAATATCGTTTCCAATGTCATTTTTCACATTTTCTCTTTTAAGAAAACCTTTCCAAAATATATTTCACAAAATCACTCTCCAAAATCCCAAAGAATGATTCATATGTTAGAAGACGTTAAATTATTATATTTTTTTCATTTTTCCCGAATCAATTCTAAAATCCATTTTCTTTAAAACAAAATGAGGCTTAAAACAATTTGCAACCCTTAATTTTCTTTTCATCTTTATATGAAAGTTCACCCATGTGATAAAATACTCTGATTCCCTTTCCAAATTCTTTGTATTAAATCAAATTACATTTCCACTTTTTTAAAAAAATTAGTTTGTTTTATAAAAACCAGGGCATTACAAGTTTTCAAAAATCGTAGTACCTGATTATTGAAACCATCAAATATTTTTCCTTCTCAATTGATATGGTTTTACACAAACAAAACCATTAAACTTTGTATTTTTCAAAACCGTAAGACTTATGGTCATAAAACCAAACCCATTTGTTCAAATTCATTTTTCACTTTCTTTGCAAATCCTCAAAATCAACATTGTTGTTTTCATTTAAAACTCATGTTTAGAGAAATACTTAGGAACTTTGTACACAAAATAAATCAATAAAAATCCTTCTAAAATTGTGTTCATGTTCTCTTGAAAAACAAACCCTTTGTTTATTTTTCATATTCTTCAAATCAATCCAATTTTATTCTTCCATGAAAATATTAATTTGTAAACACCTATTTTGAGGTGTCTTGTTGAAATTCACCATGTTCTAAGTACTCAAAAATCAATTCTTTTGTTCTTGAAATTTTTCAACATAAACCCTAATCAAGGGCATCAAAACCGTAGCTCTTCCTTGGCTATTGGAGCCAAAAACCAATTTCCTTTTCACCATCAAGTCATGGCATATACATATATATTTCATCATAAATAATATAAGCATACCATCAAAACCATAAAAGCATGTATAGCATATCAAGCATATCATCAAAGCTATAAAATCATGCAAAGCATATCAAGCATAGAAAATTAATCAAAGCTCATAAACACCCACAAATTAATTACATGACCATGGATATGAATCCTCACATGGATTCCACATCCATCAAATAAAATACCATCTCTCACCACCATGCTTGGTTGGTGAGATGGATCTCCTCTCTTACCTCTTGAAGATCCTCCAAAGGTTCTTGATTTGCTTCTTTTTCCAAGTCCTTCACCACCAAGGCTTCTCAAATACAAAATAAAACACACAAATAATTAATATACAAGACTTGAATAAGAAAACCATGGATTAGAATCATGGTTAGAACCTTGAAAATGAAAAGAAAAGTGAAGAGTACCAAATTTCATCATTAAAGCTTCAATCTTTAGCTTGAAGAACAAGGTTGAAGATGGATGATTTAGAGAAAATCTCCAACATGAAAGTTGCTTAGAATATCATGGAGATTCAAGATCTAAAGTTGGATGAAATTAAAAGAGCTTGGATGGTGATTTTAGGTAGTATGACCGAATGGTTTCTCTTGAAGCACAAAGATGAATTTTTTTATTTTTGATAGAAACTTGAAGCTTGAATTTGAAGATCAAGATGAATGATTTTGGAAAAACTCATAACTAGAGATGTTCTTAGAATGGTGTTTAGGTTTAGAAAATAAGGTTAGATGAAATTTTAGAAGCTTGGATGGTTGTCTTGGAAGGCTTGGCCGAATGGTGCCTTTGGAGGAGAAAAATGGAGAGAATTGGCTAAGTGTAGAAAAATGAAGACATGAAGATGATATGTTAGGAGACAAGGTGATATAATTGAGAAAGATAGCCTATTCTAAAGTGGTTGCCGTGGAGTGCTAGGAAAGAAAGGTAATATTATGTATATAGCTTTTTTTTTTGTTTTTCTTTGATAAGAATGAAAGAAAAGTTGATAGGAAAGGTTGTCTTGCATTATTTCTTGACCATGGAGTGCTTCCAAGAAGTAGGCCATTCATTGTTGACTAGCATGAATTAATTGGATCCATTTTGAGAATGCAAAGCCGTGGAGTGTGATGGAAAAATTGAAAGAAAGGTGATAATGCATGAAACATTGATCAAGACTTCCAACAATGACATAAAGCATCATTTAATGGATTGAAATTTGTTTTTCTTTGTCTTCTAATAAGCCAAAAACCGTCCCCCTCCTTGCTTTCTTCTTCCATGTAATTTGATCAATAATGATCAATAATATTGCAATATTGACCAAGACTACTTAACAATGACATAAAGCAATTAATCAATGCATTGAAATATATTTTTTTTTTCTTTGTCTCCAAAAGCATGCAAAACCGTGACCTCCCTCCATGCATGCATTAAATCATGTTGTCATCTTTTCTAACCATTATTTGAATCAATTCTAGCCATTGATAAATTCAATGGTTAAGATTTTGGTAAACTTTTAATTTTAGAAAGACTAAATCTGGCCATTGGATTTTTCTCCTTTAAATTTTAACCATTAGATGTGTCTCCAAAATTAATGGTTAAGATTACTCCTTCAAACTTTAAATCCAAGGGTCCTAATTAGTCTTTACTACTTTAGAAGACCAAATTTCCACCATTGATTAATTCTTCATCCAATGGTCATAAATGGTCTTTGTTACTTTTTAAGATTAAATCTCCACCCTTGATTTAATCTAAATCCAATGGTTATAAATGGTCATCGACACTTTTCAAGACCAATTCTACACCTTTGATTACATCTATGGTTGATATCAAAGCCTTCCTAACTAAGCTTATTCTCACACCATTGATTAAATCAATGGTTATTATCAAGCGCTTCTTTATTAAGTTTGTTTTTAACCTTTGATTAAATCAATGGTTAATATTCAAACTAAGTATTCTCATCCAAGGGTATAAATCAAGTCAAGCTCTCTTTGTTAACTACGCGAGTATAATATTTAATCGTATCCTACAAATAATATTTTTTTGTATTTTTATCATCGATAATTAAATACATTATAAAATATTAATACAAAAATTTTCTAAAAGCTGTTTAGGATTCGGGTTTAGTAAGATCCTGTCTCCGTCTAAAGCAGTACAAATTTTTCTACATGCGTAGAAAAATTTTCATTTTGTGGGACCCCCTGGGCCCACGTATGCTATGGCCCCATGCCACATACCTGCGGGACCCACAGACAGGAAAAAATTTCAAAATCATCCATAAAATCACAAAAATTATAAAATGCACAAATATCAAATCAGATTACGTAAATTAATTACCTAACGGTAAAAATTAAATTACGTAACGTTTTCCCCGGCCCGAAAATTTTTATTTTCCTGACACGGAGTAAATTACTCAAAACGATCAAATAAGCTGACGGAATAAACAAAATAATTTTACAGTGCACAGAAATTACTAAATAGTAAAATTTTGTTAACTGTCAAAATTACTGTTTAAGAGATTGGAAATTTGGGGTGTTACAATCTTTACTCATAAAAGTTAGGTTACCATCACTGTTAGTTTCAAATTGGCTTAGGTCACATTCCCCTCAACGTGGTATTTATTAAGTTCCTTCCCCTCAATGTGGTATTTATTAAGTTCTTTCCCAAAGGTTTAGTCAGATGATCTGCCAAGTTCACTTCTGACTTCACGTAATCAATGGATATAATTTCATCTTTCAATAGCCGCTTTATCACCTCATGTCTCAACCTAATGTGTCTGTTCTTACCATTAAAAGTTTTATTATTTGCAATAGATATTGTCGTCTTATTGTCACAATGCACAGATACATAATGTGTTGGTTTTATTCCCAATGGAATATTTTCTAAGAAATTTCTCAACCACTTGCCTCCTTATCGGCTTTCTCTAGAGCAATAAACTCTGACTCCATGGTGGATTTTGCAATTATTATTTGTTTGGTTGATCTCCAAGTCACCGCACCACCACCAAAGGTGAACACATAACCACTAGTTAATTTAATCTCATCTGAATCTGAAATCTAGTTAGCATCATTGTATCATTCTAATACAATGAGAAATCCACTATAAGCAATACCATAGTGCATGGTACCTTTCAAATATTTCATTAGTTTAGCCAAAGCGGCATAGTGATCATTATTGAGATTATGTGTATATCTACTCAATCAGCATACAACATATGCTATGTTAGGTTGAGTGAAATTCATCAAATGCAACAGATTTCCAATAATCTGTGCATACTGAGACTGGGTAACAAGATCACATCTGTTTTTCTTTAAATGAGTGTTAGCATCATAAGGGGTACTTCCTGGTTTGACATCAAAATGTCCAAACTTCTTTACAAGATTCTCAACATAATGTTCTTATGACAGTATTATACTATCATACTTCCTTATGACTTTAACACCCAGAATTGCACTAGCTTCACCTATGTTTTTCATGTCAAATTTAGATGCTAGAAACATTTTGTTTGATGCACTATGTCATGACTAGTACAAAAAATAAGCATGTCATCCACATATAGACAAATAATTACACATTCACCATTTACTAATTTTGTATACACACATTTATCAACTTCAACAGAAGAAAAACCATCACTAATTAAAGTTTGATCAAATTTTTCATGTCACTATTTAGGTGCTTGTTTTAGACCATATAAAGATTTGAGAAGTTTACATACTTTATTTTCTTGTCCAGGAACTACACACCCCTCAAGTTGTACCATGTAAATTTCTTCTTCTAAATCACCATTTAAAAAAGTTGTTTTAACATCCATTTGGTGCATAACCAATTTATATGCAGAGGTTAAAGCAATCAAAACTTGAATAGAAGAAATTCTAGTTACAAGAGCAAAGGTATCAAAAAAGTCAATATTTTGTTTTTGAGTAAAACATTTTGCTACTAATCTAGTCTTATATTTTTCAATTAATCCGTCAGGGTTATATTTCCTTTTAAAAATTCATTTGCAACTAATTGGTTTTGCTCCAAGAGGTAAATCTACCATAACCCTAGTATTAAATTTTGTTATTGAATCAATTTCATATTTAATGGCTTCTTTCCAAAAAGGTGCAACAGGTGAAGAAAAAACTTCAGAAACAGTTAAAGAGTCACCATCAACAATATATGTGTAAAAATCATTTCCAAAAGAAGTTTATTTTCTTTGTCTTTTACTTCTTCTCAAATCCTCATGTAAATCATCAAATAAATTTTGTGCTAGAGCTTCAGAAATATGTTCTAATTTTAAGGGAAAAACATGTTAAAAAAATTCAACATTTTTTGTCTCAATTATAGACTTGCAATCAAACACATCACTTTATAAAACTAAAAATCTATATGTAATACTATGATCAGCATACCCAATAAATATACAATCTGAAGTCTTAGAACCTATTTTCCTCTTTTTAAGTTTAGGTAGCATTGCTTTAGCTGAACACCTTCACACTTTTAAATATTTTAAGTTAGGCTTATAGCTCTTCCACAACTCATATGGTGTTTTATCTATTTTCTTTTAGGGAATCCTATTTTGTAAATGACATGCAGTTAATAAGACTTCACCCCAGAGGTTATCAGGTGTATTAGAACTAACTAATAGGGCATTCATCATTTCTTTTAAGGTCTTATTTTTTCTTTTAGCTACTCCATTGGATTGAGATGAGTAAGGGGGTGTAATTTAATGAATTATTCATTCTTTTTCACAAAAATCATTAAATAAAATGTATTCACCACTTCTATTTAATCTAACTCTTTTAATTCTTTTATTTAATTAATTTTCAACTTTTGATTTATATACTAGAAACATGTCAAATGCCTCATCTTTATTTCTAAGTAAATATACCTTAGTGTACATAGAAAAATCATCAATAAAAGTCACATAATATTTTTTACCACCTCTAGTCATAGTTTGTTTTAAGTCTCATAAATCAGAATTAATTAACTCAAGTAGTTCAGTATTTCTTTCTACAGATAAACAAGATTTTTTACTTATTTTTGATTCCACACATATTTCACATTTATTTAAGCACGTATCACTAAAGCTAGAAATTAATCCAAAATATTGCTTTCTTAATATAAGAAGCACTAACATGTCCTAATCTAGCATGCCACATATCCATAGAGTCAATCAAATACGAAGAAGAAGATGTATTTTCATTAATTTGAGTAACATTAAGTACAAACAATCCATGATTACAATAACATTTTTCCACAAGTACATTATTTTTTGTCATCACAATTTTATCAGACTCAAAAGACACTTTAACCCCAACATTTCCTAGCAAGGCCACAAAAATTAAATTTGCTCTTATACTAGGTACAAGCACTTCGTTGAGAGCTAGGGTCTTGTCAGATGTGAGCTTGAGAAGAACTTTTCCTTTTCTAAGAACTTTGGCAGTTTGGGAATCACCAAGATACACATGTTCTTCTCAATCTCCCACGGAATTGTAGGAGGTAAACATATTTCTGTTTGTACAAATATGTCTAGTAGCCCCAGAGTCTACCACTCAATCATTCACATTGGCCATCAACAAGGCTTAAGAAATGACCACAGCAATTATATTATCTCATTTGACCAAGTTTGCCTTTGGCTTGTGAGGATTGTCATTTCTCTTCCTATGTTTGCATTGAACTGCTCGATGACATGGCTTACCACAAACATAACAATTTCTTCCACTATTTTTGAAAGTGGGATTATTCACTTTTGGCACATAGTGAAGTTTATTGTAATCAACCCTTTTGTTGGGTTTATTATCATACATTTTCTTATTGACTTGTACCATGTTTGCCCTTGAAGCCAATGCTTTTGCTCTTACAGCTTTGATTTCCTTCCTGTTCGTGTCCTCAATGATGATGTGGGTGATCAGATCGACAAAAGACAACTACTTGTTCTTGTGTTTGAGTTGCTGATTGTAGTCCTTCCAAGATTGTGGTAATTTTTCAATGAGTAATCCTATAACAAACTCATCCGGTAGTGTGATCTTCTCGGCTTTCAACTCTTCTAACAGTTTGTGATATTCGTTGATCTGAGTTTTGATGTCGTTTTCATCAGTCATCTCCCATATGTAGTAATTTCCAATGATGAACTTCTACCTCCCAGCATCCTCAGTAGTGTGTTTGAGAAGCATAGACTCCCAGATTTTATTGGTTTCCTTATATGAACAATAGACATCGAACAATTCGTTAGATAATGTGCTAAAAATTGTATGTCTACAAACCTTGTTGGCATAAGTCCAGTCGTCCCATTTTTTCAGGCCAGCAGATGAGTCTGGTTTTGGATCTGTGAGAGCATCAGTGACGTCGTGCATGTGAAGAACATAGTAAACACGCTCCTGCCACTCTTTGAAGTTTTGGCCTCCGAACATCTGGATTTTTTGAGACATCAGGGAAGGGCTTGGCATACGTGATTGCGGTAACAATTGGAGGAGGGGGTTGCGTATCAGAGCTTTCAAATCTGTTGTTCGAGGCGTGTTGTGATTCGGCCATAATCCTTGAGATTGTTGTAAGCCGTGACCTACAATGGAATGATACAGAAAAATACTGTAGTCTGAGGCGTGCGAAGGCGATTAGTTGAAAATAATTATATATATAGTCATGGATAGTCAATATTTTCTGGATATCAATTATAAATATGCACGAAAAAATTAGTACAACTTTCTTAAAATTGCTTAAAAGATGTGGTGACATTCTTAATAGGATTGCATTTTAGTGTTGTATAAGACATTCGCCATCTCTATGCTGCTGTCTTCACTAGGAAGACTAGTATGAAGAAGGAAGTTGTGTTGCATTTTAGTGTGTTGTAGTCTTATTCCATTGCAAGGATAAAAGGCTTCTTTAAGTAAGGTATTCATAAGTTTAAGTTTTTAGTTATTCAAAAATATTCATTAAATAAAATTAAATTCAACGCAAATTTTAATTTCATTTCTTTATCACACATTATTTTTTTTTATTTGAGATTTTTTTTATTTTACTTTAAGACATTTTTATTATTTTAGAAGATAAAATTTAATATAAAGAACATTCAATCCTCAATTAATCTCGTGCAATGTACAGTACAAATACTAATTATACTATATTTGACAAGATCTCTAAATCTAAATAATTAAAACACATGAAATTTTAAAAATTAAATTATTTCATATTTTTTAATGTTCAAAACACAATATTTGATTTATAAACCAGATCAAATCTCATTTTTTTCATTCCAAACACACTCAATCTAATTTGTGAACTAAGATGGGAATGCCAACATATTACATATTGATCTCCCTTAGCTATAAGAGCTCATTTCCACCATTTGTTAACCTCAACAATTTTTATGATGATTCAATGCTTGCATGCATGCATCATATTATCAACATAGTATTTATAATGTATCATATATATGTTAACCATTTGACACACATAAAACTTCATTAATATATTTACACCATATCCATTCTTATTTATTCAATTTTGACCCTGTTATCCAATTATTTGTAAATACAGTTAGAGTGGTCGGGAAACGTAGGGCATATTTTAATTAATGGAACTCAGTACGTACTCCAACAATGTCACTGGCATTCTCCCTCTGAACACACAATCAACGGCATAAGGTGCCCTTTTTTGGTGAACATTTATCACATTATATTTAATTACAAACACAAACAACCCCATCATATTTGCTTTAAGTTTTTCAAATATTACTCAAATTGCAGGAATGCTCTAGAGGTACACACGGTGCACAAAAGTTCAGCAGGACAAATTGCCGTGATTGGAGCTGTGTATAGGGTTGGGTGGCCGGATCCTTTCTTATCATCGGTAAAGCGAGGAGATTTGTGCTATGTTTGTATGATTTCTCACTAACTGATATTAATTATAGATGTTGATGTTGACTGCATGATTTTGTTTCTAGATAGAGGATGATTTAAGGTTTATTGCTCAAAATAAGGACGCGGGAGGAGCAGTGGGTATTGTTGATCCAAAGCAGATAATAAGGACAATCAGCAGCAAGTATTACAGATATAATGGTTCTCTTTCGACTCCTGCTTGCGATGAGAATGTTGTTTGGACTATTTTTCAAGAGGTTTGTTTGTTTTTGTTCGTTTTTTTTGGATACATAAAGGTTTGTTTTTTATTTTTATGATCATATCTATTGCAAAATTTATATCATGCATATTATATTTATAAAAGTTTACATTAATTTTAAATTTTTTATATTTTATAAAAAAAAAATTTTAATGCACTATTAATGTAAATATTTTTTATACTGTCATTCAAAAAGTAAACATTAAAATAGGAATCCCTTATAATAGTATAGATTATTATTATTATCATACAAAATCAATAATATGATAATAATGAATTTTAAATTTTAAAATATTTTACAAAGCATTTTATTTAATTACTCATTTTATTTTTTTTTTCATTTCAATCGTATGCAATTCATCAGGTAAAAACAGCTACATGGGAACAAGTCAGGTTGCTTCAAGTTGCCATTCGTGATGTAAGTTACTTACCATGCACGTTAGACATTTTCACATTACCCGAAGCCTTGATATTAGATCAAACAATGCATAAATCACATTGCTATAGCAATTAAAATATTAATTTTCAATATGAAACTTTAATTTTCTGTCAAAAAGTAAACTCTATCAATTATTTATGATTAATGTTTAGATTCAATATGCGATCTTGTGCTTTTGAAAAGAGAGCTAAGCAGTAAATACTGCTAATCTACATTTATTTAGGTAATAATTACAATATTACACTTCTCAAGATTTTTTCCTTGTTTTGGTTTTTTTTTTTAAATTTTGGAAGGAAATGTATACCTAAACGAATTATTAATTGAATGAATATTATTATATTAATATTAATTACCTTTCCTACGTCTATTTTGTAGGAATTATATGTGAATGCAAGACCGCTGCAACCAATAAACGGTCGCTTGGTGCTACTCTACGTACCAAAAGATCACCAATGAAACTGAAGTACAAGTTAAGATAGAGTTGACAATGTAAAGCATACGCTTAAAATAAGAATTGCACAGCAACGACACCAATAATAGTAAATGGCATGCATGTGCACAAAAATAACAGTACCTACCGTAGTTCATTGCTAATAAACCAATGATGTTTGTTGTTCTGGAGTAGATTTAGATGAGTATTTGAGATAAACACGTCATATAGGTTTCTTTTTTGTGCAGCAGTAACAAAGCATGTTGGATCAGGGAGGTGGGTACCTACAAAGAGACTTCAACGCTCAAGTCAGGTTGTGCACAAGTAAGGTTTATGTAATAAGATACTGATACCTGATTAAGATGACTTAGCATGATATTTATAGAGGTTGGATAGATACGTTCTCATAATGAAGAGATACGTTCCTTATGTAGTAGCGATGGATCCCTATATTATTGGAATATAGATACTGCAATTATAGGTAGTTAGAGGCAAGTGCTATTATTCCGTAAAATCATGATTAGCAATGACAGATATCATCAGGATCTTTCATTACACAGATCTTATGGTAAAGTTGTTGCTACCTAATGTCGTGGTCCAATAGGCATAGAGTCGGGATCTTTTCCGCATGTCATAAGCGATCTCCTACTAAAGGCATCGACGTCGAACTCCGGCGTAATGCGTGTCGAGTCAACCCACGAGACATGACCCCAGATTACGGTCCAGAACATTTGTAAAACAAATATCATAATATTAGTTGGTCATGTATAGAATCTTGCTTGCCACATGTTCAAGCAATGTACCACATGCAACCATACAAGCGTGTTAGTTTTAGTCCTACCCACTATAGACAACTAGTTTTTAAGGTCAAATATGATATTAACAATTCATGGATCATAGTTATGAAACATCAACGAATTTCACCTAAAAAACTCAAACAACAACTTGAGCTTGGAATGTGAGCCTGGCAATGCATTGAAAGCCCATGGTGATACATTTATAAATAACTACTAGTAAAGGAATCTAAACACATCAAACTATCACTTAAGAGATAACAGTGATTTAGAGACTTAGGAAGTCTTTCTTCACCCACAACTTCACTTAGATTAAGCAAGTAACACAACTAACTATTAACAAACCAATTTTGTTAGCTGAAACCTATTACATTCAAGATGCTTATGTCTACGTGATTTAATTGTGCATTTATCACCTAATTCACACTGTGTTCATGTGAGTTAGAATGATTTCAAACATAAGCTATGCATGACCAATAGGTATGCGTTCATCCCATTGACAAATCAATACACTCAACCTATGCAAGTGAGATTGATCATGCATTACCCAAAACCTTGGACCCAATTTCCTATATCTATGTCTAGGTAAAGGAAAGACCTCAAATCAATTGGTGATCAAGCAATTGTAATAATTAAACATAGAATTGAGTAAACAAAATTGCATTCATTAACAAATACCCATAAATATCTACAATAATCTAATATTCATAGTGTGATCCAAAAGATTCTCTAGTTATAAACTTAGAAATCCATAAAATTCAAAGAATCCATCACTACAAAGAGATATATTCAAAGACAACAAAGATTAAGGAAAATAGGAGAAGAACTATAGATGATGGGGGATGGATCTCCTTCTTGAACTTTGATCCTCAATCTTGAGTGGATTATCTCTCGAGATCCAAAATCTCCCAAATTAGAGCTTCTCTCTCTAGTTTAAGGGTTCAACACGGAATAAAAGTCTAGTTATACAATGTAGAAAGACTCATGAACCTAATACCTTAAGGTTTTTGGTCAATATGTAGTATCAAACCCACTTGTGTGGTTCTTCACTTAGCCCATTGAATGCAAATCTCTTTGTTATTTTGGGCTCGCCTATCCTAACAAGATGATTTAATGGAAAATTGATTAAAGCAAGAAATTAAAGTAAATTAAATTAAAAAGCGAATAAAATAAAATAAAATAAAATAGCAATTAAGCAAGAAACTAAATTTAGTAAGGGAAAACTCAATCGATCAAACATTTAGAACTAGGGTTTCACTACATCAACCAATGCCAATCATCTTTATTATCTCTTAATTAAGGTCAATATTCTTCTTGAAAGTGAATTATCTTAAGGTAATTCAAATTCCTCTCTCGAGTCTAAGTGAATATGTTAAAATCAAAATACCACCCACTCTCATAGGTATATGTTAATAGAAACGCATTAAGTTCTTTGATAATTGTGTTATTTATCGCAAGTGTACAAGTCACACAAATAATAAATGGTGAATACAAAGTATCGTCTCCACAGGAATTAGAATGAGTGAATGCGCTATCACTTAGCTAATTACTTTGTTCAGGCTTAAGAAACACGAAATTAAAGACAATTAAGAAAATTACAAATAACTACTAGTAAAGGAATCTAAACACAACAAATCATCACTTAAGAGATAACAGTGATTTAAAGACTTAGGGGGTCTTTCTTCACCCATAACTTCACTTAGATTAAGCAAGTAACACAACTAACTATTAACAAACCAATTTTGTTAGCTGAAACCTATTATATTCAAGATGCTTATATCTAGGTAATTTGATTATGCATTCATCACCTAATTCACACTGTGTTCATGTGAGTTAGAATGATTTCAAACATAAGTTATGCATAACCAATAGGTATGTGTTCATCCCATTGGCAAATCAATACACTCAACCAATGCAAGTGAGATTGATCATGCATTACCCAAAACCTTAGACCCAATTTCCTATATCTATGTCTAGGTAAAGGAAAGACCTTAAATCAATTAGTGATCAAGCAATTGTAACAATTAAACATAGAATTGAGTAAACAAAATTGCATTCATTAACTAATACCCATAAATATCTACAATAATCCAATATTCATAGTGTGATCTAAAAGATCCTCTAGTTATAAACTTAGAAACCCATAAAATTCAAAGAATCTATCACAATAAAGATCAAGGAAAAGAGGAGAAGAAGAACTATAGATGATGAGTGATGTGTGTGAAACAACATCATATTTTGTTCTTGTGTTTGCATGCATTTTTATACATTCTAGGCATTTTAGTTTCCCTTTTTATTTGTTTTTCCATTTAGTTCAGATAACTGCGGTGTTTTTGGTGTTATTGCGCAGGATTGGTGCTTAATTGGCCTTGAAATGGATGAAAAAACTTGCACAATTGAAGTTGGAGCTTAAAGGGTAGCATTTTAGGACAAAAAGCTCGCTCCAGAGGGAACCACGGCCTGCCGTGGCCGAACCACGGCCATGGATCGAGCAGTGCGTGAAAAAGTAAAAAGGAGAGTTCAGAGTCAACCACACCGGCCATGGTCTGGACCACGGCTTGGCCGTGGTCTGAACCACACCCTGGCCGTGGTCTGAAACACGACTATAGTTGTCAAACAGAGACAACCACGGTCTGGCCGTGGTCCCCACCACGGTCGTGGTTCGGGGTACGCATCAGCTGTTTAAGTCCATTTTTCTCTTTTCAGATGGGTTTGGATCAGTTTTAACCCATGGGGTATATATAGATGTTTTGAAGAGAACATTAGGGGTCGTTTTTGGTTTGGAAGGAGGCACATTGGAGGCTCTTGATCTTCATCTTCCTCTCTTCCCTCTTGGATTACGGGTTTGGAGGTTCTTGGAACATGATTTCTGGTTTCTTCTTCTCCATGTCTGAGTAGTTCCCTTTTGTTTCTAGGATTGGGCAATGCCCTTTGATACATTGATAATGATTAATTGATATTGTTTACCCCTTTTATTAATCTTGAATGTTGTTGATTCAATCCTTATTGCGATTATTCATGTGAATTTGCTGGCCACTTATTTGCATCTCATAGATATCTAGGGACGTACTGAAAGGTGAACCTAGGTGTTGGAACTATAAGAATTGAACTTAAGGTTTAAATCACGAGAGTAGGTTTAGCCTTTCGAGGATTAATGAATTACAAAAAAAAAACGTAATGGGTTCAATTGAAATTCAATTACCACGAGAGTAGGAATTGGTTTAATTGGGCACGGTTCTTGTATCTTGAAAGGGAACATTAACTAATTTAGGGTAATTCACCTTCAATTGAATTTCAAGTGTTAATAAGAGGATTGTCAATTAGGAGTCTTGTATCATTGTGGTTAACCCCAATCCTGGAAGCTTTCTTAAATCTGAAATCTTTTCTCAACAATTTGCTATTTTTATTCTCAATTTTGCATCTTAACTTTATTTATTTAATTGTTTGGTTTCTACGTTCTTGTTCAACAATTATATTCTCTTTTGTTTAATTTAATTGAATTAATTAGTTAATTGGTATTCATAAACATAGTCCCTGTGGATTCGATATTTTATTACTTGACGACGAAACCGTACACTTGCGGATTTCACCCTAATCAATGAGCTTGAGGGATGGATTTTCTTCCTGAACTTTGATCCTCAATCTTGAGTGGATTATCTCCCGAGATCCAAAATCTCCCAAATTAGAGCTTCTCTCTCTAGTTTAGGGGTTCAACACGAAATAAAAGTCTAGTTACACAATGTAAACTTAAAAAAATAGAAAAAAATATGGATCCGAGTTGGTTAAACACGGTTGGGCATGTGAAAACTCGTACAAAGGCAGTTAACCCCCCGTCTAGGCATGATTGAGCCATGCCTAGGTGTGCAAGTCTCAATAAAACGAGCCTTTATCAACTGCCACTAGCATGCAAAGGCATCCTAGCCATGCCTAGGTGTGCTAGTTTCTGTCCCAGGAGTGCATTTCAGCTGCCATGCTTAGGCGTGGCTCCTTGGTTAAAAAAAATGTCTTGATTCCTTCCTTAATCATCCCACTTAGCCTAGGATTTTCTTGCTTGGCCCTTCTTAAGGTCCATGATCTAGGTAAACTTGCAAAATAATACCATAAAATTACATAAGAATCTCTAGTTTGTTAAGCATTTCAGATTTTATCATTATTGAACCAAATCATGACCAATTTGAGATAAGAGAAATAATAAGCTCAAAGTTTCCATATAGAGTATAAAACCTGTTAAAAATCATGAAAAACTTGGACTAACAAGTGAATTAACCTTCCAAAGAGAGGAGTAATAACTCAATTTCTTGTAGTTATCAATAATTCATGGCTTCCCCAAGCAATAAGGATCATTCCCAAGCTTTGGTATGTTGTCGCAAGCAATGAAAAATAAAACTTATACTCCTAAAAATAATGTAGTAGTGCGAGTAAGGATTATTCCCAAGCTTTGGTGTGTTGTCGCAAGTAATTAAAAATAAAACTTATACTCCTAAAAATAATGTAGTAGTACAAGTAAGGATTATTCCCACGAAGAGTATCTAGCCTACATGAACATGGATGAGGGGTTTTGAATATAACAAAAATAATTTTAAGAAAAATAATTAAGGAATAATTCAAATTAAATTATCAAAATTAATCAAAAGAATAAACATTGGTCTAAGTCAACATCCATCATTAGAATTTTACAACTGATCATCAATGCAAGTATATATCAATTCACACTTTGAATATTCATTGTTGGAACTATTTTCCTATCTCTCCTTAGTCGTAGTTAATTAAAAAGAACGATCTAAATAACCCTAACTATTAAACAACTTAAGACAAGCGCTAAAGGTTTAATCTAGTAGCAGCTTCAAGTATTAAAGTGATTGATGAAACTAAACAACACAAGCACAAGCGGTTGCATTTAATTTAGTCAAATGTTTTTCCTAAAATCTAATAGTTTCTGGTGCAACAAATCATTAAATTTTAGTTGCTTCACAAATTAGAGGGATTAAACAATTATGGATTTGATATCTAATTTAGCAATAGATTACATCGAATAATAAACTAGTAAGCGTCTTAGTAATTAAAAGAAACAATCATAAAAATAGTCACAAAAGAACATTCGATACTCAAAGTATAAATAAAATAATAATAATAAATTAGATCTCGTAGTTTTATTGATTCCAAGGCTTTTGTTTCCTTCAACTAATTAAAAACTTAGCCACGCAAGGCCATTGATGAAAACTTGAAGGAGAAGAGAGAGAAAAGGGGGGAGCGGCGTGTGTATAAAAATCTATTCATTACTCCCCGTTTTTATCCTTTTCGTATCAACATTCAAGTGTACTAAATTTTCTATCAAATCTCTTACCAAATCTTCTATAAATATCTCCTATAAAATCTCTTATAAATATTCTAATTATTATCCTAAGAAAACAATATCCAAATCTAACTAATTAAGGAAAATATTTAAAATAAAATAGGATCCTAACATAAATAGGGAAGTTGTATTTTTAGCTGGGATTTTTGGGCACCATATCTGAAAATTTTCAAAAATACACCACGTTTGATTTGTGCACTAGAATTGCAGGCTAAGGAACGTCCTAGATTACGAAGCGATATCAAAACTGTTCAAAATCACTCAATTAGATTCGTTTTGCACTTAACGCTTCCATTTGCATCCTAAATCAAAATATAAGAATAATGAGTATATTTAGACACAAATAAGTATAAAAAATTAAACATTAAGGGAGAAAAATATGACATTTTGCATTCTCATCAAATTCCATCGCACTTAACTTTTGCTCGTCCTCAAACAAGAAAAAAATATGCACAAACAAGAAAAAATACAATAAGTACACAAAAATTTTATTTTTAAAAGAAAATTACAAGAAATTTGACATGCCAATAATCTATCAAAGCTTAAAGATGTCAATCATTCAATCATGCATCTATATTCAACTCAAATGTGAGTCATCAAACCAAGCTTGCTTTCAAAAACAAATCCCATGAATTCAATTACTCTATTGATGAACAAATGCATTTTTAACAACTTATAAACGCTTCCCACAAGTCAAATAAGCAAAATCACTACTCAATTATCTACTAATTCAAGTCTACACCTTATCAAGGATCATTAGGATTTCTTTAGGCACTTTTTATCATATTGTTATTTTTCTTTATTTTTTTTCATATAGAGACCTAGACTTGGAAACGCTCGAACTCATAACCATGCGCCTCCTCCACATATTACGAACTCTAGCAAAAGACTTGAATTCTTGACCGTGCATCTAACCTACACATCAAAAACTATAATCCCTGCCTAATCAATACTCTTTATTTTTTATTCCATTCACATTTCAACTTTCACTACCCCCAAACTTATTTTCTTTTATGCACTTGGGTAGATCATATAATTTTTTATTTTTTTTTCAGTTGCCTAAATCTCCTTAACATAGTGCTTCTTATAATTTTGCTTTGAAAAGAGTAGAAAAATTGTCTAAAAACTAGGGAAATAAAAAGGAAATCACTTCATATACATATGCCAACTCAAGAACTCGTAAATCCAATGAAACAAGTTTTATAATCACAAGTTTAAGTTGATAAAATGTAAGAAGTGAACATAAATAACAATCATGAATTTTTCACTTTCACTTCTCAAAGATATTGACACATTAAATCTCTATTAGCTTTTTTCAATCATTTATTAATCCAAAATTTTCTCAAAAGAGTTTGAATTTAAAAAAAAAAACTAAATTTTTTTTCAATTTTTTTTGTTGGCCAACACTATTTACATATCTCTACAAAGGCTCCAAATTCGGGAAGACACTTAAGCCAACTCAAAAATAACAAAAAGAAAATAAAACAAACCAAAAACTACTCTAGTCTTTCCCCACATTTAATCTTTACATTGTGCTCAATGTAAGTTAAATGCAAAGAAAAGGAAAAAATAACCAAAATATAATGATGAAAATAAGAAAAGGAACGAACTCCCCTTGGGTTGCCTCCCAAGCAACGCCTTTGTTTATTATCGTTGGCTCGACTTAATGCTTCCTTAAGGGCCTGCATAAGCTTTTCTTCTTGCGGTGCACTAAGTTTACTGGAGATAATCACTGGTAACGTTCCTCTGTCTCCAAGGAACACGTGCTTGAGGTCATTGGGGAAAATATTCAAATTTGGAATAGGAGCCTGTAAAACAGAGGGTAAAAGTATCTCATTAGACACTGATAACACCATATAAGGAACGTTACTTGACTATTGTAACTTCGAAAAATCATTCAACATTGTAACCATTTCCTGCAAATCAGTACTCAAGACTAACTCCTCATTCTCTTTCTCAAGAGGCTCAGTAATGGAAACTTCCAATCCATCTTTTCCATCAAGTTCAAAAACTTCTTGTGCTAAAGAGTAAATCACATCAATAGAATAAACAAGATTATCATCACCAGGATATTTCATGGCATAATAAATATTAAACTTAACAATTTCACCATCAAATTTCATGGTAAGTGTGCTACTATGAACGTCTATCTTAGTCTTGGTTGTCCTTAAGAATGATCTTCCTAACAAAATATGAATAGTTTGATCACCATTCTCCATATTAAGCACATAAAAATTAGCTGGAAAAACCAAATCACTAAATTGCACAAGAACATCCTCAACTACACCCTTAGGATAGGCATTAGATCTATCAACCAATTGAATCACAACACTAGATTTATTTAAAGATCCAAGTTTCAAAGAAGCATATATAGAATATGGCATGACATTGATAGAAACTCTTAAATCTTTCATGGCCTTCTCAAATCTAGTGTTACCTATCGTACAGGGGATAGTAAACGTACCTAGATCTTTGCATTTCACAAGGAGTTTTCTTTGAATAATTGCAGAAACATTCTTCTCAACTCACACCTTGTCACATCCTTTGAGTTTCTATTTCCTCTTAATTGTACATAGTTCTTTTAGAAATTTAGCATAACGAGGTATGACTGCTTATATACTAGAAATTTAGGCAGTTTTGAGCCTCGAGCTGATTTACTTGTGGATTCTCATAGCTAAGATTGTGGTGATTCCTCTATCTCAGATTATACGTACTTGAATAGGGATAACATTTCCTTTGCGGTTGTCTAGGGAAACCGCCCACCGCATTCACTTGCTCAATGGGCTACTCTTGAAGAGTTGGGTACATATTGGTTGAATGCCTTGCTACCGAACAAATCCCACAAGGCTTCACCGTTTGCATATTACATACAGTCATTTGACGAACAAGAGAAGTTAGACTCGCAATCTATTATTCAAAGGAGGAAATATTTACCTCATTAACATGCTTAGATGAAAAGTCTAGCCTAGTGCTAAATTGTTGAGAATTGACCGCCATATTTGCAATCAAGTTTCTCGCGACTTTGGGAGTTTTATCCACCAAAGCTTCTTTACTAGCATCAATCATGCTCCTATCAGTGGGTAGAAGGCCCTCAAAGAAATACTAGAGAAGTAGCTACTCACTAATTTGATGATGGGGTCAGCTTGCACATAGTTTCTTGAAACATTCCCAGTACTTGTGTAGGGACTCTCCATTGTGCTGCTTTACACCACAAATTTCTTTTTGAATGTCGGCTACCCTTGAAGCTGGGAAATATTTCTCCAAAAACAACATCTTCATCTCGTTCCATGTGGTAATACGCCTTGAGGGTATATAATAGAGTCAATCCTTAACTGAATCCTTCAAAGAAAATGGAAAGACTCTTAACTTTAATTTGCTCTTCTGTCACCCCTGTGGGTTTCATACTCATGCATACCACATGAAACTCCTTTAGATACTTGTGGGGATCTTCACCTGCAAGGCCATGAAAAGTAGGCAAGAGATGTATTAGTCCATATTTTAATTCAAAAGTAGTAGCATCATCTAAATTTGGAAACGCTATGCAAAAGGGTTGTTGATTCGAATTAAGGGTAGCAAACTCTTTTGAAGTTCGATTTTCAGTCATTACTTCCTTCTCTTCTAAATCAGAATCGCTAATAAATAGGAAATCAAGAGCTAGATCGTTTTCTTCAAAATTTCTCTGAGCTTCCCTCCTTAACCTGCACAAAGTTATCTCTATTTCTGAATCACACTATAAATCACCTTGATTAGAATATCGAGTTACAGTCATAAGCAATCAAGGAAACTCTAATAAACCATGAAAAACAAATCATGAAAAATTTATAATAATAAAAATAAATAAATATTCCACGCTAATTTTTTTTGAATTTTTTTGAAAAAATAACTAAATATTATACTCTAATAAATAAATAAAACTAACGATTTATTTTTTTAATTTTTAATTAAAAATTCCAAGAACAAAATAAAGATCACAAGAAGCACAAAAATCAACTAGAATCACTCCTTGGCAACGAAGCCAAAATTTGGTGAGTGTCGCAGGCTACCAAAAATAAAACTTATTCCCTCAAAAACAAATGTGGTAGTGCAAGTAAGGATCGTTCTCACGGAGAGTATATAGCCTAGTTTTATACTACGCTCACGTGGATGGGGGTTTTGAGTATAACAAAAATAATTTTAAGAAAAATAATTAAGGAACAATTCAAATTAAATTATCAAAATTAATCAAAAGAACAAACTCTGGTCTAAATCAATATCCACCATCGGAATTTTACAACTGATCATCGATACAAGTATATATCAATTCACACTTTAAATATTCACCGTTGGAACTATTTTTCTATCTCTGCTTAATCGTAGTTAATTAAAAAAATAAGAGATCTTAGTAACTATTAAACAGCCCAAGACAAGCGCTAAAGGTTTAATCTAGTAGCAACTTTAAGAATTAAAGAAATCGATGAAACTAAATAACACAAGCACAAGCACTTGTATTTAATTTAGTCAATTATTCTTCCTAAAATCTAATAATTTCTGACGTAACAAATCATTAAATTTTATTTGCTTCACAAATTAGAGGGATCAAACTATTACAGATTTGATATCTAATTTAGTAATAGATTGCAGCGAATAATAAACTAGTAGGTCTCCTAGTAATTAAACGAAACAGTCATGAAAATAGTTATAGAAGAACATTTAATACTCAAAGCATAAATTAAACAATAAAAATAAATTAGATTTCACAATTTTGTTGATTCTAAGGCTTTTGTTTCCTTCAACTAATTAAAAACTTAGTCACGCAAAGCCATTAAAGAAAACTTGAATTAAAAGAGAGAGAAGATGAGGGAGCGACATGTGTATAAAAATCTGCTCATTACTTCCTCCTTGTTATCCTTTTTGTATCAGTATTCAAGCCTACCAATCCCTTATCAAATCTCCTACTAAATCTTCTATAAATATCTCCTATAAAATCTTCTACAAAATCTTCTATAAAATCTCTTATAAATATTCTAAATATTATCCTAAGATAATAATATTTAAATCTAACTAATTAAGAAAAATATTTAAAATAAAATAGGATCCTAATATAAATAGGGAAGTTGTATTTTTAGTTGGAATTTTTGTGCACAAGATCTAGAACTTTTCAAAAATACACTACGTTAGATTCGCGCATTAGAATTGCAGCCTAAGGAATGTCCCAGATTATGAAGCGATTTCAAAATTGTCCAAAATCATCCAATTAGATTCATTTTGCACTTAACGCTTCCATTTGCATCCTAAATCAAAATATAAGAATAATTAGTATATTTAGGAACAAAATAAGTATAAAAGATTAAACATTAAAAAAGAAAAATATGACATTTTGCATTCTCATCAAGCTCCTAGGTTCAATTACTAGATATTCAAATATTCATATTTCGTCTCTCAATCCATCACCCAGATACCTTAGATCTATGTATATATGGGCACCAACATATAGCAAGCATTAAGAGCATTGTAATTGAATCAAGAAACAAATATATTCCATAAACTAAGAAGAGAAATAAATTTGATTACATATCAATGATGAATTACATCCCAATTCTAGAAACAAGAAACTTAACCTCTCATAGTAATAGAGCAATTTACAAATCTCAAGAACAACATAAGAAAATCAATGAAGAAGGGCATATAAAACTCAATATAGTTCTATGATCCTCTTTGACTTTTTATCATTTAATCCCCCTTGTTTTTAACTCTTTGACTTTTTGATATGGATCCTAATCCAACAAAATTAGTTTGAGTCATCTTCATTAATTTGGGTTTTGGATAAGATTTGGATAAGATAAAATCCCCTTAAAAACTTGGTCTTCAAGACAATTCCTACTTTAATCCAAAATCTTATAAATTATACCTGAAAATTCAAATAAAAAGATAAAACATGTATAGAAGATAAAATTATTCTAAATCTACATAAAATTAACTAAAATCAAATAAACAATAAATAAAATCAAATAAAGATTCTAATAAATAAACCCAAAGTTGCATCACATCCTTTATCACACTAAAGTTGGGATAACGAGAACATTTTTTTTATGAACTTCTAATAGGTTCAAACACCAAATATTATTTTTCCCACCAATAATTTCCAAACAAAAATGCTATTTGCATTAATCTCTTGTATCACAGAGCTTACAAAAACAAAAAGTAAGATGTTGATGGTGTGTAGAAAAAAGAAAGAGATAAAATAAAAATAAAAATGAATGATGGTGATGACAGTCTGTGAACTATATGAAAAACTTTATCTATGTAAGAAACATAATTGATTTCCAAATTATAACACTAACCAAGATTCTCTTTATTATCAGAATAAATTTTATATTTGATGATAGAATTGAAAACCAAAGAGTCCTTTTGTTCTTATATTTTACTAGAATAAATTATATTTTACTACTTTTTCATTTTTTTTGGTAACAAAAAAAGGCCAAGCATATAAATGGAGTATAAGAAGCCCCATACAATCAAGATGTAACAGATGAGTAATATCAACATAAAGATTATCATTGACTCTAAAATCATGATCTTGTCCCAGGCTTAGGTTTGTAAGTCAGTGTGCACATTGGTTAGCTTCTTTATAGATATAAACAATTTCTACACACCAACTCCTCTTCAATATTTCCTTGATGGTCTTCACCAATTTGCTGGTAGCATGTTTGCCATCCTAACTCTAGCAATAATGTGAAAAAGAGCTTTAGAATCCACCTTAAGAATAACATATTTGCATCCCAACTCCTAAGATAGAGTGAGACCCTTTCAAGAAGCCAAAGTTTCTACCACCAAATCATTTGTTGCTCTAAGCATACATATGAACTATGAAGCCCTTATCCAATTGCCTTCACAACTCTGTCAAAAATACTAATTCTTAACCGTGTTTTAACTTACATTTTATTCTTGTTCAAAATTAGGTTCTGAGGGTTACTTGGAGAGGTAAGAGATGGTGAATTCCTCCGAAGCGCAACAGTTATAGTAATGGAGCAAGAGGGTGGGTACCTGCAAAAGGTACTTTGACGCTTAAGTCAGTAGCTGCGCAAGGAGGATAGTGTGTAATAGAATTAGGGCATATCTTGTCTCTCTTGCTTATTGTATTTATATGAGCGTTTTAGGGTATGTGGTGTCTGAGCATTCAGTGCGTGCCAAATGTTGTTACCTAGGATCATGACGACATGATCGTGGGGGAGAAGATCGTGGGGACAATATCATGGAGATCGCTATTCCTTTGTCCTTATTCTCCCGCTTATGCGAGATGTGATCAAGATTTGTTCCTGTCATTACGCCTGATGTGTGAGCCGCTTCATGCACATTATACATCCGGGTGCTAGCTTAGCGGGTCGGGTTGCTTTAGTTCTACGGACTCATAACACAATCTAAAATAGTTTCCTTTAACTTGACGCTTTGATGGGACATCAAAATGTCAATATACGAGTTCACCTGAAGCACACGGTGTGCGATGGACAAAGGGATCCGAGTTGTAATATTGATATCGAATATCATGATATTTTTTCTAAATGGCTGAGGTCTGTGATGTATCATAACAGGCTCCCAGGTTGAATGAGCAAGACCAGGATCTAAGTTGGATCGCTCCGCTTACATTATTGTTTTGTTGTTTGAGGTGTGTGATGAGTTGCCCTTATGTTAGTTGGTGGGGTCATGTATCCTGTCATCTGGATTTGGATTGAGGTTTGAGGTGTTGTTGTACCATGGTGGCTCCTTAAGGGTCAGAGATTTGGGTTCTGGAACACTACGTGTTGCTTCGATTTTGAATGTTTTGTGTCTTACTCTTTCGATTGCCTTTACATAGCAGTTCGTAACAGTCTATGCTTACTTGGGAACCAATGCTTTGCATTTATTGGAAATTAAATCGTCTTGATGATAATAGCGATTTCATGTTATTTTTCAACTATCTGCTATCCTCGTGGCCAATCACAAAATAGGGATCATTTAAACGTGGCTTCAAACGTGCAACTATTTCACCTTTTTAGGAGCCAATAAGAATGTCTTATTCTCTCCATAAATAAGGAATGTTTGTTGTGGGGTTATCACCTATTTATTTCATTTTCTAGTTGTGCTTGAGAGTGGATTTTTCCTAGAGAATGGTTTCTTTTCTGGTTTTTGTGGGTGTGTGGAGGGTTGTACCCCCTTCTAAGACCATCTTCCTCTTCTTTTTTTTTTTCCAAATTCTTAAACGTGTTTGCTTTTTTCCTCGCACATTCTTCTGGCGAAGGCCTTTTTTCTAGGCTTAATGGTTTGGTGAGGGCTAAGTAGCTGCTCTACGTGGCTCAGTCAGCATACCTTGGAATGACAAAAGCCTTTATTTCCTAGCGTATACGGGAGTGGACAAATTTTATACTCTTGCTGGGAGGGTCCATGGCTTCTATTGTAATTCCTGTGAGGCATGGAGAGGTTTCACTGATGTTCCTCCTCTGCTCCTACGCTTTGGGCTCGTAAGTGTATAGTTGGATGCACGAGAGCGTCTTGGAGTGAAGTAATCTCCTCATGTTGGCCGAGGGCGAGAAACAAGTACATATTGGGGAACCATTGAGGTGGACATGGTTGGTACCTGATCATCATCGTCTTTTCAAGCTACCTTGTTGGCTTTTCTCTAGTGGACATTCTTAGTCAAATGTAGCTCATAGGTTCCCCTTATGAAGTAGATATGTATAAAATATGAGTAATAAAAACTTATTTTTCTTGAATATTCACTTTGTGTCTTGATCCTGATAAATCTTTATTTTGTTTTCATGTTTCCGATATGGGTCCAAAGTCAGATCTCGAAATCTATTATGACGAATGCTCGCTTTACCTGGCCGAGATGAGTCCAAAGCTCGATTTCAAAGGTATGTCTTGTTTAATTGGATGAACACTCGTTTTGCCAGCCGAGATGAGTTCAAAGCTAAAATCTCGATGGTTGGGTTTGTTTAATTGGACGGACCCTCATTTTGCAAGCCGAGATGAGTCTAATGCTCAAATCTCGGGTTGGGTTCGTTTGATTAGATGAACATTTGTTTTGCTAGCCGAGATGAGTCCAAAACTTAAATATCTATGGTTGGGTTCGTTTAATTGGATGTGGTGCGAAAGCCTCTTAGTGTGGGGTCTATGATCTCGGGCTTCGGTCGATTATGCTTAACCATTATAAATTATAGTGAGTTTATGGATTAAGGTTAGACCATAAAGGTACGAGTGAAAACCCTTGAATGCACTGCTTGACCCCGAAAAATGTTCAAGTGAATTCTCATGTCTGATCGTCAAGTAAAAATACATTTAACCTCTGTAAACTATGGTAGGTTTATGGGTTAAGGTCAGACTGAAATGGGTACGGGTGAAAACCCTTGAATGTTCTGCTTGACCCCGAAATGTGTTCAAGTGGATTCCTTAGCTTAGTCGTTGTGTGTAAGTGTTGGAGTAGCTAATCCTTTTAGACCTTGTAATATGCGGACCTCTCCAAGTCATGGTGGCCTTGCTGATCCCGTCAGGCTCAAGTATCCATGGACTTAAGGTCACTGCCAAGATACCAGTTGTAGACGTTGATGAGTCAGAGCACCCGTGGACTCTAGGTTGCGGCCAAGGCACTGACTTTCGAATGAGACAACAATTGGGAAGAAAAAAAATTGATTAATTGATGTTAGAGCATGTTTCTTACATGGAAAAAGTGATAACTTAACACCGTTCCTAACTATAATATTTCCTCAGCTTGTCAATATTCCAAAAATTTTTTATTACCTTGCCCGAGAGGGTTTCCAGAGTATACGATCTTGTGTTGGTTTTGGATGTGATCTTATAGGGTCATTCCCAGTTAGGAGCTAACTTCTAATCTCTTGTGTTTCTCTCCCTAATGTCTGCCTTACGTAGCACAGGTTGTTGAGGTTAAACTGGTGTAGAATCACTTTGGAATTATATCGCGTTGCGATCCTCTATTTAAGGATTACTTCTCAGATGTGGGCGACAAGTCGTTGTTCTTCAAGTAGGTCAAGCTCTTGGCAGATGTGGTCTGAGTTGGCTTCCTTAGAAAAACTTTGCTTCCTCAAACTTGGCTCTTTTATTTCTATTGCAATCATAGCCTCGCAACCGTAAATTAACTTGAAGAGGTTTTTCCCGTAGTGGAATGTGGTGTGGTCCAATATGCCCACAGGACATGATCGAGTGGTTTCACCTGGTTTCCTTTGGCATTGTTGAGTCTCTTCTTAATTCCCTTAAGTATAATCCGAATGGCGGCCTTCACTTTCCCGTTGGTCTTTGTGAGCTCAACTGAGGTGAAGTGCTGCTTGATTTTGAGTGCAACCAAGAGATCTTTGAAATTCTTGTCAGTGAACTAGGTTCTATTGTCTATGACAATTGACTCCAGGATTCCAAATCTGCTAATGATATTCTTATGGATGAACTTTTGGATTTGCACGGAGGTGATTGTAGCCAACGATTCTGCCTCAATCCACTTAGTGAAGTAATCCATGGTCACAACCAAGTATTTGACTTCCTTTGTGCTTAGCACAAGAGGCCTAAGAAATCTATGCCCCACTAGTAGAATGGCTAGAGAACTAATATTGTCGATAATTCTTTTAGCGATGCCGCATAAACATATGAGTGACGTTAGCACTGGTCACATTTTTGCACATGTTCATTGCTATTAGCTTCCATGGTAGGCCAATAATATCCCGCCCTCAATGCCTTCCAGGCTAAGGATTTGCCCCCAAAGTGATGTCTTGAGCTTCCCTTTTGGATCTCAGCAATGACATACTCTACCTCCTTAAGGCCAAGGCAATTAAGAAGGGGATAAGAAGAACCTTGATGGTATAGCTGATTGTCATAGATAATATACTAGGTCGTTGTCCGTACTACCTTCTGAGCTTCCTTTCGATCTTCAGGAAGTGTGCCGTTGTGGATGTACGGTAATATATGAGTCATCCACGTTTATTCGCCTTCCAGTAAGAGGACTTCATTGTCCATGATATTGGGGAAGGGTAAGGTGTCTTGGATGACTGACCTACTTTTGCCTGGGCCCTTGATGTTGGCAAGCTTCGACAGGATATCAACCCTGGAGTTTTGTTCCATTGGGATATGTTTCACACTAACGTTGTCAAAATTTTCCATCAGCTTTTTAACTTTGACTAAGTACTTTTGCAGCAAGGGTTCTTTGTAATGCCCTAACACTAATATCTCGATATATCTAACATAAAGATAAACAATACTAATAACGTCACTTCATACTTAACTATCTCATAATATATCCATAATCATTAAGCAAGTCATTATAGAAAGCCTTATGAAATGCGAAAACATGCTTACTTATATATATACAAACATCACTAGCCTTAAAAGGCCTAATGTAGTACATAATTGTTTATACAATAAAAAACAAATATAATTGAATATAAGTTTTGCACAAGAAGCAATAAACTAAACTGCTCTGATCTATCAACTTCTTGTTCTACTTACCCTTAGCAGGGCTTTGACTTGGATTTGTCATGGAATAACAAATAGGGTGAGAATCAACAATTCTTAGTACGGGTATCCCATATCTAATCATACATAATATTATAAACATATTCTTAAAAATTAAATAGTAAGATATGTCTAAAACTCTAGCAAGGATTATCTTTGTTAGCTAAAGAAACCAAGCTACACATTCATACATACCTAGCTCATTTAAGAACTAAGTCACCTTATCTAGGAACTTTGGTTTATCATATTTCCTGTAGTAGGGAGTGAGTGAATCACCTCCTGTACCTACTTGTAACCTTGTACATATTGACACTTTGAGAATCTGGGGCTAAATCCTTGTTCGAAGAACCTTTTGGACTTTCCCACTCTCTCCTTTAGCCTCATGATTATGCACATTATTAAAGATTACTTACATATGAAAAACCTTTACCAAACTATCCTAGCATACATGCATCTAATACCTCATTTCAACACTAAGTTACTTAAGGTGCTAGACACTTACCTCATCATAAACTTCTCAAAAACCCACTTTTCAATCCAACATGCATACTTTGTAAACAAACATGGATTTAGGAAAAAAAGATACACATGAACACAAACACTCATACCTTAAACCTTGAAGATGGTGTTAAGCTATTCAAGTTTTGGTCTTTCCTTTTTCTTTCCTTTTCCTCTCCCCTGCTTTCTCTTCTTTCTCTTTTGTTTCTCTATATTCTCTTCTCTCCTTGCCTTGTGCAGAGAAGAGTCGTGTGAGAGATTTGAGAAAGTGAGTGAAATGTGAAAGAATATCAAAGCAAAGGCTTAAGGAAGATGGCTCATGTGCTGCCTATTTATAGATTTTTTTAGATATTTTAGGATATTTTGATATATTTTAGATATTTTAATATATTTTAGATAATTTGAGATATTTTGGATATTTTAATATATTTTAGTATTTTTAATATTTTAATATATTTTAGATACTTTAAGATATTTTAATATATTTTACATATTTTGTGGGAACTTATATCAACTAAGAACACTTATATTTTACCAAATCAAGTTTCCTAACTTTCATAGGTATTAGAATAAATCATAAGATTCGTTTTAATACTAACTTCATCATTTTCATAAGTTTCCATATCTACGACTTCATCAATCCAGTATTAAAACACTAAATTAGTGTATTTAAAAATATCAAACTGACTACGTTTAACCTTAAACTTTAACTGCAGCATATTGCATACATTTGTAACTTAGAAATAAATTATCCATATTTGTTTCCCTCAAACAAGCAACTCATGCCATTATTAACGTTATTTTAAGCTACTTTTCACATTCATTGTTGTAACAAAGTGCCTAAACTAACCAAATTCGTGACAAGATTAAGCAAACATGTCGAGCAAGTATTATGATACCTCTATAATCATATACAAGTCTAAAATGCTAAAAAGAAGATGTTACATTTCTCCTCACTTTTTTTTTTAAAAAAAATTTGACCCCAAAATTGCTTACCTTATATAAACAACTCTGGGTAGTTATGTTGCATAAGGGACTCCAACTCCCAAGTAGCCTCCTCGGTGTCATAGCCACCCCAAATAACCTTTACCAGAGGAATCCGCTTACCTCTGAACTTTTTGACCCCTCTGTCCACAACCCTTGCTGCATATCATAAGATAAATCATCTCTCAACTGTATAGATTCATGTTCTATGACATATGAAGGATCCAGATTATATTTTCTTAACTGAGACAAATGGAAAACATCATGAAGATTAGATAAACTGGGAGGAATGGCTATCTGGTAAGCTACAGGTCTAACTTTCTTCAGAATTTGTTAGGGACCAAGAAAACGAGGATTTAACTTTCGGGTTTTTAATGTTCTACTAATTCCTGTAGTAGAAGTAACTCTTAAGAATACATGATCTCCCTCATCAAACTCAAAAGGTCTCTTTTTCTTGTCAGCATAACTCTTTTGCTGACTTTGAGCAGAAACCAACCTATCTTTAATCATTTTGATTTGCTCTGTGGTTTGCTGGACCAACTCTGGACCTAGAATGGTTCTCTCAGTTACTTCATACCAAAATAGAGGCGATCTACACTTCCTTTCGTATAAAGCCTCATAAGGTGCCATACCAATGTTGGTGTGGTAGCTATTGTTGTGGACAAACTCTACTAAAGGTAAGAATCTATCCCAACTCTCCTGTTGTTCTAAAACACATGCTCTAAGCATATCCTCAAGAGTTTGAATAGTCATTTCTGTTTGCCCATCAGTCTGCAGGTGATAAGTCATACTAAGGCTCACCTTTGTCCTGAACGCCTTTTGTAAGGCTCCCCAAAATCTAGATATAAATCTAGGATCTCTATCTGGCACTATACTTATGGGGACTCCATGCAACTTAACTATATCTTTCAAATATAGGTGAGCAAATTTATCTAGAGAATAGTTAGCTCTAATTAACAAAAAGTTAGCAGATTTGGTTAATTTATCCACTACGACCCATATTGCATCATATCCTGACTGAGCCCTAGGCAAACCCATTACAAAGTCTATGGATATCTTATCCCATTTCCATTCGGGGATCCCTAAAGACTGTAAGGGTCCTGAAGGTTTCTGGTGTTCAAACTTTACCTTTTGGCAAGTTAGACACCTTGACACAAATTCTGTTATGTCCCTTTTCATTCTAGGCCACCAAAACATCTTCCTTAAATCTTGGTGCATCTTAGTGGCATCGGGATGAATGGTATACTTACTCTTGTGAGCCTTCTCTAAAATCTTTTCCTTGATTTCTGACTCTTTTGGAATACAAAGTCTATCGCTAAATTTTATCATTCTATCATTAGTCATATCAAAATCCTTTAGGGTTCGTTAGAAGATCTGTTCACTAATGTCCCTTAGAGCTTCATCTTCCTTTTGAGCTTTTAAAATCTAAGTTCTTAAGTCATTTACTATGTCCACTCTATTCACAAAGAAACTATGTGGCATTATAGTCACCGCAAGACTCAAATCCCTGAAACTTTCGAGAAGTTCACTCTCTTAAACCATCATTCGAGACACATGTAGGGATTTCCTACTCAGTGCGTCAGCCACTACATTGGCTTTGCCCGAGTGATACATTAACTCAAAGTCATAATCCTTTAAGAACTCCATCAATCTTCTCTGCCTCATGTTCAACTCCTTCTGATTAAATAAGTACTTTTAACTCTTATGATCGCTAAACACCTCAAATTAGACTCCATAGAGGTAATGTCTCTAAATTTTTTAAGGCAAACACTACAACGGCTAACTCCAAATCATGCGTAGGGTAGTTCTCTTCATATGACCTTAATTGCCTCGATGCATAGGCAACTACTCTCTTATTTTGCATCAAAACGCACCCTAAACCTATCTTCGAAGTATCACAGTATACTTCAAAGTTCTCATGGGGATCCTAAATTACCAACGCAGGTGTAGTGGTCAACCTTTTCTTCAGCTTTTGGAGTTCTAAGTCCACTCAAAAGTACTACTTTTCTTAGTTAACCTAGTCAATGGTAATACTAATTGAGAAAATCCTTTGATAAACCTTCTATAATACCCGACCAAGCTTATAAAGCTTCTAATTTCAGTCACAGTGGTGGGTCCACAGAAAATTCCTCCTTTAGAAATTACATGGCCCAAAAACTGAACTTCTGTTAACCAAAACTCACACTTGGAGAATTTAGCAAATAGTTTCTTCTCTTTAAGGATTTCTAAAACTATCCTCACATGTTGTCCATGTTCTTTCATCGTCTTTGAATAGATAAGAATATCATGTATAAACACTACAACAAACCTATCTAGGTAGGGTCTAAAAATCTTTTTCATGTAATCCATGAATACTGTTGGTGCATTCGTTAACCCAAAGGACATCACAAGATACTAATAATGTCCATACCTAGTTTTAAAAGCAATTTTAGGGATATCCTCTTCCCTAACCCTAATTTGATGATATCCAGACCTAAGATCAATCTTGGAGAACACTAAAGCTCCTCGTAATTGATCTATAAGATCATCTATCCTATGCAATGGATACTTGTTCTTGATGATTACCTTATTCAACTGTCTATAGTCAACACATAACCTCATGGTACCATCTTTCTTTTTCACAAGCAACACAGGTGCTCCCTATGGAAAAACACTAGGCCTAATGAATTTCTTGTACAACAAATCCTCTATTTGTTTCTTTAGTTTTGCTAACTCTAGCGGTGCCATCCTATAAGGTGCTATGGATATAGGTCCTGTACCCGGTACTAGATCTATAGTAAAATTTATATCTCTCTATAGAGGCAACTCCGCTACATCACTCGGAAATACCTCAAGGTATTCCATCACCACATGTATTTTGTCTAGGTTTTTCCTAACCTCTACATCTAGTGAGAAAAGAAGAACATATCCTAGAGCTCTTTCTACCAAACAGTGATTAACCTTATTAGTATTGAGATAGACAGACTCCGTAGAAATGACTCTGGTAGGAATATCAGACACAAAAACTAAAGTCTTTTATGAGCAATTGAAGACCACATGATTGGATAACAACCAATCCATAACAAGGATAACATCTATGTCCACAAGAGGTAAACAAATAAGATTTACAAAGAAGACTCTATCCTCAATTCTTATATAACAGTCAATACATACTTTGGAAGTTATGACTGGTTTACCAGTTGGAGTGGAAACAAATAAGTCATATGGTAGTTCTGACATAGGTAATTCCAATATCCTTACACAATCATAAGAAACAAAGGAGTGTGATGCTTCTGAATTATATATGACATTTAAAAGATGATTATGAATTATGTCTTTACCTTGGATAAGGTCGGAATACTGGGCCACCTCTGTTCCGCCTAGAGTATAAACTCGACCTTTGGCTAGTGGCTTTGGGGTAGGCGTATCTTCCTTATTATGAGGATAATCCTTGGAGAAATGTCCTGGTTGTTCATATATGTAACACACAGACTGGCTTGCCAAGCACTTGCCGCCATGTGTCTTTCCACATTTAGTACATTGAGGTACTCTAGATCCTTTCATGTTTTTTCCTTTTCCTTTAGGGTTGCCTGCTTTAAAAGCACCCTGCCTAGTCTTATCATCCTCTCGTTTTCTTTTTGGAACATCTTGTACCCTTTCCTCTGCTTGAAGGCTGTGAATATTTGACTCCACAATCCTACACTTGTTGATCAAAGCAGGAAAGTCTCTAAACTCCATAGGTCTCACCATGCTCTTGATTTCATTTCTCAAACTTGTTCCGAATTTTAAACATCTCCATTTTTCATCCGGATGATAACGGAGATGTGAAGAAAATTTTGATAACTCATCAAACTTAGCCACATACTGGCCTACTGACATGCTTCCTTGTGTTAACTGCATAAACTCCACCTCCTTGTCATCATGTAGAGTTTGCGAGAAAAACTTCTCCATAAAGGCTGTCTTGAAAACCTCCCAAGACATTTGGTTTTATGCGGCTTCTAGTACCCTTTTGGTACCTTTCCACCAATGCTCCGCTTCTCCTTTCAACATATTGGAGGCAAATATCACTTTTTGCTCTTCCGAACAAACCATTACATAAAAAATCTTTTCTATTTCACTAAGCCACTCCTCAGCTTTGGCGGGATTAAACTCGCCTCTCAACGGTTCATCTGACGAAAAACTGACAAGTTTAGGAAATTCTAATTCCTTCCTACTTGTTGAACTTCCCGAACTGGCTGCTCGGGTGGTGGTTGTTGATTGGTGTAACACCCTGAAATTTCTTGTTTTTCGATTATATGTGATTTTTATGATTTTCGTGATATTTTAGATATTTTGTGATATTTTGAATATTTTAATATATTTTAGATATTTTGGACTAATTTTGTAATTTTGTAAATTGTTTGATTTATTTTTATTTTATTATTATTTTGGACTGTGTGTGGACCCAAGGCGGGTCAGAAAAAATAAAAAAATTTCGAGGCTGAAAAATTTTGGAATATTCATTCGGGGCCGGGCGAGCTTACTAAACCCGAAACTGGAAACAGTTTAGAAATTTTCTTTTACAATGATTTTGATCTCTTTTATTATCCATTGGTCGATGTTATTATCCATTGGGTAAAGCTATTATCCATTGGACAATAGACACTGATTTATAAACAGTAGCTATTATCCATTGGTTAATAACTACCAAAAAATATTTTGATGGATAGTTATCCATAAGCTTAAATATCTTGCTTAAAAATATTTTGGTTAGATATTTGGTTATTTTGGATTAGATATTTTGGTTAGATATTTTATTTAGATATTTTGGTTAGATATTTTGGTTTGATATTTAGTTAGATATTTTGGTTAGATATTTTCATATGATATTTTGATTAGATATTTTAGTTAGATATTTTGGTTAAGAAAATATCTTGGTTTAACAAATATCTAAAGCTAATCATATCATCTTTTTTCATGAAGCTATAAATAGGAGGGCTTTGGTTCTATCTTGTTCTTTTCCATCTTTCTTTCATGAAAGCTCTCTCATCTTTTCTCTCATTGATAACCCACGGTCAAGCTTGTCTTTGGAGGCTAAGTTTCTAACTTAGTCATCTTTTCTATCTTTCACTCAAGTAACCAAAAGCTACACACAAAATTCTCTCTTGCTCTTCTCTCTATACCTCATGACCAACACCCTTATTTTCACTTCCAATCTTCTATAATTCAATCCAACCATAGATCTTGAATCTAAACACAAATCTAAGACACTTTCATGTTGAGACCATCTTCTAAATTATTCATCTTCAATTACTTTTTCTAAGCTCAAGTTTGAAAGGTTTTAGGTGAAGCTCTTGATCTTCATTTCTAATCTTATTTTCAAAGTTCTAGACCATCATCTTGATCAATGATCATCTTGTTTCAAGCCTTAAATGTTAATATTTGTGTGTTTGTTTTTGTCTTAAGGAACAACTTGGTGGTGGTGGAAACTTACTCATGGAAGGCATACAAGGTGTTTTGAGCAATCATCTAAGGTAAGAGGGAGATTAACCTCACTGACCAAACATGGTGGTGAGAAATAGATGTTGTGTTTATAAGTGAAGAATCCATGTGAGGATTTATTCACTTGATTGTGTGGTTTTGATTACTTGTGCTTATTTAGTTATGTTTGGTTATATGATGTTAATAGTATGCATGAAAGTTATATGGTTGTTTAATTATTATATTGATTTATCTACTTGATTATATGAGTTAGATAGTTTGTACTTGTTTGCCTATATTATCATTATTGCTTTAAAAGTATGCATAAACTTGTATGATATAATTTTGATATGATGCATGCTATAAATATATATATAAAAGGAAAGAAATTTTGGTTCCAAGGACCACTATGACTCACGACCATCTAGCCCAAAATAGGGGTAAACACGTCAAAAATATTTTATTAATTATGGACTTAGTTGATTAGGTAATAAGAATATGAATTAAAGATTTCTAAGTTTGGAAAGAAAATGAATATGATTTTATTATTTGGAGGAAATGGATTTTTGGGCAATAATAATAAAGAATGAGTTTGAAGGAGGGTATGAAGTTTAAAATGTTTTATTTTATTTAGAAAGGATTTTTAAGAGGAATATAGAAACGTATGGATTTATTAGACAGAGAATGATTTTTGGCAATAGAAATAGAAAAGGAGTTTTTAAAGGTGAGTTGAGATTTAAAGTATTTTTAAGAAGAATGGAATAAAGTTTTTATTATGAGAAAAAAGTGATTTTTGATTATGATGATGGAGAATAAGTTTTGAAAGTGATTTATAACTCAAAATATTCTATTTAAGAGGATTTTAGTAAAGGTAAATGAAGAAGTTTTCAGCAAATTAAAATAATACAGATTTTTGGGAAACATCAGAAATTATTACTTAGAGGAGTTTTAATGAGAAAAAAGGGATTTAGACGTCCAATTTATATTTTAAACTTAGAAAGTTTCAAAATGGAATTTAAAACATCAAGAAATATTTTATACAGTGAAAAATAATAGAAAAAAACCTTACGCATTTCGAAAATGTGAATTTTTGAGCTACACGATTTAGAAAATGATTAAATATTTTTACTCAATTGAGAAAACGTTGAAAAATGGTTATGCAATTTAAAAATGCAACTAGATTGTTACGCAATTGTGAAAACGCGATAAAAATGTTATGCGATTGAAAATATAGTAAGTTTATTGTCAGGCTGACGTACTGGACCCGGCTGTATCAGTGGTATTATGTAATTGTATGAGCAGTTATATAATATCATAGATCTAATGGTATTAGACAATTGTATGGGCGATTGTTCTAATATCATTGGGAACAGTCTAATGGTGGTTTGTGTTATGCATTGAGTTATCATACATTGAACATTATATAGTAAGTGGCTGTTATAGCTTTTGTTGCCTAGGAGTGAATTAGAATTGAGTAGTGTGATCTATGATGGATCTTAGGGGACCGTCGAGGCACCGTGATTCATCAAGTGATTTTTATCACATTATACATCTCTGGCCATGAAAAACCGTTGCAACACATCACGAGCCTGGTAAATACTATTCCTTTTGCGTCCTGACATAGACTGTCATTGTGGCTGACAGATCTTCTGAGTCATTCATCTCTGAATTTGTGTTAGCTCCATGGAATAGGAATTGGTTCATTATGCATATACGTAGTCAGTACACATATTATTGAGGCATTGTCAAGGTAGATATTGTGGTAGCATAGTCATTATATATATATATATATATTGTTGATATATGTTGTTACAGTACTGTTAATGTTTATATTATTGTGAGATACGTTTACTGAAGATATTTATGAATTGATAGCATGAATATACTTGTGATATCTGTATGCATGGAATGACTTTGTTGTTCATATCGTTTCTTGCTGCCATATTGGATTTGATGTAGGGGATCTCACCTCTTTGTGTTTTGTTCTATTGTTCTTTTTTATATTTACGTTCGGTGAAGTTTGTGGTGGCAGTGAGACAGAATCTCCTTTAAGGACGTAACTTGTGACGACATCGACGCATGAAGTTCGCATTTGGTTTTCATGCACGTTGAGTTTTTTTCTCGTTAGTGTTGTTACCGTGCTTTTAAGTAGGACCCGTTATGGGGTTTGCTATTATTCCTCTTTGAATATGTAAGTTTTATGTTTTGAATGTTGTTGAATATTATGTGGTGTATGTAGTGTGGGTATTAATCAGTTCAATATGTTTTTATATTACCTATATATTTGGTAGGTTTATATTTTTAGCGAAAAGAGATTTTATAACCCATATTTTATAACATTAAATATTTTACTATTTAATTATAGTTTGGTAAGTTTGTAGTCTAAAATGTAATGCCCTACGGAGAGTGTTATATTAGTTAGTATCAGAGCACGGTTAGAGTCTTTTGAGGTTTTGTGGTTAGGTCTATCTTGTTTGTGTTGTGTGTTTCTCTGTGTTTGGTTTTCGAAATGAGACAAAAATTATTTGAAATGGTTACTTTGGTATCCATAGTATATTGATTTGTCTATCTTTGAAGAAAGGAAATAGGTTGCGATAGACATAGGCGTATGGAAGCAAGACGTAACATTGACAATATGGCTGCAACTGTGGAAGCAATTCGAAGAATGACTGATGTGATTGAACAATAAAATCAAAGGCTCATTCAACAACATGAATTGATAGTCGAGGTTTAGAATTTGTTGGAGGAAAGTCAGTTTTAAGGTAACTTTGAACTGCCTAGGTTCCAAATGAGGTATAATAGAAAGGTTAATTGGTCTAAACGGAAAACGTATTTGCAATCACCGGGAAGTCAACAACAACAGCAACCATGTGGAGGAAGTGCTACTAGCAGTAAACCCAGTCAAACATTGGCACCTTTACAAATATGTTTGGAGTGTGCAAATGATCACACAACAAAGCACTGTACGTTCAAGGGAATGGTCTGTTTCAAGTGCAAGAAACCCAGACACATTTTCAGGAATTGTACCTCACCAAAGACGAAGCCTTCCATTGGTAATAAACATGCTTCAAAATCTTACATATATGGGAAAATCGATAATCTGAATGAAGCGGAAGCATCCCGAATTGGGGACCAAAACAAGGGAGACTGTGCCACAAGAGGTGATCCTTTAATTATGCTGTATAATTCGGGGGGTAACCCATTCCTTTATGGCATATGACTGTGTGGATTAATTAGAGTTATCTGTGTCTTCGTTATCTTTTGACCTAGTTATTTCTACTTCTATTACTAAAACTTGTTGTTGATACTCAAGTTGCTTAAACTATCCTATGTCTGTTAAAGATTGAATTTTTTCTGTTAATTTGATTTGTTTACCTCTTTCATAAATAGATGTGATCTTAAAAACTGGATTGGTTATCTTCCAACCATATCCTGTGAGATTGTTCTAATAAAATTTTAGTGTTCCAGAAAACTCATTCCTAAAATCGGGTCATATCAAATTCTTTATTGGATATGTCCGGTAGCACATCAGATAGTTTTGCTACCTTTTTCTTTCTAATCTGTAGAATGTTTTCCATGTAGCGCAATTGTAAGAAAAAAATATTCCTGGTCCAATTCATGTCATAGTATCAGATACAGTACTGTTGAAAGAGAACTTGATTTGTGAGACACTTCCTGTTAAGAATAAAGGTAGAAGAGTGAAGCGATACGAAGGAAGGAAAAATACAAGTGATCTAGAATGAGGTGACTGGAAAATTTCTTGTTTAGAGGGGGAGAGTTGTAACACCCTAAAATTTCTTGTTTTTCGATTATATGTGATTTTTATAATTTTCATGATATTTTAAATATTTTGAGATATTTTGAATATTTTATTATATTTTTGATATTTTGAGATATTTTAAATATTTTATTATATTTTAGATATTTTGAATATTTTAATATATTTTGGATTAATTTTGTGATTTTGTGAATTATTTGATTTATTTTTATTTTATTATTATTTTGGACTGTGTGTGGGCCCAGGGCGGGTCTGAAAAAATAAAAAAAATTTTGAGGCCAGAAAATTTTGGACCGTTGATTCGGGGCCGGGGAAGCTTTCTAAACCCGAAATCGAAAACAATTTTTGAAATTTCCTTTTATAGTGATTTTGTTCTGTTTTATTATCTATTGGACGATAAAAACTGGTTTAAAAGCAGTAACTATTATCTATTAGTTAATAACTACCAAAAAATATCTTGATGGATAGTTATCCATAAGCTTAAATATCTTGCTTGAATATATTTTGGTTATATATTTGGTCAGATATTTTGGTTAGATATTTTGATTCGATATTTTGGTTAGATATTTTAGTTAGATATTTAGTCAGATATTTTGGTTAGATATTTGGTTAGATATTTTGGATTAGATATTTTGATTAGATATTTTAGTTAGATATTTTGGTTAAGAAAATATCTTGGTTTAACAAATATCTAAAGCTAATCATATCATCTTTTTTCATGAAGCTATAAATAGGAGGGCTTTGGTTCTATCTTGTTCTTTTCCATCTTTCTTTCATGAAAGCTCTCTCATCTTTTCTCTCATTGATAACCCACGGTCAAGCTTGTCTTTAGAGGCTAAGTTTCTAACTTAGTCATCTTTTCTATCTTTCACTCAAGTAACCAAAAGCTACACACAAAATTCTCTCTTGCTCTTCTCTCTATACCTCATGACCAATACCCTTATTTTCACTTCCAATCTTCTATAATTCAATCCAACCATAGATCTTGAATCTAAACACAAATCTAAGACACTTTCATGTTGAGACCATCTTCTAAATTATTCATCTTCAATTACTTTTTCTAAGCTCAAGTTTGAAAGGTTTTAGGTGAAGCTCTTGATCTTCATTTCTAATCTTATTTTCAAAGTTCTAGACCATCATCTTGATCAATGATCATCTTGTTTCAAGCCTTAAATGTTAATATTTGTGTGTTTATTTTTGTCTTAAGGAACAACTTGGTGGTGGTGGAAACTTACTCAAGGAAGGCAGGCAAGGAGTTTTGAGCAATTATTTAAGATAAGAGGGAGATTAACCTCATTGACCAAACATGGTGGTGAGAAATAGATGTTGTGTTTATAAGTGAAGAATCCATGTGAGAATTTATTCACTTGATTGTGTGGTTTTGATTACTTGTGCTTATTTAGTTATGTTTGGTTATATGATGTTAATAGTATGCATGAAAGTTATATGGTTGTTTAATTGTTACATTGATTTATCTACTTGATTATATGAGCTAGATAGTTTGTACTTATTTGCCTATATTATCATTATTGCTTTATAAGTATGCATAAACTTGTATGGTAGAATTTTGATATGATGCATGCTATAAATATATACATGTAAAAGGAAAGAAATTTTGATTCCAAGGACCACTATGACTCACGACCATCTAGTCCAAAATAGGGGTAAACATGTCAAAAATATTTTATTAATTATGGACTTAGTTGATTAGTGATGCGTGCGGATGTAGTGATTAAAATTAAGATAAAAATCAGTTGTCAGGCCCACCAGAAAATAAAAACCTTACAACTAGTTGTAGTTAGTAAGAGTCGATCCACAGAGAACCAATTCAATTAACACTTATTAAACAATTCCCAATTTAGACTCGATTAACAATAAATAGTAAAAAGGGGGTTTTGGAGTTTTGATGAACAATGAACAACTTCAAAGATAACAATAAACAAACTGAAATCAACAATATAAGAAAATTGGTTAAGAGATTGAATCCACCACTAGATTTATATGATAATGTAAATCCACATATCCTTTTTATTCCAACATGCTCAATTATGTTTTTATGCAATTGTGAGATTAAATCTCTGTTTTCCTTACGTGTTGGCCAATTTAGCAACCACTCAAATCAACTCCTAATCACTTTGATTAGTCATAAAGCAACCGCTTCTTACAACTATCCAACAATTGCATTAAGATTTAGAAAACCAATTACACTAAGGTCTAATCACACACCTGGGATTAAATTACTTAGAACATATATTTCTCTAGATCTAATACCGCAACCGTGCATAATAAACCCCAGATCTACCACTTTTATAAGCGGCAAATAGCACAAAGATAATTATACCCACATGAACATCATACATCCCACTAGATCTACTACGCGCAACCGCGCATAATAAACCTAGATCTACTACTTTGAAAGTAGGAACAAGTACAAAAACCTTCATACCAACAATAGATTCAGAAATATATGAATAAAAACATAACTGTGTTGAAATAATCAAATATGCAAAGTTTACAACATTAATACTAGCGGTTTCATCACCCCCTTAACCAAGGGAGGTTTAGTTACACATAGCTAGAAAGAAATCTCAAGAAAAATTGAGAGAAAATGAAGGAGAGTTCCCTCCTTCCCTATGATAACCAATGGTGCCCTTTTATAGAAGTCTAGGGTAACAAAATGACAAAGGAGTGGATGGATGAGTGGGTTAGTGGAGTGGGGTGGTTGAGAGGATTGGTTGAGTGGGTGAGTAGTTAAGTGGGTTGGTTTGAGTGGAGTGGATTAAATATTGGTTGAGTGGGTTAGTGATAATCACATATTTTGTTCATTAAGAAACCCTTATGTTTAGTTATTTACACTCTTCATGTACTTAATTGACTGAATTTGATTATTTTTTGTAAGTTTGAACTCGAATCGGACTTAATTGATTTTTTTCAGCATTATTCGGGTCTTACACTGTTTCTGTATTTTAGCCATATCTTGAGTTCTAAATGTCTGATAATTATGAATTTTACCTTGTAGGAAAGATAAGAGAGAGCTCTACAACTTTGATGAAGAGCTCAAAGTCAATTTCAGACATCTAGTGGAGCTAATTGGGCATGGAAATCAGAATACGGGATTTGTGACTGGAACCCGAACAGTGTGTAGTAACCAGAACATAATTCGAGTTTGGGTTTATAGAATGGGCTGAAAATTTGTGATCTGAAAGCTAAAACCCATATGTACAACTCTCATGACAAACACAAAACTTGATTCGGGCTCCTTGATGGAGATATTGGGTCTGAAAGTCAAAACAGAGGTGCTGAAACTGGTCCTGAGCAGTCTGTAGTAATTGGGTCATATCTTGGGCTGTAGGACGAATTTTTTGGGTGCTTTCAGAGCCATTGGAAAGCTTCGACAATTTCCTAGAACTTTCATGAAGACCACTTGGCTCAAAAATGACGAAATCAATGAGTTCAGCAATGAATACTTTCGGAGACAAGGAAGCTCACCTACCAAGTTCACCTACCAAGCTCACCTACCAATCTCACCTACCAAGCTCACCTACTAATTCCACCTACTAATCTCATCTACCTATCTACTACTACTCTGAATCCTCTATAAAAGGAAGCATGTGGAGAGCTCTAAACACAACACACACTTGGTGTTAGAAATAGCTTTTCATAGTTCTTGTATATTTTTCCTTCATTGTAATGGAGAGCTAAGTCACTTCTAGTCAATTCGGGACTCTTGAAGAGATTGTGGCTTGGATTCTTGAGACCTTGGTTATGTAATGTATTTGATTTATATTTGAATTCCTCTTCTCTTCTTCTTTGTTCTCTTGATCTTGAATGCATGAATGGTGATTCTGTTTATGTTTGATCGATTTGATCTTGGTTTAAGATTAAGTATTGTGATGAAATTTAGAACTGATTGATCTAAACTAATCACGTAATTGAAGAGGTTAGGTTACTGATTTGTGCCTAGGTTAATTGAATTCGGTGCTTAAATTGACATATATTTACATGAATGGTGCGATTGCAGATTTGTGTTTATCACTTGTCAATTGAATTACGGATGATTGTCTAGTATGAATTCTGGATCGATCTGAGAGATCTCGGTTAGATCCAAGTTAACCATTCAAATGTATTTCAGGTGTTTTTGAAAGGTCTATGATTGAATCCACCCAATCTCGGATAGATTTTGAATTATTTGTTCTTTTAATTGTTATTTCTCTTTAAATCATTGTCACTGCGATCCTTGAACCATCAAAACCCCCCTTTTTCTAACTTTCACTTGATTTGATCAAATTGCATCTACGATTCTTGAGGAGACGATCCGGTGTTGTTCACTATACTACAAGTTTAGGTAATAACTTCGGTTATAATTTTGATTTGAGTTCGGCGCTTCGTCGAAATTTTGGCGTCGTTCTTGGGAACTCGTAGGTGTAATCTTTTCATTTTGAGTAACCTTACTAATTTTTGTTCTTTCTTACCTATTCTAACAGTTATTTTTCATTTACTAACATTGTTCATACCATACTAACGTTTTTATCTTAGCTTTTGAATTTTTCTGATTTAGGAAAGACGGAAAACAGGTGATTACGGGTAACTATTGCAATTTTCGAACTGCAACATGCCCAGAATGAGCTGAAACTTGGTCGGTTGAAGGAAAACAGCCTGATAAACAAGACTCACAGTAAACTGTGAGGTCACCCCTGGTTTTTCGAAATTCTATCATTTAGACCACTTTTTTAATTTTTTAATATTTTTTATTGCATTTTCTAGTTTCATTTTTATGTAGATTTTGTTCTGTGTTGATTCCATAATTTTTAAAAATGTTTAGACATATTAACTAGATTTATTTTTGCATATTTTGAGTGTTGTTTAGTGTATTTTGCTTAGTTGCAGTTTTTGTGTTTTTGTGCTTTAGTTGATGCATGACTAGGTCCAATCCTGATATCTTGCTTGATCTTGATCCTGAGATTGATAGGACCTTGCATAGATTAATTAGATCTCGTGTGATAAATTCCGAGTTAATTGAACCTAATTTTGGGAGTGAACACGATAACTTAAGTAATCCTGAAATCATGGTGATAACATGCATAATAGAACCCTTAAGGAACTTCTTTGCTCCCGATGTATCTTACCAATCTTTGTGCATTCAATATCACGATCTTGATGCAGATTTTGAGTTGAAATCTGGTTTGATACACTTGTTACCAAAGTTTCATGGTCTTGCGGGTGAAGATCCTCATAAGCACTGAAAGAGTTCCATGTTGTGTGTTCAACCATGAAGCCACTGAGGCATCTCGAGGAACACATCAAGTTAAGGGCATTTCCCTTCTCACTTGTCGATGCGACCAAAGATTGGTTGTTTTATCTTTCACCAGGTTCGGTCGAAGTTGGAATGACATGAAGAGGTTGTTCTGGAGAGATTCTTCTCCGCCTCGAGAGCTGCCGCAATTAGGAAGGATATATGTGGCATCGAGACGGATGTACGGTGAGACTTTGCATGAATCTTGGGAGAGATTCAAGAAGTTGTGTTCGAGCTGCCCTCATCACCAAATTAGTGACCAACTCTTGATTCAATACTTTTATGAGGGTTTCTTTGCCAAATGATAGAAGCATGATCAATCTTGCCTCTGGAGGAGCCTTAGTAGACAAAACTCCTACCGCCATGCAAGAGATCGATAGCAAACATGGCAGCCAATACCCAATGATTTGGCTCGCGGATCATCACCGCAACGAGAGGAGTTAATGAAATTCAAGCATCTCATATGGACCAACAAAGAATGGAACACGAGACTAGATGAATTGACTTCTTTGGTAAGACAGATAGCGGTGGGTCAACAACCACCCATGTAGATGACCTTGCATCGGTGTGTGGAATTTGCTCTAATTCATCTCATCCCTACTTGATTCATGCCCTACACTTCGGGAAGATGGTTTCGCTTTTCCAGATCAATGTGTTCTTTGCGGTGGTGTTTTTCCTGGTAGACCCCAATATCAGCAACAACAGCAACAATCTAGATATGATCCATTTTCTAGCACTTATAATCCTGGTTGGCGAGACCATCCCAATTTGAGATATGGGAATCCTAGCCAGCAACAACGGCCCCACCGAAGCGGAACAACAACAGCCCACCAAGCAGCAACAACAATTTAGATACCAAGCTGTAGGTCCAAGCAACAAATACCAACAAATACCCCCTGCATTCGGACAACGACAACACATTCGGCGGTCTGTCAATCCACTCCGGTGAGCCATCATTGGAAGACACGATGAAACAAATGGCCACAAATAACATTCGGTTCTAGCGAACGTCGGTGCCAACATTCGAGAATTTACAAACTCAAATTGGGCGGTGGCAACCACGTGAGCGAGCTAAAGAGTCAAGGTTCTAGCCAATTGCCTTCACAAACAGATCAACAATCCAAGAGGCAACGTAAGTGCAATTACCTTGAGAAGTGGCAAAGAAGTTGATGTTCCAACCTTACAAAGAATCGAGAAATTGACCAAAAACGGCGGGAAATGGATAATTCGGTCAAATCGTGCCCTTGAAGAAAATTGCGAGAGAATTCAGATGTTACCATTCCATTACCTTTTCCAAATAGGATCACACAATCTAAGAGAACAATGCAAGCGAGAAATGGAAAAAGAAGTCATGGAGACATTCAGGAAAGTGAAAATCAATATTCCCCTCCTAGATGCAATCAAGCAAATTCCAAAATATGCTAAATTTCTCAAGGAGTTGTGCACTCATAAGAGAAGGTTGAAAGGGGATGAGAAGATCAGCATGGGAAGAAATGTTTCTGCAATGATTACGCAAGCATGCCACGAGAAATGCAAAGATCCTGGAACTTTCACAATTTCTTGCACGATTGGCAACTCTAGATTTGAGCATGCAATGCTAGATTTGGGTGCTTCGATCAATGTCATGCCCGTGTCAGTGTATAAGTGTTTAAACATTGGTACTTTGCAACCCACTGGTATCGTGATTCAGTTGGCAAATAGAGCCATTGCTCATCCTGCAGGTGTGCTGGAAGATGTGTTAGTTCGGGTGAATGAGTTGATTTTTCCAGGTGATTTCTACATTATGGACATGGAAGATGAGTCTCCAACAAACCATGCTCCATTGATTCTAGGCGAGACCATTCCTCAAGACCGCCAAGACCAAGATAGACGTGCATGCGGCACCCTTTCTATGGAGTTTGGCGACGATTTGGTACAATTTAACATTTTTGATGCCATGAGACACCCCCAGAGGAGCATTACTGTTTTCCATGTTGATATGATTGAGATCTTTGGTTGATGATGTCTATCTTGATTTATATCTTTGAATTCACGATATTGTTGACTATCTTGGTTCTATTTCTTGTGATACATGTGCCACTTGTGATGTTGAACCATGTCTTTGCATGTCTTTGAGATTTATTACTGTTATGAGTAATGATCGGTGCGATGATACAACAATTGAGAATGAGAGTCGGTACCATCTTTGAAATTAATGTTCTTTGAGTTAGTTGTTTGAGATCACTTGTTACCTTCCATTATACAACCTCCATCCTTGGAGTTGAAGACTTTACTAGACCATCTTAAATATGCATATTTGGGAGATGGTGAGACACTAGGTGATCATTGCTAAAAACCTACAACCCGATCAAGAAGAAAAATTACGCAGATTTTGAGGCGAGAATAGGCAAGCCATCGGATGGACTCTTGCGAGATATTCTGGTATTAGTCCCTCCACATGCATGCATAAGATTTTATTGGAAGAAGGGATCAAACCAGTTAGAGATGACCCCCAAAGGAGACTAAATCCCCCGATTCTAGATGTAGTGAAGAAGGAAGTTACAAAGCTACTTCAAGGTGGCATTATTTATCCCATATCGACGGTCAATGGGTGAGCCCCGTGCAAGTGGTTCCCAAGAAATGCGGGGTCACGGTGGTTGCGAATCGAACAATGAGCTTGTGCCCACACGAGTTCAAAACGGTTGGCGAGTTTGCATTGATTATAGGCGGCTCAACGGGCTACCGAGAAAGGATCATTTCCGTTGCCCTTCATTGATCGGATGTTGGAGCGGTTAGGCGACAAGTCACATTATTGTTTCCTGGATGGATATTCGGGCTATTTTCAGATTCATATAGCCCCGAGAAGACCAAGAGAAGACTACTTTCACTTGTCCATTTGGCACATTTGCATACGGGAGGATGCCCTTTGGTCTATGCAATGCTCCGGGCACCTTTCGAGGTGTATGGTAAGTATCTTTTCGATTTTTAGAAAATTGCATGGACGTATTCATGGATGATTTTCTTGTCTATGGATCTTCCTTTGATGCATGTTTAGATAGTCGGCTCGGGTCTTGCATAGATGCATTAAGACTAACCTCGTTCTAAATTTTGAGAAATGTCATTTCATGGTAGAACAAGGTATAGTCTTAGGGCATGTGATATCTCGTGAGGGTATTGAGGTAGATCCTGCAAAAATAGATGTTATTTCATGCCTATCTTACCCCACGTGCGTGCGGGAGATTCGTTCTTTCCTTGGTCATGCGAGGTTTCTATCGGCGGTTCATAAAGGATTTCAGCAAAATTGCACTTCGCTATCCAACTTGCGCAAAAAGATGTGGAGTTTCACTTTGACAAGAAGTGCCGGGATGCCTTCAATCAATTGAAGCGAGGCATTGACCAAGTACACCTATCATCCAACCTATAGGATTGGACACTTCCATTTGAGTTGATGTGTGATGCCTCTAATTATGCATTGGGGCTGTTCTTGCACAAAGGGTCGGTAAAGTATCTCATGTCATTTCCTATGCTTCGAGAACTTTAGATCTGCACAAATCAACTACACCACAAGCGAAAAGGAACTTTTAGCAATTGTTTTTGCTTTAGATAAATTTCGATCATATTTGCTTGGTTCCAGTGGTTGTGTTTTCGGATCATGCGGCATTGAAGTTTCTCTGAAGAAGCCCAATGCCAAGCCGGTTGATTAGGTGGATGTTGCTCCTCCGGGAGTTTGATATTGAGATCCGTGACAAGAGTGGAGCGGAGAATTTGGTGGTGATCACTTGAGTCGAATTGAAAGGGAGGCGAGATGTTTTTCCCATCCATGATGTTTTCCACGATGAGCGACTTTTCAAGCTATGCAAGGCAACATCCCTTGGTTTCTTGATTTGATTAATTTCTTGGTTGCTAAAGCAATACCTGCACATTTCACTAAGGCTAAGATTGATAAATTGAAAAGTGAGTCAAAGTATTATGTGTGGGATGATCCTTACTTATGGAGATTTTGCGGTGACCAAGTAATTAGGAGATGTGTGCACGATGATGAATTCCATTCCATTCTTAGCTTTTGTCATAAACTTGCATGTGGCGGCCACTTCGGTCCTCAACGGATTTGCTAGGAAAGTTTTAGACTCTGGATTATATTGGCCCGCTCTATTTCATGATGCATATATGTTTTGCAAATCTTGTGATCAATGCCGAGAGAACAAGGAATACTTCTCGTAGGAATGAAATGCCCCGAAACCCTTATTATTCTGTGAGATTTTTGATGTTTGGGGTATTGACTTTATGGGTCCTTTTCTGTATCATTTGGTTTTGTTTACATTCGCTTCTTTGTGGATTATGTATCTAAATGGGTGGAGGCTAAGGCCACTCGGATGATGATTCTAAAGTTGTTGTGGATTTTATTAGATCTGATTTTACGTAGGTTTGGAGTCTAGAGATCCATCATTAGTGATCAAGGTTCACATTTTTGCAATCGAAGCATGGAGGCTTTGATGAAGAAGTATGGAGTCCAACACAAGGTTTCTACACCCTACCACCCCCAAACCAATGGGCAAGCCGAGGTCTCCAACGAGAGAAATTAAGCGGATACTCCGAGAAGGCGGTTCAACCTAACGAAAGAGGCTGGAGCAAGAGGCTTGAGGATGCTTTATGGGCTTACCTGGGGACTGCTTATAAGACACCAATCGGGATGTCTCCGTATCGGATTGTTTTTGGAAAAGCTGCCACCTGCCGGTGGAAATTGAGCATCGAGCATTACGGGCGGTGAAAAGGTGCAACTTGGACCTAGATCAAGCGGTATGGAGAGGAAGGCTGCATTGCGACAATTGGAGGAGATCGCTTGGAGGCTTATGAAAGTTCCAAACTTTATAAGGAGAAGACCAAAGCCTTCCATGATAAGTTGATTCGAGGAAAACATTTGAGATTGGTCAAAAAGTTCTCCTCTATAACTCCCGCCTCCGACTCATGCACGGCAAATTAAGGTCTAGATGGGATGGACCATTTATTGTTACTAATGTTTTTCCTTCAGTCTTTGTTCGGATTAAAAGTGAGGTCTTTGCCAAAGCTTTCATCGTAAATGGACACCGCCTCTTGATATCATGAACTTCCGGAGAATGCGAAGTGGAGGTGATGAACCTTCTCCATCCGCATTATGAATAAAAAAAAAAAAAAAAAAAAAAAAAAAAAAAAAAAAAAAAAAAAAAAAATGTGTGCCGGAACAATGAGGTAGGTAGTGTCGCTCGAAGCATGTGGAGGTCATTTTTTTCTTCGGCGACAACAAGCTCGAAAATCTTGCGGTATGGATTTTATTGGCCTACTTTATTAAAGGTCTGTTACACCTTTTGCAAAAGCTGCGGAAATTGGTCAAAAAGTTACGCTTTGAGATTATCGTCTTGCACCTACTGCGGGGACGTAGATATTGAGGATCCTAGGAATGGTACTGCGCTTAAGTTAATGGACAAAGACTCAACCATTCTGGAAAACCAAGTTCTTGAGTTCTTTGTGTTCTTAGGTTAAGTGGCGGATACGGTACTCGTGACTCTTGAGTCGGTTTATTCTTCGATTTCCCAAAATAATGAACCCTTCTTCTCCTTCAAAATGGATGTCATTCTTTCAAACACGAGAAAACATTTTCCTTCTCTTCCTCAAAATGCTCGAGAAAAATCTACAAAGTTCGATGTGAGAGATTGAGAATGTTAATGCACAAGGGTATGCCGAGAAGATGTCTGTTGGATAATTGAAGCAAAGGTCCGATTAGCGGTGAGTCCTCAATTTCATTTGACTCATATATGCCGGTCTTGGAAGAAGTTCATATTCTAAAAGGAGAAGAGCAAAAAGGTTACAAGTCTGTCACAAATGTGGACGATGGAAGCGTAACAAGCGATGTCGTACTAAGGGGATGGTTTCGCAAATAGAGAAGATAAAATTTTCTTCATTAAGAATGGGTGAGTAAGGAGTCATTAGATGATATCTTATTGACTCTTGAGACGCATTCTTGTGGATTGGTGCATCGTGAAATTCTTAAATTGTGGAATCTCTTCAAGGATGAAGAACAACGCTACGATCTTGGGAATCGACTCTAAAAGACCCTGTTTGCCAATTTATAAGAAAATTGGATGGGAAGCTTATCCTCGACTCATAGAAGACGTTTAAGCGTTCTTGGACGTTAAACAGAGGCGGATGTGAGCCATATCCACAAACAATCTGTACATATCATCTTCTTCTTCTTCTTCATGTCATTTTTCAAAAAAAAAAAAAAACAAAAAAACAAAAAAACAAAAAAACAAAAAAAAATGAAAAAAAAAAATGTCTACTTCTTAGGGTTGGCTTTGGTAACACAAACCGTGAATGGGGAAATGCATGCATCTGATCCAGCCTTCTTAATTGAAAAACAAGAAGGTAGATTGTATCCCACATGTGAGAAAGCGGCCGGTCGTATTATGGCCACTTGTCCCTTTTGGGAGCCACATGTTGCTTATTTGGTCTTGAATGGGTCGAATCTTGGTCAACAATGCTTTGGCACAAAGCCGAAAAAAGCAGACTACCTCCATCCCAATCTTAAGTAAGTATACACTCATCTTTCATCAAGTTTTTCTAACAATTTCAAAAAAAAAAAAAAAAAAAAAAAAAGGACGTGATGTCACTTGCACTCATGACGCGGTGATATAAAGATACGCCATGGAGACTGTACATACGGGTATGTCATCATTTTCTATTTCTTTTATCTTTGTATCATTTTGTTGTATTTTGATTTTTGTACAGACGATCCTTTGAGCAGGGTCCTTCAGGGGTTTCTAGACTTCTTTACCTTGATGGTTTTCTTGAAGTCGAAAAAAAAAAAAAGATTCTGTGTCTCTTAATTTCAACCTTTTCGACAATGACCAACCTACCCTTATAGGTGCAATTATTTCCCTTTCCATTCTTTTTCTTATTTAAACACTCCATTTTCTCCATTTTTCCTTCACACTCGAAACACTCAAAGGGAGGAAGAGTATAGAATGGGGCCTTCTATTCGTAACCTCAAAAATGTCTGTGTTTTTGTGGGTCGAGTTATGGGAAGGGATTAGAGTTTGTAAACGCAGCTAGCACTCTTGGTCGATCACTTGCTGCGAGGAATATTCATCTTGTATATGGGGGAGGTTGTCGTGGGTTAATGGGGGCTATATCACTTCTTTGCCTTTGTAAGAGACAGTCGGGTTTAGGTGTCATTCCGAAACTTTAGCTCAACAGAACATCAATGGAAAGACAATTGGGGAGGAACTTAAGGTATCATCAATGCATGAACGCATGAAGATAATGCTTGAAAACTCTGATGCATTCATTGCCTTACCAGGTGGTTTTGGTACTTTGGAAGAAATTTTTCAAATTGTCTCTTGGGCCGAACTGAACATCCACCATAAACCCATTGGTTTGTTGAATGTTAATAATTTCTTTGATCTTTTATTATTTTTTCTTGACAAAGCTGTGGAACAGAAATTTATCACTCCTTCGGCAAGACAACTTCTTATCTCTGCCTCCACTATTGATGAGCTCATTGATAAATTAGAAGCTTTTGAGTATGTACCTGATCAGGTATTAGCTCGAGATAGATTGGTCAACAAGAAGCAGCGAAGGAAGTAACAAGAAACAAGAGCCGATCTGAAACTTTCTCTTTAAAGGGTTTGATTTAAAAAAAAAAATTGTTGTTGTTTTGTTTAGTATGATATGATTGTCATGGACTTATTAAACCAATTAGTGATGGCAGAGTAAGGAGTAATTTTACTCTTGAGACGCATCTTAATTGGTGGCAGAGTAAGGAGTTTTTTTAGGTAGTAATTAATTAGTATTGACTTGTGGAAGTACTAACGTTTTCTTGTTTGATTTCTTTTCAGGGTCTGATGCGGCACTGACAGTGTGTTTCTTTTCTGCTTAGCGTTGATTCACTTCTTATCAGGTTGTGTTGCTCTTTTCTATCTCTTTCTTTCACATTGAGGACAATGTTACATTAAGTGTGGGGGAGAGATTTTAGCATGTTTCTGTTTCTTTTCGTTTGTTAAAAAAAAAATTTCAAAAAAAAATTCAAAAAAATAAAAAAATAATAAAAAAAGGGGTTCATTGCATGATTGAATAATTTTTCTCCCTTCTTGAACTGATATGCTTGGTGATGGATGATTGAATTGATGAATTGAGTTTGATGAATGCATACCTTGTGAGATTTTGAGCCTAATGGATGGATTCAACATTTATGTCATTCTCTTCTTTCTTGTGTGATTTTCACTCATGTTAATGACCACTCTAGAACTTGCTTTGATTCTTTTTGAGGCTACATTTCACTTGCATGCATGAACATGATTGAGGCCCTCTTTCTTAGCTAGTTTAACCAAATAGCCAACCTTGTTTTCAATATGATATCAAGCACTCTTTTGACCTCTCGAAAATTCTCTAATTCCGCCAACCTTGTATATTTTCCTTTGCTTAACCCCTTTGAGCTTATTTGACCATTCCTTGTTTCTAGCTCATTATGTGCCTTAAATGAAAAATCGTGTTCTTACTGTACCTTAGGAAATAAAAGAACATTAGCCTGGTTAATGGATGAGTTTTTGAACAAGTGTGGGGGTGTGTGTACAAAATGGTTGTTGAAAAAAAAAAAAAAAAAAAAAAAAGAAAGAGTGCAAAAAAAAAAAAAAGAGAAATGTATGTATATAGTTATGTTCATATATATATAAAAAAAAAAAAAGAGAAAAGGATTGGGAAATGAATATGTAAAGGGATATACATTAGAGTTGAGATGAACTTTTATGCTTTCGTTATTTGAACTCATTTCTCATTTGCTTTTATTCTCTTTAGTATTTATCTTCTCATATCCATTTTATCCTCTTACGTTACCTTGACCTCACTACAACCTTGAATAAAGTCCTCATGATTTGTGTGTGCATGTGTTTTGAGTAGTGGAGAAGTAGAAGATAAGCAAGCTTATGGTAGTGTAATTTTCATGGGTTGAATTGAGTGAAATACCTACCTTTTAAACACTTGAGAGATTGAGAGGGATTCTTGTGAAGATCCATCATTCTTAATTCATTCTTTTCAACGGAAGTTTCCTTGCTTGTTGGTTTGAGATGTGAAGAAATGTTACCTCATTTATGCTTTGATCCCTTGAATTTCTTGTTGCTCTTCTTGCTTCATTGAGTCCTTTAGAGTTTTTAACTTTTAAGTTTGTGTCGTTTGTCTTTGTCTTCTAACTTTAGTTTTATATGTTTTGCCCAAGAGTGCAAAAAGCTAAGTGTGGGGGAATTTGATAATCACATATTTTGTTCATTAAGAAACCCTTATGTTTAGTTATTTACACTCTTCATGTACTTAATTGGTGAATTTGATTATGTTTTGTAAGTTTGAACTCGAATCGGACTTAATTGATTTTTTTCAGCATTATTCGGGTCTTACACTGTTTCTGTATTTTAGCCATATCTTGAGTTCTAAATGTCTGATAATTATGAATTTTATCTTGTAGGAAAGATAAGAGAGAGCTCTACAACTTTGATGAAGAGCTCAAAGTCAATTTCAGACATCTAGTGGAGCTAATTGGGCATGGAAATCAGAATACGGGATTTGTGACTGGAACCCGAACAGTGTGTAGTAACCAGAACATAATTCGAGTTTGGGTTTATAGAATGGGCTGAAAATTTGTGATCTGAAAGTTAAGACCCATATGTACAACTTTCATGACAAACACAAAACTTGATTCGGGCTCCTTGATGGAGATATTGGGTCTGAAAGTCAAAACAGAGGTGCTGAAACTGGTCCTGAGCAGTCTGTAGTAATTGGGTCATATCTTGGGCTGTAGGACGAATTTTTGGGTGCTTCTAGAGCCATTGGAAAACTTAGACAATTTCCTATAACTTTCATGAAGACCACTTGGCTCAAAAATGACGAAATCAATAAGTTCAGCAATGAATACTTTCGGAGACAAGGAAGCTCACCTACCAAGTTCACCTACCAAGCTCACCTACCAATCTCACCTACCAAGCTCACCTACTAATTCCACCTACTAATCTCATCTACCCATCTACTACTACTCTGAATCCTCTATAAAAGGAAGCATGTGGAGAGCTCTAAACACAACACACACTTGGTGTTAGAAATAGCTTTTCATAGTTCTTGTATATTTTTCCTTCATTGTAATGGAGAGCTAAGTCACTTCTAGTCAATTCGGGACTCTTGAAGAGATTGTGGCTTGGATTCTTGAGACCTTGGTTATGTAATGTATTTGATTTATATTTGAATTCCTCTTCTCTTCTTCTTCTTCTGTTCTCTTGATCTTGAATGCATGAATGGTGATTCTGTTTATGTTTGATCTGATTTGATCTTGGTTTAAGATTAAGTATTGTGATGAAATTTAGAGCTGATTGATCTAAACTAATCATGTAATTGAAGAGGTTAGGTTACTTGATTTGTGCCTAGGTTAATTGAATTCGGTGCTTAAATTGACATATATTTACATGAATGGTGTGATTGCAGATTTGTGTTTATCACTTGTCAATTGAATTCGGACGATTGTCTAGTATGAATTATGGATCGATGCGAGAGATCTCGGTTAGATCCAAGTTAACCATTCAAATGTATTTCAGGTGTTTGTTGAAAGGTCTATGATTGAATCCACCCAATCTCGGATAGATTTCTGAATTGATTTGTTCTTTTAATTGTTATTTCTCTTTAAATCCTGTCACTTGCGATCCTTGAACCATCAAAACCCCCTTTTTCTAACTTTCACTTGATTTGATCAAATTGCATCTACGATTCTTGAGGAGACGATCCGGTGTTGTTCACTATACTACAAGTTTAGGTAATAACTTCGGTTATAATTTTGACTGAGTTCGACGCTCGTCAGTTAGTTGAGTGGGTGATTGGTTGATTTAGTTGAGTGGGTTGGTTTAGTGGGTGAGTGGTTGAGTGGAGTGGATTAAATATTGGTTGAGTGGGTTAGTTGAGTGGATGAGTGGTTGAGTGGTTGAGTGGGTGAGTGGATGGATGAGTGGATGGATTAGTGGATGGGTGGGTGGAGTGGTTAAGTGGTTGGATTAGTGTATAAGTGGATGAGTGGGTGAGTTAGTGGATGAGTGGATGGATGGATTAGTGGATGGATGAGTGGATTAGTGGATTAGTGGATGGATGAAAATCTCGTGTCTGACTTGGAAGCCAAAAACAACCCACTATACTTCAGATTCACGAAAAGTGTTCTTCATGAAAGTTGTAGATCCTTGTCTTGGCTATAAAATGGATAGCTGGTTCGTCAAATTTGGCTTCCTTAAGCCTAAGATATGTCCCAAATACCGTAGGTTGCTCAAACCCAACTTCAGCACCTCTGTTCCGACTTGCAAGTTCAAAATGACCTACTAGACTTCTTTTTCTCAAAATGTGTTCTTCATGAAAGTTGTTTATTTGGATCTTGACTATCCACTGTCCAAATTTCAGCCTATCTCCATTATTACATCTTGAGATATGATTTTATGAGTGCACACTGTTCGGATTCTACTGACAGAACCCGTATTCTGACTTTCATGTAAACTTAGGTGCCTTAGACATCTGAATCGGACTTCGAGCTCTTCATCAAAGTTGTAGAGCTTCCTCTTAGCTTTCCTACAAGATAAAATTCATGATTGTCAGATATCAGGAACTCAAGTTATGACCAAAATACAGAAACAGTGTAAAATCTCAATAATGCTGAAAATATTCAATTAGGACCAATTTGATTTCAAACTCACAAAATCATGTCAAACTCAATCAATTAAGAATATGGAGAGTGTAAATGACTAAATATAAGGGTTTCTTAATAAATAAAATATGTGTTTATCAAATTCCCCAAACTTAGCTTTTTTGCACTCCTAGGCAAAACTCAAGACCAAAACAAGGACATAAGAGATTAACAAAATTTTAAATTCCAACGACATTCAAGAGTCTAAAATTTTACAATCAAGAAGAACAACCAAAGGTTCAAGGGATCAAAACATTCATGAGTTAACAATTCTCCACATCTCAAACCAACAAGTAAGGTATCTTCAACATGAATCGAGAATGATAGATCTTCACAAGATTCCTCTCAATCTCTCAAGTGTTTAAAAGGTAGGTATTTCATTTTCAATTCAACCCATGAAAATTACACTACCATAAGCTTGCTTATCTTCTACTTCTCCACTACTCAAAACACATGCATACACAAATCATGAGGACTTTATTCAAGGTTGTAGTGAGGTTAAGGTAACTTAAGAAGAGGATAGAATGGATATGAGAGGATAAATACCAGAGAGAATAAAAGCAAATGATTTCCTTTGAGTTCAAATAACAAGCATAAAAGTTCATCCCAACTCTAATGTATATCCTTTTACATATTCATTTCCCAATCCTTTTCTTTTTTTTTTTTTTTTTTTAGGCACTCTTTCCTTTTTTCAACAACCATTTTGTATACACACCCCACACTTGTTCAAAAACTCATCCATTAACAAAGCTAATGTTCTTTTATTCCCTAAGGTAAAATAAGAACACGATTTTTCATTTAAGGTTCATAATGAGCTAGAAACAAGGAATGGTCAAATAAGCTCAAAAGGGTTAAGCAAAGGAAAATATACAAGGTTGGCAGGAATCAGAGAATTTTCAAGAAGTCAAAAGAGTGCTTGATATCATATTGAAAACAAGGTTGGCTATTTGGTTAAACTAGCTAATTAAGAAAGAGGGCCTCAATCATGTTCATGCATGCAAGTGAAATGTAGCCTAAAAAAGAATCAAAGCAAGTTCTAGAGTGGTCATTAACATGAGTGAAAATCACACAAGAAAGAAGAGAATGACATAAATGTTGAATCCATCCATTAGGCTCAAAATCTCACAAGGTATGCATCCATCAAACTCAATTCATCAATTCAATCATCCATCTCCAAGCATATCAGTTCAAGAAGGGAGAAAAGTTATTCAATCATGCAATGATCCCTTTTTTGTGTTTTTTTTTAACAACCAAAAGAAACATGCTAAAATCTCTCCCCACACTTAATATAACATTGCCTCAATGTGAAAGAGAGATATAGAAAAAGCAACACAACCTCGATAAGAAGTGAATCAACGCAAAGCAGAAAAGAAGCACACTGTCAGTTACGCATCAGACCCTGAAAAGAAATCAAACAAGAAAACGTTAGTACTTCCACAATTTAATACTAATTAATTACTACCTAACAAAAACTCCTTACTCTGCCACCAATTAAGATGCGTCTCAAGAGTAAAATTACTCCTTACTCTGCCATCACTAATTGGTTTAATAAGTCCATGACAATCATATCATACTTTCCAAACAACACAACAATTTTTTATTTTATTTTTTTTTTGTTTGACTTCAAGAAAACCATCAAGGTAAAGAAGTCTAGAAACCCCTGAAGGACCCTGCTCAAAGGATCGTCTGTACAAAAATCGAAATACAACAAAATGATACAAAGATAAAAGAAATAGAAAATTATGACATACCATGGTATGTATAAGTGTCCATGACGTATCTTTATCTTTTGCTTGGCGTCATGAGTAATAGACATCAACTATCCTTTTTTTTTTTGAAATTGTTAGAAAAACTTGATGAAAGATGAGTGTATACTTACTTAAGATTGGGATGGAGGTAGTCTGCTCTTTCGGCTTTGTGCCAAAGCATTGTTGACCAAATATTCGACCCATTCAAGACCCGGGCGCAACATAGGGCTCCCAAAAGGGACAAGTGGCCATAATACGATATGATGCCTCACATGTGGGATACAATCTACCTTCTTTGTTTTTCAATTAAGAAGGCTGGATCAAGATGCATGCATTTTCCCATTCACGGTGTGTGTTACCAAAGCCAACCCTAAGACGTATACATAATTTTTTTTTTCTTTTTTTTTTTGTTTTTTTTGTTTTTTTTGTTTTGTTTTTTTTTGTTTTTGGTTTTTTTTTAGAGATTCAAATGCTTACATCCAACAAACAGATAAAAACATAATCTAAGAAACTAATGAAAACACAAAATAAAAAAGGATAAAGAGAGCAAATCTGGTTGGGTTACCTCCCAATGAGCGCTTAGTTTATTGTCCTCAGCCCGACATGATGATACTTTCAATGCTTCTCATATTGTGGAAGGATGAGGGTCATCACTTCCATCTCTCTGCACTGTCAGGAAGTTCATGATATGGTTTGAGACGATGACCATTGACCTTAAATGCTTTGCCGAGAAATTTCACTCTGATCTCAAGCTGCACCAAAAGGAAAAACATTAGTTACCACAAACGGCCCAATCCACTTAGAACGCGGTTTACACGGAAATAATTTGAGTCTTGATTGGAATAGCGGGACTTTTTGTCCTCTCGTGAAATTTCTTTCTACGGAAATCAATTGGTCGTGGAATGCCTTAGCTTTAGTCTTATAAATCGGGGCATTCTCAAAGGCCTCATTTCTTAGTTCTTCCAATTCACGTGCCTGGAACTTCCTTTGCTTTCCAGCACCTTCCAATTCCATATTAACTTGTTTAATGGCCCAGTAAGATCGATGTTGCAACTCAACGGGCAAATGACAGAGCTTTTCATACACCAACCGAAATGGTGACATGCCGATGGGAGTCTTATAGGCAGTCCTATAAGCCCATAAAGCATCTTCAAGTCGAGTGCTCCAATCCTTTCTTGAGGGATTCTTTGTCTTTTCAAGGATTGACTTAATCTCCCTAGGTTGGACACTTCGGTTTGCCCATTTGTCTGCGTGGATGGTAAGGAGTGGAAATTGCAGTGCATTACTCCATATCTCTTCAATGAGCATCAAAGGTTTTGTTGCGAGAAATTGGTCCCTTGGTCACCGATGATAGCCCTTGGGGTCCGAACCTGGAGAAAATATGTGACTTAACAAAATGCAACATTTTAGAATCATCGGATCGAGTGACTTTTGCTTCCACCCATTTAGACACATAATCAACGAGATAAAAGAATGTATGTGAAACCAAATGAAGGAGGAATGGTCCCATGAAATCAATACCCCACACATCAAAGAGTTCCACAAAAATGATCGGAGTCCGAGGCATTTGATTACGAGGACCAATATTACTGTTCTCTCGACAATGGTCACAAGACTTACGAAGTTGTAAGCGTCTTTGAAAATTGAAGGCCAATAGAAACCACTTGTCAAGCACTTTATTGGCTGTCCTTTTCGCCAAAGTGTCCTCCACATGCATAGGTGTGGCAAAAGGAGAGGATGGAGTGTGTCTCGAGAATCGGGAATGCACCTCCTAATGACTTGATCCGCACAATGCTTCCATAAGTACGGGTCATCCGGATATAGTATTCTGACACTCCTTAATTTATCTCTTTGGGCCTTGTTCAAACCCTCCAGGAAAGTCCTTAGTAACCAGGTAGTTAACAATGTCAAGCATACCAAGGGATTATGGTGTTGACAACCATCAAATATTCATCCGAGAAAAGTCTCTATGATAGGCATTTCTTCCTCTTGATTACCAATCTACTCAAGTGATCGGCCACCAAGTTTTCGCTCCCTTTCTTGTCTTTAATCTCCAAGTCAAATTCACGGAGCAATAAAATCCATCGGAGCAATCTAGGCTTTGCTTCTTTCTTTGTTAGAAGATACTTCAAGGTGCATGATCTGAAAACACAATCACTTTAGAACCAATTAGATATGATCTAAATTTTTCTAAAGCAAATACAACATGACTAGAAGTTCCTTTTCGTGGTTGAGTAATTAAGTTGAGCATCATTTAGAGTCCTTGATGCATAGTAAATGGCATAAGGAACTCTATCAACTCGTTGTCCCAAGACACTCCTACTCTTGCAAAGTCACGGCATCACACATTAGTTCAAAAGGTAACTCCCGGTTGGGTGGCGATGATAGGTGCAAATTAACAACTTCTTGAGTTTATTGAAAGCTTCCATACATTTCTCATCAAAGTTAAAATTAACATCTTTTGAAGAAGTCTGCAAAGGGGCAATGAGACTTTAGAAAAGTCTTTAATGAATCTCCGGTAGAAACTACCGCATGACCAATAAAAGAACGAATCTCCGCACACTAGTGGGTGGTGGCAAAGAATGCATGAGTTCTACCTTAGCTTTATCTACTTCAATTCCCCTAGCAGAAATTACATGACCTAACACAATACCTTCATTCACCATGAAATGACATTTTTCCCAATTCGGTACCAGGTTAGTGTCAATGCATCTTTTAAGCACCAAAGTTAAATGTTCCAAACAATTTTCAAAATCATTTCCAAAGACACTAAAGTCATCCATAAAAACCTCAATGATGTTTTCAATGTAATCGAGAAAATATACTCATCATGCATCTTTGGAAAGTTCCTGGTGCATTGCGAGTCCAAAAGGCATTCGCCTATATGCAAAGGTACCAAATGGACAAGTGAATGTAGTCTTGTCTTGGTCTTACGGAGCTATGGCAATCTCGATTGTAACACGAAAAACCATCGAGAAAATAATAATAAGAATGACCAAACTAATCTTTCTAACATTTGATCAATGAAAGGTAAAGGAAAGTGGTCTTTTCTCGTGGCGGCATTCAACTTCACGTAATCAATACAAACACGCCACCACATGTACGTAACCTAGTGGGAATAAGCTCATTTTCAGCATTTCTTACCACGGTAATTCAGATTTCTTTGGTACTACCTGGGTGGGCTTACCCACTTTGTCGTCGAAATGGGGTAGATCACCCCACACTTAAGAGCTTCGGTATCTCCTTTTTCACAACCTCCATCATGGGAGGATTCAATCTCCGTGAGGGTCTCTCACGGGTTTAGTATCCTCCTCCATTAATATCTGTGCATACAAATGGAGGGACTAATACCCTTGATATCAGCTATTGACCAACCAATGGCTGTCTTATGTTCTGCAAAACGACTACCGGTTTCTCTTCTTGCTCTTGGGTGAGTGACTTTGCAATTATTCTTGGAAGGGTGTCCTTCTCCCCAAGAAGATGTATTTAAGATGATCAGGCGAGTGCTTTCGGTTCCAATTCAGTGCACCGCACAAATTGAAGGTTGAGGTATATCGGTAGTAATAGGTAAATCAACAAAAGTTACCTCATGCTCTTACGGGAGTGGAAGAGAGCTCTTGTAAGGCAAAGCAACAATTTCATCAATGTCTTCACTCCATGGCTCTTCTTCACTTTTCTTCTTTTCCTCCCGTACATCTAAGCTATGAGTTAGAATTGTATCAAGAGCATCAAAATGGTCGTATCAAAAGCTGAGAAATTAAAGAATCAAAAGGATCAAAAGAATCAATTAAACAAGCGAGTGCACATCACTTGGGTATCTCATAGCTCAAAAATATTGAATCTAATTAATTCCCCATCAAATTCCATTGTTAGAATTCTGAGTGCACATCAATTTTTGTTCGTGTAGTCTTCAAAAATGGTCTTCCTAGCAAGATAGGAGCAGATTTGGGAGACTCATCCTCTTCCATGTCCAAAACATAGAAGTGCATTAGGAAACACTAATTCATTCACTGCACCAAAACATCTTCAACCACACCCTTAGGGTATGCATTAGATTTATCACCAATTGAATAACAACACCGGTAGGTTCCAAAGGACCCAAGTATAAAGATGCATAAATAGAATATGGCATGACATTTATAGATGCACCTAAATCAAGCATTGCCCTTTCAAACCTTGTGTTACCTATAGTGCATGGAATGGTGAATGTGCGGGGTCCTTACATTTGGTTGGGAGTTTCTTTTTAATTACAATTTGAAACATTTTCTCCCACTTGGACCTTTTTATTTCCTTTTAACTTCCTCTTGTTAGTGCATAATTCTTTCGAAATTTTGCATATCTAGGTACACGCTAATGGCATCTAACAAAGGGATATTAACCTCTACCTTCCTAAAAGTCTCAAGTATTTCTTTTTCTCGCTTCTTCTTTCTTGGTTTTAACCAACCTACTAGGAAAAGGAGCTTTAGTGACATATTTAGGAAGGGGTTCGAAATACTTACCTTAGGGATTTTGGAAGTTTGCCCTTATCATTTGCTTCTTTGGGTGGTTCATCCTTCTCTTGAATGATTGGTGGAAGAGAGGTAGGCTCATCCATCGTCTTTCCGCTTCTCAATGTGTGACAAACACTAGCATTTTCCCTCGGATTCACTTTCTGGTTGTGAGGGTAGTTTCCCTGAAGCTTGGCTTTGAAACTTGTTGAATTCTGTGGACAAGCTGTCCTATCCGATTCTGCAAGTTATTGATTGCGATCCTTGTTTCTTGTTTGAAACTTTGTATAGTTGCATTTGTTTCTTGTTGGAACCGCAAATTATTAGTGGCCATTTGTTTACTAGCTCCTCTAATGAAGGCTCAGATTGCTTAGGAGCTTGAACTTGCTTCTTGTCTCTCGAGGGAAAGGTACTTGCCTTTGTTGGAATCTGGAGGTCCATAATTTGGAGGTTGATTTTGAGGTTGCTTTGCATAGCTGAAATTTGGATGATCCCTCCAACCCGGATTATATGTGTTTGAGTAGGGGTTGTAATTTTTTGAAAGTCCAAAGATATCCCCTCTTGCTCTTACCTCCTCATTTGTGTCTTCTTGGAGAGTGGGACACATATCGGTGGGATGTCCGGATGAACAACGGATCCCACAAGCATGAAGCGGTGCTTTATCCGAATCCATTAACCGCATTTGAACCATAGCAGTCAATTGAGTCATTTCTTTGTTGTATCTTGGTTGTCTCTACTTCTTTCACTTGCTCTTACCGAGTGTCATTTCTAGAGTAGAATTGTTGAGTATTAGCGACCATTCTTGAGATCAAGTTTCTAGCTTCTTGAGGAGTTTTATCAATCAATGCTCCTCGCTAGCAAAGACATCAATCATGTTGCGATCCATCACTTGTAAGCCTTCATAGAAATACTTGAATTAAAAAGCGCTCACTTATTTGATGATGAGGGCGGCTGAAACATAGCTTCTTAAATCTCTCCCAAGTAGTCATGGAGTGATTCCCCATGCCTTTGTTGAATACCACAGATTTCTTTTCGATTGTTGCAGCTGACTTTTGAGGCGAGGGAAGTATCCGTCTAGGAAAGTTTGGGCCATGTCATGTCCGCCATGATTGGATGGATCAAGGGTGGCAAGTAGTAAAGCCACTCCTTAGTGAGTCTTTCAATGAGAATGGAAAAGCTCTCAACTTGACTTGCTCTACATGAATTCCTACAGGTGTCATGCTAGAACATACCATATGGATTTCCTTCAAGTGCTTGTTGGGGTCCTCTCTGGGTAATCCATTGAAAGATGGCAAGAGATGGATTAAACCGGATTTTAATCCAAATGCCTCTTCATTTTCAAGAATGTCTATGCAAAGAGGCTGTTGATCTAGATCTGGAGCACCCAATGCCCTTAAAGTGTTTTACGCCATTATCACTTCTTGAGATATTTCAGATGGCTCAAATGTCTCGAACTTGATAGATCAATATAATGGGCGAAGCTTCAATGTCGGCCAGTGTGAGTTGGAAGTTAGCGGATGGAAGGGAAATTGAGGATGTGAAGTGAGTTGATCAATATAGTTCCTCAAATTTAGCAATCCTTCGTCTACTCCTTCAAAGGACATCAACACCTACAAAACACTCAGAAAGAAAGATTAAAAATAAAATAAAATAAAATAAAATAAAAACAGAATAAAAATAGGAAATAAATTAATAGTGTAATTGAAAAAATTGGTTCCCAAGGCAGCGCCAAAATTCGATGCGTGCGGATGTAGTGATTAAAATTAAGATAAAAATCGGTTGTCGGGTCCACGAGAAAATAAAAACCTTACAACTAGTTGTAGTTAGTAAGTCGATCCACAGAGAACCAATTCAATTAACACTATTAAACAATTCCCAATTTAGACTCGATTAACAATAAACAGTAAAAGGGGGTTTTGGAGTTTTGATGAACAATGAACAAACTTCAAAGATAACAATAAACAACCGAAATCAACAATATAAGAAAATTGGTTAAGAGATTGAATCCACCACTAGATTTATATGATAATGTAAATCCACATATCCTTTTATTCCAACATGCTCAATTATGTTTTTATGCAATTGTGAGATTAAATCTCTGTTTTTCTTACGTGTTGGCCAATTTAGCAACCATTTCAAATCAACTCCTAATCACCGATTAGTCATAAAGCAACCGCTCTTACAACTATCCAACAATTGCATTAAGATTTAGAAAACCAATTACACTAAGGTCTAATCACACACCGGGATTAAATTACTTAGAACATATATTTCTCTAGATCTAATACGCAATCCAAGCATAATAAACCCGGATCTACCACTTTTATAAGCGGCAAATAGCACAAAGATAATTATACCCACATGAACATCATACATCCCACTAGATCTACTACCGCAACCGCGCATAATAAACCTAGATCTACTACTTTGAAAGTAGGAACAAGTACAAAAACCTTCATACCAATAATAAATTCAGAAATATATGAATAAAAACATAACTGTGTTGAAATAATCAAATATGCAAAGTTTACAACATTAATACTAGCGGTTTCATCACCCCTTTAACCAAGGGAGGTTTAGTTACACATAGCTAGAAAGAAATCACAAGAAAAACTGAGAGAAAATGAAGGAGAGTTCCCTCCTTCCCTATGATAACCAATGGTGCCCTTTTATAGAAGTCTAGGGTAACAAAATGACAAAGGTGAGTGGATGGATGAGTGGGTTAGTGGAGTGGGGTGGTTGAGTGGATTGGTTGAGTGGGTGAGTGGTTAAGTGGGTTGGTTTGAGTGGAGTGGATTAAATATTGGTTGAGTGGGTTAGTTGAGTGGATGAGTGGTTGAGTGTTGAGGTTGAGTGGGTGATTGGTTGATTTAGTTGAGTGGGTTGGTTTAGTGGGTGAGTGGTTGAGTGGAGTGGATTAAATATTGGTTGAGTGGGTTAGTTGAGTGGATGAGTGGTTGAGTGGTTGAGTGGGTGAGTGGATGGATTAGTGGATGGGTGGGTGGAGTGGTTAAGTGGTTGGATTAGTGTATGAGTGGATGAGTGGGTGAGTTAGTGGATGAGTGGATGAGTGGATGGATGGATTAGTGGATGGATGAGTGGATTAGTGGATTAGTGGATGGATGAAAATCTCGTGTCTGACTTGGAAGCCAAAAACGACCCACTATACTTCAGATTCACGAAAAGTGTTCTTCATGAAAGTTGTAGATCCTTGTCTTGGCTATAAAATGGATAGCTGGTTCGTCAAATTTGGCTTCCTTAAGCCCAAGATATGTCCCAAATACCGTAGGTTGCTCAAACCCAACTTCAGCACCTCTGTTCCGACTTGCAAGCTCAAAATGACCTACTAGACTTCTTTTTCTCAAAATGTGTTCTTCATAAAAGTTGTTTATTTGGATCTTGACTATCTACTATCCAAATTTCAGCCCATCTCCATTATTACATCTTGAGATATGATTTTATGAGTGCACACTGTTCGGATTCTACTGACAGAACCCGTATTCTGACTTTCATGTAAACTTAGGTCCCTTAGACATCTGAATCGGACTTCGAGCTCTTCATCAAAGTTGTAGAGCTTCCTCTTAGCTTTCCTACAAGATAAAATTCATGATTGTCAGATATCAGGAACTCAAGTTATGACCAAAATACAGAAATAGTGTAAAATCTCAATAATGCTGAAAATATTCAATTAGGACCAATTTGAGCTCAAACTCACAAAATCATGTCAAACTCAATCAATTAAGAATATGGAGAGTTCAAATGACTAAATATAAGTGTTTCTTAATAAATAAAATATGTGTTTATCAATTAGATAATAAGAATATGAATTAAAGATTTTTAAGTTTGGAAAGGAAATAAATATGATTTTATTATTTGGAGGAATTGGATTTTTGAGCAATAATCATAGAGAATGAGTTTGAAGGATGGTATGAAGTTTAAAATGTTTTATTTTATTTAGAAAGGATTTTTAAGAGGAATATAGAAACATATGGATTTTATTAGACAGAGAATGATTTTTGGCAATAGAAATAGAAAAAGAGTTTTTAAAGGTGATTTGAGATTTAAAGTATTTTTAAGAAGAATGGAATAAAGTTTTTATTATGAGATAAAAGTGATTTTTAATTATGATGATGGAGAATAAGTTTTGAAAGTGATTTAGAACTCAAAATATTCTATTTAAGAGGATTTTAGTAAAGATAAATGAAGAAGTTTTCAGTAAATTAAAATAATACAGATTTTTGGAAAACATTAGAAATTATTACTTAGAAGAGTTTTAATGAGAAAAATGGGATTTAGAAGTCAAATTTATATTTTAAACTTAGAAAGTTTCAAAATGAAATTTAAAACGTCAAGAAATATTTTATACAGTGAAAAATAGTAAAAATAACTTTATGCATTTCAAAAATGTGGATTTTTGAGCTACGCGATTTAGAAAATGTTTAAATATTTTTACGCGATTTAAAAAATATTGAAAAATAGTTATGCGATTTAAAAACGTAACTAGATTGTTATGCAATTGTAAAAATGCGATAATAATGTTACACAATTGAAAATATAGTAAGTTTAATGTCAGTCTGACGTACTGGACCCGGGTGTATCAGTGGTATTATGTAATTGTATGAGCGATTATATAATATCATTGATCTAATGGCATTAGACAATTGTATGAGCGGTTGTTCTAATATCATTGGGAACAGTCCAATGGTAGTTTGTGTTATGCATTGAGTTATCATACATTGATTATTATACAGTCGGTGAATATTATGACTTTTGTTGCCTTGGAGTGAATTAGAATTGAATAGTGTGATTTATGATGGATCTTGGGAGGCCGTCGAGGTGCGGTGATTCATCTAGTGAATTTTTATCACATTATACACCTCTGGCCATAAAAAACTGTTGCAACGCATCACGAGCCTGACAAACACTATTCCTTTCGTGTCTCGGCGTAGACTGTCATTGAGGTTGACATATCTTTTGAGTCATTCATCTCTGAATTTGTGTTAGCTCCATGGAGTAGGAATTGATTCATTATACATATGCATGGTCAATACACATATTGTTGAGGCATGTTCAAGGTACATATTGTGGTAGCATAGTCATTATATATATATATATATATATATATATATATATATATATATATATATATATATATATATATATATATATATATATATATATATATATATTGTTGATATATGTTGTTACAGTACTATTAATGTTTATATTATTGTGAGATATGTTTACTGAAGATATTTATGAATTGATAACATGAATATACTTGTGATATCTGTATGTATGGAATGACTTTGTTGTTCGTATCATTTCTTTGCTGCCATATTGGATTTGATGTAGGGGATCTCACCTCTTTGTGTTTTGTTCTGTTGTTCTATTTTATTTTTACGTTCGGTGAAGTTTGTGGTGGCAGTGACGCAGAATCTCCTTTAAGGACGTAATTTGTGAGGGCACCGACGCATGAAGTTCGCATCTAGTTTTCATGTGTGTTGAGTTTTTTTCTCATTAGTGTTATTACCGTGCTTTTAAGTAGGACCCGTCATGGGATTTACTACTGTTCCTCTTTGAGTATGTAAGTTTTATGTTCTGAATGTTGTTGAATATTATGTGGTGTATGTAGTGTGGGCATTAATCAGTTCAATATGTTTTTATATTAACTACATCTTTGGTAGGTTTATATTTTCAGCGAAAAGAAATTTTATAACCCATATTTTATAACATCAAATATTTTACAGTTTAATTATAGTTTAGTAAGTTTGTAGTCTAAAATGCAATGCTCTACGAAATGTGTTACAATTGGCCCCAAACAACTCAACCAGCCTAGCAATCATAGCTGCCTGATCCCTTATCGCAGTAGCTTTTGCAGCTGTCTACTCACACATCGCTTCGGCCATTGCCATCACGACTTCAGCTATATCTAGATTTTCCCTTGTTGAGTTCCTTGCTCCCTTAGTTTTCCTTGGTGGTGCCATAGTTTCTTGTACACACAGAACAATATATATTGAGTTGCAGTCTCAGTACTATGTAACAGTGCAACAATAGCTATCAATAAACCCACCTAAGGCAAATTATGCAATTCTATCGAAACATCTCACACTAGAGACAAGAAAAATACAATTCTTAAAAAGGAACTCTTAAATATGCCTAACCATAGTCAGTCCATACCTCTCAACAGGATGAACTGCTCTGATACCATAATGTAATGTCCTAATACTAATATCTCGATATATCTAACATACATAAAGATAAACAGTACTAATAACGTTACTTCATACTTAACTATCTCATAATATATTCATAATCACTAAGCAAGTTGATAATCACATATTTTATACATTAATAAACCCTTATTTTTAGTCATTTATACTCTCTATGTACTTAATTAATTAAGCCTGGTTATGTTTTGTAACTTTTGACTCAAATTGGACATAATTGATTTTTTCAGCATTATTTTGGGCTTACACTATTTCTGTATTTCGGTCATATCTTGAGTTTTAGATATCTTATAATTATGCATCTTACCTTGTAGGAAAGATAAGAGAGAGCTCTACAACTTTCATGGAGAGCTCCAAGACTCAATCAGACATCTAGTAGAGCTAAATAGGCTTGGAAGTCAGAACACGACTTTTGTGACTAGAACCTGAACAATATGCAGTAATTAGAGCATAACTCGGGCTGTAGAAACTTCCTTAAACTGAAATTTGCACACTTGAAAGTTAAGACCTATATCTACAACTTTCATGAGGAACACAAAACTTAGACCAGACTCCTTGAAGGTGATATTGGGCTTTGATGTCAGAACAGAGGTGCTGTACTTGGACCCGAATACTGTTCAGTAATTGGGTCATATCTTAGGCTGTAGGTGGCCTTTGGAGCTAAAACTAGTGCCATTGGAAAGATAAGACAAAATGCTACAACTTTTATAAAGACCGTGTTTTATAAATCTGATGGCATCCATGAGATCAATACTGAATGATTTTGGAGACAAAGAATCTCAATAATTTTCCACTCATCCACTCACCAACTCACCATTTGACATTTTCCACTCATGCACCCACTCATTAATCAGTCTCTTGTCATTTTGTATCTCTAATACTCTATAAAAGGCTCCATTGGCTGATCATTTAGGAGACTCTTGGTGTTAGACTTAGTTTTTAGAAGTTATGGTCATGCTTGTTTATTGTTTTCCTTTGTTGTAATTTTCTCTTGCTCTAAATTGAAGCTATGTTCATCTTTCTCTTCTTCTCTTTTTCTTTCTTCTTGTTTAAGGGTAACTAAATCTTCATCTTGCTTCGGTGAAAGAGTGAAACTCTTGGTAATGAAATAAGGTTAGATTATTCTATTTCTTATGCTTAAATGATATATTATCAAGTGGACATTATATGTGTTGTATTTTGTTTCCAATCAATTTAGAAACCTTCTTTGTATAATGGAGATCTTGATTTATTGTAGACAAGAGGATTGGTACAGTGAATGCTTGAACTCATTTACAAATGTTAGTAGATAATTAAAGGAATCATAATATGATTACATATATAATTGAACTTTGAATGTTATATTTTTCGATTGGAACTTCCTTTATGTGTAGATTTCAAATGAGTTATAAAGAGAAATAATCTTGCTTTTAATTTATTACCAAAAGTGGATCTCCTAACCCAAGCAAATTATTTTTTATCTGTGAACAACTTTTATTACCTTTGGTGTTGTAACAAATCCTTTTTTTACCTTAAATAATTTCTCTTCATCAATTCCCTGTGGATCGACCTTGGACTCCTGAGAATTTATTACTTGAGACAACCTGCATTTGAGTTTGCATCCTTTAAATCTGCATCACAAGTCATTATAGAGAGCCTTATGAAATGTCATTATAGAGAGCCTTATGAAATGCGAAAACATGCTTACTTATATATATACAAACATCACTAGCCTTAAAAGGCCTAATGTAATATATAACTGTTTATACAATACAAAGCAAATCTAACTGAATACATGCTTTGCACAAGAAACAATAAACTAAACTACTTTGATCTATCAACTTTTTGTTCTACTTACCTTTAGCAAGGCTTTGACCTGGATTTGTCATGGAATAACAAACAGGGTGAGAATCAACAATTCTTAGTACGAGTATCCCATAACTAATCATACATAATATTATAAACATATTCTTAACAATTAGATAGTAAGATATGTCTAAAACTCTAGCAAGGATTATCTTTGTTAGCTAAAGAAACCAAGCTAGCACATTCATACATACTTAGCACATTTAAGAACTAAGTCACCTTACCTAGAAACTCTGGTTTATCGTATTTCCTATAGTAGGTAGTGAGGTTTTTTGGTTAGCTTCTTGCTTTAATTTTGTTGTTGACGAATCACCTGATTCAGTTTATGTTGATCGATTTGATCTTGTACCTACCTATAACCTTGTACATATTGACACTCTGAGAATCTGGGGCTAAATCCTTGTTGGAAGAACCTTTTGAACCTTCTCGCTTTTTCCTTTGGCCTCATGATTATGCACATCATTAAAGATTACTTACATAGGAAAAACCCTTACCAAATTGTCTTAGCATACATGCATCTAATACCTCATTTCAACACTATATTACTTAAGGTGCTAGACACCTACCTCATCATAAACTTCTCAAAAACCTACTTTTCAATCCAACATGCATACTTTGTAAACAAAGATGGATATGAGAAAAAAAGATACACATGAACACATACACCTCTACCTTAAACCTTGAAGATGGTGTTAAGCTATTCAAGCTTTGACCTTTCTTTTTTCCTTCCTTTTCCTCTCCTCATCTTCCTCTTCTTTCTCTCTTCCTCTTCTTTCTCTCTTGTTTCTCTATCTTTTCTTCTCTCCTTGCCTTGTGTAGCCAAGAGTTGTGTGAGAGATTTGAGAAAGTGAGTGAAATGTGAGAGAATATCAAAGCAAAAGCTTAAGGAAGATGGCTATGTGCTCCCTATTTATAGATCTTTTCTTCTCTTTTTTTAGTTATTTTAAAATATTTTAGATATTTTGATATATTTTAGATATTTTAATATATTTTAGATATTTTGAGATATTTTGAATATTTTAATATATTTTAGATATTTTGAATATTTTAATATATTTTAGATATTTTGATATATTTTTGATATTTTAGATATTTTGAGATATTTTTGATATTTTAATATATTTTAGATATTTTGAGATATTTTAATATATTTTAGATATTTTGAGATATTTTAATATATTTTAGATATTTTGAGATATTTTAATATATTTTAGATATTTTGAATATTTTAATATATTTTAGATATTTTAATATATTTTAAATATTTTGAGATATTTTATAGGAACTTATACCTACTAAGAACACTTAGATTTTACCAAATTAAGTTTCTTAACTTTCATAGGTATTGGAATAAATCTTAAGATTCGTTTTAATACTAACTTCATCATTTTCATAAGTTCTCATATCTACGACTTCATCAATCTGGTATTAAAACATTAAACTAGTGTACTTAAAAATACCAAACTGACTTCGTGTATCCTTAATCTTTAACCACATCATATTGCTTACATTTGTGACTTAGAAACAAATTCTCCATATTTGTTTCCCCAAACAAGCAACTCATGCCATTATTAGCGTTATTTTAAGCTACTTTTCGTATTCATTGTTGTAACAAAGTGTCTAAACTAACTTAGTTCGTCACAAGATTAAGCAAACATATTGAACAAGTATTATGATGCCTCTATAATCATATACAAGTATAACATGCTAAAAAGAGGATGTTACATTCTTCGGCTTAGTATTCCTCTTTTATTTGAGTTATTGGTAGCAACGAATCACTACATAGGACTATGTCTTTGACTCCCATCTCCTTGTCTAAGTTAATGCCCACTATGCACGCTTCGTATTCGACCTGGTTGTTGGTAGTAAGGAACTCGAACCTCAATGAATGTTCTAGCACGATGTCAACTTCACTTTCCAAAATGACCCCGACTTCACTCACTTTGGGATTCGAGGATCCATCAACATAGATAGTGTAACACCCTCCTTAGGGCATCACATTTCCGACTCCCGACTCATAATCTGAAAAGAAATTTGCACAAAGTTTGAGTTATAAAAAGTGGGTTTTAAAATTTCTTCTTTACTGAAACATAAATTTACTGAAAATATTAGGTAATATTGAAAATCATATTTCAACTATTCATTATGCAATATTGACACTAATTAATATTTTATAATTTAAAGAGAAATATAAAACTAACAGACTCTTTTTTTTAACAAGTAGTAAACCCCATGACGGGTCCTACTTAATAGGACGATACAACACTAACGTTAAAACTTAACATACTTATTCGTTGTGATCCATCTTGTTGCACGCATACATCCGTTCTACATCTGTTCTTTGTCAACACTACACACCTTCGAGTCCTGAATGTCCACTCCTTATTGTTATCACCCATCTCAAAGTATTCATTGCTCGTTATGTCTAAGACAACTCGATCCTTCTATTATTTGATTTTAACGGTACAGACACAGCAAAACAACATAACAAAAAGGTGAGATCACCTACGCCAATACCAACATGGTAGCACAGAGATAACACAAATAGCATATCATACAAATATATCATGCCATCAACATTAATCAACTATCATCATCCAAATATTCAAAACAATTGTTATAGCCAATATTCCTCAATTAATATATCACACATATATAAATGTCAGATTATGCATGTGCACAAAGACTCAGTTTTTCAAAAACAACTCCATGGAGATTTTCACAATTTCGAGGAGAATGGTCTGTCAATTGTCAGCCTTAGCCCAAAGACAATCTTCCAGTTGTTGAAAAGAATCGTGTTCTTGTTAGGTATTGTCAATGCGTTGCAACGGACTGCATCGCCAAGTGGCATAGGATACTTGCTACCATTGTCCACCTGGTCGGTCATTGTCCGCTACTCGACGCCCCAAGATCTATCATAAACCTCACTATCAATTCTCATTCCCTCTTCAACCACAAGGGTCATATACAATGCACGAATATATCAGTGCAAGTCCAACCCAAAGGGCCAAATCTTTTCAATTTCATTAGTTCAATGTATCATATGCCTCAACGCATGTTTTTCTAATGCATGTATAATGCACCAAATCCAATCACAGGCATATCTTTTCAATGCATATAAATTGTACCAAATTATACTGTATTTTCAACAGCAAAATCATGTTATCACATTTTCATAGTTATAAAACACTTTCATCGTGTTTTCACAAAATTGCGCAACATTTCCGTTACGTTTTCACGATTCTAAAACGTTTTTGTTACATTTTCAAAATATCGTAACACTTCTGTTACGTTTTCAAAATGCCGCAACTCTTTTGTTGCACTTTTAAATCATGTACTAATTTTTTCAACGTTTTTCTCAATCGCGTAAAAATATACGTTTCTCAAATCTTATAATATTTTTCCATTGTTTCAAAATCGCATAACTTAAAAATCATCATTTTAAGTCGCGTAAATCATTTTCTTTCATTTTCAAAATATTTAAAACACTTTTCAAATCACATAATGATTTTTTTTTATTTTCACAATCACGTAAAAATAATTCATCACTTTTCCATCACGTAGTGATTTTTCAATAGTAATTCAGATTACATAAAATATTTAAACGTAATTCAAATCGCGTAGAAATATTTCAACGTTTTTAAAATTGCGTAGAAATATTTTATTGTATTTCCAAACACTTAGAAATATTTTCTTGTATTTCCAAACACTTAGAAATATTTTACTGTATTTCAAATCACATACTTTAAAATTACGTTTTTAAGATACGTAAATAATTTTTTTACCACAATTTCATTACAGAAAATATTTCTCAACCTTCAAATATTCCTTTTTCAACTTTTCTTAAATAATATAACTTTATACTTCATGTAATATATTTTTTTACTCAAGAAAATCTTTTTCCACATTTCTTTACTCAAGAAATCCTTTTTCCAAAATATAATTCATAAAATCACTTTTCCATTGACATAAATCAACGTTTCAAAACTTAACATTTTCTAACGTATTTTCAAAACTCAAAAATAAGTTATACGTTAGCTAAGAACTTTTCAAATCGCCATTATATTCTCCATTTTTCTCAAATCACTTCCAAAATCATTCTTCAAAATAAATTAGAGTTCAAACATGTTCAACTTTCTTTGTCTTCATTTACAAAATTCTCTCAAGTGATAAAAATACTCTGATTCCCTTTCCAAATTCCTTGTATTAAATCAAGTTACGTTTTCATTTTGAAAATCACTTTGTTCATAAAAATCAAGACATTACAAGCCTTTAAAAAAAATGTGGACATGACTATTGAAACCATCAAATATTTTTCCTTTTAAATTGATATAGTTTTACACAAACAAAACCATTAAAAATCCTTTACAAAAACGTAAGACTCATAGTCTTTGAAAATCAAATCATTTGTTCATTTCCATTTTTCACTTTCTTTGCAAATCCATAAAATCATCATTGCTATTTTCATTTAAATCACATGTTTAGTAAAACACTTAGAAACTTTTTAAACAAAATAAATCAATAAAAATCCTTCTAAAATCGTGTTCATATACTCTTTGAAAAATAAACTCTTTATTTATTTTCCTTACTTTTTCTAAACATCCATTTTCATCATTCAAGAAAATATTAATTTTGTGAACACCTATCTTGAGGTGTCTTAACCGAAATTCACCATGTTCTAGGGATCAAAAATTAATTCCCTTGTTCTTGAAAAATTTCAACATGAACCCTAATCAAGGCATCAAAACCGTAGCTCTTACTTGGCCATTGGGACCAAAATTAATTTTTTTTCCATCATCAAATCATCATGGATATACATACATACACAATATATATATATATATATATATATATATATATATATATATATATATATATATATATATATATATATATATATATATATATATCAAAAGCATGCCATATTATCATCATGCATAGTATAAGCATACCATCAAAATCATAAACTCATGCAAAACATATTAAGCATAAAGCAATTAATCAAAGCTCATAAACACATATAAATTATTACATGACCATAGATATGAATCCTCACATGGATTCAACACCCATCAAATATAAGATCATCTCTCACCACCATGCTTGGTTGGTGAGATGGATCTCCTCTTACCTCTTGAAGATCCTCAAAAGCTCTTTGTTTTGCTTCTTTTCTAAGTCCTTCATCACCAAGGGCTTCTCAAATACAAAACAAAATACATAAAAATTAGTATACTAAGCTTGATTAAGAGGAACCATGGATCAAACATGGTTTAGATCATGAAAAAGAAAGAAGAAATGAAGTTTCCTTACACTTCACCTCAAAAACCCAATAACTTTGATCTTGAAGAAAGTCCATGAAGATGAATGATTTAGAGAAAATATCCAACATGAAAGTTGCTTAGAATATCATGTAGATTCAAGATCTATGGTTGGATGAAATTAAAAGAGATTGGATGGTGGTTTTGAGTGTCTTGACCGAATGGTTTCTCTTGAAACACAAAGATGGAATTTTTTATTTTTGATAGAAGCTTGAAGCTTGGATTTGAAGCCCAAGATGAATGATTTTAGAAAAACTCATAACTAGAGATGTTCTTAGAAAGGTGTTTAGGTTTAGGAAATGTGTTTAGATGAAATTTTAGAAGCTTGGAGACATAGCTCCTAGGTGTTGGCCGAATGGTGTTCTAGGAGAAAAGAATGGAGTTTTTGTGTTTTGTTTTAGAGAAGATGATGAATAGAAAGACAATTATGAGATGAAGAATAGAAATCAACCATTTTGGTCTCCTTTAGGGTGCATGGCCGTGAGGTAGCTTGAAGGAAAAGGAAAGAAAAAAAAAGTTTGAAAACTTTAAACTTTAGGAAATGACCAAGAATGATCAATAAAGAGTAATAATGATGTCTTCAAATTTTCCTTCACTCTAAAGCCACCAAACCGTAGCCCCTCCTCCAATGCATTCTCCTTGAATGCAAATTGATCAATGATGATTAATAATGATACACCATTGACCATGACATGTAATAATGGTCATAAAGCTTTTTTTTTCTTTGTCTCCTAAACAATCCAAAATCGTCCCCTTCCATGCATGCTTCTCCTTGTGCATTTAATTATTTGTCATCATTATTAGCCACCATCTAGAGCATTTCTAGCCATTGATTAATTCAATAGTTAGGATTTAGGTAGACTTTTGATTTAGAAGACTTAATCTAGGCCATTGAATCTTTCTCCTTTAAATTCTAGTCATTGGATGTGTCTCCAAAATTAAGGGTTAAGATTACTCCTTCTTACTTTTAATCCAAGGGTCATAATTAGTCTTTATCACTTTTTAAGACTAAATCTTCACCATTGATTAAATCTAAATCCAATGGTCATAAATGGTCCTTGTTACTTTACAAGACCAAATCTCCACCCTTAATCAATTCTATATCCAATGGTTATAAATGGTCATAGTCACTTTATATGACCAAATCTCTACCCTTGATTTAATCTCCATCTAATGGTTATAAATGATCTTATTCACTTTTAAGATCAAATCTCCATCGTTGATTAAATCAAGATCAAGTCTCCCTCGTTAATTAAATCAATGGTGGATATCCAAACCACCAAGGCTAACTTAAGCAATTTAATTTATATTTTTATCTGCTAAAACCCCATGAAAGAACATATTTACTGTATTTTTTTATCGCCCGATAAATTAAATATAGTACAAAATACAGTACAATAAAATTTTTAAAACTATTTCCGGATTCAGGTTTAGTAAGATCCCCTGTCTCCGTCTAAACAGTACAAATTTTTCTATGCGTAGAAAAATTTTCACTTTGCGGAACCCACTTGGGCCCACGTATGGCCACCTGGCCCACATACACCCCTTGGGCCCACAATCAGTAAAAAATTTCATAATCATCCACAAAAATCACAAAAATTATAAAATGCACAAATATCAAATCAAATTACGTAAAATAATTAAAACCTAACGGTAAAAATTAAATTACGTAAAGTTTTCTCCGGCCCGAAAATTTTTATTTTCCTGACACGGAGTAAATCACTCAAAACGATCAAATACGTTGACGGAAAAATCAAAATAATTTTACAGTATCCAGAAATTACTAAACAGTAAAATTCTGTTAACTGTCAAAATTACTGCTTAAGAGATAGGAAATTTTGGGATGTTACAGATAGTCCAAGAATGCGCTCTAGGATGGCCGGAGTCTGGGGTGAGCTCAACCAAGAAGTCGAATAATACCTAAGCCTTTATAATTAGTCTTGACTCATAGGTAATCATGAACTCAGAGAGCTCTACCGACCAGGCGATCATTTTTCCCGCGAGATCTGGCTTGTGCAATACTTGCCTGATTAGCTTGTTTGTTCTCACCCTGACAGGATGACATTGGAAGTATTATCTCAGCCTTCTTACAATGATTACCAATGCCAGAGCTAGCTTCTCAATTTTTTGGTAGTGGGTTTTCGGGGCTTTGGAGGACTTTACTGACAAAGTAAATTGGCATTTGACCTTCATCAGTTTCTCTTATCAGACTGAGTTGATCACCTCGTTGCTAATAGAGAGGTAGGTGTATAACATTTCGCCGGGGTCCAGTCTTGTCAGGATAAGCAAAGTGAACAACATCATCTTCAACTCTTGGAATGCGACCTCACATTCCAAGGTCCACTCAAAGTTCTTCCCCTTTTTTAAAGTTTGAAAGAGGGGGAGAGACTTTTGGGTGGCTTTAGCCAAGACGCATAAAAGGGTAGCGATCCTACCTGTGAGCTGCTACACTTCCTTGATAGATTGAGGGTTGTGCATGTTGAGCACGACTTGACATTGTTTCGGGTTAGCCTCAATTTCACAATTTGTCAGTAAAAACCTTAGAAATTTGCTAGCCTGTACCCCAAAAGCGCATTTCTTCGGGTTCAGTCGCATGTTATGCTTCCGCACCTCAGTGAATACTTCCTCTAACTCTTTGACATAGCTACCAGTGTGCATTGTCTTGACTATCATATCGTCGATGTATACCTCTAGCATTTTACCAATCTGCCCCTTAAAGACTTTATTCATCATCCTTTGGTAAGTTGCCCCAATATTTTTAAGTTCGAATGACATGACCCAGTAGCAGTAAGTCCTCATCTTGGTGATGAAGACAATCTTTTCTTCATCTTCTAGGTTCATGAGGATTTGATTGTATCCATACGTCTGGGTGCCAGGTCAGTGGGTCGGGTTACTCTAATTCTATAGACCCGTAACCCGATCCAAAACAATTCTTTTTTGTTGTCTTTGGCCAATTGTTAACTTAACATTGTTAAGTATTTCAAATTTGAAAAATTTACTTATTATTAATTATTAGTAAGCTCTATAACAAAATTAAAGCTCTCTAACCTACTCTGCCTCGCCACATGTCAAGTCAAAATGAGACTGACACGTTGACCTATTTTTGTTTGGTGGGTTGGAAAGACCAAGTGACTAACCTACTTTGTTTTATGATAGGTTAACAGGTCAACCTATCAAAATTTTTAGCAAATAAAAAAAAAGATTGGCAGGTTATACATGTCAACCAACTTAAAATTAAACAACCTACCTAACTTGTCGTAGGCTTGACAATAGGGTGGGTTTTCACTCAACCAGACCTTGCCCTGCTCCTTTAGAATTAAAGCCCACACCTGCCTTGCAAGAAAAACATTAAAACCCTCACCTGCATCCGCACCCACACTTATGAACATTTTTTTTATTTATATAATAGTTAATTACAATCTTAAAATTAATCCTTCATCATATATAACCTAAAAAAAGTAATGTTTATCACACATCAATTTTCCTTATATCTTTTTACATCTATATGAGTGGTGTAACATCCCAAAATTTCTATCTCTTAAACAATAATTTTGGCGATTAGCTAATGCAATTTTTCTTGTTTAGTAATTTCTATGCACTATAAAATTATTTTGTTTATTCCGTCAGCAGTATTTGATCGTTTTGAGTGATTTATTCAGTATCAAGAAAATAAAAATTTTCGGCCGGGAAAAACTTTACGTAATTTAATTTTTACCATTAGGTAATTATTTTACGTGTCGATTTGATATTTGTGCATTTTATAATTTTTGTGATTTTTGTGGATGATTATGATTTTTTTCTATTTGTGAGCCCAGGGGTGTATGTGCCCAGGTGACCTTACGTGGGCCCAGGGTGGGTCCCAGAAAGCAAAAATTTTTCTACGCGTAGAAAAATTTATCTGTTTAGACGGAGACAGGATCTTACTAAACCGAATCCGGAAACAATTTTAGAAAATTTTATTGTCAGATTGTATTTTGATCGTATTTAATTATCGGATGATAAAAATATAAGTAAAAATATTATTTGTAGGATACAAGAATAAATATTATATTGCTGTGTAGTCAACAAAAAGAGCTTGACTTGATTTATACCCTTGGATGAGAATACTTAGTTTGAATATTAACCATTGATTTAATCAAAGGTTAAGAAATAAACTTAATAAAAAGTTCTTGGATAATAACCATTGATTTAATCAATGGTGTGAGAATAAGCTTAGTTAGAAAGGCTTTGATATCAACCATAGATGTAATCAAAGGTGTAGAATTGGTCTTGAAAAATGACAAAGACCATTTATAACCATTGGATTTAGATTAAACCAAGGGTGGAGATTTAATCTTAAAAAGTAACAAAGCACCATTTATGACCATTGGATGAAGATTTAATCAAATGGTGAAGATTTAGTCTTAAAAAGTGACAAAGACTAATTATAACCCTTAGATTAAAAGTTAGAAGGAGTTAATCTTGACCCTTAATTTTGGAGACACATCTAAGGGCTAGAATTTAAAGGAGAAAAATCCAATGGCGTAGATTTAGTCTTCTAAAATTAAAAATCTACCTAAATCCTAACCATTGAATTAATCAATGGCTAGAAATGCTTCAAAGGGTGGCAAATAATGAAGACAACTACTTGAATGCATCATGAAGAGGAAGGGACGGTTTTGGCTTGTTTAGAAGACAAAGAAAAGAGCTTTATGACCATTATCAATTGCTTTATGTCATTGTTAGTAGTTTTGGTCAATGGTGTAATATTATTGATCATTATTGATCAATTTGCATTCAAGGAGAATGCATTGGAAGGGGGGGCTACGTTTGGTGCTGCTTTTGGAAACTAAAGCAAAGTTGAAGACCATTAATAGTATTCTTGGTCACTTATTGATTATTCTTGACCATTTCCTTCAAGCAAGCTCTTCAAAATAATTTCTCTCCTTTTCCTCCAAGCTAGCTCACGACCATGACCCATACAACACCTTCCATCACTCAAAAATTTCATCCAACTTGATTTTCTAAACCTAAACATCATTCTAAGAACATCTCTAGTTATGAGTTTTTCCAAAATCATTCATCTTGATCTTCAAATTCAAGCTTCAAGTTTCTATCAAAATCAAAAATTTCATATTTATTCTTCAAGAGATATCATTCGGTCAAAACCCCTAAAATCACCATCCAAGCTCTTTTAATTTCATCCAACCTTAGATCTTGAATCTCCATGATATTCTAAGCAACTTTCATGTTGAAGATTTCTTCTAAATCATTCATCTTCAAGGAGTTTCTTCAAGATCAAAATTATTGGGTTTTTGAGGTGAAGTATAAGGAAACTTCATTTTCTTCTCTCTTTTTCATGATCTAAACCATGTTTGATTCATGGTTTCTCTTAATCAAGCTTGATATGTTAATTAACTTGTGTTTTGTTTTGTATTTGAGAAGCCTTTGGTGGTGAAGGACTTGGAAAAAGAAACAAATCAAGAAGCTTTGGAGGATCTTCAAGAGGTAAGAGAGAGATCCATCTCACCAACCAAGCATGGTGGTGAGAGATGGTATTTTATTTGATGGATGTGGAATCCATGTGAGGATTCATATCCATGGTCATGTAATTAATTTGTGGGTGTTTATGAGCTTTGATTAATTTTCTATGCTTGATATGCTTTGCATGATTTTATAGCTTTGATGATATGCTTGATATGCTATACATGCTTTTATGGCTTTGATGGTATGCTTATATTATTTATGATGAAATATATATGTATATGCCATGATTTGATGATGGAAAGAAAATTAATTCTTGGCTCCAATGGCCAAAGAATGACTACGGTTTTGGCACCCAAGGTTAGGGTTCTATGTTAAAATTTTTCAAGAACAAGAGAATTAATTTTTGATCCCTAGAACATGGTGAATTTTGGTCAAGACACCTCAAGATAGGTGTTCACAAAATTAATATTTTCTTGAATGATGAAAATGGATGTTTAGAAAAGTAAGGAAAATAAACAAAGAATTTATTTTTCAAAGAGTACATGAATACGGTTTTAAAAGGATTTTTATTGATTTATTTTGTGTAAAAAGTTTCTAAGTGTTTTACTAAACATGAGATTTAAATGAAAATAGCAATGATAATTTTAAGGATTTGCAAAGAAAGTGAAAAAGGATTTGTAAGGAAAGTAAAAATGAATTTGAACAAATGGGTTTGATTTTTATGACCATCGGTATTTCGATTTTGAAAATAAAGAATTTTTAATGGTTTTGTTTGTGTAAAACCATATCAATTTAGGAGGAAAATATTTGATGGCTTCAATGGCCAAAGACTCTACGATTTTTGGAGGTTGGAATAATTTTGGTTTTTATGAAACAAAGTAATTTTAAAGTGGAAACAAAATGTTTGAACAAAATGTTTTAGTATAAGGATTTTGGAAAGGAAATCAAAGTATTTTATCACTTGAGAAATGAACTTTCATATGAAAATGAAAAAGAAAAGTTGCAAGGTTTGAATCTTAATTTGTTTTCAAGAGAATTGATTTTAGAATTGATTTGGGAAAAATGGAGAATATAATGGTGTTTTGAAAATTTACTAACGTATAACTTATTTTCAAGTTTTGAAATACGTTAGAAAATGATAAGTTTTAAACGTTGATTTACATCAATGAAAAAGTGATTTGGTGAATTATATTTTGAAAAAGAATTTCTCGAAGAAAGAATCATAAAAAAATATTTTCTTGAGTAAGAAAATATATTAAATGAAGTGTAAAGTTATATTATTTTGAGAAAAATTAAAAAAAAAAAAAATTTTAAAGGTCAAGAAATATTTTCTATAATGAAATTGTGGTGAAAAATTATTTACGTATTTTAAAAATGTAATTTTTAAGTTACGTAATATGGAAAAATATTTCTACACGATTTTAAATACGTTAAAATATTTCTACGCGATTTGAATTATGTTTAAATATTTTACGTAATCAATTACTTATTGAAAAATCACTACGTGATGGAAAAGTGATGAATTATTTTTACGTGATTGTGAAAATAGCGAAAAATCGTTATGTGATTTGAAAAGTGTTTTAAATATTTTGAGAATGACGGAAAATGATTTATGCGACTTAAAAGAATGATTTTTAAGTTACGCGATTTTGAAACAAAAAAAATACTATGCGATTTTGAGAAACGTATATTTTTACGCGATTAAGAAAAACGTAAAAAAAATTAGTGCGTGTTTTAAAAGTGCAACAGAAGAGTTGCGGTATTTTGAAAACGTAACAAAAATGTTACTGTATTGTGAAAACATAATGTGAAGTGTCGCAGATTGAAAATATAATGTAAACGTTTAATTTTGAAAACGTAACATAAGTGTTACGATATTTTGAAAACGTAATATAAACATTTTGGAATTGTGAAAATGTAACAGAAACGTTTTGGAATTGTGAAAATGAAACGGAAATATTACGTAATTTTGAAAACACGACGAAAGTGTGTTATAACTATGAAAATGTGATAACATGATTTTTGCTGTTGAAAATACAGTATAATTTGGTGCATTTTATATGCATTGGAAAGAGATGCTTGTGATTGGATTTGGTGCATTATACATACATTGAGAAAAAATATGCGTTGAGACATATGATACATTGAACAAATGAAATTGAAAAGATTTGGCCCTTTGGGGTTAGACTTGCACGCGAATATATATTCGCATTGTATATACTTGCCTTGTGGTTGAAGAGTGAATGAGAATTGATAGTGAGGTCTATGATGGATCTTGGGGGCGAGAAGTGGCATGGTCGACCAAGTGGACGGTGGCAAGTACCCTGCTGTCACTTGGCGAGCGTCTGATCTGTTGCAACGCATTGATGATACCCGACAAGAACACGATTCTTTTCAACAACCTGGAAGATTGTCTTTGGGCTAAAACACGACAATTGACAGAAAGCATTCTCCTCGAAATTGTGAAAACCTCCATGGAGTTGTTTTGAAAAATCGAGTCTTCGATGCACATGCATAATCGACATTTATATCTCGCATGATATATATATTAATTGAGTGAAATATTGGCTATGACAATTGTTTGAAAACTTGGATGATGATGATGATAATCATGTTGATGGCATTTTTATGATTATTGTGTGATGATAATAATGTTAATAGTATGATGATGATAGTTGATTAATGTTGAGTGCATTATTGAAATTCTGGTATGACATATCTGTATGATATTGTTGTTTATGTTATCTCTGTGCTGCCATGTTGTTATTGGCGTAGGTGATCTCACCTCTTTGTTATGTTGTTTTGCTGTGTCTGTACTGTTAAAATAAAATAATAGAAGTTGTCTTAGACATAACGGGCGATGGATACTCTGAGATTGGTGACAACAATAAGGAGTGGACATTCAGGACTCGAAGGTGTGCAATGTTGACAAAGAACAGATGTAGAACAGATGTCTGATGCAACAAGATGGATACATAACAGAATAAGTATGTTAAGTGTTAACGTTAGTGTTGTCTTGACCGCTATTAAGTAGGACCCATCATGAGGTTTTCTTCTTGTTAAAAAAAAAAAGAGTCTGTTAGTTTTATATTTCTCTTTAAATTATGAAATATTAATTGGTGTCAATATTGCATAATGAATAGTTGAAATATGATTTTCAATATTACCTAATATTTTCAAGAATTTATGTTTCAGTAAAGAAGAAATTTTAAAACCCACTTTTTATAACTCAAACTTTGTGCAAATTTCTTTTCAGATTATGAGTCGGGAGTCAGATATGTGATACCCTAGGGAGGGTGTTACAAGTGGCAACATATGATTAGGTATGCAAAAATCTTGGTGGGGCTAGCATCGATCATATGATGGAAAATATAAAGGTGTGAAGATATAAAGGTGTGAAGAGAGGTAAATGAAAGTGTATGTGACAAGCATTACTTAACTAAAAAATATGATTAAAATAAGTGTTTAACTAGTGAAAATTAGTTAATATAAGTTAGTATATAAGTTAAGCATAATGATTATTTAAATGAAGGGTGTGGGGTGGGACACATTGACTTTAAACTCACACCCTCCCAACCTTGTAGCGGGGTGGGTTTAAAACTTGTGTTGTGTGGGATAGGGCGAATTAGGTACTTGTGGGGCAGGGTAAGATTGCCAAAGTCTCATGTTACCTAGCAACCACAAAAGGTTATAAAAAAAAACCTTAATCTGATATCTTGATCCATCTCACCCCACAAGCCACAGATTTTGTAAGATAGGTTAAATAATCAATCTTAAGAAAATAGGTTACAAAATGTAACCTAACTAATCATTTTTTTGTTGGAAATATCTCATCCCCTTTCTATAAATGCTTGTATAAATATTAGTAATTGGAAAAAAATATCACAAACAAATAATGCACAATGTAACGTAATTTGACCCAACAAACCTACATTCACGAAGGAAAAGAGATAAAATCGAATAGGAACATTACAAAACAATTTTTGTACGGATAAAACTTCAAACCTCTCTCATACTACAATTTTTGTACGAATAAAATTGCAAATCCTTTCTAATGCAACTTTTGAGAACAAAGTTGTAAACCTTCTACTGTAATATTACTCACAATTTCTTCTTTTTTACTCTCTTAACTCAACTAATTTCCTAATACAAGTATTTATGATCCATAATAATTTGCTTGATAAGTAACCTCCTTTACATACTCTTTATGACTTTCCTAATTTCCTATTAAAAAAAATATCTCTCAAATTTGACATATCTCTCATATTTTTATATATCTTAATATTAATTATAAAATACAAATTTACTAATAAAATAATAAACTATATATTATTGGATTGTGATTAGAATTTTGACCAAATCTTAATTTCTAATATTAAGGAATTGATAATTATCTCAAAGTAGTAGTTTTTTAAAGAGTTTTGGATAATGATGAGATCATAGTGTGAGATTATCCTTATCGAAAAGGATTCAATTTGTATTAAGAGATTGGTCATATATTTAATATAAAAGGAGATTAGAGCTATTCTAATGGAGTCCAAGAGTGAGAGAGCTATGAAATACTGAAAGCTTGAATGCTTGTGTGAGATCTTTCTAGTATTATAGTCTATTTTTTACATTGATTTATAACCATATAAATTTAAAAAGGTGATACGTATTGATAGGCTTCTCGTTAATTAATTGAGTATTATTAATTCCAACAAAAATTCCACCTTTTTTTATAATTGATTATGTATTATAAAAGGAAATGAACCATATTATATAATTAATTATATATTATATTTGGAAATTATGAAAGTTTTTAAAAGGAAGGTAATACGATTCTGATTATAAACATCATTACAATGGTGAATAGGGTGGAAGACAATTAATATTCTCAATCACCATAATTTCAAAAATTAATTAGGTATTATATAAGGAAATTATGAAAGATTTTTAAAGAAAAGAAATATAATTGTAAATATGAACGAGCTATACTCTATTGTGGACTTGACGTAACTTTTACATAACATCTATAACAATTTTTAATTTAAGAATTTGGGGGCCAATTCTAACATTTGTGACAGGTTAAACAAATTAACTTATCAAGTTGGACTCGTCTCTAAGTCTTTAAGAAAAATTATTCAAAGAACATAACATAGTTAAATGAGTTTGGTTATGTGGGTCCCAATGCAGGACCAAGATATACATCCAAAGGTAGATCTGATTTAGCGTGAAAAAGTTATTTCTTCCTCATGAAGCGTACAAGAATTACTCGTTTTGCTAATATAACGTATAATTTTGTTCTCAAGTTTTCTCTCGTTTTTTTCGGAAGATAGACCGCCATAAATCCCTCTGATTCAGTGCCGAACCAACTCTAAAATCCTTCTTCTCTCTGGAACATTCGCGTTTCCCAAACGATTCTTGTTCTTGCAGGTTGGTTAAGGTTACTCAATTTTTCTGATACTTGCTTTGCTTTGGTGCTATGTTATTCCCGAGTTCTTCAATCTCTGCGAACTCTACATTGCTACGAAATCATGTCTCTGTAATTTCTGTTGTTAGTGATTTAGGGTTGGGTTGAATTAATGCCGACATTGTGGCAAGTCTGTAGTGATCTTCGTTTTGGTTCGAAATTCTTATTTTACATTGAAAGGTGAAAAACCTCCAAATTTCTCTGCATGCATGCGCGATTTTGATGATTTGGCTGGCATTTTGAACAATTTTCCTGTAAATACCAGTCAAAATGCCCGTTTCATTGTCTCTATTTTTCCACAGCTATGGAATTTCTGGGAATTAAGTAATAAAGCTTGCTTGATTTGCCATGAGATGACGGGGGAAACGATATCCATATATTGTGTATGCCATTATTATTCTTGCATTCACAGATTCCAGTTGTTGCTTTTATTAGCTTGTTTGTTTTCAATCTGCGCCCTCAGTATTCCTGTGTCTATAAAGGTTGGAATAATTTATCTGATGGAGATGGATATATCTCTATAAGTGGGCAATTATTCATTTATGTTAGTTGCTTTAGTTTTTGAGATAAATCTTTTTCCCTTGAGCAACTTGAGCAAACATTGAGGAAAATTTTAGTTTTTTGTGGTGGATAGTAGTTCAATCGCTGCATCTCATCCCATTGCGTATTAACACAGGTTATTATTATTATTATTATTATTATTACTATTATTATTATTATTATTATTAATTTTTTTTTGGGTTTGCCACAACACCAAATTGAATAGTGATAAATGGCTGGATTCAATTGCTTATAACATTTCTATTGCCCTTCTCAATTGGTACCTTGCTGTATACTTAATCTTGATGATGTTTGCTATAGGCCAAATGACATCTATATATTGTATGTTGGTTTCTGTGTCTCTATACTGATTTAAAGTATTATTCTGTTGGTCTCACAAGTCACAATGTTCAGCTAAACAGATGGCAAATGGTACCCATTCTAGTCAGAGGGCTAAGGATGAAGAAAATAATAATGGGAGGCTGAGGCGAATTGGTGAGAAAGAAAAAATCAACTCACGTCCTAATGTATCAGATGCAACTAGTCTCAGAAGGTCTCCTAGGGAGACATCATCAAAGAAGGTGATTCCGAGTCCTTCGAGTACTCGGAAGTCTGAGCGACTTGAAAAGCGAACACTACCAAGTCCTGCTGTTAAAAGGAAATCTGAAAGGGTTGAGAAACAGATGATGCCAATTCCTTTGAGGAGATCTGGAAGAACTAAGAATCACTCTTCTTTGAGTCCTTCAGATTCTAAAAGCTCAGGGTCTTCAAGTTCAAAGCAGAAGCCAAAAAAAGAGAGGAGTGTAAAACAGTTGACATTTGAAGCTAAGGAAGTCAATGAAAACGAGGAACATGATTTGGGAACTTCCCAGGTTGAAATAAAGAGAATGGATGCTCGTACGTATCGGTCTATCTTTAAAAAACCAAAGGAAGGTAATATAGCAGGTTGCATGGTGTCATTCTTATTTCTACAACTTTGTTGCCCCTTACTTAACCATAGGTATTGTTACATATCCAAATGTAATAAAAAGCAATGCTAATTTGGTGGTTAATGTTACATGCACTATCACTTCATAAAAAAGCAGTTGAAGGTGCTAGTAATGGCGCTGGCCTTTCTTCAAGTCTCTCGTTGGCTTCTTTTTTGTTTTCTTATCAAAATGAAGATAATTGAAAATTTTGCTGAGTGAGGCAAGCTAATTATTATTAGTTATTATTTATATTATCCATTCTTTTTTTAATTGCTTGATTCTCAGATCTCCTCGAGGAGCCGAATAGGATTGATAAGTCAACTCAGGAAGGTGGCAACAATGGTGGAGGCAAGATTGATGAATGCTCTAAAGGGAGTCATTTAGATTGTAAAGAAATCTCCAAGGATGGTACACTACTGTCTGAAGATGCCAACACCAAAGAGATGAGAGCTGACTCTAGGTTGAGTGGGCCTGTGAAAGGTGTATTAGAAAATAATGTGATTCTAGGTTCATTGCTACCATCTAATACCACAACATATGAGACTAGTGTGGCACCTCAAAGGGTTCAGCCTGATTGTTGCGGAGAGGAGACATTACAGATGTTAGTGTCAAGGAATTCCGTATTGGATGAAAATTTGGTTAGGAATAGTGTTGGGCATGATAGGGGTGAAAAATTGGTACCTTCTAAGAGAAAAGGAACCATGGTGGACGTGGACTCAGATGTTTCTGCTACATTGGCTAATGATGACAACTGCAACTTGATTGCTGATGCTGGCCCCTCAAGGCTAGGTGGCAATATTGTGGGGACTGGTAGGTCATGTTCCAAACAAAGAAGGTACTTCTTACTTGTTGGCAAATGATAGGAAATAATATATATATTCCATTATTCCTGAATTAGAATGAAATAAGAGTTTTAATCCGTTCTTTATTCAGGTCTTTTGGCATGTTCTGTTGCTTTTATTGTGTTTAAGAAGTTTGGCTTTTGTTGTTCCCCTGTACCAAAATGTTTTTTCTAGTTTATTTTCAAATTCATGATCATATGACACATTTGTATTAAAAAAATGTTCGTATGACACACGCTGCCTGATATGTCATATTAAGCATCTTTTGCCCTTTTATAATTTTATTGTAGTCGATCATGTTGGGAATTCTTGCTAGTTATTATGAAAGTTCGCCACAAGTCATATGTTACTTTGAAGTGTCCCTACAACTTCTATTCTCCAAACCCTTACTAATAATACATATTATAGAAAGGGAAACGTAAATTCTGTATTAATTGTCAATTAGAATTTACACTTATTTATGGATACAGAAGGGTGGAAGATTACCCCACATAAATCTCTCCTATTTGAGGAAAACAAACTCTATCCTAATCTTAAACCTTATTCAAGTCAGTTACTTGGATATTTTTTTTAAACAAGGATAAAACAAAGATAAACAAAAATAAAAACAAATCCTATCCTAAACTAACTTCCAACTTTCGTCACTTCCCCTCAAGTTGGTGCATAGATATCTATTATGCCTAACTTGCTTATTAAATGTTCAAAATGACGCCTTGGGAGCCCCTTAGTCAGAATGTCTGCAATCTGCTGTGTTGTCGGAACAAAAGGCATACATATTATGCCTCCATCTAACTTGTCCTTTATGAAATGTCGGTGAATCTCTATATGCTTTGTCCTGTCATGTTGTACTGGATTGCATGCAATGTTGATTGCAGCCTTGTTATCACAATACAATTTCATTGGTCCTTCAATTGGTCTTGTTAGTTCTTCTAGGACTCTTTTCAACCACCAAATTCACAAATTCCATGTGTCATTGCTTTGAATTCAGCTTCTGCACTGCTCCTTGATACAACGTTTTGTTTTTTGCTTCTCCAAGGGACCAGATTTGCCCGAACATAGGTGCAATACCCCGAGGTTGACTTTCGGTCATCAACAAAACTTGCCCAATCAGCATCCGTGAAAACTTCAACTCCCCTCTGCATGTTCTTTTTGAAAAATAGTCCTTTTTCGAGAGTACTTTCTAAGTACCTCAAAATTCTATATTCAGCCTCAACGTGTTCTTCATAGGGAGAGTGCATGTATTGACTTCCTACACTAACAACAAAGGCTATGTCTGGCCTAGTGTGAAATAAGTAGATGAGCTTTCCCACTAATTTCTGGTAGCTTGTAGAGTCAACTGGAACAAGTTTTTTTTCCATCTCCAAGCTTCTGATTTGGCTCCATTGGAGTCTCAGCTGGTCTGCAGCCACTCATCCTTGTTTCTGCTAAGAGATCAAGGATATATTTCCTTTGTGAAACCATAATTCCCTTCTTTGACCGAGCAATCTCCATGCCTAGAAAATATCTTAGTGAACCTAAGTCTTTGATTTCAAACTTTGATCCTAGGCACTTTTTTAGCCTCTCCATTTCAGCATTATCATCTCCAGTCAGTATTATGTCATTAACATAAACGATTAAAACAACCACCTTCCCTATTGGTGAGAATTTCATAAACAATGTATGATCTGTTTGTGCCTGGGAATACCCTTGCCTTTTAACAAATTGTGTAAACCTCTCAAACCACGCTCTAGGTGACTATTTTAGGCCATATAGGGATTTCTTTAGTTTGCATACCTTGGACTGGAGCCATACTTTTCTTCGAAGCCGGGTGGTGACTCCATGCAGAGTTTTTCTTCAAGATCCCCATATAAAAAAACATTCTTGACATCTAACTGTTGGAGTGGCCAGTCTAGGTTTGTAGCAACTGATAGGAGGATTCTGACTGTATTAAGCTTAGCTACAGGGGCAAAACTCTCTGAATAGTCTATGCTATAGGTTTGTGTAAACCCTTTGAAAGATTTAGTCTTTGAGAAAATGTGAGAAAGAGCAAGAAAGTGAAGGAAAATGATGAGAGAGAAGAGAGAGAAAGAGAGAGAAACTGAGACAAATGTAACTATCATTAACTAAAAATGAGATCTGAAACTAATCTCAACTGTTTAATACAGGGGTCTAGATCATTCTAGAGTGTCTAGAAGCTAAGCCTAACAGAATTACAACTATAACGCTAACAGAATTACAACTGTCATAAGCTACCATAACTAACTAATTGCATAAGTAAAGCAGCAACAAAACATATTCCCTCTCAAACTCAAGATGGGTGCATCAATGCAAATTGATCAAATACCCTGAGTTTGACTCTTAACTCAGAAAAACGAAGATTAGATAAGACTTTAGTAAGAATGTTTGCATTACGATCTTGAGCTAGATATGGGAGACAATAAGGCTCTTGTTGAGTACTATTGTTAGCAAACCTCTAATTAAGAGGGTGTACACTAGGAGGAATAAACAGTTAGTAGGGAATCAGAACTAGCAGGGCAGTTATTCTGTTACAATAGGTTGTTAGTTGGTTATTCTGTTAGGAGGGGAAGCTGTGAGTAGTCATAAATAGAGAGGGGGTCTATGGAGGAAAACTAATCTGTTTCTAAGTTGTAAGGAGGGTTTAGGGAGAGTGAGAACCTCTCGAATGTCCTTGGAGTGAGTGTGTTCACAATAGGCTGGTGATTGCCATTTCTTGATAATTTCTTGTAATCTTTCCTATTGATTCTATCTCCCTCTGGTTCTGATATAGAGAGGAGAGTTTATCAGTAAAGTTTCTATCTTTTTCCTCATTTTCTGGCCCAGTTCTATCAACTGGTATCAGAGTTCCCAAATCCTGGGAGTTTTTCATGGTTCATACATGAATGGAGGCTAGACTCGATGCTGTGGAGACAGGTCTAGAAGCTTGGAGGCGCCAAGCAGAGGAGGAGCGCGAAATCCTTGAGGCTAGGAGGGAGTTGTTAGAGGCAAGAACCAAGAAAACAGAGGAGGCGCTTGAAGAAATTCTGAGGCTGGTGAGAGGTTTCCATCGGGACCCAACCGCTGGGAACTGATCAAACAGTTCTGAGCATGAAGAAGGGAGATCGGTTGGGGGTCCATTGGTTGGGGGTCCATTGGTTGAGGGTCCAAGATTGGAGGAAGTAGAAAATCATTGGAGGAAACTTGATATCTCTCTGTTCTCGGGTGAAGATGCATACAAATGGGTGAATAGGATAGAAAGGTATTTTCAAGTGAAAGGAGTGACGGAGGAAGAGCGGTTGTGAGCGGTAATGATGGCCATGGAGAGTCGTGGCCTGAGTTGGTTTCAGTGGTCGGAATCTTGCACACAAAATGCATCTTGGGAGGCATTCTACACTATTGTGATCAGAAGGTTTCAGCAATCTATGATACGAAATCCATATGAGATTCTTCTGGGCCTGAAACAGAATGGTTTTGTGGATGAGTTTAGGAAGGCTTTTGAGTTGTATGCAGGGCCCTTGAGGAATACGGATCAAGAATATTTTTGTGGGATTTTCTTGAACGGGTTGAAGGAGGAGATTAGAGCAGAACTCAAATTGCACCCAGCAAAGACGCTATCAGAGATGATGGATTATGCCCAAATGATTGATGAGAAGAACCAAGCCTTAAGTGGAGGGGGTTAGCCACCAGAAGTAGAATAGGGGCTCCGAATAGAAGTTACCCATCCTCCAAAACTGCTATGTGTGAAGTTGAGCTTAGAAGCACTGCACAAAGCACTCCAACAAGGGAAGGTTCAGTGATGGGGTCTACAAACAGCAAGCCAGAACCACCAGAGCCACCGAATGCAGACCCTCACACGGAGGCAAATGGGTTAGCTACTGTGACTAGGTTCGGCATCTTGCCCAAGCTTCCACCACTAGAATCGCCAGAATCGCCGAACCCAGATCTTTGTATGGCGATTGGTGGGAAAGTTGCGGTGAAGGGGCAGAGAGAGATGACAGCTGCGCCACCACTTCATACCAGAAGTGTCGTGAAGCAGAAAGGAAGAAGGGCAAAAGGGGAAATCCACCAATTGTTTTGCTTCCTTGACCTAATGGGCCAAGCCAAATCTAGCCTACTAGTTGGGTTTATGAAAAAGGAGGTTGAGTGCATTCACTAACACCTTTCCTAATGGCAATTGGAATATCTGATAATATAATAGACTCAGTTTCAGGATTACTTGGATCAGAAAAAAATTTACCTGACATTTTTGTTGGATTCAGTCCTTTTCTCGGATTAGTCTCTTGGCTGTGCTTCAATGAGAGGCCTTCTTTTTCTTGAAAATATCTCTTCCTTGTCAAGACACATAGTTCTGGTTTCCCATTTATTTTTTCTTCCATTTCTGTTCCTACATCATTATTTCCCACTGTTTCACTTCCTAAGATGTCTGCACTGTCAGTTTTTGCAGTTTCATTTCCTTGGTTGTTTTGTTGTTCTGTGGGTGATATAGGTTCTTGGCTAGGAATTGTTTCAGTTTCATTCTGACCTATCTGCTGAAATTGAGTAGAGTCCAATAAAGGTTGTTCTAATTGGAAAAGGTAAAAAAAAATTCCAGATTGGTTATTATCGTCTTCCTTTTCAGTCTCCCCCTAAAGATGATAATCATAGTACCTTTGGTTTTCAAAAAAAGTGACATCCATTGTCACAAAGGTCTTTCGGGAAATGGGATCAAAACATTTCTAACCCTTTTGGGTTGGAGAATAACCAACAAAAACACACTTTTTGGCTCGAGGTTCAACTCTCCCTTGATTTTTTGATCATGAATATGGACAAATGCAGTGCAACCAAATATTTTTGGTGTTGTGTCAAAGATTAACCGTGAGTGAGGGAAAGAGTTTTTGAAAATGCTGATTGCGGTCTATGGCATTCTATTTATTAGAAAAACTGCTGTGAGAATAGCTTCACCCCACAAATAATTATGTACCTTAGCTTTAAAGAGCAGAGCTCTTGTAACTTCAAGGATATGCCTATTTTTCCTCTCAGCTACGCCATTCTGTTGTGGTGTGTAATTGCAAGAACTTTGGTGAACAATGCCATTTTGAGAAAAATATTTACTCAAATACTTGTTAAAGTATTCCTTCCCATTGTCACTTCTCAAAACTCTAATTGATTGCTGAAATTGAGTTTTTATCATTTTATGGAAAGTAATGAACACTCTCTCTACATCATATTTTTCCTTTAACAAGTATATCCATCTGAGCCTGGTATGATCATCAATGAAGGTTATAAACCATCTTTTACCCATTAGAGTAGTGACCCGCGAAGGTCCCCAAACATCACTAATTAGTGAAAACGGTTTGGATGGTTTATATGGTTGCAAAGGAAAAGTGCTGCGATGATGTTTAGCCAGTTCACATGTTTCACACTTGAATGAAGATGTATTTTTATTAATAAAAAGATTTGGAAACAAAAACTTTAAGTACTGGAGACTTGGATGACCTAACCTAAAGTGCCATAGCATGACATCATTATCTACAACAAAAACAAAATTGAAACAACTGGTTTGAGCTAGTCTCTCTAATTCAGGTCCATCTTCAAAAAAATATAGGCCACCTCGCTGCTTAGCACTGCCAATCATCTCCCTTGAGATTTGGTCCTGAAATACACAAAGAGATGATAGAAACTTAGCATGACATTTCAAATCAGTAACTAACTTGCTAACTGACAAAAGATTACATGATAATTTTGGTACATGAAGGACATCATTTAGGATGATTGAGGAAGACAGAGTTATAGAACCTTTTCTTGCAATAGCAAAAAGAGATCCATCTGCAATTTAAATTTTTTGGTGCCTTGCACAAGGATGGTATGAGGAAAAAATTTCTATAGATCTGGTCATATGATCGGTTGCACCTGAGTCTATAATCCAAGGACATTTAGAAGGACTGACACTAAGAGCAACAAGAAGGTAATTACCTGATTGGGCTAAGGAACATGAAGGGGTGGAATTTACTGACACATTTGAGGACTGAATGAGTTTGACAAGGATGTCCATTTGTTCCTTTGTGAATGGAAGTTCTCCTATAGTTAAATTCTGGCTTTGATCTTCATTTGAGACCTGAAATGCACGAGTTTCTCCCTTTTTCTTCCAATTCAGAGGTTTACCATGGATTCTCAAGCATGTCTCTTGGGTATGCCATGTTTTCTTGGTGTTTTTCTTATCTCGATCAGAATTTGGTCCTCTGGATACCAAGGCTGAGCCCTCAAATTCTTGATATTGTCTTTTGATCATGATATTCCTTCCTACCTCCTCCCTTCTTACTTCGGAGAAATCTTCTCTCAATATTGGGAAGGGGTTTTCTGCCCAAAAAACATAGAGACCCGATCATTTTCTTTTCTCTTTCAAGTGTTTTGCACTATCACTGGGATAGTCTCACTTATCCTCATAACAGAGGTCCAATTCTTGCCATAATGTCAGCATTTCTGATGGCACACGACCCATTATTAGGAAAGTATATGTAAGGAGGGATAGACCCAATTGTAAAGGGGTCCATAACCCTTGTAACCAGACTAACTAACTTGATAGTTAGTTAGGTGATTAGTAACAGAAGAGGGGAATATAAGGAGGGGGAAGGATCAGGAAAGAGTATTCGGTATTTTGGTTAGGAAAGGGAGCCACATTGGCTAGGGAGGGATCTCTGATCTCTAGGTTTTATTCTATAGGAGATAGATACTATTGTATGATTCTTGGGGCATTTATCCCCAAATTACTGAATAAGAAATCCAGTGTTTCATCACTGGTATCAAAGCAGTTCGTTCTTGGGAATCCGCGTATGGTGAGCACAAGAATGGAGTCTCGAACTGAAGCATTGGAGCATAGGTGGGAGGAGATGTCGGATTGGAGGCTCATGTCAGACGCACGCATGTGAAACATGGAGACCAACATCCAAGAGGTGCTGCGCAAACTCGATACCGTCTTGCAAGGAAATTCGGGGTCGAGAGCAGAAGGCGCAGTCGATTCCGAGGGTGAGAATGTGGTGGCTGGCCATCGCAACATCGACGGTGATGAGAGGTGGAGGAAAATCGAGCTTCCTCTGTTTGAAGGGGAAGAAACAGAGGAAGAAACATGTAACTGGATGCACAAATTGGAGCGATTCTTTGTGGTGAGAGGGGTTCCAGAAGAAGAAAATGTCAATGTAGCTTCTGTGGCTTTGGAAGGACAAGCCTTATCTTGGTTTCATTGGTGGGAAGGAGGCGTAGGAGAGATTTCTTGGCCAATCTTTAGAGAAGTTGTCATCAGAAGATTTCACTCTTCATCTGCACAAAACCCTTACGAGATCTTGATGGTATTGAAGCAAGATGGCTCGGTCAAGGAGTATTGGAGGAAGTTTGAAGCATATGCTGGGCAACTGAGAATTACAGAGCAGGGGTTCTTGAGGAGCATTTTTTTAAATGGGTTAAAGGAAGGGATTAGGAGGGAATTGAGGATTCATGAAGGAATTCCCTTGTCTGAAATGTTGGAGTTAGCCCAGCTGATTGATGAGAAAAATGAGGAGCTTATTAGAGTAGTTACTGGAGGGAATTGGAAGGGTAGGTCTAATGAAAGGGGGGTCACAGGGGGAAGGTATGGTGTTACTTACAATGGGAATTCAACTTGGAAGAGGGGTTTTTCAGGAGAAAACATGAACTGGAAAAGGGGGAACTCAATGAATTCAACCAATAATGGGGCCAATAATGCAGCTTCCATGTCTGCAGGAGTGGTGCAGAAATCCAACACTGGGACACAAGGATCCACGACCACCACAGCTGTGAGCAGAAGAGGAAGGAATTTTAGAGCATTACTTGACGCAGAATACAATGATAGGATGCGAAAAGGGCTGTGTTTCAGATGCGATGAAATGTATTCAGCAGGCCATGTTTGTAAAAATAAGCAATTCAGAATGCTCTGGGTGGAAGAGGAGCAAGAGGAAGGGGAGCAAGGGATAATGGAAGAAATAGAGGAAATCTTTGAAGATGAAGGGAAACCCATTATGTTGGGTTACAATAGTTTACTGGGCATCACTACTGATAGATCTTTCAAGCTGTTAGGAAGAGTAATGGAGAAAGAAGTGATGGTACTCATACACTGTGGGGCATCACACAGTTTTATTGCTCAACGGGTGGTGGAGCAATGGAAGTTGGAAATGATACCTACTCCCTTTTTCTTAGTAGAAGTGGGAGATGGCCACAAGGTGTCAAGTACGGGCTACTGTAAAAACTTATAAATTCAGCTGCAAGGATTCAAGTGTCAACATGATTTTTTCATATTTGAGTTAAAAGGGCCTGACATAGTGCTAGGGCTGGATTGGTTGGCAGGACTGGGGAATATCACAACAAATTTTAGGGAATTGTCCCTCAAGATCAGAAAGGAAGGTCAGACCTACATCATGAAAGGGGACCCATCCCTTTGCAAGGCAGCAACATCACTGAAATCCCTGGTGAAATCACTGCAAGGGAAGGGTGAAGGATATGTGGTGGATGTGAGGGAAGTAGAGAATGAAGAATCCCACAACGAGGGCAGCACTGACACACACATTGCAGAGAGTTTGCAAGTGGTTTTGAAGGAGTATGAGGAAGTATTCAAGCCACACGAAGGGCTGCCCCCTAGATGAAGTTGTGATCATGCTATCAATTTAAAAGAAGAAGCAAACATTCCTAATATCAGGCTTTACAGGTACCTTTTTTTATCAGAAAACTTAGATTGAGAAATTGGTGAAGGAGATGTTAGAAGCAGGACTTATTAGACCCAGTAATAGTCCTTATGCTAGTCCAGTGATTTTAGTAAAAAAAAAAGATGGAAGTTGACGATTTTGTACAGAATATAGAGCCTTGAATAAGGTCACTATACCGGATAAATTCCCAATTCCCATAATAGATGAATTGTTGGATGAGTTGGTAGGGGCAGCTATCTTTTCCAAGCTGGATTTGAAGGCAGGGTACCATCAAATTCGAATGAGAGAGAGGGATATCGAGAAAATTGCCTTTAGGACGCATGAAAGACATTATGAGTATGTGGTGATGCCATTTGGGCTCACAAATGCTCCCTCCACCTTCCAGGCTCTCATGAATGAGGTTTTACGGCCATGTCTAAGGAAATTTGCTCTAGTTTTCTTTGACGATATATTGATTTACAGTAAGAATGAGGCAATCCACATGGTTCACTTGAGAGAGGTTTTTAAGTTGTTATTGGCTAACAAATTGGTGGTGAATAGGAAGAAATACACGTTTGGGGGGAGACAAGTGGAATATTTAGGCCACATTGTATCACAAAAGGGAGTAGCTACTGACCCTAAGAAGATAGAGGCCATGGTGAATTGGCCAGCACCTAAAGATGTCAAGGGACTGGGGGGATTTTTGGGATTAACTGGGTACTACTGCAAATTTGTGCAGGGGTATGGAAAAATTGCCAGACCTTTAACAAATTTGTTGAAAAAAGACAGTTTGCGTTGGAATGAGGAAGCACATGCTGCATTTGATACATTGAAGGGAAACATGACTTCCATTTCGGGTTGGCAGTCCCAGATTTTACACAGGAATTTGTTATAGAAATTGATGCCTCTAGCAAAAGGATTGGAGCTGTTCTGTTACAAGGGGAGAAACCAGTTGCATTTCTCAACCAAGCACTGTCGGAGAGAGGGCAACAAAAATCAGTCTATGAAAGGGAGCTTATGGCCATTGTGTTTGCAGTTCAGAAGTGGCGTCATTATTTGCTTGGGAGGCACTTTACCATTCGAACTGATCAGAAATCTCTGAAGTTCTTGACAGAACAGAGGTTATTAGGAGAGGATCAAATAAAATGGGCTACCAAATTAATGGGATTTGATTTCGAAATCCAGTACAGGCTTGGACGTGAGAACGCAACAGTTGATGCTTTATCAAGGAGAATGATGTATAATTCTATTTCCATGGCCATACCAGAAGGTGGGGAAAATCTGGATGAAGAAGTTCACAAGGATACCAAGCTCAAAAGCATTGTGCAAGGGTTGGTAATCAATCCATAGGATTTCCTTAGGTATGCTTTAGTTAATGGGCACCTTTTTTTATAAGAATAGGCTAGTTCTACCTCATACATCTTCCCAGATCCCCACTGTTTTACAGGAATTCCATTCATCGGCCATGGGAGGACATTCAAGTTTTTTGAGGACCTATAAAAAGGTGTCAGGGGTGTTTTACTGGGAGGGTATGAAGAGGGACATCATAGACCTAATTGCGGCTTGTGAAGTCTGCCAGCACGATAAGTCTTTATCCCTTTCACCAGCTGGGTTGTTGCAGCCCTTACCCATCCCTTCTCAGTAGATTTTGGACTGAGATGTTCAAGTTGGCTGGCACTCAGTTGAAATTCAGCACATCATATCACCCACAAACAGATGGGCAAACAAAGGTGGTAAACAGATGCTTAGAGACATACTTACGTTGTTTTGGTGGGGAGAAACCAAGGACCTAGTTGGAGTGGCTAGGGTGGGCTGAGTATTGGTATAATACCAATTACAATCGATCCACCAAAATGACTCCGTTTAGAGCACTTTATGGGATAGATCCCCCTGTGCTGTTTAGGGGTTCTACATTTCCTTCTAAAGTGGAGGAAGTCACTAAGGTAGCAGTGGAGAGAGATAGTATCTTGGAGGAGCTTAACAACAGATGAAAAAGCATGCAGATAAGAAGAGAAGGGAGGTGAAGTACCAATAGGGGGATTGGGTATATCTTAAGGCACGCCCCTATAGACTTCATTCCATTGCCAAGAGGCGGAATGAAAAGCTCAGCCCAAGATTTTATGGGCCCTTTCGAGTGGTGGCCAAGGTAGGAGCAGCGGTGTATAAACTGCAACTTCCAAAGGGAAGCAAGATCCACCCTGTATTTCATGTGAGTTGGCTGAAGCAGGCCCTTCCAGCAGATGTGGTATCCCAACAGCTACCTAAGGAGCTCACCCAGGAGTGGGAACTGGCATCTTAGCCGGTAGCAGTGTTGGAGTTGCAGTACAATGACAGGGGAGGTTGAGCTGTTGATCTAGTGGTCCGGGGCACATCCTTGTGACAATTCTTGGGAACCTTTATCTACATTGCTGCAACTTTTCCCTTCTTTTCACCTTGAGGACAAGGTGAAAGCTTTGGGGGGGAGTATTAATGGCATACAACCCATTATTAGGAAAGTATATGTAAGGAGGGATAGGCCCAATTGTAAAGGGGCCCATAACCCTTGTAACCAGACTAATAACTTGATAGTTAGTCAGGTGATTAGTAACAGAAGAGGGGAATATAAGGAGGGGGAAGGATCAGGAAAGAGTATTCGGTATTTTGGTTAGGAAAGGGAGCCACATTGGCTAGGGAGGGATCTCTGATCTCTAGGTTCTATTCTATAGGAGATAGATACTATTGTACGATTCTTGGGGCATTTATCCCCAAATTACTGAATAAGAAATCCAGTGTTTCATCAATTTCATTGTAGTAAGTAGCCAGATCACGGTCCCCTTGCTTCTTGTTCACTTGTTCCAAAGCTGTGTCTTAAGTGCAAATATTTGAGAGGAATTCTCCAAGTCAGGGTAGGTCTCCTTGACTCCTTCCCATGCCTCCTTTGCTGTTGGCAGAAATAAAAATGGCTTCCCAATTGAAGGTTCCATTGATTTCACATGCCATGCAGTAACCGTGGAATTTTCTGATCTCCATGTCGCATAGGTAGGATTATCCTCTCCTAGTTTTTTAACTTCCCCATTGAGGTACCCAAATTTCCCTTTTCCATCAATCACAGTCATTGCCCACTCTAGGTAATTCTTACCATTTAATTTGTGGGCAGTCAATTGATGACTGTTGACTGTGGTGGAGTAGGCCAGATCAGCCCCGGTTGCCATGGTGGAAGGTCTACGATTAACTTCAGAACTATGATTGACGTTTTCTCGAGGCAACCGTGACTCTATTGGTGCCTGACATGGCTGTTTTCACCATAGCTCCGGTGGGTCCTGCAGCTCTGATTCCGTATAGAAAGGGAAACATAAATTCTGTATTAATTGTCAATTAAAATATACACTTATTTATGGAATACAGAAGAGTGGAATATTACCCCACTTAAATCTCTCCTATTTGAGAAAAATGAACTCTATCCTAATCTTAAACCTTATCCAAGTCAGTTACTTGGATATTTATTTTAAACAAGGATAAAACAAAGGTAAAGAAAAATAAAAACAAATCCTATCCTAAACGGACTTCCCAACTTTCGTCACATATGATTGTAGAAATACGTAGAAGTATGTGGATGGAATATTTCTGTTAGGAATTATAGCATTTGCACATTATATATGTTGACCAGTCCATGATAATTTATTGGCGTTTTGACTTATTAAGTCTTTTTCAAGCCTAAATAATTGGTTCTTTACTTTGCAGGTTGGATTCTGATCCTACAGTCGCTTGTTATAACAAGTCGTGTAACCCTTCTGCAACTGAGGTTGGTTGAATTTCTTTTTTCCTCATCATTCTTTTTCCACTTTGCTTAAATTTTGTTAGAAAAGGCCTTACAGTGTATATATATATATAAAAGAGCAGCTTGGTGTTATAAAGCTCCTACGATGCTGCGGGGTCCAGGGAAAGGTCGGAATCACTATGTGGGTCTATAGTAGGCAGCCTATACGTTGCACTTGCAATAGGCTGATTGCACAAATCGAACCTGTGACCTGCGGGTCACATGGCAACAACATCAACTGTTGCACCAAGGCTACCCTTCCTTCCAGTGTATATCAAGCTCAAACAAATTAACATCCAGCATGCATGTGGGCCACAAAGTTGTGTCTAGTGAAACCGCTCTGATGATAGAGTGCTGATTAATAATTAATTAACCATGCTCTGGCACCCTGACAAATGAACCTGTTTCCTTAAAGCACAAGTGCTAAAATATTTTAAAACAATAACCATGTGTATTCATGTACATTTATGATGTTTGTTTATATATATTTTTTTGATAAAAAGGAAATATTATTAGAAAAGAAGGAAAAATACAAGAAAGGATAAAGTATCCTCGAAAAGAAACAAAGGAAAACAAAAAAAAAAAAAACACCCCATAGGAAACCACAAAACAAACACATTCGAAGAGAAAACAGAAAAATGAACCACCACAACTGCCCCAACTGCCCCAAAACCATCCTAGGAAGTCCCCTCCACAAAACACCTGCAAGAAAAGGTAAAAACTGATACTTCAACAAAGAAAATAGCTCCAAAGCTTCAAAAGAAGAACCTAATTAAGCCTTTTGAATCCTTTAGGCCCTCCATAATTTACTGTTGTTGCTAATCTTAGAAGTTCTTTTTCTAGCTTCTTCTTTTTCATACTCTAGGTATATGGCGAGAAAGGCACCTTTATCTCCTTACCCAACATGATAACCAACTTTATCCCATTGAGTCATGAAGAGATTGTGGATGGCACATATCACTTGCATTGCCTATGGGCCTAAAAGAAATAACTTCCTTATCTAATGCCCCCTCACTTTGGCCAAAAGGTTTTACCGTTTTAGCTTTTCAACAACTAGACAAAGGAGAATATCCTTTTCAGAACTAGCATTAATAGAGTGACCTCCTAGAGGACTATTCTTGTCCTCTGTTGGATCTTGATAGCCTAAACATGAAGTTTCATTACCCTCTACACTCTGGTGTTGAAAAAGGTCCTTCACTCCTTGTAAGTTTCCATCCAAATCAAGACACTCTTCCTGAGCTATTTGTTGATCAAGATTTTCTCGTAAACCATCCTTCACCGTCTTCACAATTAATCTTGCCCCTTTTGGAATCTTGGAAGCCTAAACTAATAGTTTCATTAACCTCATAACTTTCTTGTTGAAAAAGCTCCTTCACTCCCTGTAAGTTACCATCAAAGTTGTTGGACGGTGGCCTCTTGGTCTTGTTCCCATGTTTTCATGTTTTTAGTGTTTTATGTTGTTTATTTTCTAGGAACTAGTTAATGTACAACTCCTTATATATATTACCTCCATTGTAAACATTCTTGAGAAGCAATAATATACAATATTCATATTCATATTCTTTAAATTCTAAGATGGTATCAGAGCTAAGATCCCATTTTCGTTGCCTACTTCGCTAGGTTGTTCCGTCTAGGCATTTGTGGAGGGGGGTGTTAAAAGTCTCACATCACCTACCTTAATATTTCGGGTGCGATTTATATATCTGTTGGACTACTCCACTTAATGCTAATTGGTTTTAAGTTGGAATCTCACATGGTATCAGAGCAATTTCGATCTGGGGTAGTCTTTGTTTTCCGCTGAGCCTTTTTTTCGGTCGGCCTTCATTGCCAGCTCTTTTTCCAATAGGCCTTCGTTGCCAACCAATCTCTATTTTTCCGCTGATTTTTTTTTTGGGGGCTGGCCTTCATTGCCCCTAAACACCCAGAAACCCAAATAGTACCCAAACAGTTGGCTTTCATTGCCAACCAAGGCCTTCATAGCCATTCTTCCGTCAAAGTAAGGTCACGAGGTATCTCAGAAACCTCTGACCGGTCATCCCTCTATGCGCCGCCATCGGAGGAGTTGTCATGCGCCATCACATGCGTCTGCAACTCTCTGTGCGTGGAGGTCACGCACCACCTTCCAGTCACCGAAAAACGATGCCGTTGGTTCCGTTCAACTTGCCGGTGATCACTGCTCTTGTTCCAGTGGTCGGAACTCCAGTCTCAAGCTGTTTGGCTAGTGGGTTCATCTTATCTAACCTTTTTTTTTTCAGTTTTTTGTTTCTCACGATGTTAACCGAAGGTGAGGTTTCAAATGTCTCTCTACACAGCCTTGAAAAGCTCCCAAGTACTTGTTCTTTGACTTATTCGGGTAAGTTACTTTTTTCCACTGGATTCAACGTTCGGGTACAATTTTTACCAACTCCTGAATTATGGATTCAGGAGCCATAGACCATATGACCAACAACTCCGCAATATTTTTCACTTATTCTCCATGCCTAAGAAATAAGAAAATATCCACAACTGATGGTTCCTTGACCACTGTAGCTGGTGAAGGAGATGTCCAACTAAGCCCCCTAGTGACCTTAAAAAATGTCCTTCATGTCCCTAAACTGTCCACAAATATGATTTCTGTTCAGAAATTAATTAAAGATTTATCTTGCAATGTGGTTTTTTATAGTGATCATTGTGTTTTTTAAGATAAGGATTCGGGGAAGATGATTGGACGTGCTAGGGAGCAGGATGACCTCTACCTCCGTAAAGCACCTTGTCAGGTTAACAGGACCAAGAGCGGACTTGGACACCCATATTCTTTTACCTCAGAACTTCTTTCAACCAAAAAAGACAAAATTTGGCTTGTTCACTGTAGATTAGGCCATCCATCCTTTTTTATTGTTAATAGTCTTTTTCCTTCTTCGTTTAAAAGTCTTGATGTTGAACAATTTCATTGTGAAGTATGTGAACTTACCAAACATAAGCGCGCCAATTTTCCAATTAGTACAAGAAGTTCTGTTCCCTTTTCTCTTATTCACAGTGATGTTTGGGGTCCCTTTTCCATTCATAGTGTCTCAGGGGCAAGATGGTTTGTGTCTTTTATTGATGATTGTACTGATGTTACCTGAATTTTTCTGCTCAAACATAAGTCTGATATTAGTATTGTTCTCCCAAATTTTTGTTCTATGATTAAAAATCAATTTGGGGTAGGTATTAAGTGATTCAGGTCCGATAATGTTGAGGACTATTTTAATCATACTCTTATGCATTATTTCCAGAAAGAAGGAAAAATCCATGAATCATCCAGTGTCCATACCCCACAACAAAATGGGTTAGCAGAGCGAAAAAACGGTCATCTTCTTGACAAAACCCGAGCCTTACTGTTTTAGAGAAATGTCCTTAAGTCTTTTTGGGGAGAAGCTGTTCTAACAGCTACTCATCTTATAAATCGCTTGCCCACTAAAGTCTTGGGATTCAAGAGTTCAATGGATGTCATCTTCACTTTCTATCTTGATCTACAAACTTCCAATAATCTTGTCCCTAAAATTTTTGGATGTGTATCTTTTGTCCATGTCCACAGTCTAAACAGGGGGAAACTCAATCCGAGAGCTCTAAAATGTGTCTTTGTGGGCTATTCTTTGACCCAGAAAGGATACAAGTGTTATCACTCTCCATCTAGAAAATTCTATGTCTCCATAGATGTTACATTCAGTGAAGAGGAGCCTTATTTTTCCCATCCTTATCTACAAGGGGAGAAGTCAATGAGGGAAGATAAGGAAGATTTCCTACTTGACTTGTCCTTACTTCCTATATCTAATGGTCCTTCTTATGACTCTCCTGTTGTCCCTAATCCTCCTCCTGAAATCACTGTTGAACCTATGTTTGAACCTGTGTCCAAAACCATTCCTGACCCAGTAAGCAGTAGCTGAGTCTGCTATTGAGAATGTGAGGTATGGCAAAGGCAAGGTGTTCACAAGAAAGAAGATGGCTGTTCCTGAACCTGTGCATGCCCAACAGTCTAACTTGGAGCTTTCAAATGAGGTAATAGTTTCTAACCTTTCATTGCAAGATGAAACTGAATTTCATGTTGATTGTAGTGACCAAATCTTCCTATAGCCATCAGAAAAAGAACTAGAGAGTGCACAAAACAGCCACTATACCCTCTTGCATACTTTTTGTCCTTTGAGAATTTTTCATCATCCCATAAAGCCTTCCTCATAAGCCTAAATACCATTGTCATCCCTACCACCCTACCCGAGGCCTTGTCCAATGAAAAATGGAAACAAGCCATGAATGAGGAAATGGAGGCATTGGAAAAGAATAAAACCTTGGAATTAGTACAGTTACCTACTGGGAAGAAAATTGTTGGCAACAAATGGGTGTACACTGTGAAATATAGAACAGATGGATTCATAGAGAGGTATAAGGCACAATTAGTTGTCAAAGGGTATACCCAAACTTATAGAATTGATTACTGTTGAAAGAGAGAAAAGAGAGAGAGACGTATGAAGAAACTACGTGTTTCAACTACACGACAGAGAGCTGTATATATAGAATTATGATAATAAATACAAAGATTAGAGTTATGATTTGATTAGCCTATACAAGGAAACTACATAAATACAAAAGATATTTACACGTTTTCAATACTCTCTCTCAAGCTGGAGCATATAAGTCATATGTACCAAGCTTGTTACAAATATAGTTTATTCGAGGACCTCTCAAAGACTTAGTGAAAACATCTGTCAGTTGATCATTTGAATTGACGAAGCTAGTGGTGATGTCTCCAGACAAGATCTTTTCTCCGATAAAGTGACAGTCTATCTTAATGTGTTTGGTCCTCTCATGAAATACTGAATTGGAAGCAATATGCAAAGCAGCTTGATTATCACAAATAAGAGTCATTTGCATGAAGTTTCCAAACTGAAACTCTTTAAGAAGCTGTTTTAACCAAATGAGCTCGCAAGTAGCTGAGGCCATGGCTCGATATTTTGCTTCGGCACTTGATCTTGCAATCACATTTTGTTTCTTACTTTTCTAGGAAATCAGATTACCCCCAATGGATGCACAATAACCAGAAGTGGATCTCCTATCAGTAGGAGAACCTGCCCAATCAGCATCTGAGTACCCTACAATCTGAGTGTGTCCTTTGTCTTCATAGACAAGACCTTTTCCTGGAGCTCCCTTAATATATCTGAGAATACGAATCACTGCATCCCAATGCCCTTCACAAGGTGAGTTTAGAAATTGGCTTACTACACTCACCGCAAAGGAGATATCTGGACGGGTAACAGTAAGATAGTTAAGTTTTCCAACCAATCGTCTATATCTTCCTTGGTCTGAAAGTGGCTCCCCCTGATCCGGTAAAAGTCTAACATTGGGATCCATAGGGGTGTCAACCGGCTTTACATTCAATAGTCCTGTTTCCTCAAGAATGTCTATAACATAATTCTTTTGTGAGATTACTATGCCATCCTTGGATTGTGCCACTTCAATTCCCAAGAAATAATGAAATTTGCCAAGATCTTTGGTCTGAAAATGATGACACAAATGTTGTTTTATCTGAGTTATACCTTGGTGATCACTGGCGGTGATAACAATGTCGTCTGCATACACAATCAAATAGATACAGCCTCGGACTGTGTGGCGATAGAAGACAGAGTGGTTAGCCTCACTGCGAGTCATACCAAACTGCTGCACAACAGTACTAAATCGACCAAACCAAGCTCGGGGAGATTGTTTGAGACCATACAAGGACTTGTGTAGACGACAAACGAGGCCAGAAGACTCCCCCTGAGCAACAAACCCTGGAGGTTGCTCCATGTAGACTTCTTCTTCCAGATCACCATGAAGAAAAACATTCTTGATATCCAGCTGATGAAGGGACCAATGGCGAATAACGGCCATTGACAGAAAAAGCCGAACAGAAGCCATCTTCGTCACTGGTGAGAAAGTGTCACCATAATCCAAACCAAATATCTAGGTATACCCCTTTGCCACCAAACGAGCCTTTAGGCGATCAAGAGTGCCATTAGGGCCAACCTTGACCGTATAAATCCACTGGCAACCGACAACAGACTTTCCAGGAGGAAGAGGAACAAGTTCCCAAGTACCACTGCTCTGAAGTACACACATTTCATCAATCATTGCTTGTCGCTACCCAGGATGGGGTAGAGCTTCACCTAGAGATTTAGGAATAGACACAGAAGACAAGGTGGAAAGGAAAGCATAATGCAATAAAGAAAGGCGATGGTAACTGAGAGTAATATAGTGAGGAGAAGGGTTATGAGTGGATTGAATACCTTTTTGAAGAGCAATGGGAAGGTCTGACGCAGGAGGCAGTGCCGGAGCTGGTAAAGGAGGTGGTGCCGGATGAGAGTCCAAGGGGGCCTCAGTAATCTCTACAACCTCTGATGGTGGTGGTGGCAGTGGTGGTGGTTGTGGCCGACGATGATAAACCTGGAGAGGGCTAGTAGTAGGGACCGGGCCACCAACAGGGGAAAGTGGTGATGGAGCAGGGTCAACAGGGACAATAGAAGGAAAAATAGGGAGGACCTCAGTGATGGGTGGAAGAGACAGGTCAGGAGACTCAAAGAAAGGAACAGACTCGAAGAATGTGACATCGGCAGAGACTAGATAATGCTTAAGAGTGGGTGAAAAACACCGATAACCCTTTTGAGACCGATGGTAACCAAGAAAAACACATTTGATGGAGCGAGCAGACAGTTTGTCAAGATCGGGAGTGACATTATGGACAAAACATGTCAACCCGAAGACACGAGGCCGAAGAGAGTGGAGGGGTTGGTGAAGGAACAAAACAAAATGGGGTACCCGGTTAGCAAGAACAGAAGAGGGCATACGATTAATCAAATAGCAAGCAATGAGAACTGCATCGCCCCAAAAACGAAAGGGAACACGACCATGATACAAAAGGGTCCGAGTTGTTTCAATAAGATGTCTATTTTTGCGCTCAACAACCCCATTTTGTTGAGGGGTATAGGCACAAGATGTTTGGTGAAGAACGCCATGAGATGCCATTAGTGTAAAGAGCCTTGGCCTGGTCCCAAATTGAAGCACAAATGGTCTGAGCACGGAAGATCTGCTTGAGAGAGGAGTGAATGGTGGACTTGATGACAACGCACAACTGTTTATCAATCTTCTTCCACCTGGGTTGTTCCTCCACAGGCACAGAGGTAAGGTCTGTGGTGAGGTGGTCTTCATAGCCTTGACTTTCAAGCCACAACTTGATGTCTGAAGCCCAAGTATCATAGTTGCTGCCATCCAACTTATCAGCAAAGAGAGGGGTATGGAGCTAACTTGTGAAAACAAGAGGTTCAGCCTTGGGATGATCTTTAGAGCTATCTGGGGAGGTAGAACTCGCTATAGGTCAGAATATAAAAGGCAAAAATGAAAAACACAAGATACCTGAAAAATCCAACTCAAGAGAACAAGGATCTGAGGGCAGATCGGCGTAGAGGAGGCTGAGACGAGTCAGGCGAGAGAACCGGCAGCAGGAGGGGCGGCCGGAGGCGCCGTCACGCGTCGGAAAACGGGTCGCGCGGTGGCTGTTTGGAAGCGGCGAAGGGCGGCGCATCTCGGCGGCGTTGGGGTTGGGCTTCTGGGGTTTGGCTGGTCGGCGGGAGACTGTTTCGATGGTGTGGTCGGCGACCGGAAAGGAGGCGGCGGACGGTGGTGGCAGCGGCGAACAGGGAGAAATAGGGGCCGGAAAGACGTCACGGCAAGGGAGAAAGGTCGGCAAACCGGAAGGGAAACACGGTTGGCCGGAAAAATTTTCACCTGAGGGCAGTGGACCCACCAGATATGCGCAGTTCTAGAGTTGCCTCTCTTTAGGCTCTAGATACCATGTTGAAAGAAAGAAAAGAGATAGAGACATATGAAGAAACCGCGTATTTCAACTACACGACGGAGAGTTGTATATATAGAATTATGATAATAAATACAAAGATTAGGGTTATGATTTGATTAGCCTATACAAGGAAACTACATAAATACAAGATATTTACACGTTTTCAATACTCTCCCTCAAGCTGGAGCATATAAGTCATATGTACCAAGCTTGTTACAAATATAGTTTATTCGAGGACCTCTCAAAGACTTAGTGAAAACATCTGCCAGTGAAAACATGCAAACTGGCAAGTACTCCTATGGATCCCAATATGAAACTTGGACAGGCAGAGGAAGATGCTGTAGTTGATAGCAAAATGTATCAGCATCTGGTGGGAAGACTTATTTATCTATCCCATACACGACCGGATATAACATATGCAGTAAGTGTGATTAGCCAATTCATGCACAGTCCAAAAGAATCTCATTTGCGAGCAGCATATCGAGTGTTAAAATACCTTAAGGGAACATCAAGAAAAAGGCATTTTATTTAAGAGAAATAGAGGTGTGGTACTTGAGGCATACACTGATGCTAATTATGCTGGATCACCAATGTACAAAAGATCAACTACAAGATATTGCACTTTTCTTGGTGGAAATCTGGTGACTTGGAGAAGTAAAAAATAAAATGTGGTAGCATGATCTAGTGCAAAGGCAGAATTTAGAGTTATGGCTTAAGGTGTGTGTGAACTTCTATGGTTGAAGATTATTCTTGAAGATCAAGTGGGATGGTTCGATGAGACTTTATTGTGATAATAAGTCTGCAATTAGCATAGCTTATAATCCAGTACAGCATGATCGAACAAAGCATATTGAGGTTGACAGACATTTTATTAAAGAAAAACTAGAGAGTAGGTTAATCTGTACATCCTGTGTTTATACAAGGTCAGCTTGTTGATGTACTTACAAAAAGGTTTAGTAGTCCAGGATTTCAAACGATTGTATCCAAGCTGGGAATGGAGAATGCATATTCACCAGCTTGAGGGGGAGTGTTGGACAGTGGCCTCTGTTGGATGGTGGCCTCTGTGGACGGTGGGATCTTGGTCTTGTTCCCATGTTTTCATGTTTAGTGTAGACTTTGTTTTTAGTGTTTTACAACAACAACAACCAAGCCTTTTCCCACTTGGTGGAGTCGGCTACATGGATCAAATGATGCCATTGTGTCCTATTATAAACCAAGTCTTCAGAAATGCCATTCAAATCTAAATCTTTTTTAATCGTTTCACCGATAGTCTTTCTTGGTCTCCCTCTACCTCTAGCTATTGAGCTATCCTCCACCTGATCTACTTTTCTTACAAGGGCTTCTAAGGATCTTCTTTTTACATGTTCAAACCACCAAAGGCGAGATTCTCCTATCTTTTCGACAATAGGTGCTACCCTTACTTTCTCTCTAATGCATTCATTCATAATCCTATCTTGTCTTGTATGGCCACACATTTAACGCAACATTCTCATCTCAGCAATTCTGATCTTATGCTCTTGTTGACTTTTTACTGCCCAACATTCAGTACCATACAATATCGCGGGTCTTATAGCTGTGCGGTAAAATTTACCCTTAAGCTTCAGAGACAATTTTTTATCACAAATAACTCCTGAAGTATTGCTCCATTTCATCCATCCAGGTTGAATCTTATGGTTTACATCTCCTTCTATCTATCTGTCATTTTATATGATAGATCCAAGATACCTAAACCGTGTGACTTGTGGTATGGTATGGTCTCCAATTTTCACTGCTAAGCTAGTATTAGCACGTTTTTTTACTGAACTTACATTCCATATACTCCGTCTTACTCCGGCTTAGACGGAAGCCATGTTCTTCCAAAGCTCGTCTCCATCGCTCTAGCTTCCCATTTGTTTCCTCGCTCAACTCTCTAACTAAGACTATATCATTTGCAAAAAGTATGCATTGTGGCACCGACTCTTGGATCTACGCAGTAAGCACATCTAAGACCAAGGTAAAAAGATATAGACTCAAAGTTGACCCTTGGTGCAGTCCTATAGTTATAGGGAAATCTTCTGTGACCTCGCTCTGTGTTCTCACACTAGTTTTAGCCCCATCATATATATCTTGGATTGCTCGAATATAAGCGATATGAACTCCTTTATTCTCCAGAGCCTTCCACAAGACCTCTCTCGGTACCCTATCATATGATTTTTTCAGATTAATGAAAATCATGTGTAGGCCTTTTTGCTTCTTCCGATACCTCTCCATCAATCTTTGTAGAAGATAGATTGCTTCCATAGTTGACCTCTCAGGCATAAAACCAAATTGATTCTCTGAAATATGAGTTTCTTGTCGTAATTTTCGTTCAATTACTCTTTCCCATAACTTCATGATATGACTCATGAGTTTTATCCTTTTGTAATTTGCACAGGATGGATTAAAGTGCTTCTCCTTCAATCATTTGGCTTATTCTTAGACTCATTATTTCGTTAAACAACTTTGTTAGCTAGCTTATACCTTTCTCTCTTAGGCATTTCCATACCTTAATAGGTATATTATCCAGTCTGACCGCTTTTCCATTATTCATCCTCTTCAATGCTTCTTTTACTTCAAACTCCTAAATTCTACGATAAAAATGCTTTATTTTGGTCCTCTTCTCTAGTGTTTAGAATGTTCGAGTCCCCTAATGTTTCATGTCCCTTATTATATAACTTGTGAAAATAACTTTTCCATCTATCCTTGATGTCTTGTTCCGTAACCAATACTTTACCCTCTTCATCCTTAATGCATGTCACTTGATCCAAGTCTCTTGTCTTCTTTTCTCTACTTTTAGCAAGTCTATAAATATTCATTTCTACTTCTTTGATGCCCAAAGATTGATATAACCCGTTGAACACTTTAGCTTTCGCCTCGCTCATCGCCTTTTGGTATCTTTTTTAGCTGTCTTATATTTTTTTCAATTTTCATCGTTTTTACACACGTGCCAAGCTTTATAACAGTCCTTTTTAACCTTAATCTTATCTTGTACATTTGCGTCCCACCACTAAGATTCTTTATCCTTAGGTCCAAAGCCTCTTGATTCACTGAGTGTCTCTTTTGTCACCTTCCTAATCCCTTTAGCCATCTCGTCCCACATATTATTAGCACTCCCTTGTACCTCCCAAATTTCTTCCTCCATAATCCTCCTCTGAAAGAGCATTTGTTTTCCTCCCTTTAGTTGCCACCATTTGATCCTTGGGACTCTGTCTCGACAATTTCTACTTACTCTCATCTTAACCCGTACATCTATAACCAAAACCCTGTGTTGGGTAGTCAAGCTCTCTCTAGGGATGACTTTGCAATCCATGCAAAGCTTTCTATCATATTTCTTTATTAGAAAGAAATCAATTTGAGAGAAAGAACCCCCGCTTCTATATGTGATAAGATGCTCTTCCCGTTTCCTAAAACAAGTGTTATCTATTGTAAAATCAAAAGCTACCAAAAAATCTAGAATCGCTTTGCCTTCTGCATTAGCTACTCCTAAACCATACCCCCCATGCAAACCCTCGTACCCCCTAGATTCGCTCCCCACATGACCATTTAGGTCCCTTCCTAGAAAAATCTTATCTCCTAATGGTATTCCCTGAACTAAACCTTTTAAAACCTCCCAAAATTTTATCTTGTAGTGCTCGTCTAACGCTACTTCATACGCACTGATAACATTAAAAGTCTCCTGTTCCACAACAAACTTCAATACTATGATCCTATCTCTGAGCCTTCTCACATCCACAACATTATTCTTCTAATTCTTATCTACTATTATACCTACTTCATTTCTAGATTTTACTTTGCCGGTGTACCAAAGCTTAAAACTTGAAGTGTCGAGTTCTTTTGCCTTTTCTCCAACTCACTTTGTTTCTTGTAGGCACAGAAAATTAATCTTCCTCCTAATCATGGTGTCAACTATTTCCATTGATTTACCTGTAAGTGTGCCTATATTCCAAGTTCCAAAACGCATTCTACTCTTATGAACTAGCTTCTTTACCCACACCCGTTCACGAAAATGTGGGAACCCTTGCTTATTTGACAATGTACTTGAGCCATACAATGCGTTGCTTAGGGGCAACAACCTAGCATTAACACAATCACATCGTTTATCCATGTCATAAATATTCGACAACGTTTTATGTTGGCTGTCAACTATCTAATACAATCCTCCTCTTTTATCCAGGTTTGGGACTGGCTACATAGGGATTTGCAACAAAGCTCAACATAGGCAGAGTTTTGTTTTTAGTGTTTTATGTTGCTTATTTTTTAGGGACTAGTTAAATGTACAGCTTCCTGTATATATTACCTCCATTGTAAACATATATATTACCTCCATTGTAAACATTCTTGAGAAGCAATAATATACAGTATTCATATTCATATTCTTTAAATTTGAAGAAAAGCCAAAACACACTCTGTGAACATTTTATTCATCATGTTCAGCTCTTAATACATCGAGAAGCAGACCTTCATCGTCTTCATAAAAAGAATCAAGATCATCTTCATAACATAAAAAACCACCCACCTCAGTGCCTGCAAAAGAAGAATCTTCTTCAACCTCTTCAATGGAATTTAAATCTTGAATTACACAGGTATCAACATTATTTATTTGCACTCTGTCTAACCCATCTTTGAGTGTAGAGAAAATTTTAGGAACCTTCACAACTGCAGAAGAATCTCCAGCATCTATCTCTTTCCCGTCAGAATTCTGAACCTTGTCATCCTCTTTTTGTGAATTATGATGAATGCCAGAGTTGTCCACGTGACCAGACATTAATGGAATTGGAACTACTAACGTTGAGCCTTTTTCCAAATGCTGAACCGCATCTCCATCTTTAACTGTATCCTGCGGCTGAATCTGCGATGCTCCACCTGACATAGCTGATTCCTTTTAGAATTCAAGAACACTAAGAAAGAGTGAGAAAGGAGAGAGAGAGAGAGAGAAGAGAGAGAAAGTAGATCTGAAAATGGTAATTGTCATTAACTGAATTGATTCCAATCAAGTTCTGGTACATATATGTGAGTCTAGAACATTGTAGAAGCCTAACCAACTAACAGCTAACTGAAAACATAAGCTCATGCCAGCTGTATTGACACGTCAGCAAGACTTAAGCTTATACAATACTGTATGTCTGTATACTCTAACATCTCCCCCTCAAACTTGGGGTGGGTGTAGTAAAGCATACTGATCAAACACCCTGTGTTTGTCTTTTAGTGTACAGAACCTCAAGTTAGACAAAGCCGTAGTTAAGATATTGGCAGTTTGATACTGGGGTGTGAGACTGCTAGGCTTTTGTTGATGACCTTTTCCCTTACAAAGAATAGATCCAATTCCATGTGTTTGGTACGAGAGTGCTGCACAGGATTGTGAGAGTGCAGAACAGTACTCAGGTTGTCACAATGTATGTTAGGAGGAGGAACTGAAATCCTGAGTTCTCGAAGAAGAGACTGAATCCAAAGCAAGGGACTGAATTCCTGAGTTCCCAAAAAAATTCTCTGGCAACAAGGGGCTGTTTCTTTGACCTCCATGAAACCAGATTAGGCCCCAAAAAAATGCATGAACCAGAGGTTGATCTGCGGTCATCTGGATCAGATGCCCAGTCAGCATTACTGAAAGCCTGAAGAGTAAGAGTTTTAATGCTTACAGCTGGTTGCTGTAAGAGGGCATGAGTCAAGGTACCTTTGAGATACCTTAAAATTCTTTTTTTAACTGCTTTCCATTGCTCCTCAAGGAGCTGAGACAGGAATTGGCAGACCTTATTAACACTGTAGCAAATCTCGGGTCTCGTTATTTTAGCATACGGCAAGGCACACAATTGACCTGTAGAGATGTGGATGCTCAACATAATTACTGTCAAACTTGTACAGCTTGCAACCAGCCACCATAGGGGTATTGATACCTTATCAGTCATATGAGCTTTAGCCAATAAGTCCGGAATGTATTTACTTCGAATGAGGAGTAGGAAGCCATTAGGAAGGTGTTTAACCTCAATACACAAGAAGTAGTCCTATTGTCCCAGCTGTTTGAGTGCAAAAGTAGTATTCAGTTTAGGGATGAGCTGCTTTATCAAGAGTGAAGAACTGCCAGTGACAATGATGTCATCTACGTACACAAGACCATAAACACTTGCTGGACTCGAAGCCAAGAGTGTGGAGAGTATGGGCTAATCTTTTAAACAAGGCTCTGGGAGCCTGTTTCAGCCCATAAATAGCCTTGTGCAATTTGCAAACTAGATTTTTATTAGCATCTTCAACCCATGGGGCTGTGTCATGTATACCTCCTCTTGAAGAAACCCGTTGAGGAAGGCATTATTCACATCCAGCTGTTGAATAGGCCAGTGATGAGTGAGAGCAAGAGTAAGAATAATTCTGACACTGACTGGTTTGACTACAGGAGAGAATGTCTCAGTATAGTCGAACCTAGGCTGTTGATGAAAACCTTTGGCCACTAACCAAGCGTTATATTTGTTAATAGTGCCATCGGGATTTTCCTTGACCAGGAAAACCCATTTGCAGTCTATGGCTGTTCTATTGGAGGGAAGAGGGACTAATGTCCACGTTTGATTGTGAAGTAAGGCATCATATTCTGCCTGCATGGCTACCTGCCATTAGGGATGGGCCTGGGGCCTCTCTAACAGAACTAGGCTCCAAATGTGTAAGCAATAAGGTAGGAACAAGTCTAGGTTTATAGATTCCAGATTTGGACCTAGTCTGCATAGGATGAGTAGATGGAGGGATAACTCTAGCAGGAGGCGGAGAGGCAAAGGGAATAGGTGGAGAAGGTGAGATGGAGGTAGAATCAACAGAAGAAGTGGAAGGAGCAGGAACATCTTGGGCAGAAAGATCAGCAGAAGATGAACTAGGAGAAGGAGAGGATGCCAAACTAGGAGAAGGTGAGTTAACAGGACTATTGAAGACAGAGAGTGGAAGGGGTTGCAGACACAGGTGATAGTGAGGAGGTAGTTGATTCAGTAAGATTGGGAGGGACTATGAGAGAAAGGAAACCTGTACTCATTAAAAAGAACATCTTTAGATACATAGATTCTGCCATCAGGGGATAGTCATTTGTACCCCTTGTGACCTGATGAGCAGCCTATGAAGTTGCACTCACATGTCCAATATTGTAGTTTGTGATGATTGTAAGGCCATAGACAAGGATAGCATGCACACCAAACACCTTTAGAAATCCATAATCAGGTGAGTTGTTGAAGAATTTGACAAAGGGAACTTGATTACCAAGAGAGGTAGTGGGTAATTGATTTATAAGATAGACTGCAGTAAGAAAAGCATGATCCCAGTACCTAAGGGGCAAAGAGGCCTGAGCAAACAGAGTCAGGCCTATTTCTACAATTTGCCTGTGTTTCCTCTCTGCACTCCGATTTTGGTGATGAGTGTGGGGACAAATAAGCCTATGATGGACCCCCAAGATCAACAAGGAACTTAGTGAAGGGCCTGTATTCACCACCCCAGTCAGTTTGGGTGGATTTGAGTTTCTTATTAAACTACAGCTCAACCATGTTTTTAAACTGTTTAAAAACATCAAGGGCTTCTGATTTTAATTTGCGTAGGTAAATCCAAGTATACCTAGTATAGGCATCAACAAAGGTTATATAGTAGGTGTATCTGCAAGAGGAAAGAAAAAGGGCAGGTCCCCACTAGTCACTGAAAATTAACTCAAAAGGTTGATCATAAACAGTGGTTGAGGCAGTAGATGGTAAGCGATGAGACTTGGCAAAACAGCAAGCAGAACAGAAATCAAGGACAGTTTTATTATGTAAAGGAAGATTGCAGTACTTGCTTTACAACCCCATCATGAGGGTGACCTAACCTACAGTGCCACAAAGTGTAGCAGGTGGGAACATGAGTAACAGAATTAACAGAACTAACAGGTGAAGAAACAACAGAATTAATAGAAGGTACAGTAGTAAAAGTAGTGAATACATCAGTACAATTAGGAACAGTAAAAACAGTAGAATTATCTTGAGTAGAAACAGCAGAATTATCTTGCTTGAAGCCCACATGAGGAATAAACAAGTTGTTGAAGGTGTACAATTCATCAGTTCCAAGAGTACCCTCCAACAGGATCTCATGCGTGGCCTGAGATTTAACAAGACAATGTGAGGCATGAAATTCAAAGTAAATAGAATTGTTGCGAGCAAATTTGCTTACAGTAACTAAATTTTTGGTAATGGAAGTAACAAGTAATAAATCTTTCAGAAACAAAGGAACAGAGGAATTAAAGGGAGAAGGGAATGAAGAGGAGCTAATAGAACTAATAGACAGACCTTGGCCATTGCCCATCAAAATGTGATCTGCACCAGATAGATCTTGCTTGGTGAACAGGTTCTGCCCATCAGCAGTAACACGATGTGTGGCTCCAGAATCAAGGTACCGAGCCTGACTAGAAGGAACCTCTGGTGTGGCCAGCATAGCCATTGGTGGTCGTGCCTGGAAAGGCTGGGTAAACTGTGATGGAAAAGGAGTGGAACTAGAGGGATAAAGCCGTGGTACAGCAAACTGAGACTGATACTGAGCCGGAGTAGCTTGAAACTGATTGAATCCAGCAGGATTTACAGACTGAACTGGTTGAAATGTATAAGAACCAGGATAAGGAACTTGACCTTGCTGATAGGAACTCATAGGAGGTGGAGCCATAGGTGCAAAATTGTTATCATAATGATAGTAACAAACCAATGCTTCATGCCCTGGTTTGTGACACACCTGACAGACAATAGAGTTTCTGTAGTTTGAGCTGAATCTGCCATTACCACACCCCCTAGATCGATTACCATAATGACCACCACGACCATTGTAATAGGAACCCCTTGAGTTGGTGTTATACTGCGACTGATACAAACTAGAGCCAGGGAACTGAGCTGAATCTTGAGGAAATTATGTATGATACTGATTCATACCAGGAATCATTCCAGAAATTGCTGTATCTGAGAGGACGGAGTGGATTGGACCACGCCTTTGTCCTTTAGTGCTGCGTGAGCTAAATTCATTGAGAGAGCATCGGATACTGCAGGTTGTTGATGATGTTTTTCTATTCACACTTCATGCGACAGCAGTGATGACTCAATCTCTTTAACAGTATACGGATCCAACCTCCTGTTGATGGAAGTCACAAACACATCATAATCTTCTGGAAGTCCCTCAAAAATCACATCAATATCAGTGTTATCAAATGCAGGCCATGACGGCGCCATGGCGGTATGGCATGGCGGAATTTCTGAAAACTGCCATAAGAATGTCATGACGTGGCAGGTTTGCAATGGCGGCCACCATTCCAATGGCGCTGTGGCGGTATGGCGGCACCATGAGTGAAATGGCGATTTGAAGGTGAGAAATCTCTCATCGTCCCTCATATCTAGTTTATGGGTATTACCCTTTAGAGGGGTAAAACACAGTTTTTGGCAACTCTGTTAGAAAACCCTCTGTTTGAGCGTGCAACGCATCTGTTCTTCGATCTATGCCTCCATCTCCGTTGTCCCTCTCCGACTCTGGTGAGTGGGTCTTTCTCCGGCATCCTCTCTTAGTCAAGGCCATTTGTCCCTCTGTTTTTTATTTTCTTTCAACCCAGACCCACTCTTCTTCCTCTCTACAAACCATGACTATACACCCACTCACCCATTTACAAAACCACGGCCATAATGCACATGCTCCTCTGTTTTTCGTTTCACCGTAACAGAACCAACATGCTGTGTTTTCATTTCACCATGAGAGAGCCATAACTCTGTTTTCACGTCTTTCTTCCATGTCTGTGTTTTTTTTTTTTTTAAATAATTTGTAACCCACCCACCCATAAACCCAACCACCCAGTATGCCCAGTCTCTGTAAAATGTTATTCTGCTCAGATTTTTAATTTTTTTCTGTTTGCTTTACATGATTTGTGATACTTTTAGTTAGTTTGATATGCTAGAATTTTTTTTGATTATGTTTATTATTCTTGAAATATTTGTTAGATTTTTATTATTTATATTATGTAGACATTGTAGTATTCTCCATGGTTGGGGGATCGAATGAGCTCATGATACCATTTTAGAATTAAAGAACATTAAGAAAGTGTGAGAAAGTAGAGAGAGAGAGAAGAGAGTGAAAGTAGATATGAAAATGGTAACTGTCATTAACTGAATTGAACCCAATCAGGTTCTGGTACATAAATGTGAGTCTAGAACATTGTAGAAGCCTAACCAACTAACAGCTAACTGAAAACATAAGTTGGCGCCAGCTCTATTGACACATCAGCAACGCTTAAGCTGATACAATACTGTATACTCTAACAAGGAAAATATTAAATGGCCCGGAAAACATTGTCTCGGCTCTGCCCAGATAGTATTAAAAAGGTAAAAAACCTAAACTGCCTTGCACATGTTGGTTCCTCTAATTTAATTTCATTGGCTGATGCCTTTTTTTGGCAAAACCCGGAGCATCACCAGCGGGCTCTGTAGCAATGGTCCTCTAACAATTCCTTTCTCAAAATAGGGGGCTGAGTATTTAGCTTCACCTATTTTCTTAACCCTGTCTCCTTTCTTAAAATTGGGTTTACTAGAGTCTAGAGGGGATGGCGCAAGTTTTTCAAACACACTTTGTTTGCCTTTTTTTGGGCTCAATCTCTCAAAAACTGGAACAGGTTGACCATTATCAGTAGATAAATTAGGTAACAAATCCCTATGATATGATAATTATTAGGCAAAAAATTCTTCTGATTATTATACACAGGCCTTAAATCCCTGTGATAATGATAATTAGGCAATAAATTCCTAAGATCATGCCAATCATCACATTTCAATTTTGGAACAGATTGCAAACCCCTATGATTACGCCAATCAGGCATTGAATCCCTATAAATACACTGGTCAACACTTTTCAAATTGTCAGTTTCATTGACATTTGAATTTTGCCGAAAATCTTGCTACTAATGAATGCTTCCTAATTCGACTCTGATTCTATAAAACACTCTCAAAGATTTGCTTCTTCTAGAGGATGTTGCTGGTCTGATTGCAGGTCTGATGTTTTTTGATATTTATCTCTGGGTAAGTCTTTGATCTCTTGATATTTTGTTACTAGCTTCAGGATGGAGGTGATATAGATGCAAGCATGCTGCTGAAGGAATGTCCTGCAAACTTACTTACAGATGTTGCTAAAAATATATGTCTAATTTGCAAGAGTAAAGGGCAGCTATTGTGAGTACACTTCTTACATTGGTTGTTCTGTTTATGCAAGTGTTGTGTATCATTCTTGTGTATTCATCATTTAGAACCCATAGTAGGTTGGCATGTGCCAAACTGATATTTTCGTCTATCATGCTAGTTTTCCCCCCTTTCCTGTAAAATTTCCATATTTGCTAACTCACTACAGTGGCATGGACTTTAGTTAATATCTATTTTGTTGGCGTGTTGCATGCTTTTTTTGTAAGGATATATTATTCATGTCTTTGTCTTAAATGGCTGCTTGTTTTAAAAACTGGACTGGTCATCGATTTAGTGACCCAATTGCTACTGGTTCACCATCGGACCGGTTTAACTTGTTTAACCAGCAGTTGAACTAGATAATGTCATAATAATTATATAAAAATAATTGATTGTTCTTCTAAAATTAAACTATTATTCATGTATTTGTCTTAAATGGCTGCTTGAATGTTGAATCCAATGTTTTAAAAACTGGATTGGTTATCGATTTAATGACAATGTAGTCAAAGGCGCTAACTCTTCAATGAGGCATGTGCCTTTAGTGCCTTAATGGTGCTTTTAGCATATGGCAGAGGTGCTCCAGGCGAGCGCCTTACTCATAATTAGGGAATATTTTTTTGTTTACTGGGATTAGGGAATTAGTTTAAGCTCAGCCCATGAAAAACTTGGTTTTAATATAACAAGGAGTGCAGCCAAAGAGTCAATCACAGTTACCAGTTGAGAGTTACTGGAAACAGAGGTGAGAGGAGGAAGAAAGTGATCCACCGCTTGACCAAAAGTCATTCTGTGACTAATAATTTAATAGTTAAAACTTTAGGAATTTTAGGAACTTTGGGGCTGCCATACATCTTTTTTTATTATGAATTCTAGTCTTTAAAGCTTGTTATCAACTTATTATCATGCTTTACCAAGGATTTTAATGTTTTATTGTTACTATGAAGTATTTAATTTATATGACAAATTTATGCAATGTAGTTATATATTTACTGTTTTTTAACGCCTTTCTTTAGTGAGGTGTGCGCCTTTTGTTACCTCTCGCCTCAAGGCGTTAGAAGCCCCTGGTGCCTTAAGGGTGCTTTTCGCCTTTGACTACCTTGGACCCTACTGGTTCACCCTTCACCGTCTTAAACTTGTTTAATCGGCAGTTGAACTAGATAATGTCATAATTATATACAAATAATTTATATAATTATACAAAATTTATATAATATAATCGATAATGCATTTCTATTAGTAAAAATATATACTCTAAAATAAACCTCATTAGAAATGTTATATTATAATATATATTAACTTTCTTTAAAGCTTATAAATTCATAAAATTTAATTTAAGTCTGTGTTTACTGGTCGGACTCATCATACAAGGTTTCTCCAAACAAAAAATAATTATAAATTTGTAATGTGCTCCTTTGTTTTTAATCGATAATTGTAATGTATTCAATAAAAATGTAATCAAAACAACTGTTCCATCTTCAAGTATTCCTTCATTACCAAAAGCAAAAGCATAAGAAACTTCTCGTCATACACACACAAGTGTGTGTGTGTGTTGACTCGAGTTATGATTATTTTAAGTTTTCTTTTGGTTTATAATTTTCTTTGGGTCATAATTGATTGGGCTTTAAGTTATCAGTCCAATAATGAGCCCAAATTTTGTGAAATCCAAAACTTTTTGTCCACTTCCTTTAAATTCAGACCCGGCCAGTTTGTAGTACCTGGATCTGGTATTCCAGTTGTGGCAGGTTCAACCTCGACTCTAGTTTTATGGTTGAGGGTCCAGACTGGAAGAATGGCTGGTTACCAGTTGGACCAGTTGAACCTGGTCTAGTTTTTAAAACCTGTTGTTTTTCTGAGAGGAAAACTCTGAATTTTTCTTATTTAAATTGAATGTAAAAACAGAGGAATATATAGGAGAAAACATGGCAACAGGTCTGCCACTGAATCTCCTTAATTCCAGTAATAAATCTCCTAAATCAAGGAAACAAATCAGGCTAGAGATATTTAGAATATAGCCTTCCTAATCTCTTTATTAAAAATTTGATCTAACAAAAAAGGAAACAAAAACTTAAATAAGGAAGCTACAAATAATTACTAATAAATCAGATCCCTAAACTTTAGGGATTGATATCAGAATTCAACAAAACCTTACTTGTATCAGTAATTTAAATGTTTTCCATTGTGGATTCCTTAGACAAACGAACATACTGCATGATATTTGTCTACATTATGTTTAAAGTGCATGTTTTGGTTTTGCAACCTTAGACTGGATTTCCTTTTGCAGGTTTTGTGGCGGAAAAGGATGCAATAGATGCTACCATCTTTCTTGCCTTGAACCTTCGCTGGTGGATGCTCCCACTGGAGTTTGGCATTGCCATTTCTGTGTGAGGAAGAAGATTGAATTGGGTGTATATTCAGTGTCAGAGGGAGTAGAATCAGTTTGTGATGCCAAAGAAGTTCCATTTTCAAGTGTTGATGGTACAAATAATAATATATTGCGATTTGAACTATTCTCATGGATGGTTCCGTTATTATTTTGAATCAACTTGAAGCCCATCTGTATTTTCCCTTACATACTGCTTATATATGGTGCATACTCTGGTATGGTATCTGACATTAATTGTCTGTTATATGGTATCTGTTTTAGGACTTACAGCTCAGAAAGAATTTCTTGTGAAATATAAAGGCCTTGCTCATGTTCACAATCGTTGGGTGCCAGAAAATCAGTTACTTCTTGAAGCTCCTTCACTGCTTATGAAATTTAATCAGAAAGATCAGGTTTTTTTAATTCTTAATCTTTGCTTTTGCATATCATCAAGCTTTATGGTTATTATGCTAGAATGATAGTATATTGCTGAGAGTTTCATTACTTCAGACCCTAATGTTGAAGCCAGAATGGAGTTTACCCCATCGTCTACTGCAGAAGAGAGCATTAACCTGCGTCGAACAGCATGATGATCAGAGTGTTAACCATGCAGTTGATAATTTTGACTGTTGCTACGAATGGCTTGTGAAATGGCGTGGTCTTGGTTATGAGCATACTACATGGGAGTTGGACAATGCTTCTTTTCTTCGTTCACCTGAAGGCCAGAGCTTAATCAGAGGCTATGAAGAGCGTTTCCAGAGAGCAAAGAGAGTTTCTTCATGCTCCAAATTAGATAAGGTGCCTCGAACATATGATTTTGAACATGGCTGTCAAATTGTGAAATGAATCATGAATTTGAAGGCAAACTTTCCAAATCGTGAATCGAATAATATTCATGATTAAATGTTAAAAATAGCATGAAATGCAACTTCTACATATAACATGATTCAATTATTTAAATAGTGACAAATGGCAACATTCATAACCAAATAACTCATCAAGTATCCAAAGGATAGAAGTGTAAACTCTAAAATAAATCAAGTTTTAAGTCATATAGTCAATTGAATTCAATTTTAAAAGCACAAATCACTGTTTTGTAATCTATAATCATCTTCTCCAAGATATTAGGGTAGGGGACTGCAGCCATTAAACTAAAAGATGAGGACAATAGATTCAGGGTTTAAAGAGCTGAAAAAAATAGGGTGAATTAGGGGGTGGGTTGGTCTTTTCCCTCTTTTTTTAAAATCTAAAAATGATGCCATGGAAAGGGAAAATTGTGCCATTTTTCCAGTTCGTTTGTGCAAGATCTCGTGGTGATCTGGCTTGAAATTGTGGATCCTGGATCAATTGGATTGCAGCAAATTCACAATTCTGTCGCTATATTAAATATTGAATCAGTAGACAAAGGATAGCTGAGGTCAAATAACATGGTCTAAACATAAATAATCTTATAGAGTTTGTGCAGGGGGCAATCAGGCTATGTTATAATTGAACATGAGATGCTATCCTCGATTTGTTCTCTATAATATGTTTCAGCCTGTTTAAATTAAAGCCTAGTTCCCTGATATTCTCACTTTAGTAAATTCTGCTAATTCCTGATTGGTCTTTTTGGTTTCATGTCAACCATCTGCAGAAAGCTGACCAGGGAAGTTCGGTTAATAAATTATCTCAGATGCCTGGTGGAGTTTCTTCTGGATTTGGTAACAACAATTTTTTGGATGCAGTTAACAAACTACGTGAGCATTGGCACAAGGGCCAGAATGCTATTGTAATTGATGACCATGTGAGCATGATTAGTTATGTTTTTCACTTCTGCCTTTCAATAGATTCATTTTGGATTTATTAATTCCGATTTGGTGTCTGTTTATCAATCTTTGTATCCATACATAAAACCAAAAAAGAGGATGTCAACAGTTGTTGGATGGAAGTACTGTGCTCAAACATGGGGAATGAGCAGCAAATATGTCTTGCCTTCAGTTTTTCTAACATTACTGTACTAATTATGTCTTGATTTTAACTTATGGTTTCCCTGCTTCCTATGCGTTGGCTTGTCCTAAACTCCTAATTTTATTTCATCCATTATGAACTCTGGCTTGACTTCTAAAGTATGTCCTTTTTTTGGGTGGTGTTTAATGAGTTGTGTCTATTAACATTGATTTGATTATATGAAGATTGTGCTATATTTTTATTTCATGATCTGTATTGGAGAGCCATTTGAAATTGTTTGTGTTAGAAGTTGTGTAATTTGGCATTCTTAGAATTAAGTCTCTGCTTATAATGAGTTTTTCAGGAAAGAATTTTGAAAGTGGTTGCATTTATCTTATCGTTGCACTCTGATACTTATCGACCTTTCCTCATCATCTCAACTGCTGCTTCTCTCCATTCATGGGAGGATGAGTTTTACCAGTTGGATCCATCTATAGATGTTGTTATTTACAGTGGGAACAAAGAGATGCGTAGCAGTATTAGGAGACTTGAATTTTATGATGAAGGAGGTTGTATACTCTTCCAGGTGCTCATAGTTGTTCCAGAGATCCTCATCGAGGTATGTTCAAGAGCTGGTTCTGATATTGATGGGGTTTATCAATGTTATCTTTGGTTAGCGGTTAGCCCCCAGGAAGGGGTGGGGGTTGGATGAGTCACTGATTGATTCAAATTTATGTTTTCCTTCCATATTTTGTCTCTTTTATTCTGCAGGATATAGATGTTTTGGGAGGCATAGAATGGGAGGCAATCATTGTGGATGAGTGCCAATCCCCTAAAATCTCTTCTTATTTCAAACAAATTAAGATGTTAAACACACACTTAAGGGTTCTTCTTTTCCGTGGCCAACTAAAGGTTTGTTTCTTTTGATGCTTAGGTCTCAGCTTCTCCCTCTACTCAAACTTGTATTGTTGCCTTATGTAATCCTACTGACTTTTGCAGGATAGCATTGAAGAAAACATGAATATTCTGGCTCTTCTTGATTGTCAAAGTGATAATGAAAAAGAAAATGGTTTAATATCTAATTCCAGTAACAGTATTGTTCAACTGAAGGATAGGTTGTCAAGTCATATTGCATATGGATGCAAGTCTGACTCCTTTAGGTTTGTTGAGTATTGGGTTCCTGTACAGATATCCCATGTGCAGCTTGAGCAGTATTGTGCTACTTTACTTTCAAATGCTTCAATTCTTCGCTCATCATCAAAGACTGATACTGTTGGGGCCCTTCGTGATGTCCTTATTTCAACCTGGAAGGTTGGATTGTGCTTTTTGAATTAGTTGCATAGTTGGCATGAGATCAAAGACAACATAGATTTGGTTTAGGTTCTAGCTGTTTTATGCTGCAATATTTGGTTCGCACCATTTTAATTAATTTGCATTTATTATTATTAGATGGTTATGGGTAAACTGTTAATAATTCCTTACTAGTCTGGAGTAGAAGATTTATAATTTCAAGTATGGCACATCAATTGTAATCAATTGGGTACATGTTTGATTCATCAATGATCAGAAATAAATTTTATTTAGATTCGTGGTGTTAAATTGAATCCATTTTTAAGCTTAAAATCTTGTGATAAATATGTTATGACGCTGATTTGGTGTCCCTCACTGAAAATTAAAACGAATTTGATAAAAAGCCATGTATTTGTTTTTTAGTTGATTTGGTGTTCCTTTACTTTTTTCAGTTAACTCCAAAGCTGTCAAGTGGTTGTAAATTTTCTTAATGGTTTCATTTTTCTGGCTGGGGTATCTCTTAACAGTGTTGTAAGCATCCCTATTTTGTTGATCCATCCCTGAAAGCTTTGCTTACTGAAGGCCTTCAAGCAGTTGAGTATCTGGATGTTGAAATAAAAGCAAGTGGCAAGCTGCAACTTCTTGATTCAATGCTCATGGAGTTGAGAAAAAAAAAATTAAGAGGACTCGTTCTTTTTCAGGTACACATTTTGCAGACTATCTTCGTTTACATCATCTATAAATTTCTTTTGCTCAAGTGCTTCTTGTACTTGAGTTCTAGTAATGATATTTTCTACTTTCGTAGGTGTTAACCTAAGCTTTTAAAACATTGGGCATTATGTTGATGTATGAATCAGCTTTTACATTCAAACATATATATTTTTCTCAAAATATGAGTATGTGAATAATTGTATATTATTTCTCGTCTCTTAACAGAATGTACAAAGATTATATATAGAGGCAGCTGTTGTACATTAATAACTAGCTCCTAGAAAATAAGCAACAAATTAATAGAACACTAAAAACAATATCTACACTAAAAATCGTTGGAACACCGTCCACATAGACCACCATCCAACACCACCGTCTAACACTCTACCTCAAGCTGGTGAATATGCATTCTCCATTCCTAGCTTGGATACAATAGTTTGAAATGTTGGACTATTCAACCCTTTTGTGAGTACATCAGCAAGCTGACCTTGTGTAGACACATAAGGTGTACAAATTAAATCACTTTCTAGTTTTTCTTTGATAAAATGTCTGTCAACCTCAATATGCTTTGTTTGATCATGTTGTACCGGATTATGAGCTATGCTAATTGCAGACTTATTATCACAATAAAGTCTCATCGGATCATCCCACTTGATCTTCAGATCTTCAAGAATAATTTTCAACCATAGTAGTTCACAATCATAGCTCTGAATTATGCCTCTGCACTGGATCGTGCTACCACATTCTGTTTTTTACTTCTCCAAGTCACTAGATTTCCACCAAGAAAAGTGCAATATCTTGTAGTCGATCTTCTATCCACTGGTGATCTAGCATAATCCGTATCAGTGTATGCCTCAAATACCACACCTCCATTTCTCTTAAATAGAATGTCTTTTCCTAGTATTCCCTTAAGGTACTATAATACTCGATATGCTGCTCGCAAATGAGATTCTTTTGGACTGTGCATGAATTGGCTGATCACACTAACTGCATATGCTATATCTGGCCGTGTGTGGGATAGATAAATAAGTCTTCCCACCAGACGCTAATACATTTCTCTATCAACTGCAGCATCTTCCTCTGCCTTTCCAAGTTTCATATTGGGATCTATAGGAGTACTTGCCGGTTTGCATGTTGTATGACTCTTTTCTTTTAGGAGATCCATAACATACTTTTGTTGAGAGATGAATATAACTTTCCTAGAATGAGCAACCTCAATTCCAAGAAAGTATTTTAACCTCCCTAATGCTTTAATTTCCAGCTCCTTGGCTAAGCACTGACTCAAAATATGTTTCTCCTTAACATCATCTCCTATTACTATTATGTCATCAACATACACCAAGAGAGCTGTGACTCCCCCTGAAGGAAAGTGTTTAACAAACAGTGTGTGATCCCCTTGGCTTTGTTTGTATCCCATAACCAACATAATTCTAGCAAACCTTCCAAACCACGCTCGTGGTGATTGCTTGAGGCCATATAAGGCCTTTTTTAGCTTACACACAGTATTAGCATGCAAATTCTTCCCATATCCTGGTGGGACCTCCATGTAGACTTCTTCTTCGAGATTTCCATGTAAGAAAGCATTCTTGACATCAAACTACTGTAAATCCCAACCATAATTAGCTGTCAATGCTAATAATACTCGAACTGTGTTCATCTTGGCAACTGGTGCAAAAGTCTCCTGGTAATCAATTCCATAAGTTTGGGTATACCCTTTGGCAACTAATCGTGCCTTATACCTCTCTATGGATCCATCTACTCTATATTTCACAGTATACACCCATTTACAGCCCACAATTTTCTTTCTAGCCGGTAACTGCACTAGCTCCCAGGTTTTATTCTTTTCCAATGCCTACATCTCCTCATTCATGGCTTGTTTCTATTTTCCATTGGACAAGGCCTCGGGTAGGGTGGTAGGGATGACAATGGTATTTAGGCTTATAAGGAAGGCTTTATGAGATGGTGAAAAATTATCAAAGGACAAGAAGTGTGAAAGGGGGTATAGTGGCCGTTTTGTGCACTCTCTGGTTCTTTTCCTGATGGCTATCGGAAGAAATTGGTCATTACTATCCATATGAAATTCAGATTCATCTTGCAATAAAGGGTTAGATACTATTACCTCATTCGAAGGCTCCGAGTTGGACTCTTGGACCTGCACAGGTTCAGGAACAGCCATCTTCCTTCTTGTGAACACCTTGCCTTTGCCATACCTTACATTTTCAATAGTAGACTCAGTCACTGGGTCAAGAATGGTTTCAGACACAGGTTCAACAGTAACATCAGGAGGAGGATTAGGGATAACAGAAAGGTTATGAGAAGGACCTTTAGACACAGGAAGTAAGGACAAGTCAAGCAGGAAATCTTCCTTCATTGACTTCTCCCCCTGAAGATAAGGATGGGAAAAATAAGGCTCTTCTTCACTGAATGTAACATCCCTGGAGACATAGAACTTTATGGATGGAGGGTGATAACACTTGTACCCTTTCTGGGTCGAAGAATAGCCCAAAAAGATACACTTTAGAGCCCTTGGATCGAGTTTCCCCTTGTTTGGACTGTGAATATGGACAAAAGATACACATCCAAAAATTTTAGGGACAAGATTATTGGAAGTGTGTAGATTAGGATAGAAAGTAGAGAGGACATCCATAGGACTCTTGAACCCCAAGACTTTAGTGGTCAAGTGATTTATAAGATAAGTAGAAGTCAGAACAGCTTCCCCCCAAAAGGACTTAGGGACATTTCTCTGAAACAATAACGCTCGGGTTTTTTCAAGAAGATGACCGTTTTTCCGCTTTGCTAACCCATTTTGTTGTGGGGTATGAACACAAGATGATTCATGGATTATTCCTTCTTTTTGGAAAAAATGCAAAAAGAGTATGATTAAAGTAATCCTTAGCATTATCGGACCTGAATCGTTTAATACCCACCCCAAATTGATTTTTAATCATGGAACAAAAATTTGAGAGAACAGTACTAATATCAGACTTGTATTTGAGCAAAAAAATCCAGGTAACACGTGTACAGTCATCAATAAAAGACACAAACCATCTTGCCCTAGAGATAGTAGGAATGGAAGAGGGACCCCAAACATCACTGTGAATAAGAGAAAAAGGAACAGAACTTTTTGTATTACTAATTGAAAAACTGACACGCTTATGTTTGGCAAGTTCACATACTTCACAATGAAATTGTTCAATATCAAGACCTTTACACAAAGAAGGAAAAAGACTCTTAACAATAAGAAAGGATGGATGGCCTAATCTACGGTGAACAAGCCAAATTTTGTCTTTTTTAGTTGAAAGAAGTTCAGAGGTAAAAGAATATGGGTGTCCAAGTCCGCTCTTGGTTGTGTTTACCTGACAAGGTGCTTCAAGGAGATAGAGGCCATTCTGCTCCCTAGCACGTCCAATCATCTTTCCCGAATCCTTGTCCTGAAAAACACAATGATCATTGCAAAAAATCACTTTACAAGATAAATCTTTAATTAATTTCTAGACAGAAACCAAATTTATGAACAATTTAGGGACATGAAGGACATTTTTTAAGGTCACTAGGGGGCTTAGTTGGACCTCTCCTATACCAGCTACAGTGATCAAGGAACCATCAGCTATGGATATTTTCTTACTGCTTGGGCATGGAGAATAGGTGGAAAATATAGTGAGGTTGTTGGTCATATGGTCTGTGGCTCCTGAATCCATAATCCAGGAGTTGGTAAAAATTATACCCAAGACATTGAATCTAACGGAAAAAGGTAACTTACCCGAATAAGTCAAAGAATAAGTACCTGAGAGCTTTTCAAGGCTGTGTAGAGAGACATTTGAAACCTCACCTTCTGTTGACATCGTGAGAGACAAAACAGAACCGCTAGAGTGACAAAGTCAAGGCAAAACCGTAAAAGACGTCGGAGAAGGCGAACCCACTATCCAAATAGCTTTGGACCGGAGTTCCGACCATTGACATAGAAGCAGGAGTCGCCAGCGAGTTGAACGGAACAAACGGTATCGTTCTCCGGTGACCGGAAGGTGGCGCGTGACTCCTACACGCTGGGAATTGCAAACGCGTGTGGCGGCGCGTGATAGGGTCTTTGGCAGTGGCGCTCAGGTGGATGGTCGGTCAGAGGTCTCTGAGATGCCTCGTGACCTTACTTGGACTGAAGAATGGCTATGAAGGCCGATTGTTTGGGTTTTTTTGGTACTATTTGGATACTGTTCTGTACTGTTTGAGACTGTTTGTTACTGTTTGGGTACTGTTCAGGTACTATTTTGGCGATGAAGGCCAAAAGAAAAGGGCCAATGAAGGCCAAAAATAGAGATTGGTTGGCAATTAAGGCTGACTGAAAAAAGGCTCAACGGAAAATAGAGACAGTCCCGGATCGGAACTTCTCTGATACCATCTCACAATATGAGTATGTGAATAATTGTATATTATTTCTCATCTCTTAACAGAATGTACAAAGAAGATTATATATAGAGGTAGCTGCTGTACATTAATAACTAGCTCCTAGAAAATAAGCAGCAAATTAATAAAACACTAAAAACAATATCTACACTAAAAATCGTGGGAACGCCGTCCACATAGACCACCGTCCACATAGACCATCGTCTAACACCACCATCCAACAATTTTTTTTATTGAAACATTCAAACAGACTTTTGAAACGTGTTTATAGCATTGAGCTGCTGCTACTAAAAATCTAGGCAGGCAGGTACTGTGATTTAGAATAAGACAGCAATATATGTAATCAATTGATTCATCTGTTAGTTAAAAGCTACTTCCTTGTGCTAATCGTGTAAACTATATAGAATTTCAGGAGAATATTACAAGTGATGGCTTGTTACTGGTTTGTATATGTAATTTAATTCAAATTGTTATTTGCGTCTCTACTAGATTGAAAATTTAGAATTCTTTATGTATTTTATTAAACTTGATTTGGCCTATTGCATTAATTTTTTATGGCTATTAAATATATTTTGTTTTGTATACAAATTTGATTTGATATGTAGTCTTATTTTTTTTTTATTGTATTATATGTTGTGTTTGTACACAAATTTGATATTGTATCTAAAATTCAATAAATATATTTGTGCTCTTGACATATGATAACATCAATATAGAATTAGTTCTCTTATCATCTGATTATTAGAAAAGTACGGAGTGGTTACAACATTCAAGAAGAACTTTGACATCCTCCTTATATCTTTGTCCAAAAGTATCTTCTTTTAATAATATATAAATAATATTATTGAAAAGTTTTTATCCAGTTTAATATTTATACACGAGAGAGAAACTTGGCATAGAGAGAGAGAGAGAGGAGTACTTACACCTTGTGTGTTATGGATAACTGGTTCTTTCTTTTTGTGAACAATAGTTTGGTTTATCCTGTCTTAATTGTCCATCACCTGTTTATGAGTTTTTGAATATAATCAACTAAAATTTCATAGATAAGACTTTGTGATTTATTGCCGTAGTAACTACAATTTATGTGAACATGTTGAGGACAAAAAGTGTTTATTGGATTTGGTAAAATTTCTCCTTATCAGCTATTTTTTTATCCTTCAGTGAGAATCACATTATGGTTCTGATTAGAGCTGGAGCAGTACATGGATGATTTATTTTCTTTTTATATATTTTAGTACTGTCTCACTGCTCATGTTTTCTTTCTCTGTTTTTCTTCAGTTATGGAAAATTGTTTGGGATCATGAGTGAGGACTATTAGAAAAGCTTAGAAACGTGTCTTTATTAATAAATAAAATGTCACTAAGGCCTGAAGGTCGTGCTTTTTCTGTTTGTTTTGCTTTGCCTTAGCCGCTTTCTCTAATTTTCTCACTGTGCTTATGTATGTGGTGAGGTCATGAGGACTGTGATGCCCCTCTTTCTCTTATACGCCATCATTCACTTTAGACAAGGTAGTTCAGTGAGTTATATTAAATTGTAATTGAATTTGCAGTCTATTGGTGGTTCTGGAAGATGTTCCATAGGAGATCTTTTGGATGACTTCGTGCGATATAGATTCGGTGAAGATTCTTATGAACGGATTGATAAAGGTCTTTTGTCTTCCAAGAAGCAAGCTGCCATGAAGAAATTTAACAACAAGGACAATGGACGATTTGTCTTTTTGTTAGAAACATGTGCTTGCCTTCCAAGCATCAAATTGTCATCAGTTGATGCTGTTATTATATTTGATAGTGATTGGAACCCAATGAATGATATAAGATCCCTTCAGAAGATAACACTTGATTCACAGTTTGAATTGATAAAAATATTCCGTTTATATTCATCTTTCACTGTTGAAGAAAAAGCCTTAATCCTTGCGAAGCAAGATAAGACACCTGACATCAATCTACAAAACATGAGCCCGAGTACCAGTCACATGCTGTTGATGTGGGGTGCATCTTGTCTATTTGATGATTTGAGGGTTTTTGATGATGGTGAAACTTCTGTGTCAAATCTGAAATCCTTGTTTGAACAACCACTTTTGAAAGAAGCGGTCCACGAATTCTTGTCCATACTATCTCAGGATGGTGAAGATAATGACACAAACAACTGTTCAATTTTATTGAAAGTCCAGCAAAATGGGGTAACATACCGTTCAAAATCTTCTTTGCTCGGTGAGCTGAAACTTAGGTTACTGGATGAAGAGCCACCCCATACGTTTTGGACAAAACTTTTGGAGGGAAAACAGTTTCGATGGAAGTACTCACACACTTCATCTCAGCGGAGCCGGAAGAGAGTTCATCGTTTTGATGGTTCAGTAGATAGGCCTGATATTGTGAGTGAAGGCATAGCAAAGAAGCGCAGGAAAGTGAGCAACAATGTTATTGATCAGCCTTCTTCAAAATCTGAAGGTGAAAAGTTACATACTAGAATCAAGTCAGGTTAGTGGTTGCCTTTGTTACTTTCACTTTGTTATGACCTTTCATAGTTCAATGAGGCTGACATATAGGAAGAATTATTGTAGCCTTTCTTCATTTTTATGGTAGCCTCTGAAACCATTTCATACTTTTGCAGGAACAGCTGGAGATCCAGTGGGTAATGTCTCTCAATTCTTGCTTAGTTCAATTACTTGTGTTGGTAATACATTTCATGTGAATTACAGTCCTTACTGGATTTGTTTGCTTGATCAAATGTCAGATGGACCTCGAGGTAATGATGTTGAATCTGAGAAAAAAAGTAGACTGCATGATGAGCAGAAGAGCTTACATCTTTTGCTGAAGCCAGAGATCACAAAGCTCTGTGAAGTTCTTCTTTTCCCAGTATGCAGCATGTTTTCTCTTTGTTAAGTTTTACTTTCTGTTTGTTGTCCTGATCTTGTCCTTTACCCTCCTTGACAAGATTGCAATGTCATTACGAGATTGTTTGTGTTGATAAAATGTGACTTACGAGAGATTGTATAAAACTATAGGCAGTTCAGCAATATTATTTAATGTAAAAGGCCTTCAGAATTCTGTTGACTTGATACTGTGTTCCCATTGAGCCTTTGATGTTTTGAACTTGGGATAGATTACTAAACCTGCCTTAATTTTAATGTTGGGAATAGCTTTCGAAACTTGTGATTTTAGGCTTATAATGATGTGGGAATGATGTGTCCCTGATCTGAAATTATGAATGCTAAGGTTGAAGGGAAAAAGACTAGATAAGTTGAAAAAATCTTTTGCTGGAATTTCTGATTGTGGCTGTTCTTGGTGTTGTAACTCTTTGTTTAAAAGGCTGATAGTGATGTCTTAATTCAGAAATTAGAAGGTTTCTAATATTAACAGGAAGGACTAAGGAGATTGCTTAGAACAGTAAGCGGAAAGAAGATAATAGATTGGAAATGGATGCTATGAAAAGTGATATTAACTGTACTGCTTATATTAAGGACGGGTACCCTTGCTTATAAAATAACTAAGGTAAAGAGGTCAATAAGTATTGGATCTATCAGGTCCAACTTTTGAACAACTACCAACATAATTATAAAGTAGTGGAAGGAAAAAAAAAAAGGAGAAAAAAATTAATGAGATCATATCTCTGTTATGGTGCTCTGTTGCTGATTTCTCAAAGGTTTTTTGGTGATTGTTTAGTTTTATTGGAGAGTGCTTTTGTATCGTTGATAGATTAATTTTATTGGATTATGAAGGCATTGAAATAACGATATGGATAATGATTTTACCTGTTATCAACGAAACTAGGACTCATTATCATGAATGCAGAAGCAGAACCTAAGGAAGGTGGAATTTGTGCATACGTTTCAAAATAATTCCAGTTTCCCTATATATTTGAATCCCTGTCTCTGTGACAATAGTCTTGGAAATTATTGTTGCAATCAACTCTTCTAATTCAGCCCATCATTCCCCAAGGAACGATGTTTATAACTTTGTACAGTATTACTCATGAATATGATAGTTGGTTTAGCAAAATTTGTATTCATATATGTCGATCTCAGTTCTATTATGAGTCTGAATTTGATCTTATGTTGACATATCTTTTTCTGATGCAGGATAACGTTAAGACTATGGTTGATAATTTTCTTGAATACGTTATGAACAATCACCATGTCAATAGGGAACCAGTGGCAATATTACAGGCTTTTCAAATATCTCTGGTCAGAATATTTTCTTGCATTTTCTTCTAATCCATTCTTTTTTTTTTTTTCCTTCTCTCGCCATCTCTCTGTTTTCTGAAAGAAAATTGGTCTTTTGTTTTTTTGCTGTTTTTAAATGACTGTTGGTAATCAAAGGTCAGATGCATGATTACATTTGACGATCTTTGTAGTCATTATTTCTTGATTGTTTTCACAGTCCATGTCATATATGATTTGTGAGTTAACAATCTTGGCTTCCTTTTCCTTCCTGCAGTAGCATCTTGTGAAATTTGATTTGAATGTTTGTACTCTTTCTCCCTAAATTATAAGAGTGTATTATGTGCTTATTTTGGCTTCTTTTTTCTGTTTTTTTTTTTTTCATTTTTCCTTTGGTAAAATCTAGTACTTCATTAATTTCTGTTGATTTTTCATGTGTTGACATTTTTCTGTTGCTGCAACCCAACCATCAAGCCATTTTTCCTTTGCATTTGATCTCGCTAGTCTACTTCAAGTCGTTTCTTGTGTTTGATGACTTGAAATTTGTGTTTCAGTTGAGATTCTTGTCTCTGGGTAGCTAAGCAAGCTAGGCCACAATGTAGCTAGATTCAAGCCTCATTGTGATTAGCTGTAGGGCATAAGTATTATAGTCAAATAAACTTGACTTTAAGTAATTTTGTAAACATATTTATGGAAGATAATATAAAAGAAAGAAAAAGAAAAAGGACAAAAATAGGATAGATGCAAAGTTGAATATGATTTTCCTACAAAAAAAAATGTTTTCCTACCCAAAAAAAGTTGAATATGATTTTTCCCCTTCTATGTAATGAAATTTATTTTTTATTTGGGAAGAAAAATTTTCCCCCTTTTCCTTGTGTACAAAGGTTTCAGCATTCCATTATAGGTATTTAAAGAGATGCAGCTGAAACTTTTGTTATTAAGGAATATTTGCTCTATTTTTTTCTTGCTTATTCGCAATCTGGTTACCATCCTAACAACCCATTTGATACAGATAGAATCTTACTGTCGCATCACTTTTTTTAGTGCAATTACGCATATGTTTTTCAGTTACATAGTTAACAATATGTCAAATAGTCTTGTGAAGTGATTTACAGGACTTTGTTTCTTACCCCTTATAAATGCATGTTATTCGCATGATTGCATTTAGTATGTATAACTGATAAGTTTTTTCTTGTATTGTGCAAATTTCAGAGTTGGACTGCTGCTGCTTTGCTAAAGCACAAACTTGACCACAAAGCTTCTCTTATTCGTGCAAAACAGTTTTTGAATTTTGACTGTAAGAAAGAAGAGGTGGAGTATATTTATTCAATGTTGCGGTGTCTAAAGAAAATATTTTTATATCGTACAGGAAATTATAATGATACTGGTTCTCCAAAAGCTTCTGAATCATCAAACAGGGTTTATTACTATACTGAAGTGGCACGAGAGGTTGAATTTTTCAAAATAGATCTGTCCAAAAGTATTAAAGAAATTAAGAAGAAATGCGAAAAGCATATGAGGAAGCTACATCTTTTGCATCAGGATGAGAGACAAAGGTTGAAAGCAGCTATTGAGGATGAAAAGGCTGACTTTGAGAGAAGGTACAAGATAGAGTTAGCAGTTATTCGATGCTGCTCTCCCAATGATGTGATGAGAACAGAAAAGCTCAAGGTTTTGAATAGTGAATATGATAAAAGAATTAAAGAACTGAAATGTCAGCATGAAACACGTCTCAAGGTTCTTGAGGACACACAATTAGCTGAAATGCTGAAGTTTCAAGATAGGGAGGCCGCTTGGGTGGAAGACCTGAAGTCTTGGGCAAAAAATGAATTGTTAAACATAGTTGCTTCAAAGGAACTTGGGACTGGGGTTGAAAACATGCAAACTTGTGATCAAGTACAGCCTCACAACATTCCAAAGAATGTGGACCTTGTGTCTGATCATTTTGATGATGGAAAGGGTCATGATAATATGGTTGAAGCCATGACAGGGACTGCGAATGGGGCGACTGAAACCAATTCAACTGCAGTTGTACTATGCAGTAGACCAGTTGAACTGCAAACTCCCCTGGTCAAGCATATTGGTGCTACTGAAATGGGCATTATGGCTTCAGAAGATCGATCGATCTCTACGAGTGATGGCCAAAATATAGCTGAAAATCAATATGACAGTGAAGGAAATATTATCTCTAAGCATTCACATTCCAGAGAACAGAATACTGATGGTACCACAAGCATGACAAATGAAGGTGATGGGTGTGAAAATTTTAGCCATGGATCTCGAGATGGTTGTGGGGATGATAATCTGCCTTCATCGAATGGAGAGATATGTCATGGGGAAACATCAGATGTTCCTAGTGGAGAGATGGCTCTTGAAGTGTGTAAAACCAGCAGTTCGAATGATGGTCAGGATGAAGTTCAATCTTCTACGCAGAGGAAACTTGATTGGACTATGTCAAACATTTCCGGTTGTGGATTCTCATTAGAAGTCAAGGCTAATGGTTTCAGTAATGGCACAGAAAATGCTGCTTCCTTGAATTCACAATCACCTGAAAAACATATTCCAAGTGTAATTGCCATGTGCATGCCAGATTGTGAGAATGCTGCACAAATCCACGAGGCTGATGACTGCAATGGTTCAGATAATGCTGTCACTGAGAAATCACCGTTATCTGTTGAAAGAATTGCCGATGGGGCCATAGTAAGTGTATTAGATAGAGAGGCACCTATGGGAATGCCTGGGGCTGTCAATGTTACTGATTGTCCAGAAAATGTTACTGCTTTGAATTCTCCTTTGTCCATGGAACAAATATCTGATGGAGGTGCTGTAAATGAAGTTTTAGATAGAGAGTTGTCAAGACCATGTGGATCTGCTAGTCCAAGTAATGGACCAGATACTATTACCCTATTGAATCCACCTCTAGGGCACCAAAATCTTGATGGAGTCTCATCAAGCATACCTGATGGGCAAATTCCTTCTAGAGTGCCAGAAACTAGACATGAAGGGGACACAGTAAGTGTATTAGAAAGAGAAGTACCTGTGGAAACACATAGGATGGTCAATTTTACTGATTGTCCGGGGAATGCAACTCCTGTGAATCTTCCTTCATCCATGGATCGAATATCTGATGGAGGTTCAATAAATGTCCCAGTTTTAAATAGTGTTTTATCATCAAGGCCTTGTGGAGCTGCTAGTCCAAGTGATGGTCTAGTTACAAATTCCCTTCTGAATCCACCTTTGGAGCAACAAATTCCTGATGGAGTCTCTTTCAGTATACCCGATGGAGATATTCCAGTTATAGTGCCAGAAAAAAGTCATGCAGTGGCTGATTGTCATAATGATATAGAACCTTTAACAAATGCTATGTTGGTGGAAAAAAGTACCACATCAGACCAGCAGGAAGGAGTGCCTAGAACCATGACAGAATGCACTTTGTCCCAGGAGACTCCGGTATCTAGATCAGTTGATGTCATGGAGCCTCTAGAACAAGTGCAGCAATTATCATCTGTAGAGGCCCCTCCTGACCAGGATACAGCTGGAGAAATGCAGAATTCTTCCGAACAAGTTGAGCTGGTTTCTTTTCCAGTTGATGTTATGCCAACCAATCAATCCAATCATGTTTCACTGATCATGAAGCCTTCAGAGCAGGTGCAGCAATTACCATCTGCCGAGCTCCCGTCTTCCAACCAGGATCCATCTAACATACATTTGGCAACTGGAGTTGAACATCAGTCAATCGATGAAGATGATCTCCCCAGCCATGATACTGAAGCATCAACTGTGGTTCCAAATCAAGATGTTATGCAACCTGACTCAAATTCGGAACTTGATTCTCGTTCACATCAAGTTGTTCTGCACCCTGCCTCAAATTCAGACCTTGATTCACTTACACCTGGTGGGGTCAGAACACAGTCTTCAGACACAAGAAATTTGTCAACTACTTCGGAGATCAATAATCATCCTGTACAAACTGCAGTCCATTCAGCTTCCAGAATGCTTCTGCCTTTGTGCTCTGATCCACTTAAAAATGAATTGGAAAGAATACAACAAGTAACAGAGCAAATTAAGAAAAACCATGAAGATATGGTTAGTTTCTGGTTTACGTAATTACTGTGATGATACTTATTCTAGGTTTTCTATTTTTTCTGATTACTATAATATTATTCTTGTTGGAGCAGAAATTGCGGTTGAAATCTGATTTTGAAAAGGAATTCGAGGAACTTTGCAGGAAGTATGATATTAAATTTCAGGAAATTGAGGTTGAATTTCAGCAAACAAAGAAGAACCTGGATACAAGTCTTAACACAGTTCTCGTGAATAAGATCTTGGCAGATGCTTTTAGGTCTAAATGCATGGATCGTAAAGGATCTGGTGCATTAGGAATGCAGCAAGGTATGTTGGTTTTTTAGAGAGATCTAAATTTTAATATTGCTTTTACGGCCCTGACTGGGATATGTTGAGAAAACCCAATCTCATTTCAGTTCCTTTACAATTCTGTTTCTAGTCGTGACTCTGGTTGTTTCCTTGCCATCTATTATTCTCTTATTGACTGATCAAGTTTCTACCTAAGTATTAAGCCTGAGTTGGCGGATGCCGTTAAGATTTTGCTGAGAGTTCTTGACAAGGATAATGTTAGAAAACCAAATCAGATCAAGGGAAAATGATGTATTATTCAACTGCAGATACTGATATCAGTGTGTTATCAGTAACTGTGAGATGGATTTACAATGGAAAATGCACTCTGAACAAGATACCCAGGGCATTCAAGAGGCCCTGTACTTTCCTACTAACTTTTACCCACTTCTTTCCTGACCTTTTCTCTCCCCTCCCCTTCCCTTATATATCATTACAAGCCATAACAGAATTCCATCTCAATTCCCTTTTTGAGAATTCTTATCAGGTGAGAAAATGAGAGAAAGCTCAAGAAAGCTTGAGAAAGTTTGCAGCAGAAAAGAGAGAGAGAGAATGAGAATTCTCTAGAAACCGAAAAACTGAAAACTGTAAACTGAATTCAACAGATTCCAGAGTGTACACAGCTGTATTCTTATACAGCTAGCAGAGGCACAACTGCTCTTAACTAACTCTATAACTAACTCTAACTAATTCTGTTACTAGCCTATTCAATAAGATATTATTCTAACTAACTTGATGTTCTAGAAACTCTAGTACATTCTAAACTAAAGTAACAGCTGATACAATATACTCTAATACCCTTGACTGCCACGCTGGCAGTTTGTTACATCAGTCATGCCCAGTCAACTATGCATTAAAGCCCTGATCCTCTACATCTCTTCCTAACATACACCTTAGGTGGTTTCCTAACAGATAATATTATGCTTCTTTTATTACTTTTATGCAGGCCAATTTTTTAACCCCCCCCCCCTCCAAATAAATAAATAAAAGGCAAGGAGTAAAGGAAAAAACAGAAAATGTGGATGGACCACTGTCACTGCAGTATACGAGGGGGCAGAGGGTTTTCCTTCATTTGGTGGGGTGTGGAAGGCATATCAAATCTAACCGTCAAGCAAACAATTGAACATCAGTAATTTTGGTGCTGGCACCTGCTGTTTTCCTTTTTCATAAACTAAATTATGGATATGTAATTTTTGAAAAAAATTGATGTTAATGAATGTTACATACTGATTGTATCAGCATTTCTTGGTTATTCGTGGTTGTTTGGATTATTCTAAACATCTGGGGAAGGTGACAAATTTATGCACTTAAATATGTAATTTTACGCATGTCTCTCTCTCTCTCTCTCTCTCTCTCTCTATGCATTCATCTCATGTTTATTGTATTCTAGTTATTACCAGGCATGCAGATCACTAAATGTGGATGCTTGCAGCATTGGGTTTTCTGTTTTGAGCCTTTTCCTAACCAATATCTTAATGTCAGATGCAAGTTTTGCACAGCAGTTGTTTCAGCTTTCAAGACAGCAAGGTGCTACGTGGCCCTCCCTGGTTGCTGGTCCATCTTCTTGTGTACCTCCTGCAGCCAGTTTGCAGAGTCCCTCCACTACGGCTAGCTCTCAGAATACGGTAGCACCTATACAGGCTGGTTACAACACATCAGGAATTTTCTCCAGTGTTTCTTTGAGACTACCTCCTGCCAACTCCATCTCTTCACCCTCTGGAAGTCTTCAAGCTGGTGGTGAGATACGTGCCCTTCAACCACATAACCCGCTTTATAGACCCTCAACATCTGTGCCAGCCTCCAGTCTCCCTGCTCTTTCGCATGGGATGCCAAGTCAGCCAGCACCTAGTAACATTCCTGCAACCTCTCCTGCATTTTCTCACGGTCCAGCCCGACCAAAACCGACAACCTATCAGTCTGATCCTCATATGGGGCGCCGGCCTGATAGTGCAGGTGGATTACCCACGCCTAACTTACCTGCCATGGATTCAAGTGTGAATGCCAACAGTCAATCTGCTATAAATCTCCCAAATGTTCTGTCACGAATGTCAGACGTGGCTTCATTGAACTTATCCAGATTTGGCACCAGTAGTAGCATGCTGGCTAACTCATCCCATCAAGCTATATCTCCTGATTTAGTCTGTTTATCAGATGATGACTAACCAGAGGAAGTGTTTTGCATATTTGTCCTAACATCAGGCCATGATTTAACTGTTTTTCCCCTTAGTTGGGGGGCTTACATGAATTTAGGTGGGCAGATATTGTTGGACCGATGGTGGTGCTAGTAGGTTCTTCTTTTTTTTTTTCAACGCTTTGTTCTAATTATTGATTATTGATATTAAAATGTATATATATGTTAATTAATTGTCTGATTGTTTTCTCTCTGGCATGTAATGAATGACTGGCGGTTAAAACGAAGGACACTCGCGAATTGGCTGCACTTTAGAAATGATAAATAGACTGTTATGCTACTAAACAGAAAATACCAGAAAGTTCCTGAGGTGTGGAAGGGAAACCTATTTTTAAGATGGCAGGCCAAAATTTTCCTTGATAGAGTGTTTGGATGATGTGTAATGAGGAGAATAGGAAGGGAATGAAAGGAAGGAAAAAGAGTTTCCATGTTTGAAAGTTTAAAAATGAATATGAAGGGAATGGAACTTGGGGATATATATTCCTCTTCTCTTCAAATACTCAATTTCTTCTCCCGTCCCTCTCCCCCTTCCAAACAAAAAAAAAATTGGGATAGAATGTGAGGAGTTAAACCCTTACAAATAAAAATGAAGTATTTTATATTTCGTTGTACTCCTTATAATCTAGTTCCATTTGTTCTGTTTCATTAATAAAAAAAAATTAAACACAATGTTTTATTTCATAATATTGGTAGTTGTAATGTTGACATCCTCAAATTTGTTGAAGGTTTTATTTTGTTTAAAATAATGTTATATAGACATTATTTATATACACTTTACTTAAATTTTATACAGTTTTTACTATATTATAGTTAGTTTCATTTTAATTTTTACACACTTATATTTTAATTCGAAATCACTTGAGTGAGAGGTGATGTACACTAAAATGTTGCACCAAACATTATTCTTTTTGTTTATTGGGAGTGACCAAACCATTCACGGAGGTTGGTAATTTGACTTGTGTGCAAATTACTAATTTTCAAATTTTGGTTCCTATGGCAGCCAATTGGTGCTCTTGTGAATAGTTTTGAATAGCTAGCCATTGTACTGGACACTGGCAGAATAATTGAGTTTAACGAAAGAATTTGGCATAAAGCCTTTTTAATATCATATTACGAAAATTAACAATAATGTTTGCATCAATAGTAATATTGTCCAGTACACGTGAATGATAGGGGAAATATATATTCAGTAGAAACTGAGTCGAGTTATAAATTTTTCAGTTCAAGCTGAGCCTAATGGATGCCATTTCTCGATGTACATAATTAAAATTCTATATTAAAATACAAGATATGATCACAATTACTTCCTCCTTAACAAAAGGAAAGAGCTAAGCATACCATATTACTGTCCTAGGGAAATCATTATCAAAACTAATAAACATTGTGCTAATGAAGGTCTATCAGGGGCTCCAAACATATAGGAAGAGGAGTACCATCCCAATCCTTGAGGCATTCGAACATTGGGTCTATTATCTTACCCTCAGTAATTGCATTGAAAACTTTATCAAAATCTTCTCCGGGGGATTTAATTTTGTCTCCAGTTAGAAACTCTGTCCCCAATTCCTCCCTGACAAACTTGTATAGTGGATAGGACCTGCATTCCTTAATTTTGTTAGGACATGCTGAACTCCCTTTCTCAAAGGCATTCCTTGTAGACTCAACATTTTTGGGTAAGACTCTCTTCAGTTCCTCCTCAAAGGCACCAATCTTCAGGAAGATGGAAGCATTTAAACTTTTCAAACCATTATTATTACCCCGCAATGCATGTTCCACCAGCACTTGCCTTAGTTTTTGCATCAGTGGGTATGCAGCATTACAAGGATCATCAATGTAGGCAAAAACATACTCACATTCAACCACTTTGAGCAAATCTTTCTCACAAGATTTGGAAGGATGAAGCTCCCCATTGACCCCCATGTTCAGGACTTTTTTAGCCACTTGGCTCACCGTATTCTTAACTGTGTTCTTTAGGTTCTCCTCCAAATGCCTCAAATCTACAGCTTGACAAAGAGCAATGAGGTAGGTTGAAGACATGAGCTTTAATATTTCAACAGCTTCAGCAGTTTTCCTTGCTGAGATCAATCCCAATGAATTCACATCTTGATTGTGTTGTTCCGCACTTTGCACGTGATTAGTGACAGGGTTTGCTAGAAACTGAAGCTCAGAACAATATGCAGCCATTGCTATCTCACCACCCTTAAACCCATAATCCAAGCTTGGACAGTGACCCCCTGAGAGATTTGAAGGCAACCCATTATTGTAGTAATCATTAACCAACTCAGACATTTGAGCAAAAAGGAGTTTTCCATTGGCAGCCAAAGCTAATCTTGTGTTGTCCATTGAAACACCTACTGCGGTACCTTGAAAATTGCCACCATGTAAAGCTTTGTTCCTTGATACATCAATCAAAGGGTTATCATTCACAGAGTTGATCTCCCTCTCAATGGATTTTGTTGATAACCGAATAACTTCAATTTGAGGACCTAACCATTGTGGTGAAGTCCTAAGAGCATATCTATCTTGCTTAGGCTTTTGGAAGGGGTCTATCTCATGTAACTTTTGTGCTGCTTTAACATAAGCACTTCCATGCAAGATATGTTCCATTAGTGCTGCGGCTTCAATCTGGCCAGGATGATGCTTCAATTTGTGAGTCAAATGATCTGTGAACTCTGGCTTCCCATGCATGACTTCAGCAAAAATAGCAGACATGACTTCAGATAAGATGGTTAAGATGTTAGCCTCAAATAGAACTAGAGACGCCAAACCAGCTCCAACCCCAGTTCCATTAACAAGTGCAAGACCCTCCTTAGGCTGCAGCTTAAAGAAGTCCCCACCAATACCAGCTAGGTGGAAAGCTTGTGCAGCACTTAGGGAGTCACCACTGGGGCCAATAGCCTTTGAATTAGGCCTCCCTGTCAGGAGTCCTGCTATGTATGAAAATGGAACCAAGTCCCCTGAAGCAGAAATTGAACCACGCAATGGCAAGCATGGTGTAATGCTGTGATTTAGCAGTTTTGCAATGGCTTCTAGGATCTCATATCTGATGCCAGAGTAGCCTTGGAGGAGGGTATTGATTCTTACCAGCATTGCAGCTCTTGTTGCACTGTGTGGCAAAGTATGGCTATGGCATGCTTCTGTCCTATTCCCAAAAATTCCAGCATTCAAAAACCTGTAACAAACATGCATGATTTCTACCATTAATCACAATTTGCTTGAGAAAGTGCCCACATGCTAGGCCATTGGTTTTGATTTGAGGCATAACTAGTTTCGTTAACATTATAATATTCCTAGTAATGATTTTATTTTAGACCTGATGACATAGGAATTCATTCATGATTCTCCTGTTCCTCTGATCCCATCAAGAACCAAAGAAACACACAAACGAAAAAAATGATATTATTGGTACCCCCAAAAAAAATGATATTATTAAGTATAAATGTTATTTGTGAATCAAGATTATAATGTGATTATTATATTATTATAATAAACTTACACGTACGTAGAGGAAAATTAATTGGTACAAAAAATGAAAAAAATATATATCACATGGACTTTAATGTAGGCTAATCCTTAAATTAATAATGAATAATGAAATAAAATAAGGTTTAAGTTAAATTAAATTAAGAAAATGAAACAAGTCAAAAAAAGAAACAAGTACCTAATGAGCTCAGTTTGAAGAGCAACACCGTGCGTGGTTCTCCTGTGGGAGGTTGCACCGAAGCCAGTGGTGACCCCATAACAATCAATTCCTTTGTGCATGCTCTCCATCACCCACTCACTGCTCGCCTTCACTCCCACCCTCGCCGCCTCGTTCAGCTCCACCGCCATCCTCCTCTCCGCCACTGCCACCACCTCACCCACCGTCAACGTCTCCCCTCCCACCCTCACCACCGTTTTCCGGTAATCCGCCACCATCCGCTTCACTTCCTCCAAATGGCTACCCTTCAACGACTCCGCCAACTCCTTCCACTTCAACGGGTCGGCCGCCACCCCATCGTCGCCGATCCCGTTCTCTCGGTGATGCCGTAACATCATCTTGTTTTGTAACTATGAGAAAATATGTATGTTTATGTTGGTGAATGAAAAATGATGATCAGAAGATAGCTAAAGAGGTTTGATGCGTTAGAATGTTATATATATTTATTTTGTAATGTAATGTTTGCTTAAGAAAATAGATAGATAGATAGATAGATATATGTGGCGAAAGAAAGAGAGTTGGGTACGGAGATGATGACACGACTGTGGATGTGTGTGGCAATGAGGGATGCATGCATGAGATGAGAGACGAGTTGCTGTGCTTCTGTATTAATTGTAGCAATAGCACTGCCAGGGGGAAGGGAAAAATAACAAGACTCATTCATGCATAACTCACTCTGCATACACAACCACCTTGGTTTCCATTTCCGAGGGAATTTGTCCTTGAATCCAGGGAAACGTGAATTTACTGAACATTTGTTACAAAAACAAATGTTTTTTTTTTAAAAAAAAAAGACTCCTTTTATTGTTCTTGCCAACAAGACAAATATAATTAATATATGATAGGTTGTGTCCTGATCCTTGGTTTTAATTGTGTCTATCAAAATGAGAGGATTGGTATGGAAAAATTAGCTCCCAAGTTAATGGATCAATATATACAAAATTGCATAGATAATAATGTATAATGGAGGAATGATTAATAGGGACAAGATTGGATATTGGTAAAAATTGTAAATATTTTTATTTAGTAAAAATATTAATATTAAGAATAATAGAATTTAGATTGATGATCTTTGATTAAAGTTTTAAAAAGATTAGTACGATTAAGTAAAAATAATTTAAACTTTACAAACTTGATTTATTGATTTATTAAGAAATTCCCAAGAAAGTAAATATAAGATTTTATAAAACTTCCGGTTTTTTAAGTCAAAAGTTTACAAGAGTTAGAAGCCAAAAAACCCTATGTACTTCAACAATTGCAAGAAGAAGAGTTGGGTTATTTTTCTTCTCCATTTGCTATTTCAAGATCAGGCTTATACGAAAGGATTTCAAATTTGAAATTTTTTTACCTAAACATAGTATATCTATTAAGTGTATTAAATTAATTAAAATTTAATATTTTAATAAAATATTGTAAAATTAATTATAAAATAAAAATTTATAAAAATATTAAATTATAATTAAGTTAATGTATCCAAATGTAATACACTATATTTAGATAAGAATTTTTCTTCAAACTATTACAAACACCTATTACACCCATGTAAAATTACAAATGTCATTTTGCAATAAATTCCTTGTAATTGACTTGAAGCAAATACTTAATGCTTTCCGTGACAAAGTTGCCAAATCATGATGCAAGTCTTGGATTTTGTCAGGATAGTTTTCTAAGTTTGTTCATGTCATAATTTTAACACCCTCCCTTGACAGTCTGGGAACAAACATTTTTCTTCGAAGAGATTCAAATTTGTCCCGGGCAAAGATTTGGTTAACAAATTTGCCAACTAATCTTCAGATGAACAATGGACCAAAAACAAATTCTTTAATATTGGACCTGCAGAAAGGTTATCACTATTAATGTTTTAAATTGAATTGGTGAGAACTCCAAGTCATGGTTTAATTAGTTCAACATGTTAGATTTATTATTAAACCATGATTGAATCAAATAATATTTGAACCGAAAACATAGCCAATTTATAATCGAATCGGTTTAACTGGCTAGTTCAGTCCAATTTTTAAAATATTGATTATCACATTTGATCTAAATGGTAATCTTCTGTTCATATCCAAGATTCAATAAAAGTTTTTTAATCCATGCTTCTTGGTTAACTGCGAAGGCAGCATCTATGTATTCATCTTCAATTGTGGATTGTTTCTTGTTTCTTTGTTCTTGTGTTTCGAAGATTCTCTTGCTTTTCTTGTTGGTTGGCTTCACAAACGTGAGGTTCAACTCTGAAATCAAGAATATTTTGAGCCAAATCTTGTTGCTTTTGCTCTTCTACTTTTCCCAATCTATTGTGAAACCTTTTATAATGTTCCTAACCAAGTTTTGAACATGGATGCTCCATGCTTTTTTACCATTGATTTCCATTGATATTGTTGATAAATACATCAACGATTGAGAATCATTACCAGCTAACTGTTAAACAAGTTAGTAGATAAAAAAAATTATTTACAAACTCAGCCCATAATCTTGAGATAAATTATTTGCAAAGCCCAGTGCTGCAACCCACTCCACATGGACACCCATCTCAAACCCCAACACATGCCGGAGCTCCACCACTGGCCAGAGCCACCACAGCAACCTCACGGTCATCTTCCTCATCACCACGGTATCCCAGAGCTTAACTACTATCATCGTCGTCACTTGCACACAAAGACCACAGTAACAGAGAATCTCAAATCTTTCATCTTCCTATAAATCCACATCTCACTCACCAAAACAACCCCTTACGAATTCATCAAAAAGCACCGAATTTTAATCCTTGAATGCACTAAAACCCCAAACTCATATGCTCATTTGATCATATCTAACTTGGTTCCAAATGGGGCACGTGAACCTGCCAGCTTCACAACGTGGTAGCAACATCAACCCACGTCAATGGCGACTCTTGGACCTTGCCGTTGCATTCTTCGGCCTCGTGTTCCTCTTCTTCCTCATGGTCTTCACCTCTCTGGGCGATTCCCTCGCCGCCTTCAGCTGCTAGACACTGCTAGACACCACGTGGCGGCAATCAAGGCGGGGCAACAACGAAGCATCAAGTTCAAGGAGGCCTTTAGCCTTTTCGACAAGGACGACACTGCGTTCTCCTCCACAAACCAGTCATCGCCTACACCAACCCATTGAAATAAGCTGAGCAACCTAGATCTGCAACTTGCCACAGCCTCTGCTCTGCTGCCTAAAACCCACCGGCCACCGAACCACCACCTAACCTTAACACCGCCACCCACCGTCGTCCACTCAGATGAGAGAGTGGAGAGAAACGAAGATGAGATATGTGATCTAAAATGAAAAGGAAAAAAAATAGGGGATTAAAAATAAATAATAGAAGAGACTTTTAATAAATATTTAAAACTGGAAAAAAAAGTCAAATAAATAGGTGATAGAAGGTAATTTCAATGGAGCATCCATGCTTCCAAGTCATATAGGAGTATTGAAAACGTTGCCATCTATTGCAAAGCTTTTATTTTTTATTTTCACACATAAAAGCGTAGCTCTATGTGGATCACAGATTGTGCAGGTGTTGTTTTTAGACTCTAAAGAATATCCTTTCTTGAGCATTTGCTCTACACTTAGCAAATTTTGAATAAGATCAAGCACAAAAAACACATTAGAAATAAATTAATACATGTTTATGTTTTCACAGTAATTGTATCTTTCCCTTTCACCTACATCAAATCTCCATTTCCAATTTTGACTTTGGAAATAAAAGATTCATCAAAGTCTTTAATCATTTTTGCATTGAAAGACATGTTGTGTGTATCCACTATCTATTAAGCCAAGTGTTGCAAATGTTATGATTTTGAAAACAAGAGCCAGCAATAAAGAGCTCTTCTTCGTGATATTCTATGTTTGTTGTGTTGGGGGGAATACCGCATCCCCCTTTCAATCTTTTAGGGAATACCACATCCATGTCAATATCTTTGGGAATAACACATCTCATTCTATACAAACATACAATAAATATTAGTAATTAGGAAATGCATCACATACAAGGTTTAACGTGGTTCAGTTAATATGCCTATATCCATGGATGGGAAGAGTCAAATCTACTATCAAAACAAATCTAGCCTGCAAGCCTTACAAAACAATCTCTTTCAAACTCTCATTCTCACTCTCATAACTCTAACAATTCCCAAATACAAATATTTATAACACATCCTTCTTAGTTTCTTATTATAAACAAATCTATCACAAATCTTATTCGTATCTCACAAATTCCTAACATATTTTTCAAATCTTTTAACAATTCTTTAATATATTTTGACATATATTTGCATATCTTTCATATCTTCACAAAATAGGAAACTAGTGATAACAATCTTTAATGAAATTTGGGTCAAACCCAACAATCTCCACCTTGAGCCAAATTCCATCATCATTTTTAATAAAACAATCTTCAAATCTTCCATATTTTTACAAAATAGGAAACTGACGATAATAATCTTTAATAGAATTTGGGTCAAATATAACAATCTCCACCTTGAGCTAAATTCCATCATCATCATCTCTAACAAAACAATCTTTAAATCTTCAAACCTTCAAATTTATCGTTATAAATGGAACACGCCACTTGACCTTCATGCCAAGAAGACCATCACCTAGATCCTCGAACCATCAACTCTGATACCACTCGTTGGGGGGAATACCGCATCCCCCTTTCAATCTTTTAGGGAATACCACATCCCTATCAATATCTTTGGGGAATACCATATCTCATTCTATACAAACATGTAATAAATATTAGTAATTGGGAAATGCATCACACAAATCACACATAAGGTTTAACGTGGTTCAGCTAATATGCCTACATCCACGGATGAGAAGAGTCAAATCTACTATCAAAACAAATCTAGCCTGCAGGCCTTACAAAACATTCTCTCTCAGACTCTTATTTTCACTCTCATAACCCTAACAATTCTCAAATACAAATATTTATAACACACCCTTCTTAGTTTCCTATTATAAACAAATCTCTCACAAATCTTATTCATATCTCACAAATCTTTAACATATTTTTAAAATCTTTTAACAATTCTTTAATATATCTTGACATATCTTTGCATATTTTTCATATCTTAACAAAATAGAAAACTAGCGATAACAATCTTTAATGGAATTTGGGTTAAACCCAACAATCCCCACCTTGAGCCAAATTCCATCATCATCTCTAACAAAACAATCTTGAAATCTTCCATATTTTCAAAAAATAGGAAACTGACGATAACAATCTTTAATAGAATTTGGGTCAAACACAACATGTTGCTTGTGTGTGTTGAGTTTGTGCTTGCTGAGTCTCTTGGATATTGTTTTCGAATTTGCTTACCCTAACAATATATTATTATTTACAATTGCCACATATTGCATCTGGCCTCCACCAATAATATTTTTTAAGATGTGTGGACTTCTTGCAATGCTTACAAGGAGGATATTTCCCCTTATTTGAACTTATATGATTGTTGTTTCCCTTATTTCCTCCTTTGTTAACTAAATTGTTTTGTGCTTGTAAAGCACATTCAATAACTTTGTTTTGCATTAAGAACCTTCTTTACTCTTGTGTTTAAAGAGCATTCATTAGTTTAGTAAGTGATATTTTGGTGAGATCTTTAGACTCTTCCAATGAGTATTTTTTTTATATTCAAGCCTCTCTGGAAGTGTTGCAAGGACTTTTTCCACAACTCTACTATTAGGAAAATCTACACCAAACAATTCGATTTCATTTACAATTGATAAAATTCTATTAGAATGCTTGGAGATTGTTTCATCTTCTTGCATGCTTAGGATTTCAAAATCCCTTTTTAGGTTTGGGACTTGCATTTATCTAGTCCCATCACTCCCTTGATATTCCTTCTTTAGTGTGCCCCATTACTCTTCTATAATTGCATGAATGAGAAATATGTCCTAAATGACCACAAAAATTACAAATAATTGAATTTAATGATGACTTGGTCCTTTGAAGATCATTTTTAGAAAACTTAATCCTTTTGTTGTTTTTGCATTTTAAACTATTTTTGTCATAAGCCTTGCTTGAATTTTCATGTGGAATAACATTAATTTTATTCTCATTAATAAGCATGAAATGTAAGCAATTAGAATCATTAGTCTTGGAAAATTCGAAATATAAGTCCTTAACTTGATTTTCTAAATCAATGTACTTTTCACAAGAAGTTGAGGTTTCACATTTCAAAGGCATTTCCCCGTCAAGAAAAACATATTCATTTTTCAAAGTCTCAATTTTATTTTCAATGGAGGAAATGTTTTCCAAACAAGATAAGTTTTTCTTTTCTAAATTCAACAAACAATCATACAATTCATCATATGCACATTGTAGCTCATAATATGAAAGACTATAATCTAGTTTAGCATCATTTATCTCAAAGTCTTTTTTAGCCATATAGGAAGTAGTCTCAATTTCTAGAATATTTGACTCTTTAAGAGAATCACCTTCTTCCTCATCAATTTTGTTTTGCTTTGCCTCTTCTTGAAATTGAGCACCATCATCACCAAGAGGCATTTGGCTCCCTTCAACGGTTTGAATATCTATTTGAGGATGTTTTTTATGACAAGCTTCCTTCAATGACTTTTGATCTTCTTTCTTTCTACATATAACTTTATACACAAAATCATTGTTAGCAAGATAAATAGCATCAAGAGCACCCCATATATCTTTAACATTAGAGCAACTCTTAATTTTTGCATAAGTTTCATCATTCAAACCACTTCTCAAAATTTGGATAGCTCTAATATTCAAAGAAAAATATTTCTTGTCATAAGTATTCCAAGTTTGTGTTGATTTGCACATAAATCCATCAAGCACAATATCTCACAAATCAAGATCAATAGATTGCATATAAAATTTTATTCTAGCTTTCCAATAAACAAAATGCATACCATCAAAGAATGATGGTTTATTAATTTCAAAACCTTTCATTTTGAAAAGCTCAATGGTTGCCAACAAACAAGGATCTTTAACTCTAAGCGGTTAAGCTTTCAACAGAACACGAAGCTTTGATACCACCTATTAGTCATGGCAACCATCACCCAAGAGGGGGGTGAATTAGGTGATTACAAATTTTTAAAATAACTTTGAGAAACTATACATTTTGATATTTTTAATCAACACATGCAGCGAAAAAGATACAATTATTAGAGATTTCTCAAATATCACTTGGTCTATAGGATAAATCAAATAAATAAGTTAGATATCAAATTCAACTCAAGCATATATAATTAAAGCACAAATATAAAGGAGATAGAGTTGAGAAAAGCAAACACAGTATTTATCCTGCTTCAGTCACCAACCATTTGTGGCCTACGTCCAGTCCTCAAGTAAACCACCCGAGATTTTCTACTATCACATCAAGCTTGAATATGTGCTTAAAATCTTTACAAACTAGAGCACTCAACACACCATGGGATACCTCACCCTTTGTGCTTGAGCCTCAACTTCAAGGGATACATCACCCTTACAAACTTTTAAGGGATATCTCACCCTCTTTATAGATTATACAAAGTATAGATAAATAAAAACTCTCTCAAGAGTGGATAATACAAATTGAAGCTTTATAATGCTCTTCAAGGATATCTCAAATATTTACAAAAATAAAGCATAAATGGATTGAAAGATTGATTTTTGAATTAGAGCAATAGAAATATGTTTCAAATTGTTGGTTAGCTATTAAAGATGACTCAAGACATGTATTTATAGAGTATTTGATCAAAGGGGTTGTTGGCTATAATAATTGATAGCATTAAATGCTAAGAAACTAGCCATTGTGAGTTTTCTAGAATGTTTTATGTGGTGTGTTATTCGAATAACACATCTCTTATTTGAATAAACCACTCTAGTTTCAAAAACTGACTTTAAATGGTCATAACTTCTTCATTTCTCATCTGTTTAAAGCAAATGATACTCATTGGAAAGATCTTTGAGTCTATTTTCAAATGGAATAAGTTTCAGAATAAAACTCAAAGTATTTTGAAAGATATGATCAAAAGAGTAACTAAATGTCACTTTTGCAAAACTCAAACTTGGCTATTTTGATAGCTTTGAACTACCACCATGACAAGATTTTCAAAACATGTTTGTTGGACATTTTAGCATATGAAAACCATTTGTAAAGATTTGAAAACATATTTGAGATATCTAGAAGGCTTCTTACATAAAAGACCCTAAGTCCTATAAGTTATACCATTTAATCTTCTTTTGGACTTGGTCTTTGACATGACTTTGTTGTTATAAAAATCTTCATGAAATAGGCATTCACATTCTCCTTGAGTTGAACATAATTGAGATCTTTTGCTTTCTTGTTACAATGCTCATTCTTGGTACTTGGACTATTCTACAAAGTATTGCTCACTTAAACAAACATAATTAGTCCAAATTCATACTTAAATATCTTCATATGCATGATTTATAAATGTATAATTTTAGTTAGTCTAACATGCATATAAGACTTTCATAGACACATCCAAATAAGACATTTATCAATTACTAATAGATATATTCTATATATGATGCAACAAAGAACACTTTGCACATTTTCATTTAAATAGAGTCAAATTCAATATTAATCATTATAACTCATATAAAGCATTATTGGATATATTATATAAAGAATACTACACATATTTCATTGCATGATTGTTAAGTGAAATATAACTAGATAAAGTACATAATCAAGTATGATACAATATAATCTATTAAGTACATTTATATAGCATAAGCATCATTCTTTTTTGCTTGTATTTGTCATCATCAAAACTTAACATATTAAATCATTGGGACAAACTTATTTCTACAACTTATTGATGCTAACTCATCATGCATGATATATTCTTCACATGATAATGCACCTACACCCTTATCTTGTTCATCATGTAGAGCATTTGAAAATAAAATTAAGGATTTGAAAAATACACTTGCAAAATTCACCTTTGAAAGAGACAACTTGAATGTATTGCTAGGAAAACAAAGATGTATTTTTTAAAAAACTGGTTTAGGATATAATCCCAACAACTAACAAAAGTTTCTCAAGAATCTCTTTGTTTCCTCAAGTGCATCAAGTAGCTCCTTTATCAAATGTTTTTATTATGGAAAGAATAGACATAGTGCATCAACATGCAATGTGAGGAAGAAAATCAATACCAAAGTTAGAACTAAAATGGTTTGGGTCCCTAAGGACACCTTACTTAATGCTAACACATAAGAACCTAAGAAAATTTGGATACCAAAAGTTAAAATCTGAATGTGTGTTGTAGGTGTGCTTGAAGACCAAAAGCTCAAGTTGGTATCTTGATAGTGGTTGCTCCAAGTACATGATCGATGATGGATCTAAGTTTTCCCTCCTTGTCCCCAAGAAGAGTGGTCATGTGACATATGATGACAACAATAAAGGAAAGATCCTAGTAGTTGAAAAAGTTGGTAAGATCCCTTCCTCATCCATTGATAATGTTTTGTTTGTTGAATGACTCAAACATAACTTGCTTAGTATTAGTCAATTGTGTGATAAGGGCAATAAAGTGATATTTGATTCTAATTGTTGCATATTGAAGGTAAGGATGATGAGCATGTTAAGTTTGTTGGTCATAGGGTCAATAATATATATATGATTAGCCTTGATGACATTTCCTTAAATGATGCTAAATGCTTTATGAGTAAAGAAAATGATTCATAGTTATGGCATAGAAGAATTGCTCACATTCACATGGATCACTTGAATAAGTTGGTTTCTAAAGAATTAGTAATTGGACTTCCAAAGCTCAAATTTAAAAAAGATAAACTTTGTGATGCATGTCAAAAAGGAAAACAAGTAAAAATTTCTTTTAAAGCTAAAAATGTAGTTTCAACATCTAGACATTTACAACTTTTACACATGAATCTTTTTGGTCCCTCTAGAACTATGAGATTTCGTGGGAATTAATATGTTTTAGTGATTGTGGATGATTTTTCTAGGTTTACATGGACATTATTTTTGTTTCACAAAAATGATACTTTTCAATCATTTAAAAAGTTTGCTAAAGTTATCTAAAATGAAAAAAGTTTTTGTATTGCATCCATAAGAAGTGACCATGGTGGTGAGTTTGAAAATCATGAATTTGAAACTGTTTGTGATGAACATGGCATTAAGCATAATTTTTATGTCCTTAGAACACCACAACAATATGGTATTGGAGAAAAGAAAAATTGATCTTTAAAAGAAATGGCAAGAATTATGATCAATGAGACCAACCTTCCTAAGTATTTTTGGGTGGATGCAGTTAACACTGCTTGTTATGTTATGAATAAGGCCCTAATAAGACTAATTTTAAAGAAAATCCCTTATGAATTGTACAAATGAAGCAAGTCAAATATTTCACACTTTCATATTTTTATATATAAATACTTTGTTTTAAATAATGGAAAAGATAACTTGGGGAAGTTTGATGCAAAATCTGATGAGGGAATATTTCTTGGCTATTCTATACATAGTAAGGCCTTTAGAATTTATAATAAACGAACTATGACCATAGAAGAGTCTATACATGTTGCATTTAATGAAACTAACCCAAATAGTCTGAGAAAGGATTTGGTTCATGATGTTGTAGAGATTTTGACAATGACTCATCTAGAGAACATAGAAAAGGAAGTCAATAAGTAAGAAGAAAGCCCATATAGTTTCCTAAGACAAGATGATTCTCAAATCATGGACCTTCCCAAGGAATGAAGGGCATCAAGATATTATCCTCTTGGTAAAGTAATAGGTGATGTATTAAAAGGAATAATCACTTGTAACTCTCTTAGAGATGCATATAACCATATGACTTTTATTTCTCAAGTTGAACCTAAAGATATAAATGAGGTCATTAATGATGAATATTGGACCTGGCCATGCAAGATGAACTAAACCAATTTGAGAGAAATCAAGTTTGGGAGTTAGTTCTAATGCCCAATGATCATCCCATAATTGGTACCAAATGGGTCTTTAGGAATAAACTTGATGAAACGAGTTTGATAATAAGAAACAAAACTAGGCTTGTAGCTAAGGGTTATAATCAAGAAGAAGGCATAGATTATGAAGAAACATATGCTCTCGTAGCTAGATTAAAAGTCATTAGAATGCTACTTGCATATGCATGCACCATGGTTTTTAAGTTTTTTCAAATGGATGTCAAAAGTATCTTTTTAAATGATTTTATACAAGAAGATGTGTATGTGAAACAACCTCCCTATTTTGAAAACTTTGAACTATCTAACCATGTTTTTAAATTGAAAAAGACCTTGTATCGCTTAAAACAAGCTCCTAGAGCTTGGTATGAAAGGTTGAGCAACTTCCTTTTAGAAAATGACTTTTCTAGAGGAAAGGTTGACACTACTCTCTTCATCAAGCATAAAAAGCATAACATTCTTCTTGTTCAAATATATGTTGATGATATTATATTTGGTACTACTAATGACTCTCTTTGTAAAGAATTTACTAATATTATGCAAAGTAGATTTGAGATGTCCATGATGGGTGAGCTCAAATTCTTCCTTAGTCTTCAAATCAAGCAAACAAGGGATAAGACTTCATAAGTCAATCCAAATATTACAATGAGTTGCTCAAGAAGTTTGGAATGAAAAGTGTCAAGCAAATGGCTATACCAATGGGCACTTCTTGTCACTTAGACAAGGATGATGGAGGTAAATCTGTAAAAATTACAAAATATAGAGGTATGATTAGCTCACTCATTACCGTAAGTAGGCCAAATATCATGTTTAGTGTATGTATGTGTGCTAGATTTCATACAAATCTTGAAGAATCTCACCTTTGTGCTGTAAAACGAATTATGAAATATCTAAGAAGCATTTCACAAATGGGATTGTGGTACCCTAAGGGTGCCTCATATAGCCTAATTGGTTATTCTGATTCTGATTTTGTTGGATGCATAATGGATAAAAAGAGCACAAGTAGGACGTGCCACTTACTTGGAAGCTCACTAGTTTTTTGTCATAGCAAGAAATAACATAGTGTGACATTGTCTACAGCTGAAACTGAATATGTTGCAGCTGAAAGTTGTTATGCTCAAGTCCTTTGGATGAAGCAACAAGTTCTAGACTACGGTCTTGAGCTTGATTATATCCTTATAAGGTATGATAACACTAGTATAATCAATTTATCTAAAAATTTTATTTTGCACTCAAGAACAAAGCACATAGAAATAAGACATCATTTCATAAGAGATCATGTTCAAAAATGCGATTGCATGCTTGAACTTATAGAAACCACTAAGCAACTAGCTGACATTTTCACTAAACTATTGGCAAAAGAAGCATTCTTCTATATAAGAAATGAACTTGACATATTAGATCAATCATGCATAAGTTGAATTTTTGTACAATTTCACTCTGCTGCATAATATGTCATTTTTGCTGCATAACATGCTATTTTGCTGCATAACATGTTATTTTGTTCCATAATAATGATGTTTTGCTGCAAAATTTGCTAGTTCTTAATCATTTTTTTAGATCTAATACTAACTTGAGCGACGAAATTTTTCCCTAAGTTGTTTTGCAAGTACTCCATCATGACTATATCCTTCAAGGAGCTTAAATTCACAAATCCTATCAAAATAGCTTAATCTTTGGTAAAAATAGTGATTTTGCAAGAACATGTGTTTTGGATCAAGAACTAGTTAGTGTTTATGCCTACATGATGTTTGGAATTAATTTGAGATGTTTTGGAACTAATTTGAAAGTTTTGAAATTGGTCATTTATTGTTTAAAGTGCAAAATCTGAGTTTCAGTAAGCTTGTAATCAATTACAAGACCTTTGTAATCAATTACAAAGGTTCTGTCAAGTAAGTAATCGATTACACATAACATGTAATCGATTACAACGTTCCTATTACAAGGTTCCCAGAAAGCAGGTAATCGATTACACTAACCATGTAGTCGATTTCATTTGAACCCCTTCAATTTCTCTCTCTTTCTCCACGACCTCTCTTCCCCCAGACCTTCAATTTCTCCTTCATTACTTGGTCAAATCACCCTCTTTCACTGCCATACCACTCGAATTTTTCCTCTCCACCAAAACCCCGAATCAATTTCAACCAAAATCACCCTAAATTCACTTCCCCATCTCCCGTCACGCACATTCTCTCTCTTTAAGCCCTAACCCACGATTTCCACCTCTTCTCACTAGCTCTCCTACTTCTTCCACCACCAAACACCATATAAATCCTTTCCCTCACCTTTCCTCACAACCATTTTTCCTCAGTTTCCATCAATGGCAGAATCCTCCCAATGTACAAAGATGTCCAAATCCTCTTAGTTATAGTGTTTTATGCCAATCTAAAATATAAGGATGATTTCCTGATTTATGAGGTCAAGAAGAAACAAAATAAGGTCACTAAGGATGCCTGGTGTAGGTTGACTAAGCTTTTATATGATGGTACAAATTTCTATGGAAATGAAACTGCTTAGGGAGCTAATTTCGATTATAAGGCTGCATTGACCTCCTTGATAAGGTCTGGCTATGAAATCCCCATGGATAAAAAGAGGGTGATGGTTGCTGGATTAACGATGGAAAATAGAGTGCTTCATTATCTTGTGGTTAAAGGGCTGATTCCAAGGGGAGGCAATTACTCCCAAGTCCTGAGAGATGATATGGTGGTATTATGGGTCATGATCACAGGTAGGCCAATCAACTGGGCTTATTATATCATTCAGCACATGTTGGATGTTAAGAAAAAGAAAATTTATGTCTTTCCATATGTTATACTTATAACAACCATCTTGGAACACTGTCATATCTCCTTGACTGAAGAGACAAATGACACGAGCTCCCAAGGACCACAGTCTATAGGTTTGCATACCTTGTGAAAGCTTCAACTGAGTAAGGTGGATGGCAGATGGTACTACCTTACCCACGGGAGCTATGGTCATATTCCTCATGACCCTGAGGGTGATGATGAAGAAGGAGGACAACAGCTTCCTCCCACAGCCACTATGGAGCTATTGCTACAGGAGATTCGTAGCTTGAGAATGGGGATAGAGCGTCTTAAGCAGGGATTAGATATGACTTATATTTGTCCCTTGCTAGAGGGCTCTACTTCTACACAGAGGTAAGAAGCTGGAGCTCCTACTCCCGCTGCTGCACCTCTATCCTTTGTTGATCCTTCTGGTGCTACTGCTGGAGTTCCTAATAATGATAAGGAGCTTCTCAGTTCTAAGGATGATCTAGACACTGGTGACGATGATGTCGACCTTGATGATGTGGTTGCTGATGACGATAATGACAGCGAGGCGACTCAGTGACCTTAGGGCTCTGTCATCATGTTTCTGTGTCTATATTTTGTCTAGCCCATACCAGTTTTACATTTGTTTATGACTATTGGATCCTTTTTCATTAATGACTATAAAATTTGATATATTATTTCTTATATGCATTTGTTGTTTATATGTTGATACCTAATATTGATATGGCTAGTTATATTCTGCTTATTTATACTCTGATTATAAAAATTATCTGGGTTGAACTGATTATTTCCTGTTGTTTTGATTTTGGGGGTAATAATAAAATCTTACTGAGATGCTGCCGAAATTTTGGCTAAATGCTTATGTTTTTTTATAATGCCAACGGGGGAAAAATTAGTGATTGCATAAGTACGGGGGAGCTTGCTTTAAACTTTTGCATGAAACTTTATTAACCCTATCTCATGCATATATTATAGGGGAGAGTTGCATTTAAATCTCTGATAAATAAATGCAAATGTTTCTCTTCTTTTCAATGCTTATTTTGTCATCATCAAAAGGGGGAGAATGTGAATACTTATGTCTTGAAGGATATCAAATGAATTTTTGATGATAATAAAGTCAAGATGAAGACCAAGATCAAAAGAAAATACCAAGACCAAAAGAAGAAGACCAAGATCAAAAGAGGTATATTAGATATAGGTCTCAGGATATCAATGTAAAATGCTCTCAAGGTATCTCAATTATATTCAAATAGTTTTTCAAGATCCTTTTAATTCAACTTGAAATTCAAAGTTCATATTTTAAAGAAATGTTGATTTCAATCTTGGATTTTGTAATTCATATGTAAATCTTATCCAATCCAAGTTTCTATAAGTAAAAATTGGCTAAAATAATTATTGGGCTTGCAAAATGTGTTCAAAGGGCAAGGTAATCGATTACAAGCTAAACAGAGGTCTTGTAATCGATTACGTTGAGCATGTAATCTATTACCAGCATGGTAGAAGCGTTATAATCGATTACACTGAGATTGTAATCGATTATAAGTGTGGCAGAGGTCATGTAATCGATTACACAAGACAGTTAATCGATTGCATCCTGCCTAGAAAGCCAAGAACATGTTCAAACAGCTATGTAATCAATTACAGACATTATGTAATCGATTACAACTGGTTTGACATTGCCCAGTGGCTATATTAGGTGCATTAAATGTTGGGCATTAAAGCTCCAACGACTCCATTGATCAAATTTCTTATAAATATTTTAGTCGGGGCTTCATTAATAACTAACCTTCAACTTGGAATATATTTCTAGCATTTTAATATGTGAATCAATCCTTGAAATCCTTTTTGCTCTGTTTTTCTAAAAATCACTTGAGATATCTTTGAAGAGTATTCTAGAGCTTCAATTTGTATTAATTACTCTTGTGAGAGTTTCATTCTATCAATCTTGATTATTCTGTAAAAGAGGGTGAGGCATCCCTCCAAATTGTAAAGGGTGAGGCATCCATTGTTTAAAGAGACTCAAGTATAAATGGTGATGTATCTCAAAGTATTGAGTGCTTCAGTTTGTAAAGGTTGTCAAGCACTTATTGAAACTTTAAGATATAGTGAAAAATCTAAAGTGATTGCTTGATGACTGGACGTAGGTCACAAGTGGATTGATGGTTGAATCAGGATAAACCATTGTGTTTGATTCTCTAAACCCTTCTCTTTGCATTTGTGCATTAGCTTATTTGCTTACTTAATTATTTCTCTTTTGGTTGGTTCATTGGTGGGCAATATCTTTCTATCTTATCCATTCATTCATTTCTATTAATTAATAATTTTAACAAAAAATAGTAATCAAGAGTTTTTCGAAAGATTTGCGCAAAATTTTATAAACTTAATTCACCTCCCTCTTGAGTCTTGAGGCCACTTGATAACAAATGGTATCAGAGTTAAACTCTTGTATAAAGAGTTTAGCAACTTCAAGAGAAAATATGGCTTCAAATGATTTTTGGAATGAAGATTTTTCTATAAATAGACTTCCTTTTTTCAATAGGAATGATTATACTTAACCAAACAAGCTCTAAATGTTGAAGTCAAAGATAAAGCTGCAATCAACTACTAGATAATCCACAATTCCACATACAGTTGTGGACCGATTCAAGAATCAAGACTGCCCATTTCGTTTTACCAAATCAAATGGTGCCAACTTGCACCGATAGATTATAGATGCATATATCGAATAATATTGTATCATCCTACTAAATTTTCTTACATCGTCTTATTTACTTAAAACATTAAATAAAAAATATTTATATTTCAAGAACTTATAAAATATTTAATATTTTTTAAAATATTAAAAAAAATTCATTTAGGAAGATATACACTTATTTGTAATAATAACTTAAACTGAAGCGTGAATCGGAACCATTAGAGTTTTATTTTATGCAAAAATATGTTTAAATTTAAATAGAAGTTTATGTTTGTCTCTATATTTGGCCATGTAGAAAACTCAAGTTAGATGATTCATATGAGAGCAAGTGTATGTTAAACTAATGGATGGGAAGGGACTGGGAAGAAGAATCAGCGTTGTAAGCGCAGTCTATTAGTATTAATTAACGTAACTACAAAGATACATTTGTTTGGGAGTTTTATATAAAAAGGAAAGGAATAACGCATAATGAAATAGAATAGCAAAGAATGAAATAGAATAAAATATATCACTCTATTGTTTGAATATTTAATAAATTTAATTAAAAATGTGTGGAGAGTTCATGACATTTCTTTTTTAACTCTAAATTTAGAGACAAAAATATGAAATTTTGAGTGACAAAGAAGAGACTAAATATTCATCATTTGTCATTCCACTTCTTCTTATTAAATAATTCTCCAACACATGTTTTTTTTTAACGTTAATCATTTCATTTCCTACCACTCCTTCTATTATCACTCATCCAAACATAGCCTAAAGAATAGGTTAATTACAACATCACAGACTAACTCAACTGATCCATATGTTACGATATCCTCCTTCTGCTTCAGTGGATCCAAATTTTTTTTAATTGGGTTTGCTCCAAATGCCTTTCATGTTTATGGCCTCTGGGCCTGAGATCGTTAATAGCAAAAGAATATTAAACGCTCTGCAATTCCAAAACGACAACTGAACAAATCCCAGACCTAACACCTGGTGCCATATAAAGCAATTAAAAAATATATAAGAACCCAATAAAAAAAAAATAATCGACCAGAAAAAATATATATAAGAACCCAATCAACCCTTTCAAATATTTTTTTTTTCGGTAAAGAAAAATTTAGAATAAGGAAATAGTTGTTCATGCCAGGCTCTCAAACTCAGCAAGTTAGAGGATTTATAGATAACTTATCAACAAAATACCCCTAGATTCTTATACAAACTTTCTAATAGAGATGGGGTTTGTGAAAAGTTACAAACATTTAAAAACTGAAATATGTTTAATTTAATTTTCAAGTTTTAAGTTCAACGGTCCGTAAAACACTAAACTACCAAATAAAGCATACATGTAATAAGGAGAAAAGTAAAATATTGAGACAATAGTTACAGAAACATCAATAATTTCTGGTCGGAAAGAGTTACTCCATTTTAAAAGGGAAACGATTGTTGTACATTTTTTTTTCATATCATTTCATAATACTAATAAACGATGTACAAATAACTGATAAATGTATAGCATATGTTATGTGATGAATGAAACTAATAATTGATTATCATAAGTAGACATTATTTATCATGTATAGTAATCAGTGACATATTTAATGAGAGGAATTTTTATTGTGAGAGAGTGAATAACGTAAATCTTGACCATACAACTAAACATGAATAATCAGGATTAAAAGTTATTTAAAGGTCATGTAACCACTTAACAAAATCACATGTATTTATATTCTAATCTTGACAATTCATATAAGATTCAATAATTAAGATTCACTTCTCTCATATCTTATAATAAACAATCCTCTTACTAGATACGTTCTATATGATAATTGATTATTAGTTATGTTCACCATATAATATGCATTGTTTACCAATTATATACACGTCATTCACCAATAAAAATAATGTAGAAAATGTGATGTGTGCATATCATTGTTAATTTTAAAAAATACAAACAAAATCTAAATATGAGTTGATCAAGCTGACTCTGATATCCAATTTCTGAAGCAAGCGGATGTTGAATTCAAACCAACACCCCTTTATTTCTTCTTTTTTTTTTCTCTCCCTCCTTTTATGGATTAAGATGGATATAATGAATGGAAGCAGAAAGAATTGAATATACTTGTAATATGGCAATAATCTAGAAGAAAACTTGAATTGAAATTTCAAATGTGATGTATGCATTCTAGTTTTTTGATAACTGATTTTTTTTTTGGGTAATCTTGATAACTGAGTTTTAATTGTTATAGAAGCAATCAAATTGTTAAAATTATTTTTGTTCTCCTTCATTGAATTGATCATTGAATTTGTCTAATATTGTGCATTGCTCTTTGCAGATTTGTTCTAGTTTCCTTGCACTCACTTATACGAGTATTTGGACACTTTCAAAAGCTTTGCTTGTTGATCTTTCTCAAATCGTGGATAATTCTTGTTCTCCTTCATTGAATTGATCATTGAATTTGTCTAATATTGTGCATTACTCTTTGCAGATTTGTTCTAGTTTCCTTGCACTTACTTATACGAGTATTTGGACACTTTCAAAAGCTTTGCTTGTTGATCTTTCGCAAATCGTGGATAATTCTGTTCAGTAGGTCGTTTTAATTGAAATTAATTAGGTCGTTTTTCCCATATATTAGTTCCTTAATTGTTTATTTCTGGTCCCACATCCTCCTTTTCAGGTCTAGATGACGTGGTTTCCTAGAAACCTTGAATTTATAGATCCACATTACAAAGGATTAGAATGAAAAAGATTATTTTACACTTTTAAAAAAAGTGTAGGTATATATATATATATATATATATATATATATATATATATATATATATATATATATATATATATTTAAAATATATAATTAAAAAAATAATAAATAAATAATATGATGAATAGTATTAGATGAGATATAATATATATATATATATATTAAAAAATAATCTATTTGTGTTAAGAATATGAGATTTTATTTAAAATTTTAGAATATTGATATATAGCCTGAAGTGCTTTATTGTCATTTACCCGACATCACATTTACACTATTAGGATTGGAGAAAAATCAAACAATTGTGGGTTCCAATATTGAGAATACAGCCATTGCGCAATTTCATTCAGGTCGGTACCCCCTTCATTAGGTGAGGTATAGCATTTTCGAATCAATTTAATTATGATACATGAAATTTGTGTTTGGGTCAATTAAGTTAAGAGAAAAAACTGATCTAACGAGTCAACAACTCAACACAAAATATATAATTCGATAATAACAAGTTTATATATAGTAAATAATATTTTATGAATGTTTAAAGTTTGGCCTCAAGGCCTTAAGGATTAATTAATACTATATTTACGGAACTATGAGATGTCAAGCAATTTGCCTGGTGCATATACTGCTCCGTACTGCTCCGTACTGCTCCGTGCCCATTCTGTCGTCACTGGACACATTACTGCCGTTTGAATTGACTTTGGTTTTTCCATTTAGGACACACACCACCAGCTTAATTATCATGTATGTTTGCCTCCCTTTTTTTTCGCAGTCCATTACATTGGGAGAGATTATTGGATGACAACTTTTCATTTTAGGCATATAAATTAATTTTTTATATTAGTAAAATTATGTTAATAAAAACATATATATTTTTAACACGATTAACATATTTTTATGTATATCAAAAAATAATTTCTATACCTAAAATAAAAAATTTCTTTTTAAAAATGTCTCATAAATTTGACAACAAGCACACCCACCCCTACGACACCTACCATTCAATTTTGGCTACTTTTTCTAGCAATCTTTTTAATTTTGACCACCAGCTCATACCCATCTTAGTATCTTACCATTCTTTTCAGCCTACTTTTCTCTCAGTGATCAGCATGCATGCTATCTCATACCTAATACCTTATCAATGTTTTAAACTCGGTGATCTCTTTGCTCATCCACTCAACCGAAAGACATCGAAGGGAGTTGAAAATGAACCTCGGAATTTAAGGAACACAGCTAATTTAGGCACCTCAACAACCCAATTTGAAGACGAAAGAAAGAGAGCCAGAAAGAAAGAAAGAAAAGAAGATGAACAACCGACAACAAATAATGTTATATACACATATTTATATATAATTTTATATCTGTATATTTTTTATTATTTAATTATAATTAATCTTACTTTATTTTTTACTTATTTATATTCTAATTTTACTGTTTATTTTTAATGTAAAAAAATGAGCTCCCAATTGATGTTCAACAAGCATTATTGAACAACCCACTATTCCACCCTCTGACACAATCACATTAAATACAGACAAGCCATGATAGTGCCCAAACTATTGCTTATGCCTTCAGAGGGCCCATCCTAAAAGAGAGGGCTCCATCTTTTGAAGTAAATAAAAGTTGATGTTCATTAAAAAAAAAGGTAAATAAAGGTTATATTCTTCTCCACAAGAGAACATGAACAGGAAGAACCAAAGATAATGGTAGCTCCTTTGGCATTCTTAACTCCTTTTGTAACCATTAATATATACTTGCCTATCCAATGGGTAATGCCGAGGGAGGAAGAAGTACTAGTTCCATTGCCAAAGAATCTCCCAACAATCTTTCAGGAGTTAAAATCTCTTTATCTCAGTCCTAAATTTGCCACACTTTCTGGAGCGAGTCAACAAAAAAGGCTTGATGCAGGACTTTTATTTTGGGGGGGGGGGGTGCGGGGTGGTTTCTCCAAAAGGAACAATGTCCAGTCAAATGATTGAATGACACTTGTGGAGAAGACATCTTTAGAACAGATCACTATTAACCGTGAATAATTTGGTTGAATCCTTTAATTACTGCATAACCTTACTTATTGGTCATTGAATTCAACATTTGTCATTCTCAACCTCAATCTTATGCGAAACGTAACCCATAAACAATTTACTTGAGTTTGTTCGGGAATGTCACATTGCCTTTTACTTGTTGAGAATATCATATCTTTTCTTTTATATGTTTAACACAAAAATTAATAATTTAAAAAAAATTCATTTACATTTAGTATAAATAAAAAAAATTATATTTAATTTTATATTTTTTATTTTATTATGATCTTATAGATACAATAGAAAATAAATAGTAATAATAAAATCATAATAAAATAAAAAGTATAAAATTAAATATAATTTTTTTTTATTTATACTAAGTATAAATAGATCTCATTCCATTAAAAAATATTATATGTCCCAAAAAATATAATTAATAAATCATATAAAATTTAACGTAATTTAACTAAAAATATTTACATTTATAAATGAAAAGAGCTAAATCTATTATTAAAATAATATTACATGATGGATTAGGATCTCTTTTTTTAGTGGGTAACAAGAGGAGGTTTTGTTAAATAAATCTAGATTTACAATGTTATTAAACTTTTATCAATGCTTTAGAAAAATATATTCATGCTCTGTTTAAACATGTTAAACAGATCCATAAAGAATCTCCAAATTAAACGTATTTTACTCATCCTCTAATGGCTATGGAGGTGCTGTCGCGACCGGGATCGCGGTAGAATAACGACTTAAAATTACAGAAAATAAGGAAGTCGCCACTAATTTTATTTTTATTGAAAAAAATTAAAAAATTTAAAAAAGATGGTCTACGTTCGAAAACTCGGGTTCGGGAGTCTAATTATGCACAGGGAAGGGTGAGGAGTTAACCTCATAGTACCCCTAACACATCCGCCCTAAGACGGTTACCTTAAATTAATTGTGTAATTTTTGATAACTCTTAAAAATATTTATTTTACCCCTTTATTAAAAGATAAACTAAAAAAACAAATAAATTATGAAAAATTAATTTTGGCTTGACAGAATTGCGATTCTGCTCCTACGTATCCTTGGATGCAATGAGGAATTCAAAGCCACGTCGTTCTTTAGAAAACGATTGTGGGTTGTTTATTTTTAATTTTAAAAAAAAAATTATTTTAAAAATTTATTTGATCTTTTTTATTTTAGAAAAGAAAGAATCGTCAAGTTGTCGCAACTCAGACAATTCTAAAAGTTACAAGATTAACAAGCTGTCGCAACTCAGCTAACCAAATTTTTTTTTCTTAATAAGACTTAAACATTTGATTCCCCTTTTTAGAAAACGAACCATCAAGCTGTCACAACTTAGATGATTCTAAAGTCACGGGATTAACAAACTGTCACAACTCAGTTAATCCCGTTTAAAAAAAAAACTTTCACTTTAAAAAAAGTACAAGGTCTCTACTTAAAACAAATATCAATAAGATAATGAATAAAAAAAACAACAAAGAAAAACAAGATATTTTTTTTTTATAAAAAAAAGTCAAATATCAAAAAAAAATTTATTGTTGTAACAAAAGACTCAAATGATAATAGAAAAAAAAAAAGATAAGCATAAAAGAGTGGCCAACCCAAAACAAAGAATTATAAGATCTCTAAAAAAAACAAAATTACCCAAACCAACTAAAAGTCCAAAAAGAAGAAAGACTAAACCCCACAAAAAAAAGCATGAGAATTAAAAAAAGGAGATTTACCTAGCCCAACTAAAAAGCCCAAAAGAAAAGAAAATGAACCAAAAAAAAAAAGCATCAGAAGCATCCTAATTTTTAGCTTTTCTTTTTTTTTTTCTAACTATAAGTCAAAGAATAGAAAAGAGACATTTAGTCTCTGTAACGAAACCAACAAACAGAGAATAAGAGGGGGTCTTCAAATGGAGGTTGGAATGGTGGTCATGGTGGCTCCGGGTGGGGTCTTCGTGGAGGGTCGCGGTGGCTCTGGGGGGTCTTCGTGGTGGACAGCTGTGGGGAGAAGACGGTGGCGGTGCGGCTGGCTCGTGGTGGATGGCGCGGTGGCTTCTGATTTTTCTGGTGAAGGGAAAGGGGTTCCATGGAAGGTCACGGTGGCTTGGGGGCTGGGCTCGTGGTCTCGGTTTGAAGCAGGGGTACACGGCTGGGTGAAGGGGTTGAAGGGGAGGCTAGGTTCCACAGTGATGGGCGGATCTGGTCAATGAAGGGGCGTTTGGGGTGGGCTGCCGTGGTGGGTCGGTGAGGGTGGCGGTGGATGGGTGATTTCGAGTTTGGTGAGGCCGAGGTAGGAGACGGATCGGCGTTTGGAGGCTATGGTTGTTGGGTCCGAGGTGATGAGGCCGGTTCGCGGTGGGGTTGGGCGTGAGTGTTGGTGGTTGAGGGATGGAGAGAAACGAGGGATGGGGGAGGTGGACGTGGTGGCCGGGTTGAAGAAGGTGGCGTGGACAAGTGGTGGTTTCATGGTGGTGAAGGTTGACAATGGGTTGGATGACGGTTTGAGGGGGTTTATGGTGGCTACGGTGGAGGGAGGTTCTATTTTGCTCTTTTTTTTTCTTTTTGGGTGTGAGGTGATTCTCGTCTTGGGGTTGAGCTTGTCGTTAGAAATTGGTTCTTTGAGTTAGGAATAGTCATGGGGTTTAGATTGCTATGGTGGTTGTGTACGAGGTAGATATAGGGTTACTGCTTATGGTTGAAAGATGGATGAATGGGATGAGGTTTGAGTATTCTGTGGGTTGGTGATGGAGTTGTGAGATGGGTGTAATTTGGTGGTGACTATTGTTTGGGGGAAGTTTAAAATTTTCATACTCAGGTGATGAGAAAAAAAAGAAATTTCTTTACCTTCCACTGAAGAAATTCTCCTTCTCTTCCTCTCTACCTCACTCTCTGCCTTCTCTGTTTCTTATCTTTCAGAAAAAAATTTCGAAGAAAAAGCTAACCCCTTCAAACTCTCGCATCCCTTCTTTTATAGCCAAACTCCGTGTGAATGCAGACAAAACGTATGGGGAACAAAAGTTGTGTGTGCAATGGTGCTGCAGCTGCAGCAATGAAAAAGGGAAGCACACCATGAGTGAGTGTGGAGGTGAGTGAGCTGTGCAGGTGTAGGACGTGAAGGTAGTGGAGAGCAAAGCAACGTATGGAGCAACTACTGTGCCTGGTGTCTGGTTGGAAAAGGAAAAAAAAGAAAAGAAGGCAAGGAAAGGCAAAACGGTTTCAATATCATAATGGAAAAACAACAAAATGGAGAAGGCAGAGCTACAACGGAGCAACCTCCTCTTCTTTTTGTTATTATTATGATTATTATTATTTATTTTTTATTGCAATACTAATTGGGCCAAAACGAAAATTGGACCAAAATGAAAATTAGGCCAAAACAAAAATAAAAAAATAAAATAAAAATAAAAATCTGGTTTAGACAAGAAAAGAAATTGGTTAAGCAAACTCTTTTGAGCTAAGCAAAAAGGACTAAACACTTATTGACATAATTAATCTTTTTTTTTACCTTAAAATGTTTTAATAATCCTGACAAAATTAGGTGTTCATAGCTGCCCCTCTTTACTTGTTTCTTACTAGATATTAGGAATAACTATAGTTTTTCATATTATCGCCGTAAGAAACGAGTAAAGATGTGAACTTAAATTTTGTTCAGTCAAAACAAAGATGTTGATTGAAAACCAACGAGTTCAAAAAGTGGATTTACGAGCTGTCGCAGCATCGTTAATCCTACCAGGGTGAAGCTCAACGTAAAGTCAGAGACGTCACCGTATTGTCAATAAGTTGTTGCAGCTCAATTGACGTTTATTGATCAAAAACATTTTTTTTTTGAAATAAAGTTGGGTGACCTCGTGGCCTGGAATTATCAAAGGCAGTGAGATTCTATGTCCCGAAATTTAAAAAGACAATGGGCTTCTGTGTCCCGAAATTTAAAAAGACAATGAGCTTCTGTGTCCCGAAATTTAAAATGCAATAGGCTTCTGCGTCCCGAAAATGCAATGGGCTTCTGTGTCCCAAAATTTAAAATGCAGTGGGCTTCTGTGTCCCAAAATTTAAAATGCAGTGGGCTTCTGCGTCCCGAAAATGCAGTGGGCTTCTGTGTCCCGAAAATGCAGTGGGCTTCTGTGTCCCAAAATTTAAAATGCAGTGGGCTTCTGTGTCCCGAGAATGCAAATGACAGTGGGCTTCTGTGTCCCAAAATTTAAAATGCAATGGGTTTCTGTGTCCCGAAACTTTAAAATGCAATGGACTTCTGTGTCCCGAAATTGAAATGTAGTGAGCCTCTGTGTCCCGAAATTTAAAATGCAATGGGCCTCTACGTCCCGAAAATGCAGTGGACTTCTGTGTCTCAAAATTTAAAATGCAGTGGGTTTCTATGTCCCGAGAATCCAAATGATAGTGGGCTTCTGTGTCCCAAAATTTAAAATATAATGGGTTTCTTTGTCCCGAAACTTTAAAATACAATGGGCTTCTGTGTCCCGAAATTGAAATGCAGTAGGCCTCTGTGTCCCGAAATTTAAAATGCAATGGGTTTCTATGTCCCGAAACTTTAAAATGCAATGGGCTTCTGTGTCCCGAAATTGAAATGTAGTAGGCCTCTGTGTCCCGAAATTTAAAATACAATGGGCCTCTGTATCCCGAAATGAAATGCAGAGGGCTTCTGTGTTCCAAAAGATTTTTTTTCTATAGTGAAGCTAGGCGTAAAAGCCAAAGACGTCACTTTCAAGACTGTTGCAGCTTATTATCTTATAAAAAGATGTTGTACCATTCATTCATGCAACTCAAAATCTAAATATCCTATCAATAGATTGAAAATATCATGTCAAAAACTTTCTCTTGCATTCTCAATGTTAATTGCTTCCTCAGAAAACTTTGATCCACCAAATCCGGGAGTAGGTTCTCACAAACTAGGGCTTATCTACTTGTCTCAAATTCCTTGGAATCTTCGAACATTGAGAACCTTCCTTTTCAAGTTTGCTCATCAAGGACACAGTTCCTCGTCTTCTTCCTGACAATGTGGATTGAGTATGGGGTAGACCTAGTTTTCATCCCTCGATTGAAATTTCTAACCCATTCTTGATCTGATTTGTTAATTAGAGGATTGCCTTTAAATCATCAAATCAATGATATTGAACTTATATTCTTTTTTATTGAAGCATTTTGTAATAAATTATGTGATTTCGCAAGTATGAAAGAAACAAACAAGATAAAAGAAAGCAGAAGAATAAGAGAGAAGAAAAGAAAGAGAAAGGTACTTTCATTTATTTGAATGTTCACAAACACATAAAGGCATTGAGAATACAAAGGATGACACAGACAAAAGCGAACAGTAATTGCCCCAGTTTGGATTCCTTCATTCTCTTTAGATAGGACCTAATTCTCAGAAGGATATTACAACCATTGACTGCCAATGATACAAATCCTCTTCTATTGATCACCGCACTAAATTTTGCCCCAGTTGTTCTCTTCCATCACTACTCAAAATTGCCCCAGTTTTTTTTTTCTTTATGTTGTTTCAGTGGGCCCTTCAGGTGACATCTCCTATGAGAGCCTTTGCTGACTTTACTTTTTCCTGATTTAAATGCCCTAACTTTTGCTTAGGCCGCCCTTGCGGGGTTTCGACCTAACGGGCTTCTTCTTCTTTTTTTTCTTTTCTTTTCTTTCTTCTTTTCTCTTTTTTTTTTTCTTCTTTAGGCATAGAACTTCTTGACTGCATCAGCATTTATCGGCCTTGGCAATTCATTTCCATCCATATCTGTCAAAACTAAGGCTCCTCCAGAGAATGCTTGTTTAACAATGTAAGGCCCCTCATAACTCGGTGCCCATTTGCCTCGGGCGTCTTCTTGGTTTGGAAGTTTTTTCCTCAAAACCAGGTCACCTGCTTGAAATTTCCTAGGGCTTACTTTCTTGTTGAAAGCTCTTGCCATTCTTCTTTGATATAGTTGCCCATGACAAATGGCCTTTAATCGCTTTTCTTCAATCATATTTAACTGCTCATACCGAGTTTTTATCCATTCTGCCTCTTCCAGCTCGACTTCCATCAACACTCTTAAGGATGGGATTTCAACCTCTATAGGGGAAACTGCTTCCATGCCATATACCAGAGAAAATGGCGTTGCCCCAGTGCTAGATCGGATATTAGTGCAATATGCGTGGAGAGTATAGGGGAGCATCTCATGCCATTCTCTGTAATTGACCACCATTTTGGCTACTATCTTCTTGATATTCTTGTTTGCTGCTTCTACTGCGCCATTCATCTGAGGTCTGTAAGGAGCGAAATTGTGATGCTTGATCTTAAACCTCTCACATAGATTCTTAATTTCGGCACTATTGAGATTAGAGGCATTATCTGTAATAATCCTTTCCGGGATTCCATATCGACAAATGATGTTTGCCCTCAAGAACTTGAGAACAACCTTTTGAGTGACTTTGGCATATGAGGCAGCCTCTACCCACTTGGTAAAGTAATCAATTGCTACCAGGATGAACCTATGGCCATTGGAAGCCTTTGGATTTATTGGCCCAATAACATCGATTCTCCACATTGAAAAAGGCCAGGGTGCCACCATATTATGCAATAGGACAGGAGGTGCATTAATGCGGTCATCGTATGCTTGGCATTTATGACACTTTCGAACATATCCTATGCAATCAGATTCCATAGTAGACCAGTAATAATCACATCGTAGGATTTGGCGAGCCATCATGATACCATTGGCGTGTGTTTCACAAATCCCTTCATGAACTTCTGTTAAAATGGCGAGAGCCTCTTTAGCTTCTACACATCTGAGGAGTGTATTATCATAATTCCTTTTGTACAGTACCTCCCCGTTCAGAAAGAAAGGCATCGAGAGCCGACGGATGGTTTTTTTGTTCGTCTCATTTGCCCCTGATGGGTATTCTCTGAACTTAATGTACTGCTTGATATCATGGAACCAGGACTGACCATCTTCTTCTTCCTCAACATTGGAACAATAAACCGGTTCGCTTTCCACCCTCGCTCGGATGGGCTGCATATTAGCATGAATATCCAGATAGGTCATCACAGCCAAAATAGCCAGGGCATCTGCGAATTGGTTCTTATCTCGAGTCAAGTGCGAAAAGGTGATCCCTTCAAACTTCTCGACCAACTGCATCAAATATTTCTAGTATGGAATCAACTTTGGATCCTTAGTCTGTCATTTCTCATTCACTTGATAGATTATCAGTGCTGAATCTCCATATACTTGTAGTTCTTTCACTCCCAATTCTATTGCAACTTTCAATCTTTGAGCACATGCTTCATACTCGGTAACATTATTGGTGCAATCGAACTCTAACTTGATGGCGACAGGGTATTGCTTCCCACTTGGCGAGGCGACCACTGCCCCTATGCCGCTCCCATACATGTTGACTGCTCCATCAAAGTACATCTTCCATATGTCTTCTTCATATGACTCTTCCGCTTCAACTACTAAAACATCTCTATCGGGGTATTCAGACGTCGCAGGTTGTTTGTGATTGAGTGGGTTCTCCACTAAATGATCTGTAATTACACTCTCTTTGATGGATTTTCTAGTCATGTACTTTATATCGAACTCAGAAAGAACAACTCGCCACTTGAAGACTCGTGTGGAGACATGAGGACTTTCAAATATGTACTTTATTGGATCCACTCTTGAGATCAACCAAGTTGTATAGCATAACATATACTGCCTCAACCTTCTTGATGTCCATGCTAGGGCACAACAAGTCTTCTCGATCGTCATGTAGCGACACTCATAATTATTGAACTTCTTACTCAAATAGTAGACAGCATGTTCTTTCCTTCTTGCTTTATCATGTTGCCCTAACATTGCTCCCATGGATGTCTATAATACCGTGAGGTATAATATCAAAGGACAGCCAAGAGTAGGTGGCACCAAAATAGGAGGACTTTGCAGGTAAGTTTTTATCTTCTCAAAAGCTTCCTGACAACATTCATCTCATTCTCCTGGTTGTTGTTTCTTTAATAGCTTGAAGATCGGCTCGCAGGTGCTAGTCAGATTGGCTATGAACCTAGCAATGTAATTCAGCCTCCCGAGAAAGCTTCTTACCTCTTTTTCCGTTTTGGGAGCGGGCATCTCGTGTATTGCTTTGACTTTGTCAAGGTCCACTTTGATCCCTTCCTTGCTAATGACGAAACCGAGCAGTTTTCCTGTCGATGCACCAAAAACACACTTTGCTGGGTTTAGCCTCAACTTGTACTTTCTGAGTCTTTCAAATAGTTTTTGCAACACTTCCACATGACTTTCCCCTTCCGTGGACTTGGCGACTATGTCATCCATGTACACCTCAATTTCTTTGTGCATCATGTCATGGAACAAAGCAACCATGACACGTTGATAGGTGGCACAAGCATTCTTCAAACCAAACGACATAACTGTGTAACAAAAAGTTTCCCATGCCGTGATGAACATGGTCTTCTCTTTATCATTCGTGTCCATGGGAATCTGATTGTATCCAGAATATCCATTCATGAAAGAGAATCTATAACCCCTTGCCGCATTGTCAACGAGGATGTCAATGTGAGGCAATAGGAAATCATCTTTAGGGCTAGCTTTGTTCAAATCCCTATAATCTACGCACATCCTGACTTTTTCATCCTTCTTCGGAACTGGGACGATGTTTGCTACCCATTCTGGGTGTCTCGATACTTCAAAAAATCCTGCTTCCAACTGCTTGGTGACTTCCTCTTTGATCTTTAAGGACATTTTAGGGTGCATTCTTCTCAACTTCTGCTTTTTCGCTTCAACATTGGGATATAACGGGATTTTGTGGGAAGCTATGCTCGGATCCAGCCCTGGCATATCTCGATAAGACCATGCAAAGACATCCATGTAATCTCTGAATAACTTGATCATGCATTCCCGCTCTGGATTATCCACCAATCTTAACTCCTTCTTGTCTTCTTCAGTTCCCATATTGATCACCTCCACTTCTTCCTCATTCAGGCTAAATTCTCTCTCAGCCCTTTCTACTAACTTGGTAAACTCCTCAGTAGCGTCCCTTTCTTCATTTGAGTCATAGTTGCCTATATCCATCATTGAATGAGAATCCATCTTTAAGCTTTTAGGAATCCCTTCATGGGACAATGGCTCTACAAGACTCAAATCCCTAGAAGATTTATTTATGCTAGATTGGAAACTATTGACAGAAGGAAAATATGGCAATTGACAGGGCTAAGAAAAAGATAAGTTGATGATAGAGAAGAAACAAAACAGTGAATCAATTGAAAAACGCATAAGTCTATTGCATTGAAATTTTGATAAAAGATCACATAAGCAGTGAATTACACAAAAACACACAAGTTCATTACATTAAAGCTTCAATAAAAGTTAACATAAATTCATCATCATAGAAGTCTAGGATAACATCATGACTAAACAATTACTTTATGGCAATCACATCAATTAACGCCTCAGATCGCCAATTATCCAGAGGTTCCAAGTTGTCGGAGGCTTGAATAGCATGGTATTCTCCTGAGTCTTCTTCCACATTGTTAATGATTAGCCGAACTCGAGGACTGGAGGTTCCATTGATGACTTCAGCAGAAACAGGGAATGTTTCCTTCAAATGAGGAATAGTCATTTTCACTTTATTCTTCTCATCAAGAGTCATGCCTTGCTTCATCATACCTTCTAAGGATGCATCATATCCCAGACTATGTCTGCTCTTGTTTTCTGGTAGGGTGATTGTAGACTTAGTTCCTTGCAGCTGGATTCCTAAACCTTTCCCGGCTTAATAACCACTCTTTGTCATGATGCGAGCCACAATTTGATGAACATCTTTAGAAGATGACTCGTCTTTCTCTGCCTTTGATGCTACTAACTGGAAGCTGTGTAAGAAATTCTCCACTTCCAAGTCCGTGTTTTCAACATAAGGCACTGAAGTAGGCTTCATCAATAGGATTTCTTCTTCTCCTCGAATGCTAACCAAACACCCATTATTGATGTACTTCAAGCATTGATGCAAAGTTGAGGGAACAACACCGGCAGTATGGATCCATGGTCTTCCTAAGAGCATAGTATATGTAGGCTCAATCTCCATTACCTGAAACAGTACTTGGAAGCAGCTCGGGCCTATCTCAAGTGGAAGGGTCACTTCTCTCACAATCCCTCTTTTTCTTCCATCGAAGGCTCGCACAGTCATTTCTTGGGGTTTCAGGTCTTCTACGCTCATAGCCAGTTGGGATAAGGTTGTTCTCGAGAGGACGTTCAAGGTGGAACCCCCATCAATCAAAACCTTTGCGACTACATATCCCCGACATTTCAAAGTGATGTGCAAAGCACGTGGGTTATTCCCTGTTGAACGTACCACTTCTTCCTCAGAGAAAGAGATCACATTGATATGCCTTATCGGATCCACCATGCTCACCAAGCTTTTCGGGGTAACATCTGGCTTCACATAGGCGTTATTTAACACTTTCTGCAGTGCTTTGCTATGAGGTTCAGAAATCATGATAAGTGACAACAGAGAGATCCGGGCTGGGGTTTTTCTGAGTTGTTCTATTACATCATACTCACTTTGCTTCATGACTTTTAGGAACTCTTCTTCTTCATCCTCTTTTGTTTCTAAGAGGCTTGCTTTTCCTTTTCCAGTCTTATCTTCTTGCCCATAGTACCTACCGCTTCTTGTAATCCCTCCTATGCCTACGACATTCGTCACTGCTTGTGCGGGCTCTACTATCTGCGTAATAGAGGCTGATGAGGTTTGCCCTATATCACCTTGCGTCTTTACCTTGATATCATACTCCTAGGGTACAACACGGGAATCACTGTAGGGAAAAGGTGTAGGCTTCTTTATCGCTATGATAACTTTCCCAGAATTTGGAACTTCACTAGTACGCGGAAGTTTGAGGACTAGACGCTCCACAGTATCTATTTCCCTTGTAAGCCCTCTTGCTCGAGTAATATCCACTACCCCCAAAGCCATGAATCTTTGCACCTGAGTTTTAAATTCTTGGCAGCTTTCAATATCGTGCCCCTTCTCCATATGGTATTCACAGTAAGCTTCAGTATCATACTCAAACCTTACCTCCTCAAAAGTTACTGAAGAACAGTAGCCTGCTTGGATCTGACCATGGAATATTAACTTCATAGGAGTTCTGACATTTGCTACATTTTGAACTCCTTCCTTGTCTTTTTCTAATGTATTTACAGTCCCCTTCCCATGATTCGGAATTGGGTTGCTAGTAATGCTAGGTCCTTTCTCTTCTTCAAAGTCTAGCTTTCCACAGGCAATCAATTTCCTTACTATTGTTTTAAATACCTCGCAATCTTCAATTAAGTGTCTTGGGTTATCCATATGGAACTTACAAGTTGCATTAGGATTGTACCAAGCTAGGAATGGGGGTACCATAGGGCGAGCAGGGGCGCATGCGATCAAGTACGCATCAAACAATTGTTGAAACAAATCAGCATTGGAGATTGGCAGCTTGGGGAAAGAGGGTAGATTCACCGGGGGTCGAGTATACCCTTGGTTTCCTGGGTTTCGAGGTGCGGGAGGACGATTAGTATAGGCAGGACGGGTTGGAGTGTATGGACATGGTGATGGGACATTGTTGACTTGGTATGAAGTTTGGTAAGCTGGAACAGTGGGTGGCGGGGCTTGATAAGAAGGATATGGTTGGGGATTACGGGAGAAGTATGAGTTTTGTTATTGCACATAACTGACTTCAGGTTCCTTTTTCTTTACTGGCGCCGCCTTTTTAGGAAAATTGCTCTCTGTACTTCCAGTAGTTAATTTTCTGACTTTTGCAAGATTTTCGATCCTTTCTCCAGCCATAATCAGGTTCGAAAAATCCTTGTAGGTAGCCCCTGTCATCAGCCCAATAAAAGGTGCTCCTAGGGTCCCCGTAAAGTACGAGCTCATTTCTGATGGAGTCAATGGTGGTTGAACCTGAGCTGCTAACATTCTCCACTTTTGGGTGTATTGCTTGAAAGTTTCACCATATTTCTTTTGCATTGCCCCTAGTTGTTCTCGGGTAGGTGATAACAATGTATTTTATGCATTTTATAATTCTCTAACTAGGCTTCTTAAGGTTCAATTTGGCTTAATTAAGTTGATTTTGTCACATTTTATGAAATTAAGCTTAATTGGATCATTGAAGAAATTATTGCTTGAATTATCATTAATTTGGGTGATTGCATTCTTAAGTAAAGTGGCCACAACTTGAGTTGTAATTATCTGATTAATGTGATTATGGTCTTGTTGGAAAGTTAAGATAATTCTCTAATAACTATTCACTTGATAACAAGAACCACATTAATAATAGATATATTTCATTCATTGTATAACCTTCTTACTTGGCTTTTTCAAGAATTGGCTATAATTTGAGTTACAAATATCCGATGAAGTGATTTTGGTCTTGTTTTTAAGCTAAGATAAATTTCTACAACTTTCATGAAGGCCTCAAGACCGAGAAACACATGTTTGGATAACTCAAATTGGAGTTGAAGCAAAATCTAGTGTTTTGAACCCGATGACTTGACCTTTATGCACTCATTAGGCTATATCTCGGGCTATTGGAGTTCAATAATTCTGAAATTTTGACAGTGGAAGGTTAAGACCCATATCTACAACTTTCATGAGAACACAAAAGCTAGTTCGGATTCCTTGAAGGTGATATTGGGCTTAGAAGTCAGAACAGAGGTGCTGACGTTGGGCCTGACCCATGAGCAGTAATTGGGTCATATCTTGGGCTGTGGTTATTGGATTTGGCTAAATTTGGTGTCTCTGGAAAGCTGAGACAATGTGCTAGAACTTTCATGAAGACCACTTGACTCAAAAATGACGCATGCCATGAGTTCAGAAGGGAAACATTTCGGAGACAAGAATCCACCCACCATTCATCTCTTTTATCATTTTGTTCTCATCATCCATCATCTCTTTTGGCTATTTGTACTCTTCTAATTCTATAAAAAGAGGCAATGGCTGATCATTTGAGGGTGTTAGCTTAGTGTTAGTCTAGATTTTACTTTAATATTTGTATGTTAATTACTTCCTTTGTTGTAACTTTCTCTTGTTCTTAAGTGAAGTTATGTTCATCTTTCTCTTCTTCTCTCTTTCTTTCTTCTTGTCTATGAGTAACTAAATTTTCATCTTGCTTGGGTGAAAAGGTAAAGCTCTTGGTAATAAGTTAAGGATAGATTAATTTCTTTCTTGTGCTTTAAATGATATATTTTTATGTGATCTTTATATGAGTTGTATGTTGTTTCCAATTAATTTAGAAACTCTTCTTGTATAATGAATATCTTGATTCATTGTAGACAATAGGATTGGCATAGTGGATGCTTTTGACGATTTACAAGTATTGGAAGATAATTATTAGAACCATTATATGATTACATGATTAAACTTTGAATGTTAAATCTTCCGATTAGAATCTTCATTATGCATGATTTCAATTGAGTTATAAAACGAAATAATCTTATTTTTAATTTATTACCAAGAGTGGATCTCTAACCCAAGCAAATCTTTTTCATCTATGAACAACTTATATTATTTTTAGTATTGTGACAAATATTCTCCGTACCTCAAATAATTTTTCTTCATCAATTCCTGTGGATCGACCTCGGACTCGAGAATTTACTACTTGAAACAACCTGCACTTGGGTTTAAAACTATATAATTATAGCCCATCAAGTTTTTGGCGCCGTTGCCGGGGAACTTGATTTGAAGTTCTAATATATTAAGGTTCCTTCTCTGTAAGAAAACTTCACCAACAGGTATATTCTTCCTCTACACTTTTCAATTTCTAATTTACTAACTAACTTACTAATTAATTTAATACTTACTAACTTATTAACTAACTTTTATATTTTTTTTATTTATTTATTTTTTTTTTTTTATTTTATTTTTTTATTTTTTTTTTTTTTTTTTATTTACATTTTACGCTTATTATTATTATTATTATTATTATTATTATTATTATTATTATTATTACTATTATTATTATTATTTACGCTTTTACGCTTATTAACAATCTAACTTTTAAATTTGTCATTTATTTTTCTAACTTTTAAATTCTCGTTTTTTTTTTAAATTAACTTTTAAATGTCGAAACTCTAACTTAATGAAATAATATTTCTTCTTTCTTCTCTTTCGCCGGCTCTGTGGGGCTCTGCCACTCTCTCGGTTTTCATATTTAAATTTACTTTTTACACTTTATTTTTTGCACTTTAATTTTTGTATTTTATTTTTCTGTACTTTATTTTCTGCAATTTTATTTTCGTATTTTTATTTTTTTATTTTATTTTTCGCACTTTATTTTCTGCATTTTTATTTTTATTTTTATTTTTATTTTTATTTTTGGGTGGTTGGTTTATACCACATCCTACTTAATATTTAACTAGGTGTATACCGCCTACTTGTATATTATTTTTATTTTATGTCACTTATTTATGCTTAACTTGGTATCGTGATTCAAATTAAAGTCGTTTGGTTAAAATTAATCCAAGTAACTTATATATTGATTTATTTGAATCACAAACACACACAATTAACACAATGGCTGAATTTGAAGGTGCACATATTGAACATGATAATCAAACACAACGAGTAAAAATGAAAGTATACATGATGAACAAGGAAATCAATCATTGCGAACTATGCGTGCATATTTGCAACCACCTCGAAATTCTAGTCCATCATGTTTTATCTTTCCACTTACTGCTAATAATTTTAGATTTAAGCGGGTATGATTTCTTTACTTCCTAATTTTCATGGTTTAGAAAATGAAAGCCCATATTTACATCTAAAAGAATTTGAGGAAGTCTGTATTGCTTTCAATGATCAAAATTGCAGTGAAGAGATTGTCAAGCTTAAATTGTTTCCTTTTTCTTTGAAAGATAAAGCAAAAACTTGGCTTAACGCTTTGAAACCAAGATCAATTGGCACATGGCAAGAAATGCAAAGTGAGTTTTTAAAGAAATTTTTTCCAACACATAAAACCAATGCTTTGAAAAGACAAATCCAAAATTTTTCCCAAAATTCAAATGAAGCGTATTTTCAAAGTTGGGAACGTTTTAAAGATTTGTTAAATTCTTGCCCACATCATGGTTTTGAAAAATGGCGGACTATAAGCTTCTTTTATGAAGGTTTAACACCTAAAACTAAATAATTTGTGGAAACGATGTGTAATGGCGAGTTTCTTGATAAAGAACTCGAAGAAGCTTTAGATTATTTAAATCATTTGGCTGAAAATTCTCAATCTTGGCATGGTACTAATCTTTCTGAAAATTCAATTAGATATAACCTTGCAAATGCAGGAAAAGGAAAATATCATCTTAGTCAAGAAGAAGATCTAAATGCAAAGTATGCTAGTTTGGCTAGAAAGGTTGAATCCATGGAATTAGGCAAAGTAAAAGAAGTCAAATCTGTTCAAAATGAAGAAATTTGTAGCATTTGTGATGAATTAGGACACTCGACAAATGAATGTCCTAATATTCCTGTTTTTAAAGAAGTTGTGCATGAGCAAGTAAATGCAATGAACAATTTTAAAAAGCCATTCACCTCTTCTTTTTCAAATTCTTACAATCCAGGATGGAGAAATCATCCGAACTTCAGTTGGAGGAATAATAATCAAGCACAATTTATGCAACCACCGCCTCCTCAGGAACAACAAGATTCTCAAAATTCTCAAGGATATGCACCTTTTGTCCCACCATATAGGAAAAACCTTGAAGGAACATTGAGTGCATTCATAGAAAAGCAAGAGGCCATCAATAAACAAAACACTCAAACCATGATTGACATAAAAGACACTCTTTCCAAACTTACTTCTGCACTCACCATTCACGAGAAAGGAAAATTTCCTTCTCAACTTCAACCGAATCCCAAAGGTCAATATAGTCTAAATGAGGGTGGTTCAGAAAACCAACAAATAAATCAAGTCAATTCTGTGATAACTCTTAGGAGTAGGAAAGTTGTTGAAAAAGAAATTTCTGAACCTTGTGAGAAAGATGGTGAATCAATTCCCCAAGATAAGGAAGAGGTTAATATGTCATCTGGCCAAAATGAAACCAAACTCTCGTCTCCTCCACTTCCATTTCCTCAAGCATTAAGCAAACCAAAGAAATTGGACCACCAAACTGAAATTTTTGAAATTCTTAAACAAGTGAAGGTCAATATTCCGTTGTTAGATACTATCAAACACTTTCCTTCTTATGCCAAATTTTTGAAGGACTTATGCACTGTTAAAAGAAAATTAAATGTGAAAAAGAAAGCCTTTTTGACCGAACAGGTAAGTTCCATTATTCAAAGCAATAATGTTTTGAAACATAAAGACCCTGGTTGTCCTACGGTTTCATGCATTATTGGAGAACATATAATTGAACAAGCTTTACTTGATCTTGGTGCTAGTGTTAATTTGCTTCCATATTCAGTTTATCAACAACTCAATCTAGGTGAGTTAAAATCAACTTCTGTAACTCTTCTACTTGCTGATAGATCAATTAAAATTCCAAAAGGAATAGTGGAAGATGTGTTGGTACAAGTTGATAAATTCATTTATCCTGTGGATTTTATTGTCTTGGAAATTGAACCTATGATTAATTATTCCAAGTCAATTCCTATTATTTTAGGTCGTCCATTTTTAGCAACATCTAATGCTTTGATAAATTGTAGAAATGGATTGATGAAGTTAACATTTGGAAACATGACACTTGAGCTTAATGTTTTCAACTTATGCAAGCAACCACATGAAGTCAATGATGAAAATGAGGAAGCTGACGGGATTGAGACCATTGTAGATGATCATCTTCTAAAAGGGAGTTCTTCGACCCATTAGAAGTTTGTTTAATTAATTCATTTGATTCAGATATGCAAGTAGATGGTGATATTTCTGAAATATGCTCTTTGCTTGATTGTACACAAGCAATGAAATACAAAGGATGGAAGCCAAGATTTGAAGAGTTACAACCCATGAATGATAATATTCATGAAGAAGTACCCCACACTGGAACTAAAGCCATTACCTTACGGGTTGAAGTACACATTTTTGGGAGAAGATCAAAGCTTTCCAAAGTAGTAATTTCATCAATCCTTATTGAAGAACAAGAAGGTATGTTGATAGAAGTACTTAAAAGGCATAAAAGTGCAATTGGATGGACATTAACAGATATAAAAGGCATTAATCCATTAATTTGTACACATAGAATACATTTAGAGGATAATGCTAAAACATCACAACAACCTCAAAGAAGATTAAATCCACATATGAAAGAGGTAGTTAAATGAAGTTCTTAAATTACTTGATGTTGGAATTATTTACCCTATTTCGATAGCCGGTGGGTAAGCCCTACACAAGTTGTGCCTAAGAAATCTGGAATAACAGTGGTTGAAAATGAAAAAGGTGAGTTAATACCTACGCGAGTTTCATCTAGTTGGCGTATGTGTATTGATTTTAGAAAATTGAATGCAGCCACTAGGAAAGATCATTTCCCCTTACCATTTCTTGATCAAATTCTAGAAAGAGTAGCAGGACATCCATACTATTGTTTTCTTGATGGTTATTCGGGGTATAATCAAATACCAATTGTATTAGAGGATCAAGAAAAGACTACTTTTATGTGCCCCTTTGACACTTTTGCATATAGACGAATGCCTTTCGGTCTTTGTAATGCTCCAGCAACTTTTCAAAGATGCATGCTAAGTATTTTTAGTGATATGATTGAGCATTATTTAGAGGTTTTCATGGATGATCTGACAGTTTTTGGAAATTCTTTTGAAAATTATCTTGATAATTTGGATAAAGTTCTTAAAAGATGTGAAGAAAAAGGATTTGTTTTAAATTGGGAAAAATGTCATTATATGGTTACTTCAGGAATCGTGTTAGGTCATGTGATATCTTCTGAAGGAATTGAAGTTGATAAGGCCAAAGTTGAATTAATTACTCATTTGCTTTCCCCAAAAACAGTCAGAGAAGTTCGTTCCTTTTAGGACATGCAGGATTTTATCGAAGATTCATTAAGAACTTTAGTGTCATATCTAGACCATTATGCAATCTTCTGACAAAAGATGCACTATTTGATTGGACTCAAGAATGCCAAAAATCTTTTGAAAAATTAATTAGTCTTCTAACATCGGTTCCTATCATGCAATTCCCTGACTGGTCTTTACCTTTTGAATTAATGTGTGATGCAAGTGATTTTGCTGTTGGCGCTGTTTTAGGCCAAAGAAAGAAAGGTAAGCCTCATGTGATTTGTTACGCAAGTAGAACTTTAAATAGTGCACAAATGAATTACACCACTACTGAAAAAGAACTACTTGCTGTAATTTTTGCATTGGACAAATGTCGAGCTCACTTAATTGGTTCTTCTACTGTTGTTTTCACTGATCATGTTGTTGTTAGATATTTAATGTCTAAGCAGGATGCCAAACCTAGGTTGATACGGTGGATCTTGTTGCTTCAAGAATTCAACATCACAATAAAAGATAAGAAAGGAGCTGAAAATGTTGTCGCATATCATTTGTCCAGACTTACAACAGGCTCATCTTTTGATAGCACACCTATCAATGATTCTTTTCCTAATGAGTTTTTATTTTATGTCAATTCTATGCCTTGGTTTGCGAATATAGTCAATTTTCTTGTAATAAGAAAGATGCCGCCTCAATGGTCATATCAAGACAGAAAAAAGTTTTTGACTGAGGTGAAAAATTTTTATTGGGATGACCCATATTTGTTCAAATATTCTCCTAATCAAATCTTTCGGAGATGTGTACCCGACAATGAGGTAGGTAGTGTCATTAAATTTAGTCACTCAGAAGCATGTGGAGGTCATTTTTCTTCAAAGAAAATAGCTGCGAAAATCTTGCAGTGTGGATTTTATTGGCCTACTTTATTTAAAGACAACCATACCTTTTGCAAAAGTTGTGAAAATTGTCAAAAATTAGGGTCCATTTCTAAAAGAAATATGATGCCTCTGAACCATATCATTGTCATTGAAATTTTTGATTGTTGGGGAATTGATTTCATGGGTCAATTTCCATCCTCATTTGGATATTTGTATATTCTGGTTGTAGTTGATTATGTCTCAAAATGGATTGAGGCAATTCCATGTCGACAAAATGATCATAAAACTATTCTCAAATTTTTAAAAGAAAATGTCTTAAGTCGATTTGGAATCCCTCGAGCTATCATCAGTGATGGGGGAACACATTTTTGTAATAAACCATTTGAATATTTAATGAAGAAATATGGTATTACCCATAAAGTTGCTACCTCTTATCACCCTCAGACAAGTGGACAAGTAGAATTAGCAAATAGGAAAATTAAACAAATTTTAGAAAAAACAGTTAACCCAAATCGTAAAGATTGGTCTTTAAGACTAAACGATGCACTTTGGTCTTACCGTACTGCTTTTAAAACATCTTTAGGTATGTCACCCTATCGGTTAGTCTATGGAAAACCTTGTCACTTGCCTGTAGAACTGGAGCATAAAGCATTTTGGGTCATTAAAGCTTTCAATTTAAATCTTGATGATGCTTGCAAGTTACGTAAATTGCAAATAAATGAACTTGAGGAATTGAGAAATGATGCATATGAAAACTCAAAAATTTATAAAGAAAGAACAAAAGCTTTTCATGACAAATTTATTTTGAGGAAATCTTTTGAAATTGGTCAAAAAGTTCTGCTTTATAATTCTCGTCTTCACCTATTTCCTGGAAAATTGAGATCTAGGTGGACTGGTCCTTTTATTGTCAAACATGTATATCCTTATGGGGCCATAGACATTGAGAATCCTAGGAATGGTAATGTGTCTAAGGTCAATGGACAAAGACTTAAACCATTTCTAGAAAATCAAGCTGCTGAGGTAGAATTCATTTCCCTTTCTGATCCTTGTTATGTGAAAAATTTACTCTAATTTTGTAGCTTTATTTTGTTGTGTAGCTCTTTAGCTCCCCGGTAAAATGGCGGATGATGGTACTCCGTGACTCTCAAGTCGGTTTGCTCTCTTTCAGTTTCCCAAAATAACTGATTTCTTCTTCTTCAAAATGGATATCATTCTCTCAAACCTAAGAAAACATTTTCCTTCTCTTCCTCAAAATGTTCTAACAAAAATTTACAAGGCTAGATGTGAAAGATTGAGATTGTTAATGCACAAAGGTATACCAGAAGATGTACGTTGGATAATCGAAGCAAAGGTCCGATTAGCAGGTGAGTCTTCAATCTCATTTGACTCATACATGCCAGGTCTTGGTAGAAGTTCATATTCTAAAAGGAGAAGAGCAAAAAGATTACAAGTCTGTCACATATGTGGACGATGGAATTGTAACAAGCGATGTCGTTCTTTGGGGATGGTTTCCAAAAACAGAGAAGATAAAATTTTCTTCATTAAGAATGGACTGAGTAAAAAATCATTAGATGATATCTTATTGACTCTTGATACGCATTCTTGTGGTTTGGTGCATCGTGAACTTCTTAATTTGTGGAATCTCTTCAAGGATGAACAAAAGCAATACAGTCTTGGGAATCTGACTCTAAAAGACCCTGTTTGCCAATTTATAAGAAAATTGGATGGGAAGCTTATCCTCGACTCATAGAAGGCGTTTAAGCCGTTTCTGGACGTGAAACCAGAGGCAGATGTGAGCCACATCCACAACAACATGTACATATTTTCTTCTTCTTCTTCTTCTTCTTCTTCTTCTTCTTCTTCTTCTTCTTCTTCTTCTTCTTCTTCTTCTTCTTCTTCTTCTTCTTCTTCTTCTTCTTCTTCTTCTTCATGTTTAAAAAAAAAAAAAGAAAAAAAAATCAAAAAAAAAAAAGAAAAAAAAAAATAAAAAGAAAAAAAGAAAAAAAAAAAAAAAAAAAAAAAAAAAGAAAAAGAAAAAGTATGTATACATCTTGGGTTTGGCTTTGGTAACACACAACGTGAATGGGGAAATGCATGCATCTCGATCCAGCCTTCTTAATTGAAAAACAAAGAAGGTAGATTGTATCCACATGTGAGGCGGCCAGTCGTATTATGGCCACTTGTCCCTTTTGGGAGCCCTATGTTACGCTGGTCTTGAATGGGTCTAATACTGGTCAACAGTGCTTTGGCACAAAGCCGAAAGAGCAGACTACCTCCATCCCAATCTCAAGTGAGTACACACCCATCTTTCATCAGGTTTCTAACAACTTAAAAAAAAATAGAGGGCGAAACTACAGTTGTACTTGGTCTTTAATTAGATTAGGAGCCCCAGGCGGATGCCCGTCCTGTCATAGACTCAGGAGGAGACCTTCACACGCCAGTATGTAAATAAAGTTCGTGTGCCATGCTTTGTAGAGAGCCGTGTGCTACATTCCCAGTTCTTGGAACTAAGACTCTGTAGCGCTGATGGACAGAAAGAAGCGTCTCGTCTTTACAGTGAACGGAAACTGTTATCTGAGCTGTATACTTACTTTAATTAGTAGGTCTCTATGGCGAGTTCTGACTGGTTGCGGTCAGGTACCATCTTCTTATAATACAGACCTTTAATTAGGTTTGCAGGAAGATAGAGGTCTGTTCTTCCGTAAGCAGGACGGAAAGGATTCAAAGGTTCTTGTTGTCGGTTCGGCAATCCTTGTGGAATTCATATGTTGCACTGGTGACACGCAACTCAAATACATGCCACTCTTGCATTCATGACACGCAGTATAAAGATACGTCATGAAAAGTGTACATACAGTATATGTCTTCGTTTATTATTATATTTCTTTTATCTTTGTATGATTTTGTTGTATTTTGATTTTTTTTTGACAGACGATCCTTTGAGCGGGGTCCTTCGGGGGTTTCTAGACTTCTTTACCCGATGGTTTTCTTGAAGTTAAAAAAAAAAAAAATCAAATAGTGAAAAAAAAAAAAAAAAAAAAAAAAAAAGATTCTGTTTTTTATTTTCAAACTTTTCTGACAACATACCAACCTACCCATATAGGTGCTATGATTATTTTTTCCCTTCTTTTCCCTATTTAAACACTTCATTCTCTTCACTTTCCTCCAACTCATAATCATTCAGAGGGAAGGTGAAATTATGGGACCTCCTGTTCGTAACATTAAAAATGTCTGTGTTTTTTGTGGGTCAAGTTATGGGAAGGGTTTAGAGTTTGTAAGTGTAGCAAGCGCTCTTGGTCGAACACTTGCTGCAAGGAATATTCATGTTGTATATGGGGGTGGTTGTCGTGGGTTAATGGGGGCTGTATCACTCTCTGCATTTCTAGGAGGCAGTCAGGTTTTAGGTGTCATTCCTAAACCTTTAGCTCAAAATAACATCACTGGCAAGACAGTTGGAGAAGAAATTCAGGTATCATCTATGCATGGCAGAATGAAAACAATGCTTGACAACTCTGATGCATTCATTGCCTTACCAGGTGGTTTTGGTACTTTGGAAGAAATTTTTCAAATTGTCTCTTGGGCCCAACTTGAACATCCACCATAAACCCATTGGTTTGTTAAATGTTAATAATTTCTTTGATCTTTTGTTATTTTTTCTTGATAAAGCTGTGGAACAGAAATTTATCACTCCTTCGGCAAGAAAACTTCTTATCTCTGCCTCCACTATTGATGAGCTCATTGATAAATTAGAAGCTTTTGAGTATGAACCTGATAAGGTCCTAGCTCAGATAAATTGGTCATCAGGAAGCGGTGAGGAAGCGAAAAAAAAAGCCAGATCTGACACTTCATCTTTAATGGGTTTGATTTTTATCGTCATTTGTTTCGGTTTAAATTTGTGTCGATTTCTCCAAATAGGTAATATCTTCTATCCTTTACTCATCTATATTTTAACATTGCGGACAATGTTGTGATCAGTTGGGGGGGGAAGGATAAGGATAGTTAAAAAAAAAAGTAGGGAAGTATGATATGATTTTCATGAACTTGCTAAACCAATGAATATTGGCGAGTAAGGAGTAATTTTACTCCCGAGACGCATTTTAGTTGAAGAAAGTATGTTTAGTGAGATGATTGTCGAGAAACCTACAACAAAACCAATTAAGGATGGCGAGTAAGGAGTAAATTTTGCCCTTAAGGTAATTTTACTTTTGAGACGCATCATAGTTGAGAAAAAAAAAACCATTTTAGAAGTAGCAAAAAGCATATCTTGGGTCAAAGCATAAATTTTCTTCTTTCTTATAAATCACATGCTTGGATATGAATGTTGAATTGATGGATTGAGAATGATAGAAATATGCCTTGTGAGATTTTGAGCCTATTGATGAATGGATTGAACATTTTTACCATTCTCTTCTTTCTTGTGTGATTTTCACCTGTGAAAATGTTACTCTAGAACTTGCTTTGATTCTTTTTGAGGTTACATTTTTACATGCATACATAAATATAATTGAGACATTTTAAAATAGCTACTTTGACCAAATAGCCATCCTTGTATATTTTTCCTTGTGTAACCCATTTGAGCTTATTTGGCTAGTTCTTGTTTTTAGCTTATTACGTGCCTTTAAAAAAAAAAAAAAAAAAAAAAAGAACATGTTTTTACCTGACCTTAGGGAATAAGAGAGCATTGACTTTGTTCTTAAACAAGTGTGGGGGTGTGTGTGTGTAAAAAAAAAGGGAAAAAGTAAAAAAAAAAAAAAAAAAAAAAAAAAAAAAAAAAAAAAAGAAAAGAAAAGAAAGAAAGAAAAGTGACCATCGATACACTATGTGACATATCCATATCTAGAATAAAGATGGATGCTTGGAAATAACAGGAAGAGAAGGAGAAAGTTTATGCCTAACAATGAATTCAACTCATCAATTTGGGATTGATCTTCAACAAAACATTAGCCAATATTGGTCATTGTCCTTATTGATGAATGTTCTCAAATATCTTTTCCACTCTAACTATACCATAATGCTCTTTTATTCTCTTTGGTATTTATCTTCTTATGTCCATATTATCCCTCCTTCTTTACCTTGACCCCGTTACAACCTTGAATAAAGTCCTCTTGATTTTTGTGTGCATGTGTTCTGAGTAGTGGAGAAGTAGAAGATAAGCAAGCTTATGGTAGTGTAATTTTTCATGGGTTAAATTGAGCGAAATACTTACCTTTTTAATGCTTGAAAGATTAAAAGTGAATCTTGAGAGGATCTATCATTCTTGATTCGTTCTTTTTAACTGAAGTTTCCTTGCTTGTTGGTTTGAGATGTGAAGAAATATTACCTCAACAAAAAAATGCTTTGTTCCCTTGAATGATTGGTTGCTCTTCTTGTTTCATTAAATCTTTTAGAATTTTTAGCTTTTGAGTCTGTGTCATTTTTTTTTCTTTGTTCCTTAGTTTTTTGTTCTTATGTGTTTTGCTCGGGAGTGCAAAAGTTTAATGTGGGAGAATTTGATAACAATGTATTTTATGCATTTTATAATCCTCTAACTAGGCTTCTTAAGGTTCAATTTGGCTTAATTAAGTTGATTTTGTCACATTTTATGAAATTAAAGCTTAATTGGATCATTGAAGAAATTATTGCTTGAATTATCATTAATTTGGGTGATTGCATTCTTAAGTAAAGTGGCCACAACTTGAGTTGTAATTATCGATTAATGTGATTTGGTCGTGTTGGAAAGTTAAGATAATTATCTAATAACTATTCACGATAACAAGAACCACATTAATAACAATATATTTCATTCATTATATAACCTTCTTACTTGGCTTTTTTCAAGCTGGCTATAATTTGAGTTACAAATATCCGATGGATGTGATTTTGGTCTTGTTTTTAAGCTAAGATAAATTTCTACAACTTTCATGAAGGCCTCAAGACCAGAAACACATGTTTGGATAACTCAAATTGGAGTTGAAGTAAAATCTAGTGTTTTGAACCTGACAGCTTGACCTTTATGCACTCATTAGGCTATATCTCGGGCTATTGGAGTTCAATAATTCTGAAATTTTGACAGTGGAAGGTTAAGACCCATATCTACAACTTTCATGAGAACACAAAAGCTAGTTTGGATTCCTTGAAGGTGATATTGGGCTTAGAAGTCAGAACAGAGGTGCTGACATTGGGCCTGACCCATGAGCAGTAATTGGGCCATATCTTGGGCTGTGGTTATTGGATTTGGCTAAACTTGGTGTCTCTGGAAAGCTGAGACAATGTGCTAGAACTTTCATGAAGACCACTTGACTCAAAAATGACGCATGCCATGAGTTCAGAAGGGAAACATTTCGGAGACAAGAATCCACCCACCATTCATCTCTTTTATCATTTTGTTCTCATCATCCATCATCTCTTTTGGCTATTTGTACTCTTCTAATTCTATAAAAAGAGGCAATGGCTGATCATTTGAGGGTGTTAGCTTAGTGTTAGTCTAGATTTTACTTTAATGTTTGTATGTTAATTGCTTCCTTTGTTGTAACTTCTCTTGTTCTTAAGTGAAGTTATGTTCATCTTTCTCTTCTTCTCTCTTTCTTTCTTCTTGTCTATGAGTAACTAAATTTTCACCTTACTTGGGTGAAAAGGTGAAGCTCTTGGTAATAAGTTAAGGTTAGATTAATTTCTTTCTTGTGCTTTAAATGATATATTTTTATGTGATCTTTATATGAGTTGTATGTTGTTTCCAATTAATTTAGAAACTCTTCTTGTATAATGAATATCTTGATCCATTGTAGACAATAAGATTGGCACAGTGGATGCTTTTGACGATTTACAAGTATTGGTAGATAGTTATTGGAACCATTATATGATTACATGATTAAACTTTGAATGTTAAATCTTCCGATTGGAATCTTCATTATGCATGATTTCAATTGATTTATAAAACAAAATAATCTTGTTTTTAATTTATTACTAAGAGTGGATCTCCTAACCCAAGCAAATCTTTTTCATCTGTGAACAACTTATATTATTTTTAGTATTGTGACAAATATTCTCCGTACCTCAAATAATTTTCTCTTCATCAATTCCCTGTGGATCGACCTCGGACTCCCGAGAATTTACTACTTGAAACAACCTGCACTTGGGTTTGAAACTATATAATTATAGCCCATCAATAGGTGCGGTATCGATGTTAAATCGATATTGTCCCAAGAATTGGCTTGTCAGGTCGTCCCAGTAAGAAATCCTCGAATGGTCAAGTTGCATGAACCATTCCAAAGATGGCCCGGTTAGGCTTTCATGGAAGAAATTGATTAGGAATCTTTGATCTCGTGACCAAATAGCCATCTTAGTAATGTAAGTCTTTAGATGGAACTTTGGATTGGTGCTTCCGTCGTACTTTGAGAAATCCGAAATTTTGAAGTCCTTAGGGATATTGACTTCAACCTCTGGGCACAGTTCATCAATTCCTACTGAGCCGTATAAATTAGGGCCTTGAATAGCTTTGATTTGCTCTTGCATTTTTTCAATCAGTTCATCTCTTAACTTTTCTCTCTCTGAGTTGCCGTTAAGGAATATCTTTACTGGTCGCTCATGAGTACCCTTCGCATTGTTATTTCCCCCTTCATGATTTCCATTCATAGAATCGTCCTCTTCATTCACATTGTTGTTTGCATTTGCATTAACTCTAGGGCCAACAGAAGCTCCATTTGTTGTTCTAAAGGTCTCAGTTAACTGTCTCAGTAAATCCTCGACCCTTGATTGTCCTTCGGCCATTGTATTGATTCTTTCCCTCATTTCATCCATCTCTTGATTCAAATTTCTTTCTGAACTTGACATCTCTCTTAGCCTAGTTTGCAGCCTTGTTTCGTAGGTCCGGGTTTGTGCGATCTGTGTTTTCTGAGGACGAGCAATGGTTCAAAACTTTTACCTGAAAATTGCGAAATTCAAATTATTATTTTCAAGAGATTATGTTCATTATTTGTTAGAGGACCGTTAGTGGTTTTATGCCAAGTGGATTTGGAAGTGAGTATCTTCGATCTTTGCTTGTTGTGACTATTACCCAGAACGTCTCATTCAAAAGTATTGAGCCTCAAGTGAAATATGGGATCAGAAAATAAGTGTCGAGACAAGCATACTTCATTCATTCAACTGAAAAGATATGACAATTAAATACATTGCTTCATAGCTGACTACATCATGACCTAGCCGAATAAGACTATTCCCTATCTGAATACACTTTGGCCATTTGTTTCATCTGCCCTATTAGGTCTTTACAGTACTCAATGAAGTCACTGATTTCTACTGGTGTCTCAAAAGGATTAATCATCTTATCGGCCTTCCTCAAATGATATGGGGTATCTGCAATTGCCGAATTAGCCAAACATGCTAATTTTGCAAAACGACTCCTTCAAAAATACGCTTCTTCTTTCCATCCACTGATGTCACCTTTTTGTTGTTCCACCTGATTCATTAGTTTTTTCATTTTTTCATGCTCTTGTTGTAATGTCACCTCATATTCTGTAATTGTTTCTTTCATGTAGAGTTTCTTATTTTTTATCATATCTTCATATTGCTCAGATGCCACTTTCATCTGCTGCCTCATTTCTTCTACCAGTCGCGTCACATTACTCTGAGTTAATTTGGCATTCTTGAACTGCTTCTTAAGTTGTTGGTTTTCAGCCATAACTCTGTCTCTTTCTTGCCTTCAGAGTCCTAATTTCTTGTTTGCGGCCCCCAAACAATGCTTGGTCTTCAGCAGGTAATTGTGTTCCATCTTTATCTTTTTGTTAGCCCTATCGAGAATGCGATCCTTTTCAATATTTTCTCGCTTCAAGGCTGCACATTCATGGCAGGTCTCTCTCAACTCAGCTTCCATCTTCTCCCTTTCCTTTTCCATCTATGTAATCTTAGCTTTCATTTCTTTTGTCTCTTCATTTTCAATCAAGAATGAGGCTGAAGATACATCAACCAAAGGAATTGTCGGGGCCTTGAATGACAACTTGATTTTCTGAACTCTGTCTTTAACCCATTGGCGGTAACTTTCCTTGGCTGCACAACTTCTAACTCCTAGTTCTTTTCCTCATCGGGTGATTCTGTCCTAAGCACTTCGGATCTTCTGAAGTGACTTAGTGTTTTTCATGTCATCATAGTAAAGAACAAAAGGGGTTATTTGGACTTCTGCAGGTGGTCCCATCATAGGGTAACCAAGTTGTCGCTGTGCCAAGACTGGATTGTAGTTGATACACCCTCGTGTACCCATGAGGGGTATGTTTGGAAATCCTCCACACTGGTAGATGATAGCATCTATATCTTTCCATCGAGGATACCATCTGATCTGTTTTTCATCCAATTCCGCCAAATGGTTGCCCATTCACGGCTGTTCTTATTCTTTAGCTGGTACATGTTGAAGTCAGCTATAGGGGACTCTATTCTGTATGATCTGTTGAAAATATGAGTTGTGAGTCAAACATATAACATTGGCAAGCAACAGAGGATTCTCTTGCCATTCTTTTCGTGGCAAAAGTTCAAGGTGCCATAAACATCTGCGAGAATGGCTGGAGTCGGGTTGTTGGTGTTAAACTTGCAAGCTAGGAATACATCAATCGCTGCATAATCCATATAATCATCAATATTAGGGAACAGGACTAGGCCGTAAATGGTGAAGGCCAACATATCCATGAAAGCATCCCAATCTTCACTTTTGGCTAAGTGACGCATATGTCCCTCGAGGTATTCTCTTGAAAACCCTTTGGTCCCATTCCTATTTTGTTGCACACATTGTAGGTCTCTAGCATGTACTTTCAGAACATTTGCTACTGTCTGGATGGATGCATAGTATCCTATATAAAAGTATGGCTTTTTACCCTCCAACGGTAAACCCAAAATCTGCTCAAATTCTTCCAAAGTGAGGGGCTAGCTGAAAATCCTGAAAGGTGAGACATCGAAGAGGCGGGTCATAATATTGGGCCACTGCAGTGATCGCTTCCACTTGCACATTCACCTCTAATAAGTCTAGAATCTTCCCATACTTTGTTGCGAGTGTCAAATGTTGGATCTTCTTTAGCATTTGGCCCATGATCACCAGGCTCTCAGTGTTAACTTTCTTAGCCTTGAGTCGCAGAGTTTTCTTCAAAGTCATATCCTTGTGATCTGATCCCATATTTCTTTCCATCAAAGATACTCACTTCAAATCTTGATTGAGTTTAACGGTTCTCTAACAAATTTTCCTGAGGAATGACAAAGAGATTAGAGTGTAGCATGATGCAAGCATGCAAAGTATTTTTTTTTAATTTTCTTTAGAATGAATGCAACGATAAATAGTTGGTCCACTAACAGTGACTTGCACCCCTTTTTTAAAAAAAGACATTTCTTTCTCCTTTTATTTCCAAGTAAAACTTGTCTTTGAGTGGGGTGTGATTAGGTTTATCCTATTAATGGACCATACTACTTATTATGTATATGTACAAAAGCAAATATGACATGGATAAATTCGAAGGTAAGAAGAAGGTATGCTCCCTTTGTGCCCTAAGGGATTGCCTTAAGTTTGAGGAGTTCTACCCTAAGGATCTATGAGTCTTTCTGATTCGTGAGAACTCTCATTGGGTGGCTCTTCTATTCTAAAGGTCTCTAGAGATAAGTCTCATTTCATAATGTTGACCACAAACAGTGGGTAAACCACCAAGTGCGGAACATTTATGAAAAAGGCACACTCTAGATGAGGTTTTCGCAATAATCAAATAGGATGTACATCCAAAATGGCTATCACTACGCAACCTCTACTTAACTTAGGCTTCACTCAGACCCGGGTATAGGGCCCCACTCGAATGTATGTGATAAACGTGTAAGTGCGGTGTGTGTAGGGAACATTCAAACTTTTATAATCCTAAAAGCTACCCACATTCTGCAAAACAAATACAAAACAAATTCTACAAGAGCCTCTATCCTAAGGTTTGTATAATAAATAAATAAAAACAGTTAAAATAATTAATAAACAAATTAAACAAAGAAAGAAAAACAAAATAAAACAAAAAAGGTAAAACAAACATGTAAATGTCACAAAAATTTGCACTACCAATTTACAAAGGCTTGACTCTTAACTTTCCCCAGCTGAGTCGCCAACTGTCGCGACCGGGATCGTGGCGGAATAACGACTTAAAATTATAGAAAATAAAGGAGTCGCCACTAATTTTATTTTTATTAGGGAAAATTGGAAAATCTAAGAAAGATGGTCTACGTTCGAAAACTCAGGTTCGAGAGTCTAATTATGCACAGGAAAGGGTGGTGAGTTAACCTCACAGCACCCCTAACACATCCGCCCTAAGACGGTTACCTTAAATTAATTGTGTGAATTTTGATAACTCTTAAAAATATTTATTTTACCCCTTTATTAAAAAATAAACTAAACAACCAAATAAATTATGAAAAATTAATTTTGGCTTGACAAAATTGCGATTCTGCTCCTACGTATCCTCGGATGCAATGAGGAATTCAAAGCCACGTCGTTCTTTAGAAAACGATTGTGGGTTGTTAATTTTTAATTTTTAAAAAAAATTATTTTGAAAATTTATTTGATCTTTTTTTATTTTAGAAAAGAAAGAATCGTCAAGCTGTCGCAACTCAGACAATTCTAAAAGTTACAAGATTAACAAGCTGTCGCAGCTCAGCTAACCCAATTTTATTTTTCTTAATAAGACTCAAACATTTGATTCCCTTTTTTAAAAAACGAACCATCAAGCTGTCACAACTCAGATGATTCTAAAGCCACAGGATTAACAAGCTGTCACAACTCAGTTAATCCTGTTTAAAAAAAAACTTTCATTTTAAAAAAAGTACAAGGTCTCTACTTAAAACAAATATCAATAAGATAATGAATAAAAAAACAACAAAGAAAAACAAGATATTATTTTTTTATAAAAAAAAGTCAAATATCAAAAAAAATTTATTGTTGTAACAAAAGACTCAAATGATAATAGAAAAAAAAAAAAAGTTAAGCATAAAAAGAGTGGCTAACCCAAAACAAAGAATTATAAGATCTCTAAAAAAACAAAATTACCCAAACCAACTAAAAGTTCAAAAAGAAGAAAGACTAAACCCCACAAAAAAAAAAAAAAAAAGCATCAGAATTAAAAAAAGGAGATTTACCTAGCCCAACTAAAAAGCCCAAAAGAAAAAAAATGAACCCTAAAAAAAAGCATCAGAAGCATCCTAATTTTTAGCTTTTCTTTTTTTTTTCTAACTATAAGTCAAAGAATAGAAAAGAGACATTTAGTCTCTGTAACAAAACCAACAAACAGAGAATAAGAGGGGGTCTTCAAATGGAGGTTGGAACAATGGTCATGGTGGCTCCGGGTGGGGTCTTCGTGGAGGGTCGCGGTGGTTTTGGGGGGGTCTTCGTGGTGGACAGCTGTGGGGAGAAGACGGTGGCGGTGCGGCTAGCTCGTGGTGGATGGCGCGGTGGTTTCTGATTTTTCTGGTGAAGGGAAAGGGGTTCCATGGAAGGTCACAGTGGCTTGGGGGTTGGGCTCGTGGTCTCAGTTTGAAGCAGGGGTACACGGCTGGGTGAAGGGTTGAAGTGGAGGCTGGGTTCCGCGGTGATGGGCGATCTGGTCAATGAAGTGGCGTTTGGGGTGGGCCGTGGTGGGTCAGTGAAGGTGGCGGTGGATGGGTGATTTCGAGTTTGGTGAGGCTGAGGTAGGAGATGGATCTAGCATTTGGAGGCTATGGTTGTTGGGTCCGAGGTGATAAGGGGGCTGGTTCGCGGTGGGGTTGGGCCGTGAGTGTTGGTGGTTGAGGGATGGAGAGAAACGGGGATGGGGGAGGTGGACGTGGTGGCTAGGTTGAAGAAGGTGGCGTGGACAAGTGGTAGTTTCATGGTGGTGAAGGTTGACGGTGGGTTGGATGGCGGTTTGAGGGGGTTATGGGCGGCTACGGTGGAGAGGGAAGTTCTATTTTGCTCTTTTTTTTTTTTTTTTGGTTGTGAGGTGATTTTGTCTTGGGGTTGAGCTTGTCGTTAGAAATTGGTTGCTGAGTTAGGAATGGTCATGGGGTTTAGATTGCTGTGGTGGTTGTGTACGAGGTAGATATGGGGTTACTGCTTATGGTTGAAAGATGGATGAATGGGATGAGGTTTGAGTATTCTGTGGGTTGGTGATGGAGTTATGAGATGGGTGTAATTTGGTGGTGACTATTGTTTGGGGGAAGTTTAAAATTTCCATACTCAGGTGATGAGAAAAAAAAGAAATTTCTTTACCTTCCACTAAAGAAATTCTCCTTCTCTTCCTCTCTACCTCACTCTCTGCCTTCTCTGTTTCTTATCTTTCAGAAAAAAAATTCAAAGAAAAAGCCAACCTCTTCAAACTCCCACATCCCTTCTTATATAGCCAAACTCCGTGTGAATGCAGACAAAACGTATGGGGAACAAAAGCTGTGTGTGCAATGGTGCTGCAGCTGCAGCAATGAAAAAAGGAAGCACAACGTGAGTGAGTGTGGAGGTGAGTGAGCTGTGTAGGTGTAGGACGTGAAGGTAGTGGAGAGCAAAGCAACATATGGAGCAGCTACTGTGCCTGGTGTCTGGTTGGAAAAGGAAAAAAAAAAAAGAAAAGAAGGCAAGGAAAGGCAAAACAGTTTCAATATCAGAATGGAAAAACAACAAAATGGAGAAGGCAGAGCTGCAATGGAGCAACCTCCTCTTCTTTTTGTTATTATTATGATTATTATTTTTTATTTTTTATTGCAATACTAATTGGGCCAAAATGAAAATTGAGCCAAAATGAAAATTAGGCCAAAACAAAAATAAAAAAATAAAATAAAATAAAATCTGGTTTAGACAAGAAAAGAAATTGGTTAAGCAAATTTTTTTGAGCTAAGCAAAAAGGACTAAACACTTATTGACATAATTAATCTTTTTTTTTTACCTTAAAATTTTTTAATAATTCGGATAAAATTGGGTATTCACAGGTGCAATGGAAGTTTCGGTTAGGTGGTTTTTGGTGGCTCCGTGTGGCGGCAAGGAAGTTCGATGGTGGTGCGCATGGGTGGAATTTCAATGAAGCATGGATCAGTGTCTCAGGTTGGGGTTTCTGCTTGTATGAAGGTGGGTCCTTTGAGTTTATGGGGTTTGAAGGATCGTTTCAATGGGGAATTTTGCACCTTTTGCTTGTTGAGGGTGTTGGAACGACGGAGTTTCTAGGATTTTGCGAATAAGGGAGTTCAAGTTTCATTTGCTGTATTGGGAGTTAGTTTAGGTGTGTTTCATGGTAATTGGGGGTAGCATTGCTATATGAGTAGTTGCCACAGTAAACTAGTATAAGGATTTAATCCTCATTTGTTCAGCTTAAAAGAGTATTAGTTGGGGGATGACGATGAAAGGAGGGAAGGAGATGATGGAGGCTAATCGTGGTCTCACTACAAAAAATCGCGTAAGTAGTGATACTGAAACGGTGTTATTGCGCTTATAGTTACATGTTAAAATCTAAATCGTTGATAAAAGCTTAATAAATTTATAGGGTCTAGATTTATTGAGCACAACTCTCTCTTGTTACTCATTAAAGGAGCATCCTGCTCCCATTACATGATAATGTCTGTGAATATTATCAGTGTCTTTTATTTCACAATTATCATACTATGATCCTTATATGTCTACCAAGTCCTCTTAATATTGTACCTCTTCTCTAAACTAAACAATTCCTTAATGCAAATGTCTATCGCCCACAATAATTTGTTTGACAAACAAAACTTTTCAATAATTTTCAGGACTTTTATAGTTTCTTATTAAAAATAAATTTATCACATATTTTGATTTTTTTTTTTGTAAACTTCTTGATATCTAAATGTTATATTAGGTTTCGACTAATTTGAAATTGAGTCAAGTCAGATTATAAATGTATAATACTTTTTTAACATTAATTTTTTTCATTCACAATATTTAAACTTAAGACTTTACTTAAAAAAGATAAATACTAAATTATTTGAATAAACTAAGTGTTGATATCACATATCTTGATAATCATATAAAAAAATTATTGACTGCATTCATAATTTGAGTCAAACAATAAAATATGGAATTATTAATGATAATCATTAAATTAAAAATTAAGGTGAAACCTTATAAAATTTACAATAGCCTGAGCTAATTTAATGTAAAGCAAAAAACTTAAAGCAAAACTTCATCTTAATTATTTTTTTTTTTTTGTCTATTTAAGATTTAGGACAGCAGTTTATATATACGATTAAGATGAGGTGAAGTAACAACATTGATATTGAGGTTGATGTGCTCAGCAGCTCAGGAAGAGGAAGATTTGTCTTCTTTCCTTGACATGACTCGCTTCTCTCTATGGTTGGTTATAAATCTTATCGGGTTGTAACTTCATTCTTAAAGTATCTTTAATATGTATTTTATTTTATTTTTGGAGGGGAGAATCTCTTGTTTGGGTTCCTACCCTCTTCCTCTTTTGGTGATATGAAAAGGAATGTACAAAAAGATGGAGCTCTATAGGGCATTACGATGGTTGAAATCGCAAGCTGCTTGGTTTGGGTCCATATCATTATCAAATTACAACCCACTTGATGTATGATCTCCAACATTAGCCAAAGGCATGCATATAGTTGGAATTGGACAACCAAATGGAGTTCTGATTGTGATTAATTGGTGATCATTTACTGTTGGATATTTGGGAGAGGCTATGGTTACAGTGACTATGAGTGGCCATTATGCTAAAAAAAAAAAAAGCCACTCATCTATGTTCCCCATTATAATTTATAGCTTTATTCGTTTGACCAAAATCCGTATATTCCTTCACAGCTCTATCAGTTTAAAGGCCATGGCAACAGAGTCAAGACGAATGCGTATAAATTACTATGCCTTCTCGCCGACAAGTTGGTTGAGGAAATATTTTTGGATCAAATAACCCTATATGAATTAAGAAGTAAATGATTTTATGCTTATATTTATATACACAATAATGTGCTTGGTAGGAGAGTTAAAAAAATGATAGAATTGTTTTGGACAGTGGTTCGGGATCCCGCCCTAAGGGGGTAAATTTGGCATGCGCACCATCAGACTCTAGCGTCAGAATCCCGATAGTGCTCCCGTATTCTGCATCAGTCGTAACCCCTAGCAATACTCTATAAGTCTGCGCAAGTTCTGACAACTATCAATCATGACATTTGAGGTGTGGGGATCATAACCGCCAATAAAAAGTAGGCAGTCATTAACGCGATAATCCCGAGATTCTAGAGATCTGCGTGAACGATCGTGGGAGGGAGGCACCCTCCGTCAGATTCTGCCTAAACGACCTCCTATCAGGCTATGATCTCGACGTACCTGCACATTGCGACGAGTGCTCAAGGAGTCTGCAAATGCACTATAAATATTATGTTATATCATTCTAACAAGGTAACTGTAATTCTTACGGTATATACTATCTTGGTGCATCGTCTAACTTGAACGTTAGAATCCCTTTACAGGTATCCAACCCCCCTATTCGAAACTCAACGGAGGCAATGGCCGCACAAGGAAGAGGAGACCACCGTACACATGTCTTTTCAGACACTCTCTAGTTCTACATCAGAACAAGAATAAAAAAAAAGTAGAAAATGAAAAATCTTACTTTTCTTTCATATTTGATAAAAAAAAATGCAAAACTAGATGCATTTAAAAAAAATTCAATAATTCATTATTTTTCTGATTCACTTTCCATAATTTTACTCCATCATAGGGAATATATTGCAAATACGGTTTGACCAATAGGCTGGTTTATTAAGCCAGCTTATTGGTTGGTACACATATACCTCTCAGGCTCTCACTTTATGGGAGTAATTTCATCAAATCTTATAAGCACTTAATGTAGGTGTTTATTGTAAAATTTATCTTAGGATCCGTTTGGTTCCTGGAATTGAGCATAGAATCAGAGTTTGGAATTGGAATTGGACCTCTGAATTCCAATTTTTATGTTTGGAATGTCATTTAGAATTGAAATTGTAATTCCATAAACCAATTCCATGGAATTGAAAAACAACTAAGTTAAGCATTTCTCAATTCTTAGCCTATACCTTAAGAATTACTAATTCCAAAGCTTAAAAATTAAACTCTCTCTCTCTATCTCTCTCTCCACATTTATTTATGAACAATCATATTTATTAAGATTCTATATTTATATAGAAAATTATTTTTATATTTATATAAAAATTATTATAATAGCTATTTATTTTTAAAAAAAAAATCATAATTTTTTTAATGAAAAGAAAATGACTATTATATTATAAAAATATTATTGTATGAATATTTTTATTAATTTTAATGTTTTAGATCATATATTTAAATAATAAAATTATAATTGAATTTAGAATTACAATTTCTTATCATAAGTCTTTGACAATCCCAAACATAGAATTTCAAATTCTGAACCAATTCTAATTCTGAAAGAATTGGAATTGAAATTAAAATCCTATATTTCAATTTCAATTCCGCTATCCAAACGGACCCTTAGATAAATCTTGATTCTAGTTATTATTCTGTAAATAAAATATTTTTCTCTTAAAAACTTTTAAGTATTTAACGATTTGTAAATCAGAAGAATATTAGAAGTTCGTTTTGAGTTTAATAAGAATGTAATAAAATATGGAAGCAAAGTAAGAATTAACAATAAGGTAGTAATTAAGAATGAACTAGAAATTAAAAGAATGCAAATAATCTAAAAACAATAATGCAAATGATGTAGAGGGCAATCAAAAATAAATTAAAGTATGCAAAGAAAGCATATAAAGAAATGAAAAGCATGAAAAGACTGAATGCGATAAAGTTGTGAAATTGAAACAAAAAGAAGCAAACATGATTGAGTTTAAAAGAATGGAAACAAGTAAAGCAAAACAAGAGCTGCTGTCTAAGATACACCTTCAACTTTGGGGTGTATCATGCACCTAAAGCCTCCAGCTATTGATTTATTCATTAAAAAAATCAAGGGTGAGATTGAGTGACTGAGAAACTGCTAAAGAGGTAACCATTATGATTTTTGCTTAAATAATTAAAAAAAAACATGATTTCCTCCTCCAACAAACGGCGTAACCTTCTTCCAGCAGCCAGCCAAAATCGTCCCCTGCCATCTTCCTTACCAAGCTCGTCCTTACCAAAAATGGCCTAATAAGAGATCCATGGAGCTATTCCTTACCAGAAACGACGAAGTTGAAGGCTAGTACTACCTAGAGGTGACAAAACGGATCAACTCGCCCCGCACCATCTCAACCCACCAAAATGTGGGGCGGGTTGGGTTAGCCCATTTTGAGAAATGGGTTGAAAAATCTAACCCACACCATTTTAGGATGGGTTGGCGGGTTAGCAGGTTGACCTACATAAATGATAAAATGAGAAAATTTAAGCGGGTTGGCGGGTCAACTCGCTTAACCTGCTTAAAAAACAAAAAAAATGTATAAAAAAATAAAAAATACTATAAAAAAGACACAAAAACAGTGAGTCATGGTCCTCACTCATGAAAAGAATAGATGCAGATATGGAATGAAAAGAAAAGACTAAAAAGAATAAAGAGAAAAGAGTTAAAAAAACAAAATGGAAATATTTCAAAAAAAAAACTAACAACCTAACGGGTTGACCAGCAGCTACACCCGCACCCGCACCCGTACCACTTAACCAGCGGGTTAAGCAGGGTGGGTTGTGCGGGTTAGAAAATGAAAATGGGTTCAAGTATTGAACCCAACCCGCTTAAAAATAGCGATTGGCGGGTCAACCAAACGGATTGAACCTATTTTGCCAGCTCGAATACTACCCCTGCCAATTCTCGGCACTCAGCGAGAGCAGTTCCTTCGTTATCGCCACAACGTCGTTCTTGCCTTCCACTGGGAAGGCAACTGCAGTTCAAATATGCATCAACAAAGTTCATATCTAGAGCTGTTGTGTTTCAGTGCTTGATGTTGGCGTTCCAACAGTTCCTCCGTACAGTCAAGTCTGGATCTGGAGCAACTGCGGTTCAGTCTCCACATCGGCATTCTAATGCTGGGTTTTGGTTTGTGGAAAGAAAGAGGGAGAGCACGATCAGTGACTTCCTGGAGGGCTCCATCGCATGCTCCACCTTCGAGATCTGTCGTATTTCTGACCTGAAATCGCCTACACAGTCATCTCTGTCGCCACTCGGCTCCATAGCGTGCATCGTCGTCTCTGCTGCTGCTCGCAGTCTCCAGAAAGCCTCGCCGCCGCTTGCGCGTTACGTCATCGCCGCCACCTAGGTTGGGTTGGGGTCGAAGAGGAAAAGAGAGGAAAGGCAGTGGTGGTGGCGGTGGGAGTTGGGAGAAGATGGAGCTCTGACAGAGAAAAAAAATTAAAAGAAAACTGGCCAACAGGTTATTTTCAGTAAAAAAAATTTGATGCATGATACACCAAAACATATTCAAGTGTGTCATAGTATTCGCCAAAACAAGAATAAGACATTATAAAAAACAAGAAACCTAAACTTACATAAAAATAAATTCGACTAGAATTTAAATAAAAGTGAATAAAGTAAAACAATACAAAAATAAGTAGTAAATCGAAAGCAATAAAAGAAAAGTAATAAAGATGCAAATAAATGAACTTGCATAAAAGTAAATAAAATAAATAAAAGAAATCAAATGATCCAAAAAATTATTGGATTAAGAAATGACAAGAAGTGCAGAAATTATAAATGAATGACTTTAATCTTGCATTGACTGAAAGAGTTTATAGAAATAAAGTAAGATGAAAGACATACTTAACTAATCTCGTTTATATGTGAGTGTCAGAATAACTTAAGATGTGTTTGAGATGTGTGTAAATATTTTTTAATCATTCTAAATGTCTTCACCTTCTTAATATTTATAGATAAAAAGTCTTAACTGTTATTTTGATAATATCTTTGTCAGTAACAACTTCTTAAACTAATAGCAAAGACTATTCTTGTCTTAATATTATTAACTCAATTGTTAATAACATCTTAAATTCAAATTCAAACATTTGAATTTGAATTAAAACTAAGTATAATTACCTTGAATTTGCATTTAGATGCTTCGAACTCAAAAACGTTCTTTGTAATCTTGAAAAATTTGTTCGAGTGTTCACTAGGGATGGCAATGGGGCGGGGTGGGGGCGGATAGTGCTTCCCCCGCCCCCGCCCCCGCCTTGTTTACTTTGTGGGTATCCATTTATAATCCCCTCGGATAGATGGAATATCGCGGGTATATGCTGGATATTTGATATTTTAAAATAAAATTTTAAAAATTATAAAACAAACATAAATAAAATAAATTTTAACATCACATACTACAATTTTGTTTAACAATATAAGATTCTTATAAAATTAAAAGATTATTATAAATAACAAACTAAATCTAATTATATTTTATAATAATTAGTTTACATAAATAACTATTACATAAATAGTATATATTTTTTCAACAAATTTTATCATTATGGATTCATTTAATAAAAACATTATTTTAAAATAATAAAATATATGTATTTTCATCTCATCTCAAAGTTAAAAAAAAAAAAGAATTATAATATATGATATATATTAAATAAAATATATATACTTAAACGGGTTTCATGAGATGCATGGTAGCGTCTTATAATCTCCGCCCCCGCCTCCATTTATTAAACGGGTACTCATCTCCCGCTCCATCACGGATAATTCCCGCAAATCCCTGCGAGTACGAATAATTTTGTCATACCTAATATTCACCCTGTTCTGGTCTTCGATCTCTGATGTAACTTCGAATGACCTCTTGTCCATGTAATCGAAACCTGACTTATAATGTTTTCGAATATATGTGAACCTGCAAATCTCAATTTGACCAAAAATAAAAAATAACTAGTTTTCGATATAATAACCAAATTCTAAGTTCATTACTTGGATTGATTAAAATGTTAAAATTTCAATTTTATTTCTTTTAGGAATGAAAGGATTTTTATACTCATTAAATGGAACAGGTAACTGTGTCTTTCTAATGATTTCAGCATCATCGTCTTAAACCAATAGTATGTGGAGTATTAGGAAGCTTTCCTTTTGTTACATCAGAAGTGCTCTCCTTTTTCATCTTACCCAAAAGCCATGAAGTCGACAACCCACTTGAATGTTGGTTTTACTTTGTAAGTAGCGTTTTGTAATCATACCATGCATGGAATAAATTTAAAAATATTACAATAAATAAATAAATATTTAATTTATAAATATGACATCTCAGATAATCAGATGAATTTGATTAATTATAATTAATAAAATTTACAGTATAATCTACTTAAAATTATTTTTTTATTATCATTAATCAATTTTTCTGTATTATGATAATTGAGTTATGTAATTTCTTTTAATAAATATTTTTTTATATAACCTCTCAATAAATAATTAATTTATATAATTTTAGATAATATTAATTTTTTATTTTATAGTTTTTTTAATATTAATTTTTATGTGTTTATTTATTTGAATGTTTTATCAACTTATTATTAAGATTATATTAAAAAATTTACTATATTTTCTTAGTTTAAAAAACACTTAATGAATTCTTAGTTTCTTTATAATAAATTATATTTAATTAATTTTATTATATTTTCATACAAATTTTCACTTTTATGTAATGTATATATTAAAGTTTTGTAAATAATATAAAATAATTATATATATAAATAAATATAGTAATTTAAAAATATAATTATTTAATTTAAGGTGACAATATATGTATAGTAGAGATGATATTAGACACTTACAAAAATTTTAAGATTTTAAGATTAATCACCAATAAAAATAATTAATAATGTGGTAGATTAAATATAGGTGAAATTTTTTAAATTTTTTGAATATAAATTAATATACAAATGTATATATATTAAGCTAATTAATATATGATAATAAATTTTTATATTTATATGTGTGAGTAATAAATTTAATTTAAATTTGATGATACATGTATATTTTTCTTTTAAATTGTAATATAAAATATCATATGTAAATTATTAAAATTAAGTATTTTTCATATAATAAATTTTTAAACCTATTATTTTATATTAAAATGATACATATTAAAATATAAAAGTATATATATATATTTTTATATATTATATGATTATATGATATCGTAATTGACGTCAACTTGTATTTGGCAATATTCAGTTTTGGAGGTTGTTTAGTTATGTACATCTCATGGCGGCAAGTTATGGGATTTGTTGAGCCTAGAGACTCTCTGTTCATAATATTGGGGTTTCTTTTCTTAAAAAACATATAGTTGAGTCCTACACGTTTCCTTCTAATTAGAGAAAGCTCAACATTTTTTTTCTCCCTTTCCTGGTAATAGAGAAAGCTCAACTTTGATAGATAGAAAATTTGGATAATTAATTAATGTCCTACATGGCCTCCTTTAAATTTCGACCGATAAAATCATGAGTACTCTTCAAAAGATTGGAAGTTACAGCCAATGGTGTGGGTCACAATGGAAGTGAAAGAAAGTTTTACTTAATTATTATTTTTTATTTGAAATTGTATAAGTAATTAGTTAAAAATAAAAATAAAATTGAAAGTTACACGTTAAATTACCTGCCTTAACTTTTGAGTATCACTTTATAAAAATTTAATTTTTATAATTTACTTACTTGAACTTTAAACATTTGTCAATTTATAACTTATTAAAAAAATTATGACTAAGTTTAATAAACTGTACTCAATACTAGGAAGTATTTTAATGGAAAAATAAAAATAAACACAGTGACGTATTTGGCATATTAACAATATAAAAAAGATTAAAAAAATTATAAATTATTAAATATTTAAAGTTCAACTCTTATATTCTTACATCAAATATTATATATATTTATTTTTATATTTTATCTAATACTATTTATGATACATATTTTTTATCATTTTCTTTCATTTAATCACATCTCTTAAAAAGAATATAAATAATATATATATTACTAAAAATAATATATGACTACTATTTTTTTAAGTTTTAGTAGGTAAATTATAAAAATTAAAAATTTTAAAAATAATATATCAAAAGTTTAAAATTGAAATGGATAATTTAAAATTTATTGAGCCGTCAAGAACTCAAGATGTGAATGTCATTGCATCAAAATTTTAAAAAATCAACCTACTGACCTCTATTTAATAATCAGGTGTCACGTGTATGTCTTAAATTGTTTTAAGAAAAACAACTAATTGGGTATGCACTATTAATTGCTGAATATTCGGATATGTATCTCTTTCATTCAATATAATTTCAAGAATAATAATTTGTTTTAAAGAAAGTATTTATTTATATATAGCAAACAAGAATTGGCTCAATTGAAAGAGATTATTAACATAAAAAAAATGATTCTATTTTTGTCGGTGATATTCTTTGATAAAAATTTATTAATTGCTATAGCTCATAACTTAGTAGTGGAACAATTTATCTATCTCATAATTTGTTTTATAATAACTTATAAAAATAAAGTCAACCAAATTTCGAACTTTCTTCTGGAGCACCGCGTAGCAGGAGGTGTTCAAGTTTGCTTATGAAAAAATAATATGTCAAAAGGATTAGGGGTGTCAAAACGAGTTGGCCCGATCCATTCGGATTAGTCTATTCGAGTTCGGGTCATTTTTGAGTCAGCTCATTCTGGTCATGTAAATTTTGAGTTGGTATTTTATCAATTCAGCCTAGTCTATTTAGTCTTATGTAGTGTTAAAAGAGCGGGTTGACTCTACCATTCTGTCCTGGCCTATTCACTCTCGCCTTTATTTGGCCATGTAAGTTTCGGTTAGCAAGATTTTGTTAGTCAACCCGTTTATTTTTTGTTTTATTCAATCCATTCATCGGGTTTGGCCCATTTTGACACCCCTAAAAAGGATGCTAAATTGTTAGTGAAGTATGAAGCTCGTATCAATTTGGAATATTATAATAAATTTAATTCTGTCAAATATCTCTTCAAGTATGTCAACAAAAGATCTGATAGAATTATTGTTGTTGTGTCAAGAGAAGCAAGTAATATTGTTAACCCAGATGTAGTTGATGAGATAAAAAGTTATTATAATTATCGTTATTTATCTGCATGTGAGGTTGTCTGGAGGATTTTCGCATTTCATATCCATCATAAGTGGTCTCCTATTCAAAGATTAAATTTTCATCTTCCAAATCATCAGTCCGTTATATTCAATGATCATGAACGAATTGATGATGTTATGCGAAGAAACAAAGAAAAGAAGACAATGTTTGAAGCTTTGATGGATGCTAACAAGTTATATGATCAAGGAAAGGACTTAACTTATGATCAATATCCTTCTGGTTTTGTTTACAATAGAGAAAAACATGAATGGTTTCCTAGAAAGCAAGAGCAATCAATGGGAAAGCTTCAATATGTTCCTCCAAGAATTGGTGAGTTATACTACATGAGGTTTTTCTTAACTGTTCAAAAAGGATGTACAAGTTATGAGAGTTTAAGGACTGTTGACAATTTTACATATAACACTTTTGAAGAAGCGTGTTATGCTATGAGTTTGTTATCAAATGATATAGAATTCATTGATGGTATAAAGGAGGTTGCAGAATTGGCTTATGGACATTATCTAAGGAAGTTTTTTGTTACTTTACTTGTGACAAACACAATGAGTAGGCCAGAATATGTTTAGGATCAGACATGGGAGTTTTTAGCAGATGGAATTGTGTATGATCGAAGACGATTGTTAAACAATTATGGTATGTAACTGTTCTTTATTTAAAGTTGTCTATATTGAAATTTTCATTTCTTAATGATTTATTTATTTTTGTTTTAAATTGTTTGCAACTCATTTCATTAATCGTGTAATTTAAAAAAAAAATTATGTTTAGATCTTCTATTCCACAATCTGATTTGAAGAACCTATACCTAATTAAAATAGAGAAGTTACTTCATTCAAATGGAAGAAGCCTGGAAGAATATCAGTCTATGCCTTTCCCCTTCCACTGTCCAATTAGTGAATATGAAAATCGCTTCTTGGTTAATGAGTTGAACTACAACAAAGAAGAAATGGTTCATGATCTTAAAAGATACTTATCTTCTATTAATGAAGATCAAAATTTGATTTTTCAATTAAATAATGGACGTTGTACAAAATAAGAAAGGTAGATTTTATTTTGTGTATGGTTATGGTGGAATTGGTAAAACCTTTGTCTAGAAAACATCGTCAGCAACAATTCGAGCAGAAGGAAAAATTATTCTCAATGTAGCATCGAGTGGCATTGCTTCCTTACTTCTACCTGGAGGGAGGACAACTCATTCTTGATTTTCAATTCCATTAAGCATTACTGAGTCATCAACATGTAACATTAAACAAGCAATTTCAATGCGGAGCTTCTTCAACAAACAAGTCTCATTATATGGGATGAAACATGCATGATAAATAAATTTGCTTTTGAGGCTTTTGATTGTACACTTAGAGACATTATGAGGTTTTCTAATACAAATTTTGCATAAATGCCTTTTGGTGGAAAAACTGCTGTTTTGGGAGGAGATTTCCGTCAAATATTGCCAATTATTCCATGAGCAAGTAGACAAGACATTTTTTTTGCAACTATAAACTCATCAAAGTTGTGGTCTCATTGTAAAGTTCTTACTTTGACTAAGAATATGAGATTGCAAACAACCGGTTCTTCTTCATTAGACCCAACGCTAAAAGAGTTTGCGGATTGGATAATTAGGATTGGAGATGGGATTTGGGTTTCGATAATGATGGAGTAGCATATGTTGAAATCATAGAAGACCTCCTGATTTTACACTCCAACGAACCTCTACATAGTATTATTGATTTTACTTATCCTAATCTTTTGGAGAATATGAAGAACTTTCAATTTTTTGAAGACAGAGCTATACTAGCCCCAACTCTTGATGTTGTTGAAATGGTAAATGAATTTATTCTTTCTGAAATACCTGGGGAAGAGAAAGAGTATTTGAGTTCTGACTCATATTACGTAGCAGATGAAGATGTTGGAATTGAAGTTGAATGGTTAACTGTTGAATTCTTAAATGAAATTAAGTGTTCTGGAATTCCAAATCATAAATTGATTTTAAAAAAAGAAGTTTCAATCATGCTTCTTAGGAACATTGATCAATCTTTAGAACTGTGCAATAGAACAAGGCTAATCGTTCAAGAAAATAATGTCATAGGTACAATTATTGTTACATGCAATCATATTGGGGAAAAGGTTTACATTACTCAGATGAATTTAATTCTATCAGATGCAGGCATGCCTCTCAAATTTCAAAGAAGATAATTTCCTATCACCCTTTGCTTTGCTATGACAATTAATAAGAGTCAAGGTCAATTTCTTTCTTATGTTGGATAATTTTTACAAAAGTCTATTTTTACTTATGAATAACTTTATGTTGCGGTTTCTAAATCCAAATCAAGAAATAGTTTGAAAATTTTAATTTTCAATGAAAATGACAATCCGTGTATAACAACAAAAAATATTGTGTTTCAAGAGATGAATCAAAAAATATAAAACTTAAGTACTATATTCTTCGGCTTTAAACTTTTTAGTGTTATTATGTTATACATTTCAAATTCAAATATGTTTTATTATTGTTATTTATAGTTCATATTTATTTCTTTTTATATGTCCTATTATTCTTACTGGTAATACAAAACTAACAAATATGTATAAATTAATGATAAACTTAGACAAAAAAAGTCAAATATGTGTTTCAAAATTATATGAAATAACAATTATTATAATTATCTTTAAAACTCTTAATTATATATCAAAATAAAAAATAGAATAAAATTGAAATTAACAATCATTAAAATTGTATGGAAATTAAACTCGTATATTGTACGGATTTAAAATATTAGTTCAGTATAATTTCAAGAATAATAATTTGTTTTAAAGAAAGTATTTATTTATATATAGCAAACAAGAATTGGCTCAATTGAAAGAGATTATTAACATAAAATAAAATTGATTCTATTTTTGTCGGTGATCTTCTTTGATAGAAATTTATTAATTGCTATAGCTCATAACTTAGTAATGGAACAATTTATCTATCTCATAATTTGTTTTATAATAACTTATAGAAAAAAAGTCAACCAAATTTAGAACTTTCTCCTGGAGCACGGCGCAGCAGGAGGTGTTCAAGTTTGCTTATGAAAAAATAACAGGTCAAAAGCTAAAAGCTAAACCAAGATGGGGAGTTTTTTATTGAGTGGAAATTAATTTAGTTTTACAAACCTTGTTGGCCGAGGGATAACGACAATGCAGCCTTCAAAACGAAAAAACAAAATTGAATTTGGATAATGATCAATATCAAATGCAGGCATGAAGTAGTAGTCCACATAAACACATTTTGAACAAGTTTGGAATTGGATACAGAAAACGATTGGCTCTTGGGTTGGGTTGGCTGTTTTTCCAATGCTCCCTTTCTGACTCTTCTCGCACCAAAATTAAATAGGACAAAATTTAGTTTATTTTTTTATATTTTTTTATTTAATTTTTAAATTAAATAATAATGTGTGGATTTTTTAATTTAATAATATGCACTTAATTTAGTAATAATTTTTTTTACCTATATGTTATTATTTAATTTAAAAATTAAATAAAAAAATATAAAAAACTTCAGCTAAATTTTATATAATTAAATAATAAATGAGAGTATCAACTAAAGAGGTTTTGTGACAAAGGTAAAGCTTCTTTTTTTTTTCATGCAATTGCGATGTAAATGTACTGCCATAAATTAAGGAATTAGTTTAATACTAAAATGAAATGCAGTACTATTTGGTAGGGGTGTTCACAAGTCGGGTAAGTTCGAGTTTAAGAAAAAAAAAATCAAACCAATTAGTTAAGGTCAGGTTGGATTGAGTTAGTTTTGTAAAAAAAATTTCGAGTAACCCGAACTGAACTAACCCGATTACAATCAAATTGATTTGGGTCAGGTTGTTCAAATTTTCATCCAGAACATACATGGGGAAATTCAATTGAAACTGAAATCAGCCAAAGCAAAAATTGAAGTTGTAGTAGTGAAAGAGAGAAAGACAAATACCTGTGAGTGCTTTGACCAAATCATCCTCGACCTCCCACAGTTTACCTTTAACCTCTTCTAGTTGAATTGGAATAAAAAAAGAGGGTGAGAAAGTAAAACGGAACCCTAAGACAAACGCACACCACAAGGATTGGGGCGAGGGAAATCAAGTAGGAAGTCCAAACCCTAATCTATCATAAGCAAAAACCGCATTTCAATGAATAAAGTGGAAACTACTAGGAAGTGAAGACCTTGATACCAAGCAGTTTGTTATGTTGTGGCCCTCACCGATTCAAGGGATTTCATGTAAGAAATGATGAAAGCATCTGTCTTGTGCATTTGAAGAGGGATCTCTGTATCACAGATTGAGGTTACCGACTCTATCTTTTTTCGTACCCATTCCCCTCTCTCTTAATCTTTGCTTATTTGCTATGAGTTAGAGTAAGAGGTTTTTGAATAATATTGACTGATATTGACTGAGTCATGGCTGTCATGAACATGTCGCGTCGTGGCTAATTGAGTAGAGGTGGTGACTGTCATGAACTCGTCGCTGCCAGTGGTGGCTAGGCTGAGAGGGGAGGAGGAATTCAGGTGAGAGAGCGTTGGGATTGAGAAGGGGTGGTGCTTAGGGTTTCTAATTTGGGATTTTTGCAGAAAGAAGAAGAGAAATCAGAAGAAAGGGAGAGGAGAGGAACATTCGGGTAAGAAAGAAGAAGGTATTAGGAGAAAGTATCCAAAAACGACGTCGTTTTTAATTGGGCCATCGGATTGGTTTCTTGAACCCGTAATCCAAACCAATAACTGGACGGGTTGATCGGGTTCTACCCAAACTGACCCAATGACCCGAACCAACCCGAATATTTTATATTTCGACCCGGACCTGTGAACACCCCTACTGTTTGGGGGGTCATGCTATGGGCTTACTGGTTTATAATGGAACAATCACTTATTGACAAGGGTGCTCATAGTTAGACTTAGCTTGATTATCTATTGGCTGCATCTATAAAGCTCCCTTGTCACGAGGGAATATCTATACTCCTTCAATTGGAGTTGTAGATCTTGGTCATAATTACATTAACAATTAGATTTATTAACTGGTAACTTGCTCAGCAAGTGGAGTTGCTCAAGTCAAAGTGGATTTTCAGCGATCGGGGCTCAAACAAGAGTTGCACAAGCTGGAGTCGCACCACCACGACCCATCGCCTGTAATGGCTGAACCCAACAACCATCTTGCTCCAGTCACGACTTATTGACCTTAACCACCATTGTGTCCCTATTTTCACTACCATTCCTACAAACTACGGTCCCTTCTGCCATTAATGGCGACTTGAAGTTTTGGGTTGTTGTGGGGCTTGACCAACTGCCATTAATGGCAAATCGAGTTTCTGGGCTGCTTTGAACTCGCTGGAATAGCGATTTCTTCCTTGAACCACCATGGGTTTCATGGGTTCTTGTTGATGAAGTGATTTAACATGGAAATCAATGCATGGAGATGGTTGGTTCTACTACCTTGATTGAGACCCACATAGTCTCTCATGGTTGCGCGACACAACTCTATTAGGGGAAGAAGATGAAAACTGGCGACGCTGCCTAGACATGCACCACGTGCGTATAAATCTTGAGAGGATTGAAGGCATTTAGGTCGTTGTTTTGTGGAGGGTGAGTGTCTGTCGTTGATGGTGGATTTGTGTGCATCATTTGAGTCGCCGTAATTTCATGGCGAATCTGCCTCGCTAAGAATTGCCATGGAACAATGGTTTTCACCTTGAACCATGGCTAGGCTTCATCGTTTCCGTTGTCACCCGATCTCGTGTGGAATCTGATGAGATAATTCATGGTTGACTATTGCATGAGTCGCAACTCTAACTCGAGGAAGAAGATGACCTTTACTGGTCAGTGATCACGCACTCGCGGGTTACAGCTCACCGAAGATGGGAACTTTCAGTGGGTGGGAATCAGAAGAGAAAATCCACTACCTCTAATAGGAGGTAAGGTCCAAGGTGCAATAATGCTCCATAACTGAGCATGGTGTACTATAGATGCAACCTATGATATTTTAATTAGATCTGGTCTAATTATAGCTCGACTAACCATCGAGTCACTATCATGCTTATTTAAAATTTATATAACATGTATAAGTTTAGGTAATATTATCACATTATACATACATAATGTATTAATTTTTTTTTTGAAAGACTTATAATTAAGTATTAATTTAAGTTAATTTTTTTTATAATTTATACTTAATTTTTTAAAAAATTATAAATCTTAAAATATTATAGACCATTAAGCCAGACACAGTAAACTCGAATTGTAGCTTGTTCCTGACCAAAAATACACATGGCCTAACTTTTAGATCAGAAATCTAACACAATTAGTTTTGGGCTTGACTAGGTTTTTAGGTTGAATTGGGTTTTAAGCATCTCTATTTTTTTTTTAATCTGTTTGGTACTTTTGATTCAATCCACCGTGACAACTTACAAGGACAATGTCACAAAGGATAGCTTAAAATGGTAAGTAAGGTTTAAATTTAGTAATTGAAAGGGCTACACAATGTCAAAAATTCAAGTATGCAGAAAAGTACTTATAGAGACTAATAACATCAATGCTTCGGGCAATAAATGATCTCACACCCACATAATATAAAGAAATTCCAAAATAAGAAAAAATCCGCCAACATCTGGTCACCATTCACCACAACAAATAAAAATGGAATGCTCTGATTCTGAGCGGTATATATATTTATATATTTATTTATTATATATATTTTTAATTATGTCGATTGTTATTTTTCGAAATTTAATCTTAGATGAAAGTGGAAAAGACTTACACTGATGTAAATCGATCCCTCTTATATATTTATTATATATATAATGTCGATTGTGTCTTTAATCTTAAAAAAGAAATGAAGCCTTCATTTCGTTTACTGAATGGGGGAAAACCTGTTACATGTTAACTTAAATTCTTGACTAAGAAAAAGAAAAAGAAAATATTTGTGAACATACAATTGCCATATAATGTAGTAAAAGTAAATAAATTTCTTTACCTCTTCAAATTTTATTTTATTTTGCTTTTAAAAGTTGTTGAATAAATAACAGCACCAAAAGCAAATGTATTTGTCTTTAAAATTGAATTTGTCATTAAATTTGCATATTTAAAATTAAAATTAAAATGAGAAATCAATGTAAATTTTTTTTTATGCAGACTTAACAAATTTTCATAAAAAATAAAATATTCAATACATTAAAAATTATAAAAATTTTAATTTTCATACAAAAATTTTTATTTTAAGTTCTTCAATAAGTATTTTTAGAACATTTATTAAAAAAATTATTTTAAAAAAAGTCAACAACATTTTTTTTATCTAAAAGTCAACGACATTTACCGTGCTCTTAATTGCAATTACTACACCTCCTTTATCTGAAAGGTCATGATTGCTAATTTTATAGAATTTACTATCATGATGAATGATGATTCACAAGATATTGCATCATTGACGAACAATACAATCGAATCAGAATAAAAAAAAAAACACATAAGGCATTGGTATATTAAACATTAATTTTTTTTGTTGCTTTTATTTTTTTTAAAAAAATATTAGAGTAAAGAGTTCCTTTTTCATTCTAACATTCAACTTGAGAAGTTATATCAATACTTATATACGTAAAAAAATTAAAATATTTAAAACACCATTATTTGAATTTAGGTTAGAAAAAAACCCTTATTTGAATTTTGGTAAAAAAATCAAGTTTTTCTCAACAAAAAAAAAGATTTCTAGCAGTATATACAAAAATTGTTGAACCGAAAAACAAGTTCTCTAATGATATTGCTGTTAAGTATGTAATACTCATAAAATTTCAATTTGACTAAAAAAAAAAAGAAGAAGAAAATCACGACCAACGGACCAAATAATGCCAATGTCACGCTAGTAGAGCCACAAACAATTACAGTAAGCTATTACAATTATATCTTAAGAGTTAAGAGTATAATACCTTTTACAGTAAGCCACAAACAATCACGACCAACGAACCGAGTTCTCTCATGATTTTTTTTTTAATCTTAAGATATTTTCTAATACCTTTTGATTGTGAAATTTAAAATGATTTCATATAAAAAAAAATTGAAAATGATTTGATTGACTTAAAATAAATTGTTTAAAACTCATTAAAAAAATAGATTTAAATTAATTTGGAGATCAATTCTTTTGTTTGGAAATTATTAAAAATGGAATAAATTTAATTTAATTTAATTTAATTATATTACATTTTAATGCTTATAATATAATCTCCCTCATTATAAAGTTAGATTATTATGTATAAGAGGTAAAATCAAAATGTTAATAAAAGTAAAATAATTTATTTATTTAAATCAAAATCAAATTTTAACAAATTTTATTATATTTAATAAAATTTATAAATATAAATAATTAAATTTTTGTGATTTTAAAAATTAAATTATTTATTATTTATTATTTATTTAATAACATTTCAACCTTAAAATTTAATTTATAAATCAAATCAAATCTCAAGTTTACTATTCCAAACATACTTTTTAATATATTCAGATTGTTCTTTTTTAATATCAAATCTAAAATCAAATTCTGAATTTTTAGTATTTTTCTTTTTATAAATATTTTCCTCAACTAAAAATTTGCCATTGCAAAAATCTCTAAACTGATTGAAACAAACTTATTACTTACTTACTATTAGGCCAAAGAATAGTTGTGATTTTTTTCGCCTTGTACAATTGTACGGAATTTGATTTTATCATTATTTTTTTTATGAGAAACGATTTATCTTTTTATTCAATTTTTTATTAATTTTTTAATTATTAAAGAGTAATATTATATCCTCATACAATTTTTTTTAATAATCATCTTAATATTAAATGAAAAAAAATTTTAAATAAAAAAATAAATATATTTAATATATTAAAAACATAAAAAAAAATTAATATTTTTTTCTTTTAATAATTAGAGGATTAGTAAGAAGATTAAGTAGGAAGATAAAATATTTCTCATTATTAAATAAAAAAAATATTAAATATTTTTTATATTCTCAAAATATTAGATTATTTATTTTTTATTTAATATTTTTTTATTTAATATTAAAATAATTATTAAGATAATTAAATAAAAAGATATAACATTATTCTTTTTTTAAACAATCACAACCTCTCCCCATTGATGCACTGTTATTGGGTGACACCAAAGTTTCTCCTAATTGAATTCCATGACATTCAATTCAAATGCAACAGGTCCATGCTTTTTTCATGCTCATGGATATGAGCATAGACAATTCATGTTAATATGGGGCCGGGAAATGGTAATGGAGGAGTGGGTCATTCACGAATCACAATTGGTGTATGCCATGTGCAACAAATATAATATAAAAAATATAAAATATATCAATATTTTAGCAGTTATTATATTATATTATGGTATTAAACTATTAATTATTAATATGTATTAATCTAAATAAAAAAATTTAAATCTTTTAAATATATAATTTTGTATTTAATTATATAATTTATATATATATATAAATAATATTATTAAAAAAATTTATTTAAATATGTGATCGTATCATAAAAAATTAATTTATTAGTTAAAAATATTTTAAAAAAACTATTAATTAATGAATGATGGTAATAAAGCAGAACGCCAAAGGGCAGTTTTGACTTGCAAAGGTGGTGGAGTATTAAAAATTAAAAAAACTCATTTAGTTATAAAGGCCTTCAATTTTGGTTATTGTTTTGCTATAATTTTGTGATTGAGTTATTCCATCTCAACAAACCAACCAAAGCTGTTGCCTCTAACCAGTGACCACTCATCTCTTCTTCATCCATTATCATAACAGAACCGTTCTTAACAAACCCAAACCCAAACCCAAACCTCTCTCTCCTTCGTTTTCTTCTTCTTTCTTTGCCACTGCTTGTGTGCTTCAATGCTCAAAGCCATTCAAATCTTTCACGCATTCAGCTCTCAGTTTTCTGTGACTCTGGTTCATTGCTTCAAGATCTGATCGTTGTTTTGGATCAAAATGGGAAGCAAATGGAGGAAAGTGAAGCTTGCTATAGGGATGAACATGTGCGTTCACGTTCCTAAAACTTTAGATCATTCTTCCTCCTCGTCCCTCAACTCCACCACCACATTTTCCGATGAAATCTCGCCGTCCGGTGATGTCTCCGGTCGCCACCCAACCACTCCGACACCCTCCTCCTCTGGTCTCCGACTCTCTAAATCCGGATCCAAATCCAAATCCTCCAAGGTCAGTTAGCATTACCCATCAATCATTTGCATATTCACAATAGAAAGTTACTTTTTTTTTTTTTGCATTACCCATTAATAGTTTGCATATTGACAATAGAAAGTTATATTTTTTTTTACTGGTACCCTTTTTTTTTTCATTACCCATTAATAGTTTGCATATTGACAATAGAAAGTTACATCTTTTTTTTTTTTTTTCTTGAATTGCCTTTTTGCTTCTGCTTCACTACTGAATCTCCATGGTAGATTTTGATTGAAGATTTTCACTACTTGGGCTGAGGCTCATTCATTTCATTTTATTTCCCTTCATTTTTAAAAAAATCTGGGATTATTAAGAAGATAATTACCACTTGATTAACATGACTAAATGCTAAATATTACATCAATATCAGGTTCCAATCAGTGGTTAATTTTTGCTTTTGTTTTGGCCTTTCAATTGGGGTATCTTAGTGGGTATATCAGATTGTGACGTATATGACTATTGTGGAAACGGTTTATTATTGGTGGTGTTGGTGGTGGTGTTGCTTTCATCTCCATTACTGTGTGTACTGCATACTCCTTTACGGACAAGTTACTTGGTTTATTAGAAAAAGGGTTGCATTGCATTTGAGGCACTCCTTCTCTTTTCGTCCATTACTTTGTACTGTTCAACTCAATGGACACCTGTTTCTCTCTCCTTTCCATTCCATGATGTTTTGCTAACCCCACAGAAGAGTCAAAGACCCCTTAACCGTTGATTGTGAAAATCCCAGCTGCAAACAAAGAAAAAGTTGGAATTTTGCAGGATAAGAGATATTAAAAGAAAAGAAATCCTAGTCCTAGAGCAATGAATGAATCATCTTTGATCTCTCCGTCTTTTGATGACATTTTTTTTTATTAATAATTTATTAATTTCTCGAAAGGTTCAATATTAGAGTTGCAATTTGCTTTTACTTTTCTGAAAGTCATTTGCTGATCGTTGTTAAATTTTCCTTCATGTCCTCACTGTGTTTGACCACCTAACGTTGACCTTTTATTTTTAAACTTTATATCAGCTGTAGATTTGCCTGTGAATCCTCGAGTTTTGGTAATTAGGCATCTGTGGTAAAGATGGGTAGCATTCTATTTCATCTTTTTATGCATTGGTCTTGGTAGTGGACCTGCATCGGGACAGAAGGGGGGCAGTGTTAGACAAAATAATGTACTAATAGTGACCTTTGCAAATTTTAGATTTATCTGTGAATACTTTATTGGGGCACTGCTCAGATTCCCGGATTTAAAGAAATGGGTTTTCTTCTTCTTTTTCTTTTAATTTTTCTTCTTTTTTTTAGCTTGACTAATGGAGAAATTAGTATTGATCGTTGGATCCATGTCCCTATTCATGAAGGCATGTGTTGCCACTTTATCCATTACTGAATTTTTCTATAATTTTATTAAAAACATCCAATCCATAAGTATTATTACTACATGAGGTGTGAACTAGTGACCAGATGCTACTATCAGTTGGGCTACCTCTCAACCACATTTCAAGTAGTGTTCTAGATGACATCAACATGTTTTTCTCTTACTCCATCTTGGTTTGAGGGTATGAAGTTTGTAGAGTCTTGTCAAGTCTACAAGGAACGTTGTTGATAAAATTGCATCATTGTGTTCAATATCCTGCATACTTCTGCTTTTGTATCTAAATCTGCTATTGATATCAATAGTCTTGAATGCCATATTAGCATCTAGGGCCTTCTTTTCCTCACATTTTTATCCACATTATCTGCAGGGGACATGTGCAATATGCCTGAACACAATGAAACCAGGGCAGGGGCATGCCATTTTTACTGCAGAATGTTCTCATTCTTTCCATTTCCACTGCATCACATCGAATGTAAAACACGGGAACCAGATTTGCCCTGTCTGCAGAGCAAAATGGAAAGAGGTTCCTTTTCAGAGTCCTGCTTCTAATGTCTCCAGTGACATGTCTCGAAACAACCGAGTAACTTTCCCACGAGAGGATGCCCGGACTACCGTCCTACGGAGACTTCCTTCTCCACAAGTTGGTACAGGTCGCCAGATTTCATCGCTTCCTAATGTTCCTGAACCAGCTATCTTTGATGATGATGAATCCTTGGATCAAGAAACTGCAATGACTCAAGATAAAAATGAGGCTGATCACAATATAATAAATACAATGGAGATCAGAACATATCCTGAAGTTTCAGCTGTTTCAAAGTCAGCCTCTCATGATAGCTTTGCTGTATTAATTCATCTCAAAGCTCCTCCTAAACAAAATAGTGACAGAAACAATTCTGAATCATCACCTTCAGTTCAAAATTCTCGTGCTCCGATTGACCTTGTCACAGTTCTTGATGTAAGTGGTAGCATGGCAGGTACAAAGCTTGCGTTACTAAAACGAGCTATGAGTTTTGTCATACAGAATCTGAGTTCATCGGACAGGCTTTCCGTCGTTGCCTTCTCCTCCACAGCACGCCGCATCTTCCCTCTTCAGCGGATGACTGATACTGGAAGACAGCAGGCATTGCAGGCAGTCAATTCTTTGGTTCCTAATGGTGGAACAAACATTGCTGAAGGCCTGAGGAAAGGTGCCAAGGTGTTTGTTGACCGCAGGTGGAAGAACCCAGTTGGCAGTATCATATTACTATCTGATGGGCAGGATACATACACAATCAATAGCAGGCCCCATGTTGGAACTGATTACAGGTGTCTTGTCCCAAATTCCATTCATCGTAATAATGGTGTTGGTTTGCAGATACCTGTGCATGCATTTGGCTTTGGTGCTGATCATGATGCTACTGCAATGCACTCAATCTCTGAGATGTCTGGTGGTACATTTTCTTTTATTGAAGCTGAGGATGTGATTCAGGATGCATTTGCACAGTGTATTGGAGGACTCTTGAGTGTGGTGGTGCAGGAATTACAGGTAGAAGTTGTGTGTGCTCACCCTCGTCTGCAACTTAGTTCAGTGAAAGCAGGAAGTTACCAAACTAGCTTGATGGCCAATGCAAGACTGGCTTCTATCAAGGTAGGAGATCTGTATGCTGAAGAAGAAAGAGACTTTTTGGCGACAGTCAATGTTCCAGTTGATAAGTCTAGTGATGAGATGTCATTGTTGGTCGTTAGAGGTCTTTATAGAGACCCCATCACAAAAGAAATGGTAGGTTTGGAAGAAACTAGTGAAGTAAAGATTCAGAGGCCTGACGTAGCTAGAGATCTAGTTGTCTCTATAGAAGTAGACAAGCAGCGAAACAGGCTTCAAGCTGCTGAGGCAATGGCTGAGGCTAGAGTTAAAGCTGAACGTGGTGATTTGGCTGCTGCAGTTTCTGTCCTGGAGAGGTGTTATAAGGCATTGTCTGAAACTGTGTCCGCCCAAGCTGGTGATCGGTTATGTGTTGCTCTTTCTGCTGAGTTAAAGGAGATGCAGGAGAGGATGGCAAACCAACGTGTGTATGAGCAATCTGGAAGGGCTTATGTTCTCTCAGGATTGAGCTCACATTCATGGCAAAGGGCAACTGCACGTGGTGATTCCACAGTCAGCACCAGCCTTGTCCAAGCATACCAAACCCCTTCCATGGTAGACATGGTTTCACGTTCCCAAACCATGATTTTGGGGACTCCACAACCTGGACGTCTCCTCCGGCCGGCTAAATCCTTTCCTGACCGGCAGAGAGGAAAATAATAATGGAAACTGTGTTTGGAAAATTCTACTCAGTCTACTACATACGCTTCTGTGGTGACCTTTATGGTTCTTCTTTTTTCTTTTTTCCCTTGTGGTTTTGGTAAGGTGGGGTATAATGAAAAGGAATGAGTTTTAGGTGGATAAAGTTCCTAGTTGCATAGGTGGGATAATGCTGCCCTGCAGAGAATGGCAGAAAGGAACAGGTGGGATATCACAGTTTGATTCTGAGGTAGTGATGTACATAACTGTTTGATTTCAGTTGAATCGTGCATCTTTTGGAGAAGAGGGTATAGCAATGTAACTGTGGAGATACTTGAGGGAATTTCTTTTCTGAATTAATATATATACTGCTGATTCTTTTCGTAAGTGATGCTCCTCCTTTTGCTTTTCCTTTTTAATTTTATATACTTCAGTTTCTTCTAGGCGTATCTTTGGCTTGGCAGTTTTCACAAATAAAATAGTCTTCAGTTTCAGGTGATTCTTTTTGCACCATGCTGCACGGGATTTCATATAACAGCCACGTATATAAATGATAATCCGATGCATGCTTTCATTATAGTTGATTCAATATATATATAAGAAGCATAGTTTTGAATTCTAATTCGATAAAATTATGGCATAGTAATCACAAGTATGTCATGCAGCCGTTCTCCATAAACCGTATTGCATTTAAGCTTAAAGGTGCGTCACAAAGACATGGGACGAGCATATGTAAGTAGTTGAGACTTATAGCTCCATTCATCTTTCGGTTATTAATAAGGCTTTTCTAAAATGTGTTGCTTCTAAAGTAAATAAATAAAACTATATGTACACACTATTAATTTGATATAGAACATAAAAATTCCAATTCATTAAATGATCGTAAATATATTTTTATATGTTTATTTTATAAATAAATTCATTTTAAAAGAACATTTTTCCTAAAGAAAAAAGTCATTGGCAATCAACCTGGCATCCGTGTCATTCATTTTACAACTCCTGTCTCCTTTTATTTTTATTCACTTTCTTCCTCAAATAATTTTACTAACACATTTATACATATATTTACATGATTTTTGCTATTTAATAACTGATTTTACTTCAATTTTTTGTATACGTATATTTTGATTTGACCATCTAAACATACTTGAAGTTTTAATTAATGGATTAATAGATGTGTTGGAAGCATTTTCTTTCTTCCTCCCATCTTTCATCGTTGAGACTAATGGATGGTTAGATTCGCACTCATTCTCGACTTTTTAAAGTCTGTTAATTATTGTCGGTGCCAGTTTTAGAATTATTTCAATCTGGCATGATTACTGTTATTTCAAAATAATGCACTATGTATTTTTAAAAAAAAAATCACTCACTATTTCAGGAATCAGGGATTTTTTATTTTTTTGGGGCTAGAGAAGTTAGATTTCAGATTTCTTATTTCTACTATTTTATAAATAAAAAATTGTGTCTAACCGCAGGCGCAGACAATAAAAATGGCACCATACTAGAGGGTACTCCAGAGAGCTGTCCGATAGGATTATTATGTCTGGTTGCGAGAGCGGTCAGTCACATGATGCTCATCCTCTTTAGACTTTAATATTAAATTACCCAAACTCAGGGTCACGTGTTCAATAGAGTAAGCGAGGGATGCCACCTTCGCAGTTCAAACTTCAAACTAGCATCATAGCATTAACGCAACACTGCGCTTCATAATCATAATCTCTTGTGACTCTATTAAACTTTTCAAGTTCAACACTGTAATGTATGGAAAACGTTTGTCGTTCAATTAAATATTCTAACTTTTTTTTATTATATATTTTTATATATATGTTTGTTAATTTTTTTATATGTTAATATTTTCATTTTAAGTTTCTTATTTTTTATTTTTTGGATTCACAGAAACTGATACTGATTAATTATTTATTCCTAACGTATTAACCATTTAATTTCTCGCTTCTCATTTCTCGCTTCTTGGATTCACCAAAAACTAATATTGATTTATCACTTATTCCTAACGTATTAATCACTTATTCATTATTGAGAACTCTTTCTTAAATTTATCAGAAACTTATACTGATTAACCACTTATTCCCAACGTATTAACCACTTATTTATTATTGAAAATTCTTTCTTAGATTCACCAGAAATTGATATAGATTAACCACTTATTTCGAATGTATTAACCAGAAATTAATACTGAGTAACTACTTATTCCTAACGTATTAACCACTTACTCATTATTGAGAACTCTTTCTTGGATTTATCAAAAACCTATACTGATTAACCACTTATTCTTAACGTATTAACTACTTATTCATTATTGAGAACTTTTTCTCAGATTCACCAGAAACTGATATAGATTAACTACTTATTTCGAATGTATTAACTAGTTAATTTGTATTCACCAATTAATGAGATTCACTAAAAACCTATACTGATTAACTACTTATTTCTAACGTATTAACCATTTATTCATTATTGGAAACTCTTTTTCAGATTCACTAGAAACTGATATAGATTAACCACTTATTTTGAATGTATTAACTAAAAATTTATACTGATTAATCACTTATTCTTAACGTATTAATCACTTATTTTTAACGTGAACAGTTTCATGTTTCAAATTTTAAATAATAACACATGATATACAATAAATAAAAATTAAAATCTTTTAGATGATCGAATAGCGCGACCGGTAATGTATGCAGTGAGTCAGAGACTGTAATTGCATGTTCCCTTTTCATTTTACTCATGTCTTACTCCACTGAAATTTTCACATTTCTAACTTCTAATAATTTTACTCTGCCTTTGATATTTCTCATGGTGTGGATTCAGGGTCTGTTCGATTAGCTTCTTTGAAAAAATGCTTCATCGGAAATAACTCAAAATTCCACGGGTTCTAGATCAGAGATATCCATAATTCTTGGTTAGAAAAGGTACGCAAGTATAAGTATCACTTTTATTCTTCTTGTACCCAAAATAGGACCAAGTAAGTACCTTAAAGAAGGTTAATTGGGTGTTTAGTAAATAATTGACTAATTGAGGAGAACAGGGATACTCCTACGTATAAAATAATAGGGACACTTGTTATTATTCACTTTTAAATTTTTTATTATTCATGATATTTATTTATTTTTTTTATTTTTAATTTTATTTTTGTATAATGAGTAAATTTATAATAATAGAAATTAAAATTTATTTAACATTTTTTCTTAAATTTCATCTTCATTTATTAGTAATTAAGATTATTCATGTATATATATATATATATAAAGAAAAAAAAATATTTAATAATATTAATAATAAAAAAAATTATTATGTAAAAAAAAAATTATAAATTAATATTTCATCAAGTACTGCAATGCATTGCTGATTGCTGTGCTGACGCTCTTAATCACGAGTGGGCCCACAGCATACAAATGAGCAGGTCGTGGGGCCTTTCGGTTTAATCACACCAAAAATAATGTTCCTATATTATTTTTAAAAAATATCACTTTCCACATTATTTTAGATGATTATAATTAAGTAAAAAAATAAAAAAAAATAATATGATTAATAATATAAAAAATAATATAAAAATTAATATAAAAAATATGATAAAAAAACCATAGTTATAATTACACTATATTTAAACTTAAACTTTTTTTATTTACGGAGTCTCCACTCAAGTCTTCAATTACAAATCATAGTTGGTACTGATAGGTATATTTTTGGATGGATGTTATGGTATATTCTGCTAAGTTTGAGTATATCATACACCTCATAATTTACTTGTTATTGTAAGTATTTTTTTTAACAGGCTATTAGGACGGTGGTTGGACGGAGAGGCGTTGACGATGCAGCTCGGTGCGACAACCCGATCTAGTGGTTTATGGTGCGATCGACGGTGGTGGAGGAGCCGATCGAGCGACTGGGTGCCGGCTTGTCGAACGAGCTCGATTGGGTTGCCGGAAGTGACGATGGAGTTGTTGCAGCGCGAATTCGAGGTTGAGTTAATCGGATCTAGTTCTGCGACGTCAGCTCATGGGTGGATCAGGTGCTACGATGTTGGATCGGTTCCGATCTGTGCGGCGCATGCTCAACGGCAGTTTGTGGTGCTGGGTCGAACGCCGATAGCCTCGGGTAGCGGTCTGGTGCGGGTGGAGGCACGAGGTTGCGGTGCCGGTTCGAGCAGTCTGTGCGGTGCAGAAGTCGCAGTTCCGATTTGGGTTAATGCGGCTCGGTCCAGTTCGACGGCGCAGAGAACGATGTGTCGCGAGTTAGGCGTGGATGACCCTGTGTCACACGGTACAAACGTAAGGGGAGGTGGCAATGTCGTAGGTTGAGATGGTTGGATTCGGGCTTTTTTGAGATTGGGATGGACAAGACAGGCACGACGACTTTTGGTGCGGCGACGATGGTAGCAGGAGACCACAAGAACGGTAATGGAGCTCAGTGAGTGATGGATCTAGACTTGGGAGGCATGACGACGATTGAGACGAGCTCGGCTAGTGCGATTATGGGTAGACGCGAGTCTGGTGACTAGCTGTGCGTGGGTCGTCCGGTGGAGCGCGACCGACGGGTTGGGGTTCTGGTCTTTGGGGGTGACGATAATTTTTTGGGTTGTTGTTTATTTTTTTTTGTGGCAGAGGGGCAGCGAGCGACGACAAAGGAAGGTGGCCGACGATGGTTGAAAGTAGTACAAGTTATATGTCTTTTATCTAAATTATTGATGTATTTTTTAACACATTTAATTACTGAAATGTCCAAGGTGCACCATACACCTTCTAAAGAAGAGTATATATTAGACAACTTGTTTTTGAAGCACCATACACCTTCCAAAAAAAAGTGTATATTACTGTTTCATTATTTAAGAGTTATGTTATTTAAATACTTAAAATATAATTTTTAAATAATATTTTATTCATACTTATATATATATATATATATATATATATATATGGTATAATTATTTTAATTTGACATATTGTATATTAGAATAATGAGTTATACTTATATGCCATACAATACTTAAAAAAGTGTCATATTCGTAGACTTTTTTTTTTTTTTTTATCAAAATGGTATATTTTAAAAATAATGTTTTTATATAAGTGTAAGTCATAAGTTAATTTTTAAAATAATACAAGAAGAATAATATTATATAATAAGTCATAATTAAAAAATATGACTTATCTTGCGTATTTTTTAATTATATTTTAAATAAATTGTACTTCTTATACACTATTTATTTATTTTTTTAAATATTAATTTTGGTAAGTCCTTCTTATAAACCAAGATTTATTTTTAAAAAAAAAAAAATCACGCAAAGTTGACGACGAAAGATGGGATGGATAATAATATATAGGTGGTTAGAGTAAAGTGTGAATTTGAAAATAACTAGCCACATTCTTCGTCTATTACCAATGTATAAAGTCAATTTCATGAAATTTTAACGAAACAATAATATTTACAGACTATTTTTATATTATTATTATTTAAATAATAAAATAAAAATAGATACATTTCTAAATACATACTTTCTTTCTTTTTTATCAAAATAAATAAAGTGTAATCATAGGTGTAAAAAAAATTGTGCAACATTTATTTTTTCCTTAATGGCCATATAATTCATGAAATTAAGTATGAAATTAGAGTTTAGAATTAAAATTAGACTTTTTAATTCTAATTTTTATATTTAAAATGTTATTTAGAATTGAAATTGTAATTCTATAAACTAATTTATAGAATTGAAAAATAACTAAATTAAGAATTTCTCAATTCTTAACATATACATTAAGAATTACTAATTTCATAAGTTAAAAATTAAACTCTCTCTCTATCCACATTTATTTATGAACAATCATATTTATTGATATTCTATATTTATATAGAAAAATATTTTTATATTTATATAAAATTATTATAATAACTATTTTTTTCTAAAAAATTCATGAAAAATTTTTTTATAAAAAATATGACTATTATATTATAAAAATATTATTGTATGAATATTTTTATTAATTTTAATTTTATAAATATTTTTTTAATGTTTTAGATCATACTTTTAAATAATAAAATTATAATTGAATTTAGAATTATAATTTCTTATTTTAATTTTTTTTGACAATCTCAAACATAAAATTTAAGATTCTAGATCAATTCTAATAATAAAAAAATTAATATTAAAATTAAAATTATATATTTCAATTCTAATTCTGTTATTTAAATAGACCCTTAAAGAAAAGATTTTCGTAAGAACTAGGAAATAACATTTTTCTTCTTTGATTTATTTCTTTTTTTCCTTTTCTCACATTTTCTCATTGAATAAATGATAAAGCTGTTAGCATTTTCTCACATTTTTTTTTATTAATTTATTTTTATTTTTTCTTTTTAATTTTTTTAGAGAAAAATGTTTACGTTATGGCTTTGTGTTGAGGATGAGCGGATCTTGGAAATGAATTTATTGAGCAGGTGGTTTATTTTAGGTTTGAATGAATGGAATTGGAAGGAAGGTGTTGAGGGGTCTCTCTCAGAGTAAGCGAAGGAGTTGCTTTCAGAGAGGTGGTAGACAAGATGGATTCGTTTTTAAGCTTCGTTGCCGTTGAAGTGGGTCTCTATCTGTTGCCATTTGCCATTGTCTGTTTAGCCATGCTCTTTCTTAATTCTCCATAATATATCATTTCTAATCTCTTATCCAACCTTGATGCTAAGGAATAAATATTTCCCTTTCCTTTTTGTGAAAGTGAAAGGGTATGTCTACATGATTAAAATATGCAGGTTGGTCCTATTTTACTACTTTCTGCTTTATTTTTAAGAGTAATTCTTACGTACATACGTGTGTATTAGTATATATATATGTAATAATTTTCCTATTTTCAGTTAGTGAAGTTCTTACTAGTTCTTTCCAAAACAAGGAAATCAGACAAAGAAACAAAACACACATACAGACCCTGCTAGATATATTAGCCATTGCTTTCTCACTCTCAGAGACGCTCATCATTCTGCTTTGACTTTCCTTTTTCACGCTCTCTTATAATTTGCACTGCTTCTGCTAAAACAACTTCAAAGTTTTGCTGGCACTTTCAGATAAAACTCCTTATTCTCAAGAGTTTTCAGGTGGAAACTAGGATAAGTTCTTTTGTTAGTTATCGAATTCATTCCATTCATAGACTTTGCAGACCATTTTGGAAGCTAATTCTCAAGCCGTCTGCAGACGAAGTTCTACCAGTTCACTGCCTATATTTATTGTTTGATGTAACAAACCATCGGTGCATTTGCATGTATTTGTCCTACTTCAATTGAACGTTTCACGTTTAGGCATATCAGTTGTGGATTATGTTCAATTATGGGTCCATTGCACTCGCTATTCCTCACCCTACATTATCTATCATATGCTACTAAGTCAATATAGTCCCTACTCCCGTCCCCTCATCTTTGTTTCTTCAGTACTTGGAACTTAGGGTGGATAACCTTAATTCAGGTGTTTGTTGGCTAAACATTCATTTCTTCCTTCCTACCCATTTTACCTTATTTACATACACGGACCACAAAATTGAGGTAAGAAAAAGAGAGTTCTTATCTCCTTATTAAGTATGAAATGATTGGCATTCATTTCCTTGCTGCAGCATAGGGATAAATGAAACTAAAACCTCGGGGTGCTGTTGCCTGTTTCTGGATTGCTTGCCTGCAGCTTGTCTTTCTTGGATTATTAGTTAATCTTGTAGCTACTTTAACTATTTGTTTCCACAGATGATGATCGGGCCCAGGAGATTTGAAGACTAAGTCTGTTCTCCTTAACAGGTTTCACCAATTGATGCCACTTCCTTTTTTTCTGCAATGGTGATCTCTACATTGGCAAAGTAGATTCCAGCGCATATATGTTTGGATTAGCTTATTTTATGTTCAAAACAGCTTATAATTAAAAGCTTCCTGAGAGAGTTTTTGAAAAATAAGCAATTATTTCCAAAGCCTGATAATATCATGATAAGTTTTATTAGTTGTTTCAGCGTTATGTTGAAGGGCTCATAAATACTTTTTTATAGTTTGATTGCTTGTCCATCTGAGCACCGCAACAAATGTTATGGATTAGTAGTATCTATTCTTCAGATTGACTCTGATGTTACTCTTGTATATTCATACTTTAAATACATTGAAGCCACTAATAGGTTAAATCTAGCTCTTTCTCTCTCTCTCTCTCATTATCCATGGACAGGATGTAGCTGCATGGTGCTTATCATCTGCTCATGAATTTAATAACTTGGAAAATCTTCTGAGAGATGTACCTTGTTTCTTAACATGAGGAACATTCTTGCCCTTGGATTTGTATAACACTAAATGTTCCTTTCCTTTCCTTGTAGTGTATGGGTAGGAATAAATGAAGCCTCAACTCAAAGTTGCTGTTGCTCTTGTTATTAGCTTGCTTTGGATTCAGCATTCATTTTGTGGTTAGTATCACCATTTATAATACATTTGGTATTTGGCTTTCTAATTTTCATCAGTAGCATACCTTGTGTACTGATATTTAGGCGTTGCTTAAATAAAAAAACGACATAGCAGCTTTTAATATGTTGGGCATCCCATGAACACTTTACTCCTGCAACATTGAATAAGTAATATTTAGTTTCAGTTTTTCTATTGATTCAGCACTCATTTTGTGGTTAGTATCACAATTATAAAACATTTGGTAATTGACTCTCTAATTGTTGTCAAATGTCAATAGTAGCATACCTTGTACATTGATATTTAGGAGCTTGCCTGTTTAAACTAAAATAAAAATGAGGACATAGCTGCATTTGATATATTGGGCATTGCATTATGTTCTTTTAGTAATTTTAAGTTTATAGAGGTTCTGTGTTTTACATGTTGCTTCTCAGTCATAGGTAAAAGCCCATAATACTTTTTTATTTTTAATTATTTATTTGCTTGTTATTGTTATCGGCAGATGAACCTTCTGATACTGGCCTAAACAAGTGGAAATGTAGATGTTCTTCTGTCCAAGGGAACCAGAGATTCTCTCTTTCTAATTGTTCTGAGTCATGTGATTGCCATTCAGGTATACTGGTAATTTTTGTTGGCATGAAGACCAGGAGCCTCTTGCTGATAATTTTTTCCCCTTTTCTATTTTTATCTTCTACATTCTTCAGTTGATTATTTAGCTTGAGCTTTGCCTTTGTGTATGTTTAATGAATGTATTTTTGCAGAAGTTGCCTGTTAACTAAAATTCATTTAAATTCATAAAAGTTACCTCTAATAATAAATTTCAAATGATATTTATTGAAGCCAGAATTCACTATAGACTGCCAAAAACTAATTCGATAACAACATGCAAGTAGGTATGGGTCAAGCTCGATTCTCCAATTGTAATGTTGCTGAATTTCAAGTTTAAACATTGGCACTTTAACATGAAGAACTATTTTCAACCAAATTTTTACTTTTTTGAGATGGTAATGTCTATGTTGTAGTTACTAATCGATATGCTTAAGGTAGGAATGCCATACGTGTTCACCATTTTAGGTGAAATAGGGAGACTGTGATCACATCCTGAATATTGTATGGTAACTTCTTTACCTTCCATGTAGATGCTGAAGAGAGTGCATCCTTATGGACATGCATATGTGATCCCAATGGGTTTCCTAAAGTGGCAGCTGATAGTCATAGTCCTAATTGCTTTAGTGCCTGCAACTGCACCTGGGGTATCTTTCCTTCTTTCTCTTCTGTTTCCATCTTGGAAGTTCACTAATTGATGCTTCCCAAAACTGATTTAGATGGCCTAATGCTAAACCATTAATTATTGTGTGTAGAACAAAAATTCATATTACATATGTAAAATATTTTCATATTACATATCACTCTTATCATGAAGACTGTTTTTCTTTTCGACATATTTGTGTCTCATTGATGATCACATAATATCGTACCATATAAAAAGCCATTATTGGCTTTTCTTAGATCTATGTAGTCAGAAACTAATTTTATGATTTTGAGTATTCTGCAGGAACTGTCAGCATGCCACGAAGTTCAAAGAAACACATTTCGGGCAAGATTTTATTAGTTATTCTATTAATATGTGTTATATGCACAACTACTGCATTTATTGCCTCAGTTGTGTGCTATGTCTGCCGAAGGAACAGATGTCCTATTCAATCACCAATGATCTCATCAGATAAAGAAACAAGTTACAGTAGTTCCACCAACTTAATTAGTCATAGGACTTCTTCAGTGCCAGAAACAAAAGTCACTATAAATTCTCCCATTAGTTATATTACAGGTATGTTGGTTTTGCATTCACTGTTCTTTTATTCTAATTTCTTAGTTAAAGTGTTTTTTTTTTCAACTTGTCTGATTTTATACGCAAACTCCAAAGTTCTGTTATTTTGCCATTATTTTTTGGTTCTTAATAACCCTTCTCTGTTTTTTAATTTAGGATGCTTTCAGAAGGCCTCTTTCTTGTTTGGGAGCCAAAGAAAAACTTTCCATGGAAATCTTATTCAATTTTCATTTGCTGAACTGGAAAATGCCACTGAAAACTTTTCAACATCCAATCTAATTGGACTAGGTGGAAGTAGTTATGTATACCGTGGTCGGTTGAAAGATGGTAGTAATGTGGCAGTTAAGCGACTAAAAATTCAAGGAGGACTTGAAGCAGACTCTGAATTTTTTACAGAGGTTGTACCTAATCTTGTTAGATTCACTTTTCTTTGGTTGATCATGCTATGTTATAATGTTCCGTACCGTCTAGATAAAGAATATGAACTTAAAACATTTTTCTTTCTCCAAAGCATTCATCTTAGTTAACCTTTTTTTTTTTTGTGCAGATTGAACTATTGTCTAGACTTCATCATTGTCATCTGGTGCCATTGGTTGGATACTGCTCAGAATTAAAAGGAAAACATGTTCGGAGGTTATTAGTGTTTGAGTACATGACTAATGGCAATTTGAGGGACCGTTTAGATGGAGTTTTTGGAAAAAATATGGATTGGGCTACTCGTGTAACAATTGCATTAGGAGCTGCAAGGGGCTTGGAATATCTTCATGAAGCAGCTGCTCCTAGAATTCTGCACAGAGATGTCAAATCAACAAACATTCTTCTAGATGAAAATTGGCAAGCAAAAGTATGAGTCTTGGTTGTTCTAGATGGTTGTTCTAATATAACTGGATATACATAGGAATCTGACCAAGTGAACTTGGCTTAAGAGGGCAATAAGATAATGAAAGCAATTATAGTTTTTAGTGGCTTTTAATTCCTTTTGTACTATTAAGTTTCCTTTGAAAAACTGCAGATGAATGTTTCTTGGAGAAATATTTGAGTTAATTATTAAACCATGGGTGGTAGTTGTCGCTTAAATTATAAGGCATACTTTCATAATCTTTTCAAATAATCAACTTGCAGATAACTGATCTTGGTATGGCTAAAAACTTGAGAGCTGATGACCTTCCTAGCTGTTCAGATTCTCCAGCAAGAATGCAAGGGACATTTGGCTATTTTGCACCTGAGTATGCAATTGTTGGGAGAGCCTCTCTTGAGTCAGATGTCTTCAGTTTTGGGGTGGTTCTTCTTGAGCTTATCAGTGGTCGGCAACCCATCCATAAATCTGCAGGCAAAGAAGAAAGCCTTGTTATATGGGTATCGTAAATTATCCTTATAACATTAACCTGAATTTGGACTTGTTCATATGAGGAAAATTTTATATGTGCTCAACTTGGTGCTCATACTATGACCAAATTTTTCATGAGAAGGGATCTTTGCTTATAGTAGTTCAGACTCCTGACTGGTATGTTTGTTAATCGTCATATCTTTTACATCCTTAAAATGTATCTCATCGTCCATTTACGATCCTGAATTTGGATGATTGGGTTTATTGATAATTACCTGCTTCATTATGTACTTGTTGCATAGCTTACTTAATGAATTCTACTGAGAAAGAGATTGTTGACACTCAATTATTTATATAGCTTGCCTAAACTTCTTCTGTTTTAGGCTACTCCTCGCTTACAGGATAGTAGGCGAGTAATAACTGAGTTGGCTGATCCACGATTAAAAGGAAACTTCCCAGAAGAAGAGGTGCAGATAATGGCATACTTAGCTAAGGAGTGTTTGCTGTTGGATCCTGACACTCGACCAACCATGAGTGAGGTTGTTCAAATTCTTTCAAGTATTTCCCCAGGCAAATCTAGGAGGAGAAGAAACATTCCAGTGAGCCTTTTTCAGGTGCACACATTCACTATGTCCGCAGTTCTTAACAGCAGTGTCGTGTTTCCAGTTTAATCATGTTTCTTATTTTTCAAAGTTTTAAGTGTAATATCTATTTCATTTGTCTGATTGTTACACATGTTAGATGCCATAATAGATCACCCTCCCATAGCATGAAAACTAAACCATATCCTCACTTTTTTTCTTTCCGGACATGTAAAGGAACCAGAGGATGCAGAGAAGCAAAGAAATGCTGCATCGAGTAGATTTCCAGCTTGTAATTTATTCCCATTAGATTTTGACCACAATCTTTGTATTGGGAACGAAAATAAAGACGTAGATACAATTTCAACTGAGTATATAGAGAGTTTGATCCTCTTGACTTCAAAAGCTGAGAGCTGGCATGCATCAGAAGAGGAAATGGTAGATCTAAATGAGCCTCGGTTTGAATCATTTTGCATAACAAACGTCAATTTCCCTTGATAACATGGGCAGAAGCAGAGGGCAGAAATCTGTGGAGTTTATATCGTATGTTGTACAGTTCTGCAGCTTATCACTTTCCTTTGATAGGAAGAACACCTGGGTGTTGTTTTAGATAAGCACAGAAATACATCATTGTATTCTTGTACAGAAAGGCCGGTTCTACTTTATTTGGAGAAGAATCGGATGTGATACTTGTACAATCACAGTAAAGGTTTTGGTCATAGAAATAAGTATTTTGCAATGATATTTAAGATTGATCTATGAACTAGTTGAATTGAACTTTCTTAGTACTGACGCCGTTGCTCACAATCATCTCCTGACTATATGTCAGGGTCATAAATTAAATAAAAAATAAATGTTTGTTCACTTTAAAAGATATTCGTATTTCAAACAAGTTTTAGCCATTTGGAATACAAATATACAAACAACAGTTTTATGGTCCTTTCATAAAATTTTGGTTTGCTCATTATCTTCTACTGATACACAAGCTGACATGCAGTTCTTGCGTGATTTTATTGGTTGGTGTTAGTACTAACCAATCAATGAGAATTGATTTCATGTGTTTATATTAAAAGAAATTTTTATATAAATCTAAAGCAGTCAAGTTAAATGGATTAAACTAATCACATAATTAATTATAAGATATTATGGCAATTAATCATTAATTAATTATAATTATTATTTATTAATTAATAATGTGATTGGTCATGCACCTAATTTGAATGTTCCATGTTTATACAATAATTTTTCTTATTTACATAGACTACACATCATGAGATTATGTACATGACTACATCCTCTCTTCCTAAGTCTTACAAATTGGAATGGTAGCCCGTGACCTTGAGTACTTTCTAAGGAATTAGGAGCGGCTTAACAAAGTTTGTATGTTAGTTGGGGGTGGCATTTTGTGATTTTGAATCCGCCTTTGAATGGTAGATTAGAGGTGGGTGTGACTTGAGGAAAGGATGGTATTGAACGTATGCATAAGAAACCTATGTGACATCTTCGTTGAGTGGTAGAACCGTAGAAGCAACACTTGTAAGTAGGTGATGGATCCACCTCCTCCTCCAAGCACACCGTTGCTAGGTCCAGCTCCACCTGGCGGAGGATTCTTGGATTCATGGTAAGGCACTTCTCTTTGCTTAAGTGCAACTGTACTTTAAACTAAGCGAGGAAAAAAAAGAAGTGAAATTGACCGTGTCTTTGTTTGGTTCTTTTGGTTTTATATCTTTCAGCTTATGGATTCTGTGCTGCTGTGGTCTATTTAATTGCTGCTTTCCTCCCCTCTTTGAACCAGGGCCTCCTCCTCTCTAGTGCTTGCTGCATTTTCCTGTCAAATCTTTTTTATTTTTCTCAGGATTTTCTTTTTGTATGTGCCTCTGCCTGGAAACTGATTAAAAGAAGTGAAGAACAATTTACATTTTAATTAACAATAATATTATTACTTATTTGAAGCTGTTACCACAATTTGTGTGGCTTTGATTTTCTACATTACTACTTATCGACCTTATGTTTGCATTTGAGATGTAAATTTGTATGTCCGGGGGAAAATTGAAAACAAATTTAACTTATCCATCTCGTATGTTTCTTGTCAATTTTGCTAGTAAACTGCTTAACTTTGAAGTTCAAACTTATAATGATTGAATGATACTTCTTAAAAGGAAAATGATTTTCAAATATCACTCATATCTGGTTACATGATAGAATTAAAGTGTAGATATATAAAAAAATAAAGTAAGACAAATTATAATTAAATGATAAAAATTATATAAATATAAAGTGATATATGTATATAAGTATGTGTGAATAACATTACTCTTTTTAAAAATACTTTTGATTGTACATTTGAATGTGCATATGGAAGCTGCACGTGGTGGGAATGTATATGTGACTGAAGAAAAAAAAAACTCATCAAGTGAGTAAATAAAGATATATGTGTATTTACTTTATATTAAAATCTTAACTCATTAAATTTTAATAATAAATATATTTTTATATTATTTTAGAGACAAATTCATTTTAAAATAGTTTTATCTATTATTAAACATCTAGAGAAGAGCGGCAGAACCGGATCAAAGAGTTTGGGGGTGCGGATGGTTGAAATATTTAATATTATTATAATTATTATATTGTAAATTTAACCCAAACTATGAGAAATTTTTTTTGCTTGGAGTGTGGCTGCCCCCCTCAAGCTTCAAGTAGTTCCGCCCGAGAAGTTACCAAGTTCTCTACAAAATAAGTTAGCACATAGGTCAGAAGATTTGCTGTTGAATTTTGTTTTTACCTCTATCCCGTCATTTATAGAGAATTTTGTGTTTTTTTTTTTTTTGGGTCAGGGTGAGGGGAGGTGAGTTGCATTGTCCTGCAAATTTTGTGCTTATGAACTTGTCAAAGGATACTTCACTCGAATTGTTCTTATTAATTATAGCGACTACGATATTGGAGAAAATATCTAGTGAACGATTAATTGCACATATACTCCTGCTGGACATAAGTTTACGTTTGTATCTTCTCGATGTATATAAATTGTATTCCCTTGATTCGTGTAGGCGTCTTTAAGTCTTTCAATTTTTGATTTAATCTCTTGTACTATAAGTTCAATTGTGTATTGTTATTCTAATGTAATTGTTCTTGTCCGATGGTGATGGTGGTAGACCTACTTGCTGTAACTAATTCTACATTGGACGGTGATTGCTCGGTAGTGTGAGATGGTGGGGTGAACCTGTATAAGGTTACTCTAATGCTTAAATCAGACATAGAAATAGGTGTTTAATAGAAAGAAAAAATAATAATAGAGAAAATATAACTTATATACAACTAACATCACTGTATTTATAGGTAAAAAGATGGTATCATATGTGGTGAGATATTTTATTATAAAATTTATCATTCGTGTGATGACATATGTTCATTTTGTTAAATAAATTTTTTTAAAATCTGAAACACCCAAATGAATATTTGCATTTAGGAAGAGTTGATCAGTTGTGTTAGATATGTGATACCTCAATGTATAACTCAGATATTGAGTTAAAAATAAATATTGTGCGTAAAATAAATTTTACTTTATATTACTTGACACTTATATAAAATAATTCTCAAAATTACATTTAGATACGTCAATTTTGTTGTTACACTGCTTCTCACTTCTCACTCTTTCTTACTATTCTTCTTCAATCTATTCTTGGTTCTTCACTCCATGTTGAAAATAGTAATAGCCAAGGCTTATTTATACGCTAAGTAACCAAGTTTGGATTTACCTAGAGCTAGTAGTTAATGATACTGGATTTCTTAGATTCCATAATCCACCAATTGCTATCCATCGTCCACCTTTAATAACTTAGAAAATGTAACATTATTTTTCACGTGGCATCGTCCACACTAGTGTTGAATCTTTACTAAGTGATCGGGTGGGGTGTGTATAGTTGAAAAAATTCTTATACACTTTGAGAATATTATTCTCAACAATTTTATAATTGTTTAAATTCAATTTAATAATATTATATAATTTAATCTAATAACTATATAGTTATTCAGTCTCTACGTATCAAATTTTTACTAAAAAAAATATTATTCTTAAACTACACAATAATTTCGCAATTTCCCGTAAAGTTGAGATATAACCGAGAATTAGGAGTGTTCCGGACCAAGAGCAAGAGCTTGAAGGGTATTCCAAACGTTCAAGGTCGGCTAAGGTTGGGTTTTGGGTAAAGGTCAAAGGTTTGATGAATTGGGCTATTGGGTCAAGTTTACCTGACCGAGTACGGTCCAGTAATGAAGTGAAACCTTTTCATTCCATCTATTTCTCTTCTAAGATTGCAACAGGAATGCCATTTGATGCACAAACCGTGTAGTTTTTTTATTTATATCTGAACATGCAATTGCAAACGTGTGGGTCAGAACACTCGTGCATCAAAACTCATACTCAAATCCTTGGGATGGGTCCTCACCTCAAGTATATGGATACAATCTGTACATCAGTTTAACAATGGAATAGGATCATCTTAGGTTTCTTACTAACATATTCAGAAATTATAGTATATTTTTGAATTAGTAATAAATGCATATTTTAAAATGATTTTTATCATTAATTTAAGTTATTTTATTTAAAATTTATATTAATTTACTTAAAATTAATGATAGAGTATTGATATTCTAAAAACAGGTAATAATTTTTCTTAATATAAAACGTCATGAGAGAAAAAATTACAAAATCAAAATTAATGAATCCTACATTGATAAGTCTTATTAATTTAATGTCCATTAATTTTGATTTTATATTTTACTCTTTCATAATATAATTCTCAAGGATCCGTTTGGATAATTGGAATTGAAATATAAATTTTAATTTCAATTCCAATTCTTAGAATCAATTTTCTGAGAATTTGAAATTTATGTTTGGGATCATTAAAAACTTATGATAAGAAATTATAATTTAAATTCAATTATAATTTTATTATTTAAATATATGATCTAAAACATTAAAATTAATAAAAATATTCATACAATAATATTTTTATAATATAATAGTCATTTTCTTTTCATTAAAAAAATTATGATTTTTTTTTAAAAAAAAATAAATAGTTATTATAATAATTTTTATATAAATATAAAAATAATTTTCTATATAAATATGAATCTTAATAAATATGATTGCTCATAAATAAATGTGGAGAGAGAGATAGAGAGAGAGAGTTTAATTTTTAAGCTTTGGAATTAGTAATTTTAAGGTATAAGTGTAAGAATCGAGAAAGCGCTTAAATTGCTTTTTCAATTCCATTGAAATTGGTTTAAATTACAATTTCAATTCTAAATGACATTCCAAACATAAAAAATTAGAATTCAGAGGTCCAATTTCAATTCCAAACTCTGATTCTATGGTCAATTCCAGGAACCAAACAGACCCTAATATTAATTGACGCTTTAACAATTTTATATATCTTCCGGATGGTACAACCGATCACACTTGTTCATTTAATGCTATCACATGGGCCGCTTGTCAAGCCGTTGTACTCTACTCTTTATCATAATAAAAATATCTTCTTGCATATAATGAATTTAAATATACGAAATATAGATACGAATACAAATATAAATATAAAAAATAATACGGATATAAAGATATATTAAATTTAAAAAATTATAAAATATAAATATGATATATATATCAAAATAAATTAAAAAATTTAATTTATGTATATATAATTATAAAATTAAAAAAATAATTTATAATTTATTAATATTATTTTTTTAATGAGTTATGATTAAATGAAAAAAATAATATAAAAAATAATATAAAAAAAAGTGTAAAAGAATTAAAGTTGATCAAATTTTATATCATACGTTCATATCATGTTTGTGGTACTCGAAACGTACCGCATCACATATTATATAATTATATGAAATTTCAAAATAAGTATAAGACCAAATAATTAAAGTTAAATTATTTTTCCAATAAAAATAAGGTTATAGAAAAATATAAAATTACTTCCTGTTGCATGTCATCAGAAAAATAATAATTAAATGGATTTTCTTGTCCAATTGCCACTCACAAAGTTCAACAGAACAGCAGGATTCTAATAATGTAAAAATCTTAAATCAAAATAAAAAATAAGTTTATAATGCTATTCGGAGTTAGGAGAAAAAACTGTGTCGGTTATAAGTGATAATTTTTGTTACAATTAAACATCATTTTTTTTTTTTACAAATTATTTAAATCCTTCATCACTGATTATCTTGTAGATGTGAAAGTGTTGTAACTGATACGCAAAAGAATAATTCTAATTACATATATTTTTATTTTCATAATTTTATATTTATATAATTTTTATTATGTAATTATTTTTAATTATATGTTATTTTTCGCGCATCTCATTGTAATTATAATTTTATCACGTGAACATATATAATATACATGTCACTTAATTAAAGTGTATCTTACTTTTTTCCGAGGAAAACAAAGTGAGAATTGACGTTGAGGGAGACTAACTATGACTGGCATTGTCTTAAGAGTTGTAACTTCAATGGCCTCGAAAATGCTTTCTTACTCAAAACTTGAGTTGAAGGGTTTTTTTTTTTTTTTAGAAAAAAATGATTTGATTAGAGATATAATGGATATGATATGATACAACTTGAATTTAATATTATTTTAAATTAAATAATTTCTCATAAATAATATTAATATATCAATTATCAAACAAATTTTTTATTCGTAGTTTCCCAATATTCAAATATATGTGTGCTAATGCAATGTCCCTTCCAAGAATCTCATTATTTGTAAAATCACTTTTAATATAGGATGTAATGAATAAAATTATAAGTAGTGATTTTAATTATTGTTTTGAATTGAATTCAAAGGGTACTTGATAAAGATATGTATATGTTGATTTTTTCCTTACACAATTGTTGCCAAGTGTATTAAACCAGGAGGTGGACACTTGTAAATGGACTCCAACGCTCAAGTCAGGAAGTGCACAAGTAGAGTTTATGTAATTAGATAATATATACTTGATTAGGTTAACTTAGCCTGGTATATATAGAGCGTGACTGGAATCATAATGTGATCAGTATTGAATGCAGGTATTTAAGATTAGTATCCTGTTAAGGATTGTCTTCTGTTTATCATTGGAGAACATTCCTATAATGTAGGAACGCATATATGATTATCCAGTGTTAGAGGTAGTTATGGATCCTATAATATTGTAAGATCCTGATTGGCAGTTAAGAGTATTTGCACAGATCCAGTGATCGTTATAATTCAATGTCGTAATCCAAGGTCGTAAGGCTTTGGCCGGAATGTTAACAGCGGGGTTCGATGGTACGCGTGACGGGTTGACCCTATTGGACAAGATCCTAGATCACGGTCCAGAATAGTTGTCCCTAACTTGACGCTTTAGATAGAACCAAAGTGTCAAGGTATAAGCTTTATCAGGGTCACCGGGCATGTGGTAGACAGCCCTAGCTTGGATGCCAGGTTTTGCGGTCTCACACTGATGCCGAGGTAAAATGTAACATACATCCGAGGTTGGAATGTGGTTGGAAACCGTGATAGGTTTTTGCCAACATTTCCATCCCTTAGGCCGAGGTTCAATTCCAGTTGCCCCCGTGAGTGGTTCACAAGGTTCTCTCTTTTTCATTAGCATCATTTGTGACTTGGACTCTTTGGAAACTGTTGTTTTGACCTTCTTGGGAATTAAGGGTCCTTTAATGGAGGACGTCAACTTCATGTTGTTTCCCAACAACCCGCTGCTCTCCTAACTAATAGGAAAGGGAGAGCATTAAATGTAGATTTTAAGGTTTGACAGGTTCTCCTTCCTATGAACCAATCAGAGTGCTTCATTCCCTTTATAAATAGGGAATGTTTGCGTTTAACGTTGGCATTCCCTTCTGTGTTTCTATCTGGAAATGACCTTTCCTCAGATAATGATTTCTCCTTCCTTCTCTGCGCATTCTCGGAGAGTTTTGCCTCTCGTTGAGGCTTTCTTCCCCAAGTGTCTGAAAGTTTATCATTACCTTCATGAACTGTTCTTCCACTAGATATCTGTCTTTCTCAACGTATTGACGATAGATATCTGTCTCTCCCAGCATATGAGGTTGTATTTGATTTACGCTTTGTCGTTGGGGAGATTTGTGATAACTGTTGTGTTGGATAGAGGCAATTAGAGAAATAGAACCCCAAGTCGCTCTCCTCCCCTGCAAACCTTCTAAGAGCATTTGGATATACAGTGAGAATTATTGAAATTGCTCTGTGATTTGAAGCAGCTTGGGGTGATCAAGAAACTGGTTAGGATTCTGGTGGAACGATCTTCTAATGAATGTGCCTCGTCCAACAAAGGAGAGTGCACCCCGGTCTTTATTATCATGGTGACGAAGATAGTAAAGAAGAATGTCGCAGAAGTCCCGGGATTCGACAGCAGTGTACTGTTCTAGTTTTTCGGGGTTTTTCAAAGCCAATTAACTTTTTCAACAGGCCGCTTCACAGGGAGGAGACCGGTGTTAGTTCCAAAGGAAATGTGGATGTGACATGAACCAGGATGTTGGTGACCGTGGTGTTCACTTTGTAGTTCTTCGAGCTACTCTTTCCTTATAAATTTCATGTCTCTTTTCTTTTTCCTCTTTTCTTAATGTATGACAATGTATGGAATGAGAATAATCAATAAAATTTACTTTAAATCTTACTGTCTTATCTTTTCTTTCTTCTGCAAAACCGTGATATTTATATTATACCAGGGTATTTATATTACACCGGGGTGAGTCCAATGCTCATCTTGACGACGTAATATGTTAAGTTGCCCCCAGCTTGGTACTCAGTCGAGACTGGCAAAGTGCCAAGTTTAAATACTTGGATCCGGGGTCTTTGTACTTTGGGGGAACTCTCCGGGGTAGTCAATCTTCTGGGGTCCGAATGAATTTTTTGAACTCTTGGACACTAGTTGTGTGTCTCTTAGTCTGTTGGGTAACAGTCCTCTCAACTGCAATGACAACTACGTGGGCCACGTGGCGTCTTCAGGTTGAGTGGATGTGCATAGTACTTCATGCGCCATGATGAATATTTTTTCGAATCTGGATTGCCTGTACGGAAGTACCCTTTAACTGTAACCCCTATAAATAGGGTTTTAGCCTTTTCTTATTTCGTTTTGCTGTTTCGCATTAAAAACCGGTGGCTTGAGGAGATTTTCGATGAGCTTTACGGCGACGAAAGGTGGTCCTGACATTTTTTGTGCATTCGAAAGCTTGATTTTCTCCATTTTCTTCAACTTTCTTCAACTTTCTTCAAGGTATCCCTTCCCCTTGACTCTATTTTCCTATATTCTTACTTCGTGAGTGGTTGCACACTTTCTCGATGGAGTGCACTTCTCTTTCCTCTATGTGAACAAGGGTGGGAATACTGTTTCCCCCCTCTTTCAATGGTATTGCCCTATGGAACACCTCATCTGTTGCACTGTATGTGGTGGAGGTGTCCTTATGAGACTTTAGCCTTAATGGGTACAGAGGCCAGTGTGTAGGCGTGATTAGTCCTCATGTTCGCCCATTGCCATATTTGAATCTTAGAACTTGGCAGGTTCTGACCCTGGGCCTCTGTGTATCCTCCAAGAATTCGATGGCTAGAAGGAGAGCAATAAGAGTAGAAGAGCCTGCTCCAGTCCCAGAAGCTTGAGAACCAGAGAATGAAGAGGTCGAGGAGGAGGCGATCTATATTCGCCAAGGTCTGGGATTACCTTACACATGGGTTGCAGATGATACATTTGATAGGATCTCCTGTTATGAGTCCGGGGCAGAGTTGGATAAGCTAAAGGATTACTTGGAGCTTACCGAGGAGGGTGAAAGGGACCACAAATTCTTGATTTTGTCCCTGGGGAGCGAACGGGTATGCTCGACCCGGCAAGCGGGCGAGCACTTCATGTACCTGTACGAGGATTTCTTTACGAAGTTTGGACTTCAACTTCCTTTCAATGACTTCCACATTTCCATCCCCCAAATTCTCCATGTTGCGCCTACCCATATTCACCCTAATAGCTAGGCAAACATTATGGCCTTTGAAAGGATATGTCGGCTGCTAGGGTTACGCTGCTTGGATGGATCATTCTTTTAGTTCCATATGAGGTATTCTGTTCATAGTGCCCGCGCTCGTCAGCAATCCTGGTTGTCGGTACGATCACGACAAGGAAGAACTGTCTTCTTTTCATACTTGAAAAGTTACAAAGACTTCAAAGAAAAGTTCTTTAAGTTGATAGCGGTTGGCGGCACTCACCCTTCTGGTTAGGGAGCGACGGGGTGCCAACATTTAGTCTTTAATAGAATCCAGCGGTGAGGAGCATCCCTACTCAATCGTTCGAGAGGGAAATAGGTCATCTGAACGATGAAGAGGTTGAATGTGTCAATTTCTTCGAAATGTAGGTTGATGAGGTCAGAAATGTAACATTTCAAAAATCATGTTAGGCTTGTAATTAGTTACAAAGATAATATATTACTTGTTTAACATGTCTCTGAAGTTTTGTCATAAACTGAGTTCGTTTATACACTTAGTTGCAACACAAAAGTTGAAAAATAGCTTAAAATGACCCAGATAATAGCATAAGTTGCTAAGTTGAAAGAAATAAACATAGAGAGTTTATTTTTAGGTCACAAATAAGCCAAGTAAGATGTGGTAAAAGTTTCAAGAGAATCAGAGTCAGTTTGGTATTTTTAGGCATACTGGTTGTGCATTTGAATACTGAATGACTAGCAGCAGATATAGAAAATCATGAAAATGGCGAAACAACAATTTAGATGAATCTTATGATTTATTATAAAGTTGTTAGAAGCTGGGAAACTTGAATTAGCATAATTCGCATGTCCTTAGCAGATATAAGTTTCAGTGTAGAAACTTAAGTTAATCTTTTCTCGTATTTTCCTCCACGTCCCACCCCCTATAACACCCTCCCTAAGGTATCACATGTCTGACTCCCGACTCAAAATCAAAAAGAAGTTCGCACAAAGTTTGAGTTATAAAGGATGGGTTTTAAAATTTCTTTCTTGCTGAAACATAAACTTACTGAAATTTATAAGTAATATGAAAAAATATATTGAAACAGATTAATATACAACATTGACCCAATTGTTCCATTTAACAATTTAAAGAAAAATATAAAATTTACCGACTCTTTTTTTTTTTTTAACAGTAGTAACCCCATGTTAGGTTCTACTTAATAGCACGGTATAATACTAACGTTAAATCTTAACATACTCGTTCCTTCTCTTGTATTAACTTGATGCATCAGAACTCTACTCCTTGTCTACCTGGCATATCTTCGAACTGGAGACAGCCACTTTTCAATGTTTTCATCAATCTTTGAGTATCTACCACCCGTTATATCTAAGACAACTCATTCCTTCTTGTATAATTGTAACAATACGAACAAATTGACAACAAAACAACATAACAAAGAGGTGAGATCACCTACACCAATACCAACATGGCGAAGACGGAGATAACACAAACAACAATATCATACAAGGATATCATACCGGACTTCCAATAATATATTCAATATTAATCAACTATCATCATCCAATCATATATCAATCCAAGTATTCAAAACAGTTTGTCATAGCCAATATTCCTCAATTAATATATCATACAGATATAAATGTTCAGATTCATGCATGTGCACATAGACTCAGTTTTTCAAAAACAACTCCATGGAGGTTTTTACAATTTCGAGAAGAATGCTCTAGTTAATTGCTCAGCCTATGCCCACAGACAATCTCCCAGTCATTGAAAAGAATCATGTTCTTATCGGGTATCGTCATCGATCGTATGCAATGTTCGGATGCATTGCTAAGTGACATATGGTCGACTTTAGCCCACGTGACAGATATCCACCTGGTCGATTGGCCGCTATATTGACGCCCCAAGATCCATCATAGACCTCACTATCAATTCTCATTCCCTCTTCAATCACAAGGGCCAAAATAGCTTATTAGCTATACTTTATACAATGCACGAATATATCGGTGCAAGTCAACCACAAGGCATAAATTAAAAATAGCTTATTAGTTATACTTTTATACAATGCACGAATATATCGGTCAAGTCCAACCACAAGGCCAAATCTTTTCAATTTCATTTGTTCAATTTAATCATATGTCTCAATGCATATTTTTCCAATGCATGTATAATGCACCAATACCAATCACAGGCAAAACTCATCATTTTCTCATACAGTGTATGGATACTGGTTCAACAGTAATCATCATGTTATTATGTTTTTCTAGTCATAAAACACTTTTGTCGTGTTTTCACAATCGCGTAACATTTCATTACGTTTTTCACAATTCCAAAACGTTTTAATTATATTTTTACAATACCGCGACACTTTTGTTACGTTTTTCACATTTTTGTTACAATTAAACACTCATTTTTTTTTGGCACAAATTATTTAAATACAATAATATTTACATTACGTTTTTCAAAATATCAGTAACTCTCTTTGCACTTTTAAACCACGTACTAATTTTTCAACGTTTTTTTCTCAATCGCGTAAAAATATACGTTTATCAAATCGCATAATATTTTTCCACTGTTTCAAAATCGCGTAACTTAAAAATTATTCTTTTAAGTCGCGTAAATCATTTTCTATCATTTTCAAAATATTTAAAACACTTTCCAAATCACATAACAATTTTTCAAGTTATTTTCACAATCACGTAAAAATATTCCATTACTTTTCAATCACGTAATTCAAATCACGTAAAATATTTAAACGTAATTCAAATCACGTAGAAATATTTTAACGTATTTTCAAATCATTTTTAAGATACGTAAAATATTTTTCAACATTTTACAATCACGTAAAATATTCCTCAATATTCTAAACATTATTTTGGACTTAAATAAATCAATATCATTTTCAACACATTTTTTCGTAGAAATTTTTAAAATCACGTTTTTAAGATAACGTAAAACATTTTTCATCACAATTTCATTACAGAAAATATTTCTTAACCTTCAAAATTTTTTTTTCAACTTTTCTCAAAATAATATGACTTTGTATTTCATTTTTCACATTTTCTTACTCAAGAAAATCTTTTTTCACATTTCTTTACTCAAGAAATCCTTTTCCAAAATATAATCCACAAAAATCACTTTTCCATTGATATAAATCAATATTTCAAAAATTAACATTTTCTAACGTATTTCAAAACTCAAAAATAAATTATACCTGAGTAAATTTTCAAAACACCGTTATATTCTCCATTTTTCATAAATCATTTCCAAACACAACCTTCTTCAAAATAAATTGAAGTTCGAAAACATTTTCGTTTATAAAAACTTGATTTTTCAAGTGATAAAATGCTCTAATTTCCTTTCTAAATTCTTTATACCAAATCAATTATATTTCCACTTTGTTTTAAAAAAAATCAAGGAAATACAAGTCCTCAAAAACGTGGACATGACTATTGAAATTATCAAAATATTTTTCCTTCTAAGTCAATATGGTTTTACACAAACAAAACCATTAAAATCTTTGTTTTCAAAACCGAAATACCGATGGTCATAAAAACCAAACCCATTTATTCAAATTCATTTTTACTTTCTTTGCAAATCTTTTTTCACTTTCTTTGCAAATCTTTAAAATCAACGTTTGCCCATCTCGTCTAAAACTCATGTTGAAAAAAAATACTTAGGATCTTTGTACACAAAATAAATTAATAAAAGTCCTTCAAAATCGTGTTCTTGTTCTCTTGAAAATCAAACCCTTTGTTTATTTTCCATACTCTTCAAATCAATCCAATTTTATTCTTCCATGAAAATATTAAGTTATAAACACCTATGTTGAGGTGTCTTGGCCGAAAATCTCATAGCCTTTAGAACTAAGGAAATTCATTTTCTCCGCTTCATACTTTTCATTTAAACAAATCAATTTCCTTGTTCTTGAAAAATTTCAACATGAAACTCTAATTATGGGCATCAAAACCGTAGCCCTTTCCTTGGCCATTGGAGTCAAAAATTGATTTCCTTTCCATCAATACATCATGGCATACACATACATATTTCATCATAAATACTATAAGCATGCCATATACTCATCATGCATAATATAAGCATACCATCAAAGCCATAAAATCATGCATAGCATATCAAGCATAGGCAAATAATTAAAACACATAAACACCCACAAATAAATTACAAGACCATGGATATGAATCCTCACATGGATTCACCATCCACCAAATATAATACTATCTCTCACCACTATACTTGGTTGGTGAGATGGATCTCCCTCTTACCTCTTGAAGATCCTCAAAAGCTCTTTGTTTTGCTTCTTTTTCTAAGTCCTTCACCACCAAGGGTTTCTCAAATACAAAACAAAATACATAAAAATTAGTATACTAAGCTTGATTAAGAGGAACCATGGATCAAACATGGTTTAGATCATGAAAAAGAGAAAATGAATGAAATTTCCTTACACTTCACCATAAATACTCCATAACATGGATCTTGAAGAAAGTCCATGAAGATAAATGATTTAGAGAAAGTCTCTAACATGAAAGTTGTTTAGAATAAGGCAAGGATTCAAGAAATATGGTTGGTTGAAATTAAAGAGTGTTGGAAGGCAATTCTATGGTGCTTGGCCGAATGGTGTTTCTTGGAGAAGAAAATGGAGTTTTTGTGTTTTGTTTTGGAGAAGATGATGGATAGAAAGACAATTATGATAGAAATGATAGAAAACAACAATTTTGGTCTTCTTTGAAGTGTATGGCCGTAGCTTCACTTGGAGAGAAAGAAGAGAATATTTTTGCTAAGTTATTTTGCATGGAACTTGCAATAATGGAAAAATGTGATAGATTATTGTCTTCATCTTTTTCTTTGGCCTAAAAAGCCTACTCAAAATTGTCTCCTCCTTCCTTTGCATCTCCAAACCGTCCCCCTCAGTAGTCTTCTAAGGATGCAAACAAAACAATAAAGGAACATAATTGACTAAAGCAAAACATAATTGACTAAAGCAACTAATAATACATTGAAACTTTTCCTTTAGCTTCATAAGAAGCATAAAATCGTCTCCCCCCTCTCATTATGCATTCAATAATGTTGTCATCATTATTAGCCACCATCTAGAGCATTTTAGACCATTGATTAATTCAATGGTTAGGATTTAGATAGATTTTTTATTAGAAGACTTAATCTAGGTCATTGGATCTTTCTCCTTTAAATTACAGCCATTAGATGTGTCTCCAAAATGAAGGGTCAAGATTACTCCTTCAAACTTTACATCCAAGGGTCATAAATGGTCTTTGTCACTTTTTAAGACTAAATATCCACCATAGATTAAATCCAAATCCAATAGTCATAATTGATCCATCTCCATTGTTGATTAGATTCAAATCCAACGGTCACAAATGGTCCTAGCCACTTTGCAAGACCAAATCTCCACCCTTGACCAATTCTAAATCCAATGGTTATAAATGGTTATAGTCATTATATTAGACTTATCCTACACCGTTGATTAAATCGACGATTGATATCAAAGTCTCTAATATTAGACTTGTTTCCTATTGGTCCATTATCATAACCACTAATGTTGACTTAACAGTATAATGTTTATTTTTATATCTGCTATAACCCTACGAATAATATTTTTACTGTATTTTTATCGCCCGATAATTAAATACAGTACAAAACACAGTAAAATAAAATTTTAAAAACTGTTTTCAGATTCAGGTTTAGTAAGATCCCCTGTCTCCGTCTAAACAGTACAATTTTTTTTATGCGTAAGAAAATTTTCACTTTGCGAAACCCACATGGGCCCACTTATGGCCACCTGGGCCCACATACACTCCCTGAGCCCACAAACTGTAAAAAATTTCATAATCATCCACAAAAATCACAAAAATTAGAAATTTCACAAATATCAAATCAGATTTCGTAAAATAATTAAAACCTAACGGTAAAAATTAAATTACGTAAAGTTTTTCCCGACCCGAAAATTTTTATTTTCCTGACACTGAGTAAATCACTCAAAACGATCAAATACGCTAACAGAATAATCAAAATAATTTTACAGTGCTCAGAAATTACTAAACAGTAAAATTTTGTTAACTGTCAAAATTACTGTTTATGATATACGAAATTTTTTTAGGATGTTACACCCCCTATTTCTCTCTTCTCCCTCGGCAGAGAACCGAAAAACAGAGAAAGAAGAAAGAAAAGAAAGAAAAGAGAGAAAAGGGAGAAGAAGAAGGGAAGGGGAAAAGAGGAAGAGGAAGATCAATGATCAAGTTCAAGGCTTCAAGAGGTAAGGGGTTTTCTATTCATTTCTCCCTCTTTGATTATCCATGAATGTAGTTTGGGGTTTTGAATAGAAATAGGGGTTTGAATAGCCAAATCCATGTTCTTAACTTGATTATTGATTCCAAGAACTAGGTTAGGATAACTTAAGCTTAGATAATGCTAGATGGCTAGTTATGGTTCAAGAACAACCTTAGAATCCATAGAAAATGAATTTGGAGAATAGTTAAAGTTATGTGATTTTGGACCTAGATCTATTCCCCAAGAGAATTAATAGGTTATAAAAGAGTTACAACAAGTTTAGAGGCCTAGATTGGTGTTAGAAATCACATAGAAAATGATCTTGAATGAGTGGAATTGAGAATTGTTCCAAAGGAACCATTTTCGGATTCTGCAGAATTCTACAGAATCCAATGAGCAGTCAGCGATGTTTGCTGCATAACTCGAGCTGTAGAAATCGGAATCACTTGATTCCGGTGCCATTTGAAAGCTAACACATAAGGCTTCATATGGTAAAAATTTTAGAATTTTTGAGCAAGCCAATCAATACCAGTTTCAGTTTGAATCCAAGGCAAAATCTGCAGAAAAAGGCATTCTAGCAGTCAGTAAACCAGATTGCATAATTTCTTGCTTCGATGTCGTTTGGATATGAAACTGGTGCCATTTGAAAGCTAAGACATAAGGCTCCATGTGTAAAAATTTCAGAATTTTTCCACATGTAGTTTATTCCCAGTTTCAGTTTAAAGTTAGGTCAGAAATGGGTAAATCACAGAATGCTCTGTTTTGACCTCTACAAAATGTTGTATAACTTTGGCTACACTTAGCCAAATGAAGCAAGGTTTGTGGCATTGGAAAGATATAAGAAAGAGCTATGTACTCATAAAATTTTAAAATTTTAGAAGTTATGATGCATGTTTGGTGCAACCTTGAAAATCAATTTTTTTAGGCAAGATTTGAGGTGTTTTTGAGAAAGTTGGACACTAGAATTTTTAGTAGCACCTTAGGCAACTTAGTGTTGTATTAGATATCACTTAAGATGTGATGAGATGGTGCAATGAAGATAAGTATGCTAGTAGGCATAATAGTATTCACTCTAGTAGAGAATTAGAAAGGTGTGAACCTTAGAATATCCAAGAGAAGTATATTTAAAGTTGTATGAATCTCTCATAGAGGTAGAGCTAGTAGTGCAAGTATAGAGATTATGTAGGGGTTATACAAGAGTTAGGCATAACACCACATTATGCACAGACATTCATACATTTATACATTTGCATTTCTAAGAAAAGTTAAGGCAAGGAAAATTGAGAAAAAGGTTAGTTCTCAGTTCAGAAAGTGGGTTAAGGAGGTAACATATTCCCTCCCCACTGTAAAGAGGAATAGCATATTCATGACATTGTATTCACAGAAAGAGAAATGGTAGGTTATAGGAGGTTATATATTCCCTCCCTACCACAAAAAGGAATAGTAAGTTCATGACATTGTAAATCTCTGAGATGGAGATTCATGACATTATTTATGACATTGCACTTACACCATCACATATTCTTGTTTGAGCATAATCATACCTCATATTCTGCATCATAATATCATTGCATTACTTAACGTGTGATTATTATTGTGTTTGGTGATTTCTTGTGTTTGTGCGTGGTTGCTTAATATTATTGTTCCATTGTATGGGTGGTGGTTCAATATCATTGATTATTACCTTCTGAACATGCATTGACAATTGTATGGGCAACTGTCTTATTTTGTAAAGAAGAATTAGTTCAGAGTTATGGCTAGACTGGGAACATTACATAAAGAGAGAATGTGTATGTTCCTAGAGTAAAGAATAGAAATTCGAAGGATTATACTGATTTATTTATGATGTTATGATTGAGTAATGAATAATAATTTAATTGCTAGTTAAAGTTTCATTTCAGATATTATGGGTTGTATAATATTATATGGCTGCTGGTATTGGTACACTTATACTAAGAATTATGAATTCTCACCCCGTTTGTTCCATGTAAATCCAGGTTGTAGATTCAAGAACTTAGAGAAGGTGAAGAATGAAGAATAGCATAGTTAGATTTTATTTTGAGTAGATAGATTTTTTTTTTATTTCCATGTATATGAGATTAAGGATGTAAAAGAAAATCAGGTATGTAATAGTGAAAAGTTATGTATATAAGTGGATATTATTTCCACAAGGCTCTCCATGATGATTTATTTGTATAAATGTTATAGATAAGTTTGTGAATAAGTTAGAAGTAGCATAACTAATACTGTTTATCCAGGTATATGTCAGGTATACTAAGATTTCAGTATTAGGATGTTACAGGAAAAATCCAGCCTAAGGATATATTGGACACCCCGAACGATGAGGAGCTTTGAGCCGTGTTAGGTAGCATGATCTGTTGTCCATGTTTATTTGCATATTCTATTTTATTTTGTCGTTATATGACTCAATTGCCTATGTTGATTTTGCAGAAAGCTTGGCCGAGATGTCTCAAGATGGAGACACGCTAGCAATCCTGGAAGCCCTGAAGGCCAGAAGTGCACCGGGGCCATCAAACCCCCCTACTGATGTTATTCTGGCTTTTCCGCCCCTTTCAAACGAGGTCTCTATGGTGTAGAGGGTGTAACACCCTAATATCGACAACCTAGTATACCATGCATATATCAGGATATACAGTATTAGTTATGCTACTTCTAACTTAAACATCATACTATTCTATATCATTTAAACAAATAATAATGAAGAGCTTTGCGAAAAACTAAAAGTTATACTTATAACATTGCCTCAAAAGAACTCATAGTATACATAAACTTTTACGTTTAACTAAAAGTAACATAAATAAATACAAGCTTAAAAAAACTAAGCATAAAAACTATCCTAGTCTTCATACTTTTTCTTTTTGTCTTTGGATGAACTTCCACCTGGATTTACATGGCAATCAACGGAGTGAGAAATCACATTTCTTAGTATAAGTAACCAAAACCAGCAGTTTAAACTTTTGCAAAGAATAAACCACACTGAAACTAATAAACAGATTAATACTTCGTTCATAAGAAACAATTACAAACTTCCTCTCTATGTAACATTTCTAAGCAACTAAATTTCTGACCTCATAACCGAAACCACGATGATATCAAACAACCGCTCATACAATCATTTGATATCGCCAACCAGACGACCGCTCATACAACTGTCACCGAAGGAAAAATGAGACACAGACATATCAAAGATATAAATTCTAATACAAATAAGAGATAAATAATGTAGTAGTGAGATGATGTATGATTATGTTCAAATAAAAGTGTCTGCAAGTGTAGGTGCATTGTCGTGATACTTGACTATTCCCCTGGGTAAGGAGGTATTCTGCCATAATAACTTGTGACATTTGATTATCATAACAAGTATCCTCCTTAACCTACTAAGTAGTCTACTGAGTAACCTACCTTAACTGGGTGGATATCGCTACCAAAACTGAGTGGATGCCTCCACTAGCTTTTCTCTAGGAATAGTAAGTATGTGTGAAAATGCGGAGTTATATCTTAAATCTAACATAACCACCACATACCTCATACTAAGCCCACTTTTGCATTACTAGTTCTACCTTTTTTTTTGTGAGAACACTTCATGCACTACGACATTTAACCGATGCAAACTAAACTTAGTACACTACTATCTTTGCATTACTAACTCTACTTCACTCTTGAAGAGCTTTCACGCACTGTGGCATTCACCCTTGCCAACTAGGGTTTATGACACTCAACTTTTGCCATCTAGCTTCTTAACTCTCTTATCACCTCTCTTATGACATCTGTGCAATACTAAGTTGCTTAAGAAACTAAACTCTTGGTCTATGGCAATCCATGTCCAAATGGATGCACTCACTTTTCTTTTATTTGCCTTTATATGTCACTAGGTCTTTCTCTCTAAGAGATAACCTCTCTAATGCCTTAACACACTTTAAAAAGCATGTATAAAGAATCTCATCAAGTTGGTAGCTTCTTTTTATCAAGACTAAAATCCTGAAAATATCTTGTCTAGGCGCTTAAACGGTCACTTTTTGAGCGACTAGGCGTTCAGTACACGAATGTTTTCTGGGCTTGGGCGATTAAGCGGCCATTTTTGGGCGATTAATCGCTCAGTACCAAAATTTTTTGCAAAATTCTGCAGAGAAAGATTACTGTTTCATGGGTAATCATATCCAAATTTAACCATTCCAAATTGATTTCTAAGTTATTCTAAGTCTTTGATAAGTGCTTAAGCACATAAGAATCATCAAGCACTAACTCAAACCACTAAACTTGGATTAAGAACCAAAATCAACTATTCCTTGACCTAAAACCTCACTTTTAGGAATAAAAGGTCTAAACTAAACTTGTTAAGTTCCTAACTCCAATTCATATCATAGACAAGTCATAAACAAGCATTGAAACTCATCCAAGCAATAAGAACACATTAAACCCCTCTAGAATTCATTTTGGCCTCTTATGCACCAAGGGTGCATCTATGGAGGAAGTGATGAAAAGAGATGAAGAACACTTAAAAACCCTACCTCTTGCTTGGATGAAGATCTTGAAACCTTGAACTTGCTCTTGAATCTTCTTTCAAGTTTTAATCTTGATCATATAGCTTTCCTTCTTCTTCTTTCTTCTTTCTTTCCTTAGTTTCCTTCTTTTCTCATTTTCTCTCCTCTATTTTGCTCTCTGTCGTGGGAAAGATTGGAGAAACAATGACCAAATTAGTTTCTTATAAGCCTACCACTAATGTGGTACCAAAATTCGATCTGCTATAAACACTTAAATTTCACCGAATCTAGTTTTCTAACTTTTAATAAATTTGAAATAAATACTAAGATTCATTAAAAATCTTTGTTCACCTTTATCTTATATTTTCATATCTGCTGGGGGTCAATCTGATATTAAAATGCATAACCAGTATGCATAAAAATACCAAATTAACTCAAAAAAATTTTAAACTTTAACCACATCTTACTTAACTTATTTGTGACCTAGAAACAAATTATTCATATTTGTTTCTTTTCAAATAGCAATTTATGCTATTTTCTAAGTTATTTTAGGCTATTTACCATAGTCTGTGCTGCAGTAAAGTGTCTAAACTAATTCAGTTTATCACAAAACTTCACTAACATATCAAACAGGTCATATGTTACCTTTGTACACATATAAAAGTTGAATATGTTTTTCTGGGATGTTATAGAGGGAACCAGTCAATGTGGAGGATTCCCCTCCCCCGCTTGAAAGGCGCAAGAGAAAGGTGGTGGGTGAAGGTCAGTCAGATGACCGGGGTAAGAGCGACGCGATTGAAGAAGACACTTGTCCAATCAACTTATATCGTGAGGACTCGAACCCCCGCGAGTTCATCGACTTCAACCTTCTGGATGAAGAAGTTACCGCTCACCTAGTCCTGCATGGCAAGAAGGATACCTTCTCCTAGTTCGACACTTTCGGGCTCCGTCTTGCTATGGAGACTCGGTATTTGGAGCATATGGTTGAAGATCATGAGCGAAAGATGACGGAAAGCAAGGTGAAAGCCAGTCTCTTAAGGTGAAGGAAGAGGCTGTAAAGGCCAAAAATGATACTGAAACTCGAGCCCATGAGCTGGAAAGTGAGGTGGCCATCCTGAAGGATGTCGAGAAGCAAAAGGAGGCTAGCTTGGCAAAGGTCAAGAGGAGTGTGGCCGAACCGAAG